>CP106716.1:80296146-81783904 GCA_025503065.1 Gossypium bickii
AACCAGGCGTGCCAAAACCCTAATATTCGAAGCACACGGGCTCAAAAAGAGTCACGCAGACGTGTGACATGCCCGCGTACCACTATTTCTATATAAACCCTTCACTATTCATCTTCTCCACCAAACATTTTCTCTCAACCCTAGCCACCATAAATTTTCTTCCTTTTCCACCATACTCACCACCATCCCCATGTCAAAGAAATGAAAATATCCTACCAAAATCTCCCCGTGCAAGACCAATCTACATAAGCTCATGCCGGCCGCTTCATTTATCCGACAAGCCAAGGACATTTGAGTCCATTTAATTTTTCTTTTTCTTTTCTCTTCTCCTTTATTTTCCTTTTCTTTATTTTTCTTGTGCTTAATTTAGTCTATTCTATTTTAGTTTCTTGATTTTAGGTTCTAAAGGCTGCATGGGAATCACTACACCACGACCACTGCCAACTCAAGGAATCCATCCAAAATTAAGGAAGTTTTACTTCTCCATATATATTATGATTTCATGATATTAATCTCTAGATATATATCTTTGTACATTGATGGCAATGTACATCTTAAGTGTGGGGGTGAATTTTATTTTGAAAAGTTCCTAACTTTTTGCATTATTCTCAAATCCCTGAATTATGTCTTGTTCTTAAGTAATTTTCTCATGTTACTATTAGAATGAAATTTCCTTTGATTCATGATTTTTATTGATATGTTTTGGATTAAGTCATTGATAATTGTGCAATGATGATTTAAACTTTAGGAGACTAGAGAATTAAGCATGATGAGTCTATTTTCAGAATAACAAATTTTTTTAGGTTGTCTACCTAAATCTAATCATTACCTTGAAGTTTGAAATTTACAAGGTTGATATCAAAAACCCATAGTTTTTGTGAGATTTTGAGCCTTTTAAAGCATACATTCTTTTCTTGCTCACTTTATTGATTATGAGTGTGTTAACATTGATTTGTTATTCTAGAACTTGCTTCGATTATACATGTCAAGACCACATCATTGATTTGATATATTGAAATGATAGGGCACCCAGGTTTTAAACCACTTACTCCCAAAAAGCCTACCTTCATGTTTAACCCTTAGTAAACCCCTTTGATCCTAACAACCCTTTTATTTATTTACCCTCAACATTAACCAAAAGCCTTTTGTTGAAATCCCTTTAATTAATTTGACTCATATTCTGTCGAGATCTGATTTGAACGAATTACTTAGCTTAACTATGATTTCCATTTCAGTTGTTAAATTCTTCATTATTACTTGATTTGTTCTTAAAAAAATAAAAAATCGAAGTATAATCATTATTAGTTTTATGTTAATTGAGCTTATACGTTTAAATTCCACATCTTGAAAAGAAGCTCGTGTTATGAAATTTTAATTGATGTAATTATTCGAGTCTTAGTTCATCTTTCTAAGTTAGGTAATTTGTCAATTCAATCTCGATTCTAATCCTTTAATTCAGCTTTTATCCACCCTTTAACCAAAGCCCCGTTACAACCCTTAAAAGACCTTTTGATCTGTGCATCATTTCATTCTATAGTGGTGGAGATTTGATTTTCATGCAAGCCTATGGGATTAACTTTTCATGTCCGACTGTTGAGTGCTTAATTTTGAACCTTAAACACTTTGAGTGATTTGAGTGAATCTTTAGTGAGGATGTCAACCCTTGTCGATTTTGAGTTAAAGGTAATTACTTAGGAAAGGGAAACACCTATGTTTTCATACTTTAAAAACTATGACTTTGATTGTTTGAATATTTAGAAACCTTTTGGTTAAATTATCAATGTATAAATTACCTATGAATTATGATGAAACACTATTAATGAATATTATGAATTGAGGAAGTTCATTTTAACTGTGAATTGAGAATTTTGCTTCAGGACAAGCAAATGCTTAAGTGTGGGAGTGTTTGATAAACTGTAATATACACATATTTTAATCCCACATTTAGCATACTTTTGGATGATTTATCCCCTGAATTGTGGAATTTGATGCTTCTAATCCTTTAATTTCATGTTTTATACTTAGGAGAGCGTCGGAGGATGAAAAGAATGAGAAACGGGCCAAAAATGGAGAAAATGGGCCAAAGTAAGAAGTCCACACGGCCTAGAGATAACCACACGGTCGTGCCACTTTAGCAGACTCGAGCACGGCCTGGGCTCGATTTACATGATTGTGCCGCACGGGCGTGTCCCTGCCGTGACTCGTTTTAATTCCATCCGGATTAGGTTACTTAGGGGCAAAGAAATATATTCCGAAAGCCTATATAAACACCCTAAGTGTGACCTAAAAGGGAGAGGCCGAAGGGCGAAGCCAGAGAGGGCCAAATTGTGGGATTTACTCAAAGACAGCCAGTTGATCCATCTCAAGAAGCGGAATCATACTCAAGATGGAAGATCTTCCCTTCAATTTCCTTCAGGGGGTTTTAGGGTTTTTCTTATGTTTTGTTTTATACTTTCTTCTGAGATGTGTTCTTTTATAAACATGAACTAAACCCCTCAAATACCTGAGGGGGATGAAACCTAAGACGGATCTTGTTATTATTTTTTGAACTATATGATAAATACTTGATTTGTTCTTAATTATGTTCTTGCCTTGATATTTCAGGATATTGATTCAAGTATTGATGTGCTTAGGCAGTGGAGCAAAAGTCACTGTTTAAGAGTAGATCTAGCACAGTTAAGCGGAGTTGATCGCACTCCTAGAGATAGGACGACAAAAATCTACTGGATTAGGTCAAACCTAATATGAGAGTCCATAGATCGAGTTAATATAACACTAGGTGTTTTAATTAGAAAGAGATTTCAATTAATCAACCTAGGGTTAGACTTTAGTAGCCTCGAAGGAGGTATTGATATAAATTAGGGAATCCTACGGATCAAGGCAAGTGAATAAATCATCTGGTTCAGAGTTAAATAACAAGTGCAATCTAGGCGGATTCTTCCTCAGGTATTGTCTCAATTAATTGGTTTTCCCAAAAGTATTTTCCCAATTCGTTCTCTATGTCTTAGCATATTTAGCTTAGTAATTAGTTAGTTTTAGATTAAACAACAATTCCCTTAATTCTTAGGCTAAATAATAGAAAGATAGTAATTACTAGTACTCTTGGTCCTTGAGGATACGATATTTCCTATAATAGCCCAATTACGACCCTAATCGGAATGGTGGTTTCGGGACCACGAATCCGGTATAGAAAAATATTTTAATTATTAATTTGATATCTATGCTATGTGGTTAAGCATGTGATAAAATATTGTTTATTAATTTGTGTGTTTGGGTGATTAATTTAAGTGAAAGGACTAAATTGAGTAAGTGAGAAAATAGCTATTATGATAATAAGTGGTCAAATTTAATAGCTTTCTTTTAATATAAGGATTTGAGTGGCAAATTTACCTTAATAAGGATATAGTGGACGGCATTGACTTGTGAAATTAGTGGGGGAAGTGTTTAACTATATTTTAAGTGTAGTAAGTGGGTTGTAAAAATATATATTATAATTAGATAATATTAAAATAAGAAAAACATGATAACAAAGGAATTATCATCATCTTCTTCTTTCATTTACCGAAACAAAAAGAATAAGGGAAGGGAATGAGCTCTTAACATTCGGCCATTTGCATGTCTAATTAAGGTGAGAGTTTGAATTTGACCTTTTATAATTTTAGCATTGTTGAAGTTGTTGCCATGAAATATATATAGCCCATACCCGAATTTTTTATTTGGTTGTATAAAGTGAATGTTGCCATGGATGAAAACATGATGTGTGGGTAGTTAATGATAGAATAGAACAAAAGCATGTTAGATTAGCAAGATTTTTCTTTAAAATCTTATTGGAACTTAGTATAGGGATGATTTCGTAAAAAGAAAATTTTTGAAAGGGCTAAATAGCAAGATTAATGGAAGAAATGAGTGGATAGGGGGTACATGAACATTCGGCCCTTTATATGTGAAGTCAAATTCTTGTTATTTTGCATTTTAAGCCATAAGGACTAGGTTGTAAGCATGGTAAATGTTGGGGGGTAAAATAGTAAATTTCATAATTATGTAATTATAGGCTAAATTGAATGAAAATGTAATTGAATGAGCTCAATTGGGAATTATTTAGATCAAGAACAAAAAGATACGGGATTGGATCGGGGAAAAGCGAAACTACACGAGTAGCCGGGAAACCTTAATTCGACAATTTCCGAGGTAAGTTTAAAGTAGTTGGATGAATTAAATTCAATTTGTATACTTTTGCACATATGATTATAAAATGTAGGCATTTTGATTTCTTAATTGTCGAATGCATTAAGAGATAAATGGGATGTGTATATAATGTCCGAATATGAGTTGGCACATGTGAGTAAATATGTGAAATTGTTGAATATTTGAATTGGTTAAATATATGTGTTTGTATTAAGGAATAGATATGTATATAAATGGAAGTGGAAATTGGGAAGAGATGATAATTGAAAAAAAAATATATATTTGTGAATGTAAAGGGTTGAAATTGCCGAGTGAATTGGTAATGGAAGATGCAATTGAATTTTTAATAGATATATATATTATGAACATAGCTATGTAAATTGAGTAAATTCTGAATGTGTTAGTACTTGAATAATATAAATTGAGAATATATTAAATAGTAATGGCACTATGTGTGCGATACTTACTACTAAAAGGCACTATGTGTGCGGACTAAATAGTAATGGCACTATGTGTGCGATACATTACTACTAAAAAGCACTATGTGTGCGATACATTACTACTAAAAGGCACTATGTGTGGGGATTAAATAGTAATGGCACTATGTGTGCGATACATTACTGTCGAATGGTACTTTGTGTACTCTTACTCCAGTAACGGCACTATGTGTGCGATACGTTACGAAAAATGCACTGTGTGTGCAGAGTTACCGAGACTTTGGAGACATAAGCTATTGAATGGAGAATAATAAGAAAACAATGCATGAATATGTGATGCAAGGTAGTTTAATGGTCAGGCATTAGTGAGGTAAGTTATATTAGTTAAGTGAGTATAGATCTGGGATGTGATTTTTAAACCTTGAACTTGTTTTAAAGAGAAGCATATGATATTTGAATATTTGATAATTGAGCTTTATGTTAGACACGGTAGATGATGAATGGTGATTTAAATTGCACCTTGTACCTATGAATTCAATATTGATTATATTGAATGAATTTAATTATTTAATGTTTAGTTGCATAGTTTGTATCATTGCTTAAAACTTACTAAGCTATATTAGCTTACTGTATATATGTTTGTTTGATTATGGTATAGATTTTTGGGAAGCTAGCTCGTACTCGGGGATCTTCGTCGAAGTTATTCGCACTATCATCTATTTTCGGTATTCTATAAGTTGTACCCTTTTGAAACATATGGCATGTATAGACAATATTTCTTGGGTCATATTCGAATGATAATTATATGTATGTATATGCCATGCAAAAATGGCTATGCTTTTATGTTTGAGTTTGATTTGATCATGTTTTAAGAATGAAATTATTATTTGAGAACATTAGTATATTTATTAAAAAGCCTAGTTGAAAGTTATTCCATAATATGTTATATGTGAATTTTTGAACTCATAGGTTTGGTTGAATATGGTATAAGACATTGAGTTGATAAAATCGTTTGTGGTATAATTATTTGAATGTGCCAATTTTCTAGATATGAATCGAATAGGTCACATTTTTATGTATGTGATTATCAAAGGTGATATATGTTAATGAGCAATTTAATGTGTACTTATTTATAGATATTCAACCATGATTTGTTTAGTTTGAAGCTTAGATTCTCCCTTTGATATATATGTATTATATTCGACTGTGTGCTATATATGAGTAATTCATAGATGTAAAATTTTGATAAGATGTGCTTAACAAGGAATAATTACATATATATATGTATATGTAATGAACATAGCCGAATGTGTTAAGACATTTTGAGATAAATGAGTTGGCTTGATGTTTTATTTATGGTATTTTTGAATGTGGGATAAGTAGATGAGACAATGATATATTTTGAAACACCCCACACCCCACACCCGGCCCACGAGCCTGGACCGGATCTGGTATGTTCTTCAAGTAAACCGGTTCAAAGTTCTTTTGTTACTTTGGGAAAATAGTGTGTTTTGAAAGAAATATTGTTTGGGTTAGGCTTGTGTTGAAAACAAACTGGATTTTTATATTAGAAAACCGCCTTTTAATATTAAGTGATAAAACATATAGAGTATATTTTAAAAATAAAATACTTAGTCTTTAACTTAATCAAAATTTGTAACACAATAAAACAACAAGTAGAAATAAAATCGTTCATCATGGCCTTATGGCCTTATTACATCAAATAGTTTCCAAAATATTTCAAAGTACTAAAACAAATTCAAGACTCCATAAAAATATAAACTTCATGTTGAGCATGGCCACCACAAGTCTCGCTGTCCCACCCATCACTGCTCATCACCTGAAACATGGTCCCACAACGGGGTGAGTCAAACAGACTCAATGTGTACACGACACAAAATAATAATAGAATCAGGCATACAATAGTTACACATTCAAAACATAAAATACAAGTTATGATGCATTCCCAAACCCAAACCTAATTGTCCATCCGCTACACACCCCGCACCGCCAGGTCACCGTGGGACTACTAAGTCAACCCTCCTTCCGCTACACACCATAGAAAGCGATCATTGCAATCGACGTGCTCATCGCCCATATAAATTTGTGGCATAGCCACCAGATAATTGTGTCATGAGACACCACATTCAGATAATGTAACCAAAGTTACCACATTCAGATAATGTGACCGAAGTCACCACATTCAGATAATGTGACCGAAGTTACCACATTCAGATAGTGAGACCGAAGTCACCACATTCACTTCCCCTTTCTCATATAACCCGAATGCCCCATATTATTCATATTATGCATATCATACTTAAATTCACATTCATGTCACTTTTCACATGTTAAATATAACATATTTCGTAATCCTAGTAGAAGTAGGAAACGTACCTGAGTACTTAGTACCATATCATGGTACTTTAGCCACTTTCATATACTTAATAACACATATATTAATAAACATAGCCATAATACATATTATAAAGTAGTGTGGGGTACATACCTGATTCGCTTAGCAAATTCCTTGAGATTTCGAAATCTGATCTACTGCTTAAATCCTTAATCCCTACATTTGATTAATCACTTACTAATTTAATAAAAAGCCATTCAGCCATAAATCCAAATCCTAGTAGGATTAGTATTCTTAAACTTACCTTGTTGCCGATTGGGACACCAACAAATCCCGAAACTGATCCTTGTTTTCCTAGTAGTGTCGAAATTCCTATAACCTTACGTTAGATTTAATCTAATCCTCAAAACATAAAGCATGGCCTTTGGCCGAATCTTACAGTTTCTTACCTTAACTCTTTAAATCCCGAAACTCTCTTCCTGATTAATGGAGATGCCGAAATACCTTAGATCTGAAATCCCGAAATTCACCTTCCATATTTCGATCAATGAGATTGAGGAGGGATTAGACTAACTTTCGGCTTAAAAGAAAGGAATTCAATTATGATTATAGATACTTACCCTTTATATTGAAATCGACAGATCCTTCTTGACACCACTTCAGAGATTCAGCTATGGCTAAATGATGCTCTCACAACTTTCGGCTTTTGGAGGGATTAGAAAGAAAAGAGAAGAGAGCCCTAAAAAAATTCGGCAGAGAGAAGAGGAAGAAGAAAAATTGATGAGTAGCCCTCTTTCCTTCCTTTTATAGCCAAAATTACTACTCAGAATCCCTTACTTGGCCACCACTCTTCTTTATTTGATAACTTTATCCTTTGAATTAATAATAATAATCCTTCTATTATCTCTTCTTTTATCCATTAAAAAAAATAAAAGGAATTAATCCACAATTATATCTTGAAAATAATTCAATTTAAAAATCCTTTATCTATCACCTTTTTAATCGAATATTTATGAAAATAAAACACCTCCTTTCTAGAAGCATGTGCCATCCACCTCAGTCTTCTGGAAGCAAAAATAAAACCTCCTTTATTTGCTTCCCAAGTGACTCAAACTCAGGCCCATTCCTCTTGCATATGGCGCCATTTCCATAGTCCCTAAGTGACATCTTCAGGCCACTTTTCCAAGCCTGTTTGTGTGTCAAATTTCACAAACTTTTTCTTTTAAGGCCACCTTGCCTTTATTTCCCCTTTTAAACCTTAAAACTCGTCATTTCTAGGTCATTTCTAAGTTTCCAAAAATTTTCGATCGGCTCTGTAAACTTGACATTTCCTTACATTTCCAAGTTTCCAGAAATGTTCACTTTCCTTTTTTGAATCATTTCTAAATCATTTTCCTAGTTTCCATAAATGTTCACTTTCCTTTTTATTCCTTTACATTTCCAGGACGTTTCCCTACATTTCCAAGACAAGACATTTCCCTACATTTCCTTGCATTTCCTTACATTTCCATACATTTCCTCACATTTCCTTACATTTCCATACATTTCCTTACATTTCCATACATTTCCTTATTTCTAGAATTCACATAACACATTCATAATTCATAAAACATGCCATTTTACCACATGGTTCCTTGTGTCATGCTTCACACGGAGTTTCTTTTAAAGCCTCATTTACCTAGCTCCCCTTTTTACTTAAAAACCAATAATTTTCCAAAGCTTTCTTCTTCCATCCTAGAATTCTAAAAACCCTTAATACACTTCCAACACTGCCAAAACCTACTAACTCATGAATTAGGCACGAACGCATAATCCCTAATCTAGGATGTTACAGTTCTACCCTTCTTAAAAATAATTTCATCCTCGAAATTACTTACTAACAGTCGTACAATCCTTCTCACCGTACTATGCTTACGCTGCGCACTCTGATCTTAATAGAGCCATCATACCTTTTAGGCACAATCTCTAAGTTCACGTCCCCTAGAACTTATTTCTAACATCGCGATCTAATCTGATTAAAAAGTTTTATGCATCAAAATTTTGTTCCACTTATTAACCGCGAACAATTTTATGAAATGAGTTTTAGGAGTGGTTCTTTCGTATTCATACATGCACACAGTCTTTCCATCCATTCATACATCCATCAAACAATTATGAACTTTTGTTCATTCAGAGAAATGTTGTAGTTTTCGTTGTCGTTGTTTTTCCACTACCTAGGGGTATTTTCGTAATTTTGTCCTACAGGGGTATTTTCGTAATTTTTCAAAATAAAAAAGTTCCTTGGTGATTTTGTCACAAAGTATTTTGGTATTTTTAAATTCCTGGGGTATTTTGGAAAAATTTTGAAATTCGGAGGTATTTCGATAATTTTAGACCTCAGGGGCAAATTTGTAGAATTTAATAAATCAGAGATATTTCAAAAGTTGCAAAACTTTGAGGGTTCTTTTTGAGAATTGTATTTTCCAAAACGGTGATGTTGCAAAAATTTTGGAAGTCAGGGTCATTTTGGTAATTTTGTAAGTTAGGGGTAGTTTTGTAATTTTCCAAAATTAAGGTATTTTTGATAGTTTGCAAATTAGAGTTTTTGAACGTTTATAAAATAATGAAATTTTGATTAAACTATGGGTAGTTTGGACATTTTATAAACCAAGGGCATTTTTGTAATTTCACAATCAGGGGTATTTAGGTAATTTCATAAATCGGAGATTTTTCGGAAAAATTTAGTAAAAATAGTTCTCACTAATTAAAAAGGTAATTTTAAGAGTTTTAAAACTAGGGTTTTTATAAAAGCACGGCTAGTTCCCTTTTGGGTTTTAGTTATTGTGTTTAGCCGATGACTAAGTCCTCTTGGTTAGGGTGAACGGTTACTACGCACCAGGTAGGATTCGAGTAAAGAGGAGGTGAGTCGCTAGGACTGCTTAAATACCAAGCTCTTCATCGAGTCCACTCCTGAGACATGCGCACAACAGCTTACTACTTACCCCAGCTCGGCGACTTAATCATAGGTTGGTTTAATGGTTCTTAAGTCTTATGCACTTGTGTTTGAGTAGACTAGTCCTAGGGTTCACATACTTAACATGCTAATCTACGTTCCATTCCATCCCTACCCTTCTACAAATCACAATATAAATCACACAAAGGATAGGGGTACTTACATGGTGGACTTCAGGTCGGAGACTTGGGTGCCATGCCAAAAACCTGCTTATTTCAAAAAAAATGTTTTCAAAAAAACTTATTTGGGCTCGCTTTGAAAATATTTCGGGCCTTAAACCTCAGGCCGAGAGTTTCAACTGGGCTCTGATACCAAACTGAAATACCCCACACCCGGCCCACGAGCCTGGACCGGATCTGGTATGTTCCTCAAGTAAACCGGTTCAAAGTTCTTTTGTTACTTTGGGAAAATAGTGTGTTTTGAAAGAAATATTGTTTGGGTTGGGCTTGTGTTGAAAACAAACTAGATTTTTATATTAGAAAACCCCTTTTTAATATTAAGTGATAAAACATATAGAGTATATTTTAAAAATAAAATACTTAGTCTTTAACTTAATCAAAATTTGTAACACAATAAAACAACAAGTAGAAATAAAATCGTTCATCATGGCCTTATGGCCTTATTACATCAAATAGTTTCCAAAATATTTCAAAGTACTAAAACAAATTCAAGACTCCATAAAAGTATAAACTTCATGTTGAGCATGGCCACCACAAGTACTGCTGTCCCCAGGTCCATCACTTTGCTTCATCACCTGAAACATGGTCCCACAACGGGGTGAGTCAAACAGACTCAATGTGTACACGACACTAAATCATAATAGAATCAGGCATACAATAGTTACACATTCAAAACATAAAATACAAGTTATGATGCATTCCCAAACCCAAACCTAATTGTCCATCCGCTACACACCCCCGTACCTGCCAGTCACACCGTGGAGACTACTAAGTCAACCCTCCTTCCGCTACACAACATCGAAGGCAGTCGCTGCAGTCGACGTGCTCATCGCCCATATAAATTCGTGGCATAGCCACCAGATAATTGTGTCATGAGACACCACATTCAGATAATGTAACCGACGTTACCATATTCAGATAATGTGACCGAAGTCACCACATTCAGATAATGTGACCGAAGTCACCACATTCAGATAGTGAGACCGAAGTCACCACATTCACTTTCCCATTCTCATATAACCCGAATGCCCCATATTATTCATATTGTGCATATCATACTTAAATTCACATTCATGTCACTTTTCACATGTTAAATATAACATATTTTGTAATCCTAGTAGAAGTAGAAAACGTACCTGAGTACTTAGTACCATATCATGGTACTTTAGCCACTTTCATATACTTAATAACACATATATTAATAAACATAGCCATAATACATATTATAAAGTAGTGTAGGTACACACACTGATTCGCTTAGCAAATTCCTTGAGATTTCAAATCGATCTCTTTCGCTTAAATCCTTAATCCCTACATTTGATTAATCACTTACTAATTTAATAAAAAGCCATTCAGCCATAAATCCAAATCCTAGTAGGATTAGTATTCTTAAACTTACCTTGTTGCCGATTGGGACACCAACAAATCCTGAAACTGATCCTTGTTTTCCTAGTAGTGTCGAAATTCCTATAACCTTACGTTAGATTTAATCTAATCCTCAAAACATAAAGCATGGCCTTTGGCCGAATCTTATAGTTTCTTACCTTAACTCTTTAAATCCCAAACTCTCTTCCCGATTAATGGAGATGCCGAAATACCTTAGATCCGAAATCCCAAATTCACCTTCCATATTTCGATCAATGAGATTGAGGAGGGATTAGACTAACTTTCGGCTTAAAAGAAAGGAATTCAATTATGATTATAGATACTTACCCTTTATATTGAAATCGATGATCCTTCTTGACACCACTTCGTAGATTCAAATATGGCTAAATGATGCTCTCACAACTTTCGGCTTTTGGAGGATTAGAAAGAAAAGAGAAGAGAGCCCTAAAAAATTCGCGCAGAGAAGAGGAGAAGAAAAAAAATTGATGAGTAGCCCTCTTTCCTTCCTTTTATAGCCAAAATTACTATTCAGAATCCCTTACTTGGCCACCACTCTTCTTTATTTGATAACTTTATCCTTTGAATTAATAATAATAATCCTTCTATTATCTCTTCTTTTATCCATTAAAAAAAAATAAAAGGAATTAATCCACAATTATCTCTTGAAAATAATTCAATTTAAAAATCCTTTATTTATCACCTTTTAATCGAATATTTATGAAAATAAAACACCTCCTTTCTAGAAGCATGTGCCATCCACCTCGAGTCTTACTGAAGCAAAAATAAAACCTCCTTTATTTGCTTCCTAAGTGACTCGAACTCAGGCCCATTCCTCTTGCATATGGCACCATTTCCATAGGCCCTAAGTGACATCTTCAGGCCACTTTTCCAAGCCTGTTTGTGTGTTAAATTTCACAAACTTTTTCTTATAAGGCCACATTGCCTTAATTTCCCCTTTTAAACATTAAAACTTGTCATTTCTAGGTCATTTCTAAGTTTCCAAAAATTTTCGATCGGCTCTGTAAACTTGACATTTCCAAGTTTCCAGAAATGTTCACTTTCCTTTTTTGAATCATTTCTAAATCATTTTCCTAGTTTCCATAAATGTTCACTTTCCTCTTTATTCCTTTACATTTCCAGGACGTTTCCCTACATTTCCAAGACAAGACATTTCCTTACATTTCCTTGCATTTCCTTACATTTCCATACATTTCCTCGCATTTCCTTACATTTCCATACATTTCCATACATTTCCTTACATTTCCTTACATTTCCTTACATTTTCATACATTTCCATACATTTCCTTACATTTCCTTACATTTCCATACATTTCCTTATTTCTAGAATTCACATAACACATTCATAATTCATAAAACATGCCATTTTACCACATGGTTCCTTGTGTCATGCTTCACACGGAGTTTCTTTTAAAGCCTCATTTACCTAGCTCCCCTTTTTACTTAAAAACCAATAATTTTCCAAAGCTTTCTTCTTCCACCCTAGAATTCTAAAAACCCTTAATACACTTCCAACACTGCCAAAACCTACTAACTTATGAATTAGGCACGAACGCATAACCCCTAATATAGGATGTTACATATTTGTATATGATATGAAAAAGCTTAATAGTAATGCATATGTTTCAGGAAATATATATATATGTGTGTTTAAATGTATAGATGCTAATAGCAATAGAATAAATGAATAAGTACATTATACCTATTCGGCTTTTACTTGGGAATGACCTAGTGAATAGTGATTTACAAGTTGATTATAATTAGTCCTTAGTAAATGTTTTGATATTGATGGGATATACATGACTTTTCGTGATGGTATTAATTGGTACACAATTATCAATGTAATAGGTTTTATAAAGTGAAATGACCTGTGTTTGGTTTAGTAATGCTCGTAATCCTAATCCGGTGACGGATACGGGTTAGAGGTGTTACATTTCCGATCTTGCCATAGCTATACTACCAAACGATAGGTGCACTTTCCTTATTCGTTGTCATAGTTAGTTTGGACACGATCAATTGCCTATCTCATATAAGTTGTCCAAAAGTTTTTTCCCAATTTACTCACTGTCGCGTTCATAGTTAGTTAAATTAGTTAGTTAATTTTAGATTAAAAATAAATCCCCTTAATTATTAGGCTAGATAATAAAAAGATAGTTAATACTAGTACTCTTGGTCCTTGAGGATACGATATTCCAGACTCACCACAACTATACTACTGTTCGATAGGTGCGCTTGCCTTTGTCGAAATAATAGTTTGTTTCGAGATCCATCAAAACAACACTAATGTTCTCATGGGAAAACCCTAGACTCTCAACCATTTTGCAAAATAGTCCCCTCATTAGCTAGCAAAGGTTTAAGTTGCTGAAAATTTTCAAGCTTTCCAAAGCCCCTCTTTGCTGAAATTTTCAGTGTTTGTAGGAAGAAGATGGAAAGATGATATCATTTTCTCTTTATTTTAATATTACTAGTCAATTTGTCACCAAAACCTCACCTATCCTTTGAAAATCTCATTTTCTTGTCTCTATGGCCGGCCAACACATTCCTAAAGGCCTAATTGCACATTAAGTACCTTTAATTTAATATTAGCCATTTGACACCTTTATATTGTAGAACAAAACTTTCGCACTTTATGCGATTTAGTCCTTTTTCAAAATTAAGCATGAAATCACTAAAATTAATTCACCAAAATTTTCATGCACTCATATAATCATGCTATAACACATAAATTAATATTAAAATAATTTTCTCTGACCTCAGATTAGTGGTTCTGAAACCACTATTCCGACTAGCCCCTAAATCGGGCTGTTACACCTAGAATCAGAGAGATCAGATCGAAGAACTCTTATACCTTGTTGGCAATATCTATCAGCTTGTCTAAGTATTCTTTGATTGACTCAGACTCCTTCATTTGTAGCCTCTCGAATTCTTTGATCAAGTTCAACACCTTCATGCTCTTGATCCTCTCATCTCCTTGATACTCAGGTTTGAGGTAGTCCCATATCTCATTCGCTGATCCAAAAGCCATAATTCTATTGAATATGGCTGGTGAAACCGAAGCATAAAGACAAGACTTTGCCTTAGCCTTCCTGGTGGTTCTCTCCTTGGGTATTTTGATCTAGTTCATAGTTGGATTGTTGGGAAGTGGAGTCACCTCATAGTCTTCCTCGACAGCTTCCCAATAATCTAACCCTCCATGTATGCTTGCATTCTCACGGCCATGCTTGATAATTCTCTCCATCAAACACAGGTGGGGATAAGATGGACAGGTTACTCGATCCCGATTCTATTTTTCTCAAAAACCTCACAAGTGTACCTCTCAAATTTCTCTCAGAACTCTCACAAAACTTTTCTCACAATTCCCTCAAGAAAAATGGCTCTCGATACCACTGTTGGTTTAGCAAAGACTTAATTGAAGTATAGAACAAAAGATGAAATGAAGGGATGATTTAATTCATTACCAATGCAGCCCTTATATAAAGTCTCAAGTAACAACCTCAACGAAATTTCAAATTGCTACTCCTACTAACAAGCTAACAACTCCTACTCCTATTCCTACTAACAAGCTAACAAATCTCCCTAGGACTTAGTCTTATTTTTTTTAAAAATAGTTGTAGCCATGAGATACTAACAATAAAGCTCCAATTTTTTTGTTCATTTGTCTTTAATTTTTATTTTTATCGTGAGACAAAATTAAATTGGTGACTTGAAATGACTTGGAAATATTAACATGGATTAGTTTTATTGGTTCAGAGTATAAGTGATATGGTGAGAAGAGGAACTATTTATACAAGGAGTGATAAATGAGTTATGTTTAAGTACATAAGTCTTGTGTGTGTTTTATGAAAATAGAATGCTAAATGATTCATTAGTTGGTTTGAAGTTGAGGGTAAAAATAGTGTGCCGGTTTTTGAGAGGTTGATTAGCACCATGTCAAAATTTTGGTAAAGACACAGGGTTGTTGGATGAAACGAAAGTTTAGGTACTGAATAACCAAAGTTAAAATAGCAAGAGGGATGGCTTGTTGAAGCCAGAATCAATTAAAGCGTGCATTAGTTAAAAGCAACAGGGAGGATTGGTTGAAACTAAATAACAAAGAAAGATTAAGTAGTTAGAAACAGTTGATTTACAGAGTGAATAAATAAAAAGACATGAATTAAATTAAGGATATGCTGGTTTTTGGATTCAAGAGCTACAGACAGACAAGGATGCTGTTTTTGTACCAGTAGTTTGATGCATTGTAGTATTTGGAACTTCTTTTCTGTCTCCAAATCTACCCAAGTCTGAGAAAGAAAAAGAGGCAAAATGAGTACACACAGAAAAGATTTCGTAATCAATGGAAAGTATAGGATAATGTTCGGGGGGAGGAAAGAGTTTACCATATGTTACAATGAAAGCAAGCCTATATCCAACACATTCTGGCAATCAACAAACCCTGTCATGAATAAGCTTCCTATATTTCTGACCCAATTAAGTCTCCTCATTGCAATCACTCGTGTTTTTATGATTATCCTCAGACCTCTTCGCCAACCTCGCTTTCTTTCCGAGCTTCTTGTATGTATTAATAGCAGGATAGGATATTATTTGTTTTGCAATTAAGATGCTTAGACTATAATTTTATTGTTGTTTCTTGATCATGTAATGTAGGCTGGGATTCTGCTGGGTCCAAGCGTGCTGGGAAATCTAGGGTGGGTAGCAAATCATATCACTCCTTTCGAGGCGAGTTTGTTTCTGGAGACAATGGCCAACTTTGGGGTAACTTTCTATATGTTTCTGGTGGGGCTGGAGATGGACATAACCCCACTTCAAAAAATGAGGAAAACAGCCTTTAGCGTTGCTATTGCTGGTATTATTTTTCCCCTCATTGCAGGAGTGGGATTACACGCCACGATACTGAAACACCAAACAAGTGTACGCGCACCTGAGATGGGTGCATACTTCTGGTCCATTGCCCTTAGCCTTACCAGCTTTCCCGACCTGGCTCAAGCACTTTCAGACCATAAGCTCATGTACACGGATCTTGGTAAAACCGCATTGACTGCAGCCGCTGTTTGTGACCTATCATGTTGGAGTCTCCTGGTGGTAGCTGTATGTATAATCAGTGGGAGAAAGGAATTGCACATTGCAATCCCAGTGATGGTGTGCATGGCAAGCTTGTGGTTTGTGTTGCGCCCATATATCCGTAAGATAGCCAAAAAGATTTCCCAACGCAGCAAAGATGCACCGATTCCGGATAACCACATATATTTCATTCTATCACTGGTGCTCCTCTCGGGTTTTATCACAGAATTATGTGGTGCACATTCCATGTTTGGAGCTTTTATGCTTGGACTGATGATACCCGGTGGGAAGCTTGGGGCTAGCATCAAGGACAAAGTTGAAGAGTTCATAGTGGGGATTCTGTTGCCCCCTACATTCTTGATTATTGGCGCTAGAACCAATTTCGTTTTTATATTTGCCGATGTTTCTATAGGAATGGTGCTCTTAGTTATACTTCTGGCTTCCCTTGCTAAGATTGTAAGTACTCTTCTTGTCTGCCTCTACTTCAAGTGCCCAATGCGGGACGGTTTGGCCCTTGGAGTCCTCATGAACACCAAAGGAGTTCTTGCGCTCATTGTTCTTAATGAAGGACGAAGCATGCAGGTGGTTTTCTTCATTCTCTAATTGATTAATTATTTCTTTCTTTTATCTGACACAATAATTACTATAATTTAACACACAATGTATATATTTTTATATATTGTTCAGGGTTTCGACCAACAAACATTTACTTGGGTTATGGCTGCCATCTTGCTCATGACCATCATTACAGGTCCGACATTGAGTTGGACTCACAATTCTGCAAGGCATTTGAGGCCATACAATCATAGAAACTTAGAGAGAAGTAAACCAGACGCACCACTTCGAGTTCTTGTTTGCGTTCATTCCACCAGGAATTTACCGGGCTTGATCAGTCTCTTGCAAAATTCAAATGCCACAAGAAATTCCCCAATTACAGTCTTTGCTGCTCATTTGGTTGAGCTCACACGAGCATCTGCAATGCTGATTTTCCATGACAAGGATAAAACCGTGGATACTGAAATCAATACCACTCGGGAAAAAGCCGAGGCTGAGCAGATTGTCAGTGCCTTTGAATCTTTTGAGAAAGACAACCCTGCGGCAGCTGTTCAGCCTCTAACAGCAGTGTCCCCTTACGCCACCATGCACGAGGATGTCAACAACTTTGCACTAGACAAGTTTGCCAGTATCATTTTGATCCCATTTCACAAGCGACCCGATGGGGTTGGTGGATGGACAGATGAAAACATTGAGCATAAGCAAGTGAACCAAAACTTGTTAGCAACTTCCTCCTGTTCCATTGGTTTGCTTGTGGATCGTGGCCTAATGGGTGTTTCAGAATCGCAAAAAGACACGCAGGAGTGTCACGTTGCCATGTTTTTCATTGAGGGACCTGACGACCGGGAGGCCTTAGCTTATGCCTGGAGAATGGCGGGCAATCCACGCCTAATACTTACCTTAGTCCGATTCGTTCCAGGAAAAGATGTTTCAGAGTTGAGTGAGGGGGTGGAAGAAGATGATCATGAGATATTCACAACAATATTTGAGAGAGAGAAACAGAAGCAGCTTGATGATGATTATGTGAATGAGTTCAGGTTCAGGACAATGCATGATCAATCTATAGCTTATGTGGAAGAACTAGTTAACAGCGGTGACGAGATCATATCCACCATAAATACTGCTTACAGTGATTTCAATTTGTATGTAGTAGGAAGAGGGCATGGTAAAGCATGTCCATTGACAGCAGGGCTATCCAACTGGAGTGATTCCCCAGAACTGGGGCCGCTCGGGGAGGCGTTAGTTTCTTCGGATTTTGAATCACCACCTTCTGTTTTGGTTGTCCAGCAATCTGCTCTTCTCTCAACTGGATCCAGTAAACACAATTAACTCTCTCCTTCAATCAAACCACACACGATGGGATGATGTGTATATATATATATATATATATTGTGTTCAACACATCATTTTTGTTGCACAAACATTAGTAAAAATAAGGATGGAACAAAATAAAATAAAAATATTATAAATATGCAGGGAAAGATATCTCGAAAAATTTTAGAAAATATTTCATAGTGTATGCATGAGGGAGAATATTAGTTTAGACATTCAACAACTACTAAGTTGGTTCTCGTATATAAACATATTCCACATTTGTTATCTAACTAATGTGAGACTGAACTTTTTTTTTCTCAACTTAATTTACATGTAACTTACTTTGAGTATCAATTTCTCATTCATCACTTAATTATTTTAAGCATATAATATACCGTTATAAAAATCTCATGAAGTAAAATATAAAAGCATGATTTCATTATTCAAATCTCCAAATTTACTAATTGAGAATATACCTCAAAGCTTCCAAATATCTATTTTTTACCAACAATTTGTTTACTACTTTAACTTCGATCAGGAAAGCCACGTAGCCATCTTTTTACTCAAACGCTTACCATTTTCCATGCTTTAGAAATAGTTTTAGGGTCTCAATTCTGGAATAATTGTTGTCCAGTCCAACCTATGCGCTGGCTCACTGTCGTTACTGTATACTGCATTTGTATTTTATTTTAAACATCTCAAATAATTGGATACCTTCCTTCAAATCTGTGGCTGCTCCCATCAAAACTCAACACGATTAAAAAAAATTAAATTTTAGATTAATCAAATCGAGTTACTTAATTTTTTAAAACAATTTGAATAAATAATTTAAGTTTTAAGTTTAAGTAGAGTTTAATTTTATAATTCGAATAATTCGCATAACATATTACTATAAATATCTTTTTAGTAAACCAAAAAAATATATGTCTAGAAATCTCTCTCTTTATATAGGGAGAGTTTAGAAAGTTCAACTATGATTAAACTTAATCACATTAATATTAAATTAACATAATAGTTATCAAGATAAATATTCAATTAAATTTAATATTAAGATAATCACTTTAATATTAAATTATAAAATACTATTAAGATAAGTATTAAATTTAATTTAATAATAAACTATTAAAATAATATTATTTTTGAAATTATTAATTTAAAATCAAATTCTATGTTAGAGTCCCAGTAGCAGTGTCATTTTTTCACTACTCAACCACTAAAAATCAACTGCTGTCGGTCACCAGGATGTCGCTAGCATTGCTGTGTCTGGTGATGAAGGTGCAACACCCTTACGACACCCCGAATCAGTTTGGTTGCTGTCAGTTCGATCCGGGTCAATGATGACCCGACCAGTCCGGTCTAGCCACCGGTTGGACCATCGGCCCGGATTTACATACCGGGCTAGGTTCAACTAGTTTTTGGGTATTGTTTCAGTTTTGGGCTCTTATCATATTAATTTTAATTGATCAAAATTAATTTTTCCAAAAATCACTTAGATTTTCCAAATTAATTTTTCAAGAAAAATCTTCAATCAAATTCTCTAGTTTAATAATTCTCACGACTACATAATTTAATTCCAAATTGAATAAATCAACTCAATTAAATTATTTCTAAAGTCGTAGAATTTTCTTTTGATTCAAATGCAGTTCGATTGAGCTTTTGTTGAGCTAACGGAGGAACCAATCGGACATATACAATTAAGTTCTAGTTATTACAATTATGTTTAGAAGTATCGTTCCTATAATTCGCAATTACTTAATTATGGAGTCAGTCCACAAGAAGTACCATGATTGAAAACTTCTTATTGTATACTTTGTACGCGCAATTACTTAATTATGGAGTCAGTCCACAAGAAGTACCATGATTGAAAACTTCTTATTGTATACTTTGTACGAAAGCAATTCATCAAACTGCTTTGTCCAATGATCTCGTCATGTGTGTTACCCTCATATGATATAATTGATTCTTTTGAGTTAAATCCGTTCACTTAATACAATCCTATTTTATCTTATTGTCACCATTGTGTCTTCTTAATGATTAATATGATCACTATCAACAAATGATTGTGATAAATTACTCGTTCGAGAACAAACAACCTATGACCACATTCCATATTTATCAATCCACACAATGCCAATGAGAGGGTATCATTAACTCTTTAATTGAGCTATGAATTCCATTGTTACTAGTAAAGCCATGACATACACAAGTCATGTACCCAACATACCGGCTATGGGCTTGCACATCTTTAGAGCAAAAGCCTCCACTTATATCAAAGCACAAGAGTTGCATAGGCATAGTCAGTAACTAACTCAGGATTTAGTTAAATCACACAATGAACTTCACAAGTGAATTAATTCACAAACGTATTAAAAATTAATTCATCTTGGGTCCAATCCAATGTATCATTCTATCAATGAATACATCTATGTCTCTACTCGTGGACTTAACTACTCCGATAGCCAAGACTACCCATCTCTTCAATTGGAATTGTAGAAGACATAATAATCATTTTTAGTATTTGAATCAAATGCTCACTTTGATTCTTTTACGGGATTACGGACTCATTTAGATTATCTACGGAAGTAAGTTGTCTTTCTCGCAATGTAAATGTTCTTATGATGCCACTTATCTCAGTTTGAACTTTAGACAATCAATGAACTAATATTTTCTTGTCATAATTTCGCTATGCATGCAAAATATAAAAGACAAAAAATACAAAAGACATAATAGTAAAATGTGAAATTAACTTTATTTATTTATTCATCGTTCAAATAAATAAAAATAATAATTACATATTTACTATAATATGGATACATTACCCAACACTTCGATGGTTGAGCAATGGAAGAATTACACTCCTACAGAGACTCTACCAGAGAATTTGATTTCAGATTAACTATTCCAAAAATAATAATATTTTAATAAATTTAATATTAAATTAAATTTAATACTTATCTTAATAGTATTTTATGAATGTAATATATGTATTGAGCTTGGATGAATATAAGATAGGATACAATTAACCTGCCAATAAGGTTAGTTGCGCACTTGTACGAGATTTGCACTTTGGTGCCTACTAGTAAAGCACATCAGTGGCACTTCGGTGCCTACTGGTGTGGTGTAGTTGCCCGTGTATTCGTATCTATTCAATTAGTCCATTGGGCTAACTGTTTAAAAGAAATTTTATTTTCTAATTCTGTATACTAATTGGAAATGTATTCATATGGTAATATGTACTTTTATGTTTTAATTGAGCCTTGAGCCAGATGGTATATTCATTTGATAGTTCTAATGAAGTGGTATTGAATTTATTTATATGAATGAATGAATTAGTTATACAATTGTATATTAAATGCTTACCTTTCGATTGTGATATACTGTGACAAAAAACTTAGTTAAACTTGTCATTTTTATATGTTAATTTCCTATATAAGGTAAGTTTATGGTTTTAACACCTACGAGTTTACTAAGAATATATAATGCTTACTCAGTTATGTTTTCCTGTCTTGTAGTTATCTTTTGCAGAACGTGAGGATTGGATCATCTAGGAGATCACACTATTCAGTTTCTGTCTCGATATATCTTTTATAGTCCAACAATTGGTTTTGTGGCATGTATATAAGCTTAATATGTATAAGTATCATCTTGGTTGACAATCTTTTGATATGTTTATAAGTCTCACTAAATGGTTGTGCTATTTTGAATGATGGTAATGTGATTCTAGTTATGAATTGTACTTGAAAGTTGTTGCTATGTGATCAATGTGAAGAAATGTACACATACATATATACATACATACATACATGCATACATACATACATACATATATATATATATGTATGTAAATGTCACTTGATTACTACATGAGGTGGAATGGTAAGTTAATGGAAATGGGTATAAGATGCTCAAATGGGTAAAATGGTAAAATGGTAACATGTTATATGGTATGTTTACAAGCATTGATAAGTGTTTGTGCTTGTGAATGGTTAAATGTTTAGTTCATGGATGGATATAGAATAGGATGAATATTGATGTATGCTTGGTGATCTGATAAATCGTAATATAACATATTTTAATCCCACATTTAACATACTTTTGGATGATTTATTCCCTGAATTGTGTAATTTGGTGCTCTTAATCCTTTGTTTTCATGTTTTATACTTAGGAGAGCACCAAAGGATGGAAAGAACGAGAAACGGGCCTAAAATGGAGTAAATGGGCCAAATCACGAAATCGACATAGCCTAGGCCCAATACCACACAGCCGTGCAACCTTAACAGACCCGAACACGGCCTGGCACGATTCACATGGGCGTGTGCCATGGGCGTGTGCCATGGGCGTGTGCCATGGGCGTGTCCCTGTCGTGACGAAAAAGAGTTTCATTCAGATTAGGGTACTTAGAGGCAAAGAAAGCCATTCCAAAAGCCTATATAAACAGCCAAAAGCCATTCCAAAGCCAGTTAGGCGTCCAGTTAGGCCGAAGAGCCAAGCTAGAGAGGCCAGAATTGTGGAATTTACTCTAAGAAAGCCAGTTGATTCATCTCAAAAAGCTGAAGTTATACTCAGGACAGAGGATCTTCCCTTCAAATTCCTTCGGGGGTTTTAGGGGTTTTCTTATGTTTTGTTTTATATTTTCTTCTGAGATGTATTCTCTTATGATTATGAACTAAACCCTCAAATACCTGAGGGGGATGAAACCTAAGACGGATCTTGTTATTGTTTTCTGAACTATATGATAAATACTTGATTTGTTCTTAATTATGTGTTCTTAATTATTGCTTTGATATTTCAGGGTATTAATTCAAGTATTGATGTGCTTAGGCAATGGAGCAAAAGTCCTTGTTTAAGAGTAGATTTAGCATAATTAAGCGGTGTTGATCGCAACCCTAGATATAGGATGACGAAAATCTACCTGATTAGGGTCAAACCTAATATGGGAGTCCATAGATCGAGTTAATGCAATTCTAGGGGTTTTAATTAGAAAGAGATTTCAATTAATCAACCTAGGGTTAGACTTTAGTAGCCTCGAGAGAGGTATTAATATAAATTAGGGAATCCTACGGATCAAGTCAAGTGAACAAATCATCTCGTTCAGAGTGAAATAACAAGTGAAGTCTAGGTGGATTCTTCCTCGGGTATTGTCTTAATTAATTGGTTTTTCCTACAAGTATTTTCCCTATTCATTCTCTTTGTCTTTGCATCTTTAGCTTGATAGTTAGTTGATTTTAGATTAATTAATAATTCCCTTAATTTTTAGGCTAAATAATAGAAAGAAAGTTAGTATTAGTACTTTTAGTTCCTTTGGGTTCGACAATCCGTTCTTGCCACTAAACTATACTACTATTTGATAGGTGCGCTTGCCTCAATCGTTGTCATAGTTAGTTTTTAGGCTCGATCATTCTCTTTATAAATTTTTAAGACTCTGACATAACGATCAAGATCAATGGAATGAATGTTTTGGTATAAAATGTTTAGATAAATTGAGATGTTTCACTTTGGTTTGTATGTGATTAAGGCGCCTTGAGGCATATTGGTTAGAATTAGGAAAATGATATAATTTAGAATGCTTTTGGTGCATTTTGAATAGGTTAAAAGAATGGTTAAATGAGTACTTGTGGCATATGTAAGTTTTTGGTTTGGTAGCTTGCACATTAAGGTATTATTTGGTATACACAGCAGACACACGATCATGTGTCAGAAATGGGCAAGTGACATGAACGTATGCTTTGTTTTGAATTGAAAGGTTTTGTTAAACACGATCTCAGTTTGTTACATGGACTGACCACACGCTCGTGTGCTACTGTAGATTTGGTCAAGGGATTCCACACGAATATAGTGAGTTACACAGCCTAGATACATGACCATGTGACTTTTTACACGGTCTCAGTTTTTAACACAATCCAGTAACACGGCCGTGTGACCCTATTTTGCGATTTTCCCTAGATTTTTAAAAGTTTATAATTTAGTTTGTACTCTGGTCAACTTAAGAGCTTTCGTAAGCTCGATTGAGACTTGGTTTTTTGTAATTCATATTATGCATGTATTATGAATTGTTTTGATTATTTAATTGAATGTTTTAATTTGGAGCTATATTGAACTGTGCTGTTAACTGTTGTAGCATCCTATAGCTCAGGTCCAGCGATTGGACCTGGTGAGGGGTGTTGTAATAGTACCGATAATGAAAAGGTGATTCATCTCAACACGAATCAGGGGGTATAGTCGAAGGGTTACCCAAAATTCCTTGATACTCCACTTGATCAGAAAGGAATTTTGGAGAACAAATGAGCTGAAGGCATGTGCAATGGCGATTGTACAGGACACAATCTCGTTGATGCTGGTCTGGTGATTTGCCATGAATTACACTATTGTTTACATCCCTTTTTACACATAACTTTAGCTTGTTTAATAGTTAAATCAAAGCATCTGAGTACACATTTAGGTTTTCATGCTTGAAGTAGTAATTTATGTTTTTTAGTAGTTTTTATTACATCTTAGATATCTAAATAAGGTTACATGTTCTTATAGGACAGATTGGGAGCCAAAGATCCACCAAAACTGCTGCCTATGTCGTGACAATAAGACACTGATGTTGTAACACCAAATACGGAAGCAAAAACAAGTCTAGGATCGAAACTGCCTGCAATGTCGTGACACACCCCCCTATGGAAGGCTTATGTTACAACATGGCTTCTAAGCGGCCCAAAAATTACTGCACGTAACAGTTGTGGTTTTTTTAGGAGAATTAAGAGTATTTTTCCTAATTGGACTCTAAGTACTTCAAGGATAGTTTAAGCACTTTAATATCATGAGTTTAGCGTATATAAAGGTCATTGTAATCAGATTAAACACACAATTTTAGGTAGACAAATTATTCTTAGGTTTTTATTTCGTTCTTAGTTTTTATTTAGTTTAAATTATGTTATTGTAACCAGAAGATCCTATTTCGAAGTGAGACTTTTGTGAGTAGAGATTGTTCTAGAGCCATGCTTTAATCGATAAATCCATGAGCATATCTTTCTTTCACTCTATTCTTAATATTTCTTTCTTTAACATTGTTAATTGAATATTTGTGTAAAGGTTTGAATCAATTTATGTTTTATACATATTTCATATGTTTCAATTGTTTTAATCTAATTAACTGATTGATAGGCAGAGTTCAATTTGAATTGGTTGTATCTAGTTGAGTGCAATTAAACCCTAAGATTGACGACCCTAGGAAGTCATTTATGTAGGAATTAACTGGAAATCAGTATTGCCTACTAAGCATCACTTAGTAGATCAGTGGTTAGGGAAGGAAGAATTTAAACCCTAGGATTGACGACCTTAAGAAGTTATATAGGAAGGAATTAACCCATAATCAATATTGCCTATCCGTGAAAACCTTACCCTACCCCAGTCTGAACTGTGTTATCGAGAGGTGAGTAGTTCTTGCCAACTAGTTAGGTTAGTAGAAAGCAGAGAAGCCCTGCTAGGTTAATTAGTAGCCAATTATTTAGAACCCTACATCAATATTAACCAGGTAAAACAATTAGATCTAGGCTATAAGAACTCGCATAGTCGAAACAATGGATAGGAGAAGCCGATACATGAACTTAGAAGTAGATTTATATTTAATTCAATTTATTTTGTTATTATTATCATCATCTTGCTTCTAGATAAACAATACTAATTTGTGACTCAAGTAGATTGGTAGTTATTTTCGGTAATTGGCTTAATAGCAATATTCCCCAAACTGCAATCACTAGGGTATAATCCTTTGAATGCTTACAAAGCGTTTCATTGTAAACAAACTATATTACAACCTGACCCATATACTTGTAGACACCGTCTAACACTTATATTTTCGTTGAAGTATTCACACTCTAAATGTTAGTACATCTGAAGACGATCAAGTTGCTGGTGCCGTCATCGGGGATTGCAACGGTGATAATTGTTATTGAACCAATTACTTTGTAGAATAATATTAGTCAAAAGACGAATGAGTTAGATAGTGTTCTAATTTTTATTTATTTATTCCGGTTTTACTTTGTTTTTAATATTTTTAATATTTTTTATTTTCGACTATTTTACTAAAAAATGCCTATTTCCTACTTTATTTATGGAAATGGCCACTTTAAACTTTATTTATCGGAATGGTCCAAAAAACCAAACACGTGTCCACGTATGCACGTTTTAAGGGGAAATTTCAGAAAAGCGAGTCCTTGGTGGAGCAGTTTTGCCATGTCAGCATAAAATGCATTGACGTGGATGCGCTTTGTTGACATGGCAAAAGTGCTCCCCTAGGGACGCGCTTTAGCCCGTGTTTTTTCTAGGGTGAGTTATTTGCATGTTTAGCATTTTAGGGTTAGGTTTTTGTTAATATATGTTAGTGTTTGTTTTTAGGGTTTAAGATTTTGGAGAAAATAAGTTAAGGTTTAAGGATTTTTAAAAATAAATTAGGGTTTATATTTTTTCAAAATAAATTAAATTAGGGTTTTTTATTTTTAAAAAATAAAATAGGGTTTAGAGATTTTTAAAACTAAATATTTGTTTAGGGTTTTAGGGTTTTTGTAATAGTTTTAGGGATAAGTTTCGAAAAAATTATTTAGACGAGATATATTTTGTTTTTTTTCAGTCAACAAAAGTACTAAAAAAAGCTCCCAGCTGGATGCTATTTTTTACAGTAATTTTTGAAAAAATAATTTTGAGAAGATGGTTCTGAAAAAATACGGTAAAAAAAGCTTCAAGTAGGATGCACTGTCAGCAAAAGTACTGAAAAAATCTCCCACCTGGAAGCTCTTTTTCTACAGTAGTTTCTGAAAAAATAAATTTGCGAAGATGGTTCCAAAAAGATAGGGTAAAAAACAATTCAAGTAGGATGCACTTTCCACAAAAGTACTGAAAAAAGCTCCCACCTAGACATTATTTTTCTACAGTAATTTTTGAAAAAATAAATTTGAGAAGATGGTTCTGAAAAAATAGGGTAAAAAAGGATTCAAGCAGGATGCACTGTCAACAAAAGTACTGAAAAAGCTCACACTTAGACGCTCTTTTTCTACAGTAGTTTCTGAAAAAATAATTTTGAGAAGATGGTTTTGAAAAAATAGGGTAAAAAAAAGCTTCAAGCAGGATGCACTTTCAACAAAAGTACTGAAAAAAGCTCCTACCTGGACGCTCTTTTTCTACAGCAGTTTTTGAAAAAATAATTTTGAGAAGATGGTTCTGAAAAAATAGGGTAAAAAATGCTTCAATCATGATGCGCTGTCAGCAAAAAATGAGAAGTTTAGAAGAATAAAAATTGAATAAGTTCAGAAGAATATAAATTGAAGAAGTTGAGAAGGTATAAGTTGGTTTATCGTATTAATATTTATATGAATCATTATAATTTTGCATAATATTTTTTGTTTTGAATTTCTTTCGACAGATCACTTGGTTGAAAATGAGTGAACGTATTAGTGCTGTTATTCAATACGACGGTGAGGTCCGTGACACTGAGAATGGCATTGTTTTTTTATCAAAGAACACATCACGACTAGTTTTTAACCAGAACATAGATTTAACAAAACTTCGTAAAAGAATTAGGCGTAAAATCTTCGGAACGACGGCAATGAGAGTTTCGTCTATTAAGTATAGATTTTATGTTTCGGTTGATCCCGTGACATATGACTCATTTGATATTAAAGGTGGTCATATCTTGGAGGCGATGGTCCAGGCTCATCTCGCTAGTGGATCACCCTATCTTGACTTATATGTACAATTTTTATCTCAAAATAAAGCACTTGCAACTTTAACATCTACTACTGTTCGAGAGTAATACACGACCCCTACCCGATACTCTGTTAGTGGGAGGCAGAACATAGAACTGTCCATGTTTGGTGGCAGTATGGAATACACGACCCCTGTACGACACTCCGTTAGTGGATGGGACATGCACCTCAGTGGGTTGATGTTCGCTGCTGGAAATATGTACTGGGGAATGACATCAACTTCTAGTGGTAGACAATCCACATCTGATTGGGGACATTATGAAACGTCCACGAGAAGGGATGATGTACTCCTTATAATGTCCATCGGCGAGGGGACCTCGTACGTTGCAGATGATAATGGGTTGGATGATGAGTCCTGTAACATCCCGAATTTGGGCCTAGTAGGATTGGGCCCTGGGTTTAGGAGTGTTTAAAATCTTTAAGAATATGAGAATGGTGTTTTTGCAAATTGGATTTATTAGTTAAGTGGATTTGGAAGGTTTCGAGGTTTTTATGAATTCTCGGGTTTAATTGGGTTTTAGGAAAAATTTGAGTATCATTTTGTTACTTGTGTTAGCTCGGGTAGGATTGTTTGTGTGCTTAGTATAGTTTTGTGAAGGCTTGGAATAATTAGCTAAGTTAGAATAATTTTTAGTTTGAAGAATTTAGTGGAGTGAATTAAGTGAACTTGACACTTAAGTTAATTTAAGTGTTAAATTTAGCACATGAGGAGTTAGTGGCAAGGTGGTTATGATGCATGGAAGGTTGCATGAGGGAAGAGGTTCGAGTAGCATGATTAGCATTTTGAAGACTTTATTTTTATGTATCCTAGCATTAATGGACGGTCAAGCTCTAATTATGGAAGGTTGGACTTTCAACTTTTATGGCAAGTTGAATATTAGTTTAGGAAAGCTTGAACTTTGGGAAAGGAATCTTAAGATTATGGAAGGATGGGGGGACAAAGGGCTTGGATGATGGAAAGTGTTATAGAAACTTTTCAAAGGTCATTAGTCCATGAATGTGGACGGCATGTGTGGCTAGGGGGGATGGCCGAATTTTTGGTTAGCTTTTGGTATGGTTTGGTGCTAGTTTTGGTAGAATTAGTGCTGGTTGAGCACATCTTTCTTTTGGGTCATTTTTGTGTTTCTCTCTAATTTGTTTTCTCCTCTTAGCCGAATGTATTTTTGGCCATAAGGTAAACCTTTTTCTTTCTTTTCTTTTTGGCCATTTGAGTTTTGACCATTTTGTTTTTAATTGTTCTTTCTCCCCTCAAGTCTATTCCTTCTTTCTTTTCTTTTTGTTACCGAAACTACAAAACCATCAAAAGACCATTTCTTCTCTTTTTCCTTTATTACCGAATGCACTTGGACTCAAAGCTCTTCCTTGATTCATCTTCTATTCTTGAGAACCCGAAACCCAAACTCCTCATTTCTATTCATCTTTTCCTCTTTGCTTTCCATAAGAGACTTTCAACATTATTCTCTCCTAATTCTTCACCATGGTGAATGTTGATGACAATCTCCTTAGCCGAATCTTTCTCTTCACATATATTCACTTCTCAACCATTTTTCTTATTCACACCTTGATCAATCGGTAAGAACACTCTTTTCATTTCTTTTATTTTTCTTTCATTGCCGAAATTGTATATTTCCTTGAGAGGGACTTTTTGACCGAAATCATTATCTCTTTCAATCAAATCCTTTTATCTTTGTAGTGGTTTAGGGGAGTGCTGATCTTTTCTTCATTGATAGTCGACCATAGCCATACTAAGAACGTGTGGAAAAGGATTTCTTCATTCAAGGTAAGGAGATAATGATAATCGGCCAAAGGCCATATCTTTTTAGTGATAATCGATTTCTCATATAGTGTTATGTAGGTAGTGTCGACGTTGTAGGCAAAAGTCGGAAATCTTAAGTATTCTATCGTTCTTTGTGTTTACAAGGTGTGTAGCTTACACTAAAATTCTAATAGATTAATAGTATTATTGATGAAAATGTGTTTATAAAGAAATATAAATGATTATGGCTTCGGGTATCATTCAATGGTACAGTGAATTCAGGTACGATATTCCTTAGCATTTTGTATAAACTTTTGATATGAGACATATCCGATATTTGGTTATGATTTTGGGGTAATGTACAAGGCACGATATCTGCATCGTTAATAATGCTATAAGCATAAATATGAAATGTGTATGATTCCGATATGATTTTGGGGATATATGGCATGATATTGAAATAATATGTTATTGCATGGGCATATGGGTAATATTGAAAGGGAAAGTGTTCCGATGGTTTTTACCACATTATCCGGTGACTTCGGTCACATATTATGAATCCGGTGACTTCGGTCACATATTATGAATCCGGTGACTTCGGTCACATATTATGAATTCGGTGTCTCTGTCACAAATTATCTGGTGGCCATGCCACAATTTATAAGGGCGATGTGCAAGTTGACTGCAGCAACTGCCTTTGATGGTGTGTAGCGGATGGAGGGTCAATTTAGTAATCCCCACGGTGTGATTGGCAGGTACGGGTGGTGTGTAGCGGATGGATATCTAGGTGGGCTCGGGATTGCATTTCATTTTATATGTACATGTGATTATCTGATTTGCTATATTATGGGCTTATGGCTAAATGTCATTTAAATGGGCTTTATTGCTATGATCGATTGGGCCTTTAGTGTATTGTTACACATTGAGTCTGTTGACTCACCCCTCGTGGGATATCTTTTCAGGTGATTCGTAAATTCGCGGGTGAGGAGCCGGATGAACTCGAGGAGGCCATGCAATAAATTTGGTTTTATATGAACTTCGAATTGGGTACTTTATTTTAGTTTAAATTTGGTTTTTCACCTTTTTTTGGATTTGTAATTAGGCCTCTTTAATTATGTGTTTGAATTATTTAAAAGCTTTGGACTTGTTTTAAATGTGACTAATAAACTACATGGCTAAATTAATAAATTGAGCACAAAGTTTTCTAAACTACAAAACGAGATGGTTTTCAAAACTTTACCATCGGGTAATGTATATCATTTGATATTATTTAACAACTTAAATGTTTTCGATAACTCATGTTATTTTCCAAAACTCAAGTTCCCAAATTTCAATTAGAAATGTTTTCAAACTATTCGCTTTGGTTTTTTTTTAAATTATAAAAGGTATTTTAATCTATGGATTTACAACTAAGTTTTTACAGAATTTCAAAGTAAATTATCAGTTTTTAACTTATTATACACTTGTTTTCTACAAACATAGAACAACAAAGAGTTTTTCACTAAAATTTAATCGTTAACTCGATTTTCTTCGAAACATTTTCCTTCGTGGCATGCCAAATTCGGTCATGGCGTATTGACCGGGCTTGGGGTGTTACAAGTCCGATATGGATCCACTTCGAGAGCTCGGCCTCGATGGTGCAGAAGTTGCATTATTTTTTGAACTGGAGCCTGCTCCAACCAAACCTGAATAAAATGAAGGGGTTTAGATGAAGAAAAAGAAGATACGTGATTCACGGCATACTCGCCTCCAGTCCAAATGCATAATGTTGATCTATTGACAGATGATTCGTTGGAATTAATTAAAAGTTTAGGGGTAAATTGGTAATTTTTTCAAAAATGTGAATTGAATTGAAATGAACATGAATTGATGTTAAATTCATTCATATAGATCCGAATAGACAAAATTCAGAGTTAGAACGAGGAAAAGAGAAAGTGTCGATTAGTAGATTTTACGTACACGAACATTTGTCGAGGTAGGTTCGTGTAACTAAATTTTGTATATTTATATGCTTGGATTGAATGTTGTGTACGTGAATTGTATAAATGTCATATACATGAAATTGGTTACATATTCGACAAAGCTCGATAAATATTAAATCCTGTTTGAATAATGGAATTAGATGGATACATGATTTCTTAATTGGTTGTGGTCCTACATTTGTTGTGGACACACCACAGCCCCTACGAGCATCCCGTTATAAGCCCTCTCAAGCTTCCCGTTATATGGTTTTTGTGAGCATCTTGATCAGTAGTAATCTTGCATGTGTTGAGGACTACCGAAGCTCTTTGTGAGCGTTCTGTTATATGATCAGTTGTGATCCTGCATATACTGTGGAAACAAACGCAGCTCTTTGTGAGCATCCTAATATGGCTAGCTTGAACTTCCTGATATATGGTTATCCGAAGCTCCCGGTTAAAGGCTCTTTGTGAGCTTCCTAATTAAAAGTTCTTTGTGAACTTCCTAATTATGGCTCTTATGAGCTTCTTGTTATATAGCCCGGATAAGCTTCCTAATAGGCTCTTTGTGAGCTTCCTGATTAATGGCTCTTTGTGAGTTTCTTGTTATATGGCTCGAGAGAGGATTTGCTGATCACGTGCTTTAATGAGCACCCTCGAATATGAATTGACAAATTTTTGATTTGTACACTTTCAGTGTACTACCTATGTATCCATCGATGTTTCCAATGATTCAACGGTCAAAATCCTTACATGAGAAAATATGAACATGAAATGAATTAATATATGTATCTTCCTGAAATACATGAAAATGATGATACATGATATATGGAAATACGATATGATAATATATGAACGTGGAATTTGTTTGATGAATATGTTCATCCATGATCATAGATTTGTACGCCTTGAGTGTAGTATCCGTGTTACATTGACATTTCAAATGATTTAATAGGCAAAGTTCTGACATGAAATAATCTGAGCTGGAGACGAATTATTATGAAAATGTACTTGAAATACAAGGATATGATTTGTATATGTTATATGAATACATGATGTGGAAAGTATATGTACATGGAAATCTAATTATTGTTGAACCCATACATGTTTCTTGATATTTATATGAAATATATGACTAACAAGGGTGTTGAGGATATGTGTTAAGGCTCATGATCAAGTTGATTGAATGTGCCTTGTATGCTTATCTTGAATTTAAGTGAGCGGTACGTTAATTACCATGTTATACGAACTTACTAAGCATTTCATGCTTACTCTATTTAATTTTCCCTTATTCTATAGTAATTTGGAAGCTCGTTGGATTGGAAGCTTGGCGGAGATCACTCACACTATCCATCAGCCCATTTCGGTATATATATAGGGTAAATCAATTGTGGTTATAATGGCATGTATAGTGTAATAACCAATTTTTGCCCAGGCCCCAATCAATGAAACGACCCAATAAGCAAAAATAAGAGAAAAAAAAAATTCAATAAGTCAAATAGTCCATGAAATGTCCAATTACAAAAACAAATATTAGACCCACTGAGCTCAATTACAAAACCAATTAAACAAGCCCATTAGCCAAAATAAAAGCCATTAACAAACCAATAAGAAAAATAATAATAAATAAGGTCCAAAAACAATGTCCATTTACAAAAGACCCGGAGCCCAATTACAAAGACCAAATACAGGCCCAAATTTAATACAAACAAACAGTCCATGACCCTAAAACCAATAACAGCGCAACAACCCGAATGGCCCAATGGCCCAAAGTCATTAACTAAACAGGAAACCCTAGGATCCCATCTCAGCGCCGCTGTGCGTCCCCCACACGCGCAACGATCCAGCTCCCCACGCGCCCTGGCATCGCTTCGGTTCCACAGGCGCGCCCTTTCCCTATTCTCGTGCATGCCCGCGTACGCCTTTACAGATCCTCGTGTATGCCCCACGCGTTTCTCGAACTCGCCCCAATAGTGCCCTTCCCCATGCCTCGGTCGAACGCCCGTCGTTGCTGCCCCAGCGCCACTATGCACACCGACCAACGACCCTCGCATGTCCTCGCCCATACCTGCAAGACAGGAAACAAAACAAACAGTAGAGTGTGGAGCAAAGAATAGAATAATGAAGCAGTTGTAAGCCTTAGGCTATAAAGCCAGTAAAAATGGATGTAAAAAGGGTTTTCTCTTTTTCAAAAAGAAACCCGTACATTATCAGAAGTCAAAAAGCAAGAATCAGAAATCAAAAAAAGAAAACGAAAGGTCTATCTTTGTTATTTTTTTCTTTCATATTCGAAACTGTCATATACATATAAGTTCTATTTATTATGCAAGATAGATATATCTGCTAATATACAAAAAAACAAAGAGAAAGAAAAAGAAGGGAGATTACATTGGATCTCTGACCACCGCCTAGGGCGGAGCTGCGACAGAGTGGTGGCGAAGTCGCGGCTAAAATCTGGGTTTGCCCAGAGAGAAAAAGGGGTTCGCCCTTTTCTTTTTAGAAACCTGCAACAAATGATTTTTTTGGAAAAAAATGTGGCTTTATAAGCACATCAAAAACGACGCCGTTTAGCCCCTGTGATCCGTGCGTCGACCCGACCTGGTCAAAGGATCAGCGTGTTTGCATTAAATGGTTTAATTACTATTCCAGTCCTTCCACATTTTTTATTTTCAATCCCGGTTGATTTAAATTCTTTTATTTTTATGTTTGGCCCTAGAACTTGTATTTCGTTTCAATTCAATCCTATGGGTCTTCAACAGTTTAAGTCAAAACGATTCCGTTTTAAAATTTAGTATAATTTCAACTTTAACCGCTATCATTTAACACGCGCTTTATTTTAATCCTGTCAGTTCTTTTCTTTAATTATTATTTGACCCTGTTTTCTTTGTTTATTTTATTTTTGTCCTACTCTTTTATTTTATTATTTCGTATTATATTAAATTGTCTGTATTATCATTTATATACCTGTATATTAACAGTATAAACATATATGTATTTTATTAATTATTAATTATTACTTTTATTTAGCTAAAAATTATTTTCATTAGACAACATTATATGTATTTAAACTGCATATTATATAATGTTGTATCATATATTATTTTTAATATATTTATGTTACATAATATATTCTACCTATTTTTTTTCTTTATATACGTAACTTTATATATTTATTTAAAATCACTATATATATTACATTTATATTGGATCTATTATGTATGTGTCTCTCTATCCATTATCTAAGCATGCGTTAAATAGGTTCATATTTGTTTATTGTCGATTATATTTGTTGATGCTTCATCGTGTGTTTACAATTACTTTAGTATATGAATTATCATTTATCACATTTTGTGTTATTATTGCTTTATTGCCTATTTTAAAGGATAATACATCATGATTGCTTTTAAATAATTTTGTTCAATAATTTATAAAATACAAATATTGGCATGTAACTGCCTTTTAAAATAAAAATACCTTTTTGCAAGATCAATACCTTTAAAACATTTCTCTAAAAAAATAAGGCAATATTCGTGTGTTTAGAAGTTCGAAAGATCACATCCTAACGTGTTGGGTGTTGATTTTTTCGTTCGACTAAATATTCAAATACCCTTCTTCACGTGATTTGAAGATCAAGAAATGATCTCGACGTCAGAGTATAAAGGCGTCATATCCTAACGTGCTGGGTATGACAATCTTATTCGTTTGAAACGAGTTAATCTTGAGATTCAATCCCGATTTAATTAACCCATTCCTTTAATTCTTTTTACCCTAAATATTTTCAAGTTTTCAGCATTAGGACATTGATCAATCAATTTGGTATCGATTTTGGGCATTGCGAGGGTACTGATCCTTCCTCGCACGTAACCAACTCCCAAACCAGTTTTCTCGAACACTCGTAGACCAAAAGCTCTGTTTTAATAAACCAAAATGTTTTTATTAAAACAAGGTGATCCGATCACACCTCGAATAAAAGATCGGTGGCGACTCCCTATTTTAAAAGTCGATTCCTGTTTTTCAAAAAATGGTTACGACTGCTTGGCGACTCCGCTGGGGAGTTTGAGATTCAGGCCATAAATTGATTGATTTTTGTCCTTTTGATTGAAAATTTGGAAAATTGTTTTGAAAAATCGTGTGTCTTTTTGATGCATTTGCTTGTGCTATAGTGTCGAGTCTCGTGAAATACTTGGCATTGCATTGCATGACCACTGTGGTCACACCTTTAAGTGGGAGTGAGAAACTAAGCTTTCGTGAGGTTTTCACCTCCATATGGGCTAGTGGATTGCTTCCGGGATACATCCGCACCTACGTGCTTCGTGAGGTTTTTCACCTCCGCATGGCCATAGGGAAATGTATCCCCCTGAACCGAACTCGGTCCGCATGAGCCTATAATGGGTGAGGATTGAGGAATCTGCTGGTTCAGGTATCCTTCTTTAGGACCGAGCCCCATATAGAAGCCCTAGAGCCTACCCTAGGTAGAATGTCAAAATAGTTATCCAGATAAGTGTTTAATGATATTTTACTCGTTTTGATTATGCACTACTAACTTGTGTTGGTTTGTTTGATTTGCATGACATTCCATGTAGTAGAGGTGTCAATTTCTGTTTGGTTGCTGAAATAGGAAGTTTGCTATGGAAAATGACTTTCTTGATAAAGTAGAGGACAATGCGGCTGTGCGCGCATGGTCAGAAAAGTTGCAGTTGGAAAAAGGAGATAGCTTAGTTGAAGGTCATACGTCAGAGCTAAGGGACTTCACCCGTGTTAGCGTGACACAAAATGAGCTTTAAGAGTTGCGAGATATCTGGACCTATTGGGAAGATGAAGCTAAACAGATGTTCTACCACCGTTATGGTGATATCTCTCACTTATTGGATGTTAAGATAGATAAACACCTGTTTCGGGCTATGGTCCAGTTTTGGAATTCTGCATACAGTTGCTTCACTTTTGGGAAAGTGGACTTGGTGCCAACAATAGAAGAGTATACCACTTTACTTCATATTCTCGGGATACAAGTTGACAAGGTTTATATTAGGCCTGCCTATGTCCCTCCTCTTGCGGAGAAATTGGTGAAAATTACGGGAATGAGTGAACAGTGGATCTCAACTAAGATTCAACAGAAAGGTGAAGGGAGATGTATTCCTTGGGTAAATTTAAGGGATCTGATTTTGACGCATCCTGATGTGAGGAGGAAAATTGATATCTTCGCCTTAAGCCTCTACGAATTAGTCGTCTTCCCAAAAGCCCTGAGACACATAGATGAAGCAGTGGTGGATCTATTCGACTGATTGGATAAACTAGTCACACCTATCCCAGCAATTCTTGCGGAGACTTTTAGATCATTAAATGCATGCAGAAGAGCGGGAAAAGGAAGGTTTATCGGATGCGCACAGCTATTGATGGTATTGTTTTATGGGCATCTTTAGAAGATGGATAAAGTCTCTTATTGACCCTTTTATAAGGATTACTCACCGATAAAGGAGGAAGTGGTCGTGTCAAGACGAGAAGATATAATGGAAGAAGGATAGAGGACAATTCTTCAGAATCTTCAGGAGGAAGACATTGAGTGGAGAGCTACGTGGATGGTGCCTGGAGAGATCTTTTACAGATGCAGAGACTTTAATTGGGTCCCTCTACCCAGAATTTGGGGAGTCATTAGATACTCTCCTCTGCTAGCAGTAAGATAATACCAGTCTAGACAGTTCGTGCCAGCAACACATGGGTTAGATCGAAGCAAATTCTCTTATACAGGAGAAAGTTATAAGAAGAAGATTAAAGAAGTTGCAAATGCTTGGAAGCAAACTCATCGGATGAAGAGGTTGACTGTGGGCGAAATAGCGACTTCTGAGTACAAAGCGTGGCTAAACAAAAGAATCAACGATAATATCTCGGGACCAAGTGCAGATAATGCTCAATCTATGGAGGAACGGTTGCAAATGATACCAACAGAACTAGAAATTATAAAGCGAGATTTTGTACAGTGAAGTTCAGAGCTTGAAAAGAGAATCGAGCAGTTGGAGGAGGAGAAGATGTTTTTGAAATTGGATGTAGAGATACAGAAATCAGAAGCAGAAAAGATAAGAAAAGGAAAGAGCAAAGCTGAAGAAGAGTTGGATAGCCTAAAGAGGGACTACAAAAAGATGCGTTTCTCAATAAGAACTGCGGGGCTAGGAAAGACCTCAGGTCAATGGCGGCAAGAGTTACAAGAAGAAAGAGCTAAGGTCGAGCAATGGTAAAAGAAATTTCAAGAAATGAAGGCTCAGAAGGAGATCCTAGAAAAGCAAGTGTTAGAAGGCCAAAACGGAATAAATGAGTTGAAGACTAGAGTGGCGGAGTTGGAAAGGTCTTTAAATCATCATCAAAATCACAACTCGGTGATAGAATTAAAGGCAAGCTTGAGTAGAATCGAAGAAATGGAAAAGAAGACCGATGAGTTAGAAGTGGCACTGCAGGATTGTCAGAATTATATTGGGTACTTGAAAGAGAGTATAAAGCAACGGGAGGAGGAGTTACATAAGGCTCAGAAGCAAATCGAAAATAGAGACTATCTCATGAGAGAAGCCATAAACCAGATTCGAGAGGTGGCCGAGCACTTGCAAATTTTGGCAGCACAGGCAGAAGTATTAAGTGTGCGGCACGAGTCACGGACAAGCCAAGGACATGAGTTGGTTTCGTTACTCCAAAAGATTAGGGATCTAGGGGCTAAGGCCAAACTATATTTGTAATCTGTTTTATGTAAAGAGCTTTGTTTTCTAAGAAAGTTTCTTATGGGGAATTGAATCAGAGTTGACACCTTTTTGCATTCATACCATGCATTTGCATTACATTGCATGCATTAGTATCATATCACCTTAATCATTTACTAAGGCTAAAATCGTATAATCCGCAGTTGCGACACTACGAATCTGGAATCACATCATCCTTATAGAACACATCTAAGAGCTAGAGCTATGGATGCTGAACTAAATGAAAGAATTGAAAGGATGGAAAGAATCCAAAAGGAGTTACAAGAGCAGTTGGCCAGGTCACAGCAGGAAGCAAGGGATCTGATGGTGCGATCCCGAGAGGAATCACTCGAGCAAAAAGATCAAATGGCCAAGATAATAGAGATGATGACCGCTCTGGTCAAAGGAAAAGGACTCACGCAGAGCCCTGATATTATAAAGCCCCATTCAAGGGTCAATCAAAGTCCGCTCCATCCCCCAGGATACACTCCACCTCACGCCCATGCGATGCATGAAGGTTGGCCTCAAGGGGAATCAATAAGCCTAGAACAACCACCTACACCACCTGCTCATCTAGGGCAAGGTATATTCGTATCAAACCCCGGAGCTAATCCCACTGATCCAATCGTTCCAGATTTGGATGATCTGGTAGAAATAGCCAAATTGAAAATGAAGGATCATGACACTCAGGACAAGTATAAGAGTCTGGAAGAAAGACTCAAGGCAATAGAAGGTACTGGAGTCTTCTCTGCACTGAGCGCCAAGGAGCTCAGTTTGGTTCTCGATCTGGTTCTGCCCCCAAAATTTAAAGTGCCAGATTTTGAAAAATATGATGGAACGAGATGTCTAAAGGCGCATCTTATCATGTTTTGTCAGAAGATGGCTGGCTATGTGAATGAAGAAAAATTGTTAATATATTGTTTTCAGGATAGCTTGATCGGATTAGCCCTCCGATGGTGTAATCAACTCAGCACAGAGAGGATCTAATCATGGAAGGACCTAGCAATAGCATTCTGTGAACAGTACAAGCATGTTTCTGATATGGCACCTGATCAACTAACATTGCAGATGATGGAAAAGAAGCCAATAGAGACTTTTAGACAATACGCTCAAAGATGGAGGGACATCTCAGCCCAAGTAGAACCTCTACTGACTAAAACGGAGGTAACGGTCTTCTTTATCAACACATTGAAAGTACCATTTTATGACAAGCTGGTGGGAAATGCCACAAAGAACTTCGCCAATATCGTACTGTCTAGGGAACTCATTGAAAATGGCATCAAGAGTGGAAGGATGGAAGGTCCTGAGAACACGAAAAGGGTAGTACCTATAAAGAAGGAGGCTGAAACACATATGGTGGGGATTGAGAGCCACTACGCTTCTAATCCACACCCGACCCAATCACGTCCCCGATATCGCCCACCTCCAAATTTCTATTTTCCTCCTTAAAACCCTTATTATCAAGCACCTCCTTCTTACCCTGTCTACAACACGAATAACCAATGGCCATTCACCATGTTCCCACCTAATAACACGCCTGCTCCAAGCCAACCTAAACACGAACAAAGACGGGTAAGACCCAATCTTAAAAAACCTCGACTCACCCCTATTCCCGTGTCGTACGGAGAACTGTGCCCAAAATTGTTGGAAAAATAATTAATATCCCCACATTATATGGCACCATTGAAACCGCCATACCCGAAATGGTACGACCCCAATACTAGTTGCATGTATCATGGGGGAAACCAAGGGCACTCCATGAAAAATTGTATAGCCTTCAAAAGGAGAGTGCAGGATCTCATTGATGCAGGGATTTTACAATTTGACGGTACTGGTAATGTGGCTGGAAACCAGATCCCAAACCATACTGAGGGGAACGTAAGCGTAGTGACAAGAGAAGATATGCGGCAAGCTAAAAGCTGGTTTCTGAAATAATAACACCTTTGCCAAAGGTCTGGGAGGTGATGGTGGAAAATGGGTTGTTTTGTCATTCCAACAGAAGTTTCGAAGAAGAAAGTACAGAAGGTCAAAGTTTTTGTATCTTTCATGGTATCGAAGGGCATGACATCCAGTCTTGCAAAGAATTCAGGAAACTACTCCAAGACATGATGAACAACAAGGAAGTCGAGATCTTTGATAAAATGGATGAGGCCGAGGAAAGGGAAATATGTGCCTCTGATAACCAACCATTAGTCACCTGTTATAGTGCTGATCAGCCTCTGGTAATTTATTATGAGGCCAAGAAGGAGGAAGTCAAACCGACGATGGTGATTAAAGTGCCTTCTCCTTTCCATTACAAGGACGATAAGGCGGTCCCATGGAAATATGATGTTAACATTGTCGCACCCAAAGTTGAAAAGCCAAAGGCTGTGGTTGGGGATATCAGTAGAGTAGGACACTTTACTTGCAACGGGAGGTGCTATTCTCCGAAAATGACTGAACCAAAGAAAAAAGCCGTTGACTCGAATTAGAAAGGAAAGGCACCGATGCATGAGGTTGAGGTGGATGTTGAAATACAGTCGGAACCAGAAATTAAAAAACCTGTGAATGAGGATAAAGTTCATGAATTTTTAAAGTTCATCAAGCACAGCGAATATAACATCGTGGAGCAGTTGAACAAACAGCCAGTAAAAATCTCGGTGTTATCTCTACTGTTGAACTCGGAGTCACATCGGAATGCCTTGCTAAAAGTGCTCAATCAAGCTTACGTAGAAAGCAATGTATCTATAGAAAAGCTTGATAAATGGGTGAACAATTTAAATGCGGATAATTTCATCTCATTTAGTGATGATGAAATACCATCAAATAGTAGGGCTCTGTGAAGGCATTACATATTACGACCAGTTGCAAGGGTTATATAGTACCGAACGTGCTCATCGACAATAGATCTCCACTCAATGTCATGCCTTTGGCCACACTCTCCAGGATGCCAGTTGATATGTCCTATCTAAGGCCTTGTCATTCCACAGTAAGGGCATTTGACGGGACACGACGAGAGGTTATGGGAAAGATTGAAGTCCCCCTAGAAGTGGGCCCATGCACGTATAACGTAGAATTCCAGGTCATGGACATTACTCCGTCGTATAATTGCCTTTTAAGGAGGCCTTGGATCCACTCTGCTGGGGCAGTCCCTTCATCTCTCCATCAAAAAGTGAAGTTTATCATGGATAACTACTTGATCACGGTCGCTGGTGAAGAAAACATCGTTGCATCTATTTCTGCTGTCACACCTTACATCAAAGTGAACAAAGATGCAGTAGAATGTTCCTTCCGTTCCTTCGAATTTATTAATGCTACATTTGTTGCTGAAGGAAACAAGATGCCCACGCCCAAACTATCAAGGAATGCCAAGATGGGGATTAAACTGACGGTTGGAAAAGGAGCCCGAGTGAGGAAAGGCTTAGAAAGATACCAGCAAGGGATAGCTAGAGCACTAAAACTGGTACACCATAAGGCTCGATACGGGTTAGGGTTCAAGCTGGATGTACGACAAAGAAGGAAATAGATGCAGAAAGATCAGGAAAGGAGAATTGCAAGAGCTTCAGGTCGGGAAGTGGAATGGGAGCCCATAATGTATCCGCCCTTGTCGAAAACGTTTACATCTGCAGGAATGATGTACCCAGGAAGAGATAATTCACGAAACACGCTGTTATTGGTTGAAAGGGATTTTCAGAACTTCAGTATAAACGTTATTGACAAAGGGGATGATACGATGGAAGACTTTTCAATGATATGCCCTGGTCCTCCTGGATTTGTTTTGAGCAATTGGACTGCTGAGGATTTTCTTGTAGTTTCTAGGGCCCCTCCAAAGTAATCCTCAATGTCAACTCTTTTTAAGCCTCAAGTTATTAGGGAAACTGTTACAAGAGTTTATGTCTACTATTTATCTTTTAAATGAACATTAATGGAGATGCATTTTATCGTGGTCTCTTCATTCTCATTGGCTTCATATTTATTCCATCTTCTCATAATCTGTCCCTACGTATATTTCATATCATGCCATGGTACTATGTTTGTGTGTCCCAACACTTTGATATTCCTCTATGGTTTTCTTTTCTATTCACCTTTCAGGTGCTCAGATATTGACGACGTGAACAATCCTGTTACAAGTCCTAAAATCGATTTCGAGAAAAGTATTTGTTTAGGAGAATTCAAAGCTGAGGAAAACGCTGAAGATTATGTCTCGTCCCCTAACTTACTAAGGATGATAGAGCAAGAAGATAAACAAATACTACCCCATCAAGAATCTGTTGAGACGGTGAACTTGGGAAATGAAGAAAAGAGGCAAGAAATGAAGATCGGGACCACCATTTCAGAGAACACTAAACATGATTTGATCACCTTGCTTCATGAGTACAAAGATGTATCTGAATGGTCGTATCAAGACATGCCAGGCTTGAACGAGGATGTAGTGGTCCATAGACTCCCACTGAAACCAGAATGCAAGCCTATCCAGCAGAAGTTAAGACGAATGAGACCCGAAATACTTTTGAAAATAAAAGAAGAAGTCAAGAAACAATTCGATGCTGGCTTCTTACAAGTCTCTAAATATCCAGAATGGGTAGCTAATATAGTCCTAGTGCTAAAGAAAGACGGCAAGGTGCGAATGTGTGTGGATTATCGCAATCTGAATCGAGCAAGCCCTAAGGATAATTTTCCCTTGCCGCACATTGATACCTTGGTGGATAACACGGCAAAACATTCATTATTTTCTTTCATGGATGGATTTTTCGGGTTATAACCAGATAAAGATGGCTCCTGTGGATATGGAGAAAACTACATTCGTGACGATGTGGGGAACATTCTGCTATAAGGTGATGCCATTCGGATTAAAGAATGCTGGGGTAACATATCAGAGGGCAATGGTGATGTTATTCCATAACATGATGCATAAAGAAATACAAGTCTACGTCGATGATATGATTGCCAAATCTCGGGGGGAAAGAAAGCATGTTGGAAACCTCAGGAAATTGTTCGAAAGATTAAGAAAGTTTCGGCTGAAACTTAATCCAGCCAAGTGCACATTTGGGGCAACTTCGGGAAAATTACTGGGTTTCATTATCAGTGAGAGAGGTATTGAGGTTGATCCGGATAAGATAAAAGCCATACAAGAATTGCCACCTCCACGGGCACAAAAGGAAGTCAGAGGATTTCTAGGGAGGTTGAACTACATCACTCGATTTATTGCTCAGCTTACCAACCAATGCGACCCAATTTTTCGACTCCTTCGAAAACACAATCCTGGAGAATGGAATAAGGAGTGTCAAATGGCTTTCGACAAGATAAAATGAGATTTGTCTAACCCCGGTCTTTACCACCAACTCTCGGGAGACCCTTAATATTGTATCTGACTGTGTTCGATAACTTGTTGGTTGTGTACTGGGACAGCATGATGAGTCAGGGAAAAGGGAAAGGGCAATTTACTACCTCAGCAACAAATTCACCGAGTATAAAGCCGAAGTACCACAATTGAAACATTTTGTTGTGCATTGGTCCGGTAGTTCAAAGGCTCGAACCATATATGTTGTATCATACGACACGATTAATTTCAAAGCTAGACCCAATATAGTACATGATGGAATCACCTCGCACTCTCGGGAAGAATGAAATGACGATGGCGATTCTACTATCGATGTAATGACATCATCTATGTGAATCAAAAGTCGATAAAAGGGGAGCGCAATAGTGACTTCTTAGCAAATCGAGCAGCAGAGGAATATGAGCCATTGAGATTTGATTTCCCAGATGAAGACTTAATGTGCATTACAGAAAGAGAATGTGAGTCATCAAAAGAGAAATCATGGAAGATGAGCTTTGATGGTACGTCAAATGCATTGGGGCATGGGATTGGAGCAGTCTTTGTAACATCCTGAAAATGGCCTATGCATTTTTGGTTTAATTGTACGAAATGACATGTCTTATGTGTTATGAATATATCTTGAACATTTTTAGAAACCTGGAAATGTATTGAAAGAGGAAAGTGAACATTTTTGGAAACTTGGAAATGTAAGGAAATGTTGTCTTGGAAATGTAAGGAAATGACTTGGAAATGTAAGGAAATGTCTTGTCTTGGAAATGTAAGGAAATGTCTTGTTTTGGAAATGTAAGGAAATACCTTGTCTTGGAAATGTAAGGAAATGTCTTGTCTTGGAAATGTAAGGAAATGTCTTGGAAATATAAGGAAAGGCCTTGGAAATGTAAGGAAAGGTCTTAGAAATGTAAGGAAATGCTTTAGAAATGTCAAGTTTAAAGTTTAAAAGAGGAACGAAGGCAAGGTGGCCTTAAGAAAATTTATGGAGGAAATATGACATGAATTTGGGCTTGGAAAAGTGGCCTGGAGGTGCCCCTTAGAGCCTCTGGAAATGACGCCACATACAGAGGTATTGGGCCAAGGTTCGAGTCGCATGGGAAGCTAAAAATAGAAGTTTTATTTTCTTTGCGAGGATGGATGGGAGAGTGGACGGCACAAGGCTATAATTTAGAGCTTTAATTCTTTTATTTTTAAGAGATAAATAGTGGATAAATAAGGGATAAATAATGGATTTATTTTAGATTATTTTCAAGAGATAAATGAGGAATTATTCTTTAATTAGGAAAATAAGGGAGAAGTGATGGCCAAGTAAGGGACTTTGAGTTTAATAATTTCGGCTAAGTAAGGATAGTTGCTAAATTATCTTTTATTTTAGGAGATAATTAAAGAGATAAAGCTATCAAAATAGAAGAATGATGGCCAAGTAAGGGATCTAAGTTAGTAAATTCGGCTATATATAAGGAAAAGAGGGCCATTCATCATTCTTTCTCTCAACCCTTCTCTCTCTAGAATTTCCTAGAGCATTTGTTCTTCTTCTTTTTGTTAGCCAAAGTCAAAAATTCAAGATATCACTATTAGCCAATTTCTTTTCTTTCCAATCCATCAAAAGCCAAATGTTTGAGGGGCTTCAAGCATAGGTGCTGTCGATTTCTTCAAGAAAGGGTAAGAACAAGTTTTGATTTCTATTCTTTTCTTTTAGATTTGTCGAAATTTAGGACTAATCCCATCAATATTCTTATTTGCCGAAATTTGGAAGGATTCTTTCGGGATTTTTGCCATAGTCGACTATAAAGGAAAAGATCTTCGGGATTTGACCATCAAGGTAAGTCATATCTGACATTCGGCCAAGGGCCATTGATTGTGATTAAAGGTTAGAAGTTGATCTAACATGTGGTTTTAGGGATTTCTACAGAAGCTATAACCAAGGGATAATTTCGGGATTTAAGATCCTTAAGGTAAGTGACTATGAATATTCGGCCAAGGCCTATTTTAGTAGTTAGATCTATTTTTATGTGTTTTAAGCCGAAAACTAATCGATTCCAGGGATCGAGTGATTAGCCGATTTCAAAGGGGAAGAATACAAGTTTCCGGGATTTGATTAATTATCAAATTGGCAACAAGGTAAGCTTTAGTATACTAATCCTACTAGGATTTGGATTTATGGCCGAATGGCTTTTTATTAAATTAGTAAGTGATTAATCAAATGTAGGGATTAAGGATCCAAGTGTGTACCCCACACTATTTCATAACATGTTTTATGGCTATGTTTAATTAAGATATGTGATATTAAGAATATGAAAGTGTGAGAATGTGGCTAAGGTACCATGTTATGGTACAAAGTACTCAGGTACGTTTCCTACTCCTACTAGGAATATGAAATATGTTATTTGTAACATGTGAATAAAAATAAGAATGTGAATTATGGCATGTAATTGCATAATATGTTATGGGGCATATGGGTTATTGAAAAGGGGAAGTGAATGTGGTGACCTAAGACCACGAACGCGGTGACATAAGGCCGCGAGATCTGAATGTGGTGACCTAAGACCACGAACGCGGTGACCTAAGACCGCGAGATCTGAACACGGTGACCTAAGACCGTGATATTTGAATTTGGTGACCTAAGACCACAGTAATCTGAATGTGGTGACCTAAGACCACGAATGCGGTGACCTAAGACCGCGATATGGAGTGTAGCGGATGGAGGGTTGACTTAGTAGTCCCCACGGTGTGCAGGTTGGTACGGGGAAGTGTAGCGGATGGCTAACTAGGTTTGGGTTCGGGATTGCATCATTATCTTAAATTATTATGTGAATATGATATGTATGTTATGCCTGACTCTATTTGGATTTAGTGTTGTGTACACATTGAGTCTGTTGACTCACCCCGTTGTGGGAACATTTTTCAGGGGATGATCAGTAATGGACCGGGTCAGCGGGAGATTAAAGGTGGCCATGCACAGCAAGAAATTTTACGATTTGGACTTTTATTTTTACTTAAGTACTTTCAATTATTTGGATTTAATTGATGTAATAAGGCCATAGGGAACTATTTTATTTTACATTTATTTTATTTATTATGTTTACAAATTTTTATCAATTAAAGTTTAAGTAAATTTCTTTTAAATTAAACTCTAAGTGTTTTGTCACCTAAACTAAAGGGTTTTCAATATAAGATAAACTCGTTTTCAACTCGAGCCCAACCTAAAAACAATCGTTCTTTCAAAAACCCTGATTTTCCAAAGTAATAAAAAGAATTTTTGAAACGGTTTACAGCGAGGAACATACCAGATCCGGTCAAGGCTCGTGGGGCAGGTTTGGGGTGTTTCAGTTTGGTATCAGAGCCCGTTTCAAACTTTCGACCTGAGGTTTAAGGCCCAAAACATTTTCAAAGCGAGCCCAAATAAGTTTTATGAAAACATTTTCGAAATAAGCAGGTTTTTGGCATGGCACCCAAGTCTCCGACCCGCAGTCCACCAGGTAAGTACCCCTATCCATTTTGTGATTTATTGTATGATCTGTAGAAGGGTAGAAATGAAATGGAACATAGATTAGCATGATAAGTACTTGAACCCTAGGATTAGTTTTCCCCAACACTTACATAAGACTTAAGTGCCTAATTAAACAACCCTATGGCTAAGTCGCCGAGTTAGGGTGTGGTAACCCCTGTGCGGCTGTCTAGGATTGGATCAGGAAGAGCCTGGTACTTAAGCGATCCAGAAGCGACTCACCTCCTCTTCGCTGGAATCCTACATGGTGCGTAGCTTCGGTTCACCCTAACCAAGAGGACTCGGTCATAGGCTAAACACAATAACTAAAACCCGAAAGGGACTAGCCATGTTTTTATGAAAACCCTAGTTTTAAAATCCCCAAATTTACCCCTCTGAATAGTAACAAAACTTATTTCTAGAAAGTTTTCAAAATATTCCCAATTTACAAAAATTACCAAAATGCCCCTAGTGGCGAAATTACAAAAATACCCTTGGTTTATGAAATTTCCAAAATACCCACAGTTCTTATCAAGATTTCATTACTTTATAAAATGTTCAAAAACCCTAATTTGCAAATCAAAAATATCTTGATTTGGAGAAAAATTACAAAATTGCCCCTGACGTACGAAATTACCAAAATGACCTTGATTTCTAAATTTTTGCAACATCATCCTTTTGGAAAACAAATTCTCAAAAATAACCCTAAAAGTTTTGTAAAATCTGCAATACCCCTGATTTATTAAGCTTTACAAATTTACCCTGGCTTATTACCAAAATACCCCTGAGTTTCAAAATTACCGAAATATCCCCGGATTTTAAAATTTTTAAAATTTCCCTGGGAATGCAAAATTACCAAAATACCCTTATTGACAAAATTACCAAGGAACGTTATTTTGAAAAATTACGAAAATACCCCTGTAGGACAAATTACGAAAATACCCCTGGGATAGGAATAAGACAAAGAGTGTTCGAATAGTGAACGTGGGTGGTAGATACCACTGAATAAATATGTCTCGGTTGATGAATGTGAATGTGATTCTCTGAATTAGAGTAGTGAACTTGAACTGAAACTTTGTGTGATCGAAAGAACTACTTCTAAATATCTTTATTTCATAAAATTGTTCACGGTTAATAAGTGGAACAAAATTCTGATGCATAAAACTTTTTAATCAGATTAAATCGCAGCGTTAGAAATGAGTTCTAGGGGACGTGAACTTAGAGATTGTGCCTAGGAAGTATGATAGTTCTATTAAGATCGAGTCACGCAGCATATAAGCGTAGTGCGGTGAGTTAAGATGTACGATTATTCGTTAGTAAGTAATTTTGAGGACGAAATTATTTTTAAGGGGGGTAGAACTGTAACATCCTGAAAAGGGCCTATGCATTTTAGGTTTAATTGTACGAAATGACATGTCTTATGTGTTATGAATATATCTTGAACATTTTTGGAAACCTGGAAATGTAAGGAAAGAGGAAAGTGAACATTTTTGGAAACTTGGAAATGTAAGGAAATGTCTTGTCTTGGAAATGTAAGGAAATGTCTTGTCTTGGAAATGTAAGGAAATGTCTTGGAAATGTAAAGAAATGTCTTGTCTTGGAAATGTAAGGAAATGTCTTGTCTTGGAAATGTAAGGAAATGTCTTTGTAACACCCCAAACCCGGCGCAAACATTACGACCGAATTCGGTATGTTACAGAGGAAAATATTTTGAAAAATCTCTTTTAGCTGATTCAAGTTTTTGGTAAAAATGTTTCACTTTAAATAGAATATTGTCTTGTTTAAAACCATTGAGGTGTATGAATAAAACAATACTTAACTTAGTTGTTAAAAATTTATTAAGTTAGATGGTTACCGATTTCAGATATACCCGATGGCACAGAAAACATTTACGTTTGAATTTAAGAAAACTTGTGTAATCATTTTAAAGTCATTTAGGAGGCCTTATTACAACTTGAACAAATAAACCAACAATAAAATAAAATAATTCAAAGTTCATTAAGTCCACATTTTCACTGCATGGCCACCTCGAGTCCATCCGGCTCCTCATCCGCAATCTATGAGTCACCTGAAAAATATTAAAGGAGAAGGTGAGTCACCAAGACTCAATGTGTAACCCTTCCCCCGGTTTAATGCAACATCATACACGATTTATAACTAAGTCAACATGCACTAAGTTTAACATGCACCCAACCTAGCCATCCAAACACCTTTCTACCTCCCGTGTGTAGTGAAACCACTGGTGGTGCCAAACCACTGGTGACTCAAAGTCACAAATGTGATACCAAATCACTGGAGGTGCCAAACCTCTGGTGTTCGAAGACACAATCCATCTGTGGGGCCAACCCACGTGTGATACCAAATCACTGGCGACAATCCCATAATATTAACCGTGGGGCCAACCCACTGTGGTGCTAAGCCACTGGGACAAGACGCTATGAGGTGCCAAACCTCTGGTGACCTTAGTCACGAAATGTGGTACCAAACTACTGGTGTCCGAAGACACGAATATCACTTCCCCCTCCACTCATTTAACCCACATCAATCAATGATATGCATTTAACAGAAATCATGCCAACATGTTTATTTAACAACATACACTGGTTTTATCAACAGCCATATATTTATATGCCACATATACCAAATATGTCATGCTTCCCAAAAGCATTATAACGAAAGCTCATAACAACAAGGACTTACCTGAATCCTTGCTTATACCTTTATGGTATAAAATCTGATCTACATCAATCTAGTTTAGCATACACAATGTATTTAGCACAGTTATTAGTTATAAAGTGTGTATGTACACACCTTTTACCAACGATAGCCCGAAATCCTGAAGAATCAATCGGCCACACTAGTCTTCCTTGCCCCTATATTCGGCCATACATGAAAGTTAGTGTCCTTGACCATTCGGCCACACCAAAATAATTTAAAAGGTTTACACATTAACCCGAAACCTTACCTAAACTCCCATTGAATACTAGCCACCACACACCAAGTGTTTCTGCTTCCCTCTAATCGACAATCACATATCCATATTAATAGCCTTCGGCTTTTGAATACTAACAGAATAGTCTACTAAAATGGATCCTTACCACCACTTACCAACTGATTAATCAAAGCTGAAGGCTTCGCTTGATAATTTCCAAAATCCCGGAGGCCCTACAATAAATCGGTTCTAACAAGAATGATTAACACCTTTGCCATCAAATACCAAAATTGGCTCATACCCTTTTAGAAGTCGACAAAGAACAAGAGAGGAGAAGAAATAGGCATTTGGCTATAAGCACTTACCTTCCCAAGCCGATTGAAAGAAGAGTCCCAAAGAGATCTATGCCACTTTTAATATTCGGCCAAAGTGCTTCTAGATAAGAGAAGGGAATTTCGGCACACCAAAGGAGTATATTCGGCTAGATAGAAAGAAAGAAATATGGGGGTTTCGGTTTAAGAAGAGAAGAAAAGGAATAAGTGGAAGATGAGAGTGTAGGGGATTCAGCCAAAGAAAAGAGAAGAGGATCAATGGTTTTTGGTTTTGAGAGAATGAAAAATGAGAGAAAGAAAGAAAATCAAAGATGAACTAGTGGAGAAATTCGGCTACTTGCAAATAGAGAAAAGAAAAAAACAAAAAAAAATGAAGAGTATGTGCCTTAAGAGAATTCGGCACCCCCTTCACCTAGTCTCCTTGCCGTCCACTCCCCTTCAACAAGGAGTTCAAAATTCGGCAACTCCCCAAATCACTCTAGGCCAGCCATTTGAGATTATTCAAAAAGAATTTGAATAAGTCAAATTCCTATTTTTCCTCCTTGCCACCCATTTAAAATTATCTACATAAAATCCAAATAAAATCCTAATAATATCTTTATTATCCTGAAGTGTTTAAATTGAGCACTTCTCTCTCTTTCTTGCCGTCCAAAATAAAGAGCAAAAAAGGGAATTTCGTAACTCGAACATAGGCTCCCCTTGCTCCCCTTGTGGCGTCAATTCTAGCTCCTAAGTGGCATCTCCTTGCCACTTTTCCAAGGCCTTATTAATGTCTAATATTCCCTCATTTAAACTTGTAACCCCTACTTACTAAGGCTCCCTACCTTTAAAGCTTAAAAATTAAAATTTTTCTACTATCCGAGCCTACTCAAGATCCATAATTAAGTCTTATTATACTATGAATAATCATTACAGCAATCCAATCACAAGTAAAATAATTCAATCACAAATAACCTTAATTTTAGGATGTTACAGTTCTATCCCCCTTAAAATAATTTCGCCTTTGAATTACCTCGATCGTAAGAGGTGGGGTATTGCTGCCGCATCACATCCTCGGGTTCCCACGTAGCTTCCTCTGCACCATGGTTTCGCCATAGCACCTTCACCAAAGGTACTGACTTCCTACGCAAAACCTTGACATCTCGATCTAAGATCTAGACTGGTTCCTCCTCGAAAGATAAATCCGAGTTTACCTCAATCTCTGCTACTGGCACAACGTGTGATGGATCTGATCGATATCGTCTAAGCATCGACACATGGAAGACGTCATGAATCTGGCTCAACTCTGCCGGTAGCTCGAGCTGATAAGCTACCGGTCCCACTCGCTTCAACACTGTGTATGGCTTGATGAACCTAGGGCTCAGCTTCCCTTTTGGCCCAAATCTTAATACCTTTTTCCAAGGCGAAACCTTCAGAAAAACTTTATCTCCTACTGCATATTCCATTTCCTTACGCTTAAGATCAGCATAAGACTTCTGCCTATCCGACGCTTCTTTGAGACGAGCTCGAATTACCTTAACTTTATCTTCAGTTTCTGTCATCAAATCTGGACCCAAAACTTGTCGCTCACCCAACTCTGTCCAACACGTAGGAGTACGGCAATTTCATCCATACAGTGCTTCATATGGTGCCATTTGAATACTCGCTTGATAACTATTGTTATATGTTTAATTCCATAACGGTAGATACTCTTCCCAACTTCCACGGAAATCCAAAACACACCCTCTCAAAGATATCTTCTAAAATCAGATGACCCTTTTTTCGATCGCCTCGCCGATCGTGTGGATGGAAGGTCAGATCAAATCCAATCGTGTACCCAAAGCCTAATGCAACGCTTTCCGGAACCTTAACGTAAACCTCGGATCCCTATCTGAGATAATTGATACTGGCACTCCATGCAATCTTACTATTTCCGACACATACAGCTTAGCTAGCTTCTCAAGAGAATAATCTACTCTCACCGGTATGAAATGAGCTGGCTTGGTTAGTCGATCCACAATTACCCAAACCGAGTCCTTTTTACTAGATGTGAGGGGTAGCCCACTGACAAAGTCCATGGTGATCCTCTCCCATTTCCACTGAGGGATCTTCACAGGTTGGAGTAAACCTGATGGCAATTGATGTTCAGCTTTAACCTGCTGACACGTCAGACACTTTCCCACAAATTTCGTTACCTCACGCTTCAGCCCTGGCCACCAGAACTGATTCCGCAAATCTACATACATCTTGCTTCCTCCCGGATGCATAGCGTATGGGCTGCTATGTGCATCTTGAAGAATTCTTTGCCTCAATTCCACATCCTTCAGCATACAAGCTCGCCCTTGAAAGCATAGTACACCATCACCAGACAAACTATACCCTTCCAAACCACCATCTTGAACTTGCAATCTCTGCGCATACAAACTGTCATCAACTAATTGTTTTTCCTTAATCTCCTCGATCCAAGTTGGCTTAACTTGCAATTCTGCCAAGAGACTTCCATCATCATACAAACTGAGGTGAGCAAACATCGCTCTTAAGTCCGTCACCACTTTCCCGCTCAACGCGTCCACCACTACGTTAGCCTTGCTCGGATGGTACTCAATCGAGCGATCGTAGTCCTTCAACAATTCAATCCATCGCCGCTGCCTCAAATTCAAATCCTTCTGCGTCAAGAGATACCTCAAACTTTTGTGATCTGTGTAGACTATCGACTTCTCCCAATACAAGTAATGCCTCCATAATTTTAAAACGAAAACCACTGCCGCTAATTCCAAGTCGTGCGTTGGATAGTTAACCTCATGCGGCCATAGCTGACGGGATGCATAGGCCACTACCTTCCCTTCCTGCATCAACATACATCCCAAACCAGTATGGGACGCATCACAATAAACCGTGAATAACTTCCCTACTTCAGGCTGTACCAGAACTGGAGCTTCTGTCAGAATCTTCCTTAGCTTGTCGAAACTTTCTTTTTGCTTCTCTGACCATACAAATGGGACTCCTTTCCTTAATAACTTAGTCAACAGTGCCGCGATTAAAGAGAACCCTTCCACAAACCTTCGATAGTACCCTGCCAGCCCCAGAAAACTCCTAATTTCTGCCACTGACCTAGGTGGTTTCCAATCCAACACCGTTTCAACCTTGCGAGGGTCCACTCTAATCCCTTCAGCTGACACTACGTGACCTAAGAAAGCCACCTCCCTAAGCCAAAACTTGCACTTACTGAATTTGGCAAATAACTGCTTCTCCCTCAGTACTTGTAGAACTATACGCAAATTCCTGTCATGCTCCTCCTCCGTCTTTGAGTAAACCAATATGTCGTCTATAAACACCACGAAAAATTGATCCAAGTACTGCTGAAACACCCTATTCATTAAATCCATAAATGCCACTGGTGCATTGGTCAACCCAAATGGCATCACTAGAAACTCGTAATACCCATATCGCGTACGGAATGCCGTCTTATGAACATCAACCTCCTTCACTTTAAGTTGATGATAACCCGACCTATGCCAAGCCGATTGAAAGAAGAGTCCCAAAGAGATCTATGCCACTTTTAATATTCGGCCAAAGCGCTTCTAGATAGGAGAAGGGAATTTCGGCACACCAAAGGAGTATATTCGGCTAGATAGAAAGAAAGAAATATGAGGGTTTCGATTTGAGAAGAGAAGAAAAGGAATAAGTGGAAGATGAGAGTGTAGGGGATTCGGCCAAAGAAAAGAGAAGAGGATCAATGGTTTTCGGTTTTGAGAGAATGAAAAAGGAGAGAAAGAAAGAAAATCAAAGATGAAGGAATGGAGAAATTAGGCTACTTGCAAATGGAGAAAAGAAAAAAAACAAAAAAAAAATGAAGAGTATGTGCCTTAAGAGAATTCGGCACCCCCCTTCACCTAGTCTCCTTGCCGTCCACTCCCCTTCAACAAGGAGTTCAAAATTCGGCAACTCCCCAAATCACTCTAGGCTAACCATTTGAAATTATTTAAAAAGAATTTGAATAAGTCAAATTCCTATTTTTCCTCCTTGCCACCCATTTAAAATTATCTACATAAAATCCAAATAAAATCCTAATAATATCCTTATTATCCTGAAGTGTTTAAATTGAGCACTTCTCTCTCTTTTTTGCCGTCCAAAATAAAGAGCAAAAAGGGGAATTTCGTAACTCGAACATAGGCTCCCCTTACTCCTCTTGTGGTGTCAATTCCAGCTCCTAAGTGGCATCTCTTTGCCACTTTTCCAAGGCCTTATTAGTGTCTAATATTCCTTCATTTAAACTTGTAACCCCTACTTACTAAGGCTCCCTATCTTTAAAGCTTAAAAATTAAAATTTTTCTGCTATCCGAGCCTACTCAAGATCCATAATTAAGTCTTATTATACTATGAATAATCATCACAGCAATCCAATCACAAGCAAAATAATTCAATCACAAATAACCCCAATTTTAGGATGTTACAGTCTTGGAAATGTAAGGAAATGTCTTGGAAATGTAAGGAAATGTCTTAGAAATGTAAGGAAATGCTTTAGAAATGTCAAGTTTAAAGTTTTAAAGAGGAACGAAGGCAAGGTGGCCTTAAGAAAATTTATGGAGGAAATATGACATGAATTTGGGCTTGGAAAAGTGGCCTGGAGGTGCCCCTTAGGGCCTCTAGAAATGACGCCACATACAGAGGTATTGGGCCAAGGTTCGAGTCGCATGGGAAGCTAAAAATAGAAGTTTTATTTTGCTGCAAGGTTGGACAGAGGTGGACGGCACAAGGCTATAATTTAGGAGCCTTTATTCTTTTATTTTTAAGAGATAAATAGTGGATAAATAAGGGATAAATAATGGATTTATTTTAGATTATTTTTAATAGATAAATGAGGAATTATTCTTTAATTAGGAAAATAAGGGAGAAGTGATGGCCAAGTAAGGGACTTTGAGTTTAATAATTTCAGCTAAGTAAGGATAGTTGCTAAATTATCTTTTATTTTAGGAGATAATTAAAGAGATAAAGCTATCAAAGTAGAAGAGTGATGGCCAAGTAAGGGATTCTAAGTTAGTACATTCGGCTATATAAGGAAAAGAGGGCCATTCATCATTCTTTCTCTCAACCCTTCTCTCTGCCGAATTTCCTAGAGCATTTGTTCTTCTTCTTTTTGTTAGCCAAAGTCAAAAATTCAAGATATCACTATTAGCCAATTTCTTTTCTTTCCAATCCATCAAAAGCCAAATCTTTGAGGGGCTTCAAGCATAGGTGCTGTCAATTTCTTCAAGAAAGGGTAAGAACAAGTTTTGATTTCTATTCTTTTCTTTTAGATTTGTCGAAATTTAGGACTAATCCCATCAATATTCTTATTTGCCGAAATTTGGAAGGATTCTTTCGGGATTTTTGCCATAGTCGACTATAAAGGAAAAGATCTTCGGGATTTGACCATCAAGGTAAGTCATATTCGACATTCGCCCAGGGCCATTGATTGTGATTAAAGGTTAGAAGTTGATCTAACATGTGGTTTTAGGGATTTCTCTGAAGCTATATAACCAAGGGATAATTTCGGGATTTAAGATCCTTAAGGTAAGTGACTATGAATATTCGGCCAAGGCCTATTTTAGTAGTTAGATCTATTTTTATGTGTTTTAAGCCGAAAACTAACCGATTCAAGGGATCTAGTGATTAGCCGATTTCAAAGGGGAAGAATACAGGTTTTCGGGATTTGATTAATTATCAAATTGGCAACAAGGTAAGTTTTAGTATACTAATCCTACTAGGATTTGGATTTATGGCCGAATGGCTTTTTATTAAATTAGTAAGTGATTAATCAAATGTAGGGATTAAGGATCTAAGCGGTAGATCAGATTACGAGATTTCAAGGAATTTGCTAAGCGAATCAGGTGTGTACCCCACTCTATTTCATAATATGTTTTATGGCCACGTTTATTAAGAATATGAAAGTGTGAGAATGTGGCTAAGGTACCATGTTATGGTACAAAGTACTCAGGTATGTTTCCTACTCCTACTAGGAATATGAAATATGTTATTTGTAACATGTGAATAAAAATAAGAATGTGAATTATGGCATGTAATTGCATAATATGTTATGGGGCATATGGGTTATTGAAAAGGGGAAGTGAATGTGGTGACCTAAGACCACGAACGCGGTGACCTAAGACTGCGAGATCTGAACACGGTGACCTAAGATCGTGATATTTGAATGTGGTGACCTAAGACCACAGTAATCTGAATGTGGTGACCTAAGACCACGAATGCGGTGTAGCGGATGGAGGGTTGACTTAGTAGTCCCCACGGTGTGCAGGTTGGTACGGGGAAGTGTAGCGGATGGCTAACTAGGTTTGGGTTCGGGATTGCATCATTATCTTAAATTATTATGTGAATATGATATGTATGTTATGCCTGAATCTATTTGGATTTAGTGTTGTGTACACATTGAGTCTGTTGACTCACCCCGTTGTGGGAACATTTTTCAGGTGATGATCAGTAATGGACCGGGTCAGCGGGAGCTTAAAGGTGGCCATGCACAGCAAGAAATTTTACGATTTGGACTTTTATTTTTACTTAAGTACTTTCAATTATTTGGATTTAATTGATGTAATAAGGCCATAGGGAACTATTTTATTTTACATTTATTTTATTTATTATGTTTACAAATTTTTATCAATTAAAGTTTAAGTAAATTTCTTTTAAATTAAACTCTAAGTGTTTTGTCACCTAAACTAAAGGATTTTCAATATAAGATAAACTTGTTTTCAACTCAAGCCCAACCTAAAACAATCGTTCTTTCAAAAACCCATTTTTCCAAAGTAATAAAAAGAATTTTTGAAACGGTTTACACCGAGGAACATACCAGATCCGGTCAAGGCTCGTGGGCCGGGTTTGGGGTGTTTCAGTCTTAGTGTCGCCAGAAGGGAATCATTACCCATTCACTGCTAGATTAAATTTCTTCTATACCAATAATGTAGCGGAATATGAGGCTTGCATCATGAGACTTCGTGCAGCTATTGAACGAGACATCGAAATCTTAGAGGTATACGGTGACTCAAATACGGTGATTTACCAAATCATGGAGATTGGGAGGTGAGAGATTCGAAGCTGGTCAAATATTGTGATCTCGTGGCAGAGTTGATCAAAGAATGCGAAGAAGTAACTTTTAATTACTTCCCACGAGAAGAAAACCAATTGGCTGATGCCTTAGCCACTTTAGCTTCAATGTTAAAAGCAAATCGAGAAACAGAAATAATGCCTCTCCAGATAAGCATATATGAGGCTCCTACACATTACTTTAGCATTGAAAAAGAGGCAGATGGACAGCCATGGTTCCATGATATCTTAGAATATGTCAAGAATCAAAGGTATCCCAAACAAGCAAATAAGAACGACAAAAGAACAATCAGAAGAATGGCTGTAGGATTTATTCTTGATGGGGACATCCTGTACAAAAGAGGAAAAGATCAAGTGCTCCTGAGATGCGTAGATGATATTGAAGCCAGAAAAATACTTGAAGAGGTCCATGAAGGAATTTGTGGAACGCATGCCAATGGTTTCACTATGGCTAGGAAGATTATGAGACTCGGTTATTACTGGTTGACAATGGAAAGCGGCTGCATTAGTTACGCATGAAAGTGTCACAAATGTCAAGTTTACAGCGATAAAATCCATGCAGCACCTTCGCCCCTTCATGACTTCTCCGTGGCCTTTTTCTATGTGGGGCATGGATGTTATAGGGCCAATTTCCCCAAAAGCTTCTAATGGACATCGATTCATTTTTGTGGTCATAGATTATTTCACAAAATGGGTAGAAGCTGCTTCATTAGCTAATGTGACGAAGACTGCAGTCTGTAGGTTCTTAAAAAAGGAGATCATATGTCGATACGGTTTGCCTGAAAGAATTATTTCAGATAATGCTTTAAACCTGAACAACAAGATAATGAACGAAGTGTGCGAGCAATTCCAAATAAAGCATCCGAATTCCTCACCCTATCACCCAAAGATGAACGGAGTAGTAGAAGCTGCTAACAAAAATATTAAGAGGATTATTGGGAAGATGACCGAGACATATAAAGACTGGCACGAGAAGCTACCATTTGCTCTATATGCATATCGCACATGTGTGCGGACCTCTACGGGGGCAACTCATTTCTCTCTGGTCTATGAAATGGAAGCGGTACTGTCCATCGAAGTGGAGATCCCCTTTTTACGAGTCTTAATGGAGTCAAAACTAGAAGAATTAGAATGGGTTCAAGCTCGATATGACCAACTAAATCTGATCGAAGAAAAACGCTTGAAAGCAATCTGTAACGGACAAATGTACCAAAAGAGAATGATTACAGCCCATGACAAGAAGGTGCGACCAAGGGAATTTCGCGAAGGAGAACTCGTGTTTAGAAAAATTCTCCCAATACAAAAGGACTTTCGAGGAAAATGGGCACCGAATTGGAAAGGACCATATGTCGTAAAGAAGGCTTTCTCGGGTGGAGCTTTGATTCTCACTGAGATGGATGGGAAAGAGGTACCAAATCCAGTAAACTCAGATGCCGTAAAGAAGTACTATGCCTAAAAAAAAGATCAAGATGAAAACCCGAAAAGGGCGTTTTGATAAACAAAAAGGGCTCAGGATGAAAACCCAAAAGGGCATCCCGAGGAAGAGGATTCGGGCTCAAAGAGCAAGGACGACTTAAATAGGGGATCAAATGGTGAAGTACTAATGTCTGAAGCAGTCTTGGAAGCTTAAAATCTTTCAAATGACGAAGTACTAATGTCTGAAGCAGTCTCGGAAGCTTAAAATCTTCTACACAAGAAGCTGTGCTCGAAAAGATCGAGGATCAAGAAATGTAGAGGAATTCATGCGTTGAATATCTAGAGCATTTGTGACAACTAAATTTGCTTTCCTTTCTTTATAATGCTTTCTTTATTTGAACTATTCCTTGTCAATTTTCTTTGCTTATTGCTTTTGGAAGTAAATATGAATGTGAGGTATTTCTTTCGTACCTGCTTTTCCCCTTTTCATGCATCTCATGTTTGGTTCATTTAAATGATAAATAGTGAAATAACATACTCTAAACAAAAAGAATGTTGAGCATTACTTGGATGAGTTTGGTAAGTATAAGACCCCAAAGCAAAGACGAAGCTCAATAAGGGGCAAGAGAGTGATAAACGAGAAACACAGATTACTCATAAAACTTGAGAATGGGTACAAAACCTAAAAGAAGGGTCAAGGATCGAAGCAATGAATACAGGTCATCCTAAAAGTCATAACGAAAAGAGATATAGAACCAAACAAACCCAAGGCGCATGGCATAATCATATAGGCATAAAAGCATTTAAGACAAGCACGTGCATGTCATGATAACATCACGCGTGACACATACAGGTACACCAGTAAAGCAAGAAGTTTCAACGATAGTCAGATCTGAACCAAGGAGAAAGAAGACATCCGAGTTCCATCAGATGATATGTTTTCAATTACCATTTTCCAAAAAATCAACTCATAATTCGAGAGGTGAGTTGAGCCTCGGGCCACATGCCGAGGTATTTTCAATTTCTGTTTGTTCCAAGAAACCAACTCATAATGTGAGAAGTGAGCTGGGCCTCGGGTTACGCACGCTGAGGTATTTTAATTTCTATTTTTCAATTTCTGTTAAAATCAACTCATAATGCGAGAAGTGAGTTGGGCCTCGGGTTACGCATCGCGAGGTATTTTAATTTCTGCTTTTTCAATTTCTTAAAATCAACTCATAATGCGAGAAGTGAGTTGGGTCTCTGTTACGCATACTGTTGAGGTATTTTTAATTTTTATTTTTCAATTTCTGTTAAAATCAACTCATAATGCGAAAAGTGAGTTGGGCCTCGGGTTACGCACGCTGAGGTATTTTTAATTCTTATTTTTCAATTTTTGTTAAAATCAACTCATAATGCGAAAAGTGAGTCGGGCCTCAGGTTACGCACGCTGAGGTATTTTTAATTTCTGTTAAAATCAACTCATAATGCGAAAAGTGAGTTGAGCCTCGGGTTACGCACGCTGAGGTATTTTTAATTTCTGTTTTTTAATTTATGTTAAAATCAACTCCTCATGCGAAAGGTGTGTTGGGCCTCGGGTTACGCACGCTGAGGTATTTTAATTTTGGTTTTTTCAATTTCTGTTAAAATCGACTCATAACACGAAAAGTGAGCTGGGCCTTGGGTTACGACACTGAGGTATTTTTAATTTCTGTCTTTCAATTTCTGTTCAAAAATCAACTCATAATACGAGAGGTGAGTTGGGCCTCGGGTCACAGGTCGAGATATTCTCAATTTCTTTTAAAAAAAAGGAAGAAAAAGTCAACTCATATTGCGAGAATAAGGGAGCAGTTTGAAAAGTTCAGATTTATTTCCTCAAAGTCCCCATGGAGCAGTTAGTAGATCGAAGCTACAATTCTTTGGTTGAAGCAAGTTAAAGAATGAACAAGATTGAGGAAAAGTGAATTGAAGCTACAGGTCATGTCTCGCAGAAGCAGTGGTGGAATGGATCAAAGCGACAGGCTTCAGTAAAGTTTGAAGTTGCTTGAGGAAGACAAGGACCAATAAGTCATGGCTCAGCCAAGATCAGGCAAAAATTGGTCCTTCAATTGTCTTTGCTCTATTCTCGTTTCATGATAATGAGTAAAGAGGGGCAGCTGTAATAACCAATTTTTGCCCAGGCCCCAATCAATGAAACGAGCCAATAAGCAAAAATAAGACAAAAAAAAATCAATAAGTAAAACAGTCCATGAAATGTCCAATTACAAAAACAAATATCAGGCCCATTAAGCTCAATTACAAAACCAATTAAACAAGCCCATTAGCCAAAATAAAAGCCATTACAAAACCAATAAAAAAAAATAATAAATAAGGTCCAAAAACAATGTCCATTTACAAAAGACCCGGAGCCCAATTACAAAGACCAAATACAGGCCCAAATTTAATACAAACAAACAGTCCATGACCCTAAAACCAATAACAGCCCAACAACCCGAATGGCCCAATGGCCCGAAGTCATTAACTAAACAGGAAACCCTAGGATCCCAGCTCAGCGCCGCCGCGCGTCCCCCACACGGGCAATGATCCAGCTCCCTACGCGCCCTGGCATCGCTTCGGCTCCACACGCGCGCCCTTTCCCGATTCTAGTGCATGCCCGCACACGCCTTTGCAGATCCTCTCGTATGCCCCACGCGTTTCTCGAACTCGCCCCAATAGTGCCCTTCCCCATGCCTCGGTCGAACGCCCGTCGTTGCTGCCTTAGCGCCACTACGCACACCGACCAATGACCCTCGCATGCCCTCGCCCATACCTGCAAGACAGGAAACAAAACAAACAGCAGAGTGTGGAGCAAAGAATAGAATAATGAAGCAGTTGTAAGCCTTAGGCTATAAAGCCAGTAAAAATGGATGTAAAAAGGGTTCTCTCTTTTTCAAAAAGAAACCCGCACATTATCAAAAGTCAAAAAAGCAAGAATCAGAAATCAAAAAAAGAAAACGAAAGGTCTATCTTTGTTATTTTTCTCTTTCATATTCAAAACTGTCATATACATATAAGTTCTATTTCTTATGCAAGATAGATATATCCGCTAAAATACAAAAAAACAGAGAGAAAGAAAAAGAGGGGAGATTACCTTGGATCTCTGACTCGCGGCTAAAATCTGGGTTTGCCCAGAGAGAAAAAGGGGTTCGCCCTTTTCTTTTTAGAAACCTGCAACAAATGATTTTTTTGGAAAAAATGTGGCTTTATAAGCACATCAAAAACGACGCCGTTTAGGCCCTGTGATTCGCGCGTCGACCCGACCTGGTCAAGGGATCCACGTGTTTGCATTAAATGGTTTAATTACTATTCAAGTCCTTCCACATTTTTATTATTTTCAATCCCGGTTGATTTAAATTCTTTTATTTTTAAATTTGGCCCCAGAACTTGTATTTCAACAATTTAAGTCAAAACAATTCCATTTTAAAATTTAGTATAATTTCAACTTTAACCCTTATCGTTTAACGCACGCTTTATTTTAATCCTGTCAGTTCTTTTCTTTAATTATTATTTGACCCCGTTTTCTTTGTTTATTTTATTTTCGTCCTACTCTTTTATTTTATTATTTCGTATTATATTAAATTGTCTGTATTGTCATTTATATACCTGTATATTAACAGTATAAACATATATGTATTTTATTAATTATTAATTATTACTTTTATTTAGCTAAAAATTATTTTCATTAGACAACATTATATGTATTTAAACTGCATATTATATAATGTTGTATCATATATTATTTTTAATATATTTATGTTACATAATATATTCTACCTATTTTTTTCTTTATATACGTAACTTTATATATTTATTTAAAACCACTATATATATTACGTTTATATTGGCTCTATTACGTATGTGTCTCTCTATCCATTATCTAAGCATGCGTTAAATAGGTTCATATTTGTTTATTGTCGATTATATTTGTTGATGCTTCACCGTGTGTTTACAATTACTTTAGTATATGAATTATCATTTATCACATTTTGTGTTATTATTGCTTTATTGCCTATTTTAAAGGATAATACATCATAATTGCTTTTAAATAATTTTGTTCAATAATTTATAAAATACGAATATTGGCATGTAATTTCCGTTTAAAATAAAAATACCTTTTCGCAAGATCAATACCTTTAAAACATTTCTTTAAAAAAATAAGGCAATATTCGTGTGTTTAGAAGTTCGAAAGGTCACATCCTAACGTGCTGGGTGTTGATTTTTTTCATTCGACTAAATATTCAAATACCCTTCTTCACGTGATTTGAAGATCAAAGATGATCTCGACGTCAGAGTATAAAGGCGTCATATCCTAACGTGCTGGGTATGACAATCTTATTCCTTTGAAACGAGTTAATCTTGAGATTCAATCCTGATTTAATTAACCCATTCCTTTAACTCTTTTTACCCTAAATATTCTCAAGTTTTCATCATTAGACATTGATCAATCAATTTGGTACCGATATTGGGTGTTGCGAGGGTGCTGATCCTTCCTCGCACGTAACTGACTCCCGAACCTATTTTCTCGAACACTCGTAGACCAAAAGCTTTGTTTTAATAAACCAAAATGTTTTTATTAAAACAAGGTGATTCGATCACACCTCGAATAAAAGATTGGTGGCGACTCCTTATTTTAAAAGTCGATTCCCGTTTTTCAAAAAATGGTTACGACATATAGGTTAATTGGCTAATATTGACATGTAAATGTTTTGAATGAAACTAGTCATTGGAATGGCTTGTTTTTGACATATTTTGATATATTTATAAGTGGATCTATCATGTTTGAAGAATGAATGTGATCATGCATATATGCATTTGGTAAATAGGTAAGTATGAATGATAGATTAACATGATAATAAATTGTCATTTGAGGTACCTAAGGATACATTGGTTGTATGTGACATTATGTCATGTTTAAGAGATGATTTGAACTTGTTTTAAATGATTTGATATGATTTGTGAATGTGTTTAGGTGTTGGTGTAAGTGGAAGACAAGTTGGGTGAGAAATATTGAAACACCCCACACCCGGCCCACGAGCCTGAACCGGATCTGGTATGTTCCTTAAGTAAACCGGTTTTCAATGTCCTGAATAACTTAGAGAAAATTTGTGTAATTAAGAAAAATTCGTTTTGGGTTGGGCTTAAATTGGAACCCATTTAATAAATTTTGAAAATCCAACTCAAATAAGGTGACAAAATAATTTTAGGGTTTATTATTGTAAAAGAAATAAATTTACTTAACTTTAATCAAAAATAAGTTGTATCATAATCAGATAAAAATAAGCAGAAGTAAAGAAAATCCAACTGGGCCTTATGGCCTTATTACATCATTCAAACCCAAAATAAAATTTAAAGTACTAAAATTTAATAAAGTCCACTTTCTAATTAAATCCTTCATGTGATGCATGGCCACCTTTAGCTCCTGCGCGACCCTGGTCCATTACCTCATCACCTGAAAAATAATTCCCAACGGGTGAGTCCACAGACTCAATGTGTACACAGATGACTAATTTTCAACAAATCAGGCATACAAGTCATATCAAGCATATTCAAATCAAATAATGATGCAACCCAAACCCAAACCTATTTGTCCATCCGCTACACACCACCCGTACCAACTCTCGCACACCGTGGGGACTACTAAGTCGACCCTCCATCCGCTACACACCATCGGCGGCGACGCTGCGATCGACGTGCTCATCGCCCACTTATGTTGTGTCATTAGACACCAGTATTCACCGGATGTAACCGGTTACCACTTTTCACTTTATGTGACCGTAGTCACCACTTTACGTTGGTGAGACCGTAGTCATCACCTTCACTTTCTTCCTCCACAAATATCCCGAATGCCCCAATTATTTCATAACATATTTCACATACTAAATTTTCATTCATGTTACTAATCACATGTTCAAAATATATCACATTCACAATCCTATCATAAGTAGGAAACGTACCTGGGTACTCCTTACCACATTTGTGGTGCTTAGCCACATTCACATACTGTTACATATTTACATATCTAATGATTGCCATGCAATTTATTGAAAGTTAGTAAGAGTACACACCTTTTTCGCTTAATAGATTCCTTGAATTCCCGAAGTGAATTGATCACAGATTCAGACTTTAGATCTGTTGACTCCTATATTCGGCCTATCATATATAAACACATTAATACCCTATTGATTTTAAAACCAAATCCTAGTAGGAATAGAACTACTAACACTTACCTTGTTGCCGAATGGATGATTGTAAATCAAATCCCAAAATTGATAGTATCCTTTCCCTTGAAATCGGCTAACACTAATTCATGTAATCATGTGAGTTTTCGAACACAAAATAATTCCAAATACCAAAATTAAGCCTTTGCCGAATATCACTTACCATACAAATTCCAAATCAAGAGGATTCCTTGCCTATATGTCTGTTTCGAAATCTTCATGTTAGATCTAATCTAACATATACATCATAACCTTTAATCAAATAAATTTATCTTACCTTAGATCCTTGATCCTTGTATTCGATGATTGAAGAAACCCTTTTGATGTTGTAGTTGATTGCTCCTTTACTTAGAATCAACAAAGATTCTGCTTTGACAAAGAGAAACAGAGAAGAAAATAGAAGAAGAAAAGATGGATTTTGCTTGAAGAAAAATTCGCAGAGAGAGGGAGAGAGCTAGGAAAATTTCGGCAAAGAGGAAGCAAAAGTGAATGAGTAGCCCTCCCGCCTCCTCCTTTTATAGCCAAAGTTATTAGCCTAGGAGTCCTTTACTTGGCCACCACTCCTCTTTTTTGATAATATTATCTCTTTTATTTAAAAATAAAAGCCTTTAATCCATCAATTATCTCTCAATTATCTCTTTAGAAAATAATCCTCTATTTATCTCTTATTATTCACGTATTTATGTGAATAAAACTCCTTTATTTATCTATTATTATTCACATATTTATGTGAATAAAACTCCTTTATTTATCTCTTATTATTCACATATTTATGTGAATAAAACTCCTTTATTTATCTTTTATTATTCACATATTTATGCAAATAAAACTCCTTTATTTATCTCTTATTATTCACATATTTATGCAAATAAAACTCCTTTATTTATCTCTTATTATTCACATATTTATGCAAATAAAACTCCTTTATTTATCTCTTATTATTCACATATTTATGCAAATAAAACTCTTCCTTTTCTAGAAACCCATGCCGTCCACCTCACCTTTCTCAGAAGCAAAATTAAACTTATTTATTTGCTTCCCAAGTGACTCGAACCCAAGCCCAACAGCTCTTGCACATGGCGCCATTTTCATAGGCCCTAAGTGACACCTTCAGGCCATTTTTCCAAGCCTAATTGTGTGTCAAACTTCTCCAACTTTTTCTTTTAAGGCCCTCTAGCCCTTATTTCCTATTTTGAACTTTAAAACTCATCATTTCGGGGTCATTTCTAAGTTTCCTAAAATTTTCGATCGGCTCTGTAACTTGCCATTTTTCTTACATTTCCAAGTTTCCAGAAATGTTCACTTTCCATTTTTGAATCATTTCCTTACATTTCCTAGTTTCCATAAATGTTCACTTTCCTCTTTATTCCTTTACATTTTCAGGACATTTCCCTACATTTCCAAGACAAGACATTTCCTTACATTTCCTTGCATTTCCTTACATTTTCATACATTTCCTCACATTTCCTTACATTTCCCTACATTGCCTTACATTTCCATACATTTCCACACATTTCCATACATTTCCATACATTTCCATACATTTCCATATATTTCCTTACATTTCCATACATTTCCTTACATTTCCTTACATTTCCATACATTTCCTTGCATTTCCTTACATTTCCTTACATTTCCTCACATTTCCATACGTTTCCTGACATTTCCTTACATTTCCATATTTCCTTACATTTCCATACATTTCATTATTTCTAGAATTCACATAACACATTCATAATTCATAAAACATGCCATTTTACCACATGGTTCCTTGTGTCATGCTTCACACGGAGTTTCTTTTAAAGCCTCATTTACCTAGCTCCACTTTTACTTAAAAACCAATAATTTTCCAAAGCTTTCTTCTTCCATCCTAAAATTCTAAAAACCCTTAATACACTTCCAATACTGCCAAAACCTACTAACTCATGAATTATGCACAAACGCATAACCCCTAATCTAGGATGTTACAGTTCTACCCTCCTTAAAAATAATTTCGTCCTCGAAATTACTTATTAACACCAGATAAATCCTTCTCACCGCACTCTACGCTACACTGCGCACTCGATCTTAATAAAACCATCATACTTTCTAGGCACAATCTCTAAGTTCACGTCCCTAGAACTTATTTCTAACGTCACGATTTAATCAGTTAACGAGTTTTATGCATCAAAACTTTTGTTTCACCGATTAACCGCGAATGATTTTATGAAAAAGTATTTAAGAGTGGTTCTTTCGTGTTCATACATGCACACACGCCTCTTTTCATTCATTCATACATCTAACAATCAATTATGAACTTTCGCTCATTCAGAGAAATGTTGTAGTTTTCATTGTTGTTGTTTTTCCACTACCCAGGGGTATTTTCGTAATTTTGTCCTATAGGGGTATGTTCGTAATTTGTCAAAATAAGGTTCCTTGGTGATTTTGTCAATAAGGGTATTTTGGTAATTTTAAAATCTCGGGGCCTTTCGGTAATTTTGAAATTCTAGGGGTATTTCGGAAAATTTTTAAAATTCGGGGGTATTTCGGTAATTTTAGACCTCGGGGGTATTTTGGTAATTTTTTCACAAACCAGGGTAAATTTGGGAAATTTTGATAAATCAGGGATATTTCAAAAGTTACAAAACTTTGAGGGTTCTTTTTGAGAATTGTACTTTCCAAAATGACGATGTTGCAAAAATTTTTAGATATCGTGTCATTTTGGTAATTTTGTAAGTTAGGGACAATTTCGTAAAATTTTTCTCCAAATCAAGGTATTTTGATATTTTGCAAATTAGGGTTTTTGAACATTTTCTAAAGTAATGAAACCTTGATAAGAACTGTGGGTATTTTGGGAATTTCATAAACCAAGGGCATTTTTGTAATTTACCACTAGGGTATTTTTGTAACTTCATAAATCGAAAATTTTTCAAAAATTTTGTAAAAATAGTTCTCACAAATTTAAAAAAATAATTTTAAAAGTTTTAAAACTAGGGTTTTTATAAAAACACGCTAGTTCCTTTCGGGTTTTAGTTATCGAGTTTAGCTTTGTGATCGAGTCCTCTTGGTTAGGGTGAACCGGCTACGCACTGTAGGATTCTGCGAAGAGGAGGTGAGTCACTAGGGTCGCTTAAGTACCGTGCTCTTCCGATCCAATCCTAGACATGCGCACAATGGTTACCACACCCTAACTTGGCGACTTAGTCATAGGTTTGTTTGATTGTCCTTAAGTCTTATGCACTTGTGTTTGAGTAGACTAGTCCTACGGTTCAATAGATCCTAGTTCACTAATCTACGTTTCCATAAAAGCCCATACTGCATCACATATTCAAATCACTACGTGTCGTCAGTACTTACCCGGTGGATCATGTGCTGAGACTCAAAGTGCCATGCCGAGAACCTGCTTAATTTCAAAAAAAAAAATCATTTGGCTCGCTTTGAAAACATTTTGGGCCTTAGCCCACAGCCGAGAGTTTAAAATCGGGCTCGATATTAAATCAAACACCCCACACCCGCCCACGAGCTCGAACCGGATCTCGTATGTTCCTTAAGTAAACCGGTTTTCAATGTCCCGAATAACTTAGAGAAAATTTGTGTAATTAAGAAAAATTCGTTTTGGGTTGGGCTTAAATTGGAACCCATTTAATAAATTTTGAAAATCCAACTCAAATAAGGTGACAAAATAATTTTAGGGTTTATTATTGTAAAAGAAATAAATTTACTTAACTTTAATCAAAAATAAGTTGTATCATAATCGATAAAAATAAGCGTATAAAGAAAATCCAACTGGGCCTTATGGCCTTATTACATCATTCAAACCCAAAATAAAATTTAAAGTACTAAAATTTAATAAAGTCCACTTTCTAATTAAATCCTTCATGTGATGCATGGCCACCTTTAGCTCTCCGCCGACCCGGTCCATTACCGCTCATCACTGAAAAATAATTCCCAACTGGGTGAGTCCACAGACTCAATGTGTACACAGTACTAATTTTCAACAAATCGGGCATACAAGTCATATCAAGCATATTCAAATCAAATAATGATGCAACCCAAACCCAAACCTATTTGTCCATCCGCTACACACCACCCGCACCAACCTCGCACACCGTGGGGACTACTAAGTCGACCCTCCATCCGCTACACACCATCGAAGCGCGCATTTGCGCAATCGACGTGCTCATCGCCCACTTATGTTGTGTCATTAGACATCAGATTCACCGGATGTAACCGGTTACCACTTTTCACTTTATGTGACCGTAGTCACCACTTTACGTTGGTGAGACCGTAGTCATCACCTTCACTTTCTTCCTCCACAAATATCCCGAATGCCCCAATTATTTCATAACATATTTCACATACTAAATTTTCATTCATGTTACTAATCACATGTTCAAAATATATCACATTCACAATCCTATCATAAGTAGGAAACGTGCACTGGTACTCCTTACCACATTTGTGGTGCTTAGCCACATTCACATACTGTTACATATTTACATATCTAATGATTGCCATGCAATTTATTGAAAGTTAGTAAGAGTACACACCTTTTTCGCTTAATAGATTCCTTGAATTCCAAAGTGAATTGATCACGATTCGGACTTTAGATCTGTTGACTCCTATATTCGCCTATCATATATAAACACATTAATACCCTATTGATTTTAAAACCAAATCCTAGTAGGAATAGAACTACTAACACTTACCTTGTTGCCGAATGGATGATTGTAAATCAAATCCCAAAATTGATAGTATCCTTTCCTTGAAATCGGCTAACACTAATTCATGTAATCATGTGAGTTTTCGGCTTGCAAAATAATTCCAAATACCAAAATTAAGCCTTTGCCGAATATCACTTACCATACAAATTCCAAATCTGAAGAGGATTCCTTGCCCTATATGTCTGTCGAAATCTTCATGTTAGATCTAATCTAACATATACATCATAACCTTTAATCAAATAAATTTATCTTACCTTAGATCCTTGATCCTTGTATTCGATAGTTGAAGAAACCCTTTTGATGTTGTAGTTGATTGCTCCTTTACTTAGAATCAACAAAGATTCGGCTTTGTGAAGAGAAACAGAGAAGAAAATAGAAGAAGAAAAGATGGATTTTGCTTGAAGAAAAATTCGCAGAGAGAGGGAGAGAGCTAGGAAAATTTCGGCAAAGAGGAAGCAAAAGTGAATGAGTAGCCCTCCTGCCCTCCTTTTATAGCCAAAGTTATTAGCCTAGGAGTCCTTTACTTGGCCACCACTCCTCTTTTTGATAATATTATCTCTTTTATTTAAAAAATAAAAGCCTTTAATCCATCAATTATCTCCTCAATTATCTCTTTAGAAAATAATCCTCTATTTATCTCTTATTATTCACGTATTTATGTGAATAAAACTCCTTTATTTATCTATTATTATTCACATATTTATGTGAATAAAACTCCTTTATTTATCTCTTATTATTCACATATTTATGTGAATAAAACTCCTTTATTTATCTTTTATTATTCACATATTTATGCAAATAAAACTCCTTTATTTATCTCTTATTATTCACATATTTATGCAAATAAAACTCCTTTATTTATCTTTTATTATTCACATATTTATGCAAATAAAACTCCTTTATTTATCTCTTATTATTCACATATTTATGCAAATAAAACTCTTCCTTTTCTAGAAACCCATGCCAGTCCACCTCACCTTCCTGAAGCAAAAATTAAACTTATTTATTTGCTTCCCAAGTGACTCAACCCAAGCCCAACAAATTTCTTGCACATGGCGCCATTTTCATAGGCCTAAGTGACACCTTCAGCCATTTTTCCAAGCCTAATTGTGTGTCAAACTTCTCCAACTTTTTCTTTTAAGGCCCTCTAGCCCTTATTTCCTATTTTGAACTTTAAAACTCATCATTTGGGTCATTTCTAAGTTTCCTAAAATTTTCGATCGGCTCAGAATCTTGCCATTTTTCTTACATTTCCAAGTTTCCAGAAATGTTCACTTTCCATTTTGAATCATTTCCTTACATTTCCTAGTTTCCATAAATGTTCACTTTCCTCTTTATTCCTTTACATTTTCAGGACATTTCCCTACATTTCCAAGACAAGACATTTCCTTACATTTCCTTGCATTTCCTTACATTTTCATACATTTCCTCACATTTCCTTACATTTCCCTACATTGCCTTACATTTCCATACATTTCCACACATTTCCACACATTTCCATACATTTCCATACATTTCCATATATTTCCTTACATTTCCATACATTTCCTTACATTTCCTTGCATTTCCATACATTTCCTTGCATTTCCATACATTTCCTTACATTTCCTCACATTTCCATACGTTTCCTGACATTTCCTTACATTTCCATATTTCCTTACATTTCCATACATTTCATTATTTCTAGAATTCACATAACACATTCATAATTCATAAAACATGCCATTTTACCACATGGTTCCTTGTGTCATACTTCACACGGAGTTTCTTTTAAAGCCTCATTTACCTAGCTCCACTTTTACTTAAAAACCAATAATTTTCCAAAGCTTTCTTCTTCCATCCTAAAATTCTAAAAACCCTTAATACACTTCCAATACTGCCAAAACCTACTAACTCATGAATTATGCACAAACGCATAACCCCTAATCTAGGATGTTACAAATATGGCTTGGAAAAATAGCTTATTTTCGTCCACACGGGCAGACACACGAACATGTGTCTCAGCCGTGTGTGATACATGGCCTAGGACATGGGCGTGTGACCTGGCCGTGTGTCCCCTGCATCTTTAAAATTTTAAAACAGAATGCACATGTATTTACACACGGCCTAGCATACGGGCGTGTGGCTTGGCTGTGTGACCCAAGTCAGAGGGTTACACGACCTGAGACACGGGCGTGCCCTTTGGCCGTGTGAACCACACGACCTGACCATACGGGCGTGTGACCCTACACCTAGGAAAAATTTTAATATTTTGTAAAAAAATTTCTAAGTACTCGGTTTAGTCTCAACTATTTTCTAATGCAGGTTTTGGACTTCGAGGGTTCATATAGGGGACTTTATGATTGATTTCTGACATGAATACTGTATAAAATAAAATATCTGTTTACTTGATCTGTATATTCTGGTAATGCTTCGTAACCCTGTTCTGGCGAAAGATACGGGTTAAGAGTGTTACATTTCTTGGTATCAGAGCTACGGTTTAGTCGATTCTTGGACTGAACGTAACATATATTAAGTCCAGAAATACATGCCATTATATAACCAGTGATAGTCTGATATCTTCCGACTCTGATGAGAATTGTTTTACTAATAGACAGAGATGCTTCAGATTCAGCTCAGTTGGACGACATTACTATTTGAAAAGCATGTTTAAAATGGTCATGAGATATCACACTATCACAGATTACATAATGGTATGTATAGCTAGACTCGTACATGCTATGTTAGTCCGAGAATTAGCTAAACCGTAGCTCTGATATCAATAAATGTAACCAGAATAAACAGATAAAAAAACATTTCAATTTATTTAACATCCATGTTAGATATTATTCATAAAGTCCATTCTATGAGCTCCCGAGACCCAAAACATACATTAGAAACAAGTTAGGACTAAACAGGGTACTCAGAGAAGTCGAAATTTTTCATAGGTCCAGGATACTGATGTGTCTTTAACTAACTATGATCACAATAAAGGCAAGCGCACCTATCGTTTAATAGTATAGTTATGGGAAGACCGGAAATATTGTATCCACAAGGACCAAGAGTACTAGTAATTACTATCTTCCTATTATCTAGCCTAAGAATTGGGGTGATTTCATTAAACTAAAACTAATTAAAAGCATGACAGAGAATGAATTTGGAAAATACTTTTAGATAACTTTATGAGAGAGGCAATACCCAAGGAAGAATCCACCTAGACTTCACTTATTACTTTTGATTCATATGATTTATTCACTTGACTTAATCCGTAGAAATCCCTGATTTATGTTAATATCTCTTTCGAGACTAAAATCAACTGACTCTAGGTTGATTAATTGAAATCTCTTTCTAATTAAAACCCCTATTGTCGCATTAACTCGATCTATGGATCCCTTTATTAGATTTGACTCTAATCCGATAGATTTATGTCGTCCTATTTCTAGGGTTGCAATCAACTCCGCTTAATTATGTTGATCTACTCTTAGACAGGGTGTAATATCCTGGGTTAGGGGCTATTTTGTGTTGCATGATATTGCATGGGTTTTGTGTGCTGTGTTGCTATTTCGGTGTTTTAGGGGCTTAATTGTAGCCTAGGTGTGTGCCTGAGTGTATGGGAAAATTTTAGTTTTTGGGTGTTAAGTCAGGGGAGCTGATGGAGCTGAGGGATGTGTATTTTATGTTGTGTTTCTGAGCACAAAAGAGGAGCTGGCAAGGTGGCAGGGCATGCGCTATTTGGGGAGCTAGGTGTGGCGTCAATTGCATGAGGTGGAGGTCTTGTGTTCAAGCCGCAAAGACCTCACTTTTTGGTTCATTTTGGACGGCATGGAGGAGAAGTAGAAGACTAGTGAAACTCTAGCTTGGACCAAGTCTTCACATTCAAAAGGATGGTGGAGAGTAAATAGTGGAGTGTGACTTGGTCCACACATTTGAAATGTGTGGAGTGGAGTGAATGGGGGGATTCTTGGCCGAATTTTGTGGGGTGTTGGAGTGGGGGTGTGGACGGTTTGGTAGATGGAAGGGAGGTGTGCCGAAATGCACTTCTGATTTTGTGCATTTTCGGCCAAAAGCATTTGGGAAGCAATTCTCTCTTTGTGCCTTACCAAAACCGAAAGTTTTAGCACTTGCCGAATTGTTCTTTGCTCATTTTTTTTTTGTTTTGTTTTCTAATTTTCCTTGTTAGCCGAATGTCAATGTCACCTTGAAGACACACCCGTGGCTTGATTTCTTTCACTTTTACTTTTGGCCGAACCTAGCATTCCTCTTTCATTCTTTTTCTTTTTCTCTTTTGAAACTCTAATAGCCGAATATTCTCCTCCTCATCTTCTTTTCTTTTGTCCATTGTGAAGCCGAATTCTCCATTTCTTTTCTCCTTTCTTTTTGTGCCGAAACTCTACTCATTTACAATCTTTTTCTCTCCTTTACACTAAAGCCGAATTTAAGGATATTAAAACACCTGAAGCCGAATTCTTTTCTCCTATTGTAGCCTTGGCCGAATCTCTTGTGGTTCCTTCCTAGAAGTCCTAGCTGGCCGAATATTGGGTGTTGGTAAGTGCAAGGCCGAATGGCCATATCTCCCTCTTTTGGTTTTGTTGGTAATGGTTTGGTTAAGGACCGATTATGGTCAGTTTGGAAGGGTGTTAACCTTTTTGGGTTATCATTTTGTGATAGGGTCTTTTGATCGTGGTGGTGATTAGGTGAGGCAGTCAATTGAAGCCTTGACTGCAAGTGACCGATTGGTAAGTAAAGGGTAAGCAGTTGGTATATTTTTGTTAGTGCAATCAGTTGATTTCGATTAAGTTTAAGTTTAAAGCGATTAGTGATTAACTATTGGTTTGTTAGGGTGCTGATTGTTGGAGGAGGAATCATTGTGGTTCGGGTTGCTAAGAAACCGAACCAATAGTAAGGTAAGGATGATTCGACAAACCCTTGTTGGTCTAAATGGTGATGGCCGAATGTCTTAGATGCCTAACCCCTATGTTTGGCCGATTGTAGGAGTCAGTACTCGAGGGACTTAGATCGTTTCGATTGGGTTTTTAGACTCGTAGTTACCAGGTGTGTAAACTAACACACTGATACTTAGTAAGATTATTAATAAACTGTTTTTTGCTGTTAAAAATTATAACAAATATGATGGACAATGGGATACCCAAATAGGGTATGTGTACGATTCGGTAAGTCTGTTTCTATTATGAGTACTATTAATGAAGTATGATATCATGACCTATGTTTTGTATGTATGCTATGAGAGATAATGCTTGGTATGTTGGCATAATATGCATGACTTGCATGAGATGCATGATTACATGAGTATGATATGTATGGGTGATACGAGAGGAGGGAGCGATGATATATTGTCTTTGGTGAGCACCAGTGCTTTTGCTAGCACACTTTGTGACTTTGGGTCACGAGAGGTTTGGCGACTCCAGAGGTTTGGTACCTCAGCGCCTCGTCCCAGTGGCTCGAGTACCACAGTGGGTTGGCCCCACGATGATTATCTGGGATTGACGCCAAGTGTTTTGGTAACACACGATGGGTTGGCCCCATCACCGCATTGTGACTACGGTCACGGTGCTTTTGTAGCACATTGTGTCTTTGGGACACCGGAGGTTGGGCACCTCATTGCGACTTGTCCTCGTGGTTTGACCACCGTGGGTTGGCCCCACTTGAGATACGGGACCGTCTGCGCTAGTGATTTGGTATCACACGATGGGTTGGCCCCATCATTGGATTTGTGACTTCGGTCACCGTGCTTTTTGGTAGCACAATTGTGTCTTTGGGACACCAGGTGGTTTGGGACCACATTGATGGATAATGTGTCTTCGGGACACCAGATGTTTTGGTAACACATTGTGACTATACGTCACCAGTGGTTTGGCACCACCAGTGGTTTGGTACCACACGGGGTAGAAAAGGTGATATGGATGGTTAGGATCGGGTTGCATTAATTATGTTGCTATGTATGATGTGTGTTAGCATGTTGTTTTATTCGGGAGCGGGATTTACACACTGAGTCACTCGACTCACCCTCTCCTTTGACATTTCAGTGACTCGTAGACGCGACTTGGAGCCGGATGGACTCTGGTGCACATGCCATGCTCTAATAAAAGCTTTGCTCAGATTATTGCATTTGGGTACTTTAGTTTATTTACTTTTATTTGGGTTTTATCTTGGATTTGTAAAAGCTTTTTTTTTAGATGTGCTTTATAACGTTTATGCTTTACGTTGGATTTTAATATGCTGTAACGAAAATAACTTGGTACGAATTTATTTAAAATTTGGAAAGACACTGTTTTCAAACCAACAAAGCGAGATGTTTTTGAACTATACCATCGGGTATCACACCGATTTTATAATTGAATGAAAAACAATCGAATTCAAACTTGAAACCAAAAATTTTCTAAGATCAATGTTCTAGTAACAATATTCAACAACTTGTTTTCAAAAGAAACAAAGTTTTATCAAGTCTAACTAGTACAACCTCAAAATTTTCAAATACGTTTTCCCTCGTAACATACCAGATTCGGTCGTGGTGTTTGGACCGGGTTTGGGGTGTTACAATTGTGGTATCAGAGCCAAGTTCAAAAGCTCGGCTGTGGGCTTGAGGCCCAAATTGTTTTCAAAAGTTCGTTTTAAGTGTTTTGGGATTGAATACATGGTTCACAAGGCATGGCACCGAGTCTCCCACACCGGTTCGCCACCAGTGTAAGTAATTCTAAACTCTTCTGTGAATTATTATTTGTAGAAGGGTAGGTGATATGGAACGTAGTTAGATTTATAGGACTTGAACTCCAGGATTAGATCACTCAAACACTTGAATTAAAGCATAAGACTTAAAGCACTAAACCAATCTATGACTCACCACGGGGCTAGGGTGTGTGGTAACTCCCATGCGCATGTCTAGGAGAGGATCCTAAGAGCTTGGTATTTAAGCGATCCTCGTGACTCACCTCCTCTTCGCAGGTATCCCACCTGGTGCGTAGCTCGAGTTCACTCTGACCAAGAAGGCTCGGTCATAGACTTAACCTAACGACTAAAACCCGAAAAGGGAATTAGCTATGTTTTCAAAAATACAACAACAACCCTAATGTTTTCACACTTTTCGCAATAAACTCTTTCAAAACCGAAAATGTCACATTTACAACAATTTTCTTGAAAAACCTGATTTATGGAAAATTACAAAATGCCCTTAGGGGTAAATTTACTAAAATGCCCTCGGTTTATAAAATAGCAACCCAAAGATTTTGCCCAAAATTTCAATGATGTTACGAAATTCAAACACTTTGTTTTACAAAATATCAATCGAAAATTTTGATTTTGGAAAATTTACAAGAACGCCCTCAATTTGTGAAAATTACTAAAATACCCCTGGTTTTCAAGACGAAGTATTTTACAAAATTTTCAAGGAACACTCTCAAATTTTTGGAATTTCAAATTGACCGGTTTTACGAAAGTTTAAAATATCTTTTATTACGAAAATACCCTGTAGGGAAAATGACGAAAATACCCTTGGGCTAGAATGGGCAGCAATGTCCGATGAGTGAATAGGTATGGAAAGGGTTAAGGAATGGATGTATGACTTCTTTTGGGTGAATAGGATAGAAGATTGAAACCTTGGTTGTTCGAAAGAACCCCTGATTAAACTCTATCCATAAAATTTCTTTGCGGTTAAGAAAGTGGAACGATACTAATGCATAAAAATCTTCTTAATCAGAAACGTAGATCGTTTAGTCATGAGCACTCGAGGCGGACGTGGTCGTAATACTCGTGGTAGAGGTAGGGGTAGAATGACGGTTTCTGAACCCGTAGGATCTGGGCAGGGTTCAGAAAATGAGATGCCGGTTCCGCCACCAGCTGGAGGTGGTGAGTTCTAGGATCAGACTGGAGAGGATGCAGTGTCACAGGCGATGCTGCGGGTGTTGGAAAGGGTAGCTGGTGTAAGTGGTGGTGCGGGAGTTAGGAAATCTGTTCCTGAGCGACTCCGGGCTAACGGGGCCGAGTTTTTCCGAGGTGTATCGGGTGTTGCTCCTAGCACTGCGGAATATTGGCTGGAGGCAACTGAGCGGATCATGGATGATCTGGACCTTTCTGCTGAGGAGAAGCTTAAGGGCATCGTATCGCTTCTTCGGGATGAGTCATATCAGTGGTGGCTCACCGTTCGGGACAGTGTGGCAGCTGAGGATCTGACATGGGATTATTTCAGAGCTGCATATCAAAGGAAATACATCGGGGCTAGTTACATCGACTCCAAATGAAAGGCATTTCGAGGCTTGTTCGGGGAGTAAATCATTCTTGACGCAGGTGAGTTCTTGAAGTCGAGTAGGTATGCCGGGGCATTGTAGCCACCGAGCATGAGAGGTGTGTTCGTTTCGAGGATGGTCGCGAGACGAGTTGAGGTCGCTGATTGCTCCTCGGCGGGAGCGCAAGTTTGCCGTCTTAGTCGAGAAGGCTAAGGTAGCCAAGGTGTTAAGGAGTCGGTAAGACAGAGCATGGATAGGAGTAGGCTTAAGAGGAGCTTTGGGTCTTCGGATCGCCCGCAATCCGCAGAAGAGGGCTAGACCGAGTGGGGCGTAATCGATCTGCTAGGTTTGTTCTTCGCTAGGCGTGGACCGCCGCAGCGTAATCGCGTGTGGAAAACTCATTGGGGTGGTTGTTGGACCGGTGGAAAAGGTTGCTTCGAGTGTGGTTCTCGGATCATCGCATTAGGGATCGTCCCGCGTGGGATGGCCGTGATTCATCCCGAGAGTCGGGCCGTGTCGATTCCGTAGGAATAGACCGCCACCACGCAGGGGCCGTGGTAATGGCGAGAGGTGGTAATGGATTTGGTCGAGGTCGTGGAGCACCGCGCGGTGCGGGTAGTTCTCGAGGCACGACGGCTGATGCGTGTATGCAAATAGGCGCCGCGAGAGGGCGACGCACCGGCGTAATCACCGCAGACGCTTTTTGATTTTTGGTTCTCCTATCTTTGCTTTAATTGATTTGGGTTCCACGCGTTCGTATGTTGCTAGTAGTATAGTTGAGACCATGGACTTAGATTCGAGATATATCTTCTAGGCGGATGACCGCATTTCTTTAGCCCTCTAGGTCACTCTGTAGTGGTAGATAAGTTGTATAAGGATGTACCCCTAGAACTCCAAGGGGTAATTTTTCTTCTTGATCCGATGGAACCGCCGCTTTGGGAGTTCGATCCGATTCTCGGGATGGACCGGTTGGGTGAAGTACCGTGCCAAGGTGGATTGCGCGCTAAAGCGCATGGTTCTATCGACGGATAAGGGAGATGAAGTGATTATGATAGGTAATAGGAGAGATTACTTATCCAATGTGGTATCGGCACTAAAAGTCAGTAAAGATGGTCGGGAAGGGTCGCGGCGTATGTGGTTCATGTGTATGCCTTGGAGGCTAAAGAGTCCGCCGTTGAGAAGGTTCGTCTCATTAAGGAATTTGTTGATGTGTTTCCAGAGGAGCTTCCGGTTTGCCACCGGATCGTGAGGTAGAGTTTGGGATAGATCATGCTACCGTGGATCGCGCCGGTGTCTATTGCTCCATATAGGATGGCACCAAAGGAATTGGTGGAGCTTAAGGCTCGATTCGTGAGTCGTTGGATCGAGGCTTCATTAGGCCAAGTGTTTCACCGTGGGAGCGCCGTATTATTCGTCAAGAAGAAGGACGATTCGATGCGGATGTGTATCGACTCACCGCTTAACCGAATAAGTGACGATTAAAAACAAGTATCCGCTTACCACGGATAGATGACTTGTTTGATCACCAAAGGTGCTTCTGTTTTCAAGATCGATTTGAGGTCCGGGTACCATCGGTTGAAAGTTAAGGAAGCGGATATCTATAAAACAAATATTCGACTCGATGACGGGCACTACGAATTCTGTAATGCCGTTCGGGTTGACTAACGCTCGGCAGCTTTTTGGATATATGATGAATAGGGTGTTTCAAAGAAGATCCGGACCGTTTAAATGTGGTTTTTATTGACGACATCCCGGTCTACTCAAGGTCGGAAGAAGAGCATGATGCACACTTGAGAGTGGTGTTGCAAATTTTGAGGGAGAAGCAACTCTATGCTAAGTTCAGTAAGTGCGAGTTCTGGCTTAGTGAAGTGACGTTTTTGGGTCATGTAGTATCAGCTGAGGGGATTAGAGTGGATCCTCGGAAGGTTGAGGCGGTTTTGGATTGGAAGCCTCCTAAGTCGATCACGAGATTCGGAGTTTCTGGGTTTGGCGGATACTACCAAGATTTGTTGAGGGTTTCTCGTTAATTGCAAAGACACGGCGACTAAGTCATTAAGGAAGGAGTTCCGTTCGTTTGGGTGAGAAACAGCAGAGAGTTTCGATAAGTTGAAGAAGATCTTGACCGAGGCTCTGCTTTAATTCAACTTTGAGGTCGGTAAGGAATTCACGATGTATCGCGACGCATCTCATACGGGATTGGGTTGTGTCTTTGATGCAGAAGGTAAGGTTGTGGCTTACGCTTCTCGGCAGCTAAGGCCACACGAGGTCAACTATCCGACGCACGACTTGGAGCTAGCAGCTGTAGTCTTCGCTCTAAAAATCTGGAGGCACTACTTGTACGGTGAGAGATCAATAGTCTACACGCATCATAAGAGTTTGAAGTATCTACCGACTCGAAGGATCTGAATTTGAGGCGCAAATAGATGGGTTGAGTTGCTCAAGGACTACGACTCGCTCGATTGAATATCATCCGGGCAAGGCTAACGTGGTGGCGTGCACGCGTTGAGCCGTAGGGTTGTTTCGACTTAAGAGCGATGTTTGCCCATTTAAGTTTGTATGACGACGGAGTATTCTCGCGCAGAGCCGCGAGTTAAGCCTACTTGGGTTGAGCGGATCAAAGAGAAACAGCTGGAGGATGAGGTTACGAGTGCGCGAAGGTTACAAGTGCGAGAATGGTGGTTTGGAGGGTTACAGCTTGTCTAGTGATGAGGTTCTGTGTTTTCAAGGTAAGGCTTGTATGCCTAAAGATGTTGAGCTCAGCCAGAAGATTCTTCAGGACGCACATAGCAGATCCTTATGCTATGCATCCCGGAGGTAGCAAAATGTATAGGGATCTTAAAGAGCGATTTTGGTGGCCTGGCTTGAAGAAAGAAGTGACGAGTTTGTGGGAAGTGTCCGACTTGTCAAGTGAGTCAAGGCGGAACATCGATTGCCGTCGGTCCGCTTCAACCCGTGAAGATTCCTCCATGGAAAAGGGAAAGGATAACCATGGATTTCGTCAATGGGTTACCGCTTACGCCAAGCAAGAAAGATTCCAGTTTGGGTTATTGTGGACCGTTTGACTAAGTCGGCCCATTTCATTCCGGTGAGAGTGGACTATTCACTTGAGATTGGCAAAGCTTTATGTGTCGAGAGATAGTAAGGCTACGGTGTACCGGTTTGATAATCTCGGATAGGGATCCTGTGTTTACGTCGAGGTTCCGGAGAGCGTTGCATCGGGCTCGGTACTGCGTTTGGATTTCAAAGACGGCTTTTCACCCGCGATCGACGGGCAATCGAAAAGGGTCATTCGGATCTTGGAAGACATGTTGAGAGGTTGTGTTCTGGACTTCAGGGGCAATTGGGAAGAGTTTCTACCATTAGCTGAGTTTGCCTACAACAACAGCTACCAAGCAAGCATCAAAATGGCACCATATGAGGCGCTGTATGGTAGGAAGTGTCGCTCACCTACATGTTGGACGAGTTAGGAGAACTTTCGCTTGTTGGGACTGAGTTGGTTGTTGAGACCGAGAACAAGGTTAGGTTGATTCGTGCTCGTTTGAAGGAAGCTTGGACCAAAAAGTCTTATCGCCGATCTTAAGCGAAGAGATATAGAGTTCGCTGTGGGAGATAGTGTTTTCTTAAAGGTCTCGCCTTGGAAGAAGGTGCTGAGGTTTGGTAGAAAAGGCAAGCTAAGTCCGAGGTTCATTGGGCCGTATAAGATATTGAGACGAGTTGGACCAGTGGCGTATCAGCTTGAGTTGCCAGCAGAGCTTAGTCAGATTCACGATGTTTTTCACGTTTGATGCTTCCTGAGGTATCGTTCGGATCCGTCGCATGTGGTAGCGATGGAAGAGGTCGAGGTAAATCCAGACTTGACTATGGAGGAGGAACCTGTGCAGATTCTTGATCGGGATGTGAAGGTTCTGCGTAGAAAGTCCGTGCCTTTGGTTAAGGTTCTTTGGCGGAATCATGGTGTGGAGGAAGCCACGTGGGAACCCGAGGATGCGATGAGACAAAGAATACCCGCAACTCTTTTGACTGTAATTTCGAGGCCGAAATTATTTTAAGAGGTAGTAGAACCGTAATATCCCGGTTAGGGGCTATTTTGTGTTGCATGATATTGCATGGGTTTTGTGTCTTTGTGTTGCTATTTCGGTGTTTTAGGGGCTTAATTGTAGCCTAGGTGTGTGCCTGAGTGTATGGGAAAATTTTGGTTTTGGGTGTTAAGTCGGGAGAGCGATGGAGTGAGGATGTGTATTTTATGTTGTGTTTCTGAGCACAAAAGAGGAGCCGGCAAGGTGGCAGGGCATGCGCTATTTGGGGAGCTAGGTGTGGCGTCAATTGCATGAGGTGGAGGTCTTGTGTTCAAGCCGCAAAGACCTCACTTTTTGGTTCATTTTGGACGGCATGGAGGAGAGGTAGAAGACTAGTGAAACTCTAGCTTGGACCAAGTCTTCACATTCAAAAGGATGGTGGAGAGTAAATAGTGGAGTGTGACTTGGTCCACACATTTGAAATGTGTGGAGTGGAGTGAATGGGGGATTCTTGGCCGAATTTTGTGGGGTGTTGGAGTGGGGTGTGGGCGGTTTGGTAGAGGGAAGGGGTGGTGTGCAGAAATGCACTTCCGATTTTGTGCATTTTCGGCCAAAAGCATTTGGGAAGCAATTCTCTCTTTGTGCCTTACCAAAACCGAAAGTTTTAGCACTTGCCGAATTGTTCTTTGCTCATTTTTTTGTTTTGTTTTCTAATTTTCCTTGTTAGCCAATGTCAATGTCACCTTGAAGACACACCCGTGGCTTGATTTCTTTCACTTTTACTTTTGGCCTAACCTAGCATTCCTCTTTCATTCTTTTTCTTTTCTCTTTTGAAACTCTAATAGCCGAATATTCTCCTCCTCATCTTCTTTTCTTTTGTCCATTGTGAGTCGAATTCTCCATTTCTTTTCTCCTTTCTTTTTGTGCCAAACTCTACTCATTTACAATCTTTTCTCTCCTTTACACTAAAGCCGAATTTAAGGATATTAAAACACACAAGCCAATTCTTTTTCTCCTATTGTAGCCTTGGCCGAATCTCTTGTGGTTCCTTCCTAGAAGTCCTAGTTGGCGAATATTGGGTGTTGGTAAGTGCAAGGCCGAATGGCCATATCTCCTCTTTTGGTTTTGTTGGTAATGGTTTGGTTAAGGACCGATTATGGTCGATTTGGAAGGGTGTTAACCTTTTTGGGTTATCATTTTGTGATAGGGTCTTTTGATCGTGGTGGTGATTAGGTGAGGCGATCAATTGAAGCCTTGATTGCAAGTGACCGATTGGTAAGTAAAGGGTAAGCGCTTGGTATATTTTTGTTAGTGCAATCGGTTGATTTCGATTAAGTTTAAGTTTAAAGCGATTAGTGATTAACTATTGGTTTGTTAGGGTGCTGATTGTTGGAGGAGGAATCATTGTGGTTCGGGTTGCTAAGAAACCGAACCAATAGTAAGGTAAGGATGATTCGACAAACCCTTGTTGGTCTAAATGGTGATGGCCGAATGTCTTAGATGCCTAACCCCTATGTTTGGCCGATTGTAGGAGTCAGTACTTGAGGGACTTAGATCGTTTCGATTGGGTTTTTAGACTCGTAGTTACCAGGTGTGTAAACTAACACACTGATACTTAGTAAGATTATTAATAAACCTGTTTGCCTGTTAAAAATTATAACAGTATGATGGACAATGGGATACCCAAATAGGGTATGTGTACGATTCGGGTAAGTCTGTTCTATTATGAGTACTCTTAATGAAGTATGATATCATGACCTATGTTTTGTATGTATGCTATGAGAGATAATGCTTGGTATGTTGGCATAGTATGCATGACTTGCATGAGATGCATGATTACATGAGTATGATATGTATGGGTGATACGAGAGGAGGGAGCAGTGATATATTGTGCTGACGAGCACCAGTGCTTTGGTAGCACACTTTGTGACTTTGGGTCACCAGAGGTTTGGCACCTCCAGAGGTTTGGTACCTCAGCGTCGTCGTCCCAAAGTGGCTCAAGACCACAAAGGGTTGGCCCCACAGATGATTATACTGGGATTGACGCCAGTTGTTTTGGTAACACACGATGGGTTGGCCCCATCACCGATTTTGTGACTACAAACACCACTGTGCTTTGGTAGCACATTGTGTCTTTGGGACACCGGAGGTTGGGCACCTCATTGCGACTTGTCCCCGTGGTTTGACCACCGTGGGTTGGCCCCACTTGAGATACTGGGACCGTCTCGCTAGTGATTTGGTATCACACGATGGGTTGGCCCCATCATTGGATTTGTGACTTCGGTCACCAAAGGTGCTTTGGTAGCACAATTGTGTCTTTGGGACACCAGTGGTTTGGGACCACATTGATGGATAATGTGTCTTCGGGACACCAGTGTTTTGGTAACACATTGTGACTATACGTCACCATGGTTTGGCACCACCAAAGGTTTGGTACCACACTGCAGGGTAGAAAAGGTGATATGGATGGTTAGGATCGGGTTGCATTAATTATGTTGCTATGTATGATGTGTGTTAGCATGTTGTTTTATTCGGGAGCGGGATTTACACACTGAGTCACTCGACTCACCCTCTCCTTTGACATTTCAGGTGACTCGTAGACGCGGACTTGGAGCCGGGATGGACTCGGGGTGCACATGCCATGCTCTAATAAAAGCTTTGCTCAGATTATTGCATTTGGGTACTTTAGTTTATTTACTTTTATTTGGGTTTTATCTTGGATTTGTAAAAGCTTTTTTTTTAGATGTGCTTTATAACGTTTATGCTTTACGTTGGATTTTAATATGCTGTAACGAAAATAACTTGGTACGAATTTATTTAAAATTTGGAAAGACACCGTTTTCAAACCAACAAAGCGAGATGTTTTTGAACTATACCATCGGGTATCACACCGATTTTATAATTGAATGAAAAACAATCGAATTCAAACTTGAAACCAAAAATTTTTCTAAGACTGAATGTTCTAGTAACAATATTCAACAACTTGTTTTCGAAAAGAAACAAAGTTTTATCAAGTCTAACTAGTACAACCTCAAAATTTTCAAATACGTTTTCCCTCGTAACATACCAGATTCGGTCGTGGTGTTTGGACCGGGTTTGGGGTGTTACACAGGGACTTTTGCTCCTCTGAATAAGCACATTCAACTTGAATCAATAACTTGAATTATCAAAGCAAGAATAAAAACTCACAATTACGAATAAGAACAAGTATTTATCTTATAAATCAAATAGTAATAAGATCCGTCTTATGTTTCATCCCCTTAGGTATTTAAGGGATTTAGTTCATACTGATAGAGGAAAACATCTTAAAATAAGGAAAAATACAAAACATAAGAAAACCCAAGAACTTCAAGAGAAATTGATAGGAGATCTTCAGTCTTGATGGAGATTCTCCTTCCAAGATGCTTCCGATGGCTGTCTTCGAGTATTTTCTGCCTTCTACTCTGCATATCCTCTTAGGTCCTCCCCTAGGGTGTTTATATACGCTTCGGGATGCCTTTCTTGGCCCACAAGTAACCTTTTCCGAATAGAATTAAACCTGGGTTCGGTAGGGACATGTCCGTGTGCAAGAGCCCAGGCCGTGCTTGATTCTGTTTGACACACACAGCCGTGTTCGATGGCTTAGGCCGTGCTCGATTCTACTCGTCACACACGATCATGTGGTTTGCCCGTGTGCGAAAGTCCAGACCGTGTTGATTTTTGAGGTAGGCCCATTTTGTCCCTTTTTGGCCCGTTTATCGTTCGTTTCGGCTCCTTAAGCTCTCCTGAGTGTAAAACATGAAATTAAAGGATTAAGAGCATCGAATTCATCAAATATAATGAAAGTTCATCCAAAACTAAGCCAAGCATGGGGTTAAAATATGTATAATTTATGGTTTATCAAATATCCCAACACTTAAGCCTTTGCTTGTCCTCAAGCAAAATCCTCAACCCACGATTAAAATTGACTTTCTCAATTCATAATCTTCATCAAGAATGTTTCATCATAATTCATAGATAATTCACACATTGATAATTTAACTAAAAGAGTTTTAAAGATTCAAACAATTTAAGTCATAAATTTTTATACCACAAAAACATAGGTGTTTCCCCTTACCTAAATAATCACCTTTGATTCAAAATTGACAAGAATTGACATCCTCGCTAAATATTCACTCAAATCATTCAAAGTGTTAAGGTTCAAATTAAGCACTCAAAAGTCAAACATGAAAAGTTATTACCATAGGCTTGCAAGAAAATCAAATCTCCACCACTATAAAATGAGATAATACACAAATCAAAAGGTCTTTAAAGGGTTGTAATGAGGCTTGGGTTAAAGGTGTGGATAAAGGCTGAATTAGAGGGTTAGAATCAAGATCAAATTAACCATTTACCTAACTAGAAAAATAACTAATACTGAATGATTACATAATTGAACTTATCACTAATAACACGAGCTTCTTCTTAGAGTATGAAATTAACCATTTAAGCTCAAATAACATAGAACTAAGTAATGATTTTTATTTTTTATTTTTAAGAATAAGAACAAGTAAAAATATAACAACTGAAATAAAGAACATAGTTAGGCAACTGCTCAAATCAAATCTCGACAAAAAGGAGCTAAGAAAATAGGAAAAATTCTCAATTAATCAAAAAGAATAGGTTGTGGGTTAATATTAAGGATAAATCAAGAAACAGTTTATTAGAATCAAAGGCATTTACTAGGGGTTAATTATGAGGGTAGGCTTTTTATGGAGTAAGTGGGTTAGATCATAGGTGCCTTTATCATCTTAGTATATCAAATCAAAAGTGTGGTCTCGACATGCATAATCAAAGCAAGTTCTAGAATAACAAATCAATATAGACACACTTATAGTCAATAAAGTGAGCAAGAAAAATATATGCTTTAAAAGGCTCAAAACTCACAAAATTTATGGTTTTGATGTCAACCTTGCAAATTTTAGATTTCAAAGTAATATTTAAATTTAGAGAAACAACCTAATAAATTTTTAATTAAAAAATAGACTTATCATGCTTGATTCTCTAATGTCTTAAAGGTTAAACCATCAATGCACAATTATCTATGACTTAATCCAAAACATATCAATAAAAATCATAAGTTAATAGAAATTTCATTCTAATAGTAAAATGAGAAAAGTACTTAAGAACAAGACATAATTCAGGGATTTTCTAATAATACTATAATTAACCTCCCCACACTTAAGATGTACATTGTCCTCAATGTACAAAGATAAAAATGACATTATAGTGAGAAAATCATAAGATAGGGAGAGAAGTGAAACTTTCTGAATTTTGGATGGAGTCAATGAAAAGAAACCTGATAAATTTGGGCAGAGGTGAATACTCCTACAAAGACTCTAACCTTTTGAAATCGAATCAATAAAGCGAGAAGGTATGAACTTAGGGTTCCTAAGCTAAATCTAGATGGCATGAAGAATAAAAAAATAAAAATAAATAATGGAAAATAGATATGAATTCAAATATTAAGGGGAGAAAGAGTGAACAACGGTGGCAAGGCTGGTGGTTGGTGTGGTGGCGGTGTAAAGAAGGAATAAGGGAAAGGGGGGAAAGGAAAAAGAAGGAAGAAATAAAATGGGAAAAGAAAAGGTAAAAGAAAATGGGGTTTTCGGGCTGGGGAAGAAGGGAGAAGGGAAGAAAGTGGAGGAAGGGGGTGGTGGTCGGAGAGGGGTGCGGTGGCTAGAGTTTGAGGGAAGAAGATTTGGGGAAGAAAGTGAACAGAAGAAATGGGTTTAAATAGAGATTGGGACACATGGTCGTGGCCCACGTCCATGTGCGCTGGGCGTGTTAGGTCACACGACTGAATCACACGGCCGTGTGATGCGTCATTCATTTCTCCCACGCTTGTGTAGGGGTTTCCACGCCTATGTTGCTTAATCAGTGTCAACCAAGGCCTAAAAGCACGAGCGTTTTGCATGCCCGTGTGACTTTCTCGCGATTTGAACCACGGCTTTTGCACGGCGTGTCTTACGCTCGTGTCATTTACTCAGTATTGCCCACGGTTTTAAGGCACGCCTGTATGGTTTTATCAGCATCCCGTGTTGTTTTGTCAGTGTCGACCACGACCAATTAGCACTTTGAAGAAATTGTTTTTGTCCTATTCTCGGACGGTTGCCGCCACGCCAATGTACCTACTCGTGATATCAACACGGTCATGACCAGGCTCATGTGTGAGACCATGTGGATAGGGAAACCTGCGCCTATTTGGTTAGTTTTTAGTTAGATACTACAAATCGAAAATATGGGTGTTAGTGAGGTTAGTGCTCGGGTTGCCTCCCGAGAAGCGCTCGTTTAAAGTCTTAAGCTAGGCTTACCTCTCATTCGTATACTCATGGTGGTTTGAGGAGTTGACACTCCTCTCTCCTGCTATCGGTTCTATTATCAATGTACAGTTTGAGTCGAGTAGTGTTTACCTTAAAAGTGCCAAACTTAGGATTAGTTACCTTGATTGTTCTGTATGGGAATACATTGAGTACCGTGAAAGGGATCGCTTCATTTGTATGAAGGGCTAAAGGGGCGATTCGAGGGTTTGTTCTATCTAACAATACCTGATTCCCAATCTTAAATTAGTTTGTCTCATCCTGAAGTTTGTCATGGAGTCACTTTGGTTCATTGTGTACCTTTAATTTCTCTTTATAGTGTGGTTGCCATTCATCTAGTTCCTCGATCTGGAGCCTTCATTCCTCATGAACAGTTCTATTCTCAATATGAAAGCTAGGCCTGGCTCTGTCATATTTTCCCGAGGGATTTCCTGCAAAAAAGATTGAAAATTAAGTTTACTTACATTAACAGGACTTGTATCATCTTGATCACTAGATATTTTTTCAGAATCATGTGTTTTGAGTTTAATCCTGTCATCACCTACACTAAGTATTAATTCTCCTGTATCGACATCGATAATGGTACTAACAGTTGCTAAAAAGGGTCGTCCTAAAATTAAAGGAACATCACTATCCTCATTCATGTCTAAAACAACAAAGTCTACTTGGAATATGAATTTATCAATTTTTACTAGCACATCTTCAATTATACCCCTAGGAACTCTAATGGTTTTATCAACCAATTGAATGCTCATCCTAGTTTGTTTCGGTTTCCCAAGACCTAACTATTTAAACATTTTATAAGGCATGACATTTATACTTGCCCCTAAATCATCTAAAGTATTATTAACAGATAAACCACCAATTAAGCAAGGAACTGTAAAACTCCCTGGATCTTTTAATTTACGGGGTAGTTTATTTTGTAAAATTGCTGAGTACACTGCATTTAGCTCCACATGTGATGCATCGTCTAACTTCCATTTGTTTGTCAAAAGCTCTTTTAAAACTTTTGCTGAATTGGGCATCTGCGAAAGAGCTTTAATAAACGGTAAGTTAATATGTAATTTCTTTAAAAGTTTAAGAAATTTACCAAATTGTTCATCTGTTCGGTCTTTCTTCGTCGCATTGGGGTATGGCACACGAGGTTTGTACTCCGTACTTACCAATTTTGGTTTATCATGGCTTACCTCAACCTTACATTTATCTACCATGTTCTCTTGCCTCGGGTTTGGTTCATCTAACCCTTCACTATCGTAAGCAGTGATGGCACGAAGTTGCTCCTTTGGGTTAGTTTCAGTGTTGCTTGGAAGGCTACCTCTTGGCCGTTCAGATATGAGCTTAGCAAGTTGTCCTATTTGGTTCTCGAGCCCTTGAATCGATGCTTGTTGATTTTTGAGTGCTGTTTCAGTGTTTTGAAAATGGGTTTCTAACACCGCGATGAATTTGTTAGCATCTCCTCAAGGTTCGGCTTCTTCTCTTGTGGGTAGGGTTGCTGTTGAAAGCCTGGAGGGGGTTGTTGTCTCTGATTTCCTTGACCACCCCATGAGAAGTTTGGGTGGTTCCTCCAACTGGATTGTAAGTGTTACTATAGGGATTATTCTTGAGGTCTAGAATTATTACCCATATAGTTCATTTGTTCGCTTTCTATGCCAGGGTTGTAAGATAGGTATTCTGTATTGTTTGTCCCTCCTCCATTTGCATCACACTGCATCACTAGATGTACCTACAAAGAACCACACAGACCATCAATCCTTTTACTTAAAAGTTCTACCTGATTTGATAGCATGGTAACTGCGTCAAGGTTGAACACTCTGGCTGCTTTTGTTGGCTTCGTCCTCATAACTTGCCACTAATAGTTATTCAGTAACATCTCTTCAATGAATTCGTAAGCAGCCCAGGTGTTTTGTTGTTTAGGGTACCGGCGGCGGCTACATCAATCAGCTGCCTAGTTGAGAGGTTCATACCATTGTAAAAGGTTTGAACCTATAGCCACAAAGGTAACTCATGGTGAGGGCATCTTCTCAGTAGATCCTTATATCTCTCTCATGCATCGTAAAGTGTTTCTAAATCCATCTGCACAAAAGAAGAGATATCATTCCTCAATTTAGCCGTTTTAGCCGACGAAAAATATTTTAACAAAAATTTTTCGGTCATTTTCTCCCATGTAGTGATTGATCCTTGTGGTAACGAGTTCAACCACTGTTTAGCTTTGTTCCTCAACGAAAAGGGAAACAACCGAAGGCGAATGGCATCATCAGAAATGCCATTAATCTTGAAAGTGTCGCAGAATTCCAAAAAATTTGCCAAGTGATTCTTTGGATCCTCATCTTGCAAACCATCAAACTGAACAAATTGTTGAATCATCTAAATAGTGTTAGGTTTTAGTTCAAAGTTATTTGCGGCAACAGCAGGTCTTACAATACTTGATTCAGTTATTGTTAAAGTAGGCTTAGCATAATCATATATAGTACGAGGGGCGGGATTTTCGACGACCACCGGAGGAAGTGGATTATTGTCAGCCATCTCTTCGGTAGTATTATTATTGTCCTTCTGCTCTTCCTCTATGTATTGTAGACTTCGCCTTATCTCTCTTCAGTTTCTACAAGCGGTGCTTTCTATCTTATTGTTGTAAAGCAAAGGTCATGACGGGTTTCTTCTAATCATAAACTAGAGACACCTATCAGAAGCAAAGAATGAAAAATTAGAAAAGTAACAATAAAATATAAATTGCAATAAAATAAAAAAATGGCTAAAGTAATAAAAAATTTAGTGTTCCTAATATCTCAGTCCCCAGCAACAGCGCCAAAAACTTGATGTGTCTTTAACTAACTATGATCACAATAAAGGCAAGCGCACCTATCGTTTAATAGTATAGTTATGGTAAGATCGAAATATTGTATCCACAAGGACTAAGAGTACTAGTAATTACTATCTTCTTATTATCTAGCCTAAGAATTGGGGTGATTTCGTTTAAACTAAAACTAATTAAAAGCACGAAAGGGAATGAATTGGGAAAATACTTTTAGACAACTTTATGAGAGAGGCAATACCCAAAGAAGAATCCACCTAGACTTCACTTATTCCTTTTTATTCATATGATTTGTTCACTTGTAATCTGTAGAAATCCCTGATTTATGTTAATATCTCTTTAGAGAGACTAAAAACGACTCTAGGTTGATTAATTGAAATCTCTTTCTAATTAAAACCCTTATTGTCGCATGAACTCGATCTATGAATCCCCTTTTTAGATTTGACTCTAATCCGGCAGATTTATGTCGTCCTATTTCTAGGGTTGCAATCAACTCTACTTAATTGTGTTGATCTACTCTTAGATAGGGACTTTTGCTCCTCTGAATAAGCACACTCGACTTGAATTAATAACCTAATTTATCAAAACACTATTAAAAAGTCACAATTAAGAATAAGAACAAGTATTTATCTTATAAATCAAATAGTAATAAGATCTGTCTTAGGTTTCATCCCCCTAGGTATTTAAGGGATTTAGTTCATACTGATAGAGGAAAACATCTTAAAATAAGGAAAACTACAAAACAAAAGAAAACCCAAGAACTTCAAGAGAAATTGATAGGAGATCTTCAGTCTTGATGGAGATTCTCCTTCCAAGATGCTTCCGATGGCGGTCTTCGAGTATTTTCTGCCTTCTACTCTGTGTATCCTCTTAGGCCATCCCCTAGGGTGTTTATATAGGCTTTGGGACACCTTTCTTGGCCTACAAGTAACCTTTTCCAAATAGAATTAAACTTGGGTTGGCAGGACAAACCCGTGTGACACGCTCGTGTGCAAGAGCCTAGGCCGTGCTTGATTCTCGCTTGACACACACACACCGTGTTGGATGGCTTAGGCACGGCAGTGTGGTTTTCCCGTGTGCAGAAGTCCAGGCCATGTTGATTTTCGAGATAGGCCCATTTTGTCCCTTTTTGGCCTATGTATCGTTATTTTCAGCTCCCTAAGCTCTCCTGAGTGTAAAACATGAAATTAAAAGATTAGGAGCATCGAATTCATCAAATCTAATGAAAGTTCATCCAAAACTAAGCCAAGCATGAGGTTAATATATGTATAATTTATGGTTTATCAGGTACACACACCCGTGCCGCTTACACGGACAATAGACATGCCTGTGTCACAGGCCGTGTGGGCATTCGAAATAGGGCACACGATCGTGTCTCATCCCGTGTCCATACCCGGGTAACTCTCTGACTTAGGTCACACGGCCAAGCCACACGCTCGTGTGCCAGGCCGTGTGAAAAATCTTGAGTATTAATTTTTGAATTTTAAAGATGCAAGGGACACATGACCAAAGCACACACCCATGTGCTAGGCCATGTGTCACACACGATTGAGACACACGCCCGTGTCTCTGCCCGTGTGGAAAAAATAAGGTCACTTCCAAGCCTTATTTCTCACCCAAACATGTCTTCCACCTACATTAACACTTAACCATATTCCCAATCTAATATAAAACATTTGAATCAAACTAAAACCAAGTTTTGTGCATGGCATATCAACTCATATATTCAATTATCCAAACTTACCAAAACCACCATACATACATATAGGCATATTTTACCAAATTTATACTATCTTAAAACCAATATTCAACATGCCTATATAATTTCCATCATTTATCCATTTCCAATGCACATCATCATATTAAGGCCACTATTTACATACCAAAACATACCAATTACAAGCCATATCAATGGCTAATTTCAACCAAACACATGCATACTATTCTTCACCACTTTTAGCCTATACATGCCATCATAATCTAAAATTTAATTTATTATTTATACCAAAATGGGCTAATGGATAGTGTGAGATATCTCTGCCAAGCCTCCAACCCAACGAGCTTCCGGAGTACTATAAAACAGAGAAACTAAAACAGAGTAAGCTTTAAAGCTTAGTAAGCTCGTATAACGGGAATTTAACTTACCATTCATTTACATTTAAGGTAAGCATACTAAATACATTCAAAGCAAATTGGCCACTTGCCTAAACACATATCCTTATCAAGCATGTTAGTCATGTAATTTACATGAATATCAAGAAACATGTATGGTATCATCAATATTCAATTTCCACAATCATGTATTTATCATTTCAAATATCCATGAACATGTACCTATCATATTTTTGTATTTCAAGTATTTCTCATAGTAATTCATCTCGAAATCATATCATCTCATGTCAGAACTCTACCCATTGAATCGTTTAAAATATAGATGGATACAAGGGTAGTACACTTGAAGTGAACAAACAAAAATCATCAATTCATATTCGGGGTGCTCATTAGAGCATATAAACGAAAGCTCTCTCTCAAGCCATATAACAGGAAGCTCATGTGAGCCATGTAACAGATGCTTATTCGAGTCAGATAACGGGAAGCTCATAAGAGTCATAATCGTGAAGCTCATGCGAGCCAATAACGTAGCTTCAAAAAGCCATTAATCGGAAAGCTCCGATAGCCATAATCGAGAAGTTCAAGCGAGCAATATAGGGAAGCTCTGAGAGCCATTAATCGTGAAGCTCACAAAGAGCCTTAAATCGAGAAGCTCACGAAGAGCCATATAACGGGAAGCTCATAAGAGTTGTGGTGTGTCTACAACATATGCGTAATCACAACCAATCGGGATGCTCCAAAAAGTTATTAATGGGAAGCTCATAAGAACCATATAACAGAGAAGCTTGAGAGGGCTAATAACATGATTCTCTTTCGAGCCGTGGTGTGTCCGTAACATATGCAGACCACAACCAATTCAAAACCATGTATCCAATCTAATTTCATTTATTCAAATGGGAATTTATGCTTATAGATCATTGTCAGATATGTGAATACTTTCATATACATGATAATAATACAATCACATACATACAATTCAATTTAACACATATAAGTGCTCAATTTAGTTACACGAACTTACCTCAACAATGTTCATGAACTTGTATGCTACTAATCCATTACTTTTTTTACCTCGATCTAGCTCCGTATTTGGTCTATCCGGATCTATACGAGTAAATTTAGCTCAATTTAATACAATTCATATTCAATTCAATTCAATTCACATCTTAGGCAAAATTACCATTTTGCCATTATACTTTTAATTAATGATGATTTCGTCCCTAGGATCGGAAAATGAAATTCATGCAATTTAATCCTTATTCCAAGCCTAACGATTTTTACATGTAACATTAATGTTTTCATGTATTTCATAAAATTTAGAATTTTTCCATGAATTTTACAACTTTCTAATTTAGTCCTTTTCTTTAATTAATTTTCCATGGATGAATCATCATACTCATGTACTAACTCCTCTTAATGGACTATTTTCCATATAAGGACCACCAAGTTTGAATTCCATAGAAGTTTGATGCTTATAACTACTAGAACTCAACTTTTGCATTCCATGCAATTTGGTCCTTTTTATCAAATTAGATATGTAATCAGTAAATTTTTTTAATGAAATTTTTATACGACATTCCTATCATAATGTAGACCATGAAGTAATATTAAAATAATTTTCCTTACAGACTCAAATTTGTGGTCCCGAAACCACTGTTCCGATTTCACTGAAAACAAGTTGTTACAACATGGGGGTGGTCGACGGTTACACACTGGATGCCTTCTTGGTTCAGCTTCTGGCGGGGTTTGTGGTTGTTCTGGTTGTGGGTGTTGGGAGAATGACCCACCTTGATAGAACAAAGACTAAAGAGGTGTTTGCATCACCCATGGCGGAAGTGTTTGAATCCCGTAAGGCGATTGGGATTGGAAATGAGATGAGCTCCCTGACGGTGCCTCATGCGATCCCTCCTAGAGCGATGGCCTATATATCGTCTGTTGAGTCGGAGTTATCGGGAAAGGAGATGCACTGGGCCATGCATTCCAACCTGGCATATGATTAGGAAAAGGAAACATATAAGGGTTAGGATACATATAAGGGCTAGGATACGCACCTCGCATAATCCTAAGGGGCTGTAGTGTAGGCGTGGTCGCTTGAGGAATGGGCATTGGGCCCAGTATTACGTGGGCATTGTTGATAGGCATGCCCTGTTAGCCTTTCTCCTTTGATTTAAAAGGCCCCATCATTGCCTTCCGACACAGATTTGTCAACGCCTTTCCTCTTTGGAGAGCAAATATGGCTTGCCATGGATCCTAAACAATGGCATGTAATCCGAATCGCACACTAAATCTGAAACGATGATTGATTCACGAGTAGGTATATAATCATATCAATTTTCCCACATTTCGATATAATCCGAGAAGAAGATCGGCTAATGCGTATTCGATCACCGTAAGTCAATTTTTTACTCTCCATCGAGCACCTCGGGTGCCACGGGAATCGGTTGTCAGGATCCAAATTGCCACAACACTCTATCTATCTGGTGCATCTAAACAATATGGTAGTTGATCAATGAGACCCTAACATGCCATTGTTCAGATTCTGTAGGAATTCATCCGAAATTACTACCTAAATTGCTGGATCCTTGTATAGTGTCCATTGAAACTATATGAACGTGATAAAAATATTAGTTATATACATAATACTAAATATGAAATGACTATGTTAAGTATACATATTTCATTTATATAGATATACTTACATGCGCTTCCAACCATTAGTCTAATAGAAGCCATATATCTTTAAGAGCAATAGGTATTCCAACATAACTCGCCGAATGGTTCCACCTAATTAAATAAAATTTTAGCATAAAATTATATTTTAAACCTGTGTAATAATTGTAAAATACAATATAAATTTTACCTCGTTAAGAGTGGGAATGCATACGGCTGATTCACTCGATGACATAAAAATGGAAGGCGAAACCGAGCCCATGATTATAGCAGTGATGGGCAACCTTTGATTTGGCTTTACTTGGTTGCGTTGCTCAGCAAATCTCTTGGTACAATGTCGAAAACATGACAGACCTCCAATTGAGTTCGCCAGCTGCTCCAAAATCGATGAGTTTTATTACCACCTCAGATGTACGAGGTTTTGTGACAAGTTCGGGATCAGATAACCTCTAATGATCTCAAGGGTGTATGCCCGAGCATATCGTATTCTTTTTACTTTAGTCAATTCATCCCCTAGCTCTAGGAATGTGCCTCATAACTAGCCCATCTTGATCTGACCTCCGTAAATATTATCCAGAATCGCACCCAAAAATCGTAGCATATGACTCCCCAGTTAGTAAATTTAATGACCCATCCACCAGCAACCCCAATTGTAACTACACATCTTCCAAAGTGATGGTACACTCCCCGCATGAAAGATGGAATATATGTGTCTCGGGTCTCCACCTTTCTATGAACACACTGATGAGTTTCGGGTCCAACTTGCACCCCCAACCTATATTGGCCACGTGTCAAAAACCCGCTTCCCTCAAGTAATTTTCTATCAACAGCGATGAAAGATCAGACATATTACGAATATAACATTGTAACACCCGATCTACTGACTGTTATAAAAAAATTATAAAATAAATATTAATTAAAAGTACATAAATGAAAAAAAGTATTAAATAATATTTAAAAATTGAAATTAACCCTTATGATTTTCATTTTCTCAACGGAGATATGTTTATGATCGAGACGAATTAATTCCCCAACCATTGCTAACACGATCAAATATCTTAAAAATTATAAAAAAAATAATACTGGTTTAAAAACAAATTAAAGGAAATTTAGATAGAAATTTGAGGGCTTTTTTGAGAAATTTGGAAGAAATTAAAGGAAATTGTGTAAAAAAAATAGGTGGGGGTTTTATAGTTTTTTTTATGACCGTTAGGGCCAAAAACATGGGCTAAAGTGCGTCCCTATGGGAGCACTTTTGTAATGTCAGCAAAGCGCGTCCACGTCAACGCGCTTTTATGCCGACATGGCGAAAGCACTCCCTAGGGACCCGCTTTTTCTGAAATTTCCCCTAAAACGCGTGTTTACGTGGGCGCATTTTTGGTTTTTTGGCCCATTTCGATAAATAAAGTTTAAAGTGGCCCATTTCCGTAAATAAAGTTGGAAATGGGCCTTTTTTAGTAAAATAGTCGTTATATTTCTTGTTGATTGAGCAAATTTAATCATGAGTGCAATTAATGATGATTACAGTTGGTATGAAGGCAAGACATGGGATAATCTATACAATGAAGTGGAATCAAGATGGTTAAATGGAGCTTTGATGGACCAATGGAGTTCGGATAGTGAATGTGGAAAATAAGGGTATTTATATGAATCTCTGTTTGATGTAGATGATAAAAAGACTGATATGCCTAAATACCCAATAAAGTCTCTTTGTAATCCACAACAAACATCGTCATACGAAAGAATTGAGCCCGACAAACCTTCAGCCCATAATATAAGTGCACGCATGGATAACTATGGTTATGATGATAGTTGGAGTGATTTGGATGACATGTCTTTTTGGTATGATGATGGGTAGAAAAATGAAGGACATATCCAGTCGAGCGGAGCTTCGACAAATTAGTGGGGTGATGATAAACCATATGACATGCCCGAGAGTCCAAATGAGCTATCTTATGATTCACATATGGTATCTTCAAGTTAAGTACTTATGTCGTCCACATCTGAGCAGCTATCGAACATGTCAGAAACTATGGCTCAAATGATGAAGAGACAAAAAAATATCATAGGCGCTACCTCCACTGAAAGAGGTCATACATGTTGTTCCCGAACCAAATCATGAGGACCTCTAAAAAAATGAGCACCACCATGATTTGAATGAAGAAATTCAACAAGAGTTTGGAATCGTAGACTGTGTTGATAAACTGAATATACCCGAAGGTGTCCCTGATCTAATTAACATAGAAACAGACATAACATCAAACGTAGCTATTGACATAAAAGTAGAAGTAACCACTAGCATCGAGCTTAAACTAATCTTGAATGAAAGTGTAGAAAAGCCAATACACTTTCTGGCCATAGAAAAGAAGGTGTCAGTCGAAGAGGTCGATGAGTTTGATTCATTCTCATCCAACAAGGGTAATAGAGCTCGAGTGACCAAAACTTCACGTGACATGAAGAGGATGAAACTCGATGTAGTAATACCCCAGAAAGCAATTTGGGGTTGGCTCAGACTTGGTACTAAATGGCTCGTAACGTGGATTTCATGTCGGTTAAAAATAAGACAATATCAATGGAATCGATCGAAGGGGCTAGTTTATATACATTGACAATGGAACAAACGACAAAACAAAGTGTCGAGAATGTAACATCCTAAAATTAGGGGTTCTGTATTTTGTGCTATTCTTTTGGTTTGGCTCGTTTAGCTTGTTATTTTGGTATGTTTGGGGGTCTTGGGGAGGCTCGAATTCGAGCCAAAGCTTTGGTTTTTAGGCATAAGAGGGGAAAGCTAGGGGAAGCAGATTTTAAGGATATTTATTTGTGTTTGATGACACAAAGATGAGCTTATGGTGGAGTGGATGTGGCGTCACTTGTAGGAGCAAAGGGGAAGGAGTTTGAATCCTATCTACTGCATTATGGAGCTTTATTTTTGTGCTAGGATGGAGAAGAAGTGGCATTCGGCTGGGACTCTACAAGGTGGTTGTTGAATGAGTCAAACCATTTGAAATGGACGGAGGAGAGGAGCTTGGGGAGTTTGAATGGGTACAAGATTGGATTTTAGCATGGCGTTTCATCCACAGACTAATGTTCAATCAGAAAGGGTAATTCAGATTCTGGAAGACATGTTGAGAGGTTGTGTAATTGACATCAAAGGTAGTTGGGAGGATTTCTTATCGTTGGCAGAATTTGCGTACAACAATAGCTATCAATCCAGTATTCAGATGGCACCCTACGAAGCGTTGTATGGTCGTAAGTGTCGTACTCCTACCTGTTGGATAGAGTTCGTTGAGTAATAGTTGTTGGGTCCGGAGTTGGTCTTAGAGACGGAGGAAAAGGTTAAGTTGATTCGAGCTCGGCTGAAGGAAGCTTCTGACAGGAAAAAATCATATGCAGATCTGAAGCGTAAGGTAATAGAATTTTCAGTGGGTGATCAGGTTTTTCTGAAAGTTTCACCTTGGAAGAGGGTTCTAAGATTTGGACGGAAAGGCAAGTTGAGCTCTAGATTCATCGGGTCTTATCAAGTGTTGAAACGTGTGGGACCAGTAGCTTATCTTCTTGAGTTACCTCCAGAGTTGAATCGGATACATGATGTATTCCATGTTTCAATGTTAAGGCGCTATCGTTCGGATCCATCTCATATAGTGCCGGTGGAGGAAATTGAAGTAAGACCTAATCTATCTTTTGAAGAAGAACCAGTGCATATCTTAGATCGAGATGTTAAGGTGTTGAGAAGGAAGTCAGTTCCGTTGGTTAAAGTTCTATGGCAAAATCACGGTTCAGAGGAAGCCACGTGGGAGCCGGAAGATGTGATGCGATAGTAATACCCTTACCTCTTTTGATCAGGTAAATTTTGAGGCCGAAATTTCTTTAAAGGGGTAGAATTGTAACATCCTAAAATTAGGGGTTCTACATTTTGTGCTATTCTTTTGGTTTGGTTCATTTAGCTTGTTATTTTGGTATGTTTGGGGGTCTTAGGGAGCTCGAATTCGAGCCAGAGCTTTGGTAAAATTTTTGTTTTTAGGCATAAAAGGGGAAAGCTAGGGGAAGCAGGCTTTAAGGATATTTATTTGTGTTTGATGACACAAAGATGAGCTTATGGTGGAGTGGATGTGGCATCACTTGTAGGAGCAAAGGGGAAGGAGTTCGAATCCCATCTACTGCATTATGGAGCTTTAGTTTTGTGCCAGGATGGAGAAGAAATGGCATTCGACCGGGACTCTACAAGTTGGTTGTTGAATGAGTCAAACCATTTGAAATGGATGGAGGAGAGGAGCTTGGGGAGTTTGAATGGGCCAACTAATTCAAATGGTGGATGGAGAGGGCTTGGTGGAGCAAATCTAGGAGCAAATCAACGGATTTGAGAGGGGGAGTGGGAGTTGGCCACATGTTGGGGAGTTAGGGGGGAGAACTTCGGCTATGTTGTGTAGTTGGCTAGGAATTTCGGCATTTGTGGTGGGTGATAGCAAAAATTGAAAGCTCTTAGGGTATGTGTGCCGAAATTTTCTGCTTGTGATTAAGCATTTTTGCATTTTCAGTTTTGGCAACGCAAGCATTTTGGGGTCATTTCTTGTCAACTCTTTCTTGCTAGTGTCGAAATACTCAACCTCTTTTCTTCATCTTTTCTTCTCTTAAATTGGGTGTTGGCCGAAACTTCTTTGCACCTCTCTTCTCGTCTATTCTCTTTTATTTCTCCTTAGCCATTGGTTTTTTTTGCGTCACCAAGAGTTGAACCTCTCATTCATCTCCTACTATTTGTTTCTTCTCCATAACCGAACCTTAACTGTCTCCTTTACATCTCTACATTCTTCATTAAAATCGAAACCCCTACTTCTTGTGTTCTTGTTAGTTTCCTCCATAGCCAGAACTTGGGCGCCTTCTATTACTTCGCCAATGCCGAATTTCCTTGGTTTCCTCTCGGCTTTTCTTTGTTCAAGTTAGCCAGAACCTTAGGAAGTAAAGTGCTAATTGTCTGTCGAAGGTCCCTCTTCAATCGAATTTTTTCTGTGCAAGCCGAATCTCTTCAGCCGACTATAGGGTTCCCTTTTAGACCATAGCTAAATCTGGTGTGGTGTGACTTCTTGTTAACCAAGGTAAGGAGTTCCTCTTTTGTTCTTTGTGATCAGCCTCTATTCATTTTACCCTGCCATAATCAAACCCCTTGTTGGGCAATCGCTATTTCACTATAGTACTGTACTGATCAAGGCTCCCTTCATGGATGCGAGTGCTAGCCATTTTAGGGAGGTATCGTCAAAGGAGCCTAAGGAAGGTAGACCCGTAGTCTCTGCTCCTAAGTTCAAATGATGTGCTGTGTCAGCGGTTCGAGACTTTCCGCCGGGTTGTGGTAGAGAGCCAACATCTGTTTGGGATAGGCAAATCGCGGTTATTCCCGTTAGTGAGAGTGTCGACGATCTAGAGTGCTTAGTTCTTCACGTAATCAGGTGTGTAATGCTCACACCTTCTTTTATTATTTTGTATTAATAATCGTAATGGTGAAAAAATCAAACGATCAGATTGATGAAGTGAGATACCCTTGTGGGTAAGGTTGGAGACACCAGGTAAGTACCTTTATGACTCTGCCTTTCGAATAACATAGCCTAAATATATGTATGATTTGATTATCTGTTGTACATTGGAATTATGATTGCATTCATCAAGATATGATAATATGTTGCACGGGCTTTAGGATATGATATTGATTGAAAGGGGAAGTATAATTCAGTGGTTTGGTACCACATATATTAGTGACTATGTCACATTATTTCAGTGGTTTGGTACCACATATATATATCAGTGACTCTGTCCCAGTGGTTTGGTATCACAGTAGCTTGGTGCCACAGGTGTTTTGGCTGGTTCAGGTGATGTAGAGGATGGAATACTAGGTTGGGCTGGGTTGCATTGCATACCCTTTTTAATATGCCATGTTGTGAGGGCTAAGGCCCAATGTGCTTCTGTGGGCTGAAGCCCAGATTGCGTTCGTAAGGGGAAATACACACTGAGTCTTGGTGACTCACCCCTCTACTTAATTTTGCTGGTAACCCCTAGTTTGAGGATTCTGAGCCGAGGAGGACTCAATGGTGGCCATGCAATGATTCTTTCGTAAATTTGTTCCTTTATTTAAACTTACTTTTAATGTGGGAATTTATTATGTAATAAGGCCTCCGGGATTTTATAATTTGGTTTTCAACTTATTACGGTAATTTCTATTATATGAAATGTTAAATTGGGAGTTTTCTAAACAAAATGGAAACAAACATTGCTTTTAATAATGACATACGGATAACAAGAAAATAAATAATTAAACTCGAAATTTTTACTAGAACTACACAAACTGTTTTTGAATGTCACGATTACAACATCCCCTAATTTCAGCTTTAGTAGTCCAAAACCTGTCTTCGACTATTAATTCTCTTTAATAAAAAGTTGGTAAGAAACCCTTAACAGAACTTAAATTTTTAGGAAGAAAACACAAAACGAAAAGTTTTTAAATTTGCTAAGTTTCTTTAAACAACCTTTCCTTGTGACATACCAGATTCGGTCGTAATGTTTAGACCGGGTTTGGGGTGTTACAGAGAACCAGCTGGAAGTTCATCTATGGTGGTAACACGGATTGTCCCTATTTTTAAAGAACTTTTATTTCCAATTTCCAATTTTGTTTTTATTTATTTATTTATTCATTTATTTTATTAATCCTAGTTGTGTTTTTTCCTCCCATAGCAAGTGTAGATACCATGGAGTGATGAACCTTTAAAAAAATCGAAGAGGGTAGAAAATGGGATCAATGTCGTGACATCGTACTTTAATGTTGCGACATCCAAGACAAAATTCCACCTTGTAACATTGAAGGGCCAAGTTTATCCGAATATTTTTAAACGTTCTGTCATCCATTATCAGCACTTTTTCTTTTTCTTCTTATTTTTATTTTCTTATATTATATTTCATATTTCTTGTAGTAGTATTTTTTAGGTACTTTTTCGTCCACTTAGAGCACACAAATCCCAAGATTATCATAATAGCATGGATTCGACCTACTCAGGGAAGTTTTCTTGTTTGCACTTTAATTATTTTACACTAAGGGCAATGTAAGTTCTAAAGTATGGGGGGAAGTACATAGGGTTAGTTGGTGTGTGCTTACTTTGATTTAGTTGATTATTTATTTACTAAAATAATTATTTTTGTTTTTGGTTGCATGGTACTTGGATTATATTAATATTGTGAGTAGTGGTTGAAAACAATAAAACATTTAATGATTTTTATCAAGCATGAAATTGATTATTGACATGAGATAATTTGATTATTTTAAAGGGAAATTGATTAGGTTACTTAGTTAAGTTGCATAATAGATTAGAAGTACCTAGGTAAGAATGTCTGATTATGCCATATGAGATATAAGTCGTATAGATAGTCGTAGAAAATTGAATGCTTGAATTGATTATTTTCCATTCAGTTTAATTCGAAGCATGAAAGAAATTGTGTATGGTGAAATGCTTAGGGATGACCTAAGGCATTATTTGAATAGTCAGTTCTCAAATGACCATAACTTAATGCTATGAATCCATTGTCTCCTTATGTAACACCCCTAACCCGTATTCGTCACCGGAATAGGGTTACAAAGTATTACCGAACAAACAAAACAATATAACATTCATTTCATACATCAACGCAAACTTAATATAAATACATTCAATCTCATGCATAACGTCCCTTAATCGAGCCCTTGAAGCCCTAAAAATACCTTAGAAATAGTTTGGGACTAAATTGGAATCAATCAAAAGTTCAAGAAAAAGTTAGAAAATTTGAATTGCAGGGGTCACACGGCTGAGACATACGCCTATGTCTCGGGCCATGTAACATTCAAAATAGGGACACACGGTCGTGTCTCAACTCGTGTCCATGCCTGTGTAACTCTTTGACTTGGGTCACACGGCCAAGCCACACGCCCGTGTGCCAGGCCGTGTAACTCTCGAAATGGCCTCACACACTCGTGTGCCAGGCCGTGTGCTAGGTTGTGTAACTATCTAACTTGAAACCTTTAAAATCTATAAGGAACACACGGCCATGTTGCATGGCCTTGTGTCGCATGGCCAAATTCAAGCCATTTCCTTCACCCATCTCAAACATGTACCTGCAAGTCATTTGTACCCTTGACCAAGGCACCAAAACATGCATAAAATAACCAATTCAAATAACCAAAATCGATTCAACCAATATGCCATATAAGCACCTCAATCACAATCAAACTAACATGCCTAAACATAAGAATATTTAATCACATTTATACCATTTCAAAACATACCATACTTGACCTATACCATGCCAATAAAAACTTACCATTTGGAGCATTACTCACATGTATCAAAATCACATAAGTGACACAAACCTACCATTTTCAAATTTTACTAAACAACCAACATATATATACAAATCAAAATCAACACTTAGCCTTCAACCCAAACTTTAAACATAAGTCCACCTATACATGCCATTATAACCTTGGCCAAAACATTAAAAACTATTGATATATTCACTGGATAATGTGATAGTTCTCCGACAAGCTACCAAATAGATCGAGCTTCCGATAATCTATAAAACATAGGAAAGAAAACTACGTAAGCATATAATACTTATAAATTTGTAAATCATGAATATAGTTTACCATTTTAATGCATAACCTACACTTTAAACATGATTCAATCCAACAAAAGTTTGGAACAAGCCTAAGCATCATCAACAACACATGTTAGTGCATTAACACATAACTCAATTGAACTATCACATGATAAGCTAGATATACATAATCATAATGCCTTTGAGTTTATACTTTCTATAAACATAGATACATATTCATTTCATACCTTTCCATAGATTTATAACATAGTCCATCAAAACACTTATCGTTCCTTCCCTTTTTAGGTTCGTTGAACCACTTAGAATAATATTAGATACATAGGAAAGCTCACACAAAGTTTGCTAAACATATGGTCAAAACCATTCATTTTCCTTTTCCTTTACATCGTTACTCACTCGAGCCATAAAATGGGTATGCTCACACAAGCTGACGATTGGAATGTAAGGTACACGATGTCGCTCACACAAGTTGACGAGTATTCACAACAAATGCAGGACCTTAGCCATCAGTAGGACATTCAAGACCAGGACCCGAAACATGGTAACCTTGAAACATCCCAAACCCGGCCCATGAGCCTTGACCAGATTTGGTATGTTCCTCGAGTAAACCGGTTTAAAATTCTTTTGTTATTTAGGAAAAACTTGTGTGATTTAAAAAAAATATTGTTTGGGTTGGGCTTGTGTTGAAAACCAATTTATCTTACATTGAAATCCATTTATTTAAGGTGACAAAACATTTAGGGTTTATTTTAAAAGAAATTTTACTTAAACTTTAATTGATAAAAATTTGTAAACATAATAAATAAAATAAATGTAAAATAAAATAGTTCCCTATGGCCTTATTACATCAAATAAATCCAAATAATTGAAAGTACTTAAGTAAAAATAAAAGTCCAAATCGTAAAAGTTCTTGCTGTGCATGGCCACCTTTAAGCTCCCGCCGACCCGGTCCATTACTGATCATCACCTGAAAAATGTTCCCACAACGGGGTGAGTCAACAGACTCAATATGTACACAACACTAAATCATAATAGAATTAGGCATACAAGAGTTACACATTCAGAACAATGAATACAAGTTATGATGCATTCCTAAACCCAAACCTAATTGTCCATCCGCTACACACCCCCGTACCTGCCAGTCACACCGTGGGGACTACTAAGTCAACCCTCCATCCGCTACACACCATCGAAGCGATCATTTGCATCGACGTGCTCATCGCCCATATAAAATTTGTGGCATAGCCACTGAGATAATTGTGTCATGAGACACCACATTCGATAATGTAACCGGTTTACCACATTCGAGATAATGTGACCAAGTCACCACATTCGGATAATGTGACCAAGTCACCACATTCGATAATGTGACCGAAGTCACCACATTCAGATAGTGAGACCGAAGTCACCACATTCACTTCCCCTTTCTCATATAACCCGAATGCCCCATATTATTCATATTATGCATATCATACTTAAATTCACATTCTTATCATATTTCACATGTTAAATATAACATATTTCGTAATCCTAATAGGAGTAGGAAACGTACCTGAGTACTTTGTACCACATTATGGTACCTTAGCCATATTCACATTCTTAATATCACATATTTTAATTAAACATGCCATAAAACGTATTACGAAGTAGTGTGGGGTACACACCTGATTCGCTTAGCAAATTCCTTGAGATCTCGTAATCTGATCTATCGCTTAGATCCTTAATCCCTACATTTGATTAATCACTTACTAATTTAATAGAAAGCCATTCGGCCATAAATCCAAATCCTAGTAGGATTAGTACACTAAAACTTACCTTGTTGCCGATTGACTTAAGAATCAAGTCCCGAATCTTTGTGATGCTCACCCTTGAAATCGTCTAACTTCCAAAACTCCTATCGGGTTAGTTTTCGGCTTTTGAAATAAATCTAAATACTAAAATAGGCCTTAGCCGAAACTTATAATCACTTACCTTGTGGATATTTTAAATCCTGAAATTCATCGAATAACTAGGGAACACGCGGCCTATGGTGTACCTTCGGGAAAAGAACTTCAACTTCCTTGTAGTCGACTCTGGGCCAAATCTCGAAACCTTATTTGAAGAAATCGATTGCACCTTCACTTCAACCTTCAGAGATTCTGCTATGGCTAAATGATGCTCTCACAACTTTCGACTTTTGGAGGATTAGAAAGAAAAGAGAAGGAAGAATAAAGATGGAGGATTCAAGCTAGAAACACAAGGTATTTCGGCTTGGCAAAAATAAAAGAAGAAGAAGATTTGGTGAAGAGAATTCGCAGAGGGCTTTCAAAGAAACAGTAAAATAATGCAGAAATGGCCTCTCTTTTCCTTTTATAGCCGAAATTACTAAGCTAGAGTCCCTTACTTGGCCACCACTCTTCTTTATTGATAAGTTTATCTTTTAATTATCATAAATAAAAGAGTTTAATCTAACATTTATCTCTTCAAAATAACCCAGTTTAAAAATCCTTTATTTATCACCTTTTAATCGAATATTTATGAAAATAAAACACCTCCTTTCTAGAAGCATGTGCCGTCCACCTCGAGTCTTACGGAAGCAAAAATAAAACCTCCTTTATTTGCTTCCCAAGTGACTCGAACTCGTGCCCATTCCTCTTGCATATGGCGCCATTTCCATAGGCCCTAAGTGACATCTTCAGGCCACTTTTCCAAGCCTATTTGTGTGTCAAATTTCACCAACTTTTTCTTTTTAGGCCACCTTGCCTCAATTTCCTCTTTTAAACTTTAAAACTCGACATTTCTAAGTTTCCAAAATTTTCGTTTGGCTCAAACTTGACATTTCCTTACATTTCCAAGTTTCCGAAATGTTCACTTTCCTCTTTTGAATCATTTCCTTACATTTCCAAGTTTCCAGAAATGTTCTCTTTCCTCTTTTGAATCATTTCTAAATCATGTCCATAGATTTTTAGGTTTCCAAAAATGTTCATTTCCAGATCATTTCCATACATTTTCAAGTTTCCAAAAATGTTCATTTCCAAATCATTTTCATTCATTTCCGGGTTTCCAAAAATATTCAAAATTTATTCTTAGTACATAAAACATGTCACTTCGTACAATTAAACCGAAAATGCATAGGCCCTTTCCAGGATGTTACAAACCTTAATGACATGCCATTTGTATCCTATATATTCCTAAGGTTCAAACAAGACTCGATAATCGTCATAACATCGTTGGATTTCCATCATTCATTTACATGATAAATAACACAATAACATATATATCAAAATAACATTAAAACGTTATTTAAACATACGAACTTACCTCGATAACAAAGATGTCGAAATAAGATCAACTAATCCAAGGCTTTAACTTTTCCTCGATCTAGATCCGTACGAGGTTTATCTTGATCTAAATAATCAAATTAAATCCATTTAATACTTATACTATTCAATTCAGTCCAAAATTTATACTTTTCAAAATTACACTTTTGCCCTTAATATTTAACTTCTTTACAATTTAGTCTTTAATATTGTAAAATGAAATTTAAACAATTTCACCCATATTTCATGCTAGCTGAAATGCAAAAGGACTTATCTCAACCCATACAAATCATCATTTCACAATTTTACCATGTAATTTTATTACATTTACAAATAAGTCCCTAAATGACAATTTCATCAAAAATCCCTTAACAAAACTTGTTTATTAAACAACGACTCATAATCATTCAAGAACTCTAAGAATCATGCAAACATGTTCATGGAAAAACCCTAAACCATTAAAAAATTTCAAATTAGTCCTTAGGCTAGGTAGATTAAGCTACAACGATCCCAAAACATAAAAATCATTAAAAAATGGAACAAAATAAAACTTACATGCAAGGAGGGAGTTATCGAATGTTCAAGGTGCAACAATGGAGATTTTTCTCTCTAATTTCGATGGACCAACCAACTAAAGAAGATGATACTTTCATTTTAGGTTATTTTACATTACTTATTTATTAAATTGCTTTACTAACCTTTTTAATTAACTAAATAAAACATCAATTTCATCCCCATCTTTGTCCACTAATAATAATAATGGTCTAATTACCATATAAATCCCCTTAGTTTAAAATTTCATATTTGCACCTTTTATGATTTAGTCCTTTTCACGAAATTAAGCATGCAAACGTCAACATTTCTTAACGAAATTTTTATACAACCTTACTAATATACCATAGAAATTAAAATAATAATAATAAATATTTACTCATCAAATTTGTGGTCTCAAAACTACTATTCCAAATTAACTGAAAACAGGTTGTTACACCTTTTTTGAGTCTGATAACTCATTTTTGATGAACCAACAAAAATGAAACCCAAAAGTCAAAAATTAATTGAAAACCTAAATTCTCACTTATCATTGGTCCTTTAATACATTATAAAATAGATGTTAGCCCATAGATATTGAGGGTTTAGGTAGATACATAACGCTGGTTTCAAAAAGAATTAGAACAAAAAAAGGAAGAAACAATGTGATTTAGTAATTATAGGTAAAAAAAAGTGCGAAAAATAAAAATCTAGAAAAATCAAATGTAAAACGATAACAAAAGCATAGAACAACAACAAAAGCATTGTGAGTGAGAAAAGAGTAAAAGTCAAGTGACAAAACAAAAGGTCACAAAAGTGAGAGAAAACTCACATCAATTGCACCAAAACTCGTTAAGCTGACCATAGTTGCTAGTATTGTATTGTATCTTCCTACATGGAGAGATAAGAAAGGTGAGAGAAAGAGATAAAATGCGGTAAGCTTGAAATGGACACTTAGGGGGAAGAGAGGGAACAGTGTCATGTGCCTAACTATTTCTAGTATTTGAACTATTTTGAGCCATATATTCCTTTGAACTCATACCATCCCAAGCCTCAGAACATTACAAGCCTAGAAAACCAATATGCCTTAAATGCTTTCTGTGCATAATCTTCCAAAATTGCTAACAATTATACTTAGTGAATATTTTTTATCCACATAATTGTGTTTGCTACATATCTGCTTGATTTATGTTGATGGTGATATTGTTAAACATTTGGTATGGGAATTACTTCCAAGTTATTAGTAATCGAACTTTGTAAACTAATCCTAATTTACTTTCAAAAAGTTTTAAACCCATCGAACTATCAATATTAAGTTGCATGTGCGATAAGATTTTTTATACCTTTAATATTTGACAATCATGTTCCTAGTAGTTAAAAAATCAAAAGGACATCTTCCTTTTGCATGATATAATAACTAAATCAAACCATCTTATCATATATTTAGGTTTTTATGCTTGAAGTAGCAATTTATCTTTTTAGTAGTTTTTATTACATCTTAGATATCTAAATATGGTTACATGGTCTTGTAGGACAAATTTGGAGTTAAAGAGGCATATCTAGTCTGAAACTGCTGCCTATGGCACAACTCTAAGACATCGATTTCACAACACTGAAGAAAGAAGCAAAAACAAGTCTTGGAGCGAAACTACCTACTATGTCGCAGCACGCCCCTGCTATGTTGCGACATGCCCTCTATGTTGCAACAACGCAGGCCTATGTTACAACACGGCTTCTGCGCTGCCCAAAAATCCCTGCACGTGACAGTTGTGTTTTTTAGGGAAATTATGAGTATTTGTCCTAATTGGACTCTAAACACTTCAAGGATAGTGTAACGACCCGGTTTTAGTGAAATTAGAACAATGGTTTTGGGACCACAAATCTGAGTTCATAAAATTTATTTAATATTATTTTGTGGTCTACAAGTTGATAGTATCAGTGCACAAAAATTTCGTTAAGAAATTTTACCATTTGTATGCCTAATTTGTGAAAAAGGACTAGATCGCATAAAGTGCAAAAATTGTGTTCTATTAGCTAAAGGTGTCAAATAGCTATAGAACTTTAAAGTAGAGGTCTTTATTGAGTAATTAGACCACTAATTGAGTTAGTGGATGTACATGGAGTAAAATCAGGAATTTGGAAATACTAGGTAATGTTAGGTTATTAAAAGATAAAATAAACAAAACAAAAGATAGCTATCATCTTTTTCATTTCTTTCTTCACCAGTTGATTCTAGTAGCAAGAAATAGCCATGGAAGCTTGAAAATTTCAGCCAAGCTATTCTCTTGCATGTAAGTTATTTTGGTGGTTGTTTTTATTGATTTTCATGTTTTGGAACCCTTATAGCTTAAGCTAGCTACATAGGGGGCTAAGTTGCAATATGATTGAAAGTCTAGGATTTTTCCGTGAGAGCATTTAGGTTTTTTTTTTTTTTTATGTTGAATGGAAGAAATTGAATCTTGGTTGTTAAATAAACAACTTTTGTTAAAGGATTTTTAATGAAATTGTTAAATATACATTAAATTGTGAAAAAAATGAAAAGTTGGTGATAAATGTGTGAAATGATGGGATATATGGGGTGATTTGAACACCTATAAAACTTAGCTAGGCTTGGGCGTTGAGAAATTTTCATGAATTTCATTTTTAAGAGCCTAAGGACTAACTTGTAAAGAAGTCTAATTGTTAGAGGCAAAATAGTAATTTTGCCATATCATGAAATTTGATTAAATTGAATAGAATAAATATTAAATTAGTTAAATTTGATATTATATAGATCAAGAAAAGCAATGTTCGATTTAAACCGAGGAAAGAAAAAGTAGCGGATTGATAGGTCAATTTACTCCGTACTAATTCGAGGTAAGTGCGTATAATCACATTGCATATTTATATACTTTAATTGAAATATATGTATGTGAAATTAGTAATTATGGTGTATAAATATTGAATGCATAACTGATATAGTACTAAGAATACCGAGCCCCGCTTGAACCTTAAAAACTCAGTAAGATACAAATGACTTTGTCATTAGGGTTACCGATTTTGGTTGAGATCCTGCATGTGTTACAAACTCACCACACCTCAGTATGAGCTTATCGATTCTCACTGTAAAGAGCTTATAGTATTTCAGCTCGGAGGAGCTTACCGATTTTGGCTCGTAAGAGTATACATGTACATGAATTGAGAAATTTACTATCCAGTACACTTCGCGTGTACCACCCGCGTATATAACAGTATTCTAGTTGGTTCAACGGGCATAGTGTTATTACAGGGATATGCAAGTTTGATATGAAAAAGTACAGATATTTATATGGAAATGATTGATATTTGATATATGGGTTTGTAATGACCCGATAGTCGGGTAATTGAAAAGTGCATTTTCGGGTAACTGCTTTCGAAAAATGAATTATATTTACGAAGTTAGTTGTGTGGCTAATTAGATTTTGGATAGGTGAATTAGCTTGAATTAAGGTTAGTTTAATGTAAGGACTAGATTCAATATAGGGAAAAAGTTGAATTATAGAATCAAGAAAAGTTGAATGACTAAATTAGCAATTAAGCCATAGGTGCCAAATGTATGGTAAAAATTAAATACATGTGTAATAAATATTATACATACATTTGTAATACATGTATGTATTTCCTTATTATTTAAGTTCATAATAATTACTATTAAAATATAACATTAAATTAAAGAAATAAAAGAAACAAAAGATAAAAGAAAGAAACAGAATGTGAAACGAAAATAAGGGAAAGAAAGAAGGAAAAGAAATGGAGAAATTAGGGGTTTAAGGTTCAAGCTTCATTTCGTAAGTCAATTTAGTCCCTTTTCTTGTAATTTTGATGTTTTTGGAATCCTAGAACAAAATATTACTTGATTTATATGGAAATTTTGTAAGTTAGTTGATTTTGAGATGTAGTTTATGTTGAATTAATTGAAGAATTAGGGGTTCAATTGATAGAATTTCAAGTTAGAATTGAATAAAGGATTGAATTGTAAAACAAATCATAAGTTTTGAGTAATAGGGACTAGATTGAAAAAAATTTTGAAATTAGGGTTTTATGATGACATTAAGAGTTGAAATTAGTTTAAAGTGAAAATTCAATAAAGATATGGAATTAGTTTTGTACAAATAAAGTTAGTATTGGTTAAGGACTAAATTAGAATTTAGAAAAAAGTTGTTTATACATTGAAATATTTAATGTTAAATTGTGTTGTATTGACGATTTTCAATTATTTTAAATTCCGTAGCTAACGTTGAGCTGGAAACCTCGGCTAGGAAAGGAAAAGACAAAGTTAACGAGGAGTAGCTCGATAACTCTAGTTTGTATTTCTATAATCCGAAGCTAATTATTAATTGTCGTATTTATTATTATAATTATGGTGAGTGGAATTGAGGTGAGTATTGGTATCGAATTGAATTGAATTATGAATATATGTGATTATTTGAATTGAAATGTGTATTGGTTGGAAATTGAGAAATCAAAATTGAAACCTTATTAACTGTATCGGGCTGAGTCGGATATAGTTGGCATGCCATAGGATTGGAAGTGTTCAGGGATACTTCGACCACGAGTTGATGAGACACTGGATGTCAAATTATTACTTCGGATAAATTCGATGAGGTACTCGGTACCAACTTACTTCAACATGGCCGATGAGACACTGGGTGTCAACTTATTGCTTCGAATTATTTGATGAGGCACTGGGTGCCATACTGGTGTGTTTTGGTTGGATCCGTGTATCTGCCAAAGTCCGAGTCTTGTTAATAGGGGCAAATAAATGAATTGGCAATAAGTTTGATATTGAATGTGAATTTGAAATTGGATATGGAATTGAATTGTACAAATGTAATGCATGAACCAAGGGTTCATGAAAAGAGTATTGTTATTACCAATTGATATATGAATCAAAGTGAGAAAAGTTAATTGAATTAGATTAAATTAATTATTGATTGACTAATGTTTATATTTGGTTAAAAAGTGTATGTTTTATAATGTTATTTCCTTTGAAGTATTCAGATTATAGAAATACTACTTGAGTTTTATACTCAAATGTCACGGTTTGTTTCAATATGCAAGTTAGGTTAAAGTAGAATTGCAGAATCAGCATCCATAGTCGATCTCGAACTCAAAGTGGTGAAGTATATTTATTTTGTTAGTGGCATGTACCTAGGTGGTCATATGTATGTCATTTTAATAAATGGTTGTATGTAATGACATAAGACAATATTAGTTGGTTATATGTAGAAAATATGTGTTATGTTGAAGTTATAATGGCTTATTTTGGTTAAAGTATGTGTGAAGTTAATATATGAAAATTTTGGTTGATATTTGGCTTTAAATTTTGTTTAGTTTGAATGAATTGAATTGCTTAGTATATGTATAATATCTATGTTGGTATATTGATTAAGTTAATAGATTGTTATTTTGTCATGATTAGATGTATTTGTATTTGTTTTGGATTGGTTGAATGATTGGTTTTGAAATGTTTGGTGTTCAAAGTTTGTAGGGTTGGTAAATTTGAAGTATAAGCCTCATTTTGAGTCCACACTACCGGATAAAGCGTGTGACCGTCATGTGAGACACACGGCTTATACTTGGCGTGTGGATACGCCGTGTGCCCCTTGAAGTTTTAATTTTCCAAAACAGAATGCTCAGGGTTTGCCACACGGGCAGAGACACGGGCGTGTGTCTCAGCCATGTAAGGAACACGGCCTAGTGCCCGGGTATGTGCTTTTGCCATGTGAAAATTGCACCTAATTTTTGAAAAATAAATTGACCACACGCCTAGCACACGGCGCGTGTGGCTTGGCCATGTGAGGTAAGTCGAGAGCACATAAATTAGGACACGGCACCAAGCACGGGCATGTCATATATAGGTCACACGCAGGCAGTGTGAGCCCTGTATTTGAGAAAAAAATTAGAATTTCACGAAAAATTTCTTGAGCACTTGAATTGGTCCCGAATCACTTTTATCACGTATTTTGGGCCTCGAGGGTCCTTAAAAGGGACATTGTGAATGTTTTATAGTATGTATGTTATTTATTTGTATAATGTTTGTAATATTTCTGAAAGGTTCGGTAATACTCTGTAACCCTATTCAGTAATAGCTTTAGGGTTAAGGGTGTTACAGATTCATAAAGATAGATGTCACATTAATGGAATTCAATTAATTGATGAATTCGTATATGTTTTTCGTTTTTATGTGAATATATGACTAACATGATTATGGATTGTATAATAGACCTTTGCCAAATTGAACTGATTTATGCTTTGAGTTATTTACCTAAAATTTGTGGTAATATGGTAAGTTTTATTCTATGATTTACGAACTTACTAAGCTTAATTGCTTACTCTGTTTATTTGTTCATGTTTTATAGTATTTCGGAAACTCGCTCGATTCATAAGCCGTTGGAGATTGTGTCACACTATCAAATACTCATTTTGGTACTTTGGATTTTGTATATTTTGGGTTAAATGGCATGTATATGTGTTTTGGTTATATGGCCTATATGTTTTGTTTTGTTCTGGCCATTTGATTTGGCTTGAAATGTGGTCATGTATTTTGGTGTGTATATATGTATAAATGGCCTTATGATATGCGGTGTTGATAAACCATAATTTATACATATTTTTACCCCATACTTGGCTTATTTTTGGATGAATATTCATTAGATTTAATGAATACGATGCTCCTAATCCTTTAATTTCATGTTTTATACTCAGGAGGGCTTAGGAGTCTAAAAGATCGAGAAACGGGCTAAAAAGGGACAAAATAGGCCTACATGGCCTGAACCACCGCACACGGGCAAATCCACACAGCCGTGTGTGCTAAGCAGGACCGAACACGGCCTGGACTATCGATCACGGGCGTGTCACATGGGCATGTCCCTTCCGGACCCAAGTTTAATTCTATTCAGAAAAGGTTACTTATGGGCCAAGAAAGGTGTTCCAAAAGCCTATATAAACACCCTAGGGGGCAACCAAACAGAGACATTGAGTAGACGCCGAGTAGAAGATAGAAGATACTCTAAGACAGCCGTCGAGAATAGCTTAGGAGAAAGATCTCCATCAAGACTGAAGATCTCCCATCAAGTTCTTTAGAAGTTTTTGGGTTTTCTTATGTTTTGCTGTTTTCCCTATCCTAATATGTTTCCCTCTATCAATATGAACTAAATCCCTTAAATACCTAAGGGGATGAAATCTAAGACAAATCTTATTATTATTTGATTTATAAGATAAATACTTGTTCTTATTCTTAATTGTGAGTTCTTATTCTTGTTTTGATAATTCAGGTTATTGATTCAAAGTCGAATGTGCTTATTCAGTGGAGCAAAAGTCCCTGTTTAAGAGAAGATCAACACAATTAAATGGAGTTGATTGCAACCCTAGAAATAGGGCGACGAAAATCTACCGGATTAGAGTCAAATCTAATAAGGGGATCCATAGATCGAGTTAATGCGATAATAGGGGTTTTAATTAGAAAGAGATTTCAATTAATCAACCTAAAGTCTGTTGTTTTTAGTCTTGAAAGAGATATTAACATAAATCAGGGATTTCTACGGATTAGGTCAAGTTAATATGTAATATCCTGAGATTAGGCTTATGCATTTTTGCTTAAACTATATGAGATAGCATGTCCTATGTGTGTTGAGTGTGTTATGTGAATTTTTGGAACCTTGGAATGTAGAGAAATGCCTTAGAAAATATTAAGTTTAAGTTTAAAAGAGGGAACTGAAGAAAGGTGGTCTTAAGAGAAAATGTAGGGGAAATTTGACATGGAATTGGGCTTAGCAAAGTGGCTACAAGGCGCCACTTAAGGCTCTGGAAATGACGCCACAAGCTTGGTGCAGATCTTGAGTTCGAGTCGCGTGGGAAGCAAAATTTTAAGGTTTTTATTTTTGCTTATTGACGTCAAAAAGAGGGGAGTAGTGGATGGCACTAAGGCTAAATTTTAGGAGTTTTTATCCTTTTATTTTTAAGAGATAAATGATGGATTATTGTTATTAATTTTAAATAAAGAGATAAGAGAAAAGCAAGGAATTTGATAGTGTTGGCCGAATAAGGGAGTCTTGGGGTAGTTTCGGCTGAAAGAGGAAAGGAGAGGCCAATCTTCATTCTTTCCTCTCTTGTTCATCTGCCGAAATTCTCTGGTAAAAATTCTCCTCTTCTCTTTTATTTTGTTAAGCCGAAATACTCCCTGTGCTAGCCGAATTTACATTCCATGTAACACCCTGGTTTTAGGGGTTATGCATCGGGTGCGTATCTCAGGTGTTAGTAGGCTTCTTGTGTGCTTGGGCAAGTTTTTAGGGGGTTTGGAGAACCCTGGAAGGTAGGAAAGGCCTTAGGAAATTTTGGAATTTTAGTGGGAAAAAAAAAGGGAATCGGGCCAAGGGAGGCCTTAAGAATAAATTTTGGGCGTTTTATTTTTATATGCGGATATGGGCTGGCATAGGAAGGGTTTAAAGTTAAATGTGGGGGCCTTATGACATGAAAGTCTAATTGGGAGAGTTGGCACAGGCGCTTAAGGGAAGGCTCATGCATGGGTCTTGGTTTCAATCCCAAAGAACAGCAAATGGGTTTTTATTTTTGTCCTTTCTCGGCGTGAAATGGGGTTGGCTCACGCATGGTTCCTTGGTGTTTGGCATTCGGCTGGAAGGAAGTGAGGGGCACATGGCTTCTTTTTTTTTTTTTTTTTTTTTTGATTAGTATTATTTATTTGATGAGACCTTCAATTGGGATAATGATTTAGTTTATTTTGTTTATGGGATTCGGCTGGTGGGTGGCTTTTATTATTTTATTATTTTAGATAATTATGGGATTATTTTAGTTGGTTTAAATTAGAGATGATGGTTGTTGTTTTGATTTGATAAAGAGATAAAATATGGATAAAATAATGAGGGATTTGTTTAATTCAAATGTGTTTGAATTTGTGGCTTGGAGTGTTTCTAGGAGGTGGCCGATTGTGGGAATCTGTAAGTGGGTATGTGGCCGGTTGTTAGAGGTGTTAAGGGGGGAGAATGCCGTTTGTTCTCTAGCATTTTTGGTATTTTCGGCCAGCTTGTGTTTAGGTGCCAAAGCCGAATTTTCAAGCTTATTTCTCCACTTTTTCTCTTTGGAACCGTAAGTCCAAAAGCAACCTTGCTGAACCTTGCTTTGTTTTTCTCTCAACATTCTTTGATAAGCCGAATGTCCCTTCCATATCTTCTTTCTTTTCCATTTGTGTGTTTCTGAAACTAGCACCCTTTTCTTTCCATATTTTCTTCCTTTCTTCTCTTAGAACCTTGATAGCCTAAGTTATTCTCCAAAGCATTTCTCCATTTCTTCTTCTTTTCAAAACCGAATGTACTATTCTTTCTTTTTGGATCACTTTTTGATTCAACCTCTAAAGGATCTAGCCGAATTCCCTTCCTTTTGATTAATGTATTGGCCGAATCTTCCTTTCCTTTTTGTTCTGCTCTTCTTAGCCGATTGTTAAGTGTGGCATGGTTTGTTTTTGGCTTTTGGTTTCAAGCGTTAGAGGAGGCATTTAGGTAAGGCCGAATCCTTTATGGTTTTCCTCCGTTCTCTATCGACAGCTTCAAGGGTAAGTGTTGGTTTTGGCGATTTGTTGGGTAGTGTATTGATCATTTGTTTGGAATTGTTTTGACATAGGATATCCGTGATTCGGCGCGATCAAGTGTAGCCTCTGCTTTTTTGGTTGATCGTTGGTAAGTAGTGGCAAGTGATTGCTTTAATAGTTCATTCGGTTGGTAATTGTTAGGCCGTAGGCTATTATGATGGGTTGGTTGCCGTTTGTGAGCAGGTGAAGCAAGAGCACGTGGTGTTGGCTAGTGTTCAAAAGCGTGTAGGTAGGTCTCGGGTTTCATGTGTTGACCCTTTTTGGTATGTTCTGTTTTGGCCGAATGGCCTTAGATGCTAATCTCTTGTTGGTCGATTTTAGGGTCAAAGGCTAGCGAGGTCATCAAGGGTCTTAGTTGGTTCTTCTTGTTAAGGCTTGCGGTGTGTGCGCACACACACTTTTCTATTAATAAATATGCTTAATATATTGTGTTGTTTGGATCCATGAAAGGTGGATTAAGTATCATTAAGGTATGAGGCAAAGGGCCGTGTAAGTCCTCATTGTGATGCTTTTGGTAAGCATGGTGTATCTAGTATGTGTGCTATAATACTTGTTTGTGATAAACAATATATGTATGTTGCTAAACCAAAGATGATGGTATATTTTGATACATGTGCATGATTGATGTGGGTTGTACGAGTGGAGGGGGCAAAGTGATATTTTGTGCCGACGAGCACCGTTGTTTTAGTAACACAACTTTGTGACTTTGGGTCACCGGAGGTTTGGCACCTCCAGAGGTTGGCACCTCAAATGTCTCATCCCCGTGGTTTCGCACCACGGTGGGTTGGCCCCACAAGGCGGTATTGAGGATTGACGCCAAAGATTTGGTATCACACGATGGGTTGGCCCCATCAATTGATTTGTGACTTCTGGTCACCAAAGTGTTTTGGTAACACACTTTGTGTCTTTGGGACACCAAAGTGGTTTGGCACCACATTGACGGATATCATGTCTTCTGACACCGTGAGGTTTGGCACCTCCAAGTGATTTGGCATCACATCTGTGACTATACATCACCAGTGGTTTGGCACCACCAGTGGTTTGGTACCACACGGGGTAGAGAAAGGTGTTGTGGATGGCTAGGTTGGGTGCATATTATTTGGATGCCCGATGATCATGTTTGTATATGATATTTTGCTAATCCGGGAAAAAGGATGGCACACTGAGTCTTGGTGACTCACCTTTTTCCTTTAACCATTTCAGGTAGTGCATAAAGTCGACCGGGATCGGAGAGGACAAGGTGGCCCATGCCGAAGATGATGATTAGTTATATTATGCTTGTTTTTGATATAAGTATTACATTTTAAGTATTGGGTTGTAATAATGGCCACTTTATTATTTTGGTATTATTTTAACTTTGGTTTAATTTAATATGAGTTTCTATGTGAAAATGATTTTAATTTTAGTAACCTACTTATAAGAGTATGTTTAATATAGTTTTTATTCAGACACTTTATAACTTCAAAGTTTTTCATAATATAATAAATGAGCCTAGGTTTCAAAAATTAAATTCTTCCATGCTTTATGCTAACTTAACAAAGCTTTTCAACCGATTTTCCCCAGTGACATAACCAGATTCGGTCGTAGTGAATGGGCCGGGTTTGGGGGTGTTACATTCCACCATTGCCGAAACCCTCAAGCTTTTTCCTTCTCATCTTTGTTGAAGCCGAAACTCTCTAAGTGTTCATCCAAAAGCCGAAAATGAGTTCCCTCTAGCCATAGCCGAATTTCTCTATGGATACAAGCAAAGGAGTAGCCGACTAAAACACTAAAGGTAAGATCCACTGTTATTTGATTTTCAATCTCTCTTTTAGCTGAAATATAGGAATATAACTCCTTTAGAATTCTTTGGCCGAAACTTTGAAGGGTCCTTTTGGATTTCGGCAGTTGTCGACTACAAGGAGGAGATCATTCGGGATCTCAAGATCTACGCCAAGTGACTATTTTCGGGATTTCAATATTCAAGGTAGGTGAATATAAGATTCGGCCAAAGGCCATGTATTGTGTTTTAATGTTAGATTAAATCTAACATGTGCTTATAGGAATCTCGACATCATTAAGGAAGCAAGGATCAATTTTGGAAATTGAATCACAAGGTAAGTGGATATATGTAATCGGCCAAGGCCCTATCTTAGTACTTAGATCTATTTCTTATTTGTTTAAGTCGAAAACTAACCAAGTAAATGGATCTGTTGATTAGCCGAATTCAAGGGGGAAAACCTACAATTTTTGGGACTTGACTAGTAGTCAAATCGGCAACAAGGAATTAAGGATCTAGGACACTAGATCGAGTTTTCGGGTTTTCAGGAAAAGCATTAATACCAGGTGCGTACCCCACACTATTGCTCGATAGGTTTATGTTTGTGTTTCATTAAATATGTTAATAAGAATGTGAAAGCTATGGCTAAGTTACCATGTTATGGTCCAAAGTACTCAGGTATGTTTTCCTACTCCTACTATGAGTAAGAGATGATAAATAACTGTTATGGCACATATGAGAAACTATAAGAATGTGAATAAAGAATTTGGCATGATAATGCATGTTTTGTATGACATGGGCATATGGGTTATTATGAAAGGGGAAGTGAATGTGGTGGTTTTATCCCACGATATCTAAATGTGGTGACTTCGGTCACATTATCTGAATGTGGTGTCTCATGACACAAAATATTATCTGGTGGCTATGCCACGAAATTTTATAAGGGCGATGAGCACGCCGATCGCAGCTGATCGCCGATGGTGTGTAACGGATGGAGGGTTGACTTAGTAGTCCCCACGGTGTGCGAGTTGGTGGTACGGTGATGTGTAGCGGATGGAATCTAGGTTTGGGTTCGGGTTGCATCACTATTTTTATCTGTTATATGTATATGTATGTGATATGATAATATATGCCTGAACTGTTGAAACTTAGTGTTGGTTACACATTGAGTCTGTTTGACTAACCCCGTTGGGGAATATTTTCTTTTAAATGACACTCAGTGATGGACCGGGTCGGCAGGAGCTTAGTGGTAGCCATGCTCAGTTCGAATTCTATTTTTATTTTGGACTTGTTTATTTCAAGTTTGTTAGATTTATTTTGGGGTTTTGTTTTCGATGTAATAAGGCCATAGTATGAACTGACTTATGCATGCTTTTATTTGTTTTATGATGTTACAAATTTTTATCAAATTAAGGATTAAGTAAATTTTACTTTAAAAAAATGACTCTAAGTGATTACGAAACCCTAAACAAATGGTTTTCAATTTATAGTAAATTTTAAAACAACTCGATATTTTCTCTGATTTAAAGTCTTGTAAAAACTTGAATTTCAAAAAAAAAATCAACTTATTTCCAACTCGAGCCCAACCCAAAGAAATTTTAAATTCTCCCAAAACCACACGAATTTTTCCTAAGTAACGAACGGACTTTCAAATGTTTTCTCGAGGAACATACCAGATCCAGTCAGGGCTCGTGGGCCAGGTTTGGGGTGTTTCAGATTGGTATCAGAACCCAGTTTTAAACTCTCGGCCTTAGGTTTAAAGCCCATAACATTTTTAAAATAAGGCCCAAACAAGTTTTGAGAAAAACTTTTATGGAAAGAGCAGGTTTTCTGGCATGGCACCCAAGTCTCCGACCCGAAGTCCACCAGGTAAGTACCCCTAACCATTTGTGTGATTTATGTTATGAATTGTAGAAGGGTATAAATGGAATGTAGAATAGTATGATAGGTATTTGAACCCTAGGACTAGTTTACCCCAATAATCACGTCAGACTTAAGTGCCTAAGTAAACAAACCTGTGGCTAAATCGCCGAGTTAGGGTGTGGCAACCTTTGTGCGCATGTCTAGGATTGGATCCGGAAGAGCATGGTACTTAAGCAGTCCTAGTGACTCACCTCCTCTTCGCTGGAATCCTACCTGGTGCGTAGCTTCGGTTCACCCTAACCAAGAGGACTTACTCACGGGCTAAACCCAATAATTAAAACTCGAAAGGGACTAGCCGTATTTTCATGAAAACCCTAGTTTTAAAATCACCAAATTACCCCTTTAAATTGTAGCAAAACCTAGTTTGAAAATTTTTTAAAATATTTTCGATTTACAAAATTACCTAAATACCCCTGGTGGTGAAATTACCAAAATGCCCTTGGTTGCCAAAATTGCCATACTACCCTCGATTTCAATAACATTTTCTGATTTTTGCAAAAATATCCAAAAACTTTATCGTTACAAAATATTAAGGCACCTCAGTTTGGAAATTTACGAAATTACCCCTGTTTCACAGAATTACCAAAATGACCCCCGATTTCTAAAATTTCTGCAACAACACTGAATTGGAAAACAAATTCTCAAAAAGAACCCCAAGTTTTACAAATTTCAAAATACCTTTGATTTCTAGAGATTTTTCAAATTGACCCCGACTTATTACCAAAATACCCTTGTAGGACAAATTATGAAAATACCCCTAGGATAGGAATAGACAAGGAAGTTCAAACAGTGAATGTGTGTGCGATGCTACTAAATGAATGTTTGAATGAATATGCTCCTCTGAATTAGGATGGAGAACTTGAACGAAAACTTTGATTGATCGAAAGAACTGCTATTAAACTCCTTTCATAAAATTTCTTCGCGAATAATCAGTGGAAAATATACTAATGCATAAAAATTTCTTAATCAGACTAAAGCACGATAGTAGAAATGAGCTCTAGGGGATGTGGTGTAACGTACGAGGACGCGGTCGAGGCCGAATGACCGGTGTCAGAACCCGTTAGGTCGGGTCAAGGATCTGAGAATGAAGTACCACCACCACCACCACCACCGTTGGTACCGAACAAAGAAAGATCGAGACGAGACGATGATCAGATCGCAGTCGTGCCGTGAGTTCGAATATGGTGGCTGGTGCTTTGGAAAATATGGGAGCTCGAAAGTCAGCACTGAGCGACTCGAGCCTAACAGAGCCGAGGTGTTTCGTGGAGTATTCGGTGTGGCACCCAAGATACCGTGAGTCATCGGTTGGAAACGACTGAGCAGATCATGGATGAGCTCGATCTGACTGCTGAGGAAAAGTTGAAAGGGTTGGTGGCGCTGCTACGTGATGAAGCATATCAATGGTGGCTCACAGTTAGGGATGGTGCCACGGCTGAGGATCTGACCTGGGAGTATGTTAAGGCGGCGTACCAGAAGAAGTATGTTGGCACGCGTTACACTGATGCGCAGAGGAAGGCATTCCTAGGGCTGGTTCAAGGGAATAAGTCCGTGGCGGAGTATGAGGCTAAATTCCTGAGGTTAAGCCGATATGCTCGAGGCGTGGTGGCTACGGAGCATGAGCGATATGTCCGGTTTGAGGACGGACTAAGGGATGATCTGAGGTTGTTAATAGCCCCACATCAGGAGCGGGAGTTTTCTGCGTTGGTAGAAAAGGCTAAGGTAGCCTAAGGGATTAAGGACTCTGTAAGGCAGAACTCGGATCAGAATAGGCCAAAGAGAGGTTTTGGGCCGTCAGGATCATCTGGGAATGTTCAAAAGAGGCCTAGAGTAGATGGGCCGCGAGGTCAGCAAGCTGCTACAGGAGGGCAGTATCGTACTTGTGATCAGTGTGGGAAGAAGCACTTAGGTGAGTGTTGGAAAAAGACGGGAGGATGCTTTAAGTGTGGGTCCAAGGATCATATGATTAAGGACTGTCCTATGAAACCAGATGGGAATCGACCAGCAGCTCAGAGTGTTAATGAGGCTGGTAGAGGTGGATAGCAGCCTCAGCGAGGTCGTGGTCCGAATGGCTGAGGTAATGGTGCTGGCAGAGGACGTGGAACACCGGGCAGAGGTGTTGCTAATACTGAGGCAAGGCAACCGGGTCTAGTGCATGCGGTTCACCGAAGGGAAGATGAAGACGCTACCGGGCGTCATAACCAGATGCGCTCTCATAGCGAACAAGCCTTATTTTGCTTTGATTGATGTGGGCTCGACCCATTCTTATGTTACATGTAGTGTAGTGGAAACACTAGGCATAGCCTCTGAACTTTCTACTAGGGAGATGACTGTAGTAAGCCCACTAGGTCAAACTGTAGTGGTGAACAAGATCTTTCGGAATGTACCTTTAGAAATTCAAGGCGTAGTATTTTTTGCCGACTTGATGGAACTTCCCTTCGGAGAGTTTGATCTCATACTTGGCATGGATTGGCTAGTGGAACATCGGGCTGTATTGGATTGTGCAGCTAAGCGGGTGGAATTAAGGACCCTAGAGGATGGGGTGGTAATTATGATAGGAGAGAGAAGAAACTACTTGTCTAACGTAGTTTCTACTCTTAAGGCTGTAAAGATCGTTCGGAAAGGGTGCAAGGCTTTCTTGACTTTTGTTAGTGCGTTGGATGCAAAGGAAGAAGGTGTTAGTGGAGTTAGAACTGTAAGGGATTTTGAAGATGTGTTTTTGGAAGAATTACCTGGAATACCCCCAGATAGAGAAGTGGAGTTCGGAATTGACTTGCTACCGGGAACAGCTCCTGTGTCAATTGCCCCATATAGAATGGCACCAAAGGAGTTGGTTGAGCTCAAGGCTCAAATCCAAGAGTTGATGGATCGTTGGTTTATCCGACCCAGTGTGTCTCCGTGGGGAGCACCGGTCCTGTTTGTGAAGAAAAGGACGGAACTATGCTTATGTGCATAGATTATCGTCAGTTGAATAAGCTGACCATTAAGAACAAGTATCCTTTGCCAAGGATAGATGACTTGTTCGATCAGCTTAAGGGGGCGGCAGTATTCTCAAAGATAGAGCTACGGTCGGGTTATCATCAACTTAAGGTGAAAGAGGCAGATATTCATAAGACGGCTTTCTGAACAAGATACGAGCACTATGAGTTCTTAGTGATGCCGTTTGGTTTGACAAATGCCTCAACCGCGTTCATGGATATGATGAACCAGGTTTTCCAACCCTACTTGGATAGGTTCGTCCTTGTGTTCATCGACGACATCCTAGTGTACTCCAAGTCTGAGGAGGAGCATAATGAGCACCTTCGAGTTGTGTTGCAAGTGCTGAGGGAGAAAAAGCTTTATGCCAAATTCAGCAGGTGTGAATTTTGGCTGAAGGAAGTTGCATTTTTGGGACATGTGGTATCCGCAGAAGGAATAAGGGTGGATCCTAGGAAGATTGAGGCAGTACTAGATTGGAAACCACCTAAGTCTGTGGCGGAGATTCGTAGTTTCTTGGGATTGGCCGGCTACTACAGAAGGTTTGTGGAAGGATTCTCATCGATAGTCGCGCCTTTGACAAAGTTACTAAGGAAGGAAGTACCTTTTGTATGGTCGATATAAATGCGGAGAGCTTTGAGAAGCTTAAGAGGTGTTGACTAAGCTCCAAAGGTGTTGATTCAAATTCGAGGCGTGAAAGGACTTTGTGGTGTATTGTGATGCTTCTCACACCGTTTGAGATGTGTATTGATGCGGATTTGAAAGTGGTCGCTTGCATGCGTCTCGGCGATTAAGGCCTCACGAGGTTAACTACCCGACTCATGACTTGGAATTGGCAGCAGTGGTCTTTGCTCTTAAGGTATGGAGGCATTATCTTTATGGAGAAAAGTCGGTAATCTACACAGACCACAAGAGCCTTAAGTACTTGTTGACTCAGAAGGAGTTGAACCTGAGACAGCGACGGTGGGTGGAGTTATTGAAAGACTACGATTGTTCTATAGCGTACCACCGGGGCAAGGCGAATGTAGTGGCAGATGCCCTAAGTCGGAAAGTGGTGTCGGATCTGAGAGCGATGTTCGCACATCTGAGTTTGTATGACAATGGAAGTCTGCTGGCAGAGTTGCAAGTCAAGCTGATGTGGTTGGATGAGGTAAAAGAGAGTCAGTTGGCAAATGAGGATTTAAGTGCTAAGATGCGACAGGTTCAGAATGGTGGTTTAGAGGATTACAGTATGTCCAGTGATGGAATGTTGTGCTTCAAGGGTAAGGTCTATATGCCTAAGGATGAGGACCTAAGGCAGAAGATTCTTCGGGAATCGCATAGTAGCCCTTACGCTATGCATCCCGGAGGTACCAAGATGTATAGAGATCTACGAGAACAATTTTGGTGGCCAGGTCTGAAGAGGGAAGTTACATAATTTGTTGGTAAATGCTTAACGTGTCAGCGAGTTAAGGCTGAACATCAAGTTCCGTCAGGGTTACTTCAGCCAATTAGGATTCCACAGTGGAAGTGGGAGAGAATTACCATAGACTTCGTTAGTGGGCTTCCCCTTACGCCTACTAAGAAGGACTCGGTATGGGTAATAGTGGACCGTTTGACCAAGTCCGCACATTTCATTCCGGTAAGAGTTGATTATTCCTTACAGAAGTTGGCCAAGTTATATGTGGCAGAAATTATGAGGTTGCATGGAGTACCGGTATCAATTATCTCAGATAGGGACCCAAAGTTTACGTCTCGATTTTGGAAGGCATTACATCAGGCTATGGGCACTAAGCTAGATTTCACTACGGCTTTTCATCCACAGTCTGACGGGTAATCTGAATGGGTAATCTAAGTGTTAGAGGATATGTTAAGAGGCTGTGTGATAGACTTCAGAGGAAGTTGGGAAGACCATTTGCCTTTAGCGGAATTTGCGTACAATAATAGCTATCAGGCCAGTATTCGGATGGCACCGTATGAAGCATTGTATGGACGGAAGTGTCGCACTCCTACATGTTGGACGGAATTAGGGGAACGTCAAGTTTTGGGTCCAGAGATTGTGGCAGAGTCCGAGGAGAAAGTTGAGGTAATTCGGGCACAGTTGAAGGAAGCATCGGATAGACAGAAGTCGTACGCAGATCTCAAACGGAAGGAAATAGAATTTGATGAGGGAGATCAAGTGTTTCTTAAAGTGTCGCCATGGAAGAAAGTGATGAGATTTGGACGCAAAGGAAAGTTAAGCCCAAGGTTTATAGGACCTTATCGAGTATTGAAGCGAGTTGGACCAGTGGCATACCAGTTAGAGTTGCCCTCAGAATTGAAGCAGATGCATGACGTATTCCATGTGTCCATGCTACGTCGTTATCGATCGGATCCATCTCATGTGGTACCAGTTGAAGAGGTGGAGCTAAGGCCAGATTTGTCCTACGAGGAAGAGCCAATTCAGATTTTGGAACGAGATGTGAAAGTGTTACGGAGGAAGTCAGTTCCTCTGGTCAAAGTGCTATGGCAAAATCATGGATCAGAAGAAGCTTCGTGGGAACCGGAGGAAGCAATGCGACAGCAATATCCTCACTTATTTCAGTCAGCTAATTTCGAGGACAAAATTATTTTAAGGGGGTAGAACTGTAATATCCTGAGATTGGGCTTATGCATTTTTGCTTAAACTATATGAGATAGCATGTCCTATGTGTGTTGAGTGTGTTATGTGAATTTTTGGAACCTTGGAATATAGAGAAATGCCTTAGAAAATATTAAGTTTAAAGTTTAAAAAAGGGAACTGAAGAAAGGTGGTCTTAAGAGAAAATGTAGGGGAAATTTGACATGGAATTGGGCTTAGCAAAGTGGCTACAAGGCACCACTTAAGGCTCTGGAAATGACGCCACAAGCTTGGTGCAGGTCTTGAGTTCGAGTCACGTGGGAAGCAAAATTTTAAGGTTTTTATTTTTGCTTATTGACGTCAAAAAGAAGGGAGTAGTGGACGGCACTAAGGCTAAATTTTAGGAGTTTTTATCCTTTTATTTTTAAGAGATAAATGATGGATTATTGTTATTAATTTTAAATAAAGAGATAAGAGAAAAGCAAGGAATTTGATTGTGTTGGCCGAATAAGGGAGTCTTAGGGTAGTAGTTTCGGCTGAAAGAGGAAAAGAGAGGCCAATCTTCATTCTTTCCTCCCTTGTTCATCTGCCGAAATTCTCTGGTAAAAATTCTCCTCTTCTCTTTTATTTTGTTAAGCCGAAATACTCCCTGTGCTAGCCGAATTTACATTCCACCATTGCCGAAACCCTCAAGCTTTTTCCTTCTCATCTTTGTTGAAGCCGAAACTCTCTAAGTGTTCATCCAAAAGCCGAAAACGAGTTCCCTCTAGCCATAGCCGAATTTCTCTATGGATACAAGCAAAGGAGTAGCCGATTACAACACTAAAGGTAAGATCCACTGTTATTTGATTTTCAATCTCTCTTTTAGCTGAAATATAGGAATATAACTCCTTTAGAATTCTTTGGCCGAAACTTTGAAGGGTCCTTTTGGATTTCGGCAGTTGTCGACTACAAGGAGGAGATCATTCGGGATCTCAAGATCTACGCCAAGTGACTACTTTCGGGATTTCAATATTCAAGGTAGGTGAATATAAGATTCGGCCAAAGGCCATGTATTGTGTTTTAATGTTAGATTAAATCTAACATGTGCTTATAGGAATCTCGACATCATTAAGGAAGCAAGGATCAATTTTGGAAATTGAATCACAAGGTAAGTGGATATATGTAATCGGCCAAGGCCCTATCTTAGTACTTAGATCTATTTCTTATTTGTTTAAGTCGAAAACTAACCAAGTAAATGGATCTGTTGATTAGCCAAATTCAAGGGGGAAAACCTACAATTTTTGGGACTTGACTAGTAGTCAAATCGGCAACAAGGAATTAAGGATCTAGGACACTAGATCGAGTTTTCGGGTTTTCAGGAAAAGCATTAATACCAGGTGCGTACCCCACACTATTTCTCGATAGGTTTATGTTTGTGTTTCATTAAATATGTTAATAAGAATGTGAAAGCTATGGCTAAGTTACCATGTTATGGTCCAAAGTACTCAGGTATGTTTTCCTACTCCTACTATGAGTAAGAGATGATAAATAACTGTTATGGCACATATGAGAAACTATAAGAATGTGAATAAAGAATTTGGCATGATAATGCATGTTTTGTATGACATGGGCATATGGGTTATTATGAAAGGGGAAGTGAATGTGGTGGTTTTATCCCACGATATCTGAATGTGGTGACTTCGGTCACATTATCTGAATATGGTGACTTCGGTCACATTATCTGAATGTGGTGTCTCATGACATAAAATATTATCTGGTGGCTATGCCACGAAATTTTATAAGGGCGATGAGCACGTCGACTGCAGCGACTGCCTTCGATGGTGTGTAGTGGATGGAGGGTTGACTTAGTAGTCCCCACGGTGTGCAGGTTGGTACGGGTGATGTGTAGCGGATGGAATCTAGGTTTGGGTTCGGGTTGCATCACTATTTTTATCTGTTATATGTATATATATGTGATATGATAATATATGCCTGAATCGTTGAAACTTAGTGTTGGTCACACATTGAGTCTGTTTGACCCCGTTGGGGAATATTTTCTTTCAGGTGACACTCAGTGATGGACCGAGTCGGCAGGAGCTTAGTGGTGGCCATGCTCAGTTCGGATTCTATTTTTATTTTGGACTTGTTTATTTTAAGTTTGTTGGATTTATTTTAGGGTTTCATTTTCGATGTAATAAGGCCATAGTATGAACTGACTTATGCATGCTTTTATTTGTTTTATGATGTTACAAATTTTTATCAAACTAAGGATTAAGTAAATTTTACTTTAAAAAAAATGACTCTAAGTGATTACGAAACCCTAAACAAATGGTTTTCAATTTATAGTAAACTTTAAATCAACTCGATATTTTCTCTGATTTAAAGTCTTGTAAAAACTTGAATTTCAAAAAAAAAATCAACTTATTTCCAACTCGAGCCCAACCCAAAGAAATTTTAAATTCTCCCAAAACCACACGAATTTTTCCTAAGTAACGAACGGACTTTCAAATGTTTTCTCGAGGAACATACCAGATCCGATCAGGGCCTCGTGGGCCGGGTTTGGGGTGTTTCGAATAAATCGTATGAATCAAAAGTAATAAGTGAAGTCTAGGTGGATTCTTCCTTAGGTATTGCCTATCTCATATAAGTTGTCTAAAAGTATTTTCCAAATTCACTCTCTCTCACGTTCATAGTCATTTAGTTAGTTAAATTAGTTAGTTAATTTTAGATTAAAAACAAATCCCCTTAACTATTAGGCTAGATAATAAAAAGATAGTTATTACTAGTAATTTTAGTCCTTGAGGATACGATATTCCGGACTCACCATAACTATACTACTGTTCGGTAGGTGCGCTTGCCTTTGTTGAAATAATAGTTAGTTTCGAGCTCATCAAGTTTTTATACCGCTTATATCGAGGACTAAGATATTAGGAAAACTAATTTTTATTACTTTACCCATTTTAGTTATTTGCAATTTATATATATATATATATATTTTTAACTTTGCTAATTTTTCTTTTATATGCTTCTGGCAGGGAATTTTAGTTTATGACTAGAAGGAACCCGTCAGGACCATTACGTTTTGACAGTGATATAGAAGGTACCCTTCGCAGATATTGTAGGCAAATAAGTCGAAGCCTACAATAAATAGAAGAATAGTAAGAGGAAGATACTAATACTACCGAGGAGATGGCCGACAGTAATCCGCTACCTCCTGTGGTTGCCGCAAACCCAGTGAATCAAAATCCTGCTCCTCGTACTATGTATGATTATGCTAAACCTAATTTAACAGAACCGAGTCAAGTATTGTTAGACCTGCTATTCCCAGAAATAATTTTAAATCAAACCTAACACTATTCATATTATTCAAAAATTTGTTCAATTTGATGGTTTGCGTGGATGAGGATCCAAACAATCACTTAGCAAATTTTCTAGAATTATGCGATACTTTCAAAATCAATGGCGTTTCTGATGACGCCATTCGCCTTCGGTTGTTTCCATTCTCGTTGAGAAACAAAGCTAAATAATGGTTGAACTCGTTACCACGATGATCAATCACTACATAGGACCAAATGATCGAAAAATTTTTGTTAAAATATTTTCCGCCGGCTAAAACGGCTAAGTTGAGGAAAGTTATTTCTTCTTTTGTGCAGATGGATCTAGAATGTAACATCCTAGAATTAGGGGTTCTGCATTTTTATGCTATTCTATGTGTTTGGCTTGTTTAGCATGTTATTTTGGTGTGTTTGGGGGTCTTGGGGAGGCTCGGGTTCGAGCCAGAGCTTTGGAAAATTTTGCTTTTTGGGCACCTTAGGGGGGAGAGCTAGTAGAAGCAGGCTTTAAGAATATTTACTTGTGTTTGTTGACACAAAAAGGAGTGTGGTGTGGTGGCAAGGTGACGCCACTTAAGTAGAAAAGGAGTGGCGTAACAAGGGAGCAGGAGGGGGGAAGGAGTTTGAGTCTCATCTGAAGCATGTGGAACTTTATTTTTGTGCTCTAAGAGAGGAAGAAGTGGCATTCGGCTGGGACTATTCAAGGCGGTTGTTGAATGGGTCAAATGCATTTGAATGGATGGACAAGAGGAGCTTGTGGAGTTTGAATAGGTCAACTAATTCTGGTGGATGGAGAGTGAAGCAAGGAGCAAAGCAAGGAGAGAATCGTGGGGTGTGGGTGTGTGGAGTGTTTGGCCGAGTGTGGGTAGTGCTAAGGGGGAATTTTCGGTTTTGAGCTAGGGAAGGTGTGTGCTATTTCTCTTTTGGTTCATTTAGGCATTTTGTTTCAACATTCGGTCATAAGGGAGTAGTGGGGTGCCATTTTTCCAAGTACCTTTTGAAAAAAGAGTAAAACCGAAACCTTTAGGTGCATTTGGTTTCTTCCTCATTCTCGACTATTGCTTTGTTTTTATCAAACTATTCTTCGACTCCTTCGAAAACACAATCCTGGAGAATGGAATAAGGAGTGTCAAATGGCTTTCGACAAGATAAAACAGTATTTGTCTAACCCCCCCGTGCTGGTACCGCCAACTCTCGGGAGACCCTTAATATTGTATCTGACTGTGTTCGATAACTTGTTGGTTGTGTACTGGGACAGCATGATGAGTCAGGGAAAAAGGAAAGGGCAATTTACTACCTCAGTAACAAATTCACCGAGTATAAAGCGAAGTACCCGTCAATTGAAACATTTTGTTGTGCATTGGTCTGGGTAGTTCAAAGGCTCAGACCATATATGTTGTATCATACGACACGATTAATTTCAAAGCTAGACCCAATATAGTACATGATGGAATCACCTGCACTCTCGGGAAGAATGGTACGATGGCAGATTCTACTATTAGTGTACGACATCATCTATGTGAATCAAAAGTCGATAAAAGGGAGCGCAATAGCTGACTTCTTAGCAGCTCGAACGATAGAGGAATATGAGCCATTGAGATTTGATTTCCCAGATGAAGACTTAATGTGCATTACAGAAAGAGAATGTGAGTCATCAAAAGAGAAATCATGGAAGATGAGCTTTGATGGTACGTCAAATGCATTGGGGCATGGGATTGGAGCAGTCTTTGTAACATCCTGAAAAGGGCCTATGCATTTTTGGTTTAATTGTACGAAATGACATGTCTTATGTGTTATGAATATATCTTGAACATTTTTAGAAACCTGGAAATGTATGGAAAGAGGAAAGTGAACATTTTTGGAAACTTGGAAATGTAAGGAAATGTTGTCTTGGAAATGTAAGGAAATGACTTGGAAATGTAAGGAAATGTCTTGTCTTGGAAATGTAAGGAAATGACTTAGAAATGTAAGGAAATGTCTTATTTTGGAAATGTAAGGAAATGCCTTGTCTTGGAAATGTAAGGAAATGTCTTGTCTTGGAAATGTAAGGAAATGTCTTGGAAATATAAGGAAAGGTCTTGGAAATGTAAGGAAAGGTCTTAGAAATGTAAGGAAATGCTTTAGAAATGTCAAGTTTAAAGTTTAAAAGAGGAACGAAGGCAAGGTGGCTTTAAGAAAATTTATGGAGGAAATATGACATGAATTTGGGCTTGGAAAAGTGGACTGGAAGTGCCCCTTAGGGCCTCTGGAAATGACGCCACATACAGAGGTATTGGGCCAAGGTTCGAGTCGCATGGGAAGCTAAAAATAGAAGTTTTATTTTGCTGCAGGGATGGACAGAGGTGGACGGCACAAGGCTATAATTTAGGAGCTTTAATTCTTTTATTTTTAAGAGATAAATAGTGGATAAATAAGGGATAAATAATGGATTTATTTTAGATTATTTTCAAGAGATAAATGAGGAATTATTCTTTAATTAGGAAAATAAGGGAGAAGGGATGGCCAAGTAAGGGACTTTGAGTTTAATAATTTCGGCTAAGTAAGGATAGTTGCTAAATTATCTTTTATTTTAGGAGATAATTAAAGAGATAAAGCTATCAAAATAGAAGAATGATGGCCAAGTAAGGGATTCTAAGTTAGTAAATTCGGCTATATAAGGAAAAGAGGGTCATTCATCATTCTTTCTCTTAACCCTTCTCTCTGCCGAATTTCCTAGAGCATTTGTTCTTCTTCTTTTTGTTAGCCAAAGTCAAAAATTCAAGATATCACTATTAGCCAATTTCTTTTCTTTCCAATCCATCAAAAGCCGAATCTTTGAGGGGCTTCAAGCATAGGTGCTGTCGATTTCTTCAAGAAAGGGTAAGAACAAGTTTTGATTTCTATTCTTTTCTTTTAGATTTGTCGAAATTTAGGACTAATCCCATCAATATTCTTATTTGCCGAAATTTGGAAGGATTCTTTCGGGATTTTTGCCATAGTTGACTATAAAGGAAAAGATCTTCGGGATTTGACCATCAAGGTAAGTCATATCTGACATTCGGCCAAGGGCCATTGATTGTGATTAAAGGTTAGAAGTTGATCTAACATGTGGTTTTAGGGATTTCTACAGAAGCTATAACCAAGGGATAATTTCGGGATTTAAGATCCTTAAGGTAAGTGACTATGAATATTCGGCCAAGGCCTATTTTAATAGTTAGATCTATTTTTATGTGTTTTAAGCCGAAAACTAATCGATTCAAGGGATCGAGTGATTAGCCGATTTCAAAGGGGAAGAATACAAGTTTCCGGGATTTGATTAATTATCAAATTGGCAACAAGGTAAGCTTTAGTATACTAATTCTACTAGGATTTGGATTTATGGCCGAATGGCTTTTTATTAAATTAGTAAGTGATTAATCAAATGTAGGGATTAAGGATCCAAGTGGTAGATTAGATTACGAGATCTCAAGGAATTTGCTAAGCGAATCAGGTGTGTACCCCACACTATTTCATAACATGTTTTATGGCTATGTTTAATTAAGATATGTGATATTAAGAATATGAAAGTGTGAGAATGTGGCTAAGGTACCATGTTATGGTACAAAGTACTCAGGTACGTTTCCTACTCCTACTAGGAATATGAAATATGTTATTTGTAACATGTGAATAAAAATAAGAATGTGAATTATGGCATGTAATTGCATAATATGTTATGGGGCATATGGGTTATTGACAAGGGGAAGTGAATGTGGTGACCTAAGACCACGAACGCGGTGACATAAGGCCGCGAGATCTGAATGTGGTGACCTAAGACCACGAACGCGGTGACCTAAGACCGCGAGATCTGAACACGGTGACCTAAGACCGTGATATTTGAATTTGGTGACCTAAGACCACGATGTCCAATGTGGTGACCTAAGACCACGAATGCGGTGACCTAAGACCGCGATATGGAGTGTAGCGGATGGAGGGTTGACTTAGTAGTCCCCACGGTGTGCAGGTTGGTACGGGGAAGTGTAGCGGATGGCTAACTAGGTTTGGGTTCGGGATTGCATCATTATCTTAAATTATTATGTGAATATGATATGTATGTTATGCCTGACTCTATTTGGATTTAGTGTTGTGTACACATTGAGTCTGTTGACTCACCCCGTTGTAGGAACATTTTTCAGGGGATGATCAGTAATGGACCGGGTCAGCGGGAGATTAAAGGTGGCCATGCACAAAGAAGAAATTTTACGATTTGGACTTTTATTTTTACTTAAGTACTTTCAATTATTTGGATTTAATTGATGTAATAAGGCCATAGGGAACTATTTTATTTTACATTTATTTTATTTATTATGTTTACAAATTTTTATCAATTAAAGTTTAAGTAAATTTCTTTTAAATTAAACTCTAAGTGTTTTGTCACCTAAACTAAAGGGTTTTCAATATAAGATAAACTCGTTTTCAACTCGAGCCCAACCCAAAAACAATCGTTCTTTCAAAAACCCTGATTTTCCAAAGTAATAAAAAGAATTTTTGAAACGGTTTACATATGAGGAACATACCGTGATCCTGTCCAAGGCTCGTGGGGCGGGTTTAGGGTGTTTCAGTTTGGTATCAGAGCCCGTTTCAAACTTTCGGCCTGGGGTTTAAGGCCCAAAACATTTTCAAAGCGAGCCCAAATAAGTTTTATGAAAACATTTTTGAAATAAGCAGGTTTTTGGCATGGCACCCAAGTCTCCGACCCGCAGTCCACCAGGTAAGTACCCCTATCCATTTTGTGATTTATTGTATGATCTGTAGAAGGGTAGAAATGAAATGGAACGTAGATTAGCATGATAAGTACTTGAACCCTAGGATTAGTTTTCCCCAACACTTACATAAGACTTAAGTGCCTAATTAAACAACCCTATGGCTAAGTCGCCGAGTTAGGGTGTGGTAACCCCTATGCGCCTGTCTAGGATTGGATCTGGAAGAGCCTGGTACTTAAGCAGTCCGAGCGACTCACCTCCTCTTCGCTGGAATCCTACCTGGTGCGTAGCTTCGGTTCACCCTAACCAAGAGGACTCGGTCATAGGCTAAACACAATAACTAAAACCCGAAAGGGACTAGCCATGTTTTTATGAAAACCCTAGTTTTAAAATCCCCAAATTTACCCCTCTGAATAGTAACAAAACTTATTTCTAGAAAGTTTTCAAAATATTCCCAATTTACAAAAATTACCAAAATGCCCCTAGTGGCGAAATTACAAAAATACCCTTGGTTTATGAAATTCCCAAAATACCCACAGTTCTTATCAAGATTTCATTACTTTATAAAATGTTCAAAAACCCTAATTTGCAAATCAAAAATATCTTGATTTGGAGAAAAATTACAAAATTGCCCCTGACGTACGAAATTACCAAGATGACCTTGATTTCTAAATTTTTGCAACATCATCCTTTTGGAAAACAAATTCTCAAAAATAACCCTAAAAGTTTTGTAAAATCTGCAATACCCCTGATTTATTAAGCTTTACAAATTTACCCTGGCTTATTACCAAAATACCCCTGAGTTTCAAAATTACCGAAATATCCCCGGATTTTAAAATTTTCAAAATTTCCCCGGGAATGCAAAATTACCAAAATACCCTTATTGACAAAATTACCAAGGAACGTTATTTTGAAAAATTACGAAAATACCCAGAGGGACAAATTACTAAAATACCCTCGATAGGAATAAGGCAAAGAGTGTTCGAATAGTGAACGTGGGTGGTAGATACCACTGAATAAATATGTCTCGGTTGATGAATGTGAATGTGATTGTCTGAATTAGAGTAGTGAACTTGAACTGAAACTTTGTGTGATCGAAAGAACTACTTCTAAATATCTTTATTTCATAAAATTGTTCACGGTTAATAAGTGGAACAAAATTCTGATGCATAAAACTTTTTAATCAGATTAAATCGCAGCGTTAGAAATGAGTTCTAGGGGACGTGAACTTAGAGATTGTGCCTAGGAAGTATGATGGTTCTATTAAGATCAGAGTGCGCAGCATAAGCGTAATGCGGTGAGTTAAGATGTACGATTATTCGTTAGTAAGTAATTTTGAGGACGAAATTATTTTTAAGGGGGGTAGAACTGTAACATCCTGAAAAGGGCCTATGCATTTTGAACATTTTTGGAAACTTGGAAATGTAAGGAAATGTCTTGTCTTGGAAATGTAAGGAAATGTCTTGTCTTATGTGTTATGAATATATCTTGAACATTTTTGGAAACCTGGAAATGTATGGAAAGAGGAAAGTGAACATTTTTGGAAACTTGGAAATGTAAGGAAATGTCTTGTCTTGGAAATGTAAGGAAATGTCTTGTCTTGGAAATGTAAGGAAATGTCTTGGAAATGTAAAGAAATGTCTTGTCTTGGAAATGTAAGGAAATGTCTTGTCTTGGAAATGTAAGGAAATGTCTTTGTAACACCCCAAACCCTACAAGAAACATTACTTAATCGAATTCGGTATGTTACAGAGGAAAATATTTTGAAAAATCTCTTTTAGCCGATTCAAGTTTTTGGTAAAATGTTTCACTTTAAATAGAGTATTGTCTTGTTTAAAACCATTGAGGTGTATGAATAAAACAATACTTAACTTAGTTGTTAAAAATTTATTAAGTTAGATGGTTACTGGATTTCGGATGTACCGATGGCACGTAAAACATTTACGTTTGAATTTAAGAAAACTTGTGTAATCATTTTAAAGTCATTTAGGAGGCCTTATTACAACTTGAACAAATAAACCAACAATAAAATAAAATAATTCAAAGTTCATTAAGTCCACATTTTCACCGCATGGCCACCTCGAGTCCATCCGCTCCTCATCCGCAATCTATGAGTCACCAAAAAAATATTAAAGGAGAAGGTGAGTCACCAAGACTCAATGTGTAACCCTTCCCCGGTTTAATGCAACATCATACACGATTTATAACTAAGTCAACATGCACTAAGTTTAACATGCACCCAACCTAGCCATCCAAACACCTTTCTACTACCTCGTGTGGTACCAAACCACCGGTGGTGCCAAACCACCGGTGACTCAAAGTCACAAATGTGATACCAAATCACCTGGAGGTGCCAAACCTCTCGGTGTTCAAGACACAATCCATCTCTGTGGGCCAACCCACGTGTGATACCAAATCACCGCGACAATCCCATAATATTAACCGTGGGGCCAACCCACCGTGGGTGCTAAGCCACCGGGACAAGACGCTATGAGGTGCCAAACCTCCGTGACCTTAGTCACGAAATGTGGTACCAAACCACCGTGTCCAAGACACGAATATCACTTCCCCCACTCATTTAACCCACATCAATCAATGATATGCATTTAACAGAAATCATGCCAACATGTTTATTTAACAACATACACTGGTTTTATCAACAGCCATATATTTATATGCCACATATACCAAATATGTCATGCTTCCCAAAAGCATTATAACGAGAGCTCATAACAACAAGGACTTACCTGAATCCTTGCTTATACCTTTATGGTATAAAATCTGATCTACATCAATCCAGTTTAGCATACACAATGTATTTAGCACAGTTATTAGTTATAAAGTGTGTATGTACACACACATTACCAACGATAGCCCGAAATCTGAAGAATCAATCGGCCACACTAGTCTTCCTTGCCCCTATATTCGGCCATACATGAAAGTTAGTGTCCTTGACCATTCGGCCACACCAAAATAATTTAAAAGGTTTAACCCGAAACCTTACCTAAACTCCCATTGAATACTAGCCACCACACACCAAGTGTTTCTGCTTCCCTGTAATTGACAATCACATATCCATATTAATAGCCTTCGGCTTTTGAATACTAACAGAATAGTCTACTAAAATGGATCCTTACCACCACTTACCAACTGATTAATCAAGGCTGAAGGCTTCGCTTGATAATTTCCAAAATCCCGGAGGCCCTACAATAAATCGGTTCTAACAAGAAAGATTAACACCTTTGCCATCAAATACCAAAATTGGCTCATACCCTTTTAGAAGTCGACAAAGAACAAGAGAGGAGAAGAAATAGGCATTTGGCTATAAGCACTTACCTTCCCAAGCCGATTGAAAGAAGAGTCCCAAAGAGATCTATGCCCCTTTTAATATTCGGCCAAAGTGCTTCTAGATAAGAGAAGGGAATTTCTATGACACCAAAGGAGTATATTCGGCTAGATAGAAAGAAAGAAATATGGGGGTTTCGGTTTGAGAAGAGAAGAAAAGGAATAAGTGGAAGATGAGAGTGTAGGGGATTCAGCCAAAGAAAAGAGAAGAGGATCAATGGTTTTTGGTTTTGAGAGAATGAAAAATGAGAGAAAGAAAGAAAATCAAAGATGAACTAGTGGAGAAATTCGGCTACTTGCAAATAGAGAAAAGAAAAAAAACAAAAAAAAAATGAAGAGTATGTGCCTTAAGAGAATTCGGCACCCCCTTCACCTAGTCTCCTTGCCGCCCACTCCTTTCAACAAGGAGTTCAAAATTCGGCAACTCCCCAAATCACTCTAGGCCAGCCATTTGAAATTATTCAAAAAGAATTTGAATAAGTCAAATTCCTATTTTTCCTCCTTGCCACCCATTTAAAATTATCTACATAAAATCCAAATAAAATCCTAATAATATCCTTATTATCTTGAAGTGTTTAAATTGAGCACTTCTCTCTTTTTCTTACATTCCAAAATAAAGAGCAAAAAAGGAATTTCAGAATCTCAACATAGGCTCCCCTTGCTCCCCTTGTGGCGTCAATTCTAGCTCCTAAGTGGCATCTCCTTGCCACTTTTCCAAGGCCTTATTAATGTCTAATATTCCCTCATTTAAACTTGTAACCCCTACTTACTAAGGCTCCCTACCTTTAAAGCTTAAAAATTAAAATTTTTCTACTATCCGAGCCTACTCAAGATCCATAATTAAGTCTTATTATACTATGAATAATCATTACAGCAATCCAATCACAAGCAAAATAATTCAATCACAAATAACCTCAATTTTAGGATGTTACAGTTCTATCCCCCTTAAAATAATTTCGGCCTTGAAATTACCTGATCAGAAGAGGTGGGGGTATTGCTGCCGCATCACATCCTCGGGTTCCCACGTAGCTTCCTCTGCACCATGGTTTCGCCATAGCACCTTCACCAAAGGTACTGACTTCCTACGCAAAACCTTGACATCTCGATCCGAGATCTAGACCGGTCCTCCTCCTCGAAGATAAATGAAGAGTTTACCTCAATCTCTCGCATCGGCACAACGTGTGATGGATCTGATCGATATCGTCTAAGCATCGACACATGGAAGACGTCATGAATCTGGCTCAACTCTGCCGGTAGCTCGAGCTGATAAGCTACCGGTCCCACTCGCTTCAACACTGTGTATGGCTTGATGAACCTAGGGCTCAGCTTCCCTTTTGGCCCAAATCTTAATACCTTTTTCCAAAGCGAAACCTTCAGAAAAACTTTATCTCCTACTGCATATTCCATTTCCTTACGCTTAAGATCAGCATAAGACTTCTGCCTATCCGACGCTTCTTTGAGACGAGCTCGAATTACCTTAACTTTATCTTCAGTTTCTGTCATCAAATCTGGACCCAAAACTTGTCGCTCACCCAACTCCGTCCAACACGTAGGAGTACGGCAATTTCATCCATACAGTGCTTCATATGGTGCCATTTGAATGCTCACTTGATAACTATTGTTATAAGCGAATTCTGCCAACGGTAGATACTCTTCCCAACTTCCACGGAAATCCAAAACACACCCTCTCAGCATATCTTCTAAAATCTGTATGACCCTTTTCGATCGCCTCACGATCGTGGATGGAAGGTCAGATCAAATCCAACCGTACCCAAAGCCTAATGCAACGCTTTCCGAACCTTAACGTAAACCTCGGATCCCTATCTCGAGATAATTGATACCGCACTCCATGCAATCTTACTATTTCCGACACATACAAACTTAGCTAAGCTTCAAGAGAGAATAATCTACTCTCACCGGTATGAAATGAGCTGACTTGGTTAGTCGATCCACAATTACCCAAACCGAGTCCTTTTTACTAGATGTGAGGGGTAGCCCACTGACAAAGTCCATGGTGATCCGCTCCCATTTCCACTGAGGGATCTTCACATGTTGGAGTAAACCTGATGGCAACTGATGTTCAGCTTTAACCTGCTGACACGTCAGACACTTTCCCACAAATTTCGTTACCTCACGCTTCAGCCCTGGCCACCAGAACTGATTCCGCAAATCTCCATACATCTTGCTTCCTCCCGGATGCATAGCGTATGGGCTGCTATGTGCATCTTGAAGAATTCTTTGCCTCAATTCCACATCCTTCAGCATACAAGCTCGCCCTTGAAAGCATAGTACACCATCACCAGACAAACTATACCCTTCCAAACCACCATCTTGAACTTGCAATCTCTGCGCATACAAACTGTCATCAACTAATTGTTTTTCCTTAATCTCCTCGATCCAAGTTGGCTTAACTTGCAATTCTGCCAAGAGACTTCCATCATCATACAAACTGAGGTGAGCAAACATCGCTCTTAAGTCCGTCACCACTTTCCGGCTCAACGCGTCAGCCACTACGTTAGCCTTGCCTGGATGGTACTCAATCGAACAGTCGTAGTCCTTCAACAGTTCAATCCATCGGCGCTGCCTCAAATTCAAATCCTTCTGCGTCAAGAGATACCTCAAACTTTTGTGATCTGTGTAGACTATCGACTTCTCCCAATACAAGTAATGCCTCCATAATTTCAAAACGAAAACCACTGCCGCTAATTCCAAGTCGTGCGTTGGATAGTTAACCTCATGCGGCCATAGCTGACGGGATGCATAGGCCACTACCTTCCCTTCCTGCATCAACATACATCCCAAACCAGTATGGGACGCATCACAATAAACCGTGAATAACTTCCCTACTTCAGGCTGTACCAGAATTGGAGCTTCTCTGACCATACAAATGGGACTCCTTTCCTTAATAACTTAGTCAACAGTGCCGCGATTAAAGAGAACCCTTCCACAAACCTTCGATAGTACCCTGCCAGCCCCAGAAAACTCCTAATTTCTGCCACTGACCTAGGTGGTTTCCAATCCAACACCACTTCAACCTTGCGAGGGTCCACTCTAATCCCTTCAGCTGACACTACGTGACCTAAGAAAGCCACCTCCCTAAGCCAAAACTTGCACTTACTGAATTTGGCAAATAACTGCTTCTCCCTCAGTACTTGTAGAACTATACGCAAATTCCTGTCATGCTCCTCCTCCGTCTTTGAGTAAACCAATATGTCGTCTATAAACACCACGAAAAATTGATCCAAGTACTGCTGAAACACCCTATTCATTAAATCCATAAATGCCATTGGTGCATTGGTCAACCCAAATGGCATCACTAGAAACTCGTAATGCCCATATCGAGTACGGAATGCCGTCTTGTGAACATCAACCTCCTTCACTTTAAGTTGATGATAACCCGACCTATGCCAAGCCGATTGAAAGAAGAGTCCCAAAGAGATCTATGCCACTTTTAATATTCGGCCAAAGCGCTTCTAAATAGGAGAAAGGAATTTCGGCACACCAAAGGAGTATATTCACTAGATAGAAAGAAAGAAATATGGGGTTTCGATTTGAGAAGAGAAGAAAAGGAATAAGTGGAAGATGAGAGTGTAGGGATTCGCCAAAGAAAAGAGAAGAGGATCAATGGTTTTCGGTTTTGAGAGAATGAAAAAGGAGAGAAAGAAAGAAAATCAAAGATGAAGGAATGGAGAAATTAGGCTACTTGCAAATGGAGAAAAGAAAAAAAAACAAAAAAAAAAATGAAGAGTATGTGCCTTAAGAGAATTCGGCACCCCCCTTCACCTAGTCTCCTTGCCGTCCACTCCCCTTCAACAAGGAGTTCAAAATTCGGCAACTCCCCAAATCACTCTAGGCTAACCATTTGAAATTATTCAAAAAGAATTTGAATAAGTCAAATTCCTATTTTTCCTCCTTGCCACCCATTTAAAATTATCTACATAAAATCCAAATAAAATCCTAATAATATCCTTATTATCCTGAAGTGTTTAAATTGAGCACTTCTCTCTCTTTCTTGCCGTCCAAAATAAAGAGCAAAAAGGGGAATTTCGTAACTCGAACATAGGCTCCCCTTACTCCTCTTGTGGTGTCAATTCCAGCTCCTAAATGGCATCTCTTTGCCACTTTTCCAAGGCCTTATTAGTGTCTAATATTCCTCATTTAAACTTGTAACCCCTACTTACTAAGGCTCCCTATCTTTAAAGCTTAAAAATTAAAATTTTTCTGCTATCCGAGCCTACTCAAGATCCATAATTAAGTCTTATTATACTATGAATAATCATCACAGCAATCCAATCACAAGCAAAATAATTCAATCACAAATAACCCCAATTTTAGGATGTTACAGTCTTGGAAATGTAAGGAAATGTCTTGGAAATGTAAGGAAATGTCTTAGAAATGTAAGAAAATGCTTTAGAAATGTCAAGTTTAAAGTTTTAAACAGGAGCGAAGGCAAGGTGGCCTTAAGAAAATTTATGGAGGAAATATGACATGAATTTGGGCTTGGAAAAGTGGCCTGGAGGTGCCCCTTAGGGCCTCTGGAAATGACGCCACATACAGAGGTATTGGGCCAAGGTTCGAGTCGCATGGGAAGCTAAAAATAGAAGTTTTATTTTGCTGCAAGGTTGGACAGAGGTGGACGGCACAAGGCTATAATTTAGGAGCCTTTATTCTTTTATTTTTAAGAGATAAATAGTGGATAAATAAGGGATAAATAATGGATTTATTTTAGATTATTTTCAATAGATAAATGAGGAATTATTCTTTAATTAGGAAAATAAGGGAGAAGTGATGGCCAAGTAAGGGACTTTGAGTTTAATAATTTCAGCTAAGTAAGGATAGTTGCTAAATTATCTTTTATTTTAGGAGATAATTAAAGAGATAAAGCTATCAAAGTAGAAGAGTGATGGCCAAGTAAGGGATTCTAAGTTAGTAAATTCGGCTATATAAGGAAAAGAGGGCCATTCATCATTCTTTCTCTCAACCCTTCTCTCTCTCACGAATTTCCTAGAGCATTTGTTCTTCTTCTTTTGTTAGCCAAAGTCAAAAATTCAAGATATCACTATTAGCCAATTTCTTTTCTTTCCAATCCATCAAAAGCCGAATCTTTGAGGGGCTTCAAGCATAGGTGCTGTCGATTTCTTCAAGAAAGGGTAAGAACAAGTTTTGATTTCTATTCTTTTCTTTTAGATTTGTCGAAATTTAGGACTAATCCCATCAATATTCTTATTTGCCGAAATTTGGAAGGATTCTTTCGGATTTTTGCCATAGTCGACTATAAAGGAAAAGATCTTCGGATTTGACCATCAAGGTAAGTCATATTCGACATTCGCCAAGGGCCATTGATTGTGATTAAAGGTTAGAAGTTGATCTAACATGTGGTTTTAGGGATTTCTACAGAAGCTATAACCAAGGGATAATTTCGGGATTTAAGATCCTTAAGGTAAGTGACTATGAATATTCGGCCAAGGCCTATTTTAGTAGTTAGATCTATTTTTATGTGTTTTAAGCCGAAAACTAACCGATTCAAGGGATCTAGTGATTAGCCGATTTCAAAGGGGAAGAATACAGGTTTTCGGGATTTGATTAATTATCAAATTGGCAACAAGGTAAGTTTTAGTATACTAATCCTACTAGGATTTGGATTTATGGCCGAATGGCTTTTTATTAAATTAGTAAGTGATTAATCAAATGTAGGGATTAAGGATCTAAGCGGTAGATCAGATTACGAGATTTCAAGGAATTTGCTAAGCGGATCAGGTGTGTACCCCACTCTATTTCATAATATGTTTTATGGCTACGTTTATTAAGAATATGAAAGTGTGAGAATGTGGCTAAGGTACCATGTTATGGTACAAAGTACTCAGGTATGTTTCCTACTCCTACTAGGAATATGAAATATGTTATTTGTAACATGTGAATAAAAATAAGAATGTGAATTATGGCATGTAATTGCATAATATGTTATGGGGCATATGGGTTATTGAAAAGGGGAAGTGAATGTGGTGACCTAAGACCACGAACGCGGTGACCTAAGACCGCGAGATCTGAACACGGTGACCTAAGATCGTGATATTTGAATGTGGTGACCTAAGACCACAGTAATCTGAATGTGGTGACCTAAGACCACGAATGCGGTGTAGCGGATGGAGGGTTGACTTAGTAGTCCCCACGGTGTGCAGGTTGGTACGGGGAAGTGTAGCGGATGGCTAACTAGGTTTGGGTTCGGGATTGCATCATTATCTTAAATTATTATGTGAATATGATATGTATGTTATGCCTGAATCTATTTGGATTTAGTGTTGTGTACACATTGAGTCTCATTGACTCTCCCCGCTGTGGGAACATTTTTCAGTGATGATCAAGAATGGACCAAGGTCGTGGAGCTTAAAGGTGGCCATGCACAGCAAGAAATTTTACGATTTGGACTTTTATTTTTACTTAAGTACTTTCAATTATTTGGATTTAATTGATGTAATAAGGCCATAGGGAACTATTTTATTTTACATTTATTTTATTTATTATGTTTACAAATTTTTATCAATTAAAGTTTAAGTAAATTTCTTTTAAATTAAACTCTAAGTGTTTTGTCACCTAAACTAAAGGATTTTCAATATAAGATAAACTTGTTTTCAACTCGAGCCCAACCCAAAAACAATCGTTCTTTCAAAAACCCAGATTTTCCAAAGTAATAAAAAGAATTTTTGAAACGGTTTACACCGAGGAACATACCAGATCCGGTCAAGGCTCATGGGCCGGGTTTGGGGTGTTTCAGTCTTAGTGTCGCCAGAAGGGAATCATTACCCATTCACTGCTAGATTAAATTTCTTCTATACCAATAATGTAGCGGAATATGAGGCTTGCATCATGAGACTTCGTGCAGCTATTGAACGAGACATCGAAATCTTAGAGGTATACGGTGACTCAGCGCTGGTGATTTACCAAATCCGTGGAGATTGGGAGGTGAGAGATTCGAAGCTGGTCAAATATTGTGATCTCGTGGCAGAGTTGATCAAAGAATGCGAAGAAGTAACTTTTAATTACTTCCCACGAGAAGAAAACCAATTGGCTAATGCCTTAGCCACTTTAGCTTCAATGTTAAAAGCAAATCGAGAAACAGAAATAATGCCTCTCCAGATAAGCATATATGAGGCTCCTACACATTACTTTAGCATTGAAAAAGAGGCAGATGGACAGCCATGGTTCCATGATATCTTAGAATATGTCAAGAATCAAAGGTATCCCAAACAAGCAAATAAGAACGACAAAAGAACAATCAGAAGAATGGCTGTAGGATTTATTCTTGATGGGGACATCCTGTACAAAAGAGGAAAAGATCAAGTGCTCCTGAGATGCGTAGATGATATTGAAGCCAGAAAAATACTTGAAGAGGTCCATGAAGGAATTTGTGGAACGCATGCCAATGGTTTCACTATGGCTAGGAAGATTATGAGACTCGATTATTACTGGTTGACAATGGAAAGCGGCTGCATTAGTTACGCATGAAAGTGTCACAAATGTCAAGTTTACAGCGATAAAATCCATGCAAACACCTTCGCCCCTTCATGACTTCTCCGTGGCCTTTTCTATGTGTGGGAATGGATGTTATAGGGCCAATTTCCCCAAAAGCTTCTAATGGACATCGATTCATTTTTGTGGTCATAGATTATTTCACAAAATGGGTAGAAGCCGCTTCATTAGCTAATGTGACGAAGACTGCAGTCTGTAGGTTCTTAAAAAAGGAGATCATATGTCGATACGGTTTGCCTGAAAGAATTATTTCAGATAATGCTTTAAACCTGAACAACAAGATGATGAACGAAGTGTGCGAGCAATTCTAAATAAAGCATCGTAATTCTCACCCTATCACCCAAAGATGAACGCGAGCAATGAGAAGTCGCTAACAAAAATATTAAGAGGATTATTGGGAAGATAACCGAGACATATAAAGACTGGCACGAGAAGCTACCATTTGCTCTATATGCATATCGCACATGTGTGCGGACCTCTACGGGGGCAACTCATTTCTCTCTGGTCTATGAAATGGAAGTGGTACTGTCCATCGAAGTGGAGATCCCCTTTTTACGAGTCTTAATGGAGTCAAAACTAGAAGAATTAGAATGGGTTCAAGCTCGATATGACCAACTAAATCTGATCGAAGAAAAACGCTTGAAAGCAATCTGTAACGGACAAATGTACCAAAAGAGAATGATTACAGCCCATGACAAGAAGGTGCGACCAAGGGAATTTCGCGAAGGAGAACTCGTGTTTAGAAAAATTCTCCCAATACAAAAGGACTTTCGAGGAAAATGGGCACCGAATTGGAAAGGACCATATGTCGTAAAGAAGGCTTTCTCGGGTGGAGCTTTGATTCTCACTGAGATGGATGGGAAAGAGGTACCAAATCCAGTAAACTCAGATGTCGTAAAGAAGTACTATGCCTAAAAAAAAGATCAAGATGAAAACCCGAAAAGGGCGTTTTGATAAACAAAAAGGGCTCAGGATGAAAACCCAAAAGGGCATCCCGAGGAAGAGGATTCGGGCTCAAAGAGCAAGGACGACTTAAATAGGGGATCAAATGGTGAAGTACTAATGTCTGAAGCAGTCTTGGAAGCTTAAAATCTTTCAAATGATGAAGTACTAATGTCCAAGCGATCTTCTGCTTAAAATCTTCTACACAAGAAGCTGTGCTCGAAAAGATCGAGGATCAAGAAATGTGGAGGAATTCATGCGTTGAATATCTAGAGCATTTGTGACAACTAAATTTGCTTTCCTTTCTTTATAATGTTTTCTTTATTTGAACTATTCCTTGTCAATTTTCTTTGCTTATTGCTTTTGGAAGTAAATATGAATGTGAGGTATTTCTTTCGTACCTGCTTTTCCCCTTTTCATGCATCTCATGTTTGGTTCATTTAAATGATAAATAGTGAAATAACATACTCTAAACAAAAAGAATGTTGAGCATTACTTGGATGAGTTTGGTAAGTATAAGACCCCAAAGCAAAGACGAAGCTCAATAAGGGGCAAGAGAGTGATAAACGAGAAACACAGATTACTCATAAAACTTGAGAATGGGTATAAAACCTAAAAGAAGGGTCAAGGATCGAAGCAATGAATACAGGTCATCCTAAAAGTCATAACGAAAAGAGATATAGAACCAAACAAACCCAAGGCGCATGGCATAATCATATAGGCATAAAAGCATTTAAGACAAGCACGTGCATGTCATGATAACATCACGCGTGACACATACAGGTACACCAGTAAAGCAAGAAGTTTCAACGATAGCTGTACCGAACCAAGGAGAAAGAAGACATCCGAGTTCCATCAGATGATATGTTTTCAATTACCATTTTCCAAAAAATCAACTCATAATTCGAGAGGTGAGTTGAGCCTCGGGCCACATGCCGAGGTATTTTCAATTTCTGTTTGTTCCAAGAAATCAACTCATAATGTGAGAAGTGAGTCGGCCTCTGTTACGCACGCTGAGGTATTTTAATTTCTATTTTTCAATTTCTGTTAAAATCAACTCATAATGCGAGAAGTGAGTTGGGCCTCGGGTTACGCACGCTGAGGTATTTTAATTTCTATTTTTCAATTTCTGTTAAAATCAACTCATAATGCGAGAAGTGAGTTGGGTCTCGGGTTACGTACGCTGAGGTATTTTTAATTTTGATTTTTCAATTTCTGTTAAAATCAACTCATAATGCGAAAAGTGAGTTGGGCCTCAGGTTACGCACGCTGAGGTATTTTTAATTCTTATTTTTCAATTTCTGTTAAAATCAACTCATAATGCGAAAAGTGAGTCGGGCCTCGGGTTACGCACGCTAAGGTATTTTTAATTTCTGTTAAAATCAACTCATAATGCGAAAAGTGAGTTGAGCCTCGGGTTACGCACGCTGAGGTATTTTTAATTTCTGTTTTTTAATTTATGTTAAAATCAACTCATCATGCGAAAGGTGTGTTGGGCCTCGGGTTACGCACGCTGAGGTATTTTAATTTTGGTTTTTTCAATTTCTGTTAAAATCGACTCATAACGCGAAAAGTGAGCTGGGCCTCGGGTTACGACATTGAGGTATTTTTAATTTCTGTCTTTCAATTTCTGTTCAAAAATCAACTCATAATACGAGAGGTGAGTTGGGCCTCGGGTCACAGGTCGAGATATTCTCAATTTCTTTTTAAAAAAAAAAGGAAGAAAAAGTCAACTCATATTGCGAGAATAAGGGAGCAGTTTGAAAAGTTCAGATTTATTTCCTCAAAGTCCCCATGGAGCAGTTAGTAGATCGAAGCTACAATTCTTTGGTTGAAGCAAGTTAAAGAATGAACAAGATTGAGGAAAAGTGAATTGAAGCTACAGTCATGTCTCGCAAGCGGTGGTGGAATGGATCAAGCGAGCGGGTGGTTCAAAGAAAGTTTGAAGTTGCTTGAGGAAGACAAGGACCAATAAGTCATGGCTCAAATAAGATCGTGCAAAAATTGGTCCTTCAATTGTCTTTGCTCTATTCTCGTTTCATGATAATGAGTAAAGAGGGGCAGCTGTAATAACCAATTTTTGCCCAGGCCCCAATCAATGAAACGAGCCAATAAGCAAAAATAAGACAAAAAAAATCAATAAGTAAAACAGTCCATGAAATGTCCAATTACAAAAACAAATATTAGGCCCATTAAGCTCAATTACAAAACCAATTAAACAAGCCCATTAGCCAAAATAAAAGCCATTACAAAACCAATAAAAAAATAATAATAAATAAGGTCCAAAAACAATGTCCATTTACAAAAGACCTGGAGCCCAATTACAAAGACCAAATACAGGCCCAAATTTAATACAAACAAACAGTCCATGACCCTAAAACCAATAACAGCCCAACAACTCGAATGGCCCAATGGCCCGAAGTCATTAACTAAACAGGAAACCCTAGGATCCCAGTTCAGCGCCGCCGCGCGTCCCCCACACGGGCAACGATCCAGCTCCCTACGCGCCCTGGCATCGCTTCGGCTCCACACGCGCGCCCTTTCCCGATTCTAGTTGTAATATCCCGGGTTAGGGGCTATTTTGTGTTGCATGATATTGTATGTGTTTGGTAGGCTGTGTTGTTATTTCGGTGTTTTAGGGGCTTAATTGTAGGCTAGAAGTAAGCCTGAGTAGGTAGAAAATTTTTAGTTTTGAGCTAAGATGCAAGAAATTTGAGGAAGTCTGGGCTTTTAAATTTATTTTGGGTGTTTGTTAGCACAAGAAACAAGTTGGTGGAGTGGCATTGTAGGCGCCACTAAGGTTTGGAGTGGGTAACGCCTAAAGCAAGGTGGAGGCCTTGTGTTCGAGCCACAGAGTCCCCTTTATGGCACTCATTTTGACTACATGGAGGAGGAGTTGTAGGCGCTTCAAACTCGCTTTGGACTTTGTCAACCCATTCAAATGGTGGGTGGAGAGCAAATTGTGGAAGGGGACTAATTCAAATGCTTTTGAATTAGTGGCTTGGAGTGTTTTGAGGAGGGTGGCGAATTTTAGGAGTTTTGGGGAGTGGGCGGCTTGGTATAGGATTTTGGGTGTGCGAATGTCATTTTGACATTTTGGGGTATTTTTTCTGGTCAAGAGTTAACAAGCTAAAGCTCTCTCTTTTGTCTTTTGGTAGCCAAACTTCAAGAGAATGTTCTCTCATTTTCTCCGTTCTTTTGAAACCAAAATACCAAACTCCCATAGTTAGCCAAAAATTCTAAAAAGCTTTATTTCATTTTCTTTTCTAACCAAAAGTTCTAGTAGCCTATTACCGAATCTTGCTTTGACTTCTTGGTAGCCGAATGTTATTCTCTTCATTTCTTCTCTTTTGTTCAATTGTGTAAGCGTAATACACTCTTTTCTCATATTTTCATGTTACAACCTTTGTGCCGAATTCACATTTTCTTTCACTCTTTTCTCACTCAAGCCGAACCCTTCTCATCCTGCTAGCCGATTTCTTCTCATTTCTTAAACCATATTTTCCTCTGTTGTACTTCTGAGTTCTAAGCCGAATACCTCCCTTCTCTTAGCTTTCATTTTGGCCGAATATCAGTGAAGGGTGATCCTGTTGGGTTGATCGATTTTTGGTGTTTGGTAAGTAAGGGGTAAGTGTTGGATATTATTATTATGAGTTTAATCTTGGTTTCGATTAAGTCAGAGGTGATAAAGGACTAACTGTTTGTTGTTAGGGACTTGACCGATTGGCAAAAGAACCACTGTTGGTTCGGATTTGGGAGGAAACCAAATCTATCGAAGGTAAGAGGTTAAAAGTAAGCCCTTTGGTTTGATAGCTTTGGCCGAATGCTATGGATGCCTAACCCCTGTGTTGGCCGATTGTTATAGGAGTCAGATTCGAGGGACTTAGCATTCGTTCTCGTTGGGATTTCTAGACTCGTAGTTATCAGGTGTGTAAACTAACACACTAATACTGAGTAATATTATTAATAAACCGTTTTGCCTGTTAAAAATTATAACAGTATGATGGACAAGTGAATACCCAAAATGGGGTATGTGGACGATTCGGGTAAGTTGTTCTATTATGAGTACTATTAATAAAGTATAATATCATAACCTATGTTTGTATGTATGTTATGAGAGACTGCTTGGTATGTTGGCATGATATGCATGACTTGCATGAGATGCATGATACATGAGTATGGTATGTTGATGGGTGATATGAGATGAGGAGCAAAGTGATAGTTTGTGCCGACGAGCACCGTGCTTTTTGGTAGCACACTTTGTGACTTTGGGTCACCAGAGGTTTGGCACCTCCGAGGTTTGGTACCTCGGCGTCTCGTCCCAGCTGGCTCAGCACCACGCGAGGGTTGGCCCCACGACGATTATATGGGATTGACGCTAGTGTTTTGGTAACACACGATGGGTTGGCCCCATCAACAGATTTGTGACTACGGTCACCAGTGCTTTGGTAGCACATTGTGTCTTTGGGACACCAGTGGTTTGGCACCACATTGCGACTTGTCCCTGTGGTTTGACCACCGTGGGTTGGCCCCACTTGAGATATGGGATTGTCTGCTAGTGTTTTGGTAACACACGATGGGGTTGGCCCCATCATCGATTTGTGACTACGGTCACCAAAGGTGCTTTGGTAGCACATTGTGTCTTTGGGACACCAAAGGGTTTGGGACCACATCGATGGTTAATGTGTCTTTGGGACACCAGTGTTTTGGTAACACATTGTGACTATATGTCACCAGTGGTTTGGCACCACCAGTGGTTTGGTACCACACGGGGTAGAAAAGGTGTATGGATGGTTAGGATCGGGTTGCATTAATTATGTTGCTATGTATGATGTGTGTTAGTATGTGGTTTCATCGGGAGCGGGATTTACACACTGAGTCACTCGACTCACCCTCTCCTTTGACATTTCAGTGTGACTCGTGACGCGCGGACTTGGAGCCGGGATGGACTCGGGTGCACATGCCATGCTCTAATAAAAGCTTTGCTCAGTTTATTGCATTTGGGTACTTTAGTTTATTTATTTTTATTTGGGTTTATCTTGGATTTGTAAAAGCTTTCTAAAATGTGCTTTATGATGTTTATATTTTTACATTAGATTTTAATATGTCAGAACAAAATAACTTGGTACAAATTTTATTAAAATTTGGAAAGACGACGTTTTCAAACCAACAAAGCGATCGTTTTCAACTATACCATCGGGTATCACATTGATTTTCTAAACCAATAAAGATCAATTGTTTTCTAACGTGAAATCAAACTTTTACTAAGTTTAAATGTCTTAGTAACAACATTAAACAACTTGTTTTCAAAAAGAAACAAAGTTTTATCAAGTCTATTTAGTACAAATTCAAATTTTCAAACACGCTTTCCTCGTAACATACCGCATTCGGTCGTGGTGTTTGGACCGGGTTTGGGTGTTACAATTGTGGTATCGAGCTAAGTTCAAAAGCTCTACTGTGGGCTTGAGGCCCAAACTGCTTTCAAAAAATTTGTTTTAAGAGTTTTGGGATTGAATACATGGTTTACAAGGCATGGCACCGAGTCTCCTGCACCGGCCGCCCCTGTAGTAAGTGGTTCTAACTCTTCTGTGAATTACTATTTGTAGAAGGGTAGGTGATATGGAACGTAGTTAGATTTATAGGACTTGAACCCTAGGATTAGATTACTCAAACACTCGAACTAAAGCATAAGACTTAAAGCACTAAACCAATTTATGACTCAACCACACTGGGCTAGGGTGTGGTAACTCCTGCACGCATGTCTAGGAGAGGATCCTAAGAGCTTGGTATTTAAGCGGTCCTCGTGACTCACCTCCTCTTCGCAGTATCCCACCCAGTGCGTAGCTCGAGTTCACCCCGACCAAGAAGGCTCGGTCATGACTTAACCTAACGACTAAAACCCAAAAGGGAATTAGCCATGTTTTCTAAATACAACCACAACCCTAACGTTTTCAAACTTTTTGCAATAAACTCTTTCAAAACTGAAAATGTCACATTTACAACAATTTTCTTGAAAACCTGATTTATGGAAAATTACAAAAATGCCCTTAGGGTAAATTTACTAAAATGCCCTCGGTTTATAAAATAGCGACTCAATGATTTTGCCCAAAAAATTTCAATGATGTTACGAAATTCAAACATTCTGTTTTACAAAATATCAATCGAAAATTTTGATTTTGGAAATTTACTGAAAAACGCCTCAGATTGTGAAAATTACTAAAATACCCCTGGTTTCCAAAACAAAGTATTTTACAAAATTTTCAAAGAACACTCTCAAATTTTTGGAATTTCAAATTGACCGGTTTTACTGAAAAGTTTAAAATATCGTTTATTACTAAAAATACCTGTAGGAAAATGACGAAAATACCCTTGGGCTAGAATGGGCAGCAATGTCCGATGAGTGAATAGGTAAGGAAAGGATTAAGGAATGGATGTATGACCTCTTTTTGGTGAATAGGATAGAAGATTGAAACCTTGGTTGCTCGAAAGAACCCTTGAATAAACTCCATTCATAAAATTTCTTTGCGGTTAAGAAAGTGGAATGATACTAATGCATAAAAATCTTTTAATCGAATCACGAGATCGTTAGTCATGAGCACTCGAGGCGGACGTGGTCGTAATACTCGTGGTAGAGGTAGGGGTAGAATGACGGTTTCTGAACCCGTAGGATCTGGGCAGGGTTCGAAAATGAGATGCTTGCCCGCCACCACCGGAGGGTGGTGAGTTCCAAGATCGATCGAGACGATGCAAAGGTCACGAGCGATGCCGCGGTGTGTGGAAAGAGTAGCTGGTGTAAGTGGTGGTGCAGAGTTAGGAAATCTGTTCTCGAGCAACTCCGCTAAACGGGGCCGAGTTCTTCCGAGGTGTATCGGGTGTTGCTCCTAGCACCGCCGAATATTGGCCGGAGGCAACGGAGCGGATCATGGACGATCCGACTTGACGATCGAGGAGAAGTTGAAGGGCATCGTGATCGCTTCTCCGAGATGAGTCATATCGCTGGTGGCTCACGGTTCGGGACATGTGGCACCGAGATCCGACATGGGATTATTTCGAGCCGCATACCAAAAGAAGTACATCGGGCTAGTTACATCGACTCTCGTGAAGGCATTTCGAGGCTTGTTCGGGGAGTAAATCATTCTCGAGTACGAGGTCAGTTCCCGGTGAGAGTAGGTATGCCGAGGGCATTGTAGCCACCGAGCATGAAAGGTGTGTTCGTTTCGAGGATGGTCTCATGAGACGAGTTGAGGTTGCTGATTGCTCCTCGCCAGAGCGCGAGTTTGCCGCCTTAGTCGAGAAGGCTAAGGTAGCCAAGGTGTTAAGGAGTCGATGAGGCGCAGTATGGACAGAGTAGGCTTAAGAGGAGCTTTGGGTCTTCGGATTGTCCGGCAATCCGCGAGAGAGGGCTAGACCGAGTGGGCGTAATCGATCTGCTAGGTTTGTTCTTCGCTAGGCGTGGACCGCCGCATGTAATCGCGGGGAAATCTCATTGGGGTGGTTGTTGGACCGGTGGTAAAGGGTGCTTTGAGTGTGGTTCTCTGGAGCATCGCATTAGGGACCGTCCCGCGTGGGATGGCGTGGATTCATCCCGAGAGTCGTACGTAATCGGTTCGTAGGTAATGGACCGCCACCACGCAGGGGCCGTGGTAATGGCGCGAGGTGGTAATGGATTTGGTCGAGGTCGTGGAGCACCGGGCGAGGTGCGGTAGTTCTGAGGCACGACAACGGGTTTGGTGTATGCAAATAGGCGCCGCGAGAGAGGCGCGCGCACCTGACGTAATCACCAGTGCGTTTTTGATTTTTGGTTCTCCTATATACCGCTTTAATTGATTTAGGTTCCACGCATTCGTATGTTGCTAGTAGTATAGTTGAGACCATGGACTTAGACTCGAGATATCTTCTAGGCGGATGACCGTGATTTAGCCCTCTAGGTCACTCAGTAGTGGTAGATAAGTTGTATAAGGATGTACCCCAGAACTCCAAGGGGTCATTTTTGCCTTTGATCCGATGGAACCGCCGCTTGAGGAGTTCGATCCGATTCTCGGGATGGACCGGCCGGTGAAGTACCAGGCCAAGGTGGATTGCGCGGCTAAGCGCATGGTTCTATCGACGGATAAGGGAGATGAAGTGATTATGATAGGTAATAGGAGAGATTACTTATCCAATGTGGTATCTCGCTTTGAAAGTCGTAAAGATGGTCGGGAAGAATCGTGAAGCGTATGTGGTTCATGTGTATGCCTTGGAGGCTAAGGAGTCTGCTGTTGGGAAGGTTCGTACTGTTAAGGAATTTGTGGATGTGTTTCCAGAGGAGCTTCCGGGTTTACCATCGGATCGCGAGGTAGAGTTTGGGATAGATCTGCTACCGTGGGATCGCGCTGTGTCTATTGCTCCATATAGGATGGCACCAAAGGAATTGGTGGAGCTTAAGGCTCGATTCGTGAGTTGTTGGATCGAGGCTTCATTAGGCCAAGTGTTTCGCCGTGGGGCGCGCGGTTTTATTCGTCAAGAAGAAGGACGGTTCGATGCGGATGTGTATCGACTACGCCAATCCGAATAAGTCGACGATTAAAAAAAGTATCCGCTGCCACGGATAGATGACTTGTTTGATCACCAAAGGTGCATCGGTGTTTTCGAAGATCGATTTGAGGTCCGGGTACCATCGGTTGAAAGTAAAGGAAGCGGATATCCATAAGACAAATGTTTGGACTCGATGACGGCACTACGAATTCCTCGTAATGCCGTTCGGGTTGACTAACGCTCCGGCGCTTTTTATGGATATGATGAATAGGGTGTTTCAAATATGATCTGGATCGGTTCGTCGTGGTTTTTATTGACGATATCTTGGTATATTCAAGGTCGGAAGAAGAGCATGATGCACACTTAAGGGTGGTGTTTGCAAATTTTGAGGAGAAGCAACTCTATGCTAAGTTCGATGAAGTGCGAGTTCTGGCTTAGTGAAGTGACGTTTTTGGGTCATGTAGTATCAGCTGAGGGGATTAGAGTAGATCCTCGGAAGGTTGAGGCGGTTTTGGATTGGAAGCCTCCTAAGTCAGTCGCTGAGATTCGGAGTTTCCTGGGTTTGGCAGGATACTACCGAAGGTTTGTTGAGGGTTTCTCGTTAATTGCAAAGACCGATGACTAAGTCATTATGAAGGAGTCCCGCTCGTTTGGACCGAGAAACAAAGCAGGAGAGTTTTGATAAGTTGAAGAAGATCTTGACTGAGGCTCCTGTGTTGATTCAACCTGAGGCTGGTAAGGAATACACGGTCTACTGCGACGCATCACATACAGGTTTGGGTTGTGTGCTGATGCAGGAGGGTAAGGTTGTGGCTTATGCTTCTCGGCAGCTGAGGCCACACGAGGTCAACTATCCGACGCACGACTTGGAGCTAGCAGCTGTAGTCTTCGCTCTAAAAATCTGGAGGCACTACTTGTACGGGGAGAAGTCAATCGTCTACACAGATCATAAGAGTTTGAAGTATCTATTGACTCAGAAGGATCTGAATTTGAGGCAGCGTCGATGGGTTGAGTTGCTCAAGGACTACGACTGTTCGATTGAGTATCATCCGGGCAAGGCTAACGTGGTGGCAGACGCGTTGAGCCGTAGGGTTGTTTCGGACTTAAGAGTTTTGTTTGCCCATTTGAGTTTGTACGACGACGGGAGTATTCTGGCAGAGCTGCAAGTTAAGCCTACTTGGGTTGAGCAGATCAAAGAGAAACAGTTGGAGGATGAGGTTCTGAATGCGCGAAGGTTGCAAGTGCAGAATGGTGGTTTGGAGGGTTACAGCTTGTCTAGTGATGAGGTTCTGTGTTTTCAAGGTAAGGCTTGTATGCCTAAAGATGTTGAGCTGAGGCGGAAGATTCTTCAGGACGCACATAGCAGTCCTTATGCTATGCATCCTGGAGGTAGTAAAATGTATAGGGATCTTAAAGAGCGATTTTGGTGGCTTTGGCTTGAAGAAAGAGGTGACAGAGTTTGTTGGGAAATGTCTGACTTGTCAGCAGGTCAAGGCTGAACATCAGTTGCCGTCAGGTTTGCTTCAGCCTGTAAAATTCCTCAGTGGAAATGGGAAAGGATAACTATGGATTTCGTCAGTGGGTTGCCGCTTACGCCAAGCAAGAAAGATTCGATTTGGGTTATCGTGGACCGTCGACTAAGTCAAATCGGCCATTTCATTCCGGTGAGAGTGGACTATTCACTTCGAGATTGGCGAAGCTTTATGTGTCGAGATAGTGAGATCGCACGCGTTCCAGCTTCGATAATCTCGAGATAGGGATCCGAGGTTCACGCCGAGGTTCGGAGAGCGCGTTGCATCGAGCTCGGGTACTCGCTTGATTTCAAAGACGGCTTTTCACCTCGATCGGCGGGCAATCGAAAGGGTCATTCGGATCTTGGAAGACATGTTGAGAGATTGTGTTCGACTTGAGGGGCGCTTGATGATGAGTTTCGCCGTTGGCGAGAGTTCGCCTATAACAACAGTTACCAAGCGAGCATTAAGATGGCTCCGTATGAGGCGTTGTATGGTAGGAAGTGTCGCTCACCTACATGTTGGATCGAGTTAGGTGAACGTCGCTTGTTGGGACTGAGTTGGTTGCGAGACGAAGACAAGGTTAAGTTGATTCAGGTCTCGATTGAAGGAAGCTTCGACCGGCAAAAGTCTTATGCCGATCTTAAGCGAAGGGATATAGAGTTCGCCGTGGGAGATCGGTTTTTCTTAAAGGTCTCGCCTTGGAAGAAGGTGCTTGAGGTTTGGCGTAAAAGGCAAGCTAAGTCCGAGATTCATTGGGCGTATAAGGTATTGAGACGAGTTGGACCATGGCGTATCGGCTTGAGTTGCCGCAGAGCTTAGCGATTCACGATGTTTTTCACGCTTCGATGCTTGGAGGTACCGCTCGCATCCATCGCATGTAGTAGCAATGGAAAGAGATCGAGTAAATCCAGATATGACCATAGAGGAAGAACCAATCTGCATTCTAGATCGAGATGTCAAGGTTCTACGTAGAAAGTCCATGCCTTTGGTTAAGGTTCTTTGGCGGAATCATGGCGTGGAAGAAGCTACGTGGGAACCCGAGGATACTATGAGACAAAGAATACCCGCAACTCTTTTGACTGTAATTTCGAGGCCGAAATTATTTTTAAGGGGTAGAACTGTAATATCCCTGTTAGGGGCTATTTTGTGTTGCATGATATTGTATGTGTTTGGTAGGTCAGGTTGTTATTTCGGTGTTTTAGGGGCTTAATTGTAGGCTAGAAGTAAGCTTTGAGTAGGTAGAAAATTTTTAGTTTTGAGCTAAGATGCAAGAAATGAGGAAGTCGGGCTTTTAAATTTATTTTGGGTGTTTGTTAGCACAAGAAACAAGTTGGTGGAGTGGCATTGTAGGCGCCACTAAGGTTTGGAGTGGGTAACGCCTAAAGCAAGGTGGAGGCCTTGTGTTCGAGCCACAGAGTCCCCTTTTTGGCACTCATTTTGACTGCATGGAGGGAGGAGTTGTAGGCGCTTCAAACTCGCGCTTTGGACTTTGTCAACCCATTCAAATGGTGGGTGGAGAGCAAATTGTGGAAGGGACTAATTCAAATGCTTTTGAATTAGTGGCTTGGAGTGTTTTGAGGAGGGTGGCCGAATTTTAGGAGTTTTGGGGGAGTGTGGACGGCTTGGTATAGGATTTTGGGTGTGCCAATGTCATTTTGACATTTTGGGGTATTTTTTCATTCAAGAGTTAACAAGCTAAAGCTCTCTCTTTTTGTCTTTTGGTAGCCGAAACTTCAAGAGAATGTTCTCTCATTTTCTCCGTTCTTTTTGAAACCAAAATACCAAACTCCCATAGTTAGCCGAAATTCTAAAAAGCTTTATTTCATTTTCTTTTCTGAACCAAAAGTTCTAGTAGCCTATTACCGAATCTTGCTTTGACTTCTTGGTAGCCGAATGTTATTCTCTTCATTTCTTCTCTTTTGTTCAATTGTGTAAGTCGTAATACACTCTTTTTCTCATATTTTCATGTTACAACCTTTGTGCCGAATTCACATTTTCTTTCACTCTTTTCTCACTCAAGCCGAACCCTTCTCATCTGCTAGCCGATTTCTTCTCATTTCTTAAACCATATTTTCCTCTGTTGTACTTCTGAGTTCTAAGTCGAATACCTCCTTCTCTTAGCTTTCATTTTGCGCGAATATCGGTGAAGGGTGATCCTGTTGGGTTGATCGATTTTTGGTGTTTGGTAAGTAAGGGGTAAGTGTTGGATATTATTATTATGAGTTTAATCTTGGTTTCGATTAAGTCAGAGGTGATAAAGGACTAACTGTTTGTTGTTAGGGACTTGACCGATTGGCAAAAGAACCACTGTTGGTTCGGATTTGGGAGGAAACCAAATCTATCGAAGGTAAGAGGTTAAAAGTAAGCCCTTTGGTTTGATAGCTTTGGCCGAATGCTATGGATGCCTAACCCCTGTGTTGGCCGATTGTTATAGGAGTCAGATTCGAGGGACTTAGCATTCGTTCTCGTTGGGATTTCTAGACTCGTAGTTATCAGGTGTGTAAACTAACACACTAATACTGAGTAATATTATTAATAAACCGTTTTGCCTGTTAAAAATTATAACGATTATGATGGACAAGTGAATACCCAAAATGGGGTATGTGGACGATCGGGTAAGTTGTTCTATTATGAGTACTATTAATAAAGTATAATATCATGACCTATGTTTGTATGTATGTTATGAGAGAGCGCTTGTATGTTGGCATGATATGCATGACTTGCATGAGATGCATGATACATGAGTATGGTATGTTGATGGGTGATATGAGATGAGGGAGCAAAGGATAGTTTGTCTTGACGAGCACCAGTGCTTTGGTAGCACACTTTGTGACTTTGGGTCACCAGAGGTTTGGCACCTCCGCAGGTTTGGTACCTCGTCTCGTCCCAAAGTGGCTCGGTACCACACATGGGTTGGGCCCCACGACGATTATATGGGATTGACGCCAGATGTTTTGGTAACACACGATGGGTTGGCCCTATCAACAGATTTGTGACTACGGTCACCGGTGCTTTGGTAGCACATTGTGTCTTTGGGACACACGGTGGTTTGGCACCACATTGCGACTTGTCCTCGTGGTTTGACCACCGTGGGTTGGCCCCACTTGAGATATGGGATTGTCTCGCTAGTGTTTTGTAACACACGATGGGTTGGCCCCATCATCGATTTGTGACTACGGTCACCGCTGCTTTGGTAGCACATTGTGTCTTTGGGACACCAGTGGTTTGGGACCACATCGATGGTTAATGTGTCTTTGGGACGCCAGTGTTTTGGTAACACATTGTGACTATATGTCACCGGTGGTTTGGCACCACCAGTGGGTTTGGTACCACACGGGTAGAAAAGGTGTATGGATGGTTAGGATCGGGTTGCATTAATTATGTTGCTATGTATGATGTGTGTTAGTATGTGGTTTCATCGGAGCGGGATTTACACATCGAGTCACTCGACTCACCCTCTCCTTTGACATTTCAGTGACTCGTGAGACGCGACTTGGGCCGGGATGGACTCGGGGTGCACATGCCATGCTCTAATAAAAGCTTTGCTCGATTTATTGCATTTGGGTACTTTAGTTTATTTATTTTTATTTGGGTTTATCTTGGATTTGTAAAAGCTTTCTAAAATGTGCTTTATGATGTTTATATTTTTACATTAGATTTTAATATGTCAGTAACAAAATAACTTGGTACAAATTTTATTAAAATTTGGAAAGACGACGTTTTCAAACCAACAAAGCGATACGCTTTCAACTATACCATCGGGTATCACATTGATTTTCTAAACCAATAAAGATCAATTGTTTTCTAACGTGAAATCAAACTTTTACTAAGTTTAAATGTCTTAGTAACAACATTAAACAACTTGTTTTCAAAAAGAAACAAAGTTTTATCAAGTCTATTTAGTACAAATTCGAAATTTTCAAACACGTTTTCCCTCGTAACATACCGGATTCGGTCGTGGTGTTTGGACCGGGTTTGGGGTGTTACACTAGTGCATGCCCGCGCACGCCTTTGCAGATCCTCTCGTATGCCCCACACGTTTCTCGAACTCGCCCCAATAGTGCCCTTCCCCATGCCTCGGTCGAACGCCCGTCGTTGCTGCCTTAGCGCCACTACGCACACCGACTAATGACCCTCGCATGCCCTCGCCCATACCTGCAAGACAGGAAACAAAACAAACAGTAGAGTGTGGAGCAAAGAATAGAATAATGAAGCAGTTGTAAGCCTTAGGCTATAAAGCCAGTAAAAATGGATGTAAAAAGGGTTCTCTCTTTTTCAAAAAGAAACCCGCACATTATTAAAAGTCAAAAAAGCAAGAATCAGAAATCAAAAAAAGAAAACGAAAGGTCTATCTTTGTTATTTTTCTCTTTCATATTCAAAACTGTCATATACATATAAGTTCTATTTCTTATGCAAGATAGATATATCCGCTAAAATACAAAAAAACAGAGAGAAAGAAAAAGAGGGGAGATTACCTTGGATCTCTGACTCGCGGCTAAAATCTGGGTTTGCCCAGAGAGAAAAAGGGGTTCGCCCTTTTCTTTTTAGAAACCTGCAACAAATGATTTTTTTGGAAAAAAATGTGGCTTTATAAGCACATCAAAAACGACGCCGTTTAGGCCCTGTGATTCGCGCGTCGACCCGACCTGGTCAAGGGATCCACGTGTTTGCATTAAATGGTTTAATTACTATTCAAGTCCTTCCACATTTTTATTATTTTCAATCCCGGTTGATTTAAATTCTTTTATTTTTAAATTTGGCCCCAGAACTTGTATTTCAACAATTTAAGTCAAAACAATTCCATTTTAAAATTTAGTATAATTTCAACTTTAACCCTTATCGTTTAACACACGCTTTATTTTAATCCTGTCAGTTCTTTTCTTTAATTATTATTTGACCCCGTTTTCTTTGTTTATTTTATTTTCGTCCTACTCTTTTATTTTATTATTTCGTATTATATTAAATTGTCTGTATTGTCATTTATATACCTGTATATTAACAGTATAAACATATATGTATTTTATTAATTATTAATTATTACTTTTATTTAGCTAAAAATTATTTTCATTAGACAACATTATATGTATTTAAACTGCATATTATATAATGTTGTATCATATATTATTTTTAATATATTTATGTTACATAATATATTCTACCTATTTTTTTCTTTATATACGTAACTTTATATATTTATTTAAAACCACTATATATATTACGTTTATATTGGCTCTATTACGTATGTGTCTCTCTATCCATTATCTAAGCATGCGTTAAATAGGTTCATATTTGTTTATTGTCGATTATATTTGTTGATGCTTCACCGTGTGTTTACAATTACTTTAGTATATGAATTATCATTTATCACATTTTGTGTTATTATTGCTTTATTGCCTATTTTAAAGGATAATACATCATAATTGCTTTTAAATAATTTTGTTCAATAATTTATAAAATACTTAATATTGGCATGTAATTTCCGTTTAAAATAAAAATACCTTTTCGCAAGATCAATACCTTTAAAACATTTCTTTAAAAAAATAAGGCAATATTCGTGTGTTTAGAAGTTCGAAAGGTCACATCCTAACGTGCTTTGGGTGTTGATTTTTTCATTCGACTAATTATTCAAATACCTTCTTCACGTGATTTGAAGATCAAAGATGATCTCGACGCCGAGTATAAAGGCGTCATATCCTAACGTGCTGGGTATGACAATCTTATTCCTTTGAAACGAGTTAATCTTGAGATTCAATCCCGATTTAATTAACCCATTCCTTTAACTCTTTTTACCCTAAATATTTTCAAGTTTTCATCATTAGGACATTGATCAATCAATTTGGTACCGATATTGGGTGTTGCGAGGGTGCTGATCCTTCCTCGCACGTAACCGACTACCGAACCTATTTTCTCGAACACTCGTAGACCAAAAGCTTTGTTTTAATAAACCAAAATGTTTTTATTAAAACAAGGTGATTCGATCACACTTCGAATAAAAGATTGGTGGCGACTCCTTATTTTAAAAGTCGATTCCCGTTTTTCAAAAAATGGTTACGACATATAGGTTAATTGGCTAATATTGACATGTAAATGTTTTGAATGAAACTAGTCATTGGAATGGCTTGTTTTTGACATATTTTGATATATTTATAAGTGGATCTATCATGTTTGAAGAATGAATGTGATCATGCATATATGCATTTGGTAAATAGGTAAGTATGAATGATAGATTAACATGATAATAAATTGTCATTTGAGGTACCTAAGGATACATTGGTTGTATGTGATATTATGTCATGTTTAAGAGATGATTTGAACTTGTTTTAAATGATTTGATATGGTTTGTGAATGTGTTTAGGTGTTGGTGTAAGTGGAAGACAAGTTGGGTGAGAAATATGGCTTGGAAAAATAGCTTATTTTCGTCCACACGGGCAGACACACGAACATGTGTCTCAGCCGTGTGTGATACATGGCCTAGGACATGGGCGTGTGACCTGGCCATGTGTCCCCTGCATCTTTAAAATTTTAAAACAGAATGCACATGTATTTACACACGGCCTAGCATACGGGCGTGTGGCTTGGCTGTGTGACCCAAGTCAGAGGGTTACACGACCTGAGACACGGGCGTGCCCTTTGGCCGTGTGAACCACACGACCTGACCATACGGGCGTGTGACCCTACACCTAGGAAAAATTTTAATATTTTGTAAAAAAATTTCTAAGTACTCGGTTTAGTCTCAACTATTTTCTAATGCAGGTTATGGACTTCGAGGGTTCATATAGGGGACTTTATGATTGATTTCTGACATGAATACTGTATAAAATAAAATATCTGTTTACTTGATCTCAGATATTCGGTAATGCTTCAGTAACCTGCTCACGCGAAAGATACGGGTTAAGAGTGTTACATTTCTTGTATATCGAGCTACGGTTTAGTCGATTCTTGACCGAACATAACATATATTAAGTCCGTAAATACATGCCATTATATAACCAGTGATAGTCTGATATCTTCCGACTCTGATGAGAATTGTTTTACTAATAGACAGAGATGCTTCAGATTCAGCTCAGTTGGACGACATTACTATTTGAAAAGCATGTTTAAAATGGTCATGAGATATCACACTATCACAGATTACATAATGGTATGTATAGCTAGACTCGTACATGCTATGTTAGTCCGAGAATTAGCTAAACCGTAGCTCTGATATCAATAAATGTAACCAGAATAAACAGATAAAAAAACATTTCAATTTATTTAACATCCATGTTAGATATTATTCATAAAGTCCATTCTATGAGCTCCCGAGACCCAAAACATACATTAGAAACAAGTTAGGACTAAACAGGGCACTCAGAGAAGTCGAAATTTTTCATAGGTGCAGGATACTGATGTGTCTTTAACTAACTATGATCATAATAAAGGCAAGCGCACCTATTGTTTAATAGTATAGTTATGGGAAGACCGGAAATATTGTATCCACAAGGACCAAGAGTACTAGTAATTACTATCTTCCTATTATCTAGCCTAAGAATTGGGGTGATTTCGTTAAACTAAAACTAATTAAAAGCATGACAGAGAATGAATTTGGAAAATACTTTTAGATAACTTTATGAGAGAGGCAATACCCAAGGAAGAATCCACCTAGACTTCACTTATTACTTTTGATTCATATGATTTATTCACTTGACTTAATCCGTAGAAATCCCTGATTTATGTTAATATCTCTTTCGAGACTAAAATCAACTGACTCTAGGTTGATTAATTGAAATCTCTTTCTAATTAAAACCCCTATTGTCGCATTAACTCGATCTATGGATCCCTTTATTAGATTTGACTCTAATCCGATAGATTTATGTCGTCCTATTTCTAGGGTTGCTCCTCTTAATTATGTTGATCTACTCTTAGACAGGGACTTTTGCTCCTCTGAATAAACACATTCAACTTGAATCAATAACTTGAATTATCAAAGCAAGAATAAAAACTCACAATTACGAATAAGAACAAGTATTTATCTTATAAATCAAATAGTAATAAGATCCATCTTATGTTTCATCCCCTTAGGTATTTAAGGGATTTAGTTCATACTGATAGAGGAAAACATCTTAAAATAAGGAAAAATACAAAACATAAGAAAACCCAAGAACTTCAAGAGAAATTGATAGGAGATCTTCAGTCTTGATGGAGATTCTCCTTCCAAGATGCTTCCGATGGCTGTCTTCGAGTATTTTCTGCCTTCTACTCTGCATATCCTCTTAGGTCCTCCCCTAGGGTGTTTATATACGCTTCGGGATGCCTTTCTTGGCCCACAAGTAACCTTTTCCGAATAGAATTAAACCTGGGTTCGGTAGGGACATGCCCGTGTGCAAGAGCTCAGGCCGTGCTTGATTCTGTTTGACACACACAGCCGTGTTCGATGGCTTAGGCCATGCTCGATTCTACTCGTCACACACGATCATGTGGTTTGCCCGTGTGCGAAAGTCCAGACCGTGTTGATTTTTGAGGTAGGCCCATTTTGTCCCTTTTGGCCCGTTTATCGCTCGCTTTACTCCCTAAGCTCTCCTGAGTGTAAAACATGAAATTAAAGGATTAAGAGCATCGAATTCATCAAATATAATGAAAGTTCATCCAAAACTAAGCCAAGCATGGGGTTAAAATATGTATAATTTATGGTTTATCAAATATCCCAACATTTAAGCCTTTGCTTGTCCTCAAGCAAAATCCTCAACCCACGATTAAAATTGACTTTCTCAATTCATAACTTCATCAAGAATGTTTCATCATAATTCATAGATAATTCACACATTGATAATTTAACTAAAAGAGTTTTAAAGATTCAAATAATTTAAGTCATAAATTTTTATAGCACAAAAACATAGGTGTTTCCCCTTACCTAAATAATCACCTTTGATTCAAAATTGACAAGAATTGACATCCTCGCTAAATATTCACTCAAATCATTCAAAGTGTTAAGGTTCAAATTAAGCACTCAAAAGTCAAACATGAAAAGTTATTACCATAGGCTTGCAAGAAAATCAAATCTCCACCACTATAAAATGAGATAATACACAAATCAAAAGGTCTTTAAAGGGTGGTAATGAGGCTTGGGTTAAAGGTGTGGATAAAGGCTGAATTAGAGGGTTAGAATCAAGATCAAATTAACCATTTACCTAACTAGAAAAATAACTAATACTGAATGATTACATAATTGAACTTATCACTAATAACACGAGCTTCTTCTCGTCAGTATGAAATTAACCATTTAAGCTCAAATAACATAGAACTAAGTAATGATTTTTATTTTTTATTTTTAAGAATAAGAACAAGTAAAAATATAACAACTGAAATAAAGAACATAGTTAGGCAACTGCTCAAATCAAATCTCGACAAAAAGGAGCTAAGAAAATAGGAAAAATTCTCAATTAATCAAAAAGAATAGGTTGTGGGTTAATATTAAGGATAAATCAAGAAACAGTTTATTAGAATCAAAGGCATTTACTAGGGGTTAATTATGAGGGTAGGCTTTTTATGGAGTAAGTGGGTTAGATCATAGGTGCCTTTATCATCTTAGTATATCAAATCAAAAGTGTGGTCTCGACATGCATAATCAAAGCAAGTTCTAGAATAACAAATCAATATAGACACACTTATAGTCAATAAAGTGAGCAAGAAAAATATATGCTCTAAAAGGCTCAAAAACTCACAAAATTTATGGTTTTTGATGTCAACCTTGCAAATTTTAGATTTCAAAGTAATATTTAAATTTAGAGAAACAACCTAATAAATTTTTAATTCTGAAAATAGACTTATCATGCTTGATTCTCTAATGTCTTAAAGGTTAAACCATCAATGCACAATTATCTATGACTTAATCCAAAACATATCAATAAAAATCATAAGTTAATAGAAATTTCATTCTAATAGTAAAATGAGAAAAGTACTTAAGAACAAGACATAATTCAGGGATTTTCTAATAATACTATAATTAACCTCCCCACACTTAAGATGTACATTGTCCTCAATGTACAAAGATAAAAATGACATTATAGTGAGAAAATCATAAGATAGGGAGAGAAGTGAAACTTTCTGAATTTTGGATGGAGTCAATGAAAAGAAACCTGATAAATTTGGGCAGAGGTGAATACTCCGGCAGCACCCCGAACCTTTTGAAATCGAATCAATAAAGCAGAAGGTATGAACTTAGGGTTCCCTAAGCTAAATCTAGATGGCATGAAGAATAAAAAAATAAAAATAAATAATGGAAAATAGATATGAATTCAAATATTAAGGGGAGAAAGAGTGAACAACGGTGGCAAGGCTGGTGGTTGGTGTGGTGGCGGTGTAAAGAAGGAATAAGGGAAAGGGGGGAAAGGAAAAAGAAGGAAGAAATAAAATGGGAAAAGAAAAGGTAAAAGAAAATGGGGTTTTCGGGCTGGGGAAGAAGGGAGAAGGGAAGAAAGTGGAGGAAGGGGGTGGTGGTCGGAGAGGGGTGCGGTGGCTAGAGTTTGAGGGAAGAAGATTTGGGGAAGAAAGTGAATGTAAAGAAATGGGTTTAAATAGAGATTGGGACACATGGTCGTGGCCCACGCCCATGTCTTGCTGGGCATGTTAGGTCACACGATCAATCACACTACCGCGTGTGATGCGTCATTCATTTCTCCCACGCTTGTGTAGGGGTTTCCACGCCTATGTTGCTTAATCAGTGTCAACCAAGGCCTAAAAGCACGAGCGTTTTGCATGCCCGTGTGACTTTCTCAGTTTGAACCACGGCTTTTTGGCACGGGCGTGTCTTACGCTCGTGTCATTTACTCAGTATTGCCCACGGTTTTAAGGCACGCCTGTATGGTTTTATCAGCATCCCGTGTTGTTTTGTCAGTGTCGACCACGACCAATTAGCACTTTGAAGAAATTGTTTTTGTCCTATTCTCGGACAGTTGCCGCCACGCCGATGTACCTACTCGTGATATCAACACGGTCATGACCAGGCTCATGTGTGAGACCATGTAGATAGGGAAACCTGCGCCTATTTGGTTAGTTTTTAGTTAGATACTACAAATCGAAAATATGGGTGTTAGTGAGGTTAGTGCTCGGGTTGCCTCCCGAGAAGCGCTCGTTTAAAGTCTTAAGCTAGGCTTACCTCTCATTCGTATACTCATGGTGGTTTGAGGAGTTGACACTCCTCTCTCCTGCTATCGGTTCTATTATCAATGTACAGTTTGAGTCGAGTAGTGTTTACCTTAAAAGTGCCAAACTTAGGATTAGTTACCTCGATTGTTCTGTATGGGAATACATTGAGTACCGTGAAAGGGATCGCTTCATTTGTATGAAGGGCTAAAGGGGCGATTCGAGGGTTTGTTCTATCCAACAATACCTTATTCCCGATCTTAAATTAGTTTGTCTCATCCTGAAGTTTGTCATGGAGTCACTTTGGTTCATTGTGTACCTTTAATTTCTCTTTATAGTGTGGTTGCCATTCATCTAGTTCCTCGATCTGGAGCCTTCGTTCCTCATAAACAGTTCTATTCTCAATATGAAAGCTAGGCCTAGCTCTGTCATATTTTCCCGAGGGATTTCCTGCAAAAAAGATTGAAAATTAAGTTTACTTACATTAACAGGACTTGTATCATCTTGATCACTAGATATTTTTTCAGAATCATGTGTTTTGAGTTTAATCCTGTCATCACCTACACTAAGTATTAATTCTCCTGTATCGACATCGATAATGGTACTAACAGTTGCTAAAAAGGGTCGTCCTAAAATTAAAGGAACATCACTATCCTCATTCATGTCTAAAACAACAAAGTCTACTTGGAATATGAATTTATCAATTTTTACTAGCACATCTTCAATTATACCCCTAGGAACTCTAATGGTTTTATCAACCAATTGAATGCTCATCCTAGTTTGTTTCGGTTTCCCAAGACCTAACTATTTAAACATTTTATAAGGCATGACATTTATACTTGCCCCTAAATCATCTAAAGTATTATTAACAGATAAACCACCAATTAAGCAAGGAGCTGTAAAACTCCCTGGATCTTTTAATTTGCGGGGTAGTTTATTTTGTAAAATTACTGAGTACACTGCATTTAGCTCCACATGTGATGCATCGTCTAACTTCCATTTGTTTGTCAAAAGCTCTTTTAAAACTTTTGCTGAATTGGGCATCTGCGAAAGAGCTTTAATAAACGGTAAGTTAATATGTAATTTCTTTAAAAGTTTAAGAAATTTACCAAATTGTTCATCTGTTCGGTCTTTCTTCGTCGCATTGGGGTATGGCACACGAGGTTTGTACTCCGTACTTACCAGTTTTGGTTTATCATGGCTTACCTCAACCTTACATTTATCTACCATGTTCTCTTGCCTCGAGTTTGGTTCATCTAACCCTTCACTATCGTAAGCAGTGATGGCACGAAGTTGCTCCTTTGGGTTAGTTTCAGTGTTGCTTGGAAGGCTACCTCTTGGCCGTTCAGATATGAGTTTAGCAAGTTGTCCTATTTGGTTCTCGAGCCCTTGAATCGATGCTTGTTGATTTTTGAGTGCTGTTTCAGTGTTTTGAAAATGGGTTTCTAACACCGCGATGAATTTGTTAGCATCTCCTCAAGGTTCGGCTTCTTCTCTTGTGGGTAGGGTTGCTGTTGAAAGCCTGGAGGGGGTTGTTGTCTCTGATTTCCTTGACCACCCCATGAGAAGTTTGGGTGGTTCCTCCAACCTGGATTGTAAGTGTTACTATAGGGATTATTCTGAGGTCTAGAATTATTACCCATATAGTTCATTTGTTCGCTTTCTATGCCAGGGTTGTAAGATAGGTATTCTGTATTGTTTGTCCCTCCTCCATTTGCATCACACTGCATCACTGGATGTACCTACAAAGAACCATACAGACCATCAATCCTTTTACTTAAAAGTTCTACCTGATTTGATAGCATGGTAACTGCGTCAAGGTTGAACACTCTGGCTGCTTTTGTTGGCTTCGTCCTCATAACTTGCCACTAATAGTTATTCAGTAACATCTCTTCAATGAATTCGTAAGCAGCCCAGGTGTTTTGTTGTTTAGGGTACCGGCGGCGGCTACATCAATCAGCTACCTAGTGGAGAGGTTCATACCATTGTAAAAGGTTTGAACCTATAGCCACAAAGGTAACTCATGGTGAGGGCATCTTCTCAGTAGATCCTTATATCTCTCTCATGCATCGTAAAGTGTTTCTAAATCCATCTGCACAAAAGAAGAGATATCATTCCTCAATTTAGCCGTTTTAGCCGACGAAAAATATTTTAACAAAAATTTTTCGGTCATTTTCTCCCATGTAGTGATTGATCCTTGTGGTAACGAGTTCAACCACTGTTTAGCTTTGTTCCTCAACGAAAAGGGAAACAACCGAAGGCAAATGGCATCATCAGAAATGCCATTAATCTTGAAAGTGTCGCAGAATTCCAAAAAATTTGCCAAGTGATTCTTTGGATCCTCATCCTGCAAACCATCAAACTGAACAAATTGTTGAATCATCTAAATAGTGTTAGGTTTTAGTTCAAAGTTATTTGCGGCAACAGCAGGTCTTACAATACTTGATTCAGTTATTGTTAAAGTAGGCTTAGCATAATCATATATAGTACGAGGGGCGGGATTTTCGACGACCACTGGAGGAAGTGGATTATTGTCAGCCATCTCTTCGGTAGTATTATTATTGTCCTTCTGCTCTTCCTCTATGTATTGTAGACTTCGCCTTATCTCTCTTCAGTTTCTACAAGCGGTGCTTTCTATCTTATTGTTGTAAAGCAAAGGTCATGACGGGTTTCTTCTAATCATAAACTAGAGACACCTATCAGAAGCAAAGAATGAAAAATTAGAAAAGTAACAATAAAATATAAATTGCAATAAAATAAAAAATGGCTAAAGTAATAAAAAATTTAGTGTTCCTAATATCTCAGTCCCCAGCAACAGCGCCAAAAACTTGATGTGTCTTTAACTAACTATGATCACAATAAAGGCAAGCGCACCTATCGTTTAATAGTATAGTTATGGTAAGATCGGAAATATTGTATCCACAAGGACTAAGAGTACTAGTAATTACTATCTTCTTATTATCTAGCCTAAGAATTGGGGTGATTTCGTTTAAACTAAAACTAATTAAAAGCACGAAAGGGAATGAATTGGGAAAATACTTTTAGACAACTTTATGAGAGAGGCAATACCCAAAGAAGAATCCACCTAGACTTCACTTATTCCTTTTTATTCATATGATTTGTTCACTTGTAATCTGTAGAAATCCCTGATTTATGTTAATATCTCTTTTGAGACTAAAAAAAACTGACTCTAGGTTGATTAATTGAAATCTCTTTCTAATTAAAACCTTATTGTCGCATGAACTCGATCTATGAATCCCCTTTTTAGATTTGACTCTAATCCGGCAGATTTATGTCGTCCTATTTCTAGGGTTGCAATCAACTCTGCTTAATTGTGTTGATCTACTCTTAGATAGGGACTTTTGCTCCTCTGAATAAGCACATTCGACTTGAATTAATAACCTAATTTATCAAAACACTATTAAAAAGTCACAATTAAGAATAAGAACAAGTATTTATCTTATAAATCAAATAGTAATAAGATCTGTCTTAGGTTTCATCCCCTTAGGTATTTAAGGGATTTAGTTCATACTGATAGAGGAAAACATCTTAAAATAAGGAAAACTACAAAACAAAAGAAAACCCAAGAACTTCAAGGGAAATTGATAGGAGATCTTCAGTCTTGATGGAGATTCTCCTTCCAAGATGCTTCCGATGGCGGTCTTCGAGTATTTTCTGCCTTCTACTCTGTGTATCCTCTTAGGCCATCCCCTAGGGTGTTTATATAGGCTTTGGGACACCTTTCTTGGCCTACAAGTAACCTTTTCCAAATAGAATTAAACTTGGGTTCGGCAGGGACAAACCCGTGTGACACGCTCGTGTGCAAGAGCCTAGGCCGTGCTTGATTCTGCTTGACACACACGGCCGTGTTGGATGGCTTAGGCACGGCAGTGTGGTTTTCCCGTGTGCAGAAGTCCAGGCCATGTTGATTTTCGAGATAGGCCCATTTTGTCCCTTTTTGGCCTATTTATCGTTATTTTCAGCTCCCTAAGCTCTCCTGAGTGTAAAACATGAAATTAAAAGATTAGGAGCATCGAATTCATCAAATCTAATGAAAGTTCATCCAAAACTAAGCCAAGCATGAGGTTAATATATGTATAATTTATGGTTTATCGTGTACACACACCGCGCGCTTACACGGACAATAGACATGCTCGTGTCACAGTCGTCGTGGGCATTCGAAATAGGGCACACGGTCGTGTCTCATCCCGTGTCCATACCCGGTAACTCTCGACTTAGGTCACACGGCCAAGCCACACGCTCGTGTGCGGTGCCGTGAAAAATCTTGAGTATTAATTTTTGAATTTTAAAGATGCAAGGGACACATGACCAAAGCACACACCCATGTGCTAGGCCATGTGTCACACACGATTGAGACACACGCCTGTGTCTCTCGCCGTGTGGAAAAAAATAAGGTCACTTCCAAGCCTTATTTCTCACCCAAACATGTCTTCCACCTACATTAACACTTAACCATATTCCCAATCTAATATAAAACATTTGAATCAAACTAAAACCAAGTTTTGTGCATGGCATATCAACTCATATATTCAATTATCCAAACTTACCAAAACCACCATACATACATATAGGCATATTTTACCAAATTTATACTATCTTAAAACCAATATTCAACATGCCTATATAATTTCCATCATTTATCCATTTCAATGCACATCATCATATTAAGGCCACTATTTACATACCAAAACATACCAATTACAAGCCATATCAATGGCTAATTTCAACCAAACACATGCATACTATTCTTCACCACTTTTAGCCTATACATGCCATCATAATCTAAAATTTAATTTATTATTTATACCAAAATGGGCTAATGGATAGTGTGAGATATCTCTCTCCAAGCCTCCAACCCAACGAGCTTCCGGAGTACTATAAAACAGAGAAACTAAAACAGAGTAAGGTTTAAAGCTTAGTAAGCTCGTATAACGGGAATTTAACTTACCATTCATTTACATTTAAGGTAAGCATACTAAATACATTCAAAGCAAATTGGCCACTTGCCTAAACACATATCCTTATCAAGCATGTTAGTCATGTAATTTACATGAATATCAAGAAACATGTATGGTATCATCAATATTCAATTTCCACAATCATGTATTTATCATTTCAAATATCCATGAACATGTACCTATCATATTTTTGTATTTCAAGTATTTCTCATAGTAATTCATCTCGAATTCATATCATCTCATGTCAGAACTCTACCCATTGAATCATTTAAAATATAGATGGATACAAGGGTAGTACACTTGAAGTGAACAAACAAAAAATCTGTCAATTCATATTCGGGGGTGCTCATTAGAGCATATAAACGGAAAGCTCTCTCTCAAGCCATATAACAGGAAGCTCATGTGAGCCATGTAACAGGATGCTTATTCGAGCTGTATAACGGGAAGCTCATAAGAGTCATAATTAGGAAGCTCATGCGAGCCAATAACGGGTAGCTTCAAAAAGCCATTAATCGGAAAGCTCCAGATAGCCATAATCGAGAAGTTCAAGCGAGCAATATAGGGAAGCTCTAGAGAGCCATTAATCAGGAAGCTCACAAAGAGCCTTAAATCGAGAAGCTCACGAAGAGCCATATAACGGGAAGCTCATAAGAGTTGTGGTGTGTCTACAACATATGCAGAATCACAACCAATCGGGATGCTCCAAAAAGTTATTAATGGGAAGCTCGCAAGAACCATATAACAGGAAGCTTGAGAGGGCTAATAACATGATTCTCTTTCGAGCTGTGGTGTGTCCGTAACATATGCAGGACCACAACCAATTCAAGAACCATGTATCCAATCTAATTTCATTTATTCAAATGGGAATTTATGCTTATAGATCATTGTCAGATATGTGAATACTTTCATATACATGATAATAATACAATCACATACATACAATTCAATTTAACACATATAAGTGCTCAATTTAGTTACACGAACTTACCTCAACAATGTTCATGAACTTGTATGCTACTAATCCATTACTTTTTTTACCTCGATCTAGCTCCGTATTTGGTCTATCCGGATCTATACGAGTAAATTTAGCTCAATTTAATACAATTCATATTCAATTCAATTCAATTCACATCTTAGGCAAAATTACCATTTTGCCATTATACTTTTAATTAATGATGATTTCGTCCCTAGGATCGGAAAATGAAATTCATGCAATTTAATCCTTATTCCAAGCCTAACTGATTTTTACATGTAACATTAACAGCCCATGTATTTCATAAAATTTAGAATTTTTCCATGAATTTTACAACTTTCTAATTTAGTCCTTTTCTTTAATTAATTTTCCATGGATGAATCATCATACTCATGTACTAACTCCTCTTAATAGACTATTTTCCATATAAGGACCACCAAGTTTGAATTCCATAGAAGTTTGATGCTTATAACTACTAGAACTCAACTTTTGCATTCCATGCAATTTGGTCCTTTTTATCAAATTAGATATGTAATCAGTAAATTTTTTTAATGAAATTTTTATACGACATTCCTATCATAATGTAGACCATGAAGTAATATTAAAATAATTTTCCTTACAGACTCAAATTTGTGGTCCCGAAACCACTGTTCCGATTTCACTGAAAACAAGTTGTTACAACATGGGGGTGGTCGACGGTTACACACTGGATGCCTTCTTGGTTCAGCTTCTGGCGGGGTTTGTGGTTGTTCTGGTTGTGGGTGTTGGGAGAATGACCCACCTTGATAGAACAAAGACTAAAGAGGTGTTTGCATCACCCATGGCGGAAGTGTTTGAATCCCGTAAGGCGATTGGGATTGGAAATGAGATGAGCTCCCTGACGGTGCCTCATGCGATCCCTCCTAGAGCGATGGCCTATATATCGTCTGTTGAGTCGGAGTTATCGGGAAAGGAGATGCACTGGGCCATGCATTCCAACCTGGCATATGATTAGGAAAAGGAAACATATAAGGGTTAGGATACATATAAGGGCTAGGATACGCACCTCGCATAATCCTAAGGGGCTGTGGTGTAGGCGTGGTCGCTTGAGGAATGGGCATTGGGCCCAGTATTACGTGGGCGTTGTTGATAGGCGCGCCCTGTTAGCCTTTCTCCTTTGATTTAAAAGGCCCCATCATTGCCTTCCGACACGGATTTGTCAACGCCTTTCCTCTTTGGAGAGCAAATATGGCTTGCCATGGATCCTAAACAATGGCATGTAATCCGAATCGCACACTAAATCTGAAACGATGATTGATTCACGAGTAGGTATATAATCATATCAATTTTCCCACATTTCGATATAATCCGAGAAGAAGATCGGCTAATGCGTATTCGATCACCGTAAGTCAATTTTTTACTCTCCATCGAGCACCTCGGGTGCCACGGGAATCGGTTGTCAGGATCCAAATTGCCACAACACTCTATCTATCTGGTGCATCTAAACAATAGCGTAGTTGATCAATGAGACCCTAACATGCCATTGTTCAGATTCTGTAGGAATTCATCCGAAATTACTACCTAAATTGCTGGATCCTTGTATAGTGTCCATTGAAACTATATGAACGTGATAAAAATATTAGTTATATACATAATACTAAATATGAAATGACTATGTTAAGTATACATATTTCATTTATATAGATATACTTACATGCGCTTCCAACCATTAGTCTAATAGAAGCCATATATCTTTAAGAGCAATAAGTATTCTAACATAACTCGCCGAATGGTTCCACCTAATTAAATAAAATTTTAGCATAAAATTATATTTTAAACCTGTGTAATAATTGTAAAATACAATATAAATTTTACCTCGTTAAGAGTGGGAATGCATACGGCTGATTCACTCGATGACATAAAAATGGAAGGCGAAACCGAGCCCATGATTATAGCAGTGATGGGCAACCTTTGATTTGGCTTTACTTGGTTGCGTTGCTCAGCAAATCTCTTGGTACAATGTCGAAAACATGACAGACCTCCAATTGAGTTCGCCAGCTGCTCCAAAATTGATGAGTTTTATTAGCCACCTCAGATGTACGAGGTTTTGTGACAAGTTCGGGATCAGATAACCTCTAATGATCTCAAGGGTGTATGCCCGAGCATATCGTATTCTTTTTACTTTAGTCAATTCATCCCCTAGCTCTAGGAATGTGCCTCATAACTAGCCCATCTTGATCTGACCTCCGTAAATATTATCCAGAATCGCACCCAAAAATCGTAGCATATGACTCCCCAATTAGTAAATTTAATGACCCATCCACCAGCAACCCCAATTGTAACTACACATCTTCCAAAGTGATGGTACACTCCCCGCATGAAAGATGGAATATATGTGTCTCGGGTCTCCACCTTTCTATGAACGCACTGATGAGTTTCGGGTCCAACTTGCACCCCCAACCTATATTGGCCACGTGTCAAAAACCCGCTTCCCTCAAGTAATTTTCTATCAACAGCGATGAAAGATCAGACATATTACGAATATAACTTAGTAACACCCGATCTACTGACTGTTATAAAAAAATTATAAAATAAATATTAATTAAAAGTACATAAATGAAAAAAAGTATTAAATAATATTTAAAAATTGAAATTAACCCTTATGATTTTCATTTTCTCAACGGAGATATGTTTATGATCGAGACGAATTAATTCCCCAACCATTGCTAACACGATCAAATATCTTAAAAATTATAAAAAAAATAATACTGGTTTAAAAACAAATTAAAGGAAATTTAGATAGAAATTTGAGGGCTTTTTTGAGAAATTTGGAAGAAATTAAAGGAAATTGTGTAAAAAAAATAGGTGGGGGTTTTATAGTTTTTTTTATGACCGTTAGGGCCAAAAACATGGGCTAAAGTGCGTCCCTATGGGAGCACTTTTGTAATGTCAGCAAAGCGCGTCCACGTCAACGCGTTTTATGCTGACATGGCGAAAGCACTCCCCTAGGGACCCGTTTTTCTGAAATTTCCCCTTAAAACGTGTTTACGTGGACGCATTTTTGGTTTTTTGGCCCATTTCGATAAATAAAGTTTAAAGTGGCCCATTTCCGTAAATAAAGTTGGAAATGGGCCTTTTTTAGTAAAATAGTCGTTATATTTCTTGTTGATTGAGCAAATTTAATCATGAGTGCAATTAATGATGATTACAGTTGGTATGAAGGCAAGACATGGGATAATCTATACAATGAAGTGGAATCAAGATGGTTAAATGGAGCTTTGATGGACCAATGGAGTTCGGATAGTGAATGTGGAAAATAAGGGTATTTATATGAATCTCTGTTTGATGTAGATGATAAAAAGACTGATATGCCTAAATACCCAATAAAGTCTCTTTGTAATCCGCAACAAACATCGTCATACGAAAGAATTGAGCCCGACAAACCTTCAGCCCATAATATAAGTGCACGCATGGATAAATATGGTTATGATGATAGTTGGAGTGATTTGGATGACATGTCTTTTTGGTATGATGATGGGTAGAAAAATGAAGGACATATCCAGTCGAGCGGAGCTTCGACAAATTAGTGGGGTGATGATAAACCATATGACATGCTCGAGAGTCCAAATGAGCTATCTTATGATTCACATATGGTATCTTCAAGTTAAGTACTTATGTCGTCCACATCTGAGCAGCTATCGAACATGTTAGAAACTATGGCTCAAATGATGAAGAGACAAAAAAATATCATAGGCGCTACCTCCACTGAAAGAGGTCATACATGTTGTTCCCGAACCAAATCATGAGGACCACTAAAAAAATGAGCACCACCATGATTTGAATGAAGAAATTCAACAAGAGTTTGGAATCGTAGACTGTGTTGATAAACTGAATATACCCGAAGGTGTCCCTGATCTAATTAACATAGAAACAGACATAACATCAAACATAGCCATTGACATAAAAGTAGAAGTAACCACTAGCATCGAGCTTAAACTAATCTTGAATGAAAGTGTAGAAAAGCCAATACACTTTCTCGCCATAGAAAGAAGAAGTGTCGATCGAAGAGGTCGATGAGTTTGATTCATTCTCATCCAACAAGGGTAATAGAGCTCGAGTGACCAAAACTTCACGTGACATGAAGAGGATGAAACTCGATGTAGTAATACCCCAGAAAACAATTTGGGGTTGGCTCAGACTTGGTACCAAATGGCTCGTAACGTGGATTTCATGTCGGTTAAAAATAAGACAATATCAATGGAATCGATCGAAGGGGCTAGTTTATATACATTGACAATGGAACAAACGATTTAATCAAAGTGTCGAGAATGTAACATCCTAAAATTAGGGGTTCTGTATTTTGTGCTATTCTTTTGGTTTGGCTCGTTTAGCTTGTTATTTTGGTATGTTTGGGGGTCTTGGGGAGGCTCGAATTCGAGCCAAAGCTTTGGTAAAATTTTGGTTTTTAGGCATAAGAAGGGAAAGCTAGGGGAAGCAGATTTTAAGGATATTTATTTGTGTTTGATGACACAAAGATGAGCTTATGGTGGAGTGGATGTGGCGTCACTTGTAGGAGCAAAGGGGAAGGAGTTTGAATCCTATCTACTGCATTATGGAGCTTTATTTTTGTGCTAGGATGGAGAAGAAGTGGCATTCGGCTGGGACTCTACAAGGTGGTTGTTGAATGAGTCAAACCATTTGAAATGGACGGAGGAGAGGAGCTTGGGGAGTTTGAATGGGTACATGATTGGATTTTAGCATGGCGTTTCATCCACAGACTAATGTTCAATCAGAAAGGGTAATTCAGATTCTGGAAGACATGTTGAGAGGTTGTGTAATTGACATCAAAGGTAGTTGGGAGGATTTCTTATCGTTGGCAGAATTTGCGTACAACAATAGCTATCAATCCAGTATTCAGATTGCACCCTACGAAGCGTTGTATGGTCGTAAGTGTCGTACTCCTACCTGTTGGACAGAGTTCGTTGAGCAATAGTTGTTGGGTCCGGAGTTGGTCTTAGAGACGGAGGAAAAGGTTAAGTTGATTCGAGCTCGGCTGAAGGAAGCTTCTGACAGGAAAAAATCATATGCAGATCTGAAGCGTAACGTAATAGAATTTTCAGTGGGTGATCAGGTTTTTCTGAAAGTTTCACCTTGGAAGAGGGTTCTAAGATTTGGACGGAAAGGCAAGTTGAGCTCTAGATTCATCGGGCCTTATCAAGTGTTGAAAAGTGTGGGACCAGTAGCTTATCTGCTTGAGTTACCTCCAGAGTTGAATCGGATACATGATGTATTCCATGTTTCAATGTTAAGGCGCTATCGTTCGGATCCATCTCATATAGTGCCGGTGGAGGAAATTGAAGTAAGACCTAATCTATCTTTTGAAGAAGAACCAGTGCATATCTTAGATCGAGATGCTAAGGTGTTGAGAAGGAAGTCAGTTCCGTTGGTTAAAGTTCTATGGCAAAATCACGGTTCAGAGGAAGCCACGTGGGAGCCGGAAGATGTGATGCGATAGTAATACCCTTACCTCTTTTGATCAGGTAAATTTTGAGGCCGAAATTTCTTTAAAGGGGTAGAATTGTAACATCCTAAAATTAGGGGTTCTACATTTTGTGCTATTCTTTTGGTTTGGTTCATTTAGCTTGTTATTTTGGTATGTTTGGGGGTCTTAGGGAGGCTCGAATTTGAGCCAGAGCTTTGGTAAAATTTTTGTTTTTAGGCATAAAAGGGGAAAGCTAGGGGAAGCAGGCTTTAAGGATATTTATTTGTGTTTGATGACACAAAGATGAGCTTATGGTGGAGTGGATGTGGCGTCACTTGTAGGAGCAAAGGGGAAGGAGTTCGAATCCCATCTACTGCATTATGGAGCTTTAGTTTTGTGCCAGGATGGAGAAGAAGTGGCATTCGACCGGGACTCTACAAGTTGGTTGTTGAATGAGTCAAACCATTTGAAATGGATGGAGGAGAGGAGCTTGGGGAGTTTGAATGGGCCAACTAATTCAAATGGTGGATGGAGAGGGCTTGGTGGAGCAAATCTAGGAGCAAATCAACGGATTTGAGAGGGGGAGTGGGAGTTGGCGACATGTTGGGGAGTTGGGGGGGAGAACTTCGGCTATGTTGTGTAGTTGGCTAGGAATTTCGGCATTTGTGGTGGGTGATAGCAAAAATTGAAAGCTCTTAGGGTATGTGTGCCGAAATTTTCTGCTTGTGATTAAGCATTTTTGCATTTTCAGTTTTGGCAACGCAAGCGTTTTGGGGTCATTTCTTGTCAACTCTTTCTTGCTAGTGTCGAAATACTCAACCTCTTTTCTTCATCTTTTCTTCTCTTAAATTGGGTGTTGGCCGAAACTTCTTTGCACCTCTCTTCTCGTCTATTCTCTTTTATTTCTCCTTAGCCATTGGTTTTTTTTGCGTCACCAAGAGTTGAACCTCTCATTCATCTCCTACTATTTGTTTCTCCTCCATAACCGAACCTTAACTGTCTCCTTTACATCTCTACATTCTTCATTAAAATCGAAACCCCTACTTCTTGTGTTCTTGTTAGTTTCCTCTATAGCCGAACTTGGGGCGTCTTCTATTACTTCTGCCAATGCCGAATTTCCTTGGTTTCCTCTCGGCTTTTCTTTGTTCAAGTTAGCCGAACCTTAGGAAGTAAAGTGCTAATTGTCTGTCGAAGGTTCCTCTTCAATCGAATTTTTTCTGTGCAAGCTGAATCTTTTCAGCCGACTATAGGGTTCCCTTTTAGACCATAGCCAAATCTGGTGTGGTGTGACTTCTTGTTAACCAAGGTAAGGAGTTCCTCTTTTGTTCTTTGTGATCAGCCTCTATTCATTTTACCCTGCCATAATCAAACCCCTTGTTGGGCAATCGCTATTTCACTATAGTACTGTACTGATCAAGGCTCCCTTCATGGATGCGAGTGCTAGCCATTTTAGGGAGGTATCGTCAAAGGAGCCTAAGGAAGGTAGACCCGTAGTCTCTGCTCTTAAGTTCAAATGATGTGCTGTGTCGGCGGTTCGAGACTTTTCGCCGGGTTGTGGTAGAGAGCCAACATCTGTTTGGGATAGGCAAATCGCGGTTATTCCCGTTAGTAAGAGTGTCGACGATCTAGAGTGCTTAGTTCTTTCACAGTAATCGTGTGTGTAATGCTCACACCTTCTTTTATTATTTTGTATTAATAATCGTAATGGGTGAAAAAGTCAAAACGATCAGATTGATGAAGTGAGATACCCTTGTGGGTAAGGTTGGAGACACCAGGTAAGTACCTTTATGACTCTGCCTTTCGAATAACATAGCCTAAATATATGTATGATTTGATTATCTGTTGTACATTGGAATTATGATTGCATTCATCAGGATATGATAATATGTTGCACGGGCTTTAGGATATGATATTGATTGAAAGGGGAAGTATAATTCAGTGGTTTGGTACCACATATATTAGTGACTATGTCACATTATTTTAGTGGTTTGGTACCACTTATATATATCAGTGACTCTGTCCCAGTGGTTTGGTATCACAGTAGCTTGGTGCCACAGGTGTTTTGGCTGGTTCAGGTGATGTAGAGGATGGAATACTAAGTTGGGCTGGGTTGCATTGCATACCCTTTTTAATATGCCATGTTGTGAGGGCTAAGGCCCAATGTGCTTCTGTGGGCTGAAGCCCAGATTGCGTTCGTAAGGGGAAATACACACTGAGTCTTGGTGACTCACCCCTCTACTTAATTTTGCAGGTAACCCCTAGTTTGAGGATTCGGAGCCGAGGAGGACTCAGCGGTGGCCATGCAGTACTTCTTTCGTAAATTTCGTTCCTTTATTTAAACTTACTTTTAATGTGGGAATTTATTATGTAATAAGGCCTCCGGGATTTTATAATTTGGTTTTCAACTTATTACGGTAATTTCTATTATATGAAATGTTAAATTGGGAGTTTTCTAAACAAAATGGAAACAAACATTGCTTTTAATAATGACATACGGATAACAAGAAAATAAATAATTAAACTCGAAATTTTTACTAGAACTACACAAACTGTTTTTGAATGTCACGATTACAACATCCCCTAATTTCAGCTTTAGTAGTCCAAAACCTGTCTTCGACTATTAATTCTCTTTAATAAAAAGTTGTAAGAAACCCTTAACAGAACTTAAATTTTTAGGAAGAAAACACAAAACGAAAAGTTTTTAAATTTGCCAAGTTTCTTTAAACAACCTTTCCTTGTGACATACCAGATTCGGTCGTAATGTTTAGACCGGGTTTGGGGTGTTACAGAGAACCAGCTGGAAGTTCATCTATGGTGGTAACACGGATTGTCCCTATTTTTAAAGAACTTTTATTTCCAATTTCCAATTTTGTTTTTATTTATTTATTTATTCATTTATTTTATTAATCCTAGTTGTGTTTTTTCCTCCCATAGCAAGTGTAGATACCATGGAGTGACGAACCTTTAAAAAAATCGAAGAGGGTAGAAAATGGGATCAATGTCGTGACATCGTACCTTAATGTTGCGACATCCAAGACAAAACTCCACCTTGTAACATTGAAGGGCCAAGTTTATCCGAATATTTTTAAACGTTCTGTCATCCATTATCAGCACTTTTTCTTTTTCTTCTTATTTTTATTTTCTTATATTATATTTCATATTTCTTGTAGTAGTATTTTTTAGGTACTTTTTCGTCCACATAGAGCACACAAATCCCAAGATTATCATAATAGCATGGATTCGACCTACTCAGGGAAGTTTTCTTGTTTGCACTTTAATTATTTTACACTAAGGGCAATGTAAGTTCTAAAGTATGGGGGGAAGTACATAGGGTTAGTTGGTGTGTGCTTACTTTGATTTAGTTGATTATTTATTTACTAAAATAATTATTTTTGTTTTTGGTTGCATGGTACTTGGATTATATTAATATTGTGAGTAGTGGTTGAAAACAATAAAACATTTAATGATTTTTATCAAGCATGAAATTGATTATTGATATGAGATAATTTGATTATTTTAAAGGGAAATTGATTAGGTTACTTAGTTAAGTTGCATAATAGATTAGAAGTACCTAGGTAAGAATGTCTGATTATGCCATATGAGATATAAGTCGTATAGATAGTCGTAGAAAATTGAATGCTTGAATTGATTATTTTCCATTCAGTTTAATTCGAAGCATGAAAGAAATTGTGTATGGTGAAATGCTTAGGGATGACCTAAGGCATTATTTGAATAGTCAGTTCTCAAATGACCATAACTTAATGCTATGAATCCATTGTCTCCTTATGTAACACCCCTAACCCGTATTCGTCACCGGAATAGGGTTACAAAGTATTACCGAACAAACAAAACAATATAACATTCATTTCATACATCAACGCAAACTTAATATAAATACATTCAATCTCATGCATAACGTCCCTTAATCGAGCCCTTGAAGCCCTAAAAATACCTTAGAAATAGTTTGGGACTAAATTGGAATCAATCAAAAAGTTCAAGAAAAAGTTAGAAAATTTGAATTGCAGGGGTCACACGGCTGAGACATACGCCTATGTCTCGGGCCATGTAACATTCAAAATAGGGACACACGGTCGTGTCTCAACTCATGTCCATGCCTGTGTAACTCTTTGACTTGGGTCACACGGCCAAGCCACACGCCCGTGTGCCAGGCCGTGTAACTCTCGAAATGGCCTCACACACTCGTGTGCCAGGCCGTGTGCTAGGTTGTGTAACTATCTAACTTGAAACCTTTAAAATCTATAAGGAACACACGGCCATGTTGCATGGCCTTGTGTCGCATGGCCAAATTCAAGCCATTTCCTTCACCCATCTCAAACATGTACCTACAAGTCATTTGTACCCTTGACCAAGGCACCAAAACATGCATAAAATAACCAATTCAAATAACCAAAATCCATTCAACCAATATGCCATATAAGCACCTCAATCACAATCAAACTAACATGCCTAAACATAAGAATATTTAATCACATTGCTACCATTTCAAAACATACCATACTTGACCTATACCATGCCAATAAAAACTTACCATTTGGAGCATTACTCACATGTATCAAAATCACATTAGTGACACAAACCTACCATTTTCAAATTTTACTAAACAACCAACATATATATACAAATCAAAATCAACACTTAGCATTCAACCCAAACTTTAAACATAAGTCCACCTATACATGCCATTATAACCTGGGCCAAAACATTAAAAACTATTGATATATTCACTGGATAATGTGATAGTTCTCCGACAAGCTACCAAATAGATCGAGCTTCCGATAATCTATAAAACATAGGAAAGAAAACTACGTAAGCATATAATACTTATAAATTTGTAAATCATGAATATAGTTTACCATTTTAATGCATAACCTACACTTTAAACATGATTCAATCCAACAAAAGTTTGGAACAAGCCTAAGCATCATCAACAACACATGTTAGTGCATTAACACATAACTCAATTGAACTATCACATGATAAGCTAGATATACATAATCATAATGCCTTTGAGTTTATACTTTCTATAAACATAGATACATATTCATTTCATACCTTTCCATAGATTTATAACATAGTCTATCAAAACACTTATCGTTCCTTCCCTTTTTAGGTTCATTGAACCACTTAGAATAATATTAGATACATAGGAAAGCTCACACAAAGTTTGCTAAACATATGGTCAAAACCATTCATTTTCCTTTTCCTTCACATCGTTACTCACTCGAGCCATAAAATGGGTATGCTCACACAAGCTGACGATTGGAATCTAAGGTACACGATGTCGCTCACACAAGTTGACGAGTATTCACAACAAATGCAGGACCTTAGCCATCAGTAGGACATTCAAGACCAGGACCCGAAACATGGTAACCTTGAAACATCCCAAACCCGGTCCACGAGCCTTGACCAGATTTGGTATGTTCCTCAAGTAAACCGGTTTAAAATTCTTTTGTTATTTAGGAAAAACTTGTGTGATTTAAAAAAAATATTGTTTGGGTTGGGCTTGTGTTGAAAACCAATTTATCTTACATTGAAATCCATTTATTTAAGGTGACAAAACATTTAGGGTTTATTTTAAAAGAAATTTTACTTAAACTTTAATTGATAAAAATTTGTAAACATAATAAATAAAATAAATGTAAAATAAAATAGTTCCCTATGGCCTTATTACATCAAATAAATCCAAATAATTGAAAGTACTTAAGTAAAAATAAAAGTCCAAATCGTAAAAGTTCTTCTTTGTGCATGGCATGGCACCTTTAAGCTCCACACCCTTGGTCCATTACCGATCATCACCAAAAATGTTCCCACAACGGGTGAGTCAACAGACTCAATATGTACACAACACTAAATCATAATAGAATTAGGCATACAAGAGTTACACATTCAGAACAATGAATACAAGTTATGATGCATTCCTAAACCCAAACCTAATTGTCCATCCGCTACACACCCCCGCACTGCCACCACACCGTGGGGACTACTAAGTCAACCCTCCATCCGCTACACACCATCGGCGCGCGCCATCAGCTGCGATCGACGTGCTCATCGCCCATATAAAATTTGTGGCATAGCCACGAGATAATTGTGTCATGAGACACCACATTCGAGATAATGTAACCGGTTACCACATTCGGATAATGTGACCAAGTCACCACATTCGATAATGTGACCAAGTCACCACATTCGGATAGTGAGACCAAGTCACCACATTCACTTCCCTTTCTCATATAACCCGAATGCCCCATATTATTCATATTATGCATATCATACTTAAATTCACATTCTTATCATATTTCACATGTTAAATATAACATATTTCGTAATCCTAATAGGAGTAGGAAACGTACCTGAGTACTTTGTACCACATTATGGTACCTTAGCCATATTCACATTCTTAATATCACATATTTTAATTAAACATGCCATAAAACGTATTACGAAGTAGTGTGGGGTACACACCTGATTCGCTTAGCAAATTCCTTGAGATCTCGTAATCTGATCTATCGCTTAGATCCTTAATCCCTACATTTGATTAATCACTTACTAATTTAATAGAAAGCCATTCGGCCATAAATCCAAATCCTAGTAGGATTAGTACACTAAAACTTACCTTGTTGCTGATTGACTTAAGAATCAAGTCCCGAATCTTTGTGATGCTCACCCTTGAAATCGGCTAACTTCCAAAACTCCTATCGGGTTAGTTTTCGGCTTTTGAAATAAATCTAAATACTAAAATAGGCCTTAGCCGAAACTTATAATCACTTACCTTGTGGATATTTTAAATCCTGAAATTCATCGAATAACTAGGGAACACGCGGCCTATGGTGTACCTTCGGGAAAAGAACTTCAACTTCCTTGTAGTCGACTCTGGGCCAAATCTCGAAACCTTATTTGAAGAAATCGATTGCACCTTCACTTCAACCTTCAGAGATTCTGCTATGGCTAAATGATGCTCTCACAACTTTCGACTTTTGGAGGGATTAGAAAGAAAAGAGAAGGAAGAATAAAGATGGAGGATTCGGCTAGAACACAAGGTATTTCGGCTTGGCAAAAATAAAAGAAGAAGAAGATTTGGTGAAGAGAATTCGGCAGAGGCTTTCAAAGAACAGAAAATAATGCAGAATGGCCTCTCTTTTCGTTTTATAGCCGAAATTACTAAGCTAGAGTCCCTTACTTGGCCACCACTCTTCTTTATTGATAAGTTTATCTTTTAATTATCATAAATAAAAGAGTTTAATCTAACATTTATCTCTTCAAAATAATCCAATTTAAAAATCCTTTATTTATCACCTTTTTAATCGAATATTTATGAAAATAAAACACCTCCTTTCTAGAAGCATGTGCCGTCCACCTCAGTCTCCTGGAAGCAAAAATAAAACCTCCTTTATTTGCTTCCCAAGTGACTCGAACTCAGGCCCATTCCTCTTGCATATGGCGCCATTTCCATAGGCCCTAAGTGACATCTTCAGGCCACTTTTCCAAGCCTATTTGTGTGTCAAATTTCACCAACTTTTTCTTTTTAGGCCACCTTGCCTTAATTTCCTCTTTTAAACTTTAAAACTCGACATTTCTAAGTTTCCAAAAATTTTCATTTGGCTCTGTAAACTTGACATTTCCTTACATTTCCAAGTTTCCAGAAATGTTCACTTTCCTCTTTTGAATCATTTCCTTACATTTCCAAGTTTCCAGAAATGTTCTCTTTCCTCTTTTGAATCATTTCTAAATCATGTCCATAGATTTTCAGGTTTCCAAAAATGTTCATTTCCAGATCATTTCCATACATTTTCAAGTTTCCAAAAATGTTCATTTCCAAATCATTTTCATTCATTTCCGGGTTTCCAAAAATATTCAAAATTTATTCTTAGTACATAAAACATGTCACTTCGTACAATTAAACCGAAAATGCATAGGCCCTTTCCAGGATGTTACAAACCTTAATGACATGCCATTTGTATCCTATATATTCCCAAGGTTCAAACAAGACTCGATAATCGTCATAACATCGTTGGATTTCCATCATTCATTTACATGATAAATAACACAATAACATATATATCAAAATAACATTAAAACGTTATTTAAACATACGAACTTACCTCGATAACAAAGATGTCGAAATAAGATCAACTAATCCAAGGCTTTAACTTTTCCTCGATCTAGATCCGTACGAGGTTTATCTTGATCTAAATAATCAAATTAAATCCATTTAATACTTATACTATTCAATTCAGTCCAAAATTTATACTTTTCAAAATTACACTTTTGCCCTTAATATTTAACTTCTTTACAATTTAGTCTTTAATATTGTAAAATGAAATTTAAACAATTTCACCCATATTTCATGCTAGCTGAAATGCAAAGGGACTTATCTCAACCCATACAAATCATCATTTCACAATTTTACCATGTAATTTTATTACATTTACAAATAAGTCCCTAAATGACAATTTCATCAAAAATCCCTTAACAAAACTTGTTTATTAAACAACGACTCATAATCATTCAGTAAACTCTAAGAATCATGCAAACATGTTCATGGAAAAACCCTAAACCATTAAAAAAATTTCAAATTAGTCCTTAGGCTAGGTAGATTAAGCTACAACGATCCCGAAAACATAAAAATCATTAAAAAATGGAACAAAATAAAACTTACATGCAAGGAGGGAGTTATCGAATGTTCAAGGTGCAACAATGGAGATTTTTCTCTCTAATTTCGATGGACCAACCAACTAAAGAAGATGATACTTTCATTTTAGGTTATTTTACATTACTTATTTATTAAATTGCTTTACTAACCTTTTTAATTAACTAAATAAAACATCAATTTCATCCCCATCTTTGTCCACTAATAATAATAATGGTCTAATTACCATATAAATCCCCTTAGTTTAAAATTTCATATTTGCACCTTTTATGATTTAGTCCTTTTCACGAAATTAAGCATGCAAACGTCAACATTTCTTAACGAAATTTTTATACAACCTTACTAATATACCATAGAAATTAAAATAATAATAATAAATATTTACTCATCAAATTTGTGGTCTCAAAACTACTATTCCAAATTAACTGAAAACAGGTTGTTACACCTTTTTTGAGTCTGATAACTCATTTTTGATGAACCAACAAAAATGAAACCCAAAAGTCAAAAATTAATTGAAAACCTGAACTCTCACTTATCATTGGTCCTTTAATACATTATAAAATAGATGTTAGCCCATAGATATTGAGGGTTTAGGTAGATACATAACGCTGGTTTCAAAAAGAATTAGAACAAAAAAAGGAAGAAACAATGTGATTTAGTAATTATAGGTAAAAAAAAGTGCGAAAAATAAAAATCTAGAAAAAATCAAATGTAAAAACGATAACAAAAAGCATAGAACAACAACAAAAGCATTGTGAGTGAGAAAAGAGTAAAAAGTCAAGTGACAAAACAAAAGGTCACAAAAGTGAGAGAAAACTCAGTCATCAGTGCACCAAAACTCGTTAAGCTGACCATAGTTGCTAGTATTGTATTGTATCTTCCTACATGGAGAGATAAGAAAGGTGAGAGAAAGAGATAAAATGCGGTAAGCTTGAAATGGACACTTAGGGGGAAGAGAGGGAACAGTGTCATGTGCCTAACTATTTCTAGTATTTGAACTATTTTGAGCCATATATTCCTTTGAACTCATACCATCCCAAGCCTCAGAACATTACAAGCCTAGAAAACCAATATGTCTTAAATGCTTTCTGTGCATAATCTTCCAAAATTGCTAACAATTATACTTAGTGAATATTTTTTATCCACATGATTGTGTTTGCTACATATCTGCTTGATTTATGTTGATGGTGATATTGTTAAACATTTGGTATGGGAATTACTTCTAAGTTATTAGTAATCGAACTTTGTAAACTAATCCTAATTTACTTTCAAAAAGTTTTAAACCCATCGAACTATCAATATTAAGTTGCATGTGCGATAAGATTTTTTATACCTTTAATATTTGACAATCATGTTCCTAGTAGTTAAAAAATCAAAAGGACATCTTCCTTTTGCATGATATAATAACTAAATCAAACCATCTTATCATATATTTAGGTTTTTATGCTTGAAGTAGCAATTTATCTTTTTAGTAGTTTTTATTACATCTTAGATATCTAAATATGGTTACATGGTCTTGTAGGACAAATTTGGAGTTAAAGAGGCATATCTAGTTCAAATCTACGCTTATGGCACAACTCTAAGACATCGATTTCACAACACTGAAGAAAGAAGCAAAAACAAGTCTTGGAGCGAAACTACTTACTATGTCGCAGCACGCCCCTGCTATGTTGCGACATGCCCTCTATGTTGCAACAACGCAGGCCTATGTTACAACACGGCTTCTGCGCGGCCCAAAAATCCCTGCACGTGACAGTTGTGTTTTTTAGGGAAATTATGAGTATTTGTCCTAATTGGACTCTAAACACTTCAAGGATAGTGTAACGACCCGGTTTTAGTGAAATTAGAACAATGGTTTTGGGACCACAAATCTGAGTTCATCAAATTTATTTAATATTATTTTGTGGTCTACAAGTTGATAGTATCAGTGCACAAAAATTTCGTTAAGAAATTTTACCATTTGTATGCCTAATTTGTGAAAAAGGACTAGATCGCATAAAATGCAAAAATTGTGTTCTATTAGCTAAAGGTGTCAAATAGCTATAGAACTTTAAAGTAGAGGTCTTTATTGAGTAATTAGACCACTAATTGAGTTAGTGGATGTACATGGAGTAAAATCAGGAATTTGGAAATACTAGGTAATGTTAGGTTATTAAAAGATAAAATAAACAAAACAAAAGATAGCTATCATCTTTTCATTTCTTTCTTCACCAGATTGATTCTAGTAGCAAGAAATAGCCATGGAAGCTTGAAAATTTCAGCCAAGCTATTCTCTTGCATGTAAGTTATTTTGGTGGTTGTTTTTATTGATTTTCATGTTTTGGAACCCTTATAGCTTAAGCTAGCTACATAGGGGGCTAAGTTGCAATATGATTGAAAGTCTAGGATTTTTCCGTGAGAGCATTTAGGTTTTTTTTTTTATGTTGAATGGAAGAAATTGAATCTTGGTTGTTAAATAAACAACTTTTGTTAAAGGATTTTTAATGAAATTGTTAAATATACATTAAATTGTGAAAAAAATGAAAAGTTGGTGATAAATGTGTGAAATGATGGGATATATGGGGTGATTTGAACACCTATAAAACTTAGCTAGGCTTGGGCGTTGAGAAATTTTCATGAATTTCATTTTTAAGAGCCTAAGGACTAACTTGTAAAGAAGTCTAATTGTTAGAGGCAAAATAGTAATTTTGCCATATCATGAAATTTGATTAAATTGAATAGAATAAATATTAAATTAGTTAAATTTGATATTATATAGATCAAGAAAAGCAATGTTCTGATTTAAACCGAGGGAAAGAAAAAGTAGCGGATTGATAGGTCAATTTACTCCGTACTAATTCGAGGTAAGTGCGTATAATCACATTGCATATTTATATACTTTAATTGAAATATATGTATGTGAAATTAGTAATTACGGTGTATAAATATTGAATGCATAACTGATATAGTACTAAGAATACCGAGCCCCGTTTGAACCTTAAAAACTCGTAAGATACAAATGACCTGTCATTAGGGTTACCGATTTTGGTTGAGATCCTGCATGTGTTACAAACTCACCACAGCTCGTATGAGCTTATCGATTCTCAGCTCATAAGAGCTTATAGTATTTTAGCTCGGAGGAGCTTACCGATTTTGGCTCGTAAGAGTATACATGTACATGAATTGAGAAATTTACTATCCAGTACACTTCGCGTGTACCACCCGCGTATATAACAGTATTCTAGTTGGTTCAACGGGCATAGTGTTATTACAGGGATATGCAAGTTTGATATGAAAAAGTACAGATATTTATATGGAAATGATTGATATTTGATATATGGGTTTGTAATGACCCGATAGTCGGGTAATTGAAAAGTGCATTTTCGGGTAACTGCTTTCGAAAAATGAATTATATTTACGAAGTTAGTTGTGTGGCTAATTAGATTTTGGATAGGTGAATTAGCTTGAATTAAGGTTAGTTTAATGTAAGGACTAGATTCAATATAGGAAAAAGTTGAATTATAGAATCAAGAAAAGTTGAATGACTAAATTGCAAATTAAGCCATAGGTGCCAAATGTATGGTAAAAATTAAATACATGTGTAATAAATATTATACATACATTTGTAATACATGTATGTATTTCCTTATTATTTAAGTTCATAATAATTACTATTAAAATATAACATTAAATTAAAGAAATAAAAGAAACAAAAGATAAAAGAAAGAAACAGAATGTGAAACGAAAATAAGGGAAAGAAAGAAGGAAAAGAAATGGAGAAATTAGGGGTTTAAGGTTCAAGCTTCATTTCGTAAGTCAATTTAGTCCCTTTTCTTGTAATTTTGATGTTTTGGAATCCTAGAACAAAATATTACTTGATTTATATGGAAATTTTGTAAGTTAGTTGATTTTGAGATGTAGTTTATGTTGAATTAATTGAAGAATTAGGGTTCAATTGATAGAATTTCAAGTTAGAATTGAATAAAGGATTGAATTGTAAAACAAATCATAAGTTTTGAGTAATAGGGACTAGATTGAAAAAAATTTTGAAATTAGGGTTTTATGATGACATTAAGAGTTGAAATTAGTTTAAAGTGAAAATTCAATAAAGATATGGAATTAGTTTTGTACAAATAAAGTTAGTATTGGTTAAGGACTAAATTAGAATTTAGAAAAAGTTGTTTATACATTGAAATATTTAATGTTAAATTGTGTTGTATTGACGATTTTCAATTATTTTAAATTCGTAGTAAACGCGTTGAGCTGAAACCTCGGCTAGGAAAGGAAAAGACAAAGTTAACGAGGAGTAGCTCGATAACTCTAGTTTGTATTTCTATAATCCGGCTAATTATTAATTGTCGTATTTATTATTATAATTATGGTGAGTGGAATTGAGGTAAGTATTGGTATCGAATTGAATTGAATTATGAATATATGTGATTATTTGAATTGAAATGTGTATTGGTTGGAAATTGAGAAATCAAAATTGAAACCTTATTAAGCAGATCGAAATGAGAGTCGGTTATAGTTGGCATGCCATAGGATTGGAAGTGTTCAGGGATACTTCGACCACGAGTCGATGAGACACTGGATGTCAAATTATTACTTCGGATAAATTCGATGAGGTACTGGGTACCAACTTACTTCAGCATGGCCGATGAGACACTGGGTGTCAACTTATTGCTTCGAATTATTTGATGAGGCACTAGGTGCCATACTGGTGTGTTTTGGTTGGATCCGTGTATCTGCCAAAGTCCGAGTCTTGTTAATAGGGGCAAATAAATGAATTGGCAATAAGTTTGATATTGAATGTGAATTTGAAATTGGATATGGAATTGAATTGTACAAATGTAATGCATGAACCAAGGGTTCATGAAAAGAGTATTGTTATTACCAATTGATATATGAATCAAAGTGAGAAAAGTTAATTGAATTAGATTAAATTAATTATTGATTGACTAATGTTTATATTTGGTTAAAAAGTGTATGTTTTATAATGTTATTTCCTTTGAAGTATTCAGATTATAGAAATACTACTGAGTTTTATACTCAGCGTACGGTTTGTTTCAATGTGCAAGTTAGGTTAAAGTAGAATTGCAGAATCAGCATCCATAGTCGATCTCGAACTCAAAGTGGTGAAGTATATTTATTTTGTTAGTGGCATGTACCTAGGTGGTCATATGTATGTCATTTTAATAAATGGTTGTATGTAATGACATAAGACAATATTAGTTGGTTATATGTAGAAAATATGTGTTATGTTGAAGTTATAATGGCTTATTTTGGTTAAAGTATGTGTGAAGTTAATATATGAAAATTTTGGTTGATATTTGGCTTTAAATTTTGTTTAGTTTGAATGAATTGAATTGCTTAGTATATGTATAATATCTATGTTGGTATATTGATTAAGTTAATAGATTGTTATTTTGTCATGATTAGATGTATTTGTATTTGTTTTGGATTGGTTGAATGATTGGTTTTTGAAATGTTTGGTGTTCAAAGTTTGTAGGGTTGGTAAATTTGAAGTATAAGCCTCATTTTGAGTCCACACGGCCTGGGATAAAGGCGTGTGACCAGACTGTGTGAGACACACGGCTTATACTTGGCGTGTGGATAGGCCGTGTGCCCCTTGAAGTTTTAATTTTCCAAAACAGAATGCTCAGGTTTTGCCACACGGGCAGAGACACGGGCGTGTGTCTCAGCCATGTAAGGAACACGGCCTAGTGCCCGGGTATGTGCTTTTGCCATGTGAAAATTGCACCTAATTTTTGAAAAATAAATTGACCACACGGCCTAGCACACGGGCGTGTGGCTTGGCCATGTGAGGTAAGTCAGAGAGCACATAAATTAGGACACGGCCTGAAGCACGGGCATGTCATAAGGTCACACGGGCGTGTGAGCCCTGTATTTGAGAAAAAAATTGGAATTTCACGAAAAATTTCTTGAGCACTTGAATTGGTCCCGAATCACTTTTATCACGTATTTTGGGCCTCGAGGGTCCTTAAAAGGGACATTGTGAATGTTTTATAGTATGTATGTTATTTATTTGTATAATGTTTGTAATATTTCTGAAAGGTTCGGTAATACTCTGTAACCCTATTCTGGTAACAGTTTAGGGTTAAGGGGTGTTACAGGATTCATAGCATAGATGTCACATTAATGGAATTCAATTAATTGATGAATTCGTATATGTTTTTCGTTTTTATGTGAATATATGACTAACATGATTATGGATTGTATAATAGACCTTTGCCAAATTGAACTGATTTATGCTTTGAGTTATTTACCTAAAATTTGTGGTAATATGGTAAGTTTTATTCTATGATTTACGAACTTACTAAGCTTAATTGCTTACTCTGTTTATTTGTTCATGTTTTATAGTATTTCGGAAACTCGCTCGATTCATAAGTCGTTGGAGATTGTGTCATACTATCAAATACTCATTTTGGTACTTTGGATTTTGTATATTTTGGGTTAAATGGCATGTATATGTGTTTTGGTTATGTGGCCTATATGTTTTGTTTTGTTTTGGCCATTTGATTTGGCTTGAAATGTGGTCATGTATTTTGGTGTGTATATATGTATAAATGGCCTTATGATATGCGGTGTTGATAAACCATAATTTATACATATTTTTACCCCATACTTGGCTTATTTTTGGATGAATATTCATTAGATTTAATGAATTCGATGCTCCTAATCCTTTAATTTCATGTTTTACACTCAAGAGGGCTTAGGAGTCTAAAAGATCGAGAAACGGGCTAAAAAGGGACAAAATAGGCCTACATGGCCTGAACCACCGCACACGGGCAAATCCACACAGCCGTGTGTGCTAAGCAGGACCGAACACGGCCTGGACTATCGATCACGGGCGTGTCACATGGGCATGTCCCTTCCGGACCCAAGTTTAATTCTATTCAGAAAAGGTTACTTATGGGCCAAGAAAGGTGTTCCAAAAGCCTATATAAACACCCTAGGGGGCAACCAAATAGAGACATTGAGTAAACGCCGAGTAGAAGATAGAAGATACTCTAAGACAGCCGTCAAGAATAGCTTAGGAGAAAGATCTCCATCAAGACTGAAGATCTCCCATCAAGTTCTTTAGAAGTTTTTGGGTTTTCTTATGTTTTGCTGTTTTCCCTATCCTAATATGTTTCCCTCTATCAATATGAACTAAATCCCTTAAATACCTAAGGGGATGAAATCTAAGACAAATCTTATTATTATTTCTTGTTTTGATAATTCAGGTTATTGATTCAAAGTCGAATGTGCTTATTCAGTGGAGCAAAAGTCCCTGTTTAAGAGAAGATCAACACAATTAAACGGAGTTGATTGCAACCCTAGAAATAGGGCGACAAAAATCTACCGGATTAGAGTCAAATCTAATAAGGGGATCCATAGATCGAGTTAATGCGATAATAGGGGTTTTAATTAGAAAGAGATTTCAATTAATCAACCTAAAGTCTGTTGTTTTTAGTCTTGAAAGAGATATTAACATAAATCAGGGATTTCTACGGATTAGGTCAAGTTAATATGTAATATCCTGAGATTAGGCTTATGCATTTTTGCTTAAACTATATGAGATAGCATGTCCTAAGTGTGTTGAGTGTGTTATGTGAATTTTTGGAACCTTGGAATGTAGAGAAATGCCTTAGAAAATATTAAGTTTAAAGTTTAAAAGAGGAATCAAGAAAGGTGGTCTTAAGAGAAAATGTAGGGAAATTTGACATGGAATTGGGCTTAGCAAAGTGGCTACAAGGCGCCACTTAAGGCTCGAAATGACGCCATAAGCTTGGTGCAGATCTTGAGTTCGAGTCGCGTGGGAAGCAAAATTTTAAGGTTTTTATTTTTGCTTATTGACGTCAAAAGAGGGGAGTAGTGGATGGCACTAAGGCTAAATTTTAGGAGTTTTTATCCTTTTATTTTTAAGAGATAAATGATGGATTATTGTTATTAATTTTAAATAAAGAGATAAGAGAAAAGCAAGGAATTTGATAGTGTTGGCCGAATAAGGGAGTCTTGGGGTAGTTTCAATGAAAGAGGAAAGGAGAGGCCAATCTTCATTCTTCTCCTCTCTCTTGTTCATCTGCAAAATTCTCTGGTAAAAATTCTCCTCTTCTCTTTTATTTTTTTTAAGTCGAAATACTCCACTGTGCTAGCCGAATTTACATTCCATGTAACACCCTGGTTTTAGGGGTTATGCATCGGGTGCGTATCTCAGGTGTTAGTAGGCTTCTTGTGTGCTTGGGCAAGTTTTTAGGGGGTTTGGAGAACCCTGGAAGGTAGGAAAGGCCTTAGGAAATTTTGGAATTTTAGTGGGAAAAAAAAAAGGGAATCGGGCCAAGGGAGGCCTTAAGAATAAATTTTGGGCGTTTTATTTTTATATGCGGATATGGGCTGGCATAGGAAGGGTTTAAAGTTAAATGTGGGGGCCTTATGACATGAAAGTCTAATTGGAAGAGTTGGCCTGGGCGCTTAAGGGGAAGGCTGCGGCATGGGTCTTGGTTTCGAATCCCAGCAGCTGCAAATGGGTTTTTATTTTTGTTCTTTGCTGGCGTGAAATGGGGTTGGCCTGCACATGGTTCCTTGGTGTTTGGCATTCGGCTGGAAGGAAGTGAGGGGCACATGGCTTCTTTTTTTTTTTTTTTTGATTAGTATTATTTATTTGATGAGACCTTCAATTGGGATAATGATTTAGTTTATTTTGTTTATGGGATTCGGCTGGTGGGTGGCTTTTATTATTTTATTATTTTAGATAATTATGGGATTATTTTAGTTGGTTTAAATTAGAGATGATGGTTGTTGTTTTGATTTGATAAAGAGATAAAATATGGATAAAATAATGAGGGATTTGTTTAATTCAAATGTGTTTGAATTTGTGGCTTGGAGTGTTTCTAGGAGGTGGCCGATTGTGGGAATCTGTAAGTGGGTATGTGGCCGGTTGTTAGAGGTGTTAAGGGGGGAGAATGCCGTTTGTTCTCTAGCATTTTTGGTATTTTCGGCCAGCTTGTGTTTAGGTGCCAAAGCCGAATTTTCAAGCTTATTTCTCCACTTTTTCTCTTTGGAACCGTAAGTCCAAAAGCAACCTTGCTGAACCTTGCTTTGTTTTTCTCTCAACATTCTTTGATAAGCCGAATGTCCCTTCCATATCTTCTTTCTTTTCCATTTGTGTAAACTGAAACTAGCACCCTTTTCTTTCCATATTTTCTTCCTTTCTTCTCTTAGAACCTTGATAGCCGGAAGTTATTCTCCAAAGCATTTCTCCATTTCTTCTTCTTTTCAAAACCGAATGTACTCTTCTTTCTTTTTGGATCACTTTTTGATTCAACCCTCTAAAGGATCTAGCCGAATTCCCTTCCTTTTGATTAATGTATTGGCCGAATCTTCCCTTTCCTTTTTGTTCTGCTCTTGGCCGATTGTTAAGTGTGGCATGGTTTGTTTTTGGCTTTTGGTTTCAAGCGTTAGAGGAGGCACTTAGGTAAGGCCGAATCCTTTATGGTTTTCCTCCGTTCTCTGTCGACAGCTTCAAGGGTAAGTGTTGGTTTTGGCGATTTGTTGGGTAGTGTATTGATCATTTGTTTGGAATTGTTTTGACATAGGATATCCAGGATTCGAAGCAGTCAAGTGTAGCCTCTGTTTCTTTTGGTTGATCGTTGGTAAGTAGTGGCAAGTGATTGCTTTAACAGTTCATTCGGTTGGTAATTGTTAGGCCGTAGGCTATTATGATGGGTTGGTTGCCGTTTGTGAGCAGGTGAAGCAAGAGCACGTGGTGTTGGCTAGTGTTCAAAAGCGTGTAGGTAGGTCTCGGGTTTCATGTGTTTACCCTTTTTGGTATGTTCTGTTTGGGCCGAATGGCCTTAGATGCTAATCTCTTGTTGGTCGATTTTAGGGGCAAAGGCTAGCGAGGTCATCAAGGGTCTTAGTTGGTTCTTCGGTTAAGGCTTGCAGGTGTGTACGCACACACACTTTTCTATTAATAAATATGCTTAATATATTGTGTTGTTTGGATCCATGAAAGGTGGATTAAGTATCATTAAGGTATGAGGCAAAGGGCCAGGTAAGTCCCTGTTGTGATGCTTTTGGTAAGCATGGTGTATCTGGTATGTGTGCTATAATACTTGTTTGTGATAAACAATATGTATGTTGCTAAACCAAAGATGATGGTATATTTTGATACATGTGCATGATTGATGTGGGTTGTACGAGTGGAGAAGGCGATGATATTTTGTGCTTGACGAGCACCGATGTTTTTGGTAACACAACTTTGTGACTTTGGGTCACCAGAGGTTTGGCACCTCAAATGCCTCATCCCCGTGGTTTCGCACCACAAAGGTTGGCCCCACAAGGCGGTATTGAGGATTGACGCCAGTGATTTGGTATCACACGATGGGTTGGCCCCATCAATTGATTTGTGACTTCGGTCACGGTGTTTTGGTAACACACTTTGTATCTTTGGGACACCAAAGGTTTGGCACCACATTGACGGATATCATGTCTTCTGACACCGAGAGTTTGGCACCTCCAAAGTGATTTGGCATCACATCTCGTGACTATACGTCACCGGTGGTTTGGCACCACCAAAGTGGTTTGGTACCACACGGGGTAGAAAGGTGTTGTGGATGGCTAGGTTGGGTGCATATTATTTGGATGCCCGATGATCATGTTTGTATATGATATTTTGCTAATCCGGGAAAAAGGATGGCACATCAGTGTCTTGGTGACTCACCTTTTTCCTTTAACCATTTCGTGTAGTGCATAAAAATTTCGACCGGGATCGGAGAGGACAAGGTGGCCCATGCCAAGATGATGATTAGTTATATTATGCTTGTTTTTGATATAAGTATTACATTTTAAGTATTGGGTTGTAATAAAGGCCACTTTATTATTTTGGTATTATTTTAACTTTGGTTTAATTTAATATGAGTTTCTATGTGAAAATGATTTTAATTTTAGTAACCTACTTATAAGAGTATGTTTAATATAGTTTTTATTCAGACACTTTATAACTTCAAAGTTTTTCATAATATAATAAATGAGCCTAGGTTTCAAAAATTAAATTCTTCCATGCTTTATGCTAACTTAACAAAGCTTTTCAACCGATTTTCCCCAGTGACATAACCAGTTCGATCGTAGTGAATGGGCCGGTTTGGGGTGTTACATTCCACCATTGCCGAAACCTCAAGCTTTTTCCTTCTCATCTTTGTTGAAGCCGAAACTCTCTAAGTGTTCATCCAAAAGCCGAAAACGAGTTCCCTCTAGCCATAGCCGAATTTCTCTATGGATACAAGCAAAGGAGTAGCCGACTACAACACTAAAGGTAAGATCCACTGTTATTTGATTTTCAATCTCTCTTTTAGCTGAAATATAGGAATATAACTCCTTTAGAATTCTTTGGCCGAAACTTTGAAGGGTCCTTTTGGATTTCAGCAGTTGTCGACTATAAGGAGGAGATCATTCGGGATCTCAAGATCTACGCCAAGTGACTATTTTCGGGATTTCAATATTCAAGGTAGGTGACTATAAGATTCGGCCAAAGGCCATGTATTGTGTTTTAATGTTAGATTAAATCTAACATGTGCTTATAGGAATCTCGACATCATTAAGGAAGCAAGGATCAATTTTGGAAATTGAATCACAAGGTAAGTGGATATATGTAATCGGCCAAGGCCCTATCTTAGTACTTAGATCTATTTCTTATTTGTTTAAGTCGAAAACTAACCAAGTAAATGGATCTGTTGATTAGCCGAATTCAAGGGGGAAAACCTACAATTTTTGGGACTTGACTAGTAGTCAAATCGGCAACAAGGAATTAAGGATCTAGGACACTAGATCGAGTTTTCGGGTTTTCAGGAAAAGCATTAATACCAGGTGCGTACCCCACACTATTTCTCGATAGGTTTATGTTTGTGTTTCATTAAATATGTTAATAAGAATGTGAAAGCTATGGCTAAGTTACCATGTTATGGTCCAAAGTACTCAGGTATGTTTTCCTACTCCTACTATGAGTAAGAGATGATAAATAACTGTTATGGCACATATGAGAAACTATAAGAATGTGAATAAAGAATTTGGCATGATAATGCATGTTTTGTATGACATGGGCATATGGGTTATTATGAAAGGGGAAGTGAATGTGGTGGTTTTATCCCACGATATCTGAATGTGGTGACTTCGGTCACATTATCTGAATGTGGTGTCTCATGACACAAAATATTATCTGGTGGCTATGCCACGAAATTTTATAAGGGCGATGAGCACGTCGATTGCAGCGACTGCCTTCGATGGTGTGTAACGGATGGAGGGTTGACTTAGTAGTCCCCACGGTGTGCAGGTTGGTACGGGTGATGTGTAGCGGATGGAATCTAGGTTTGGGTTCGGGTTGCATCACTATTTTTATCTGTTATATGTATATGTATGTGATATGATAATATATGCCTGAACCGTTGAAACTTAGTGTTGGTTACACATTGAGTCTGTTTGACTAACCCCGTTGGGGAATATTTTCTTTCAAATGACACTCAGTGATGGACCGGGTCGGCAGGAGCTTAGTGGTAGCCATGCTCAGTTCGAATTCTATTTTTATTTTGGACTTGTTTATTTCAAGTTTGTTAGATTTATTTTGGGGTTTCGTTTTCGATGTAATAAGGCCATAGTATGAACTGACTTATGCATGCTTTTATTTGTTTTATGATGTTACAAATTTTTATCAAATTAAGGATTAAGTAAATTTTACTTTAAAAAATAACTCTAAGTGATTACGAAACCTAAAACAAATGGTTTTCAATTTATAGTAAATTTTAAAACAACTTGATATTTTCTCTCGATTTAAAGTCTTGTAAAAACTTGAATTTCAAAAAAAAAATCAACTTATTTCCAACTCGAGCCCAACCCAAAGAAATTTTAAATTCTCCCAAAACCACACGAATTTTTCCTAAGTAACGAACGGACTTTCAAATGTTTTCTCGAGGAACATACCAGATCCAATCGGGGGCTCGTGGGCGGTGTTTGGGGTGTTTGATTAGTATCGAACCCGCTTTTAAACTCTCTACCTTAGGTTTAAAGCCCATAACATTTTTAAATAAGGCCCAAACAAGTTTTGAGAAAAACTTTTATGAAAAGAAGCGTGTTTTCTCGGCATGGCACCCAAGTCTCCGACCCGAAGTCCACCAGGTAAGTACCCCTAACCATTTGTGTGATTTATGTTATGAATTGTAGAAGGGTATAAATGGAATGTAGAATAGTATGATAGGTATTTGAACCCTAGGACTAGTTTACCCCAATAATCACGTCAGACTTAAGTGCCTAAGTAAACAAACCCGTGGCTAAATCGCCGAGAGTTAGGTGTGGCAACCTTTGTGCGCATGTCTAGGATTGGATCCTAAGAGCATGGTACTTAAGCGATCCTAGTGACTCACCTCTCTTCTGAATCCTCCTACAGTGCGTAGCTTCGGTTCACCCTAACCAAGAGGACTTACTCACGGGCTAAACCCAATAGTTAAAACTCGAAAGGGACTAGCCGTATTTTCATGAAAACCCTAGTTTTAAAATCACCAAATTACCCCTTTAAATTGTAGCAAAACCTAGTTTGAAAATTTTTTAAAATATTTTCGATTTACAAAATTACCTAAATACCCCTGGTGGTGAAATTACCAAAATGCCCTTAGTTGCCAAAATTGCCATACTACCCCCGATTTCAATAACATTTTCTGATTTTTGCAAAAATATCCAAAAACTTTATCGTTACAAAATATTAAGGCACCTCAGTTTGGAAATTTACGAAATTACCCCTGTTTCACAGAATTACCAAAATGACCCCCGATTTCTAAAATTTCTGCAACAACACTGAATTGGAAAACAAATTCTCAAAAAGAACCCCAAGTTTTACAAATTTCAAAATACCTTTGATTTCTAGAGATTTTTCAAATTGACCCCGACTTATTACCAAAATACCCCTGTAGGACAAATTATGAAAATACCCCTAGGATAGGAATAGACAAGGAAGTTCAAACAGTGAATGTGTGTGCGATGCTACTAAATGAATGTTTGAATGAATATGCTCCTCTGAATTAGGATGGAGAACTTGAACGAAAACTTTGATTGATCGAAAGAATCTATTATTAAACTCCTTTCATAAAATTTCTTCGCAAATAATCAGTGGAAAATATACTAATGCATAAAAATTTCTTAATCAGACTAAAGCACGATAGTAGAAATGAGCTCTAGGGGATGTGGTGTAACGTACGAGGATGCGGTCGAGGCCGAATGACCGGTGTCGGAACCCGTTAGGTCGGGTCAAGGATCTGAGAATGAAGTACCACCACCACCACCACCACCACCGTTGGTCTTGAACAATGCAAGATCGAGACGGAGACGATCTTTGTATCGCAGTCGTGTCTTTGTGAGTTCTAAATATGGTGGCTGGTGCTGGAGGAAATATGGGAGCTCGAAAGTCTGTACCTGAGCGACTCCGAGCTAACGGAGCTGAGGTGTTTCGTGGAGTATCTGGTGTGGCACCCGATCTGGTGAAATCTTGGTTGGAAACGATCGAAGCGGATCATGGATGAGCTCGATCCGATCAGCTTTGAGGAAAAGTTGAAAGGGTTGGTGGCGCTGCTGCGACGTGATGAAGCATATCAATGGTGGCTCACAGTTAGGGATGGTGCCACGGCTGAGGATCTGACCTGGGAGTATGTTAAGGCGGCGTACCAGAAGAAGTATGTTGGCACGCGTTACACTGATGCGCAGAGGAAGGCATTCCTAGGGCTGGTTCAAGGGAATAAGTCCGTGGCGGAGTATGAGGCTAAATTCCTGAGGTTAAGCCGATATGCTCGAGGCGTGGTGGCTGCGGAGCATGAGCGATATGTCCGGTTTGAGGACGGACTAAGGGATGATCTGAGGTTGTTAATAGCCCCACATCAGGAGCGGGAGTTTTCTGCGTTGGTAGAAAAGGCTAAGGTAGCCTAAGGGATTAAGGACTCTGTAAGGCAGAACTCGGATCAGAATAGGCCAAAGAGAGGTTTTGGGCCGTCAGGATCATCTGGGAATGTTCAAAAGAGGCCTAGAGTAGATGGGCCGCGAGGTCGCAGGCTCGCTTCTTCTGAGGCGATGTCGTACTTGTGATCAGTGTGGGAAGAAGCACTTAGGTGAGTGTTGGAAAAAGACGGGAGGATGCTTTAAGTGTGGGTCCAAGGATCATATGATTAAGGACTGTCCTATGAAACCAGATGGGAATCGACCAGCAGCTCAGAGTGTTAATGAGGCTGGTAGAGGTGGATAGCAGCCTCAGCGAGGTCGTGGTCCGAATGGCTGAGGTAATGGTGCTGGCAGAGGACGTGGAACACCGGGCAGAGGTGTTGCTAATACTGAGGCAAGGCAACCGGGTCTAGTGCATGCGGTTCACCGGAGGGAGGATGAAGACGCGCTGGACGTCATAACCGGTACGTTCCTCATAGCGAACAAGCCTTATTTTGCTTTGATTGATGTGGGCTCGACCCATTCTTATGTTGCATGTAGTGTAGTGGAAACACTAGGCATAGCCTCTGAACTTTCTACTAGGGAGATGACTGTAGTAAGCCCACTAGGTCAAACTGTAGTGGTGAACAAGATCTTTCGGAATGTACCTTTAGAAATTCAAGGCGTAGTATTTTCTGCCGACTTGATGGAACTTCCCTTCGGAGAGTTTGATCTCATACTTGGCATGGATTGGCTAGTGCAACATCGGGCTGTATTGGATTGTGCAGCTAAGCGGGTGGAATTAAGGACCCTAGAGGATGGGGTGGTAATTATGATAGGAGAGAGAAGAAACTACTTGTCTAACGTAGTTTCTACTCTTAAGGCTGTAAAGATCGTTCGGAAAGGGTGCAAGGCTTTCTTGACTTTCGTTAGTGCGTTGGATGCAAAGGAAGAAGGTGTTAGTGGAGTTAGAACTGTAAGGGATTTTGAAGATGTGTTTTTGGAAGAATTACCTGGAATACCCCCAGATAGAGAAGTGGAGTTCGAATTGACTTGCTACCGGAATGTAGCTCCTGTGTCAATTGCCCCATATAGAATGGCACCAAAGGAGTTGGTGGAGCTCAAGGCTCAAATCCAAGAGTTGATGGATCGTTGGTTTATCCGACCCAGGCAGTGTGTCTCAGTGGGGAGCACCTGGTCTGCTTGTGAAGAAAAGGACGGAACTATGCTTATGTGCATAGATTATCGCCGATTGAATAAGTGACCATTAAGAACAAGTATCCTTTGCCAAGGATAGATGACTTGTTCGATCGACTTAAGAAGCGGCAGATTCTCAAAGATAGAGCTACGGTCGGGTTATCATCAACTTAAGGTGAAAGAGGCAGATATTCATAAGACGGCTTTCTGAACAAGATACGAGCACTATGAGTTCTTAGTGATGCCGTTTGGTTTGACAAACGCCTCAACCGCGTTCATGGATATGATGAACCAGGTTTTCCAACCCTACTTGGATAGGTTCGTCCTTGTGTTCATCGACGACATCCTAGTGTACTCCAAGTCTGAGGAGGAGCATGATGAGCACCTTCGAGTTGTGTTGCAAGTGCTGAGGGAGAAAAAGCTTTATGCCAAATTCAGCAGGTGTGAATTTTGGCTGAAGGAAGTTGCATTTTTGGAACATGTGGTATACGCAGAAGGAATAAGGGTAGATCCTAGGAAGATTGAGGCAGTACTAGATTGGAAACCACCTAAGTCTGTGGCGGAGATTCGTAGTTTCTTGGGATTGGCCGGCTACTACAGAAGGTTTGTGGAAGGATTCTCATCGATAGTCGCGCCTTTGACAAAGTTACTGAGGAAGGAAGTACCTTTTGTATGGTCAGATAAGCAACAGGAGAGCTTTGAGAAGCTTAAGAGGGTGTTGACGGAAGCTCCAGTGTTGATTCAGCTCGAGGCAGGAAAGGACTTTGTGGTGTATTGTGATGCTTCTCACACCGGTTTGAGATGTGTATTGATGCAGGACGGGAAAGTGGTCGCTTATGCGTCTCGACAGTTAAGGCCTCACGAGGTTAACTACCCGACTCATGACTTGGAATTGGCAGCAGTGGTCTTTGCTCTTAAGGTATGGAGGCATTATCTTTATGGAGAAAAGTCGGTAATCTACACAGACCACAAGAGCCTTAAGTACTTGTTGACTCAGAAGGAGTTGAACTCGAGACAACGACGGGTGGAGTTATTGAAAGACTACGATTGTTCTATAGCGTACCACCGGGGCAAGGCGAATGTAGTGGCAGATGCCCTAAGTCGAAAAGTGGTGTCGGATCTGAGAGCGATGTTCGCACATCTGAGTTTGTATGACGATGGAAGTCTGCTGGCAAAGTTGCAAGTCAAGCTGATGTGGTTGGATGAGGTAAAAGAGAGTCAGTTGGCAAATGAGGATTTAAGTGCTAAGATGCGACGAGTTCGAATGGTGGTTTAGAGGATTACAGTATGTCCAAAGATGGAATGTTGTGCTTCAAGGGTAAGGTCTATATGCCCGAGGATAAGGACCTAAGGGCGAAAGATTCTTCGGGAATCGCATAGTAGCCCTTACGCTATGCATCCCGAGGTACCAAGATGTATAGAGATCTACGAGAACAATTTTGGTGGCAGTGCGAAGAGGAAGTTCACGAATTTGTTGGCAAATGCTTAACGTGTCGCAAGTTAAAAATTTGAACATCAAGTTCCGTCGAGGTTACTTCACCAATCAGATTCCACAAAGGAAGTGGGAGAGAATTACCATAGACTTCGTTAGTGGGCTTCCCTTACGCCTACTAAGAAGGACTCGGTATGGGTAATAGTGGACCGTTTGACCAAGTCCGCACATTTCATTCCTAAGAAGAGTTGATTATTCCTTACGTGTTGGCCAAGTTATATGTGGCAGAAATTATGAGGTTGCATGGAGTACCGGTATCAATTATCTCAGATAAGGACCCAAAGTTTACGTCTCAATTTTGGAAGGCATTACATCAGGCTATGGGCACTAAGCTAGATTTCACTACGGCTTTTCATCCACAGTCTGACGGGTAATCTGAACGGGTAATCTAAGTGTTAGAGGATATGTTAAGAGGCTGTGTTATAGACTTCAGAGGAAGTTGGGAAGACCATTTGCCTTTAGTAGAATTTGCGTACAATAATAGCTATCAGGCCAGTATTCGGATGGCACCGTATGAAGCATTGTATGGACAGAAGTGTCGCACTCCTACATGTTGGACGGAATTAGGGGAACGTCGAGTTTTGGGTCCAGAGATTGTGGCAGAGTCCGAGGAGAAAGTTGAGGTAATTCGGGCACAGTTGAAGGAAGCATCGGATAGACAGAAGTCGTACGCAGATCTCAAACGGAAGGAAATAGAATTTGATGAGGGAGATCAAGTGTTTCTTAAAGTGTCGCCATGGAAGAAAGTGATGAGATTTGGACGCAAAGGAAAGTTAAGCCCAAGGTTTATAGGACCTTATCGAGTATTGAAGCGAGTTGGACCAGTGGCATACCAGTTAGAGTTGCCCTCAGAATTGAAGCAGATGCATGACGTATTCCATGTGTCCATGCTACGTCGTTATCGATCGGATCCATCTCATGTGGTACCAGTTGAAGAGGTGGAGCTAAGGCCAGATTTGTCCTACGAGGAAGAGCCAATTCAGATTTTGGAACGAGATGTGAAAGTGTTACGGAGGAAGTCAGTTCCTCTGGTCAAAGTGCTATGGCAAAATCATGGATCAGAAGAAGCTTCGTGGGAACCGGAGGAAGCAATACGACAGCAATATCCTCACTTATTTCAGTCAGCTAATTTCGAGGACAAAATTATTTTAAGGGGGTAGAACTGTAATATCCTGAGATTGGGCTTATGCATTTTTGCTTAAACTATATGAGATAGCATGTCCTATGTGTGTTGAGTGTGTTATGTGAATTTTTGGAACCATGGAATATAGAGAAATGCCTTAGAAAATATTAAGTTTAAAGTTTAAAAAAGGGAACTGAAGAAAGGTGGTCTTAAGAGAAAATGTAGGGGAAATTTGACATGGAATTGGGCTTAGCAAAGTGGCTACAAGGCGCCACTTAAGGCTCTGGAAATGACGCCACAAGCTTGGTGCAGGTCTTGAGTTCGAGTCACGTGGGAAGCAAAATTTTAAGGTTTTTATTTTTGCTTATTGACGTCAAAAAGAAGGGAGTAGTGGACGGCACTAAGGCTAAATTTTAGGAGTTTTTATCCTTTTATTTTTAAGAGATAAATGATGGATTATTGTTATTAATTTTAAATAAAGAGATAAGAGAAAAGCAAGGAATTTGATTGTGTTGGCCGAATAAGGGAGTCTTAGGGTAGTAGTTTCGGCTGAAAGAGGAAAAGAGAGGCCAATCATCATTCTTTCCTCCCTTGTTCATCTCACAAATTCTCTGGTAAAAATTCTCCTCTTCTCTTTTATTTTGTTAAGCCGAAATACTCCCTGTGCTAGCCGAATTTACATTCCACCATTGCCGAAACCCTCAAGCTTTTTCCTTCTCATCTTTGTTGAAGCCGAAACTCTCTAAGTGTTCATCCAAAAGCCGAAAACGAGTTCCCTCTAGCCATAGCCGAATTTCTCTATAGATACAAGCAAAGGAGTAGCCGACTACAACACTAAAGGTAAGATCCACTGTTATTTGATTTTCAATCTCTCTTTTAGCTGAAATATAGGAATATAACTCCTTTAGAATTCTTTGGCCGAAACTTTGAAGGGTCCTTTTGGATTTCGGCAGTTTGTCGACTACAAGGAGGAGATCATTCGGGATCTCAAGATCTACGCCAAGTGACTACTTTCGGGATTTCAATATTCAAGGTAGGTGAATATAAGATTCGCCAAAGGCCATGTATTGTGTTTTAATGTTAGATTAAATCTAACATGTGCTTATAGGAATCTCGACATCATTAAGGAAGCAAGGATCAATTTTGGAAATTGAATCACAAGGTAAGTGGATATATGTAATCGGCCAAGGCCCTATCTTAGTACTTAGATCTATTTCTTATTTGTTTAAGTCGAAAACTAACCAAGTAAATGGATCTGTTGATTAGCCGAATTCAAGGGGGAAAACCTACAATTTTTGGGACTTGACTAGTAGTCAAATCGGCAACAAGGAATTAAGGATCTAGGACACTAGATCGAGTTTTGAGTTTTCGGAAAAGCATTAATACCAAAGCGTACTTCACACTATTTCTCGATAGGTTTATGTTTGTGTTTCATTAAATATGTTAATAAGAATGTGAAAGCTATGGCTAAGTTACCATGTTATGGTCCAAAGTACTCAGGTATGTTTTCCTACTCCTACTATGAGTAAGAGATGATAAATAACTGTTATGGCACATATGAGAAACTATAAGAATGTGAATAAAGAATTTGGCATGATAATGCATGTTTTGTATAACATGGGCATATGGGTTATTATGAAAGGGGAAGTGAATGTGGTGGTTTTATCCCACGATATCTGAATGTGGTGACTTCGGTCACATTATCTGAATATGGTGACTTCGGTCACATTATCTGAATGTGGTGTCTCATGACATAAAATATTATTTGGTGGCTATGCCACGAAATTTTATAAGGGCGATGAGCACGCCGATCGCAAATGATCGCTTTCGATGGTGTGTAGCGGATGGAGGGTTGACTTAGTAGTCCCACACTGTGTGCGAGGTTGGTACGGGGTGATGTGTAGCGGATGGAATCTAGGTTTGGGTTCGGGTTGCATCACTATTTTTATCTGTTATATGTATATGTATGTGATATGATAATATATGCCTGAATCGTTGAAACTTAGTGTTGGTCACACATTGAGTCTGTTTGACTCACCCCGTTGGGGAATATTTTCTTTCAGGTGACACTCGGTGATGGACCGGGTCGCGGGGAGCTTAGTGGTGGCCATGCTCGATTCGGATTCTATTTTTATTTTGGACTTGTTTATTTTAAGTTTGTTGGATTTATTTTAGGGTTTCATTTTCGATGTAATAAGGCCATAGTATGAACTGACTTATGCATGCTTTTATTTGTTTTATGATGTTACGAATTTTTATCAAACTAAGGATTAAGTAAATTTTACTTTAAAAAAAATGACTCTAAGTGATTACGAAACCCTAAACAAATGGTTTTCAATTTATAGTAAACTTTAAAACAACTCGATATTTTCTCTGATTTAAAGTCTTGTAAAAACTTGAATTTCAAAAAAAAATCAACTTATTTCCAACTCGAGCCCAACCCAAAGAAATTTTAAATTCTCCCAAAACCACACGAATTTTTCCTAAGTAACGAACGGACTTTCAAATGTTTTCTCGAGGAACATACCAGATCCGATCAGGGCTCGTGGGCCGGGTTTGGGGTGTTTCAGAATAAATCGTATGAATCAAAAGTAATAATTGAAGTCTAGGTGGATTCTTCCTTAGGTATTGCCTATCTCATATAAGTTGTCTAAAAGTATTTTCCAAATTCACTCTCTCTCACGTTCATAGTCATTTAGTTAGTTAAATTAGTTAGTTAATTTTAGATTAAAAACAAATCCCCTTAACTATTAGGCTAGATAATAAAAAGATAGTTATTACTAGTAATTTTAGTCCTTGAGGATACGATATTCCGGACTCACCATAACTATACTACTGTTCGGTAGGTGCGCTTGCCTTTGTTGAAATAATAGTTAGTTTCGAGCTCATCAAGTTTTTGGCGCTGCTATCGAGGACTAAGATATTAGGAAAACTAATTTTTTATTACTTTACCCATTTTAGTTATTTGCAATTTATATATATATATATTTTTAACTTTGCTAATTTTTCTTTTATATGCTTCTGGCAGGGAATTTTAGTTTATGACTAGAAGGAACCCGTCAGGACCATTACGTTTTGACAGTGATATAGAAGGTACCCTTCGCAGATATTGTAGGCAAATAAGTCGAAGCCTACAATAAATAGAAGAATAGTAAGAGGAAGATACTAATACTACCGAGGAGATGGCCGACAGTAATCCGCTACCTCCTGTGGTTGCCGCAAACCCAGTGAATCAAAATCCTGCTCCTCGTACTATGTATGATTATGCTAAACCTAATTTAACAGGAACTGAGTCAAGTATTGTTAGACCTGCTATTGCTGTAAATAATTTTAAACTGAAACCTAACACTATTCATATTATTCAGCAATTTGTTCAATTTGATGGTTTGCAGGATGAGGATTCAAACAATCACTTAGCAAATTTTCTAGAATTATGCGATACTTTCAAAATCAATGGCGTTTCTGATGACGCCATTCGCCTTCGGTTGTTTCCATTCTCGTTGAGAAACAAAGCTAAATAATGGTTGAACTCGTTACCACGATGATCAATCACTACATAGGACCAAATGATCGAAAAATTTTTGTTAAAATATTTTCCGCCGGCTAAAACGGCTAAGTTGAGGAAAGTTATTTCTTCTTTTGTGCAGATGGATCTAGAATATAACATCCTAGAATTAGGGGTTCTGCATTTTTATGCTATTCTATGTGTTTGGCTTGTTTAGCATGTTATTTTGGTGTGTTTGGGGGTCTTGGGGAGGCTCGGGTTCGAGCCAGAGCTTTGGAAAATTTTGCTTTTTGGGCACCTTAGGGGGGAGAGCTAGTAGAAGCAGGCTTTAAGAATATTTACTTGTGTTTGTTGACACAAAAAGGAGTGTGGTGTGGTGGCAAGGTGACGCCACTTAAGGAGAAAAGGAGTGGCATCACAAGGGAGCAGGAGGGGGGAAGGAGTTTGAGTCTCATCTGAAGCATGTGGAACTTTATTTTTGTGCTCTAGGAGAGGAAGAAGTGGCATTCGGCTGGGACTATTCAAGGCGGTTGTTGAATGGGTCAAATGCATTTGAATGGATGGACAAGAGGAGCTTGTGGAGTTTGAATGGGTCAACTAATTCTGGTGGATGGAGAGTGAAGCAAGGAGCAAAGCAAGGAGAGAATCGTGGGGTGTGGGTGTGTGGAGTGTTTGGCCGAGTGTGGGTAGTGCTAAGGGGGAATTTTCGGTTTTGAGCTAGGGAAGGTGTGTGCTATTTCTCTTTTGGTTCATTTAGGCATTTTGTTTCAACATTCGGTCATAAGGGAGTAGTGGGGTGCCATTTTTCCAAGTACCTTTTGAAAAAGAGTAAAACCGAAACCTTTAGGTGCATTTGGTTTCTTCCTCATTCTCGACTATTGCTTTGTTTTTATCAAACTATTCTCTTCTCTTCCATATAGCTGTGCCGAACTCACCACTTATTTCTTTTCCCTTTTTGCATATCTTCTCTACTCCAACAAACTCAATAGCTGAACCACAGCCTTCTTATTTGCTTTTCTTTTCATTTCATTCTTCTTGTTTTATTCTTGTAGCCGAAACATAATACTCCCCATTCTCTCTTTGTTTATCTTCTTCCATCACATTCATCATAGCTGAACCTTCACCTCTTCCTTTTTTCTTATCTACTTTCTCTATTAAAACCGAAACTCCCTTCCTTATTTCTTGCTTTGTTAGTCGAACCCCAGTGGCCATTTTCTTCACTTTTCTTTTCACCCCTCTCTTATTTTTCTCTTTAGCTGAAACCCTGTTGACATTTGCTGCTTGTGCTGAATCTTCTTGGACTCTATTCAGTTTCTATTTGTTGAAGGTAAAGAACTTCTCTCTTATTCTTATTACCTCCTTACTTCTTCTTAGGAAACCGAGCACTTATTGTTGATCACAAACCGAGTTTGGTTTCTCTTCTGAAGTTGGTTGCTCCATCCTTGGTAACTGTTTCTTTCATCATTTGTTATGTAGCTGAGTCCCAAGAATCAAAGGGCTAGTTGGTTGCTGAAGGTCTCCTTGTCAATCGGTCCCGGTTTGTACAAGATAATGGAAACCCTTTCATTTCTTTCTCTATCTTTCGGTCTTAGATGGGCATAGCCGAAATGGCTATTTAGTTCTTAAGGTTTGTTTGCGGCTAATCTCTTCTCTTCTCCTCTTAACGTGGCATGTTTGCGTCGGATTAGAATCTTTAGCCAAATCGGGTGTGGTGCAACTTCTTGTTAACTAAGGTAAGGAGTTCTTCTTTTTTTTCTTTGTGATCAGTGTAACATCCCGAAATTCGGCCTAGGAGAAATGGGCCTTTTGGGCCCCGAGCGTAGGAACTTTTTAAATTTTTGAAGAACAAGAGATCAGCTTAAATGCAAGTTGGACCTATTAGGTGAGTGATTTTGGAAGGTTAGGGGGCTTCTATGAAGGCTCGGGATCAAACTTTGGCTTCGGGAAAATTTTAGTTTTAGGCGAAAAAAACCCCGGGAGTTAGTAGGTAGGCTTTAAGAATAAAATGTGGAGAAAAATGTCACAAGTGGAGTGTGTGGTGTAGTGACAAAGTGACGCCACTTAGGGAGCAAGGGAGTGACGCCACAGGGAAGGAAAGAGGTCCAACGTTCAAGGCGTGGAACTTGCATTTCTTTTAGATTATTTTATTAAATGGATTTAGACCTTGGCCATGGGGTTATATTTAGTTGGGCATGTTTTAAGACACAAGAGGAGCTTGTGGCTTAGTGGCAAGTGGCGTGAATTGGCTGATGGGAGAGCTTGGGTTCGAATCTCATGACAAGCAAGGGAGTATTTATTTTCCAGAATGGACGACCAGAGTTTGAGTTGGATTTAAACTCTGCTAACGGAAGGATCCCACATCGGAAAGATACAAGGAAGGAAAGTGAGAAACTGGCTATATATAGAGCTATCTATGATGGGAGAAAGGATACCTTGGTGGGCGTTTGAGCACAGGAGTGGTCGGAGCACTGGTTAGCACCAAATTCCTATCAGGTGTGTATTTCTCTCTACTCTAGTTGTAGAGCGGCAAATTACCAAAATGCCGGTCACGGCGATAGTAGCCACACGAGCGTGCAAGCGCACGTGTGGCGGGCTTCAACGCGACAGTTGAGGCCATTAGTAGTATTCTTGTGGGTTGAGGCTGTTTGGGCCATGATCGGCCGAAGTGGGACCAATGGGCCTACGGGCCATATGAGTAGATTGTATGATTGTGTAGTATATATTAGACTAGATTAGGTGAATCTCATGTACGTGCTTAGATTGGTGCTAGATGGGCCACACGAGCGTGTGGGCCCGAACGGGCCGAAATCGAGTTTTATGCCCAATAGTCTGATAAAGATAGAAAATGGTAGCCGAGTCGCTCGGGGCGACATTAGGCCTTCGGAGAGGCCATTACATGTGCAAAATTACTGAAATACCATCGATAGGTAAATTACGAAAATACCCTTGGTAGGTAAAATTACTGTGATACCCTTAGAGGTTGATTAGCTTGATTATGTTATATTTTGTCTATCTGATTATGATGGTAATCCATGTTATACATTATATTTGATATATGTTTTGCATACATGACATACTGCATACACGAATTATTATGTCATATTGCATGGGCTTTGGGATATGATGTGTAAGGGGAAGTGTTATTTAGGGACTGTCACAATGGTTTGGTATCATAGTAGGTTGGCCCCACATATCTAATTCAGTGACTATGTCTCAGTGGCTTGGTGCCACTATGGTTTAACACAACGTACATATATGATTCAGTGACTCGTCCTAGTGGTTTGGTACCACGGTGGGTTGGCCCCACATATATATATTCGGGATTGTCACAGTGGTTTGGTACCACGGTGGGTTGGCCCAACACATACTATTAGTGACTTTTTCATAGTGATCTGGTATCACGGTGGTCTAAAACCACAGTGGCTTGGTGCCATGGGCGTTTGGCTGATTCAGTGATATAGAGGTTGGAAAAGTAGGTTGGGCTGGGCTGCATTGCATACATGCTTAATGTGTTGGATTGTGCGGGCTAAGGCCCAACTGGCATCTGTGGGCTTAGAGCCCAAATATCATTCATTGGGGATTACACACTGAGTCTCGGTGACTCACCCCTTTATTTAATTTTGCAGGTAATCCTTAGATCGCGGATTTGAAGCCGAGGCAGACTCAAGGTGGCCATGCAGTGTTTTTTGTAATTTCGTTCACTATATTTTAAATTTCACTATTAAGTTTGGCTTTCGGTATTGCAATAAGGCCACTTTAACTTTAATTTGGGTTTTCTATAAAGTTGATTTAGCATGCTTAATAAACTATAAAAGTTGATTTTCAATTGGCTATTGAAAAATGGATAACGAGTAACAAATTAATTCAGAGTTTTCACTTAGAATCTGCAGCCTCATTTTTAATTGAAAATTTTAACGAAATTTTTCTTAAATTCGATTTTCAACAAATGAACCCATCTCCGTAATGCGGTCTAAGCTAAACAGTAACTTTAAATTTTCTCTAAAGGTACAATAACGATACGCAAAGTTTTTCCAACTTGTGATTTTTAGTTAGTTTTCCAAAATTATCTTCCCTGTAGCATACCAAATTCGGTCGTAGCGTTTTGACCGGGTTTGGGGTGTTATAATTATAGTATCAGAGCCTGGTTCAAAAGCTCAGCTGTGGGTATGAGGTTCAAAAATATTTTCGAAAGATGGCTTGGAAAATGGTTTAGATAAAATACATGTTTTCTGGAAGCATGGCACCCGAGTCTTCGGCACCAAATCTGTACGGTAAGTCTTCTGACCATTGATTATTTTGCATGAAGTAATTGTATTGTGTTATGAATGCTACTACTCAGAAACTCAACTTTAGGGACTGAAACTTTAGGTTTATATGAATTGGCAAAAATTACTCATAAATGCTATTTTCATAAGACTTCTCGGTAATAAACAGTGGAAGAAAATACTAATTCATAAAAATTTTAATCAGACTAAGTCTCATCAGTAGTCATGAGTGCTAGAGGATGTGGTCGTGGCATGCGAGGCCTTGGTAGAGGCCGGGGTGTTGGGTCTAAACCTTCGGAATCAAGACATGGGCCAGAAGGTGAAGTGCTAGCACCGCCAGTTGATGAAGCAAAATTTCAGGATCAAACTGGTGGAGACGATGCTGTGTCTCAGGCGATGTTACGTGTTTTGGAGAGAGTTGCTGGAGTGCGCACGGGATCAGTAGCTTGAAAATCTGTATAGGAGCGACTTCGAGCTAATGGGGTTGAAATGTTTAGGGGCATTTCTGGTATGGCTCCTAACATAGCTGAGTATTGTTTGGAAGCGGTTGAGCGCATCATGGATGATCTTCACTGCACTGCAGAAGAGAAACTGAAAGGGCTTGTGTGTCTTTTTCGAGATGAGTCTTACCAGTGGTGGTTCACGGTTAGAGATGGTATAGCAGCGGACCGCATTACCTGGGACTTCTTTAAGTCTACGTTCCAGGGGAAATATATTGGGTCGAGCTATATGGACGCTCAGCGAAAGGCATTCCTTAATTTTGTTCAGGGAAGTAAGTCAGTGGCCGAGTATAAGGTGGAATTTTTACGTCTGAGTCGTTATGCCCGGGGTATTGTTGCAACAGATCATGAGCGTTGTGTCTGATTTGAAGATGGCCTGAGGGACGAGTTGCGAGTACTGATAGCTCCGCAACGGGAAAGGGAGTTTGTCATTCTGGTGGAGAAGGCTAAGATAGCCGAAGAGGTAAAGAGGTCTGAAAGGCAAAGTCAGGATAGGGACAATTAATGGAATAAAAGGAATTTTGGATCGTCATGATCTACAAGGAATTTTCAGAAGAGGCCTAGGTTAGATGGACCGGGCTGCGAGGCTTGCTGCTGTTGGTCGATCTCAACTGTGTACTCGATGTGGGAAATTTCATTCAGGAGAGTGTTGGTTAGGTGGTAGGGGATGCTTAAGATGTGGATCTATGGATCATCGAATAAATGTCTATCTGCAAGAGCCTAACAGAGCGCGACCAGATGGTCAGGGTTATAGTCAGTCGGGAAGAGGTAGTCAGCAACCAAAGAGAGGTCGTGGTCCGGCCAAAGGAGGAAATGGTTTCTGTCGTGGGCGTGGAGCACCAGGCAGAGGTGCTGGGACTACAGCCGCGAGACAACCTGGGTTGGTCTATGCAGCCAGACGTCGAGAGGAGGGCGATGCACCGGACGTCATAACCGGTATGTTCCTTATTTTCGGTTTACCCTTTACTGCACTGATTGATATTGGGTCAACACATTCCTAAGTTGCTAGTACTGTCTCTGGAACCCTGAACATAGAATCTGAGATTGCTTCTAGGGAGATGACTGTGATTAGCCCTTCAAGACAATCTGTAGTGGTGAATAAACTCTTTAGGAATGTGCCTTTAGAAGTACAAGGGATAGTTTTTCCGGCTGATTTGATAGAACAGCCGTTCGGCGAGTTCGATTTGATCTTAGGCATGGACTGGTTAGTGAAGTATCGGGCAAACTTGGATTGTGCTGCTAAGCGCATGGTGTTGAAGACTCCCGAGGATAATGAGGTGCTAGTGATAGGCGAAAGAAGGAAATATTTGACCAATGTGGTGTCCACTCTTAAGGCTGAAAGGATGGTGAGAAAGGGATACGAGGCTTTCTTAACTTTTATCAGTGCGTTGGAAGTCAGGGAATTATGAAAGAAGTTAGAACAGTGAAGGAATTCTCTGATATTTTACCAGAAGAGCTTCCAGGGTTACCGCCAGATCGCGAAGTGGAGTTCGGTATTGATCTTCTTCTGGGAACAACTCCACTGTCCATTACTCCGTATAGAATGGCGCCGAAGGAGCTGGTGGAACTTAATGCCCAAATTCAGGAATTGTTGGACTGGGGTTTTATCCGACCAAGTGTGTCACCATGGGGAGCACTGGTGTTGTTCGTAAAGAAGAAGGATGGATTGATGCGGATGTGCATTGATTACAGGCAATTGAACAAGTTGACGATTAAGAACAAGTACACGTTGCCTAGGATAGACGATCTGTTCGATCAGTTGTGAGGCGCTTCGGTCTCTTCAAAGATAGACTTAAGGTCAGGGTATCATCAGCTTAAGGTCAATAAGGCAGATATTCATAAGATAGCATTTCAAACTCGTTATGGTCACTAGGAGTTCTTGGTGGGTTGACAAACGCACCCGCGGCGTTTATGGACATGATGAACCGGGTATTCCAACCCTATCTGGACTGGTTTGTTGTCATGTTCATAGACGATATCTTGGTATATTCTAGGACAGAAGAAGAGCATGATTCGCATCTTCGGGTGGTTCTGCAGATTCTGAGCGAGAAGCAACTGTACACCAAATTTAGTAACTGTGAATTTTGGTTGAAAGAAGTTACCTTTTTGGGACATGTTTTATCTGCTGAGGGGATTAGGGTTGATCCCCGAAAAATTGAAGCCCTATTGGACTGGAAACCACCTAAGTCTGTGGCAGAAATTTGGAGTTTTCTTGGTTTGGCTGGGTATTATAGAAGGTTTGTTGAGGGGTTCTCGTTAATAGCTGCCCCATTAACCAAGTTATTATGGAAAGGAGTACCGTTTGTCTGGTCAGATAAGCAGCAAGAAAGTTTTGAGAAGTTGAAGAGGATTTTAACAGAGGCACCAGTGTTAATTCAGCCTGAGGCAAGGAAGGAGTTTGTCTTCTATTGTGATGCGTCACACACAGGGTTAGGATGTGTGTTGATGCAAGAGGGGAAAGTAGTAGCATATGCGTCTCGGCAATTGAGACCATATAAGGTGAACTATTGGCAATTGAGACCATATAAGGTGAACTATCCTACGCATGATCTTGAGTTAGCTACGGTAGTATTCGCTCTGAAGATTTGGAGACACTACCTGTATGGGGAGAAGTCCATCATCTACACGGATCATAAGAGCTTGAAATATCTCCTTACCCAGAAGGAGTTGAATTTCAGACAGCGAAGGTGGATTGAGTTGTTGAAGGACTATGACTGCTCGATCGAGTACCATCCGGGTAAGGCTAACGTAGTGGCAGACGCGTTGAGTCGTAAGGTAATATTTGACTTGAACGCAATGTTTTCTCATCTCAGCTTGTATGATGATGGAAGTTTGCTAGCTGAATTTCAAATGAAACCCTCTTGGGTCAGTCAGATTAGAGAGAGGTAGTTGTCAGATGAATTGCTAAGTTCTAAATTTCAGCTTGTGGCAAATGGTGGGATAGAGGATTTCGGCTTGAACAGTGATGGGGTTTTGTGCTTTCGGGGAAAGGCCTATATGCCGAGGGATTCTGAGTTAAGGCAAAAGATTTGATCGATGTGATCAGAGTCTTAAAATTTATAAAGAGAATGATCGAACCTGGAAACTAACTCTAACAACGATTAAAGGCAAGTGTACCTATCGAACAGTAGTATAGCTTAGGCGAGACCAGATTGTCGAACCCAAAGGAACTAAAAGTATTAATACTAACGTTCTTTTTATTATTTAGCCTTAAAAATAAAGTGAAGTTGTTTTAATCTAAGCTAACGACGACTAAGCTAAGAACAAAAAAAAAAGAATGAATTGGGAAATAACTTGAAGAAAAACTCAGTTGATCACGACGATACCCTCAGGAAGAATCCACCTAAACTTCACTTGTTATCTAACCTTGAATCATATGATTTATTTACTTAGCTTGATCCGTAGGACTCCCTAACGTATATTAAACCCTCTCTCGAGGCAAATAACGTCTAACCCTAGGTTAATTAGTGGAACTCTCGTTCTTTTATAATAACCACCTAGAATAGCAGTAAATCGATCTATGGATTCCCATATTAGGTTTCACCCTAATTTGGCATAATCTCATAACCCTATCTCTAGGCGTTCGATCGACTCCGCTTAATTATGCTAGATCTACTCTTAAGCTGGGTCTATTCCTCCTCCACCTAAGCACATCAGATTTAGATTAAGCATGCATAATTAAGAACAAACTAAGTAGTTATCATATAATTCAAAAATCAAATAACAAGATTCATCTAGGTTTCATCCTCTTCAGGTATCTGAGGGGTTTAGTTCATAACTAAATAAGAAAACATCTCAAGAGAAAAGATAAAACAAAACATAAGAAATCCCTAAAACTCCCTGAAGGAATTGAAGGAGAATTCCACCGTTTTGAGTATAATTTCAGATTCTTGGGATGGATCAACTGGCTAACTTCGAGCGATTCCCACAATTCTGACCTTTCCGGCTTAGCTCCCTGGCCTAGCTTGACGCCCTCTCAAAGGTGGCACTTAAGGGATATATATAGGCTCTTTGGAATGCGATTCTTTCTCTCTAAGTATCCTTTTCCAACTGAAATTGCTCATTCCAGCGACAGAGGCATGGCCATGGCACAGGCCCGTGTGGCTCGACTCCAAGCCGTGTTCATATTTCTACTTTGAGGCACGGTCATGTAAATCAGGGTTGAGGCCGTGCTCTAGGTGATCGGCGAGGCACGACCGTGTGGGATTTGGGCCAAGCCGTGTCGATTTTGTGATATGGCCCATTTACTCTGTTTTGGGCTCGTTTTATGTTCTTTTCATCCTTGGGTGCTTTCCTGGCTATAAGACATGAAAAGAAAGGATTAAGAGCACCTTTTTACATAAATCAAGGGATAAATCATCCAAAAGCATACTAAATGTGGGTTAAAAATATGTTATAATTACGGTTTATCAAATACCCCCACACTTAAGCTTTTGCTTGTCCTCAAGCAAAATTCTCAACTTACAATTAAAACGAACTTTCCATGATTCATAATTCCTATCAACAATGCCTTATCCTAATTCATAGATAATCTATACATGGATAATTCAATTCAAATAGTCCTAAAGATTAAAACAAGATTAGTCATACTTTTGTAGCATGAAAACATAGGTGTTCCCCTTCATCTAAATAATTACCTTTAATTCGAAAACTTCAAGGATTGACATCCTCACAAAAGATTCACTCAAATCACTCAAAAAGTGTTTAAGGGTCAAAATTAAGCACTCATAAGTTGAACCTAAAAAGTTAATCCCATAGGCTTGCCTGAAAATCAAATCTCCACCACTACAAAATGATATGATAAACAGATCAAAAGGTCTTTGTTGGGGTTGTAATGGGGCTAGGGTTAAAGGTGTGGATAAAGGCTGAAATTAGAAGGTTAGAATCGAGATTGAATTCTCAAGCACCTACCTACAAATTTCTGAGATAATAATTACATCAACTAAAAATAGTAATAAACCTACTAATACGAGCTTTTTCTTTTGATAATTAGACTTTAACTTGTATAAGCTCACTCTTCATAATACTAATACTGACTATACTTTGATTTTTTTTTTAAGAACAAACTAAGTAAAGACAATTTCAACTTATAATAATAAAAACTTAATCAAATTATATCTCGATTAAAGGGTAGTCAAAATAAAGGGGGATAACAGATACAAAGGGTTTTGGTTTATTAGTGGGTGAGTCGATGAAAAGGCTTGTTAGAATCAACGGGGTTCACTAGGGGTTAATTATGGGGGTAGGCTTTTTAGTGGTGTAAGTGGGTTAAAACCTAGGTGCCTTTATCATATTGGTATATCAAATCATAACTGTGGTCTCAACATGTATAAACGAGGCAAGTTCTAGAATAACAGTTCATAGTTGACACACTCATAATCAATAAAGTGAGCATGAAAGAGTAGATGCTCTATAAGGCTCAAAGTCTCACAAAAGTTATGGGTGTTTTCGACATCAACCTTATAAATTTCAAACTTCAAGGTATTCAAATTTAGGTAAAACAACCTAAAAATTTTAAATTTTTTTGAATATTGGACTTATCCTGCTTGATTCCCTAGTATTCTTAAAATTTAATCATCAATGCACAATTAACTATGACTTAGTCTAAAACATGTCAATAAAAATCATAAATCTTCAAAAATTTCATCCTAATTAGTAATATGAGAAAATTACTTAAGAACAAGATTAAATTCAGGGATTTGAGAATAATGCAGAAAGTTATGCAATTTTTATCCTCAGGTTTTGAGAATAATAAAGAAAGTTAGGCATTTTCTCAAAATAATTTTTCACCCCCCACACTTAAGATGTACATTGTCCTCAATGTACAAAGATAGATATGACATTTAAGGGATAAATCAAAAGAGAAGGGGGAAGAATTACTCCCTGAGTTTTGGATGTTTTCCCGGAGAGGTGTCTTTGGTAGTGGTGATGGTCGGTCTAGATGACGAACCTGTGCTAGATGAAGAAATTGGGTAGAGCTCTGAGAAGTAGCCAGGAATTATTAAGACCTACTTAAAATAAACTAAATATATAATTAAAGATAAGAAAGATAAAGATAAATAGACCGAAGAGTCCTTATTGTTGGATGGTTCGCGAGGTGGGTGTAACCTCTAAGGCTGGGGAGGTGCTGGCGGTGGCGGAAGTGGCGTGGTTATCATGGTGGTTGGCGTAATTCCCAAGCAGCCTGGCGAACCTGACACTACAAAACTAAAACTAGTTAAACTTAATTAAACAGAAAAGAAGTAAAAATAAGGAAATTGAAGCAAAAGATAAGAGATAAGTAAAAATTTAAATGGTCTCAAAGACCCTTGGCTTGTTGTTTGGAGGAAGCTGCTGGCATGAACTCAGGCAAATCATTCTCCTTTAAGAAGTTTGGCCTTTTACGCTTCTTCGGCATGATGTGTGATGGCTCAATGATCTAGAGTTTTAGTGAATGGAGTGAAAAGTCTGAGAGGAATAATGGAAAAAGGAAAAGTAAGATGAAGTTAGATGGGGAGAAGGGGAAAGGCTGCGGGGTTTAAATAGAGTTTCAAATATGGGATGCTCCCACGCCCGTGGACCAGGGGCGTGTCGATTTGAACGGCCACTTCGCACGGTCGTGTGTTAGAGTGCTTCAGCCATCCACGCCCGTGCTTCAGCCATCCACGCCCGTGCTCGGTAAGTCAGTATATAGGCACGGTTGGGAGCCATGGGCGTGTGTTGGTCATGCTATGTAAGTTAGTAGCTTCACACGGCCAAGAGGCATGGTCGTGCCATTCTGTCGGTGCCCGTGGGGGAGAGTGGTTGGATCCGTGACGTCAGGAGGTGGTTGAACTGGTTCGCACAGCCTCTGCTATGTCAGTACGAAGATTCTGGTGGTCCACACGGCCACGGACACGGCCGTGTGTAAGGCCGTGTGGCCTGGAAATATGCACTTCTGGTTAGTTTAAAGGAGAAAAGAAAAAGGAAAAATAATGTAAAATGAAAATAAATGCAAAATTCAGTAAGATTAGTGCTCAGGTTGGCTCTCGAGAAGCGCTCGTTTATAGTCTTAAGCTAGACTTGTGTTTGAAAAATTCAAGGAGGTTTAAAGGTTTGAAAATCTTTCCTCATATTATCCGTTTGATGTTCATTGTGTGGTTCAGGTCGAGTAGCATTTATTTTAAGAGCATCAAAATTAGGATTGCTTACCTCGACTGTCTTGTGTGGTAGAACATTGATTACCTTAAAAAGGATTTCCTTGTTTATGTCAAGGTCCAGAGGAGATAGTCGTAGGTCTAATAATACCTGATCTTCGCTTTTGGACTTGCCTATCTCGTAGAGTGGTTTTGGCTCTGTTTCTTGTATCCCTAATTTTTCCTTGAAGTGCGTTTTCCACTAGTCTAACTCATCGGGTTGAACCTTTTGTTCCTCATGATCTATTCCTTTGTTGGCAATGTATTCAAGATCAGGTTCAATCGTGCCCTTTTCTGGTGCTTCCTGAAAAGAAGGGTTAATTCAATGGTTATCAATGGATTTTTCTTTCTTACCTTGGTCATTCAATGTCCTGGCTGAATCGAGAGCTTGAAGAGTGACTGCCTCATTACCTACACAAAGTATGAGTTCTCCTGTGGCAACATCAATTTTAGTCTTGGCAGTTGCTAGAAAAGGTCTTCCTAAAATTAAAGGGATCGAATTGTCTCCTCCATGTCTAAGACAACAAAGTCTACTGGGAAACTAATTTATCGATTTTGACAAGAACATCTTCAATAATACCCCTAGGGAATTCTAACAGTTTTATCAGCTAATTGAATACTCATCCTAGTTTGTTTGGGTTTCCCTAGACCTAGTCGTTTAAACAATGAATAAGGCATGACATTTATACTTGCCCCTAAATCAGCTAACGCATTATCAATAGTTAGACTACCAATTAAACATGGAATTGTAAAACTCCCTGGATCTTTTAATTTCTGTGGTAGTCTATTTTGGAGAATTGTTGAGCACTTTGCGTTGAGTTCCACGTGTGGCTCTTCGTCTAATTTGCGTTTGTTTGTCAAGAGCTATCTTAAAAATTTCCTCGAGTTTGGCATCTGAAAGAGAGCTTCAAGAAGGGGTAAGTTAATATGTAATTTCTTTAAAAGTTTAAGAAACTTACCGAAATGTTCTTCTGAATCGTCTCTTTTTAACGCTTCAGGGTAAGGTATGCGAGGTTGATACTCCTTGATTACTGGTTTCGACTTTTCTTGGATTACCTCTACTTTACCTTTGTCTATCTTGTTTTCTTGTTGTGAGATGGGTTCATCTATCTCTGTATTTTTCTGAGCTGCTATGGCTTGAATTTGCTCCTTTGGATTAATCTCAGTGTTGCTTGGTAGACGTCCTTGCGATTGTTCTGACATTAGCTTTGCGAGTCGTTCGACTGCATGGGTGACTTCTTTGACTGACTTAGTAATTTCCCCGATTCGGCCCTCGTTTCTTTTAATTGTTCTCTCAGTTTCTTGGAGACGTTTTTCTGTGTCTGCCGATAACTTTGTCAGCATCTCCTCGAGGGTTGGTTTCTTCTCTTGTGGATAAGGTTGATTTTGGAAGTTTTGAAGAGGTTGTAGCCTTTGATTTCCTTGATTTCCTTGGCCTCCCCATGAACAATTTGGGTGGTTCCTCCAACCTGATTGTAAGTATTACTATAAAGGTTATTATTAGATCTGAAATTGTTACCTATATAGTTCATCTGTTCGCTTTCTGCTTCTGGTTGGTAGGGTGGGTACTCAGGATTCACCACTGTTCCATTTGCGTGGCATTGCATTACTGGATGTACCTACGAAGAACACAAATTATCAAGCTTTTTATTCATTATCTCCATCTGTGTTGATAGCATGGTTCAGGCATTTTGTTGTTCAGGGTTCCACCGGCGGCTGAGTCTATTACTTGCCTCGTTGAGGGGTTTACACCATTATAGAATGTTTGGACTTGTAGCCACAAGGGTAAACCATGGTGTGGACACCTTCTCAAGAGATCCTTGTATCTCTCTCATGCATCGTATAATGTCTCTAAATCCATTTGCAGGAAAGAAGAGATATCATTTCGTAATTTGGACGTTTTGGCCGGTGGGAAATATTTTAACAAAAAATTTTCAGTCATTTGTTCCCATGTAGTGATTGACCCTCGTGGTAACGAGTTTAACCACTGTTTGGCTTTATTCCTTAATGAAAAGGGAAATAACCGAGGACGTATGGCATCATCAGAAACACCATTTATTTTGAAGGTATCACAGAACTCTAAAAAATTAGCTATATGAGTATTTGGATCTTCGTCCTGCAAACCATCAAATTGAACAAACTGTTGAATCATTTGTATTGTGTTAGGCTTTAATTCAAAATTATTAGCAGCTATAGCGGGCCTAACAATACTTGATTCTGCTCCTATTAGATGTGGTTTAGCATAATCAAACATAGTACGCTGAGCGTTGCGGTCCCCCACATCATGGGGTTGTGGAATAGTCTCGTCCATCCCTTCAGTAGGATTGGATCTGCCTTCTTGATTTTCCTCTGTGTAATTTAGGGCTCGCCTAATTTCTCGGCGATTCCTACGAGCGGTTGCTTCAATATCACTGTCGTATACTAAAGGTCCTCTCGGGTTCCTTCTAGTCATAAACTAAAGGTACCTGAAAAGAAAATAAAGAAAAATTAGCAAAATTAAAAATTAACCTAAAAACAAAAATAAATTGCTGAAAATAAAAATAATGGCTAAAGTAATAAAATTAGAGTTTTCTTAATATTTTAGTTCCCCGGCAACGGTGCCAAAAACTTGATCGTTGTGATCAGAGTCTTAAAATTTATAAAGAGAATGATCGAACCTAGAAACTAACTCTGACAACGATTAAAGGCAAATGTACCTATCGAACAGTAGTATAGCATAGGCAAGACCGGATTGTCGAACCCAAAGGAACTAAAAGTATTAATACTAACTTTCTTTTTATTATTTAGCCTTAAAAATAAAGTGAAGTTGTTTTAATCTAAGCTAACGACGACTAAGCTAAGAACAAAGACAAAAAGAACGAAATGGGAAATAACTTGAAGAAAAACTCAGTTGATCACGACGATACCCTCAGGAAGTATCCACCTAAATTTCACTTGTTATCTAACCTTGAATCATATGATTTATTTACTTAGCTTGATGCGTAGGACTCCCTAACGTATATTAAACCTTCTCTCGAGGTAAATAACGTCTAACCCTAAGTTAATTAGTGGAACTCTCGTTCTCTTATAATAAACCCCTAGAATAGCAGTAAATCAATCTATGGATTCCCATATTAGGTTTCACCCTAATCCGACAAAATCTTGTAACCCTATCTCTAGGCGTTCGATCAACTCCGCTTAATTATGCTAGATCTACTCTTAAGTAGGGTCTATTCATTCTGCACCTAAGCACATCAGATTTAGATTAAGCATGCATAATTAAGAACAAACTAAGTAGTTATCATATAATTCAAAAATCAAATAACAAGATTCATCTAGGTTTCATCCTCTTCAGGTATCTGAGGGGTTTAGTTCATAACTAAATAAGAAAACATCTCAAGAGAAAAGATAAAACAAAACATAAGAAATCCCTAAAACTCCCTGAAGGAATTGAAGGAGAATTCCGCCGTCTTGAGTATAATTTTGACTTCTTGGGATGGATCAACTGGCTAACTTCGAGCGATTCCCACAATTCTGACCTTTCCGACTTGGCTCCCTGGCCTAGCTCGACGCCCTCTCAAAGGTGGCACTTAGGGGATATATATAGGCTCTTTGGAATGCAATTATTTCTTCCTAAGTATCCTTTTTCGACTAAAATTGCTCATTCCAGCGATAAAGGCACAGCCATGGCACAGGCCCGTGTGGCTCGACTCCAAGCCGTGTTCTGATTTCTACTTTGAGGCACGGTCGTGTAAATCGGGGTTGAGGCCGTGCTCTAGGTGATTGGCAAGGCACGACCGTGTGGGATTTGGGCCAGGCCGTGTCGATTTCGTGATATGGCCCATTTACTCTGTTTTGGGCCCGTTTTATGTTCTTTTCATCCTTTGGTGCTTTCCTAGGTATAAGACATGAAAAGAAAGGATTAAGAGCACCTTTTTACATAAATTAAGGGATAAATCATCCAAAAGCATACTAAATATGGGTTTAAAATATGTTATAATTACGATTTATCAAGATTCTTCAGGAAGCGCATAGTAGCCCGTACGCTATGCATCCTAGTGGAAGTAAGATGTATCGGGATTTGAGGGAAAAATTTTGGTGGCCGAGTCTGAAGTAAGAGGTTACCGAGTTTGTGGGTAGGTGTCTGACGTGTCAGCAGGTGAAGGAGGAACATCAGTTACCTTCAGGGTTGCTACAGCCAGTAAAGATTCCACTTTGGAAGTGGGAGAGGATAACGATGGACTTTGTGAGTGGGCTGCCCCTTACGCCTACGAAGAAAGATTCAGTGTGGGTAATTATGGATCGATTGACGAAGTCCGCTCACTTCATACTGGTTCGGGTTGATTATTCACTACAGGCTGTATGTAGCAGAGATTGTGAGGTTGCATGGGGTACCTATGTCGATCATATCAGACAGAGACCCTAGGTTTACGTCGCGGTTTTGGAAAGTATTGCATCAAGCATTGGCTATAAGACTATACTTTAGCACAGCATTTCATCCACAGAGTAATAGTCAATCTGAGAGGGTAATTCATATCTTGGAAGACATGTTGAGAGGTTGTGTTATCGATTTTGAGGGTAGTTGGAAGGATTTTCTACCATTGGCAGAATTCGCATACAACAATAGCTACCAATCTGGTATTCAGATGGCACCCTATGAAGCGTTGTATAGTCAGAAATGTCGTACTCCTACTTGCTGGACAGAGTTGGGTGAGCGTCAATTGTAGGGTCCGGAATTGGTTTTAGAGACAGAGGAAAAAGTTAAGTTGATTCGAACTAGGTTGAAGGAAGCTTCCGACAAGCAGAAATCTTATGCTAATCTAAATCGTAAGAATATACAGTTGGTTGCGTATGAAATATTTGTCTGCTTTAATGGTTAGGTGTTTTGAGTATGTGCAGGGAGTTCTAAATTCTAGTTAAAAGTATATTAGTGTTATTGGAATCAGAGTGCTCAGTGAAAGCGTAGTATGGTAGGTTAGGATGTGTGACTGTACCTATAGTCAGAAATTTCGAGGACGAAATTTATTTAAGGGGGTAGATTTGTAACATCCCAAAATTGGGCCTAGGAGAATTGGGCCTTTTGGGCCCCGAGCGTAGGAACTTTTTAAATTTTTGAAGAATAAGAGATCGGCTTAAATGTAAGTTGGACTTATTAGGTAAGTGATTTTGGAAGGTTAGGGGGCTTCTATGAAGTCCTGGGATCAAACTTTGGCTTTTGGGAAATTTTGGTTTTAGGCGAAAAAAACCCTGGGAGTTAGTAGGTAGGCTTTAAGAATAAAATGTGGAGAAAAATGTCACAAGTGGAGTGTGTGGTGTAGTGGCAAAGTGATGCCACTTATGGAGCGAGGGAGTGACGCCACAGGGAAGGAAGGAGGTCTAAGGTTCAAGGTGTGGAACTTGCATTTTTTTATTTTATTTTATTAAATGGATTTAGACCTTGGCCATAGGGTTATATTTAGTTGGGCATGTTTTAAGACACAAAAGGAGCTTGTGGCTTAATGGCAAGGGGCGTGAATTGGCTGATGGGAGAGCTTAGGTTCGAATCTCATGACAAGCAAGGGAGTATTTATTTTGCGGAATGGACGGCCAGAGTTTGAGTTGGATTTAAACTCTGCTAACGAAGGGATCCCACATCGAAAAGATACAAAGAAGGAAGGTGAGAAGCTGGCTATATATAGAGCTATCTATGATGGGAGGAAGGATACCTTGGTGGGCGTTTGGGCACAGGAGTGGTCGGAGCGCGGGTTAGCACCAGATTCCTATCAGGTGTGTATTTCTCTCTACTTTAGTTGTACAGTGGCAAATTGCCAAAATGCCGGTCACGGCGTTAGTAGCCACATGAGCTTGCGAGCGCACGTGTGCGGGCTTCGATGTGATAGTTGAGGCCATTAGTAGTATTCTTGTGGGTTGAGGCTGTTTGGGCCACGATGGGCCGAAGTGGGCCCAATAGGCCCATGGGCCATATGAGTAGATTGTATGATTGTGTAGTATATATTAGATTAGACTAGGTGGATCTCATGTACGTGCTTAGATTGGTGCTAGATGGGCCACACGAGCGTGTGGGCCCGAACGGTCCGAAATCGAGTTTTAGGCCCAATAGCCCGATGAAAACTGGAAATGGTAGCTGAGTCGCTCGGGTCGACATTAGGCCTTCGGAAAGGCCATTGCAGGTGCAAAATTACTAAAATACCCTCGATAGGTAAATTACTAAAATACCCTTGGTAGGTAAAATTACTGTTATACCCTTAGAGGTTGATTAGCTTGATTATGTTATATTCTGTCTATCTAATTATGATGGTAATTTATGTTGTACGTTATATTTGATTTATGTTTTGCATACATGACATACTGCATACACGAATTATTATGTCATATTGCATGGGCTTTGGGATATGATGTGAAAGGGGAAGTGTTATTTAGGGACTGTCACAGTGGTTTAGTACCACAGTGGGTTGGCCCCACATATCTAATTCAATGACTATGTCTCAGTGGCTTGGTGCCACGGTTGTTTAACACCATGTACATATATGATTCAGTGACTCGTCCTAGTAGTTTGGTACCACGGTGGGTTGGCCTCACATATATACATTCGGGATTGTCACAGTGGTTTGGTACCACGGTGGGTTGGCCCCACACATACTATTAGTGACTTTGTCACATTGATCTGGTATCACAGTGGTCTAGAACCACAGTGGCTTGGTGGCACGGGCGTTTGGCTGATTCGGTGATATAGAGGTTGGAAAAGTAGGTTGGGCTGGGCTGCATTGCATACATGCTTAATGTGTTGGATTGTGCGGGCTAAGGCCCAACTAGCATCTGTGGGCTTAGAGCCCAAATATCGTTCATTGGGGATTACACACTGAGTCTCGGTGACTCACCCCTTTACTTAATTTTGTAGGTAATCCTTAGATCACGGATTTGAAGCCGAGGTGGACTTGAGGTGGCCATGTAGTGTTTTTAGTAATTTCATTCACTATATTTTAAATTTCACTATTAAGTTTGGCTTTCGGTATTGTAATAAGGCCACTTTAACTTTAATTTGGGTTTTTCTATAAAGTTGATTTAGCATGCTTAATAAACTATAAAAGTTGATTTTCAATTGGCTATTGAAAGATGTATAACGAGTAAAAAATTAATTCAGAGTTTTCACTTAGAATCTGCAACCTCATTTTTAATTGACAAATTTAATGAAATTTTTCTTAAATTCGATTTTCAACAAATGAACCCGACTTCGTAATGCGGTCTAAGCTAAACAGTAACTTTAAATTTTCTCTAAAGGTACGATAACGATACGCAAAGTTTTTCCAACTTGTGATTTTTAGTTAGTTTTCCAAAATTATCTTCCCTATAGCATACCAAATTCGGTCGTAGCGTTTTGACCGGGTTTGGGGTGTTGCAATCAGCCTCTATTCGTTTACTCTGCCATAATCAAACCCCTTGTTGGGGAAATCACTGTTTCGCTATAGTACTGTATTGATCAAGATTTGTCTTCATGGATGCGAGTGCTAGCCAATCTAAGGAGGGGAGTGGACTCGTAGTCTCTGCTCCTAAGTTCAAAAGACGTGCTGTGTCGGCGGTTCGAGATTTTCCACCGGGTTGTGGTAGAGAGCCGACATCAGCTTGGGATAGGCAAATTGCTGTTATTCCTGCTAGTGAGAGTGTCGATGATATAGAGTGTCTAATTCTTCGCGTAGTAAGGTAATCCCTAGTGCGAGGATTTGGGAGCCGAGGAGGACTCCGCGACGGCCATGCAGTACTCCTTTCGTAAATTTGTTTTCTTTATTTAAAATTACTTCTAATTTGGGAATTTGATATGTAATAAGGCCTCCAGGATTTTATGATTTGGTTTTTGATTTATTGCGATTATTATATATGTTATGAAACATTAAATTGGGAGTTTTCTAAACAAAATGTAAACAAACATTTTTCAAATAATAACACACGGATAACAAGCAATTAAATTATTAATTCAGAAATTCTCTTAAACATAAACACTGTTTTCAAAATGTCACGTTTCTGAAAATGCCAGTTACGGGTTCGTATCTCAAAACCTGTTTTAGACTGTTAAGAGAAAACTATAAACTTTTTCAAGAAAACCTTACAACTGAATCTGATTTTCAAAATTAAAAAAAAAAAGAAAAAAATTCTTTAAACGATCTTTCCATGTGACATACCAGATTCGGTTGTAACGTTTAGGCTAGGTTTGGGGTGCTACATAGAAACACTCTACGATGCATGGGAGAGATATAAGGATCTACTAAGGAGATGCCCTCACCATGGGTTACCTTTGTGGCATAGATTCAAACCTTTTATAATGGTGTGAACCCCTCAACTAGTCATTTGATTGATTCAGATGCCGGTGGAACCCTAAATAGCAAGACCCCTGAGGCGACTTATGAATTTATAGAAGAGATGGTACTAAATAACTATCAATGGCAAGTTATGAGGAAAAAGCCGACAAAAGCCGCCAGTGTTTTCAACCTCAACTCAGTGACCATGCTATCAAACCAGGTAGAACTTTTAAGGAAAAAGATTGATGGTTTCTGTGGTTCTTCGCAGGTACACCCAGTGATGCAGTGCAATAAAAATGGAGGAGAGACGAACAATACAGAATATCCACCCTACAACCCTGGCATAGAAAACGAACAGATGAACTATATGGGTAATAATTCTAGATCTCAGAATAATCCTTATAGTAACACTTACAATCCAAGTTAGAGGAACCATTCTAACTTCTCATTGGGTGGCCAAGAAAATCAGAGACAACAACCCCCTCCAGGCTTTCAACAGCAACCCTACCCATAGGAGAAAAAGTCGAACCTTGAAGAGATGCTAACCAAATTTATCGCGGTGTCAGAAACCCGTTTCCAAAACACCAAAACAGCACTCAAAAATCAGCAAGCATCGATTTAAGGGCTCGAGAACCAATTAGGACAACTTGCTAAGCTCATATCTGAACGACCACAAGGCAGCTTGCCAAGCAACACTAAAACTAACCCAAAGGAGTAAATTCATGCCATTACTGCTCCCGATAGTAAAGGGTTAGATGAACCAAAATTGAGGCAAGAAAATGTTGTAGAGGAAGGTAAGGTTGAGATAAGCCATGATAAACCAAAACATGTAAGTACAGAATACCAACCTCGTGTGCCATATCCTAATGCGACAAAGATAGACTGCATAGATGAACAATTCGGTAAATTTCTTAAACTCTTAAAAAATTACATATTAACTTACCGTTTATTGAAGCTTTTTCGCAGATGCCGAATTCAAAAAAGTTTTTACAAGAGCTTTTGACAAAAAACCAGAAGTTAGACAAGGCGTCGCATATGGAGCTAAATGCAGCAGGCTCAGTAATTTTACAAAATAGACTACCATAAAAGTTAAAAGATCTAGGGAGTTTTACGATTCCTTGCTTAATTGGTAGTTTATCTATTAATAATGCTTTAGCAGATTTAGCGGCAAGCATAAATGTTGTGCCTTATAAAATGTTTAAACAGCTAGGTCTTGGGAAACCCAAACAAACTAGGATGAGCATTCAATTAGCTGATAAAACTATTAGAGTTCCTAGGGGTATAATCGAAGATGTACTAGTGAAAATTGATAAATTCATATTCCCAGTAGACTTCGTTGTTTTAGACATTGATGAGGACAATAATGTTCCTTTAATTTTAGGAAGACCCTTTTTAGCAACTACTAAAACTAAAATTGATGTTGGTACAGGTGAACTCACACTTTGTATAGGTGATGAAATGATCACTATTCAGGCTCTTGACACGGCTAGGACATCGAGTAATAAATGTGAGAACATAAATTCTATTAATGACCATTCGGTTCAACCTTCTTTTCAGGAAACACCACGAAATTACACAACTGAGCCATATCCTAGACCTCGTGCCAACAAAGAAATAACTCACGAGGATCGAAGGCTTCAGATCAATGAACTAGACAAGTGGAAGATACATTTCAAGGAGAAACCAAGAAAACATGATAAACCAAAGCGACTCCATGAGCCAAACCAATTTAAGATCGGAGATCAGGTATTGTTGGATAAAACAGACCTTCGAATCGCCACTTCAGAACTTAATACAAACGAAGAGATCCCTTCTAAGGTACTCAATGTCTTCCCATACGGAACAGTTGAGGTAACTAATCCTAAGTTCGGCACATTTAAGGTAAACACTACTCAACCCAAACTAAATATTGATAATGGAACTGATAGCAAGAGAGAGAAGTTTCAACTCCTCAAACCACCATGATTATGCGAATGAAAGGTAAGTCTAACTTAAGACTTTAAACGAGCGCTTCTCAGGAGGCAACCCGAGCACTAACTTCACTAATGTCATATTTTCGATTTTTGGCACCTAACTCAAAACTAACCAAATTAATAAAGCGCAGGTTTCTCTATCCACAAGGCCTAGCACACGGGCGTGGCCGTGGCTGTGTGGACACCACGAATAGGCACATCGGCATGGCAAAGACCATGAAGCCCAAGGATGAAAAATCCCCAAACCACGGGCTGCGATAAAATGCCACAGCCGTGTGATACGGTCATGGTCGACACTAAGAAAGTAACACAGGTGTGCAACATGTCCCTAGGCCGTGGTTGACACTGATTAATCAACATGGGCGTGGAGACCTCTACACAGGCATGGGAGAAATGAACGAAGCACCACACAGCCATGCGATATGGCCGTGTTAACTAAGACAGCCATTGCACACGAGCGTGGGCAACAACCAGGTCCCTAAGTCCTATTTAAAACCCCTATTCTTCTCACTTTCTCCCCAAATTCTTCTCTCCTAAACCCTAACCACCACACCCCTTTCTCTTTCTATTATCTTTCTCCTGTCATTTTCCCTTCCCCCTTTCCCTCATTCTTTCTTTACACCACCCCCATACCAACCCCCATCCTTGCTACCATTCACAAATGACTAATACTAGAAGCAAGACCAAGGCCACCATCTCTATGTAGAAAGAACAAATGGATCCTTGCACAGTCTCCCCGTACGCGACCACACTACATAAGTTCATGTCGGCCGCTTCATTTATTCGAGAGGACAATGACCTTTAAGTCTATTTATTTTTTCTTTTTCTTTTATTTTCATTTTTAAATTCTTTCCCTTTATCTTTCTTGTCTTTAATTTTTATTAGTATATTTTGATTTCGTTTTATCTCTAGCTGTTTCTTGTCGAGTACTCATAACGAAGTCAATTACTGATGCCTCTGCAGTTTCAAAAGGTTCAGGGTACCAATAAGGAATGACCAAACTACTAGAGTCTCCTCCCACCGTTCACCTCTGCTTAGTCCGTCGTGCTTATTTTAAGGAGTTCATCCAAAATTCAGGAAGTTTCAATTCTCTCCCTATCTTATAAATTTTTTTATATTATCGATATCTATTTTTGTACATTGAGGACAATATACATCTTAAATGTGGGGAGGTGTCAACAATACTAAATTATGCCTTATTCTTAAGTAATTTTCTCATATTTACTATTAGAATGAAACTTCTCTTAATTTATGATTTTCATTGATATGTTTTAAATTAAGTCATAGATAATTGTGCATTGATGGTTTAAACTTTAAGATATTAGAGAATCAAGCATGACAAGTCTATTTTTAGAATTAAAAATTTATTAGGTTGTTTCCCTAATCTGAAATATTACTTTGAAGTTTGAAATTTACAAGGTTGACATCAAAAACCATAATTTCTGCGAGATTTTGAGCCTTTTAGAGCATATATTCTTCTTGTTCACTTTATTGATTATGAGTGTGTCAACATTAATTTGTTATTCTAGGACTTGTTTTGATTATACATGTCGTGACCACATCTTTGATTTGATATACTGAGATGATAAAGGCACCTAGGTTTTAACCCACTCACTCTACAAAAGGCCTACCCTCATAATTAACCCTTGGTGAACCCTTTTTAGCCTAATAAACCGTTTCTTGACTCACCCACTAATATTAACCTAAAACCAAATTTTTAATTCCACTAATCTTTTGACGTCCCTTTTGTCGAGATTTGAATTGAGTAGTTGCCTAACTATGTTCTCTATTTTAGTTGTTAAAGTTCTTTCTTATCATTGTATCTACTTGTTCTTAAAAAAAACGAGTTGAAGATTTACTCATTATTAGTGATTATGAGCTTAAACTGTTAATTTTTTTTAAATCTTTAGAAGAAGCTCATGTTATTTAGTGATAAGTTTTCAATCAATATAATTATTCATTATTAGTTATTTTTCTAGATAAGTAAATGGCATTCAATCTCGATTCTAACCTTCTAATTCAACCTATATCCACACCTTTAACCCAAGCCCCCTTACAACCCTTTAAAGACCTTTTGATTTGTGTATCATCTCATTTTATAGTGATGGAGATTTGATTTTCATGCAAGCCTATGAAATTAACTCTTCATGTTTGACTGTTGATTGCTTAATTTGAACCTTAAACACCTTAAGTGATTTGAGTGAACCTTTACTGAGGATGTCAATTCTTATCAGTTTTGAATCAGAGGTAATCATTTAGGTAAGGGTAAACACCTATTTTTTCGTGCTATAAAAATTTATGACTTAGATTGTTTGAATCTTTAGGACTCTTTTAGTTAAATTATCAATGTATGAATTATCTCTGAATTATGATGAAACATTATTGATAAGGATTATAAATTAAGGAAGTTAATTTTAATTGTGAGCTGAGAATTTTGCTTGAGGACAAGCAAAAGCTTAAGTGTGGGGATATTTGATAAATCATAATTTAGACATATTTTTACCCCATATTTGGCTTATTTTTGGATGAATATTCATTAGATTTAGTGAATTCGATGCTTCTAATCCTTTAATTTCATGTTTTATACTCAGGAGGGCCTAGGAGTCGAAAAGATCGAGAAATGGGCCAAAAAGGGACAAAATAGGCTGACACGGCCTGGACCACCGCACATGGGCAAATCCACATGGCCGTGTGTGCTAGGCAAGACCGAACACGGCCTGGACTATCGACCACAGACGTGTCACACGAACGTGTCCTTTTCGAACCCAAGTTTAATTCTATTCGGAAAAGGTTACTTATGGGCCAAGAAATGTGTTCCAAAAGCCTATATAAACACCCTAGGGGGCAACATAAAAGAGACGTCGAGTAGGCGCCGAGTAGAAGGCAAGAGATACTCCAAGACAGCCGTTGGGAACAGCTTAAGAGACAGATCTCCATCAGGACTGAAGATCTCCTATCAAGTTTTTTAGAAGTTTTTAGGTTTTCTTATGCGTTGTTGTTTTCCCTATTCTAATATGTTTCCCTCTATCAGTATGAACTAAATCCCTTAAATACCTAAGGGGATGAAACCTAAGACGAATCTTATTATTATTTGATTTATAAGATAAATACTTGTTCTTATTCTTAATTGTGAGTTCTTATTATTGTTCTGATAATTCAGGTTATTAATTCAAAGTCGAATGTGCTTATTCAGTGGAGCAAAAGTCCCTATTTAAGAGAAGATCAACACAATTAAGCGGAGTTGATTGCAACCCTAGAAATAGGGCGACGAAGATCTGCCGGATTAGAGTCAAATCTAATAAGGGAATCCATAGATCGAGTTAATGTGACAATAGGGGTTTTAATTAGAAAGAGATTTCAATTAATCAACCTAGAGTTAGTTGTTTTTAGTCTTGAAAGAGATATTAACATAAATCAGGGATTTCTACGGATTAAGTCAAGTGAATAAATCGTATGAATCAAAAGTAATAAGTGAAGTCTAGGTGGATTCTTCCTTAGGTATTCCCTATCTCATATAAGTTGTCTAAAAGTATTTTCCAAATTCACTCTCTGTCACGTTCATAGTAATTTAGTTAGTTAAATTAGTTAGTTAATTTTAGATTAAAAACAAATCCCCTTAATTATTAGGCTAGATAATAAAAAGATAGTTATTGCTAGTAATTTTAGTCCTTGAGGATACGATATGCCAGACTCACCATAACTATACTACAATTCGATAGGTGCGCTTGCCTTTGTCGAAATAATATTTAGTTTCGAGCTCACCAGATGTATAATTGCTTTATGAATGCCTTCCTTGTGCAATTGTTTTTGGGTACTAAGTAGTTGGAATTAAAATGAGTATGCATGATAAGTTCTAGGCATAAAGTCTCATACATGTATTTGACCTTTTAGGTAGACTTTGGAAGTATGTTTGATGTGTGTTAAAGTGGTTAAGTGAATGTGCTTATGGATATCATGTTGTATGTGTGATAGTGCATGATCTAAACTTGATATTGGATGGCTTTAAGTGCCTATTTATGCCATGGTTGTTTGTGCATTATTGAGTTTAGGGTGGCACCATTTTGGGTGAGGAAAATGTCTTGGAAAAATAGCCTATCTTTGTCCACAAGGGTAGAGACACGGCTGTGTGTCCCCTGATACTTAATTAGAAACCAAGTCAGGAGCTTCACACGACCTAGCACACGAGTGTATAGCTTAGTTGTGCTGCATAAGTCATATACCCTCTAGTTTTCACACAGCCTGGCACACGGACGTGTCAAGCCATTTCAAAGGGTACACATCCTGGCACAGGGGCATGTGGTCTGGCCATATGACCCAAGTCAAGGAGTTATACGAAGTCGGACACGGGTTGGAACACGGTCATGTGATCGCATTTCGAATGCCCACACGGCATGACACACGGGCGTGTCCCTTGGTCGTGTGAGACACACAGCCTAGACACTCGACCTTGTGTCCCCCCCCCCCGCTTTGAAAAGTTTCCATGTTTTCTGAAAAATTCTTTGAGTACTCGGTTTAGTCCCAAACCATTTCTAATGTCTATTTAGGGCCTCGAAGGCTCATATTAGAGATTGTATAAATATATTTGAATGGTTTTGATATGATAGATAAATGCATATAAAATGTATGATTGTTTGACTTATAAGTCTGGCAATGCTTTGTAACCCTATTCCGGCAACAGATATAGGTTAAGGGTGTTACAGATAGTTTAAGCACTTTAATATTATGAGTATAGCATATATAAAGGCCATTGTAATTAGATTAAACACACAATTTTAGGGAGACAAAAATTATTGTTAGGTTTTTTGTTTTGTTCTTAGTTTTTATTCAATTTACATTATGTTCTTGTAATTGGAAGATCCTATTTTGAAGTGAGACCTTCACAAGCAAAGATTGTTCTGGAGCCACGCTTTCATCGATAAATCCATGGGCATATCTTTCATTCATTCTATTCTTTATATTTCTTTCTTTAACATTGTTAATTGATGGAGCTTGAAACTAACTATTATTTCGACAAAGGCAAGCGCACCTATCGAACGATAGTATAGTTATGGTGAGTCCGAAATATCATATCCTTAAGGACCAAGATTACTAGTAATAACTATCTTTTTAATATCTAGCCTAAAAATTAAAGGGAATTTGTTTTTAATCTAAAATTAACTAACTAATTTAACTAACTATGAACGCGACAGAGAGTAAATTGGGAAAATACTTGACTTAATCCGTAGAAATCCCTGATTTATGTTAATATCTCTTTCAAGACTAAAAACAACTGTGATTAATTGAAATCTCTTTCTAATTAAAACCCCTATTCTCGCATTAACTTGATCTATGGATTCCATTATTAGGTTTGACCCTAATGCGGCAGATTTTTGTCGCCCTATTTCTAGGGTTACAATCAACTCCGCTTAATTGTGTTGATCTACTCTTAGACAGGGTGATAAACCATAATATATACATATTTTAATCCCACATTTAGCATACTTTTGGATGATTGATCCCCTGAATTGTGGAATTCGATGCTCCTAATCCTTTAATTTCATGTTTTATACTTAGGAGAGCATCGGAGGATGAAAAGAACGAGAAACGGGACAAAAATGGAGAAAATGGGCCAAAGTATGAAATTCACACGGCCTGGGCCTGAGCCACACGGTCGTGCTTCTTTAGCAGACCCGAACACGGCCTGGCCTCGATTCACACGGGCGTGTCCCTGCCGTGACCTGTTTTAATTCCACTCGGATTAGGATACTTAGGGGCAAAGAAAGACATTCCAAAAGCCTATATAAACACCCTAAGTGTGACCTAAAGGGGGGCAGTTTAGGTAGGCCGAGAAGCCAAGCCAGAGAGGCCGAATTGTGGGATTTACTCGAAGACAGCCAATTGATTCATCTCAAGAAGCTGGAATCATACTCAAGACGGAAGATCTTCCCTTCAATTTTCTTCAGGGGGTTTTAGGGTTTTTCTTTTTTTTTTATATTTTCTTCTGAGATGTATTCTTTTATAATTATGAACTAAACCCCTCAAATACCTGAGAAGGATGAAGCCTAAGACTGATCTTGTTATTGTTTTCTGAACTATATGATAAATACTTGATTTGTTCTTAATTATTTGTTCTTAATTCTTTTTTTGATATTTCAGGATATTGATTCAAATATTGATGCCCTTAGGCAGTAGAGGAATATTCCCTGTTTAAGAGTAGATCTAGCATAGTTAAGCGGAGTTGATCGCAACCCTAGAGATAGGATGATGAAACTCTGCCGGATTAGGGTCAAACCTAATATAGGAGTCCATAGACCGTGTCAATGCAATTCTAGGGGTTTTAATTAGAAAGAGATTTCAATTAATCAATCTAGTGTTAGACGTTAGTAGCCTCGAGAGAGGTATTAATATAAATTAATGAATCCTACGATCAAGTCAAGTGAATAAATCGTCTGGTGCAGACTTAGATAACAAGTGAAGTCTAGGTGGATTCTTCCTCGGGTATTGTCTTAATCAATTGGTTTTTCCAAAAGTATTTTCCCCAATTCCTTCCCTGTGTCTTCTCATCTTCAGCTTAGTAGTTAGTTTCCCTTAATTCTTAGGCTAGATAATAGAAAGAAAGTCAGTATTAGTACTTTTGGTTCCCTTGGATTCGACACTCCGGTCTTACCACTAAACTATACTACTGTTCGATAGGTGCGCTTGCCTCAATTGTTGTCGTAAGTTAGTTTCTAGGCTCGATCATTCATTATATAAATATTAAGACTTTTATACATGATCAAGTTTTTGGGGCCGTTGCCCGGGAACTAAAATATTACTTTAGCCATATTTTACTTTAACAATTAAATTTTGTTTTTACTTTTCTAAATTTTCTTCTTTGCTTCTGGCAGGTATTCTAGTTTATGACTAGAAGAAACCCATCGGGACCTCTACTTTAAGATAATGAAATTGAAAGCACAGTTTGCAGAAACCGAAGAGCAATAAGGAGAAGCCTACAATACATACAAGAAGAGGAAGAAGACGAAATTAATACTACCGAAGAGATGGCTGAGAATAATCCGCTACCTCCAGAGGTGGCCGAAAATCATGCTCCTCGAACTGTGTATGATTATGCTAAACCTAATTTAACAGGAACTGAGTCAAGTATTGTTAGACCTGCTATTGCTGTGAATAATTTTGAACTGAAACCTAACACAATACAAATGATACAGCAATTTGTTCAGTTTGATGGTTTGCAGGATGAAAATCCAAACAATCACTTGGCGAATTTCCTAGAATTTTGCGATACTTTCAAAATAAATGGTGTTTCTGATGATGCCATCTGTCTTCAGCTATTTCCCTTTTCTTTTAAGAATAAAGCTAAACAGTGGTTGAATTCTCTTCCACAAGGATCAATCACTACATGGGAACAAATGACTGAAAAATTTTTATTAAAATATTTTTCGCCGGCTAAAACGGCCAAGTTGAGGAATGTATCTCTTCTTTTGTGCAGATAGATTTAGAGACACTTTACGATGCATGGAAGAGATGCAAAGACCTATTGAGAAGGTACCCATACCATGGATTACCCTTGTGGCTACAGGTCCAAACTTTTTACAACGGTGTGAACCCCTCAACCAGGCAGTTGATTGATTCAGCTGTGGAACCCTGAATAACAAAACACCTGAGGCTGCCTACGAATTCATTGAAGAGATGTCACTGAATAACTATCAGTGGCAGGTCACGAGGATAAAGCCAACAAAAGCCGCCAGTTTTTTCAACCTTGACGTAGTGACCACGCTATCAAACCAGGTACAAATTTTAACTAAAAAGATTGATGGTTTATGTGTTTCTTCGCAGGTACATCCAGTTATGCAGTACGATATGAATGGAGGAGGGATGAGCAATACAGGATATCCACCTTACAACCCGATCACTGAAAACAAGCAAGTTCACTATATGGGTAACAATTTAGACCTCAAAATAACCCTTATAGTAACACTTACAATCCAGGTTGGAGAAACCACCCCAATTTCTCATGGGGTGATCAAGGAAATCAGAGACAACAACCCTTCCCAAGCTTCCAACAGCAGCCCTACCCACAAGAGAAAAAGCCGAACCTTTAGGAGATGCTAACAAAATTTATAGCGGTGTCAGAAACCCATTTCCAAAACACCGAAATAGTGCTCAAAAATCAACAAGCATCGATTTAAGGGACCGAGAATCGATTAGGGTAGCTTGCTAAGCAGTTCTCTGAACGATCACAAGGAAGCCTGTCAAACAACACTGAAACTAACCTGAAGGAGCAACTTCAAGCAATAACCGCTCATGATAGCGAAGGGTTAGATGAGCCCAAATTAAGGCAAGAGAATGTGGCAGAGGAAGGTAAGGTTGAGGTCAGCCATGAAAAACCAAAACCAGTAATTAAAGAGTACCAAACTTATGTGCCATACCCCAATGCGATGAATAAAGACTACACCAATGAACAATTCGGTAAATTCCTTAAACTCCAAAAGAAATTACTTATTATCTTACCGTTTCTTGAAGCTCTTTCACAGATGCTAGATTCAAGGAAATTTTTAAAAGAGCTTTTGACAAATAAACAGAAGTGAGACGAAGAGTCGCATGTGGAACTAAACGCAGTGTGCTCAGCAATGTTGCAAAATAAACTACCCTGAAAATTAAAAGATCTAGGGAGTTTTACAATTCCATGTTTAATAGGTAGTTTATCTATTGATAATGCTTTAGCTGATTTAGGGGCAAGCATAAATGTTATCCCTTATAAAATGTTTAAACAGCTAGGTCTAGGGAAACCCAAACAAACTAGGATGAGCATTCAATTAGCTGATATAACTATTAGAATTCCTAGGGGTATAATCGAAGATGTTCTCGTAAAAATTGATAAATTCGTATTCCCAGTAGACTTTTTCGTTTTAGACATGGATGAGGACAATAATATTCCTTTAATTTTAGGAAGACCCTTTTTAGCAACTGCTAAAACTAAAATTGATGTTGGTACAGATGAACTCACACTTCGTATAGTGACGAAACGATCACTATTTAGGCTCTTGACACGGCTAGGACATCGAGTAAGAGAAAATTAATTTTATTAATGACCATTCGGTTAAACCTTCTTTTCAGGAAGCACCACGAAACTACACAACTGAGCTAGATCCTAAACCTCGTGCCAACAAAGAAATAACTCATGAGGAATGAAGGCTTCAGATCGACGAACTAGACGAGTGGAAGACATATTTCAAGGAAAAACTAGGAATACACGAAGCAAAACCAAAACTACTCCATGGGATAAACAAATTTAAAATTGGAGATCAGGTATTGTTGGATAAGAAAGACCCTTGACTCTCCCCTTCCGACCTTAATACAAATGAAGAAATCCCTTTTAAGGTACTCAATGTCTTCCAATACGGAACAGTCGAGGTAAGTAATCCTACATTCGGTACTTTTAAAGTAAATGCTACTCGACTCGAACTATATACTCATAATAGAATAGATAGCATGAGAAAGGATTTTCAACTCCTAAAAACACCATGAATGTGCGAATGAGAGGTAAGTCTAGCTTAAGACTATAAACGAGAGCCTCTCGGGAGGCAACCCGAGCACTAACCCCATTAATTTTTCATATTTTTATTTTATTGTTTTATTTTCATTTCATTCTTACTTACAGCATCGAACTACAAACTAACCACACAGATTTCCATACCATACGGCCTTGCACACGGACGTGGCCGTGGCTGTGTGGACACTACAGATTTTTGTACCTGCGTGGCAGAGATAGTACGAAACAGGACAAAAAATATCTTCAAGCCACGGACTCCGACTAACCACCATGGGTGTGCGATACAGCCGTGGTCGACACTATTTTATCAACACGGGCGTGGCGACCTGCACACAGGCATGGGAGAAATGAATGAAGCACAACACGGCCGTGCGATACGGCCGTGTGACTCAACACGCCCATGACACACGGGCGTGGGGATGTACCAGATCTGAGATTCCTATTTAAAACACCCCTCTCCCCTTCTCACCTACTCCCCATTTCCCTTCTTCCATACCCTTTACACCCTCCCTTTTCATTTTCACCCTTCTTCATTTTCCAAACTTTTGATCCACACCTTATCTATGTCAAAGAAGCAAAAGGAGCCTAGAAAAGTCTCACCATACGAGACCGATCTACATAAGTTCATGGCGGCTGCTTCATTAATGCGACAGGACACGGACCTTTGAGTCCATTTAATTTTTCTTTTTCTTTTCTCTTCTCCTTTATTTTCCTTCTCTTTATCTTTCTTGTCCTTAATCTAGTCTATTTTATTTTATTTTCTTTGATTTAGGTTCTAAAGGCTACTAGGGAATCACCACACCACGCCCTTAGAAATCACACCCACCTCGCGAACCATCTAACAATAAGGACTTTTCAGTCTATTCATCTTTTCTTTTAATTTTGTTTCATTTTTTACACTCTTTCTTTTTATTTTTCTTTTCTTTAAATATGTAATTAGTATAATTTGAATTATTCTTATTATTTCCTGGCCAATTCGTCACGAGCTTCCCAATTTCTTCATCTAGCGCAGAGATTGTTGGCGACCACCATACCACCACCAAAGACGCCTCCTCCAACTTATCTTTCACCTCCAAATCAAATTTCTACACTTCCAACTCAAGGAATCCATCCAAAAATTCAGGAAGTTTCACTTCTCCCTATCTCTTATGATTTCATACTATTTATGTCTATATATCCTTGTACTTGAGGGCAATGTACATCTTAAGTGTGGGGGGTGAATGTTATTTCGAAAAGTTACTAACTTTCTACATTATTCTCAAATCCCTGAATTATGTCTTGTTCTTAAGTAATTTTCTCATAATTACTATTAGAAGCAAATTTCCTTTGATTCATGAATTTTATTGATATGTTTTGGATTAAGTCATTGATAATTGTGCAGTGATGATTTAAACTTTAGGAGACTAGAGAATCAAGCACGATGAGTCTATTTTCAAAAAAGTAAAATTTTGTTAGGTTGTCTACTTGAATCTAATTATTACCTTGAAGTTTGAAATTTACAAGGTTGATATAAAAAAAACCCATAATTTTTGTGAGATTTTGAGCCTTTTAGAGCATACATTCTTTTCTTGCTCACTTTTTTTATTATGAGAGTGTCAACATTGATTTGTTATTCTAGAACTTGCTTCGATTATACAAGTCAAGACCACATCATTGGTTTGATGTACAGAGATGATAGAGGCACTTAGGATTTAACCCACTTACTCCACTAAAAGCCTACCCTCACAATTAACCCCTAGTGAAACCTTTTGATCTTAACAAACCATTTATTGACTCACCCACTAATAATAACCCAAAACCCATCTTGTATTTGTTATCACCATTCCTTGACTCCCTTTTTTTCGAGATTTGGCTTTGAGCAGTTGCCTAACTATGTTCTATATTTCAGTTGTTAAAGTTCTTTCTTATTAATGTAAATATTATTCTTAAAAAAACGTTGGAAAGTTATTCATTGTTATTTTTATGTTTGAGCTCAGGCAATTAATTCCACATTCTGAGAAGAAGCTTCAGTTATTAGTGTTTCAAGTTTTCAATTGATGTAATTATTCAGGATTAGTTCATTTTTCTAGTTAGGTAAATTTTCATTTCAATTTCGATCCTAACCCTCTAATTCAGCCTTTATCCACACCTTTAACCTAAGCTCCGTTACAACCCTTTTAAAGACCTTTTGATCTGTGTATCATTTCATTTTATAGTGGTGGAGATTTGATTTTCATGCAAGCCTATGGGATTAACTTTTCATGTTCGACTTTTGAGTGCTTAATTTTGAACCTTAAACACTTTGAGTGATTTGAGTGAATCTTTAGTGAGGATGTCAACTCTTGTCGATTTCGAATTAGAGGTAATTAATTAGGTAAAGGGAAACGCCTATGTTTTTGTGCTATAAAAACTATGACTTTGATTGTTTGAATCTTTAGGACCCTTCTACTTAAATTATCAATGTATGAATTACCTATGAATTATGATGAAACACTATTGATGAATATTATGAATTGAGGAAGGTCATTTTAATTGTGAGTTGAGAATTTTGCTTGAGGACAAGCAAATGCTTAAGTGTAGGGGTATTTGATAAACCATAATATATACATATTTTAATCCCATATTTAGCATACTTTTGGATGATTTATCCCCTGAATTGTGGAATTTGATGCTCCTAATCCTTTAATTTCATGTTTTATACTTAGGAGAGTATCGGAGGATAAAAAGAATGAGAAACGGGCCAAAAACAAAGAAAATGGGCCAAAGTACGAAATTCACACGGCCTGGGCCTGATTCACACGGTCGTGCTTCTTTAGGAGACCCGAACACAGCCTGGCCTCGATTCGCACAGGCGTGTCCCTGTTGTGACCTGTTTTAATTCCACTTGGATTAGGATACTTAGGGGTAAAGAAAGACATTCCAAAAGCCTATATAAACACCCTAAGTGTGACCTAAAGGGGGGCAGTTCAGGTAGGCCGATGAGCCAAGCCAGAAAGGCCGAATTGTGGGATTTACTCGAAGACAGCCAGTTGATTCATCTCAAGAAGCTGGAATCATACTCAAGACAGAAGATCTTCCCTTCAATTTCATTCAAGGGGTTTTAGGGTTTTTCTTATGTTTTATTTTATATTTTCTTCTAAGATGTATTCTTTTATAATTATGAACTAAACCCTCAAATACCTGAGGGGGTTGAAGCCTAAGACGGATCTTGTTATTGTTTTCTGAACTATATGATAAATACTCGATTTGTTCTTAATTATGTGTTCTTAATTCTTATTTTGATATTTCAGGATATTGATTCAAGTATTGATGCCCTTAGGCAGTGGAGGAATACTCCCTGTTTAAGAGTAGATCTAGCATAGTTAAGCGGAGTTGATCGCAACCCTAAGGATAGGATGACAAAAATATGTTGGATTAGGGTCAAACCTAATATGGGAGTCTATAGATCGAGTTAATACAATTCTAGGGGTTTAATTAGAAAGAGATTTCAATTAATCAACCTAGGGTTAAACGTTAGTAGCCTCGAGAGAGGTATTAATATAAATTAGGGAATCCTACGGATCAAGTCAAGTGAATAAATCGTCTGGTTCAGAGTTAGATAACAAGTGAAGTTTAAGTGGATTCTTTCTCGAGTATTGTCTTAATCAATTGGTTTTCCCAAAAGTATTTTCCCCAATTCCTTCTCCGTGTCTTAGCATCTTCAGCTTAGTAGTTAGTTAATTTTAGATTAAATAACAGTTCCCTTAATTCTTAGGTTAGATAATAGAAAGAAAGCCAGTATTAGTACTTTTGGTTCCCTTGGGTTCGACATTCCGGTCTTGCCACTAAACTATACTTCTGTTCGATAGGTGCGCTTGCCTCAATCATTGTCGTAAGTTAGTTTCTAGGCTCGATCATTCATTATATAAATATTAAGAAATTTAGACACGATTAGAGGGACTTTTGCTCCACTGAACAAGCACATTCGACTTGAATCAATAGCCTGAATTATCAAACAAGAATAAGAACTCACAATTAAGAATAAGCACAAGTATTTATCTCATAAATCAAATAATAAAAAGATTCGTCTTAGGTTTCATCCCCTTAGGTATTTAAGGGATTTAGTTCATACTAATAAAGGGAAACATATTAGAATAGGGAAAACAACAAAACATAAGAAAACCCAAAAAACTTCTATAGAACTTGATAGAGAATCCTTAGTCTTGATGGAGATCTTTCCCCTAAGCTATTCCCGGTGGCTATCTTGGAATATCTTCTCCTTCTACTCGGCGTCTATTCGACGTCCTATCGACCTCTCCTTTTTAGGTTGCCCCCTAAGGTGTTTATATAGGCTTTGATATGCCTTACTTGGCCCACAAGTATCCTATTCTGAATAGAATTCATAATATTTTGGAATGGGCACACCCGTGGTCGATAGTCCAATCTGTGGTTGATCTTGCTCGTAACACGCGGCCGTGTCCAATGGTCCAGGCCGTGTTGATTTCCTAGGTAGGCCCATTTTGTCCCTTTTTGGCCCGTTTCTCATCCTTTTCGACTTTCTAAGCTCTCCTGAGTATAAAACATGAAATTAAGAGATTAGGAGCATCGAATTCATCAAATTCAATGGAAAATCATCCAAAATTAAGCTAAGCATGGGGTTAAAATATGTGTAAATTATGGTTTATCGATATTTTTTACATGTTTCAATTATTTTAATCTAATTAATTGATTGAAATGTAGAGTTTAATTTGGATTGGTTGGATCTAGTTGAGTGCAATTAAACCTTAGGATTGACAACCCTAGGAAGTCATTTATGTAGGAACTAACCCGAAATCGATATTGCCTACCAAGCATCACTTAGCAGATCAATGGTTAGGGAAGGAAGAATTTATACCCTAGGATTGACAACTTTAGGAAGTCATATAAGAAGGCATTAACCTGGAATCGGTATTGCCTACTGTGAAAACCTTACCCTACCCCAGTCTGAATTGTGTCATCGAGAGGTGAGTAGTTCTTGTCGACTAGTTATGTTAGTGGAAGGCTGAGAAGCCCTGGTAGGTTAATTAGTAGCCAATTATTTAGAACCCTACATCAATAGTTAATCAGGTAAGACAATTATATCTAGGCTTTAGGAACTTACGTAGTCGAAACACGGGATAGGAGAAGTCGATACATGAACTTAGGAGAAGATTTAGATTTGATTCAAATTATTTTGTTATTATTATCATCTTGCTTCCAAATTAACACTACTAACTCATGACTCAAGTAGATTAGTAGTTATTTTTGCTTCCAAACTATAATCACTAGGGTACAATAATCAGAATGCTTACCAAGTGTTTCATTGTAAACAATCTATATTACGACATGACCCGTACACTTGTGGACACTGTCTAACGCTTATATTTTGGTTGTAGTATTCACACTCTATACGTTAGTACGTCCAGGGGCGGTCACCTAGTTGACTCTTCTTAACTAGTCCTGAGTGATTAAAGGTTTCTACAGTATTTACTGCCCATCTATTTCTTTGTTGGAGGTTATACTAGAAAGAAAGCTCTTCACCTATAGGGGGACAAGTCCTTTGCTAAGGCTGGTAACAACGTGGAGGGGAAAAGTCACTCAAGAAGTTGGAAGTGTGGATCCCTAAAGTCGAAGATTTAGCTCGATCGATATCCATATGATCTCCCTACATGAAATGATAGATCATTTCATGCAACTAAGATAGTTTATCCGATGGGTTACTAATGATGTGGAGCCATAGTGATGTCTAGGAAACTAACTAAAAAGTTTGACTAAGGCAAGTGTACCTATCAATTAATAGTATAATTTTTATGAGCAAAGATATCGTTCCCACGAAGACTAAAAGTATTAGTAATTACCGTCTTTCTATTATTTAATCGAATAATTCGAGTAACTGATTAAAAACTAAAATTAACTAACAGACAAAACAAAGAACAAAAAATAAAAATAATTGATTAATAACCAAGAAACAAAACAATACCCAGGAAAGAATTCACTTAGATTTCATCTATTACTATCAATCTAAATTATGTAATTTCTTTACTTAATATCTTCATCCGTAGAAATCCCTAAATTATGGTAATATCTCTTCTGAGCAAAAAACAATTGAATATAGGTTGATTAATTGAAATTTCTTTCTAACTAAAACCTCTATTATTGCATTAACTCAATCTATGGACTCCCCTATTAGATTTAACTCTAATCTGGTAGATTTATGTCGTCCTATTTCTAGAATTGCATGCAACTCCATTCAACTATGCAAGATCTACTCTTAAGCAGGGTCTATTCAACCTCCGATTTAAGCACATCGAACATGGATCAGTACTCTAGAAATATCAAACCAAGTATTAAGCACACATAATTGAGAATAAAAAGCTAAGTATTTATTGCGTAAAACAAAAATTAAAAGACAGAATCCATTATAGGGTTCATCTTCCTAGGTATTTAGAAAATTAGTTCATGCTTGAAATAGAAACATCCAAGACATAATATAACCAAAAGAAATAAAGAAACTCATGATAACTTCCTAAGAAATCAACTAGGAATCTACAATCTTGACAGAAAAATGCTTCAACGTTAGCTTCAGTGGTGTTTTTCGATTTATTTTCTTGAATATTCTCTGATGGCCCTCTCTTATCTTCTTATTTTTGTCATATTATGTCTTAGAATGCTTGAAACCCCTAAAATCATGATTTTTCACGGTTTGGTGTGTAATTCCATGAAATTGATATGGCTTACCACACGGCCGTGTGGTCTGGTTGTGTGGAATGGTCCAACCAATGTAGCTCCTATAGCTTGCTCTAACGCTCTGGTTTTCACTTATTTTACTCGTTAGTGCTCTTTTAAGAATTAAAACATGAATTTAAAGGACTAGGAGCATGAAATTCACTATAAACAATGAATAATCACCGAAAAACACATTAAGAATGAGGTTAAGACATGTTACTTTTAACACTTATCAAATATCCCCACACTTAAGTGTTTGCTTGTCCTCGAGCAAAATCCTCAACTCACATTCAAGTTAACTCTCAATTTATTGTTTTCACTGACAATATCTTAGGATAATCTACAGATAATCATACATTTTAAATTCAAATTAAAATGACACTAAAGAACACAAGCAATCCAAGAAGTGATTTTTAAAGCAAAAAAACATAAGTGTCTCCCCTACCTCAATAATTACCTAAATTTCAAACTCAATAAGAATTGCCACCCTCACTAAGGTTCACTCAAAGCATTCAAAATGCTTAACATTCAAGTAATTTGCACTTAACAGTCAAACAAGAAAGGCTATTACCGTAGGCTTGCTTGAAAATCAAATCTCCACCACAATAGAAATGAGATGACACACCAATCAAGAGGTCTTTAAAAGGTGGTAACGGGGCTTAGGTGAAGGGTACGAAAAAGGTTAGAAGAGTTGGTTACAATCGAGAATCAAGTTAATAAGTAACCACACTTGAAAAAAATCAATTGTTGAATTTTAAGAATTTACATCAACAAGAGATAAAGAATGGATGTGAGCTTTTATACAAACGATGAGACTCACGATTCAAGCAAAAAAAATTCTTTTTTCCTTTTTTTTTTCATTTATTATTTTTTTCTTTCAATCTGTTTTTTTTTTAGAATAAAGAGATAATTCAACAATACAAATGATGAAACATAGTCAAGCACCTAACCAAATTGAATCTCGACAAATAGGGAGTCAATAAAAAGGATGATTACAACATTAATATGGGTTACAGGTTAACATGAACGGTTTTTAAAAAAATATGTTAGGATCAACGGGGTTTACTAATGGATAATACAATAGATAAGTTGTGCTAAATGTTAAGTGGATTAAATACTAAGTATCTCTATCATCTCAGTATATCAAATCAATAATGTGGTCTAGACATGTATAACTGAAGCAAGTTCTAGAATAACAAATCAAAGTGACATACTCACATTCAAAAATAAAATGAGCACGAAATAAAATGCATGCTCTATAAGCTCAAAAGCCCACAAAAAATTATGGTTTTGATATTAAACTTGTAAATTTAAATTTTCAAGATAATGTTTCAGTTTAGGGAGACAATAATAGTTTCTAAAAAACAACTTATCATGCTTGATTCTCTCATGTCTTTAAGTATAAATAAAACAATGCATGAAAATCCACAAATTAATCCCCAAAAAAATAAATAAAAACTCCAAATTAAAAAAATTAACTGTAATTTTAGGTTTGAGAAAATTGCTTAAATACAAACAATAATTCAAGGACTATATCGCATAAACATATAAAATCCTCCTACATTGCCCCTAATGTACAAACAAATATAAACACAATAAGCAAAATATCATAAATCAGGAAGAGAATTGAAACTGCCCTAAATTTGGATGATTTCATCGGAATAGTGAAATCCGGAATCCTAGGAGATTTTAAATGAGGTACATGTTTCCGAGCACACTAATAAGACGATAGAAAAAAATAAATAAGATAGAGAGATAACATAATAGAAAAACAACCGAAAAAGTAATAACAATAAAGTGCATAATAAAATAAATTAAAACATATCAGTCTGAAAAATAAAATAAAAAAATAACAATAAAAATAAAATATAGTTCAAGTGCCTTTTGGGTGAGTGATAGCGTGAAGATAAAGCGACGGTTAGGGCTTGGGTTTGGTGAGATGGGGTAGGAAGGAAACAAAAAAAAAAAAAACTAGCTTTAAAGAAAAGGTAGCCATGTGCTAGGCCATATGGGCCACACGGCTGTGTATCTCTCTGAGGCCGTGTGACCTATTAAAAACTTTTAAAAATTGCTCCAATGTTCACATGGCTTGGGACACACCCATGTGTTTAGTCCGTGTGCGCCACACGGTCATGTCGCCAGGCAGTGTGAATCCAATCAGACCGTGTGTGTTTAAAGAAAATTGAAATATTGGCTCCAATATTCACAGGGTCCATGACACGCCTGTGTGACTAGGCCGTGTGATCCACACGACCGTGTCACCAGGCCATGAGAGGTTAATTGTTCGCTTCTCACACGGACGTGTCAAAAGGTGTGTGGGTCACACGGCTGTGTGGTCTACCCTAGACCGTGTGACACTTTTTTTCTTTTTTTAATTAATAAAAACAAAAGTTAGGTAAATAAGAAACTAAGCATGCAAAAAAATTAAATGAAAATAAAACAATAATAATAACTTGGGTTGCCTTCCAAGAAGTGCTTATTTAAAGTCTAAGCTCGATTTCCCTTTTCAAACTTACGGTTAAGTCAGATTTTGGAAGTCTAAGCTCGACTTCCCTTTTCAAACTTACAGTTAAGTCAGATTTTGGAGTCGGACCTCCTCACTCTCAATATCAATATCACCACCAAAATAAAGTTTGAGACGATGATTGTTTACCTTGAATATGTGTGTTACCTCAGTGGTTCCGTATAGGAATACGTTTTGTACCACAAGTGGATTCGACCATCTCGACTTAAGCTCTTTAAGGAACATTCATGGATCTAGGTTGTCTAGTAGTGCTTTGTCTCCAATTTTAAATTGGTTCATCCTCTTTACATGCACACCATGATGTTGCTTTGTTACTTCTTTGAATGTTCTCAGGTTCTCCTCAACCTTTGTTCGCCATTCATCCAATTCATGTAGCTACACCATTCTCTCTTCACTTGTCCCTTGATTTCTATCACATTGAAAATGATACGATTCTAACACATCTTCATGATTGATTTCCTGCAAAGAACGTTGAGCCACATAATTACTAACATCAACAGAATGACAAGTATCATCTCGCTCACTATAAGCTCTCACAGCATTATATGCTTGAAGAGTAACCTCCTTATCACCTACCCTGTAACGCCCCAAAATTATTATTTTTGTTTCTGTTAAAATTTGACACTAGTATCTTCCTACTTCAGTGGTTAAGTGTTCTGGGTGTGTGTGGGAGGTCCCAGGTTCAAGCCTTATTTTGGGTACATTTTTGTCTTTTTCTGAATAAAGCCTTAACCTTGCTCAAAGGGGTTTAAGTTTAATTATTGGTGGAATCATATCAAAATGGGCCTGCTGGTTTGGTGGTAGTTGAGTGTTAGTTTGTTGAAGGTCTTATGTTCGAATGCTTGCGCAAGCGTGGGAGTTTGTTTTTGCTCGTTTAACCGAGAGAGTTTCGGTCAAATAAGAAGTTTGAGTAGAGATCGTTAGTGGGATTAGTGAAGTAATCTGAGGGATTTTGAGGGTTATTTGATCTTAATTGATATCTTTTCAAAATCTTGTTTTCCTTCTCTCCTCCAAAAAAAAAGTTCTAACGTGAGTCTTCTTCCCCTTTCCTTCGTTTTCTCCTCTTTAATTTGTGTGAAATTTTGGGTTCATTCCTCGCCTTGTTTTTTGATTTGTAGTACTATTCGGGTGATTCAGAGAAGGGTGTGATCGGTGAATTCGTGTTTTCGACAGTTTTTTATCGTGCTAGCGTTTGGGCTCGGGAGTGGTTTTGAATCAAATCGATATCAGGTGTGTACCAAAAAACGCAAAAAAAAAAAAGATTCAACAAAAGCCAAAACTGTAAACTGTCGACTCCACACGGGCTTGTGGTCGCCCGTGTTTATCGCACATGGCCGTGTGATCGACGAAGGCCAAGTCGTGCGTAAGACACGGTTGTGTGATGGCCAGGGTGTGGCTGTATGGGCCACACGAGCTAAATCGTACTGGGCTTGTGGGCCCACACGAACACGCCACAAGGACTTGCTATATCTGGGCCAGATCATGTGATACACACGGGCAAGGCCAATCTTGGCGTGTGGGCCCATTAAGTTAAAATGTTTCCTAGGGTTACACAGGTCACCCAAGTCGACTGTGAACCTACTGTAGGGTCGGTAATCGCTACTTAAACCTTAAATTGTGTGATCTGACTATACTGCATATGTTGAGCATGTTGAATTTATGCATGTGCATTAATCTGTATGCATTACTAATAACTGAACTGTAGCATGTAAGCATGTAATTCTTTATGTCTACATTGAGCATGTTTAGTTGCAACTGCATTAGAGAGATTTTTTATTATTGGAGGAAGTGTACTGAAAGGCTTTCATGCCTATTATCTAGCAGCTCAGCTGCAATATTACTGATATGTGCCGCATTCGGTACGACTTGGTGTGCAGGGCTGGGTGGGTGTTTTAAACCCCACATGGTGTGTAAGGATGGTCAGAGATTTTGTGTAGAGGCTAGTGGATAGAATACTGATTTATGTTATTGTATGTACACTGTATCTGAGATGGACTAAGGCTCTAATTTTAAACTGAAATAGAATTTGTAATGGGCTTAGCCCTAAACAGCATTTGACTGGTAACTGTTGTACGACTATATACATGTCTTCTGTGGGGATTACACACTGAGTTTACGTAAACTCACCCCTTTCTATTTTATCTATACAGGTAACCCATAGAGTTAGGCAGATCGGTGCAACGGAGGACTCAGCGGTGACCACTCGCCATAAACTGTTATTTTGTTTTATGGTTTAAATTAAAGTTTGGCTTTTAACTTGAGAGTTTGTATTTTCTGGGACTGTATGGACTATTTTAAATTGTTTGGTTTTGGATTTACTTACTTTTTCCACTATGATGGTTTTTATCGGAAAAACATGATTTCCAAAAATATCAAACGTTTGTTTTCCTAAACTTAACGATTTTATAAGCTTCCGCTAAAAACACGTCTTCTCTCTAAATGACCAAATGAAAGAGAGCTTTGAAATTAATAAGAACGATAAAAGGCTAATGAACCGGAAAGTTTTGAACTTAACGACAACACTTTTCCAACCCATTTCATGTGACACCTTCGGATTCGACCATAACGTCTAGGTCAGGTTTAGGGTGTTACATTTAGTGGTATTAGAGCCAGGTTGCAAAACTCGACTGTGGATTTTTGGGGCTTAAAATTTGGTTTTTAAAGAATAGGTTTACAAATGGTTTAAAATATTCTGATTGAGAATGTGGTTCACCGAGTCTCCAGCGTCGATCCTATAAGTATTTCTGCACTTAGTTAAACTGTTCTAAAATACTATAGTTACTATCTTTTGAAATTGTACTGAGCTAGTTAGAAGACTAAAATTTTCGCAAAAAAACTCTGATTTTGATACTTTATGCATAAAACATCTGTTAATAAAAATTGAAACTGATGCATAAAATTCTTAATGTAGATAAACTTCGAAATTACAATGAGTGCACGAGGTATTCATGGACATAGTACTCGAGGCCGTGGTAGAGGCCATAGGAGGGCTCGAGCTAAGTTTTCTTTTTCGGTCAGTATGACAAATCTAGACACGAGTGAGACACTGGTTTCGCCTGTTATTGAGACTGGGTCTCAGAGTCACTCGACTGGGGACGACGCACTGTCCCAAGCCATGTTGAGGATATTGGAGAGGGTCGTTGGGTATAATTCTGGATCCGGAGGCCGAGGGTCGGTAACTGGGTGACTCCGGTATAATGGACTTGAGTTATTTAGGGGTGTTACAGGATTCACCCCTAATGTGGCTGAGTACTGGTTGGAGGCCACAGAGAGGATTATGGAGGATCTAGGCTGTACCCCTGAGTAGAAATTGAAGGGTGTAGCCTTCTTGTTCGCGACGAGGCATACCAATGGTGGTTGACAGTTAAGAATGGAACTCAGCCTGACCGGTTGACTTGGGAGTTCTTTAAGACTGCTTTCTGGAGCAAGTATGTGGGAGCAAGCTATGTGGACACCCACAGGCGTGAGTTTCTAAACCTCACGCAAGGTGATCGGTTGGTGGCCGAGTATGAGGCTAAATTTTTGAGGCTAAGTCGCTATGCTCGAGGTATGGTGGCATCAGAGTATGAAAGGTGTGTTTAGTTTGACGACGGGCTAAAGGATAACCTAAGGGTTTTGATTGCTCCACAGAAGGAGCGGGAGTTTTCTGTACTGGTGGAGAAAGCTAAGATCACTAAGGATGTTAAGTGCGCGGAGTGCCAGAACAGAGACCGTGAGAGAGGTAAGAACAAGAGGGAATCAGAGCCCTCGAGTTCTGTGCAGAGGCCTAAGAAAAAGGCCAGATCTGATGGGCCAGTTAGAGTGGGGGCCCCTATTCCTCCTATTGCTTCTGCTGGGATACTGCATTGTGAGGATTGTGGTAGGCGCCATCCGGGCGAGTGTTGGAGGAGGATTGGGGCTTGTTTGAGATGTGGGTCCCTTGAACACCGTATTCGGGAGTGTCCGTTGAGGGCTGGTCAGGTGCAAACTTTGGTATCGTTTCTTATGTAGTCGTAGAAAGTAGTTCAGTAGCCACCTAAAGGCCGTGGCCAGGCCAGGGGTGGTAACGGTTTAGGTCGTGGACATAGAGCACTAGGTAGAGGTACTGGTCAGACTAAGGCGAGACAGCCTACTTTGGTTTATGCTGCTTGTCGCCGAGAGGACAGAGATGCTCCTAACATCATCACCAGTACGTTTTTTACTTCTGATGTACCATATATTGCTCTGATAGACATAGGATCTACTCATTCCTAAATAGCATGTTCTGTTTTTTAAAGTCTGGGGTTATCAGTTGAGAGCTCTACGAGTGAGGTCACTATACTAAGTCTGTTAGAGCAACCTTTTCGAGTTGGTAAACTATATAAGGATGTACTCTTAGAAGTACAAGGAACTATGTTTCTGGCGAATTTAATGGAGCTTTCGTTCGGGGACTTCAATATAATTCTAGGAATGGACTGGTTGGTTAAGCACCGGGTTAGTATGGATTGTGTAACTAAGAGGGTCGTTCTGAGAACTGAGGAAGATGAAGAGGTGGTTGTAATCGGAGAGCATCGGGATTATCTATTGAATGTGATCTCAGCACTGGTAGCTCTGAAACTAGTTCGAAAAGGGTGCGAGGCGTATTTGGCTTACATCAGTACTACTGCTTTTGGGAACTCTTCGATTGGGATATCAGAACCGTGAGGGATTTTCTGGATGTTTTTCCTGAGGAGCTACCAGAATTGCCTCCAAACCGAGAGGTTGAGTTAGGGATCGAACTTCTTCTGGGTACAGCTCTGGTGTCTATCGCTCCCTACCGTATGGCACCGAAGGAGCTTACAAAGCTTAAGGCTCAACTGTAGGAACTTTTGGATTTTGGTTTCATTCGTCCTAGTGTGTCTCCGTGGGGAGCACCGATTTTGTTTGTTAAGAAGAAAGATGGGACCATGAGGATTTGCATTGACTATCGGCAGTTGAACAAGATAACCATTAAGAACAAGTATCCACTTCCGAGGATCGACGACTTATTTGATCAGTTCCGAGGGGCTTCTGTATTCTCTAAAATTGATCTCCGGTTAGGGTATCATCAGTTGAGAGTTAAGGATGTGGATATTCATAAGACTACTTTTAGACTCGTTATGGGCATTACGAGTTCCTAGTTATGCCTTTTGGGTTGACGAATGCACCGGTAGTATTCATAGATCTGATGAATTAAGTGTTTCAGCCCTATCTTGACCAGTTCTTCGTGGTTTTCATCGACGACATTTTGGTATACTTTAATACTGAAGATGAACATGATGAGCATCTTAGAGTTGTGCTTCAGATTCTACGTGAGAAGTAATTGTATGCTAAATTCAACAAATGTGAATTCTGGCTGAGCGAAGTAACCTTTTTGGGCAGCATAGTTTCTACTGATGGGATTCGTGTTGATCCTCAAAAGATTGAGGTGTACTAGATTGGAAACAGTCCAAGAACGTGTTTGAGATCCGTAGTTTTCTAGGTCTGCGGGTTATTATTGACAGTTTATGGAAGGTTTCTCATTGATTGCAGCGCCCTTAACTAAGTTGCTACATAAGGGTTTTCCATTTATCTGGACTGATGCACAGCAAGAGAGCTTTGAGAAGCTCAAGACTGTTCTAACTCAGGCTCCTGTTCTGATATAGCCTGAGTCCTACAATGAGTTTGTAGTGTACAGCGATGCATCACATGTGGGCTTGGGTTGTGTTCTGATGCAGAATTGTAAGGTAGTAGCATATGCGTCTCGTCAACTCAAGACGCATGAGGCAAACTATCTGACCCATGATTTGGAATTGGCCGTCGTAGTCTTTGCTTTAAAAATCTGGAGGCACTATCTGTATGGTGAGAGGTGTATTATCGACACTGATCACAGAAGCCTCAAGTATCTCCTGACTCAGAAAAAATTGAATCTTAGGCAGCGTAGGTGGAATTGACTGTACTATTGAATACCATCCTAGCAAGGCCAATATGGTGGCCAATGCGTTAAGCGGTAGGGTGATGACGGATCTGAGAGCAATGTTCGCTCGACTTAGTTTGTTCGATAACAGAATTTTGTTGGCTGAGCTACAGGTTAAACCGACTTGAATGGAACAGATTTAGGATAGGCGGTTAGAGGATGAACCTTTGGGCCTTTAGTTCTGTCAGATTGAGAGTGGCAGCACTACGGACTTTGGGCTGAATAATGTTGGGGTACTCTATTTTCGAGGTCGAATTTGTGTACCAAATGATACTGATCTGAGGCAGTCTATTCTGAGAGAAGCGTATAGTAGCCCTTATGCTATGCATCCCGGTGGAATTAAGATGTACCGAGATCTTCGTGAGTTGTACTGGTGGCCAGGTTTGAAGCGTGAGGTTACTGACTTTGTGGCTCGATATCTGACGTGCCAGCAAGTTAAGGCTGAACACCAGTTACCTTTGGGTTTATTGCAGCCAGTCAAGATTCCCTTATGGAAGTGGGAACGAGTGACTATAGATTTCGTTGGTGGGTTGCCCTTGACAGCCACTAAGAAGGATTCTGTTTGGGTTATCATGGATCAAAAGACCAAGTCTGCGCACTTCATCCCGGTTAGAACTGACTATTCTCTTCAGAAATCGGCAAAACTCTACATTTCAGAGATAGTGAGACTGCATGGGGTTCTAGTGTCGATTAAGTTTTATAGGGATCCTCGCTTTACTTCTCGATTCTGGAAGAAATTTCACGAGGCTCTGGGTTCCAGGTTTGACTTCAGTACTGCGTTCCATCCTTAGACCGATGGTCAATCTGAGAGGGTGATTCAGATACTGGAGGATATGTTGAGGAGTTGTGTTATCGATTTTCGAGGTAGTTGGGAGGATTATCTGTCGTTAACCGAGTTCACCTACAATAACAGTTTTTAATCGAGCATTCAGATGGCACCTTATGAGGCTCTGTATGGTCGTAAGTGTTGCACTCGCTTATGTTGGACTAAGTTGGGTGAACATCGAGTTTTGGGCCTTGAGTTGTTTTCTGAAACTGATGATAAGGTTCGATTGATTCGGGATCGTCTGAAGGCTACTTCTGACTGAAAAAAGTCTTATATTGATCTGAAGAGACGTGAAATTGAGTATTCTGTGGGGGGACTTCATGTTTCTTAAAGTCTCTTCATGGAAGAAGGTCCTGTGGTTCAGTTGCAAGGGCAAGTTGAGCCCTATTATTAGGCCTTACCAAATTCTAAAGAGAGTAGGATCGACCGCTTATCAGTTGGAGTTACCTCCAGAGCTAGACAGCATTCATGATGTATTCCACGTCTCGATGTTGAACCGTTACCGTTCTGGTCCTACTCATATTGTCCCTATTGAGGAAATTGAGGTTAGGCTAAATTTGACCTTCGAAGAGGAGCCGGTTCAAATTCTAGATCGCACTGTAAAGGTTCTTCGGAAGAAGCCATTCCTTTAGTCAAGGTGCTGTGGCAGAATCATAGCACTAAGGAGGCCATGTGAGAGCCTAAAGATGCGATGCGTCAACAATATCCTCACCTATTCTAATCAGGTAAATTTCGAGGTCGAAATTTTCTTTTAGGGGGTAGAGTTGTAACGCCCCAAAATTCTTATTTTTGTTTTTGTTAAAATGTGACACTAGTATATGTCTGCTTCAATGGTTAAGTGATCTAGGTGTGTGTGGGAGGTCCCAAGTTCAAGCCTTATTTTAGGTGAATTTTTGTCTTTTTCTGAATAAAGCCTTAACCTTGCTCAAAGGGTTTAAGTTTAATTATTGATGGAATCATATCAAAATGGGCCTGCTAGTCTGGTGGTTAAGTTAAGTGTTAGTTTGCTGAAGGTCTTGTGTTCAAATCCCTGCGCAAGCATGGGAGTTTATTTTTTCTTGTTTGACTGAGAGAGTTTTGGTCAAACAAGAAGTCTGAGTAGTGGTTGTTAGTGGGATTAGTGGAGTAATCTGAGGTATTTTGGGGGTTCTCTGATCTTAATTGATATTTTTTCAAAATCATGTTTTCCTTCTCTCCTCCAAAGAAAAAGTTCTGATGTGAGTTTTCTTCCCCTTTCCTTTGTTTTTTCCTTTTTAATCTGTGCGAAACTTTGGGTTCGTTCCTCGCCTTATTTTTTGATTTGTGGTACTATTCGGGTGTTTCAGAGAAGGGTGTGATCGGTGAATTTGTGTTTCTGATAGTTTTTAATCGTGCTAGTGTTTGGGCGTATTATCAGTTTTAGAAGGCTCGGGAGTGGTTTTGCATCGAATCGACCCCAGTGTGTACCCAAAAAACGAGATTTAGTGAAACCCAAAATCGGAAACTATCGATGCCACATGGGCGTGTGGTCGCTCGTGTTGTAGGCCGTGTGCAATAACACGGCCGTGTGATCTACGAAGGCCAGGCTTTGCGTAAGACACGGCCGTGTGATGGCCAGGGTGTGACCGTGTGGGCCACACAGGCTAAACCAAACTGGGCGTGTGGGCCCACATAGACACGCCATGTGGACGTGTGATATCTGGGCCAGGCCGTGTGATCTCCACGGGCAAGACCAATTTCGGTATGTGGGCCACACGGGCAAAACACATTGGCATGTGGGCCCATTTAGTTAAAATGTTTCTTAGGGTTGCACTGGTCGCCCAAGTCAACTGTGAACCTACTCTAGGGTCGGTAACCGCTACTTAGAGCCTAAATCGTGTGATCTGATTATACTGTATGTGTTGAGCATGTTGAATTTATGCATGTGCACTGATCTGTATGCATGACTGACAACTAAACTGTAGCATGTAAGCATGTAATTTTGTATGTCTGTATTGAGCATGTTTAGTTGCATCTGCATTAGGGGAGATGTTTGATTATTGGAGGAAGTGTACTGAAAGGTTTTCATGCCTATTATCTGGCAGCTCAGCTGCAATATTACTGATATGTGTCGCATTCGGTACGACTTGGTGTGTAGGGCTGGGTGGGTGTTTTAAACCCTACATGGTGTGTAGTGATGGCTGAAGATGGTATATAAAGGCTGGTGGGTAGGATACTGATTTTTGTTACTGTATGCACACTGTATCTGAGATGGGCTAAGGCCCTAATTTTAAACTAAAACTAAATTTCTAATGGGCTTAGGCCCAAACTGCATTTGACTGATAACTGTTGTACGAATGTATGCATGTTTTCTATGGGGATTACACACTGAGTTTACGTAAACTCACCCCTTTTTGTTTTATCTGTACAGGTAATCCACAGAGTTAGGCGGATCGGTGCAACGGAGGACTCAGCGGTGACCACCTGCCATAAACTGTTATATTGCTTTATGGTTTAAATTAAAGTTTGGCTTTTAACTTGAGAGTTTGTATTTTCTGGGACTGTATGGGCTATTTTAAACTGTTTGGTTTTAGATTTACTTACTTTTTCCACTATGATGGTTTTTATCGAAAAACATGATTTCTAAAAATATCAAACGTTTGTTTTCCTAAACTTAACGATTTTATAAGCTTCCGCCAAAAACACGTTTTATCCCTAAATGACCAAATGAAAGAGAGCTTTGAATTTAATAAGAACAATAAAGGCTAATGAACCAAAAAATTTTGAAATTAACGACAACGCTTTTCCAGCCCATTTCATGTGACACCTTCGGATTCGGCCATAACGTCTAGGTCAGGTTTGGGGTGTTACATACCCTCAACACAAGTTCACCATTACCCACATCAATAACAGTTCTAGCAGTGACTAAAAAAGGTCAACCTAAGATCATGGGCACCTCAATATCCTCATCCATGTCCAATATAATGAAATCAACAGGGAATATGAATTTATCTGCTTTAACAAGTATATCCTCCATAATACCCCTAGGATGCTTAATTGATCACTCAGCTAATCTAGTACTCATCCTAGTAGGTTTTGGTTCCTCGAGACCAAGTTGTTTGAACATTTTATAATGTATTAGATTTATACTAGCACCCAAATCAGCCAACGCTTTTTCTACATTTAGGTTACCAATAAAACAATGGATAGTAAAACTCCCTGTATCTTTAAGCTTGGTGGGTAATTTATTCTAGAGAATAGCCAAGTACTCCTCATTGAGCTCCACAGTTGGAAGTTAGTCTAACTTCCTTTTATTTTTTAACAACTTCTTTAAAAATTTTGTATATTTGGGCATTTGAGAAAGGGTTTCAACAAAAGGTAAGTTAATATGCAATTTTTATAAAAGTTCAAGAAATTTACCATATTTTTCATTCATACAGTCTTTCTTTAGCTTTTTTAGATAAGGAATTGGTGGTTTGTATTCTCTGACCATCGGCTCATGTAGCTTGCTTCGACGCTCCTATTTTTGTTCGTTTTTCGCTCCTTTTGCTCCCAAGTGCTCTATTAAGCATTAAAACATGAATTTAAAGGATTAGGAGCATAAAATTCATAATTAACAATGAATAATCACTCAAGAATAAGGTTAAGTCATCAGACACACCATTCGTGATCATCGTTGTTACATTAAATCTCTTCATAAAGTCACGAAGGGAGTTCTTCTCGTGCTGTCGGATGGCTATAAGATATGATGGGGACTACAAATGTAACATCATCGAAAACCCATTAGTCGTAATAGTGTAATTTTGAATAATTATAAGTTGAATTTTTTAGAATAAATAAATATGATTTATATGTGTTAGTGGAGAAGGTAGTGGGAGACTACAGAAAATTTAAAATACTTATGTATTGAGAGATATTAATTCGAGGTATAGAATAAATTATAAGGTTTTACAAAGTTTTGGGGTTAAGGTGAGAAATTAAAAGTAAAAGGGATTAAATTGAATTAATGATGAAATATGTGAGGACATGGAGAGCTATTTTACCAAGAGTTAGTGAATAAAGATGATAGATAGATTTTATGTAACACCCCTTACTCGTATTCCACGTCGAAACCAGATACGAGGCATTACCGAACTTAACTTGTTCAAACATATGACATTGGGCCATAAAATTTCATTTCAACTTAAAACTTCTTATTCACATTCACAACGTCTCTATTATAGGTCTACGAGACCCTAAACATACATACGGGATGGTTTGGGACTAAACTGGAATCTTACGAACACTTAGAAAATTTTAGCTCAAACTAGGGCCACACGCCCGTGTGAAATGGAAAACGCCCGTGTAGGCAGGCCGTATGGTCACACACGCCCATGTTCCTTGCCCATGTGGATTGTAGTTTTTTCATTTCGAACCTACAGTGGTTTTCACACGGCCTGACACACACCCGTGTCCATAGCCCGTGTCCCTTACACGGCCATGACACGCCCGTGTCTTCACCTGTGTGTGAAAACCTTGACATTATGTTTATGACATCATCATCTCAATAAGATCACACGGCCAAGGCACACGCCCGTGTCCTTAGACCGTGTGTCGAATTAAATTCCTAATTTTAGGTGTAGACTTCACACGGCCTGGGCACACACCCATGCTTTATGGTCGTGTCTTCCACACGGTTAAGACACATGGACGTGTCTCAGCCCGTGTGATTACTACTAAGCATACTGACTTGCCAACTTAGCATGCAGGGGGACACATGGCCTATCAATACGCCCAAAGGACTAACCGTGTGTCATACACGGCCTAGACACACGTCCGTGTGTCTACTCGTGTGGACAAACTCAAGGCTATTTTCCAAGTCATCTTGCCACCCTCACTCGCACACGTTTGTACATCACATATCATTCTCATATTCTCATTTGTGATAATTAATCATCACATTTAGCCTATGATAACCATACTAGCTTCACATTTATGAGAAAGTACTATCACATGCATAAATATATAATCAACACAGGCCATCATTCATGGCTATATTCAAATTGAACCATAAACCATTTTAGGCCAACACATTTGGCTACATTAACGATGACTTAATTATTCAAAAGATAAGATCCCTATACATGCCATATCTCAAGAAGGCTTGAAAACTTATACCCAAAATGACCGCTTGATAGTGTGAAAACATCTCCCTATTCATTTATTTAACTCAACCACAAGGGTATTGTAATGTGACTTGCATTGAAGTTCATGATTACCACTTAATCATTCATAATGCTTACTCTTTTGTCTTGTAGACACCATTTACATGTCTTGGCATTAGCCTTAACATCACAGTCTCTTCATTATAACTTGTCACATTCTTTAGTAAGTTATTTCCATCCTCTTAATCACATACTCATCATTTATGAGGGATCATAGTTTTCGCATTTGATTTAACCACTTTTCATTTGTCAAAGCTTATACATTACTATATTCTCATAGTAACTTTATTCGGCATCTAAGCCTGCCTTTCCTCTCTTTCAAACTCAATGAATCACAATTTAACTGTATACATTCTTACCATGAATTCCTCATATACCAAATTCACTTCATATGAGCTCTAGGCACATACCTGTACCACCCGTGACATAGTCACATACTTTCTCGTTTTTAACATACTTGTTGAATCACTCGAAATGCTAAAAGATACTCGTGAGTCTCATACATAAGGTATTATATCAATGCCATATTCCCGATATGGTCTTACATGAAATATCATATTCGATGCCATGTCCCTGACATGGTCTTATACGAAATCTCATACCGAGGCCATATCCCAGATATGGTCTTACACGGAATCTTAACAACCTTAGTATCATGGTATTTGCATTCTATCCATTCTTAAAGTTCAATTAAAGATTTTCATTCCTTGACAACTCATCAAACTCGTAAATAATATATCTCATAGAGACAATATACAATTCATACAATATCGAAATATCAAATACATCACATAAGGTTGCATTATTTACACACGAACTTACCTAGATACCAAATGGGTAAAACAGGATATAATCGTCAATTTCTCTCTTTTCCCCCGTTATAGGTCCGAATCTCATTTTCTTTGATCTATAACATCACATTTAGCTTATTCATTAGTCACATTATTCATTGTGACTCAAAAATCATACTATGGAAAAAATTATGTTTTTGCCCCTAAAATTTGTCAAAATTATGATTTTACCCCAAGGCTCGTAAAATGAAATGTGTTCATTTTTCACACACCCAAGCCTAGCCGATTGATGTTCCCTCTTATAGCAACTCAAGGTTTCAATTATTTCACACATTTATCATCTAATTTATAACCTTTATAAAATGGTCCTTTTAGGTGTTTTCATGGAAACTCCTTTCACAAAAATTGTGTATTTAACACCTAAGATTCATTTTCTTTCATAAAAACTCAGTAAACAACATAACACTCTCATGGCAGCACCCTAAGCTTTTAATCATTTTGCAAAATAGTTCCATCTTTAGCTAGCTTAAGCTTTAGGGGTTCCAAAAGTACAAAAATTATCAATAAAAACCACCAAGATCACTTACTTGTAGAGGTGAGGAGTTGCTGAAAATTTCCAAGCTTCCATGGCTGTTTTTCTTGGGAAAATTCAGTGGAGAGAAGGATGAGAAAAGATGAAATCTTTTCTTCTCTTTATTTTATTTTATTTTATTACTAAACAAATTGCCACCAAAACCTCATCTAATTCATTGAAAATTTTATTTCCTTGTCCCCTATGACCAGCTATTAACCTTAGAAAGGTCTAATTGCACATTAGGGACCTCCAATTAATATTCTACAGCTATTGGACACCCTTTGCTTGTAGAGCTACACTTTCGCATTTTATGGATTTAGTCCTTTTTCGCAATTTAGCATGAAATCGTTAAAATTAATGCACTAAAATTTTCTTACACTCATATAATCATGCTAAAACACATAAAATAATATTAAAACTAATTTCTCTAGCCTCGGATTAGTGGTTCCGAAACCACTATTCTGACTAGCCCCAAAATTAGGTTGTTACATTTTATTTTACATTATTATCACATTATATTATATTAATTTTTTACTATTATTATTTTGGAGACATTTTAAGTAAAAGATGGATAAAGTTCTCTATCTTTCTTTTCTCTCTTACATTATCATCATTGTTGGGAGAAAAGAATTGTATTTTCTCTTCAATTTCATCCTCCATCACCTTTAAGGCCATTCCAATCTAAAAATCATCAAATCCCCATTAAAAACCTTGGCTAAATCAAGTTACCCACAACCTAGCAAGCTTTGGTTTTTTAATAAAAGTGGTGGGTTCATGCTTGAAGAGAGAAATTTTAGATGAAGTGAGAAACTAAGGTTTTAAGTTAAGATTTTCATGATTTACTGCTTAGTATCATGTTTATTACAATTATTTATGGAAATTTTGTGAAACAAGTATCTTGATTTCTTATGTTTTATGATATTTATATAGAATAAAAAGAAAGACAAGGAATAAGATGGAAGAGGTGTAGACAAAGGAAAACAAGTGGCCAAGTTTCAAGAGAGCATAGTTGGTTAAAATTTGTAAGTACTTTAGACTTATTTCCTACTTAATTAGGTTTTCAATTATATGTTATTACTTGTAACTTAATAAGCATGTGAATAATCCATTGAAATGGTAAATGAATGTGATTAATGTTGATGTGAATATATGTGAAGAAAAAAGAACTAAATTGAAAATGTTGGAAAATTATGTGTGAATATGAAAGTATGAAACTCGATTGTGCTTGTGATGAATATTGAATTTGTAATAATTTTAAAGCCCTTGTAGAAAAGTATTGAACTTGAGGGATATAGATGGCATGCCATTAGGAATACATTAGCGCAGGCGTGAAATTTAGCACTCTGGTGCTCCTAAACTTAGCACTTTAGTGCTCATGTTTTAGTGCGCTCATGTATTTATGACTTCATTTCATTTACCCTGTTGGTTCACTCGATTCTATAATCGGCGGAATTGAGATATACATGAAAGATGTGTGAATGAAAAAAGTATGGTAAGTGGAATTGTGTAGACTAACCTTATTTTTATGGTGTATATTATCCATGGCTAATTATTGAAATCATTATAAAAATATTTATTCATTCACTTGCTAAAATAGTTAATTAAACTGAAAGGTAAGATTTGGATTCTTTAGTACTTGCTAGCTTTCACAATCGTAACGCGTGTTTTTAACAAGTAGATAAAGATCGAGGGAAGTCTCATTTGAAGTGGCCAACCTTATCATCATTACATCACCAAAGGAGTTTTTGAGGAGTATGGAACTTAGATTTTTTGTTATATAGTGGCATGTACATAGGGTTACAATCATATAAATTTTTGTTATAAATTAGTTGTGGTTCTAAAACTATGTTATGCATGTTTAATCTTATTTTGTACTTTGGAATGATCTCTCTTAGATGGATATACTTATAAGTTAAATGATGTTTTTGAATTTTATATGATATAGAATGTTTGAAGGTTGTTTAGATTTAGTTTTAGGTGTTTTAGGTAATATGTCTTCGATGTTGCGAGATTCAATTTTTAGTGTTGTGACATCCAAAGTCAATGTCATGACATCTGAGTTTAGTGTTACAATATTAAGCATACTACTTTTAGTGTTGCGACACCTATTTTGTAGTGTCGCAACATTGATCTTATTTACCTTGTTTTGATCCAAATAAGCCCTGACTGACACCTCTTTGTAACCAAACTTTAAACTAAGCTTAGAAATGACTTAAATAAGTCCGAATGAGTATATTTATGTAAAATTGAAGTCTTGAAATTGATGCTCAAATTAAGTTACTTTTTTGTGTCCAAATGTGATATCTCCTGCTTGGGACGTATCGGTTCATTCTAGGTAAGAGGTGTTATAACAGAGGGGTCTTGTTAGCCAAAAATATGTTCATGAATAACAAGCTAACTAATCAAAACTACGAATGAGCCCCAGTGAGAGCGAAAAATACCATTGTTAGACAATGTTGGAGAGAGTCATGGAGAAGGCTTTGCTTTTAACTTTATTTGAGGCCCCAAGTGTGTTCATATGGTTGTTGTAGTGGGCAAGATGGTCCTTCAGGTCACCTATTCCACTGTAAGACAACTTAGGGAATTTAAAGGTGGCCAAAGGTTATGAACTAAGACTGACAGGGCCAAAGGTTCATTGGCATAAATCTATGAAGCTTTATAAGACTTAGAACCCTTGACCTTTTGCAGCAACTCCAACTTGAGAGCTACTATCTGTTCTTCAACAGAGGCTACTTTGTTGCGGACTTGACTGCGCCCTGGTATGTATGCATCGAGGCTGAAGATCAACACAAAATAGTCAATAATAAGGTGGTATATTGCAAGAGTGACAGGTCAAATAGTCAATAATAAGGTGGTCTATTGCAAGAGTGACAGGTCAAGTTGTAATATTTTTAGTGTTACAATGAAATACTCAAGCATTCAAAGGATCAAACCCAAGAGAATTCGAGGACAAAATGATTCCTAAGCAATAAGCATGCAAATGGGAAGTCTAGCTTACTATTAGCTAAGTATTTTATTACAACAATTCATAGTCAAGGGTAATTTATACTAATTGGCTACCCAACACCATGTAGAACCAACTTATAAAATAAGAAAAACTACACATTTAACACCCCAAACCCGGTCAATACGCCATGACTGAATCTGGCATGCCACGAAGGAAAACGTTTCAAAGAAAACGATTTATATTTTAGTGAAAAACTTTTTGTTGTTCTAAGTTCGTAGAAATCGAGTATATAATAATTTAAAAACTGATAATTTACTTTGAAATCCCGAAAATAAATCTTTAAAACTTAGTTACAGCTTAGATTTGTAAACTTTTTATAAATTGAAAAGAAACTAAAGTGATTAGGTTGAAAACAGTATCTAATAGAAATTTGGAAACTTGAGTTTTGGAAAATAGTATAAGTTATCAAAAATATTTAAGTTGTTAAAAATTATCAAAAGATTTATGTTACCCAATGGTAACGTTTTAAAAACCATCGCGTTTTGTAGTTTAGAAATCTTTATGTTGAAATTATTATAGCAATCATGTAATTTATAAGCCATATTTAAATTAAATGTAAAGCATATAAATAATCCCAAAAACCATAATTAAGATGCCTTATTACAAATCCATTAAAAGATAGAAACCAACTTAAAATAAAATAAGGTACCCAAATGGAAGTTCATATAAAACCAACTTTTATTGCATGGCCTCCTCGAGTTCATCCGGCTCCTCATCCGCGAATTTACGCATCACCTGAAAAGGTAATGGAGAAGGTGAGTCACCAAGACTCAGTGCATAATCCCTCTCCCGGGTAAATGCCACATACTTACACAAATTATAACAAAGCAACATATATGTATAATGCACCCAACCTAGCCATCCATAACTCCTTTTCTACCCCGTGTGGTACCAAACCACTGGTGGTGCCAAACCACTGGTGAATAAAGTCACGATATTCAATATTGTGATACCAAATCACTGGTGACCCAAAGTCACAAATAATCAAGTTGTGGGGCCAACCCACTTGTGATACCAAATCACTAGCGACGATCCCAATACATCAAATGTGGGGCCAACCCACGGTGGTGTGAAACCACTGGGACGAGTCGCTATGAGGTGCCAAACCTCTGGTGTCCCAAAGACAAATGTGATACCAAATCACTGGTGACCAAAGTCACGAATAATCAAGTTGTGGGGCCAACCCACTTGTGATACCAAATCACTGGCGACAATCTCATATCTCAAAAGTTGGGCTAACCCACGGTGGTATTAGACCACAGGGACGAGTCGCTATGAGGTGCCAAACCTCTGGTGTCCCAAAGACACAAATGTGATACCAAATCACTGGAGGTACCAAACCTCTGGTGTCCAAAGACACGAATATCAATCTTCCCCCTCCTCTCATATCACCCATCGCAATGCAATATTTGTACAAATCATGTCAACATACTTTATTATGAATCACATAACAAAATATCATAAATCGTAAATCATGATTTCAATCCACATGTATTAACAACATATAGAAACGGACTTACCCGAATCCTCATTCATACCATCATGGTATCATATCAAGATCTCATCTTTTTCCCACTTTGATAATATGATTAGTAAATTAATATTATAAATAGATATACATAACAGAGTTATAAAGTGTGTAAGGTACACACCTTTCACCAATGCAAATACTAACTTCTGAAGATCCGATCTACCGCACTAGATCACATTGTCCTACAATCTACCAATACTTAGATTATAAACAAAGGCCATTCGGCCATACCACTAAATCCCAATGAGTTATTACTTGAAATACCAAGTCTTACCTAAAAGCTTACCCAAAACAATTGACAAAGAAACGAGGCTTAGATTGATTGCTTCCAACGTCCTGAGGAGCCTAAAAGAATAATCGGCTCCTAAAAATGGTTAGAACCTTGCAACAAATGCCTATAGGTTCGGCCTTTGTTCATAAGAAAACGGCATAGAAAAGAGAAAGAAATGAAGGAGAAACGGCCATGAACACTTACCCTCTTCCAAAACCGATTGAAGAGAACCAAAATGAATGCCTACCCTTGATGATATTCGGCCAAGACAAATCAAAAAGGGAGTGGGAAGTTTCGGCTATGGTTTTGAAAGAAGAAAACAATTGATATTCGGCTAACAAGAGATGAATAACTAGTATGGCAAAGAAAAATGAAAAGGAAAGAAGGATGATTCGGCTTTAGCAACCAATGAAATAAAAATCAAGAGAAATGGGGAAGAAAGAGATTCGGCCAAGAAGAAAGTGAAAAGGAAATGTGGTTTTGAGAAATTGCCAAAAGAAAGAAAAGAAAGAGATGATAGAAGAAAGTTTCAGCCAAGCACCTATTTTGCCGAAAAGAAAGTGCACAAAAATGCAAAATGTAGTTTTCGGTTTCAAAAGGAAAATGAGAGAAAGAAAATAGTATTTGGTTCAAACAACATGAGGGCTAAAACCAAAAGTAAAATTGCACAAAATGCTTATGGTGCATTCGGCCAAAGAGGGATTTATTTGGAGAGGAAGAGAAAAATATGCCAAAAGGTGCACAAATGCTAAAGTTGGCCAAATATCCCCCCAAACCACCTATCAACATTTGGCCACCCCCCTAGCCACACATGCCGTCCACATACATGCACTAAAGGCCTTGGAATAGTTTCCAGAACATCTTCCTTAAGCCAAGCCTTATGTCCCCCCATCCTTCCATAACCTTAAGATCCTTTCCCAAAGTATAAACTTTCCTAAACCAATATTCAACTTACCAAAAATTTGAAAGTCTAACCTTCCATAAGTAAAACTTGACCGTCCATTAATGCTAGGATGTAAAAAAATACAATCCTCAAAATGCTTTCCATGTTACTCGAACCATTTCCCTCGTGCCACCTTTCAAGCATCTTAACCACCATGCCACTGACTCCCTTGTGTTAGAAATTACACTTAAATTAACTTAAGTGTCAAGCTCACTTAATCCACTTCCCTAAATTTTCCATACTAAAAATTATTCTAGCTTAGCTAATATTTCCAAGCCTACACAAAAATATACTAAGCACACAACAACAATCATATCCAAGCTAACACAAGTAACAACATGATGCTCTAATATTTTTAGGATATTACAATTCTACCCCTTTAAGAAAATTTCGTCCTCGAAATTACCTGATCAAAAGAGTTGAGGATACTGCTGCCTCATCACATCCTCTGGTTCCCAAGTAGCTTCTTCCACGCCATGATTCCACCATAAAACCTTCACTAAAGGAACTGTCTTCTTGCGCAAAACTTTCACGTCCCGATCTAGAATCTGCACAGGTTCCTCTTCCACCGTCAAATCTGGACTCACCTCTATTTCCTCTACTGCCACTACATGCAATGGATCAGAACGATAGCGTCTAAGCATGGAGACATGGAACACATCGTGAATCTGACTCAGCTCTGATGGCAACTCGAGCTGATAGGCTACTGGTCCCACTCGCCTCAACACCTTATATGGCCCAATAAACCTTGGACTTAACTTGCCTTTTCTCCCAAATCTTAACGCTTTCTTCCATGGCGAGACCTTCAGAAAAACTTTGTCACCCACGGCAAACTCTATATCCCTCCGCTTGAGATCGGCATATGACTTTTGCCTATTCGAAGCTTCCTTCAGACGAGCCTGAATCAACTTTACCTTATCCTCAGTCTCTGCAACCAACTCTGGTCCTAACATCTGACGCTCACCCAACTCAGTCCAGCATGTAGGTGTGCAACACCTCCTACCATACAACGCCTCATATGGTGCCATCTTAATGCTTGCCTGATAACTATTGTTGTATGCGAACTCAGTTAACGGCAAAAACTCTTCCCAGCTGCCTCTGAAGTCCAACACACAACCTCTTAACATATCCTCTAAAATTTATATAACTCTTTCCGACTGCCCGTCAGACTATGGATGAAATGCGGTACTAAAATCCAACCGCGTACCCAAAGCCTGATGTAACGCTCTCCAAATCCTCGACGTAAATCTTGGATCCCTATCCGAGATGATCGACACTGGCACACCGTGCAACCTTACTATCTCCGCTACATACAACTTAGCTAACCTCTGAAGCGAGTAATCCACCCTTACCGGAATGAAATAAGCTGACTTAGTCAGACGATCCACAATCACCCAAACTGAATCATTTTTACTTGGTGTAAGGGGTAATCCACTGACAAAGTCCATAGTGATCCTTTCGCACTTCCACTGTGGAATCTTCACCGGCTGAAATAACCTGCAGACAGAATCGATGTTCCGCTTGACTTGCTTGACACGTCCGGACATTTACCCACAAACTCGCCACCTCCGCGCGGACACTGCCACCAAAACTGCTCTCTTAAATCCCGATACATCTTGCTACCTCCAGGATGCATAGCGTATGGGCTGCTATGTGCATCCCGAAGAATCCTTTGTCTCAACTCAACATCCTTCGGCATACAAGCTCTCCCTTTAAAACACAATACTCCATCACTGGACAAACTATAATCCTCTAAACCTCCGTTCTGAACCCGAAACCTCCGATCATTCAAACCATTATCCTCTAACTGTTTCTCCTTGATTTGCTCTAACCAAGTCGGCTTGACTTGCAGTTCAGCCAAAAGGCTCCCATCGTCATATAAGCTAAGACAAGCAAACATCGATCTTAAGTCAAATACAACCTTACGGCTCAACGCGTCTGCCACCACGTTAGCCTTGCCCGGATGATGCTCAATCGAATAGTCGTAGTCCTTCAAAAACTCAATCCATCTATGCTGTCTCAAGTTCAAATCCTTCTGAGTCAAAAGATACTTAAGACTCTTGTGATCCGTGTAGACTATCGACTTCTCTCCATACAAATAGTGTCTCCATATCTTTAAAGCAAAAACCACAGCAGCTAATTCCAAGTCATGCGTCGGATAATTAACTTCATGTGGTCTCAACTGTCAAGATGCATAAGCCACTACCTTCCCTTCTTGCATCAGTACACATCCCAAACCAGTATGTGATGCATCACAGTAAACCGTGAATTCCTTGCCTGCCTCGGGTTGAATCAAAACTGGAGCTTCAGTCAGAATCTTCTTCAACTTGTCGAAACTTTCTTGCTGCTTCTCAGTCCACACAAATGGAACTCCTTTCCTCAATAACTTGGTCATAGGTGCAGCAATCAAAGAAAATCCTTCCACAAATCTTCGGTAATACCCCGCCAGACCTAGAAAACTCCGAATCTCAGCCACTGACTTAGGCGGCTTCCAATCCAACACTGCCTCAATTTTCCGAGGATCCACTCTAATCTCCTCAACTGATACTACGTGACCCAAGAAAATCACCTCCCTAAGCCAGAACTCGCACTTACTAAATTTGGCATAAAGCTGCTTTTCCCTCAGAATCTGCAACACTACTCGCAAATGCGCATCATGCTCCTCCTCTGACTTTGAGTATACCAAAATATCGTCTATAAATACCACAACAAACTGATCCAAAAACTGCTGGAATACCGATTCATCATGTCCATGAATGCTGCCGGCACGTTAGTCAACCCAAACGGCATCACCAGAAATTCGTAGTGCCGATACCGAGTACGAAATGCCGTCTTATGGATATCAGCCTCTTTCACCTTTAGCTGATGATATCCAGACCTTAAATCAATCTTGGAGAAAACTGATGCCCCCTTAAGCTGATCAAATAAGTCATCTATCCTCGGCAAAGGATACTTGTTTTTGATCGTCGACTTATTCAATCAAGATAGTCTATACACATCCGCATCGTACCATCCTTCTTCTTGACAAAAAGTACCGGTGCTCCCCATGGCGAAACACTTGGTCGAGTGAAACCTCGATCCAACAACTCATGAATCTGAGCCTTTAATTCCCCTAATTCCTTCGGTTCCATCCTATACGGAGCAATAGAAACTGGCGCAGTTTCGGGTAACAGATCTATACCGAATTCAACTTCACGATCCAGAGGCAGTCCCGATAGTTCTTCTGGAAATACGTCTGCATATTCCTTTACTATTCGAACATTCCCTACAGTAAACTCCTTAGCCTCCAACGCACACACATGGACCACAAATGCCTCACAGCCCTTTCTGACCAACTTCACAGCTTTCAACGCAGATACCACGTTGGATAGATAATCTCTTCTATTACCTATCATGACCACTTCTTAGCCATCAGCTGCCTTTAAAACCATGCGCTTAGCAGCGCAATCCAAACTTGCTTGGTACTTGACCAACCATTCCATCCCGAGAATCAGGTCAAACTCCCCAAATGGCAGTTCCATCAGATCAGCTACGAACACTACCCCTTGGAGTTCTAGGGGTACATCTCTATACAGCTTATTTACTTCTATAGAGTGACCTAGAGGGCTAAGTACGGTCATCTTCCTAGAAGTAGTCTCAGAATCTAAGCTCATGGTCTTTACTATGCTACTAGCAACATACGAATGCGTCGAACCCACATCTATCAAAGCAGTATATGGCACACCAAAGATTAAGAACGTACCGGTTGTGATATCCAGTGCGTCTCCCTCCTCTCGACATCTCGCTGCATACACCAAACCAGGTTGTCTTGCCTCAGTGTTGCCAGTACCTCTGCCAGATGCTTCACGGCCTCGACCAGAACCATTACCACGACCTCTTTGCGGTGGCAGTCCCTCCTTTTTGAACTAAGCACGACCTTGACCTTCAGATTGATTCCTGGCTAGCTTACGTGGACAGTCTCTCACACGATGATCCAGTGAGCCACACTCGAAACATCCTTTCCCTCCGGTCCAACATTCGCCCCAATGAAATTTCCCACATCGGTTACACCGTGCTGGTCCCTGATTAGCAGTAACAGGCCTCCCAGACTGATTCGACCCACTCTGCCTAGCCCTCTTCTGAGAATTACCGGCTGACCCGGATGATCCATAACCTCTCTTATGCTTATTCCGGTCGTGACTCTGTCTTCCAGATTCTTTATTCCTTCGACTATCTTAGCCTTTTCAACCAACGCAGCAAACTCTCGCTCCTGATGTGGAGCAATCAGCAATCTCAGCTCGTCCCTCAAACCGTCCTTGAACCGAACACATCGCTCGTGCTCTGAAGTAACGATACCTCCAGCATACCGGCTCAGTCTTAAACATTCCGACTCATATTCTGATACGGACTTACTACCTTGGACCAAACTCAAAAATGCCTTACGCTGCACATCAATGTAATTAGACCCAACATATTTCCGCTGATACGCTGCCTTGAAATAATCCCAAGTGAGATCCTCCGCTGCAGCACTATTCCGTATCGTGAGCCACCACTGATATGACTCATCACGAAGAAGCGACACAATCCCTTTCAGCTTGTCCTCAGCATTCAGATCCAAGTCATCCATGATTCGCTCCGTCGCCTCTAGCCAATATTAAGCCGCACTAGGAGCTACACCTGAAACACCTCGAAATACCGCCGCTCCAATGGATTGGAGTCACTCGGGTACAGATTTCCGAGCTCCCGTGCCTCCACTTAATCCAGCTACCCTCTCTAGCACTCGCAGCACCACTTGAGACACTGCGTCATCCCCCGTTTGGTCCTGATGCTCAACTCCAACCGCTGGTGGTCGTGGTGGTACCTCATTTTCGGATCCTTGACCAGACCTCACTGGTTCAGACACAGCCATCCTACCACGACCACGTCCACGAGTAATACGACCTCAACCTCGAGTACTCATGTCTAAAATCTTGACTTATCTGATTTAGAAGTTTTATGCATTAGTCATTATTCCACTTTCCTTAAAATAAAGTTTTATGAATAATTATAATAAGAGATTGTTTCGCGAGTACATCCAACCTATAGTTTTGGGTCTCTAGAGTAGTTCCTACTACTATTCAGTCATGCCAACATCATCATATCATATTATCAAAATCAACAGTTTGATGTACTTACCAGGGTGGATTGATGCCGGAGTCTCAAACCATGCCTTTCCAACCATAAAATTTTCAACAAAAACATTTTAAAACCATACTTTAAAACATTTTAGGCCGCGGGCCCACAGCCGAGCTTTTGAACTTGGCTCTGATACCAATTTGTAACACCCCAAACCCGGTCAATACGCCATGACCGAATCTGGCATGCCACGAAGGAAAAACGTTTCAAAGAAAACGATTTATATTTTAGTGAAAAACTTTTTGTTGTTCTAAGTTCGTAGAAATCGAGTATATAATAATTTAAAACTGATAATTTACTTTGAAATCCCGAAAATAAATCTTTAAAACTTAGTTGCAGCTTAGATTTGTAAACTTTTTATAAATTGAAAAGAAACTAAAGTGATTAGGTTGAAAACAGTATCTAATAGAAATTTGGAAACTTGAGTTTTGGAAAATAGTATAAGTTATCAAAAATATTTAAGTTGTTAAAAATTATCAAAAGATTTATGTTACCCGATGGTAACGTTTTAAAAACCATCGCGTTTTGTAGTTCAGAAATCTTTATGTTCAAATTATTATAGCAATCATGTAATTTATAAGCCATATTTAAATTAAATCTAAGGCATATAAATAATCCCAAAAACCATAATTAAGAGGCCTTATTACAAATCCGTTAAAAGATAGAAACCAACTTAAAATAAAATAAGGTACCAAATGGAAGTTCATATAAAACCAACTTTTATTGCATGGCCTCCTCGAGTTCATCCGGCTCCTCATCCGCGAATTTACGCATCACCTGAAAAGGTAAGGGGGAAGGTGAGTCACCAAGACTCAGTGCATAATCCCTCTCCCGGGTAAATGCCACATACTTACACAAATTATAACAAAGCAACATATATGTATAATGCACCCAACCTAACCATCCATAACTCCTTTTCTACCCTGTGTGGTACCAAACCACTGGTAGTGCCAAACCACTGGTGACCAAAGTCACGATATTCAATATTGTGATACCAAATCACTGGTGACCCAAAGTCACAAATAATCAAGTTGTGGGGCCAACCCACTTGTGATACCAAATCACTAGCGACGATCCCAATACATCAAATGTGGGGCCAACCCACGGTGGTATGAAACCACTGGGACGAGTCGCTATGAGGTGCCAACCTCTGGTGTCCCAAAGACACAAATGTGATACCAAATCACTGGTGACCAAAGTCACGAATAATCAAGTTGTGGGGCCAACCCACTTGTGATACCAAATCACTGGCGACAATCCCATATCTCAAAAGTGGGGCTAACCCACGGTGGTATTAAACCACAGGGACGAGTCGCTATGAGGTGCCAAACCTCTGGTGTCCCAAAGACACAAATGTGATACCAAATCACTGGAGATACCAAACCTCTGGTGTCCAAAGACACGAATATCAATCTTCCCCCTCCTCTCATATCACCCATCACAATGCAATATTTGTACAAATCATGTCAACATACTTTATTATGAATCACATAACAAAATATCATAAATCGTAGAACATGATTTCAATCCACATGTATTAACAACATATAGAAACAGACTTACCCGAATCCTCATTCATACCATCATGGTATCATATCAAGATCTCATCTTTTTCCCACTTTGATAATATGATTAGTAAATTAATATTATAAATAGATATACATAACCAAGTTATAAAGTGTGTAAGGTACACACCTTTCACCAATGCAAATACTAACTTCCGAAGATCCGATCTACCGCACTAGATCACCTTGTCCTACAATCGGCCAATACTTAGATTATAAACAAAGGCTATTCGGCCATACCACTAAATCCCAATAAGTTATCACTTGAAATACCAAGTCTTACCTAAAAGCTTACCCAAAACGATTGACAAAGAAACGAGGCTTAGATTGATTGCTTCCAACGTCCCGATGAGCCTAAAAGAATAATCGGCTCCTAAAAATGGTTAGAACCTTGCAACAAATGCCCATAGGTTTGGCCTTTGTTCATAAGAAAACGGCATAGAAAAGAGAAAGAAATGAAGGAGAAACGGCCATGAACACTTACCCTCTTCCAAAACCGATTGAAGAGAACCAAAATGAATGCCTACCCTTGATGATATTCGGCCAAGACAAATCAAAAAGGAAGTGGAAAGTTTCGGCTATGGTTTTGAAAGAAGAAAACAATTGATATTTGGCTAACAAGAGATGAAGAACTAGTATGGAAAAGAAAAATGAAAAGGAAAGAAGGATGATTCGGCTTTAGCAACCAATGAAATAAAAATCAAGAGAAATGGGGAAGAAAGAGATTTGGCCAAGAAGAAAGTGAAAAGGAAATGTGGTTTTGAGAAATTGCCAAAAGAAAGAAAAGAAAGAGATGATAGAAGAAAGTTTCGGCCAAGCACCTATTTTGCCGAAAAGAAAAGTGCACAAAAATGCAAAATGTAGTTTTCGATTTCAAAAGGAAAATGAGAGAAAGAAAATAGTATTTGGTTCAAAAACATGAGGGCTAAAACCAAAAGTAAAATTGCACAAAATGCTTATGGTGCATTCGGCCAAAGAGGGATTTGTTTGGAGAGGAAGAGAAAAATATGCCAAAAAGTGCACAAATGCTAAAGTTGGCCAAATATCCCCCCAAACCACCTATCAACATTCGGCCACCCCCCTAGCCACACATGCCGTCCACATACATGCACTAAAGGCCTTGGAATAGTTTCCAAAACATCTTCCTTAAGCCAATCCTTATGTCCCCCCATCCTTCCATAACCTTAAGATTCCTTTCCCAAAGTATAAACTTTCCTAAACCAATATTCAACTTACCAAAAATTTGAAAGTCCAACCTTCCATAAGTAAAACTTGACCGTCCATTAATGCTAGGATGTAAAAAAATACAATCCTCAAAATGCCTTCCATGTTACTCGAACCATTTCCCTCATGGCACCTTTCAAGCATCTTAACCACCATGCTACTGACTCCCTTGTGTTAGAAATTACACTTAAATTAACTTAAGTGTCAAGCTCACTTAATACACTTCCCTAAATTTTCCATACTAAAAATTATTCTAGCTTAGCTAATATTTCCAAGCCTACACAAAAATATACTAAGCACACAATAACAATCATATCCAAGCTAACACAAGTAACAGGATGATGCTCTAATATTTTTAGGATAATACAACACAATTAACAATTCAAGAAACACAAGTGGTCGATTGACTTCCATGTTGTTGATTAGTCTTTGGATTAGGGATTTAAAAGGCTTCAACTTCTAATTCGCTCAATTTTATCTCTCAGTCACCATTTTACCAAATTACATGATTTAGTCTGTTTTATCTCTCAATCTCACCAAAGTAACTCGGGTTAAATTAATCGATGTTCAAAAAGATCTCTCAATCTCACATATCTTTATATTCCCTTAAAGGCGTCAATTATAAGTTCTGAAGGTTATTCAATCTAGTCTAGTTTTTACAATTTAATCCTTGTACCAAAAACTAACCAAACAACATTTCCATCAACCAACCACCATAAATTTAGCTACTCACCATCATTCCAATACAAAAAAAAAAACCCAATAAACATTCAAACCATACATTAGATTAAGCACAAAAGTAAGGTTTAAAAAATCTTAGTGATTTCTTGATGGTTCTCTGGAGAGGATGAAGATGGCAACAATGGTGGTGAAAAATAACACTAAAGTTTAAATTTTCATCAAAGAAAATGAAATAGAGCTGAGCTGAGCTATATTAATGACTAAGGATTAAACTAAAAATACAAGTAGAGTTGAAGTGCTAAAGTGTAAATAAAACCAAGCTACAGTAAAAGCTAACTAACTAACATCAAAACCATAAAAAAGCTTAAACTAAACCATAAAAAAAGCTTAAACTAAACCTTAGAAGACAACTAGAAAGCTAAAAAGATGAAAGGAAAAGTAAAAAGTGAAAAACCCCTTTAGTTCTTAGCCAAAAGTGGCTTTTAACATCTAATTACAAACCAAAATTTTAGACCAAAATGTTGGAACGCCGGGACCCCATGGCGCAGCAGAATAAAATTAGATCCGGCGATCCAAATCAGGAATCCATGTGTGAGGAACGAATCGGGGTGAAAAAAAGGTTTCGAAATTACAAAAACTTCAATCTGAGTAGACAGCGACGCCTTGGCAACAAGAGTTTTGATCTACTGTCGAATCAAGCCACAACCTTTTCCGATGTCGGCCTCTACGTGATCCACCCGGTTTGACTATGAACGGAAGAAATCTCCAAAACTATTTTGGAGGTTTATTTGCTTAACGGCTGCTAGACCTAACAAGCAATCACTTAGGGTTTTTTTTTTCAGCTTTGTCTCCTTTTAATACCTTTTATAATGGGTGCCTTTCTCATTGGGCCTTTTATAATAGGTATCCTCTTAATTGGGCCTTTTATAATTGGTATCTCTTGAATATATTACAAGATTAAATAAATACAATAAAGTTTTTAACCGAAAATTATAATTACATTAATTATATCTAAAAATTATATTTACATTAATTATAATAAGGATTTCGGTAAACTATATTTATTTAAATTTATATATGAATCAAATTCATATAGTAATAAAATTATGTTATCATTATGTGTACAAGATCCTTGTACATATAATATGTTCAATATTTGATTGCCCAATTAAATTAATTCTTTAATTAATTTAATTCATGTGACAACCAAACACAATACCAACTATATTTTATTCCGCTCATTTCAACCATAGGGTGTGACCACAGTAGTCCTTGCAACGTTAGCGATAATACTAGAACGATTCTATTGTCACGTATAATGAGTGGCATCTAGCAATGCATCATTGCTACCTAAGTTACAAGAAGTCATGATTCAACATAACCATTCGTGATTAACCTTTCATGCATTAATCCTTAAGTCCTTTATCTCTCGAACGGATACAAGTCATGGGATAGTCACACTTGCATAGTCCATCCCATGTTTCTTGATATCTTGAGTAGACTATGATATACAAATTAGTATGGCATCTCATATCAACTTATTTGAGCATGGCCATGCATTTCTAGTCTCACTCAATCAAGTGGCCTAAGATATTACTCCTATTATGTAAGAGTGACTTATCCTTTATTGATCAACCATATCCTCTACATAGATTGTGGTATATCCAACATCGCCTTTTATAGAACAACTTTATTACGGTGTATGTTTGATCAGATCAAAATATACAACTCACGATCTGTCGGGATAATAATGATCTCAAGTCCGAGGATCATGTACATATTAATCACTATGAGTAATGTTGTGACAATTACATAATAATCCAAGAAACATACTCATAGCGGGTCAATCCAATATGTTGTTCTCTAACACACATATTCATGCATTGATTTTGACACTCTATATCAATGACAACTCTTTATCATCAATCAACTACATGTTAGTCTTAATGCATTATTGTTGTCCTAGTCAACAATAATACTTGACTAAGGATCTTTTAAGAATAATCATATTATTCTCAGGACATTATTATAAAACAGTTTATTTATACACACAGAAAGAAAAATTGAAATAATAATGACAACGCTTTATATTAATAAACATGGTAAATTAAGTATGTTATTACAACCATCTCATGATTGATCTTTAGGCATACTCTTACAATCTCCCACTAGCACTAAGACCAATCACTCATATATCTAATACCAAGTGACTTAGTGTGACGATCATGCTTCACATTGTCGTCGAGGCTTGGTCGTGGATTAACAATGTTATCATCCGAAGGTACTCAGCATATCTCTACATCCCCTCGATCGATAATCTCTCGAATAAGATGGTAGCGTCTAAGTATATGTTTGGATCATTGGTGAGATCTGGGTTCCTTAGCTTGTGCAATAGCTCCATTGTTATCACATTGGAGCTCTATAGCATCTGATATGCTAGGCACAACTCCTAGTCCAGTAATGAACTTCTTGATCCAAACCGCCTTCTTTGTCGCCTCACTAGCGCAATATACTCACCCTCTATTGTAGAATCAAGCTCACTCAGATTTTGCTTTGAACTCTTCCACTCACAAAGACACAAAACCCGATTGCGATCGAGAATCATCCTTATCGCTTTGGAAGTCGGCATCGCGTAACCTTTACACTTAACTCTTCCTCACCTCCATATAATAGGAACGTATCCTTAGTTCTTCTTAAGTACTTAAGGATACTCTTGACTCGTGGTCTAGTGACTTTCACCGGATCTACTTGATACCCGCTCGTCATACTTAAGGCATACGAGACATCCGGGCGGGTACATAACATAGCATACATGATAGATCCAATATCGGAAGCATATGGAATTTTACTCATATCGTTCTCTCTCTTGTGGAGTTGAAGGACACATTTCCTTCGAGAGTGAAATACCATGTCTCATAGGTAGAAATCCTCTTTTAGATTCTTCCATATTGAACCTTTTCAGTACTTTATCTATGTATGTACTTTGGCTTAGACCTAGTAGTCGTCTTGATCTATCTCTATAGATCTTGACTCCTAAGATATAAGTGGCTTCGCCCAAGTCCTTCATAGAAAAACAACTTCTTAACCAAGTCTTAATAGACTGCAAGGTAGGTATGTCATTTCCCATGATAAGTATGTCATCCACATATAGTACCAAGAATGTGATAGTGCTCCCACTAACTTTCTTGTAAACACATGGTTCATCTTCATTTTTGACAAAACCAAACTCTTTGATTGCATCATTAAAACGAAGATTCCAACTTCGAGAAGCTTGCTTTAATCCATAAATGGATCTTTGTAGCTTACATATCTTTCTAACATCCTTTGGATTTACAAAACCTTCAGGTTGTGTCATATACACATTCTCTTCAAGTTTCCCGTTAAGGAAAGCTATTTTGACGTCCATCTGCCAGATTTCATAATCATGAAATGCAGCTATGGCGAGCAAGATCCTGATGGATTTAAACATAGCTACAGGAGAAAAGGTTTCATCATAGTCAACACCATGAATTTGGCGAAAACATTTAGCGACTAATCGCCATTTGTATGTTTGTATATTACCATCCATGTCAGTTTTCTTTTTGAAAACCCATTTGCACCCTATAGGTTTAACCCCTTCGGGTGGATCAATCAAAGTCCATACTTGGTTTTCATACATAGAATCCATCTCAGATCTCATGGCCTCAAGCCATTTCTCAGAGTCTAGGCTCGTCACCGCTTCTTGATAAGTCCTAGGCTCATCTTGATCTATAAGAAAACCGTCACCATGCGTTGTAATGAGAAATCCATATCTCTCAGGTGCACGGCGTTCTCTTAAAGATCTGCATGGTGGTTGTGTTTCTACAGCAGTTGTTTGTTCCTCAATTTCTTGTGGAATTTTTTGTTGTTCAATCTCTGGTTCAGTGGTATCTTGTGATTCTCAAATTTCTTCAAGTTCAATCTTTCTCCCACTTCCTTTTCTAGAAGTAAATTCTCTCTCTAAGAAGACACCAGTCCGAGCAACAAACATTTTGTTCTCAGTGGGATTAAAAAAATAATATCCTTTGGTTTCTTTTGGATACCCCACAAAAATACACCTTTCAGATCTGGGTTCAAGCTTAGTAGACGTCTGACGTTTAACATAAGCTTCACAGCCCTAAATTTTCATAAAAGACATACTAGGACGTTTCCCAGTCCATATCTCATATGGCGTCTTTTGAACCGATTTAGATGGAACACGATTTAGTGTGAAAGCAGCTGTTTCAAGTGCATGTCCCCAAAAGGAAGTCGGTAGATCAGCATGACTCATCATGGATCGAACCATGTCTAATAAAGTTCGATTTCTTCTCTCAGATACTCTATTCCATTGAGGAGTACCAAGAGGAGTAAGTTGTGAGACAATCCCACATTCTTTCAAAAGATCATCAAACTCTAGGCTCAAGTACTCTCCACCTCAATCAGATCCAAGTGACTTGATAGTTTTACCTAGTTGATTTTGTACTTCATTTTTGAATTCCTTGAACTTTTCAAGGGACTCAGACTTATGGCGCATGAGATAAACATACCCATATCTCACCAAAATCATCGAAAGGAAAGTAATGAAGTAGTGAAATCCACCTCGACTGTGTATTTATTGGTCCACATACATCGAATGTATTAGGTCCAATAAATCACTAGCTCGCTCACTTTTACCAGTAAAAGGAGATTTAGTCATTTTTCCCAATAAGCAAGATTCACATACTTCAAATTGTTCAAAAACAAATGAATTCAAGAGACCATCTTTATGGAGTTTGGATATGCGTTTCTCACTTATGTGGCCCAAACGACAATGCCAAAGATAAGTTTGATTTGAATCATTTATTTTAGATCTTTTAGTATTTATGTTGTAAATGGGATTCGTTTGATCTAAAATATAGAGGCCATTAATTAATTTTGCCGAACCATAGAAAACATTATTGAGATAAAATGAACAACAATTATTCTTAATACTTATCTCAAAACCAATTTTGTCTAAACAAGAAATTGAAATAATGTTTTTAGTCAAACTGGGCACTAAATAACAATCCTCTAAACATAAATCAAGTCCACTAGGCAAAGATAAAGTATATGTTCCCACACTAATGCAAAAACTTTTTGCTCCATTTCCAACTCGTAGGTCCACATCTCCTCTAGCTAAAGTCCTACTCCTTTGTAGTCCCTGTACAGAAGTACAAATATGAGAACCACAACCAGTATCTAATACCCAAGAAGTAGTAGTTGATAAATTAATATCAACAAACTGAAGCAGACATTCCGCTTGCTTTAGCCTTCTTGACTTCTTCAAGATAGATAGGGCAGTTCCGTTTCCAATGTCCAGTCACACCACAATGAAAACAGCTTCCTTCCTTAGACACCCCACCTTTCGGTTTCAAAGGCACCTTTCTTTTTTTCCAAATTTGGGCTTACCTTTGCCCTTAGGCTTTGTTTGAACTTTGGCCTTTCCCTTGCCCTTGTTATTAGGACCATCAGTATGGGCTTGGGTCCAACCTTTTTCAAGTTGCCTTCAGCAGTTCGTAACATACTGAGCAATTGTGGTAGAGTCTTGTCAATTTCATTCATATTGAAATTGAGGACAAATCTAGGCTGTAGCTATCCGCAACGATTGTAAAATAACATCGTTGGCCAACTCTTGGCTCAATGGAAACCTGCTTAGATAGGCTTTCAATATAGCCAATCATCTTAAGGACATGAGGTCCTACTGGGCTTCCTTCAGCCAACTTACATTAGAATAGGGCCTTAGAGATATCAAACCTCTCTTGCCGTGCTTGCCCCTGATAAAGTTCTTTCAGGTGCTCGATCATATCATAAGCAACCATGTCCTCATGTTGCTTCTAAAGTTCAGGATTCATAGTGGCAATCATAAGACATCCAACATCTATCATGTCATCGAGATACTTCTTGTAAGCATCTCTATCAGTCCTCGAGGCATTAGCGGGTGGTTCATTAGGAAATGGTTGTTCAATGACATATAATTTCCATTCTTGTTTAACGACAATCCTCAAGTTACGGAACCAATCAAGAAAATTCAAACCATTCAATTTGTCCTTCTCAAGGACCGATCGCAATGAGAGTGTGCTAGTGTTTGTAGCCATAATATATCTACAACAATTAAATATGCATGTGAGTAAATTTACCAATTTTATATCAATCATTAAAAAGACTTTATTAAATGATATTCCCACTATTTTATTTCAAAATTAATAACTCTCGTATATTAATTTCGGAAAAACTTTCTCAAAAGTATTTCTAGTAGGTTAAGGATCCATATTTCACCACCACTTAAGTCAGCTTTGGCTTTACTCTTAAGATTATGGTTATTTAGGTAAGCAACATTTGCTAATTACATCATATGTAACTCCTAATATTTGGTGAACAACTCTTGTTCTAATCATCTTATGATTTATCCAATTTACTTGCCTCTAGGTTTCTAATCCTATTAGAGTAACCTAGTTAAGTCATTAACCAATTTTTAACCAAATAATATCACTTGTTTATTCTTCAAGTTTAACCAAGATAAATACTAGTACTTCACTTTGGCAGAACCTACATAGTATTGATCGAGGCCTTAACGAGGGCAAAATTGGAAGGCAATGCTGACTTAATATTTTAATAGAGGGATTTTCTTAAGGTTGTTGCATCTCACCAATTATGGTCTACTTTAGCCCATTTAGTCTTCTAATCGGTCTCATCAATTAATAGGGTTTATTATCTTCAAGTTTTAATATATATAATAGGCATGCTTTAAACATCCATAGCATCTCATACATGAATAAATAAAGCAATAAATAAATGCAATAGTTATAGCCCATAAACTAAGGTGGTTCAACCCAAGCCAATAGGAAAACCAAAAAGAAACCTAAAGGTGTAAGCCATTTCACAAGCTATCATTCTCAATCATTGTCCCACCTTCATTCTCGTTTGGCCCACAGCAACTCTTGCAAATTACAATATGCAGAAACTCATTTTACATACGAGTGAATAAGATGAGAAGAGAAATACAACAGAATAGTAGTAAGGCACGACACGCAGGCCGTATTTAAAAAAAAAATACAACCTTTTATCGAATGTGTCATTGGGCTATAACTATGCATTTCAAACACCGTGCATGTCAAAAATAGCATACATAATTCAATATATATTTTTTTTATTAAGATGAATTATAAAATATCCTTTCAACCTTTTGTGGCCCATCAAGTTTATAAATTTCTTTTATTAACAAAACTTTTTGCGAGGGTTTGAGGAGGTCAGAGGAAGCGGGCCGAAGGCTCGCGGCCGGAGCCATCCTCAGATCCTCATCCCCGGGGTGCGGGGGTGGAGCCCCCGCGTCATAGACTGTGGTGTGCGGGGCGAGCCTGTGCAGATGGGACTGGGGGCACGGGGCAGCCTCGCGGTACAAATCGCATACCCCATCAAATGAAACCTCACGATTTGATAACTTTTTATCAACCAGAATCGTGTTTTTAGGATTTTAATCCTTGAGGTTTCATATCGGAACAACCCTTGTTCCACTAGCCGCTTAACACTTACATCGGAAACTATAAATACCACCGTCGCATTATTACAGATTTGTTAATAGTTACTTGATAATAACATAAAATCAAGTAGGCCACAACCCCATGATTAACATTTAATCGATTCTGAAAAGGAACGATTTATCAAGTTATGCTTAAACGATTTAAACAATCGAAAATACAATAAGATCAAAACATGAATCTCATACAATTGCATCACCCAAGTATTTAAACCCGAGTTCGTATCACACAAGTAGCTATGATATCACTGTTGGAACGTCGGGACCCCATGGCGCAGCAGAATAAAATTAGATCCGGCGATCCAAATCAGGAATCCATGTGTGAGGAACGAATCAGGGTGAAATAAAGGTTTCGAAATTACCAAAACTTCAATCTGAGTAGATAGCGACGCCTTGGCAACAAGAGTTTTGATCTACTGTCGAATCAAGCCACAACCTTTTCCGATGTTGGCCTCTACGTGATCCACCCGGTTTGACTATGAACGGAAGAAATCTCCAAAACTATTTTGGAGGTTTATTTGCTTGACGGCTGCTAGACCTAACAAGCAATCACTTAGGGTTCAGCTTTGTCTCCTTTTAATACCTTTTATAATGGGTCCCTTTCTCATTGGGCCTTTTATAATAGGTATCCTCTTAATTGGGCCTTTTATAGTTGGTATCTCTTGAATATATTACAAGATTAAATAAATACAATAAAGTTTTTAACCGAAAATTATAATTACATTAATTATATCTAAAAATTATAATTACATTAATTATAATAAGGATTTCGGTAAACTATATTTATTTAAATTTATATATGAATCAAATTCATATATTAATAAAACTATGTTATCATTATGTGTATAAGATCCTTGTATATATAATATGTTCAATATTTGATTGCCCAATTAAATTAATTCTTTAATTAATTTAATTCATGTGACAACCAAACACAATACCAACTATATTTTATTCCGTTCATTTCAACCATAGGGTGTGACCCTCTAGGTTCTTGCAACGTTAGCAGTAATACTAGAACGATTCTATTGTCACAGACAATGAGTGGCATCTAGCAATGCATCATTGCTACCTAAGTTACAAGAAATCATGATTCAACATAACCATTCGTGATTAACCTTTCATGCATTAATCCTTAAGTCCTTTATCTCTGGAACGAATACAAGTCATGGGATAGTCACACTTGCATAGTCCATCCCATGTTTCTTGATATCTTGAGTAGACTATGATATACAAATTAGTATGACATCTCATATCAACTTATTTGAGCATGGCCATGCATTTCTAGTCTCACTCAATCAAGTGGCCTAAGATATTACTCCTATTATGTAGGAGGGACTTATCCTTTATTGATCAACCATATCCTCTACATAGATTGTGGTATATCCAACATCGCCTTTTATAGAACAACTTGTTACGGTGTATGTTTGACTGTATCAAAATATACAACTCACGATGCTGGGATAATAATGATCTCAAGTCTGAGGATCATGTACATATTAATCACTATGAGTAATGTTGTGACAATTACATAATAATCCAAGAAACATACTCATAGCGGGTCAATCCAATATGTTGTTCTCTAACACACATATTCATGCATTGATTTTGACACTCCATATCAATGACAACTCTTTATCATCAATCAACTACATGTTAGTCTTAATGCATTATTGTTGTCCTAGTCAACAATAATACTCGACTAAGGATCTTTTAAGAATAATCATATTATTCTCAGGACATTATTATAAAATAGTTTATTTATACACACAGAAAGAAAAACTGAAATAATAATGACAACGCTTTATATTAATAAACATGGTAAATTAAGTATGTTATTACAACCATCTCATGATTGATCTTTGGGCATACTCTTACACAAAATTCCCCTAGACATTGTATTTTGATTGGTGTTGGTGTTAGACAAAAACTACCCCTGCAGCCAATTTTCTTTTTGTCAAGCAGCAATATCACAATACCTAAAATAGTATTGAAATTGGGAGTCTTGGGGGTCTCAGTGTCATGATACCTATCCTTGGTATTTTGATATCATTGGAGTTTGCCTCAATTTTCTTCACTTCAATACTGTTAGGGTTATTACGACTTTCATGGCCTCAATGTCACGATTCGCCCCTCTAAATGATGATTCCTTTGAGTTTGGGCCATTATCGACTTCCTACACCAAATCAATCATATTGTTAGGTCCCTATGGTGCCATTTGGCCAATTTGGATCTCAAAAGGACATAAAACTAACAAAAACCATTTATTAACAACAAAAACTAAAAACCAAAAACAGTAAAGAAAAGTCGCTTAAATTGCATGAGAATAAGCTCCTCGAGTGTAATGGAGAGCCTAATTTGATGTATCAAATTACGGTATATCAGTACTCTTTAGTCTGAATGGATACCTAGACGAACATCTTCCACAATCTCATTAGTATTACCATCCTCATGATTTCTATAGACAACTGATTGAGTAAAATCATCTGGTGGATAGGATCAAACAAGCTGGTCTCATTGGCAGTGTTTTTAGCTGCGCACAACTCTACAATCAATTAATCATTGCAGGCACTTTACAGGCCCGACAAGCGTTGACGCTCTTGCTATTCCTAAAATAGGTGTTGTTGGGCCAATAGTTGCTTTTCCATACGACACATCTTCTCTTGCATCTTATTGACTTACTGTTAAGGGGAATATATTTGTTGTTGCTGGGATGTCTAATTTGGGGGCACAATAGACACAGTGTGGTGAGATTGGAGAGTATCTAGACTGGAAATATATTGGCACAAGACTTGGTCTCTGGGATCTCGAAGAGAAGTTCCATGCAAGATTTGAGTGCCTAGGGCAATCAGTGGCACAACTGCGGCAGTAGCAGGATCAATCAAATTAGTGGAAAGAGGGATGTTAAGGGAAGCCATGAGCTAAGGCAAAACCTTAAGAAGAGTAACAACTAGGTAGGTCATTGTCTGAGTGCTAGGAGAAAGAGTTTGAAGGGAGCTCAGTGTTGGCAAGGTCTTTGTCGTTCCCTTAAAAGGAATTGGTAGGGTTGGCAGAGTTTGTGGGGTTAGAGGAGTTGAGAGTAGCATCTTTTTGGGCCTAAGACATTGTTCAGTCCATGCTCACTTACCGTGCCCCAGCGTGCGTGCACTGAGTCAAGAATCAACACAAAAAAATTATAATATGGCGGTATACTCCAAATGTGATAGGTCAAGTTGTAATATTTTTTTAGTGTTACAATGGACACTCGAGTTTTCCAATGATCGAACCCAAGGGAGTTCGAGGACAAAGTGATCCATAAGTGACAAGCATGTAAATAAGAAGTCTAGCTAACTACTCACTAAGTACCAGATTATGGTAATTTGTAACCAATGGTGAATTACACTAATCAACTACCAAACACTAAGAATGACCAAATTGTAAAATAAGAAAAATTACACAATTAACAATTCAAGAAACACAAGTGATCGGCTGACTTCCATGTTATTGATGTAACAGTCCAGTTTAAACCCTAGTCGGAACAGTGGTTTTGAGACCACAAATCCAAGTCAGTAAAATGTTATAATATTATTATTTTTTGTGCCCTTGATATGTGATTAAGCATGTGTTGAAGTTTCGTAAGTTAATTTGTCCGTCTATGTGTTTAATTTGACAAAAGGATTAAAATGCATTAAATGCAATACTTGCATGCTATTTGTTAAGGCACCTATGTGTTGTGGCTTTTAAATGTTGTCGCCTTATGAAGCAATTATGCCAATAATTAGATAGTGGATGATTAAAAGACATTTATGACCTTAAGTACATTTGTTTTATATGTTATATTAAAAGGATAAATTAGTAAAATAGATGTTAATGTTAGAATAATAAAACAAAAGGATGAAAGTGATCATCCTTTATTCATCCATCTAGCCGGAAATTAGCAAAGAAAAAGACGAAATAAGTCAAGCTAGGTTTCGGCCATCTTCAAGCAAAATTAAGGTATATTTTGACTTTGGTTTTTGATGATTTTTATGTTTTTGAGATTGTTGCTTAGTCTACTATCAAGCCCATGTTGTAATTTGAAGAATTGATGTTGTTTATGAGATATGTCATTGATGAAATGGTGAGCTTTGTGATGAGTATTGGTGTTAAATGAAAGATATGTGTTTAATGAACATGTTTTATTCTTGAATTTTTGATGAATTTAGCTAATTAGGGCTAAATTATGAAAATAATATTTTGGAGGACTAGATTATGAATTTGATGAAAAATATGGACTTGTATGGTCCCTAGGGAGTTTCGACTATGTATGTGTGTGAACAAATTGTGTATATTTGATGTTTTGAGAAAAATGGATTAAATTGATAAAATGTACAAATGTGAGGGGTAAGTTGCAAATAGCCCTAAATGTATGTTTTTGGATTGAATTGAATAAGTTGATGAATGAAAGGATTAAATTTGAATATGTATAGATCAAGAACTGAAGAAAATGGACTTAGATCGCGGGAAATCGAAAGTAATCGAGTAGCTGTCTCTGTTTCCGTTAAACCGAACTCGAGGTAAGTCAATATACAAATAAATGTATTTGCATTAAACTACTTATGTACATATGGAATGTGAATTGATATGAATATCCATTGTGATGGAATGTATATGAAATATGAGTTACAAATAAGTTGACAAGTTGATAATATCCGAGAAGTCCCGTTTGAACCTAGGGATAGATAGGATAGTATATGTCATGACATAGGTGTCCGATATGTGATATCATGTAAGACCACGTCTGGGACGTTGGCATCGGTATGAGATTTACGTGTAAGACCCTGTCTAGGATAGTGGCATCGACATTTGGTTACATGTAAGACCACGTCTGGAAAGTTGGCATTGTACGACTTTTCAGAGCTTTCTAAGTATCCTATTTAGTTCCAAACGGTTCAACGGGCAAAATCTGAGATACGAACGACTATGTGATTTGTATTTCCGTTTCAGGTACGCTGGTTATGTACACTAATTGTGTATGAAAGGTAAGTGTCTATTTGAACTTACTAAGATGAATATGTGAAATGAAATGATAAAATGGTATGTGCAGATATGCTTAAAAGAGCTATGTATATATGTGATGTTTGAGTTGAAGAATGTAGTAAGATATGGCTAAGCAAATGAGCCAAAGAATTATATGTGATGGATTTGCTATGAGAACCATTAATGTCATTGTATCAATATGGTTATGTGTATTTTATGCTAAGTTTATTTCTATATGACTTACTAAGCTTTTGAAATCTTACTCTGTGTGTGTGTGTTTACTCTGTTTTATAGATCGTCAAAGCTACTGAAGGCTCAGGGACCGTTGAGGATCGTCATCACACTACTCAAACTCATTTTGGTACCATTGAAATATGTATATAGCTGAATATGGCATGTATAGACTAGTCATTTTGGTATATGTAACATCCTAGATTAGGGGTTATCCGTTTGGAGCATAACTCAAGTGTTAGTAGGCTTTAAGTGTGGTTGAGCATGTTTTAAGGGTTTTGAAAATCCAAGGATGTAGGAGGAAGTCTTGGAAAAGTATTGGAATTTTATTTTTAAAGGAGAAGTTAGGTGAAGGAGGCCTTAAGGAAAATTTTTAGGAGTTTATGGACATGAAAATGGGCTTGTGCATTCTTACTTAATTTTATGAAATAGCATGTCTATTGTGATATAAATGTGTTATGTGAATTCTAGAAACCTTGGAAATGTAAGGAAAGTGCATTTTTAGAAATGTTGGAAATGAAAGGAAATGTCTTGGAAATGTAGAGAAATGACTTGGAAATGTAAGGAAATGATTTAGAAATTTAAGTTTCAAAAGAGGAAAGTGAACATTTTGGAAATCTGGAAATGTATGGAAATGTTAAGTTTAAAAATGGAAAGTGAACATTTTTGGAAACTAGGAAATGTAAAGAAATGATTCAAAAGAGGAAAGTGAACATTTCTGGAAACTTGGAAATGTAAGGAAATGTCAAGTTTACAGAGTCGATCGAAAATTTTTGGAAATTTAGAAATGACCTAGAAATGACGAGTTTTAAGGTTTAAAAGGGGAAATTAAGGCAAGGTGGCCTTAAAAGAAAAAGTTTGTGAAATTTGACACACAAACAGGCTTGGAAAAGTGGCCTGAAGATGTCACTTAGGGCCTATGGAAATGGCGCCATATGCAAGAGGAATGGGCCTGAGTTCGAGTCACTTAGGAAGCAAATAAAGGAGGTTTTATTTTTGCTTCCAGAAGACTGAGGTGGACGGCATATGCTTCTAGAAAGGAGGTGATTTATTTTCATAAATATTCGATTAAAAAGGTGATAAATAAAGGATTTTTAAATTGGATTATTTTGAAGAGATAAATGTTGGATTAAACTCTTTTATTTATGATAATTAAAAGATAAACTTATCAATAAAGAAGAATGGTGGCCAAGTAAGGACTCTAGCTTAGTAATTTCGGCTATAAAAGGAAAAGAGAGGCCATTCTGCATTATTTTCTGTTCTTTGAAAGCCTCTGCCAAATTCTCTTCACCAAATCTTCTTCTTCTTTTATTTTTGCCAAGCCGAAATACCTTGTGTTCTAGCCAAATCCTCCATCTTTATTCTTCCTTCTCTTTTCTTTCTAATCCCTCCAAAAGCCGAAAGTTGTGAGAGCATCATTTAGCCATAGCCGAATCTCTGAAGGTTGAAGTGAAGGTGCAATCAATTTCTTCAAATAAGGTTTCGGGATTTAGCCCAGAGTCGACAACAAGGAAGGAGAAGTTCTTTTCCCAAAGGTACACCATAGGCCGCGTGTTCCCTAGTTATTCGATGAATTTCGAGATTTAAAATATCCACAAGGTAAGTGATTATAAGTTTCGGCTAAGGCCTATTTTAGTATTTAGATTTATTTCAAAAGCCGAAAACTAACCCGATAGGAGTTTTGGAAGTTAGCCGATTTCAAGGGTGAGCATCACAAAGATTCGGGACTTGATTCTTAAGTCAATCGGCAACAAGGTAAGTTTTAGTGTACTAATCCTACTAGGATTTGGATTTATGGCCGAACGGCTTTCTATTAAATTAGTAAGTGATTAATCAAATGTAGGGATTAAGGATCTAAGCGGTAGATCAGATTACGAGATCTCAAGGAATTTGCTAAGCGAATCAGGTGTGTACCCCACACTATTTTCTTAATAAGTTTTATGGCATGTTTAATAAATATATGTGTGTGATATTATGAATACGAAAGTGTAAGAATGTGGCTAAGGTACCATGTTATGGTACAAAGTACTCAGGTACGTTTCCTACTCCTACTAGGATTACGAAATATGTTATATTTAACATGTGAAAAGTGACATGAATGTGAATTTAAGTATGATATGCATAATATGAATAATATGGGGCATTCGGGTTATATGAGAAAGGGGAAGTGAATGTGGTGACTTCGGTCTCACTATCTGAATGTGGTGACTTCGGTCACATTATCTGAATGTGGTGACTTCGGTTACATTATCTGAATGTGGTAACTTCGGTTACATTATCTGAATGTGGTGTCTCATGACATAATTATCTGGTGGCTATGCCACAAATTTTATATGGGCGATGAGCACGTCGACTACAGCGACTGCCTTCGATGGTGTGTAGCGGATGGAGGGTTGACTTAGTAGTCCCCACGTGTGACTGGCAGGTACGGGGGTGTGTAGCGGATGGACAATTAGGTTTGGGTTTGGGAATGCATCATAACTTGTATTCATTGTTCTGAATGTGTAACTCTTGTATGCCTAATTCTAGTATGATTTAGTGTTGTGTACACATTGAGTCTGTTGACTCACCCCGTTGTGGGAACATTTTTCAGGTGATGATCAGTAATAGACCGGGTCGGCGGGAGCTTAAAGGTGGCCATGCACAGCAAGAAATTTTACGATTTGGACTTTTATTTTTACTTAAGTACTTTCAATTATTTGGATTCATTTGATGTAATAAGGCCATAAGGCCATAGTTTAATTGTTTTCCATTTATTTTTATTTATTATGTTTATGTGATTTATCTATTAGAAGTTTAAGTATTAATTTATTTTTAAACTAAACCCTAAATATTTTGTCACCTAAGATTAAAAGGATTTCTAATATAAAAAAAATTGACTTCGTTTTTAACACAAGCCCAACCCAAACCATATTTTCTTTAAAATCGCACAAGTTTTCTCTAAGTAACAAAGAACTTTGAAACCGGTTTTCTTGAGGAACATACCAGATCTAGTCAAAGCTCGTGGGCCGGGTTTGGGGTGTTTCAGTATAAGTTAGAGAAATGAAATTAGCTACGTGATGTGGCTAGTTATATTTTGGTATTATGCACTTGTGAATATGGTATATGATGTTGGTTTTGGTATGATCCCATGATAAACCATAATATAAACATACTTTAATCCCACATTTAGCATACTTTTGGATGATTTATTCCCTGAATTATGGAATTAGGTGCTCTTAATCCTTCGTTTTCGTGTTTTATACTTAGGAGAGCACCGGAGGATGAAAAGAACAAGAAACGGGCCTAAAACAGAGTAAATGGGCCATATTACGAAATCAACACAAGCTGGGCCCAAGCCACACAGTTGTGCCTCATTAACAGACCCGAACACGGCCTAGCCACGATTCACACGGGCGTGTACCATGGGCATGTCCCTGCCTTGACAAAGAATAGTTTCATTCGGATTAGGGTACTTAGAGGCAAAGAGAACCATTCCAAAAGCCTATATAAACACCCTAGAGACCAACCTTCAAGGAGGGTCCAGTTAAGTGTCCAGTTAGGCCGAAGAGCCAAGCTAGAGAGGCCAGAATTATGGAATTTACTCGAAGAAAACCAGTTGATTCATCTCAAGAAGTTAGAATTATACTCAAGACGGAGGATCTTCCCTTCAATACCTTCAGGGGGTTTTAGGTTTTTTCTTATGTTTTGTTTTATATTTTCTTTTGAGTTGTATTCTTTTACCATTATGAACTAAACCCCTCAAATACCTGAGGGGGATGAAACCTAAGACGAATCTTGTTATTGTTTTCTGAACTATATGATAAATACTTGATTTGTTCTTAATTATGTGTTCTTAATTCTTGTTTTGATATTTTAGGATATTGATTCAGGCAGTGGAGCAAAAGTCCCTGTTTAAGAGTAGATCTAGCATAATTAAGCGGAGTTGATTGCAACCTTAGAAATAGGATGACGAAAATCTGCCGGATTAGGGTCAAACCTAATATGGGAGTCCATAGATCAAGTTAATGCAATTCTAGGGGTTTTAATTAGAAAGAGATTTCAATTAATCAACCTAGGGTTAGACGTTAGTGGCCTTGAAAGAGGTATTAATACAAATTAGAGAATTCTACGGATCAAGTCAAGTGAATAAATCATCTGGTTCAGTGTTAAATATCAAGTGAAGTCTAGGTGGATTTTTCCTCGGGTATTGTCTTAATCAATTGATTTTTCCCACAAGTATTTTCCCCAATTCATTCTCATTATCTTTGCATCTTTAGCTTAATAGTTAGTTAATTTTAGAATAATTAAGAAATCATTTATTTTCTAGGCTAAATAATAAAAAGAAAGTTAGTATTAATACTTTTGGTTCCTTTGGGTTTGACAATCCGGTCTTGCCACTAACTATACTACTGTTCAATAGGTGTGCTTGCCTCAATCGTTGTCATAGTTAATTATTAGGCTCGATCATTATTTTTATAAATTTTTAAGACTCTGACACACGATCAAGTTTTTGGTGCCGTTGCTGGGGAACTAAAATATTAACACTTAATTTCTATTACTTTAGCCATATTATATTTTATTTTTGTAATTTATTTTTATTTTTATTTTGCTTTTAACTTTGCTAATTTTCCTTCTTTTTGTTCCTAGTAGGTACCTCTAGTTTATAACTAGAAGGAACCCGACAGGACCCCTAATTTACGACAGTGAAATAGAATGTACCGCTTGCAAAAACCGAAGAGATGTCACTGAATAATTATCAGTGGAAAGTCATGAGGACAAAGCCTACTAAAACAGCCGATGTTTTCAACCTTGACGTGGTCACCATGTTATCTAACCAGGCAGAAATTTTAAATAAAAAAATTGATGGTTTGTATGGTTCTACGCAGGTACATCCGGTAATAGAGTACGATACAAATGGAAGAGGGGTGAACAACACAGAATATCTATCCTACAACTCTAGCACAGGGAACGAACAAGTCAACTATATGGGAAACTATTCTAGACCTCAAAATAATCTTTATAGTAACATTTATAATGCAGGTTGGAGGTACCATCCCAATTTCTCGTGGGGAGGTCAAGGTAATCAAAGATCGCAACTTCCTTCAGGTTTTCAACAACCACCTCACCAGCAGTAAAAGAAGCCGAACCTTGAGGAGATACTGACAAAATTTATAGCGGTGTCAGAAATTCATTTACAAAACACCGAAACAGCACTCAAAAATTGAGAAGCATTGATTCAAGGGATCAAGAACCAGTTAAGTCATCTTGCTAAGCTGATCTTAGAAAGACCACAAGGTATCTTGCCTAGCAACACCGAAACTAACCCAAGAGAGCAACCTCAAGCCATAACAGCTCAGGATAGTGAAGGGTTAGATGAACCAAAATTGAAGCAAGAGAATATGGTAGAGGAAGGCAAGGTTGAAGTAAGCCATGATAAACCAAACCCGGTAATTACAGAGTACCAACCTCGTGTGCCATACCCCAATGATATAAAGAAAGACCACACAGAGGAACAATTTGGTAATTTTCTTAAACTTCCAAAGAAATTTCATATTAACTTGTGATAAACCGTAAAAGTAACATATTTTAATCCCACATTTAGCATGCTTTTGGATGATTTAAGTCCTAAATTTTGTAATTTGGTGCTCTTAATCCTTTGTTTTCATGTTTTATACTCAGAAGAGCACTGGATGATGAAAAGAACGGAAAACGGGCCCAAAACGGAGTAAATGGCCCATATCATAAAATCCACACGGCCTGGGCCCAAGACCATGTGGCCGTGCCTCATTCAACAGCCTCGAACACAGCCTGGCCACGACTTACACGGGCGAGTGCCATGGGCGTGCCCCTGTCGTGACAAAGAGAAGTTTCACTCGGATTAGGATACTTAGGGGAAAAGAAACACATTCTGAAGCCTATATAAACACCCTAAGTATGACCTAAAAGGGGGGAACCCAAGGCTTTAGTCAAGGGGCGTCCAGCTAGGCCAAATAGGGTAGATTTGTGGGGATTTACTCGAAGAAAGCCAGTTGATCCATCTCAAAAAGCCGGAATTATACTCAAGACGGAGGATCTCTCCTTCAATTCCTTCAGGGGGTTTTAGGGATTTCTTATGTTTTGTTTTATCTTTTCTTCTCAGATGTTTTCTTTTATTGTTACGAGCTAAACCCTCAGATACCTGAGGGGGATAAAACCTAAGATGAATCTTGTTACCGTTTGCTACACTATATGATAAATATTTGACTTGTTCTTAATTTTGTGTTCTTAATTCTTGTGTTGATATTTCCGGGATATTAATTCAAGTGTGATGTGCTTAGGTGGAGGAGAAAAAGTCCCTGCCTAAGAGTAGATCTAGCATAATTAAGCGAAGTTCATCACACGCCTAAAGATAGGGTGACGAGATTTTGCCGGATTAGGGTGAAACCTAATATGAGAGTCCACAGATCGAGTTAATGCAATTCTAGGGGTTTTAATTAGAAAGAGATTTCAATTAATCAACCTAGGGTTAGACGTTAGTTGCCTCGAGAGAGGGATTAATATACGTTAGGGAATCTTACGGATCAAGTGAAGTGAATACATCGTCTGGTTCAGAGTTAAATAACCAGTAAAGTCTAGGTGGATTCTTCATTGGGTATCGTCTTAATCAATTGGTTTTTCCTCAAAGTTATTTTCCCAATTTCATTCTTCTTTGTCTTAGACTCTTTAGTTTAGTAGTTAGTTAATTTTAGATTAGATAAACAATTCCCTTAATTCTTAGGCTAAATAATAAAAAGAGAGTTAGTATTAGTACTTTTGGTTCATTTGGGTTCGACAATCCGGTCTTGCCTTAACTATACTATTGTTCAATAGGTGCGCTTGCCTCAAATCATTGTCATAGTTAGTTTCCAGGTTCGATCATTCTTTATATAAATTTTAAGACTTTGACATTGCATAAAACAACGATCAAGTTTTTGGCGCCATTGCCGGGGAACTAAAATACTAAGAACGCTTAATTTTTATTACTTTAGCCATATTATATTTATTTTATTTTAGCAATTTATTTTTACTTTTCTAAATTTTCTTCCTTCTTTTGTTCCTTTCAGGCACCTCTAGTTTTTGACTAGAAGGAACCCGACAGGACCCCTACTTTACGACAGTGATATTGAAGGTATTGTTCGCAGAAATCGCAGAGAAATAAGGCGAAGCTTAAACTACATAGAAGAAGAGGAAGAAGTTGAAATCAATACCACCGAAGAGATGGCTAAAAGTCATCCGCCACTTCTAAATATGGTCGAAAATCATGCTCCTCGAACTATGTATGATTATGCTAAACCTAGTTTAACAGAAACTGAGTCAAGTATTGTAAGGCCTACTATTGCTGCAAATAATTTTGAACTGAAACCTAACACTATACAGATGATACAACAGTTTGTTCAATTTGATGGTTTGCAGGATGAGGATCCTAACACACACTTAGCGAATTTTTTAGAATTCTCTGATACCTTCAAAATAAATGGCGTTTCTGGTGATGCCATCCGTCTTCGGTTATTTCCCTTTCTTTGAGAAATAAAGCCAAACAGTGGTTGCATTCTCTTCCACGAGGGTCAATCACTACATGGGATCAAATGACGAAAAATTTTATTAAAATATTTTTCCACCGACCAGAATGGCCAAGTTAAGGAATGATATCTCTTCTTTTGTGCAAATGGATTTAGAGACACTTTACGATGCATGGGAGAGATACAAAGACTTGTTGATGAGGTGTCCACACCATGGATTACCCTTGTGGCTACAGGTCCAAACTTTCTACAGTGGTGTGAATCCTTCAACAAGGCAATTAATTGATTTAGCAACCGGTAGAACCCTGAACAACAAAACTCCTGAAGCAGTCTACGAGTTTATAGAGGAGATGTCATTGAATAACTATCAGTGGAAAGTTATAAGGACAAGGCCAGCCAAAGCAGCCAGAGTTTTCAACCTCGACGCAATAACCCTACTATCAAATCAGGTAGAGATATTACATAAAAAATTTTATGGTTTATACGGTTCTTCGCAGGTACATCCAGTTATGCAGTGCGACGCAAGTGAAGGAGTGGCGAATCCTGAGTACCCACCCTACGGACAGGGCATGGAGAGCGAACAAATGAACTATATGTGTAACAATTTCTGATCTAACAATAACCCTTATAGTAATACTTATAATCCAGGTTCAAAGAACCACCCCAATTTCTCATGTGGTAGCTAAGGAAATCAAAGGCAACAACCATCCCGAAACTTCCAACAACAGCCCTACCCACAGGAAAAGAAGCCGAACCTTGAAGAGATGCTAACAAAATTCATAACAGCCTCAGAAACACGTTTCCAGAATACAGAGACAACACTTAAAAATCAACAAGCATCGATTCAAAGGATTGAGAATCAATTAGGGCAACTTGCCAAGTAGATCTTTGAAAGACCACAAGGAAGCCTACCGAGCAACACCAAGACTAACCCAAAGGAACAAATTCAAGCCATAATAGCTCAAGATAGTGATGGGTTAGACGAGCCCAATTTAAGGCAAAAGAATGTGGTAGAAGAAGGTAAGGTTGAGGTAAAGCCAAAACTGGTAATCAAAGAGTACCAACCTCACATACCATATCCCGAAGCGATAACGAAAGACGACACAGAAAAACAGTTTGATAAGTTTCTTAAACTCTTAAAGAAATTACATATTAACTTACCGTGTAATATCCCGGGTTAAGGGCTATTTTGTTGTTGCATGTTTAGCATGTGTTTGGTATGCTGCGTTGTTGTTTGTGTTGTATCGGGGTTAAGTGTAGGCTAGAAGTAAGCTTTGAGTAGAAAATTTTTAGTTTTTGAGTAGAAAATTTTTAGTTTTGAGCTAAGGTATAAGGAGTTGAGGAAGTCAAGCTTTTAAATTTATTTTGGGTGTTTGTTAGCACAAGAAACAAGTTGGTGGAGTGGCAATGTGGAGTGGCAACGAAGTATTTTACAAAATTTTCAAAGAACACTCTCAAATTTTGGAATTCCAAGGTGACCGGATTTACGAAAGTTTAAAATATCTTTTATTACGAAAATACCCTGTAGGGAAAATGACGAAAATACCCTTGGGCTAGAATGGGCAACAATGTCCAAAGAGTGAATAGGTATGGAAAGGGTTAAGGAATGGATGTATGACCTCTTTTGGGTGAATAGGATAGAAGATTGAAACCTTGGTTGCTCGAAGAACCACGATTAAACTCCATCCATAAAATTTCTTTGCGGTTAAGAAAGTGGGAACGATACTAATGCATAAAAATCTTCTTAATCAAACGTAGATCGTTTAGTCATGAGTACTCGAGGTGGACGTGCCGTAATACTCGTGGTCGAGGTCGAGGTAGGATGACGCTTTAACGAACAGTAGATCCGGTCAAGGGTCGAAAAAATGAGATGCTTGGTTCCGCCACCACCGGAGGTGGTGAGTTCCAAGATCGGGCGAGATGATGCGATGTCACGAGCGATCTTTGCGGGTGTTGGAAAGGGTAGCCGGTGTAGGAGGTGGTGCGGGAGTTAGGAAATCTGCTCTCGAGCGACTCCGGGCTAATGGGGCCGAATTTTTCCGAGGTGTATCGGTGTTGCTCCTAGCACCGCTTGAATATTGGTGGAGGCAACCGAGCGGATCATGGACGATCCGGACTTGACGGTGAAGAAAAGCTAAAGGGCATCGTGACGCTTCTTCGGGATGAGTCATATCGCTGGTGGCTCACGGTTCGGGACGGTGTGGCAAACCGAGGATCCGACATGGGATTATTTCAGAGCCGCATATCAAAAGAAATACATCGGGGCTAGTTACATCGACTCCCAAATGAAAGGCATTTACGAGGCTTGTTCGGAGTAAATCTGTTCTTGAGTACGAGGTGAGTTCTGAAATCGAGTAGGTATGCCAGGGGCATTGTAGCCACTGAGCATGAGAGGTGTGTTCGTTTCGAGGATGGTCTGCGAGACGAGTTGAGGCTGCTGATTGCTCCACAGCAGGAGCGCGAGTTTGCTATCTTAGTCGAGAAGGCTAAGGTAGCCGAGGGTGTTAAAGAGTCGTCGATGAGACAGCATGGACGTAAGTAGGCTTAAGAGGAGCTTTGGGTCTTCCGGATCGTCCGGCAATCCGCGAGAAGAGGCTAGACCGAGTGGGCAGAATCAGTCTGCTAGGTTTGTTGCTGCTAGGCAGGGACCGCCGCAGTGTAATCAATGTGGGAAATCTCATTGGGGTGGTTGTTGGACTAGTGGAAAAGGTTGCTTCGAGTGTGGATCTCTGGATCATCGCATTAGGGATCGCCCGCGCGCGTGGATGGCCGAGATTCGATCCGAGAGAGTCGTACCGTGTCGATTCGAGGTAATGGACCGCCATCACGCAGGGGCCGTGGTAATGGCAGAGGTGGTAATGGATTTGGTCGAGGTCGTGGAGCACCGGCGGGCGCGGTAGTTCCGAGGCACGACGGCTGATGCGTGTGTATGCGACTAGGCGCCGCGAGAGGCGACGCACCGGGACGTAATCACCGTGCGTTTTTGATTTTTGGTTCTCCTATATTTGCTTTAATTGACTTGGGTTCCACGCATTCGTGATATGTTGCTAGTAGTATAGTTGAGACCATGGACTTAGACTCGTAAACCGCTTCTAGACATATGATCGTATTTAGCCCTAGGTCACTCTCTGTAGTCGTAGATAAGTCAGTATAAGGATGTACCCCTAGAACTCCAAGGGGTAGTTTTTGCCTTGATCCGATGGAACCGCCGTTTGGGGAGTTCGATCGATTCTCGGGATGGACCGGTTGGTTAAGTACCGGCCAAGGTGGATTGCGCGCTAAGCGCGCATGTTCTGTCGACGGATAAGGGAGATGAAGTGATTATGATAGGTAATAGGAGAGATTACTTATCCAATGTGGTGTCGGCATTAAAAGTCAGAAAGATGGTCGAGAAAAGGTCGTGAAGCGTATGTGGTCCATGTGTATGCCTTGGAGGCAAAAGAGTCTCACGCTGAGAAGGTTCGCATCTTGTTAAGGAATTTGTTGATGTGTTTCGGAGGAGCTTCCGGGTTTGCCACCGGATCGTGAGGTAGAGTTTGGGATAGATCTCGCTACCGGGGATCGCGCCAAAGGTGTCTATTGCTCCATATAGGATGGCACCAAAGGAATTGGTGGAGCTTAAGGCTCGATTCGGGAGCCGTTGGATCGAGGCTTCATTAGGCCAAGTGTTTCACCGTGGGGAGCGCCGGTATTATTCGTCAAGAAGAAGGACGGTCGATGACGATGAGGATGTGTATCGACTACCGCCAACCGAATAAGTCGACGATTAAAAACAAGTATCCGCTTACCACGATAGATGACTTGTTTGATCACCGAAAGGTGCATCGGTGTTTTCAAGATCGATTTGAGGTCCGGGTACCATCACCTGAAAGTTAAGGAAGCGGATATCCATAAGACAAATGTTTCGGACTCGATGCAGACGCACTACGAATTCTGGTAATGCCGTTCGGGTTGACTAACGCTCGGCAGCTTTTATGGATATGATGAATAGAGTGTTTCAAAGATGTCCGGACCGCTTCGTCGTGGTTTTTATTGACGACATCTTGGTTTACTCAAGGTCGGAAGAAGAGCATGATGCACACTTAAGAGTGGTGTTGCAAATTTTGAGGAGAAGCAACTCTATGCTAAGTTCGATGAAGTGCGAGTTCGGCTTAGTGAAGTGACGCTTTTGGGTCATGTAGTATCACCGAGGATTAGAGTAGATCCTCGGAAGGTTGAGGCGGTTTTGGATTGGAAGCCTCCTAAGTCGGTCATTGAGATTCGGAGTTTCGGGTTTGGCGGGATACTACCAAGATTTGTTGAGGGTTCTCGTTAATTGCCGCACCGATGACTAAGTCGTTAGAAAGGGAGTTCCGTTCGTTTGGGTGAGAAACAAAGCAGGAGAGTTTTGATAAGTTGAAGAAGATCTTGACCGAGGCTCTGCTTTTAATTCAACCCGAGGTTTGGTAAGGAATTCACGCATTATCTTCGCGACGCATCATATACGGGATTGGGTTGTGTGCTGATGCAGGAAGGTAAGGTTGTGGCTTACGCTTCTCGGCAGCTGAGGCCACACGAGGTCAACTATCCGACGCACGACTTGGAGCTAGTAGCTGTAGTCTTCGCTCTAAAAATCTGGAGGCACTACTTATACGGGGAGAAGTCAATCGTCTACACAGATCATAAGAGTCTGAAGTATCTATTGACTCAGAAGGATCTGAATTTGAGGCAGCGTAGATGGGTTGAGTTGCTCAAGGACTACGACTGTTCGATTGAATATCATCCGGGCAAGGCTAACGTGGTGGCAGACGCGTTGAGCCGTAGGGTTGTTTCGGACTTAAGAGCCTTGTTTGCCCATTTGAGCTTGTATGACGATGGGAGTATTCTGGCAGAGCTGCAGGTTAAGCCTACTTGGGTTGAGCAGATCAAAGAGAAACAGTTGGAGGATGAGGTTCTGAGTGCGCGAAGGTTACAAGTGCAGAATGGTGGTTTGGAGGGTTACAGCTTGTCTAGTGACGAGGTTCTGTGTTTTCAAGGTAAGGCTTGTATGCCTAAAGATGTGGAGCTGAGGCAGAGGATTCTTCAGGACGCGCATAGCAGTCCTTATGCTATGCATCCTGGAGGTAGTAAAATGTATAGGGACCTTAAAGAGCAGTTTTGGTGGCCTGGTTTGAAGAAGGAAGTGACAGAGTTTGTTGGGAAGTGTCTGACTTGTCAACGTCAAGGTCGAACATCGATTCTGCGTCGGGTTTGCTTCAGCCGGTGAAGATTCCTCAGTGGAAATGGGAAAGGATAACTATGGATTTCGTCGGTGGGTTACCGCTTCGCCAAGCAAGAAAGATTCGGTTTGGGTTATTGTGGACCGTCTCGACGAAGTCGGCCCATTTCATTCCGTGAGAGTGGACTATTCACTTGAGGTTGGCGAAGCTTTATGTGTCGAGATAGTAAGGCTACACGGCGTACGATTTGATAATCTCGGATAGGGATCCCGTGTTTACGTCGAGGTTCCGGAGAGCGTTGCATCAAGCTCGGGTACTCGTTTGGATTTCAAAGACGCCACCTTTTCACCCGCAATCGACGGCGATCAGCGGTCATTCGTCGATCCCGGAAGACATGCCGAGAGGTTGTGTTCGACTTCGAGGCGCTTGGGAAGAGTTTCGCCGTTAGCGAAGTTCGCCTATAACAACAAACTACCAAGCAAGCATTAAAATGGCACCATATGAGGCGTCAGATGGTAGGAAGTGTCGCTCACCTACTTGTTGGACGAGTTAGGTGAACGCCAATTGTTGGGACCCGAGTTGGTTGGCGAGACCGAGGACAAGGTTAGGTTGATCCGCACTCGTTTGAAGGAAGCTTCGACCGGCAAAAGTCTTATGCCGATCTTAAGCGAAGAGATATAGAGTTCGGCCGTGGAGATCGGGTCTTCTTAAAGGTCTCGCCTTGGAAGAAGGTCTTTGAGGTTTGGCGAGAAAAAGGCAAGCTAAGTCCGAGGTTTATTGGGCCGTATAAGGTATTGAGACGAGTTGGACCAGTGGCGTATCAACTTGAGTTGCCAGCGGAGCTTAGCCAGATTCACGATGTTTTTCACGTGTCGATGCTTCGGCGGTACCGTTCAGATCCATCACATGTAGTAGCAGTAGAAGAGATCGAGGTGAGCCCAGATATGACCATAGAGGAAGAACCAGTACAGATTCTAGATCGAGATGTCAAGGTTCTGCGTAGGAAGTCTGTGCCTTTGGTTAAGGTACTTTGGCGGAACCATGGCGTGGAAGAAGCCACGTGGGAACCCGAGGATACGATGAGACAAAGAATACCCGAACTCTCTTTTGACCGTGTAATTTCGAGGCCGAAATTGTTCTTAAGGGGGGTAGAACTGTAATATCCCGGGTTAGGGGCTATTTTGTTGTTGCATGTTTTGCATGTGTTTGGTATGCTGCGTTGTTGTTTGTGTTGTATCGGGGTTAAGTGTAGGCTAGAAGTAAGCCTGAGTAGGTAGAAAATTTTTAGTTTTTGAGCTAAGGTATAAGGAGCTGAGGAAGCTGGGGCTTTTAAATTTATTTTGGGTGTTTGTTAGCACAAGAAACAAGTTGGTGGAGTGGCAATGTAGGCGCCACTAAGGGCTTGTGAATGTGACGCCACTTGCAGGGGGGTGTGGTCCTGTGTTCAAGCTGCAAAGTGGCCACATTTTGCATTCTTTTTGGACGGCATAGGAGGGAGGAGTTTGTGGCAATTTGAACTCTGCCATTGACTTGGTCTTCACATTCGAATGGAGGGTAGAGAGTGAATTTAGGATGTTGACTTGTTCAAATAATTTGAACTTGTGGCTTGGAGTAATTGGGGGGATATGGCCGAATTTTAGGGGAGTGAGGAGGAGGGAGTGACGGCTTGGTATGGGAGGAAGTGGGGTGTGCCGAAATGCATTTTCCATTTTGTGCATTTTCGGTCACATTTGGTAAAAAGAAAAAGCTCCCTTTTTGGTTTGTGTAGCCGTAAGTTGCTAAGGGTTTTTCCCATTTTCTTTTTCTCTTTTATTTCTTTCTTCTTCACTTCTTGGAACCAAATTTTCAAGGGAGTTTCTCCATCTTTTCTTTTGCAATCCGAAAGTCCAAGCCTCTAGTTGCCGATTCTTGCTTCGTTTTCTTTCAATATTTTTGACAAACCGAAAGTACCTCCTCATCCATCTTCATTTCGCTTCTTCTCTTTAAACTCAATTGCCGATTCTCCATTTCTTTCCACCTCTATTTCTTCTTTCTTGTATAGTGAAAGCCGTACATAGGTGGGTGTTAAACACCAATACCGAATCCTCTTCTCCCCTGTGGTTTAAGGTCTTAGCCGAATTCCCTCCCCTTGTTTTTGTTGGCCGAACATTGGTGATTGTTTGGGTGCTGGCTTCCAATCGTTTGGAATCAGGTAAGGGCTTGGCCGAATGGCCATTCTGCCTTTCTCTCGTCTTTATGTATGGTGGTTTGGGTAAGGACCGATTCCGTTATTGGTGGAAGGGTGCTAATCTTTTGTGTAAATCGTTTTCACTATAGGACATCGGGATTATTGAAGGAGACAAGTGAAGCCTTCCTTTCTTCAATTGACTGTTTGGTAAGTGATGGTAAGGGCTACTATTAGTCCATTCTCTTTGGTCTTGTTAAGCCAAATTATTAAAGGTGGGATTGTTATTATTTTAGGGGTGGCCGATTGTCACAGGAGGAACCATTGTGGTTCGGGTTTGGTAGGAAACCAAACGTGTGCAAGGTAAGGGTTCAAGCTTTAACCCTTTTGGGTGTTTCTGTGTTGGCCGAATGGTCTTAGTGACTAACTCCTTCTTGGCCGATTATAGGAGCAGGGCCATCAAAGGGACTTAGATCGTTTCGTTGGAATTCCTAGACTCGTAGTTACCAGGTGTGTAAACTAACACACTTCTTGCTTTGTATATGTTTGATAAACTGATTGATTGGTAAAATCGAAATAGTATGGTTGAGTGATATGATACCCTATGGGGTATGTGCACGGATTCAGGTAAGTCCGTTTCATTATGAGTACTGTTATTGATACATGATGTCATGATTTATGATGTATGTGCTATGAGATGCAACGTTAAACATGTTTGCATGATTTGAATACTATACATGAGTTGGTATAATGATGGGTGATATGAGAGGAGGGGCGTGATATTTTTGTCTTGACGAGCACCGTTGCTTTGGTAGCACACCTTGTGACTTTGGGTCACGTGAGGTTTGGCACCTCCAGAGGTTTGGTACCTCGTCGTCTCGTCCCAGTGGCTCAAGCACTGCATGGGTTGGCCCCACGATGATTATACTGGGATTGACGCCGTGTGTTTTGGTAACACACGATGGGTTGGCCCCATCACCGCATTTGTGACTACGGTCACCGCTGCTTTGGTAGCACATTGTGTCTTTGGGACACCGAGGTTTGGCACCTCATTGCGACTGCCCCACGTGGTTTGACCACCGTGGGTTGGCCCCACTTGAGATATGGGATCGTCTCGCTAGTGATTTGGTATCACACGATGGGTTGGCCCCATCATCCTTGGATTTGTGACTTCTGGTCACCAAAGCTTTGGTAGCACAATTGTGTCTTTGGGACACCAAAGGTTTGGTACCACATAGATGGATATTGTGTCTTTGGGACACCAAAGTGTTTTAGTAACACATTGTGACTATACATCACCGGTGGTTTGGCACCACCAGTGGTTTGGTACCACACGGGGTAGAAAAGCGTACTGGATGGTTAGGACTGGGTTGCATTAATTATGTTGCTATGTATGATGTGTGTTAGCATGTTGTTTCTTCGGGAGCGGGATTTATACACTGAGTCATTCGACTCACCCTCTCCCTTGACATTTCAGTGACTCGTGAGACGCGACATGGAGCCGGGATGGACTCGGGGTGCTCATGCCATGCGGAATAAAAGTGTTACTCAGATTTTATGTTTTGGGTACCTTAGTTATTTACTTTCAGTTGGGTTTTATTTCGGATTTGTAAAAAGCCTTTAAATTATGCCTTTTGATATTACGTTTTAAGTTTGATTTTAATATGCCTTAACGGAATAATTGGGTTAATTTGCTAAAACTTGACATCACAACGATTTCAAAACTTTAACGATATGTTTTCAACTATACCATCGGGTATCGCACTGATTTTATAAGCATATGAAAATCAATTGTTTCCAAACTTGAAAGCAAATTTTTACTAAGTCTAAATGTTTTAGTAACGATATTAAACAACATTTTTTTTTTCTAAACGGATCAAAGTTTTACAAATTCTATTTAGTACAAATTCGGAATTTTCGAACACGGTTTCCCCGTAACATACCAGATTCGGTCGTGGTGTTTGGACCGGGTTTGGGGTGTTACATACCGTTTCTTGAAGCTCTTTCGCAGATGCCAGATTCTAGGAAATTTTTAAAGAAGCTATTAACAAATAAGCGAAAGATAGACGAGGAATCACATGTGGAACTGAATGTAGTGTGCTCAGCAATGTTGCAAAATAAACTATAACAAAAATTAAAAGATCTAAGGAGTTTTACAATTCCATGCTTAATTGGTAGTTTATCTATTGATAATGCGTTAGCTGATTTAGAGGCAAGCATAAATGTCATGCCTTATAAAATGTTTAAACAACTAGGTCTAGGAAAGCCCAAACAAACTAGGATGAGCATTCAATTAGCTGATAAAACTGTTAGAATTCCTAAGGGTATAATCGAAGATGTACTCGTGAAAATTGATAAATTCGTATTCCCAGTAGACTTTGTCGTTTTAGACATGGATGAGGACAACACGATCCCCCTAATTTTAGGAAGACGATTTTTAGCAACTGTCAGGACTAAAATTGATATCGACGTAGGTGAACTCAAACTCTGTGTAGGTGACGAGACAGTCACTCTTCAAGCTCTTGGTTCGGCTAGGGCATCGAATAATCAAGGTGAGAAAGTAAATTCTATTGATAACCACCCGGTTAACCATTCTTTTTAGGAATCACCATAAAAGAACACAAGTGAACTCGATCCTAGACCCAGTGCCAACAAAGAAATAACTCATGAGGAACAAGGGATTCAGATCGATGAACTAGAAGAGTGGAAGACGCATCTCAAAGAAAAACTAGAGATACATGAAGCAGAACCAAAGCCACTCTACGAGATAGACAAGTTCAAAATTGGAGATCAGGTACTGATAGAAAAAGCAGACCTATGAATACCTCCCCCTGATCCTAACACAAACAAAGAAATCCCTTTTAAGGTGATCAATGTTTTCCCATACGGAACAGTTGAGGTAAGTAACCCTATTTTTAGAATTTTAAAAATAAACGCCACTCGTCTTACACTCTATCATGATAACGGAACTGCTAGCATAAGGAAGGACTTTCAACTCCTCAAACCACCATGAATATGCGAATGAGAGGTAAGTCTAGCTTAAGACTATAAACGAGAGCTTCTCGGGAGGCAACCCAAGCACTAACTCTATTAACTTTTACATTCCTTTAATTTTATTTTTATTTTTACTTCTACACTAGCATATAATTATAAACTAACCAAAAGTACAGATTTTCAAGCCACATGGCCTTGCACGCGGCCGTGGCCGTGGCTGTGAGGATGTACCGAATCTCCGTACTGACATGGCAGAAATGGCACGAGTCAGAACAAATCATATCTTCAAGTCACAGAATCCAACTACCATGCCACAACCATGCGATGCGATCGTGGCCGACACTATTAGATCATACACGGGCGTGGAGACCTGAACATGGGCGTGGGATAAGCGAACAAGGCAAAACACGGCCGTGCGATACGGTCGTGTGACATAACAAGCCCATGGTACACGAGCGTGGGGACGTACCAGACCTGAAAATTCTATTTAACCCCCCCATTTTTTTCTTACCTACTCCCCATCTCCTTTCTCCCATCCCATCCTTTAGATATCCCCCTCCCCATACTTTGCTTCTTTAGTTATTACCCAAACCCTTGAGCTACACCACATCTATGTCAAAGAAGCGGAAGGATCCTGGCACAGTCTCCCTTTGTGAGACCGATCATATAAGTTCATGCCGACCGCTTCATCCACTCAACAAGCCAAGGGTCTTTAAGGCCATTTAATTCTTCTTCTTCTTTACTCTTCTCCTTTATTTTCCTTCTCTTTGGCTATCTTACGCTTAAATTAGTTTATTTTATCTTAGTTTCTTTGTTTTAGGTTCTAAAGGCTGCTTGGGAATCACGCTACTTCGGCCACCGCCAGCACCTCGCAGCCTTAGAAGTCACATCCACCTCGCGAACCATCCAACAATAAGGACTCTTCGGTCCATTCATCTTTCATTTTAATTTTATTTACATTTCTATTTTCTTCCCCTTTATCTTTCTTGTTTTAAATATATATTTAGTATATTCTGAATTATTATTATTAATTCCTGGCTAATTCTCTACGAGCTTCCCAATTTCTTTATCTAGCGCAGAGCTCAGTAGCAGCCACCACGCCTCGAGACTCCCAACTCAAGGAAACCATCCAAATTCAGGAAGTTTCACCTCTCTCTTTCTCTTAAATTTCATATACATCTTTGTACATTGAGGGCAATGTACATCTTAAGTGTGGGGGGTAAATATTTATTTCGAGAAAGTGCCTAACTTTCTTCATTATTCTCAAATCCCTGAATTATGCCATGAATGATATCTTGTTCTAAAGTAAGTTTCTCATATTATGATTAGAATGAAATTTCCTTTGATTTATGATTTTTATTGATATGTCTTGGATTAAGTCATTGATAATTGCACATTGATGATGTAAACTTTAGGAGACTAGAGAATCAAGCATGATGAGTCTATTTTCAAAAAAAATTAAAATTTTGTTAGGTTGTCTACCAGAATCTAATTATTACCTTGAAGTTTGAAATTTACAAGGTTGATATCAAAAACCCGTAATTTTTGAGATTTTGAGCCTTTTAAGAGCATATATTCTTTTCGTGTTCACTTTTTGATTATGAGTGTGTCAACATTGATTTGTTATTCTAGAACTTGCTTTAATTATACATGTCGAGACCACATTATTGATTTGATATACAGAGATGATAAAGGCACCTAGGTTTTAACCCACTTACTCCACTAAAAGCCTACCTTCATAATTAACCCTAGTGAACCCTTTTTAATCCTAACAACCCTATTTATTGACTCACCCACTAATACTAACCCCAAACCCTTTGTATTTGTTATCACCATTCCTTGACTACCCTTTTTGTCGAGATTTGATATGATCAGTTGCCTAATTATTTTAATAGTTGAATTCATCTTTTAGTATGTAATTTGACTTGTGTTCTTAAAAACAAATCGAAGAATATTCACTGTTAGTTTTTTTATTAGGCGAGCTTATACGTCAAATTCCAATTATTGAAAAAGAAGTTCATATCAGAATAGTATTTATATAATCATTATCAGTTTGATATCTCTAATTAGGTAATTTATCAAGTCAATCTCGATTCTAACCCTCTAACTCAGCCTTTATCCACACCTTTAACCCAAACCCCGTTACAACCCTGTTAAAGACCTTTTGATTTGTGTATCATCTCATATTATAGTGGTAGAGATTTGATTTTTATGCAAGCCTATGGGATTAACTCTTTATGTTCGACTTTTGAGTGCTTAATTTTGAACCTTAAACACTTTGAGTGATTTGAGTGAATCTTTAGTGAGGATGTCAACCCTTGTCAATTTTGAATCAAAGGTAATTAATTAGGTAAAGGGAAACACCTAACTTTTTCAGGCTATAAATGTATGACTTTGATTGTTTGAATCTTTAGGACTCTTTGAGTTAAATTATCAATGTATGAATTATCTTTTAATTATGATGAAACACTATTGATCAATGTTATGAATCAAGGAAGTTTGTTTTAATTATGAGCTGAGAATTTTGCTTGAGGACAAGCAAAAGCTTAAGTGTGGAGGTATTTGATAAACCGTAAAAGTAACATATTTTAATCCTAGATTTAGCACGCTTTTGGATGATTTAAGCCCTAAATTTTGTAATTTGGTGCTCTTAATCCTTTGTTTTCATGTTTTATACTCAGAAGAGCACTGGATGATAAAAAGAACGGAAAATGGGCCCAAAACGGAGTAAATGGGCCATATCACGAAATCCACACGGCCTGGGCCCAGACCACGCGGCCGTGCCTCATTCAACAGCCTCGAACACAGCCTGGCCACGACTTACACGGGCGAGTGCCACGGGCGTGTCCCTGCCGTGACAAAGAGAAGTTTCACTTGGATTAGGATACTTAGGGGCAAAGAAACACATTTTGAAGCCTATATAAACACCCTAAGTATGACCTAAATGGGGGGAACCCAAGGCTTTAGTCAGGGGGCATCCAGCTAGGCCAAAGAGGGCAGATTTGTGGGGATTTACTCGAAGAAAGCCAGTTGATCCATCTCAAGAAGCCAGAATTATACTCAAGACGGAGGATTTCTCCTTCAATTCCTTCAAAGGGTTTTAGGGATTTCTTATGTTTTGTTTTATCTTTTCTTCTGAGATGTTTTCTTTCATTGTTATGAACAAAACCCTCAGATACCTGGGGGGGATGAAACCTAAAATGAATCTTGTTATCGTTTGCTGAACTATATGATAAATATTTGACTTGTTCTTAATTATGTGCTCTTAATTCTTGTGTTGATATTTTCGGGATACTAATTCAAGTGTGATGTGCTTAGGTGGAGAAGCAAAAGTCCCTGCCTAAGAGTAGATCTAGCATAATTAAGCGAAGTTGATCGCACGCCTAGAGATAGGGTGACGAGATTTTGCCGGATTAGGGTGAAACCTAATATGGGAGTCCACAGATCGAGTTAATACAATTCTACGGGTTTTAATTAGAAAGAGAATTCAATTAATCAACCTAGGGTTAGACATTAGTCACCTCGAGAGAGGGATTAATATACGTTAGGGAATCTTATGGATCAAGTCAAGTGAATACATTGTCTAGTTTAGAGCTAGTTAACAAGTGAAGTCTGGGTGGATTCTTCCTTGGGTATCGTCTTAATCAATTGATTTTTCCTCAAAGTTATTTTCCCAATTTCATTCTTCTTTATCGTAAAGTCTTGAGTTTAGTAGTTAGTTAATTTTAGATTAGATAAACAATTCCCTTAATTCTTAGGCTAAATAATAAAAAGAGAGTTAGTATTAGTACTTTTGGTTCCTTTGGGTTCGACAATCCGGTCTTGCCTTAACTATACTATTGTTCGATAGGTGCGCTTGCCTCAAATCGTTGTCATAGTTAGTTTCCAGGTTTGATCATTATTTATATAAATTTTAAGACTTTGACATCGCATAAAACAACAATCAACTTGCCGTTTCTGGAAGCTCTTTCCCAGATGCCAGATTCAAGGAAATTTTTAAAAGAATTTTTGACAAACAAACGGATGTTAGACGATACGTCACATGTGGAGCTAAACGAAGTGTGCCCAGCAATATTTCGAAATAAACGACCATGTAAGCTCACATTTCATGTAAGTGATGAAACGATCACTTTTCAGGTTCTTGACACGGTTAAGACATCAAGTATTAAAGGTGGAATGAATCAATTCAAAGTTGGGGACCAGGTACTGTCGAATGCAACTGACGATCGAATAGTCACTTCAGAGCTTAATACAAACGGTGCAACTCCTTTTACGGCATGTAAGGTCTTTCCATACGAAACGGTCGAGGTAACACATTCTAATTTCGGCACTTTTGAGGTAAATATTACCCGATTCAAACCATATGTTGATAGAATTGATAGTAAGAAAAAGGAGTTTCGACTCCATGAACCACCATGGCCATACGAATAACAGGTAAGTCTAGCTCAAGACTTTAAACGAGCGCTTCTCGGGAGGCAACCCGAGCACTAACCCCACTAACCTCCATATTTTCGAATTTCAGCATCTAAATAAAAATTAACAAAAATTTTTAGGCATAGGTTTCCCTACCGCACGGCCTTGCACACGGACGTGGCCGTGACTGTATGGACACCACGAATTTGCACACCAGCATGGCAGAGATCGTGCGAATCAAGGACGAAAATTTCCTAAAACACGGGCTGCGATAAAATACGATGGCCGTGTGATGCGGCCGTGGTCAAAACTGACTAAAGAACACGGACGTGAGACACGTCCGTGCTTATAAGCTGCGGACGAAACTGATTAAGCAATACGGGTGTGCGAGCCCTTTATACGGGCGTGGGATAATTGCATGAAGGTCAACACGGCCGTTCGATTCGGCCGTGTGACATAACACACCCAAGGCATAGGCATGGACCGTTCCTCTATTTGAAATCCCCTTCTTCTATTCACTTCCCCCCCAAAGTCTTCGTCCCCTTTCCCCTTTCTTTTTAAATGCATATCCATTTTCAAGTTTTACTTTTATTCTTTTTTTTTTTTACTTTCTTTATTATTTTCTTATTATTCTTAATGCCATTTAGATTTAGCCTAGGATACAATAAAATCAGGCCGGCTACTTCGAGGATTCAATTTCAAACGGTTTGAGGCACTCCCCCACGTTCACCTCTGCAAATTCCTATCTGTTTCTTTTCATTGACTCCACCCAAAATTTAGTTTTCTCCCTATCTTATGATTTTATTACTATTTTGCTATTATCTATCTTTGTACATTGAGGACAATGTACATCTTAAGTGTGGGGGGTCAACTATAGTATTATTTGAAAATCCCTGAATTATACCTTCTTCTTAAGTAATTTTCTCATATCACTAATTAGAACGAAACTTCTATTGACTCATGATTTCTATTGATATGTTTTGGATTAAGTTATTGATAATTGTGCAGTGATGATTTAAACCTTAGGAGACTAGAGAATCAAGCATGATGAGTCTATTTTCAGAAATTAAAATTTTGTTAGGTTGTCTACCTAAATCTAATTATTACCTTGAAGTTTGAAATTTACAAAGTTGATATCAAAAACCCATAATTTTTGTGAGATTTTGAGCCTTTTAGAGCATACATTCTTTCGTGCTCACTTTTTGATTATGAGTGTGTCAACATTGATTTGTTATTCTAGAACTTGCTTTGATTATACATCTCAAGATCATATTATTGATTTGATATACAGAGATGATAAAGGCACTTAGGATTTAACCCACTCACTCCACTAAAAAGCCTACCTTCACAATTAACCCCTAGTGAACCCCTTTGATCCTAACAACCCTTTTTATTGACTCACCCACTAATATTAACCCAAAACCCGTCTTGTATTTATTATCACCATTCCTTAACTTTCTTTTTGTCGAGATTTGATTTTAAGAAATTACCTAACTATGTTCTGTATTTCAGTTGTAAAAGTTCTTTCTCATTATTGTATTGATTCATTTAAAAAAAACGAAGTATATTCAATATTAGCTCTATGTAATTGAGCTTATACATCTAAAATTCCACATATTGAGAAGAAGCTCGCATTATTAGTGAAGTTATAATTGATGTAATTATTCAAGTGTTAGTTCATTTTTTCTAGTTAGGTAAATTGTCAATTCAATCTCATTCTAACCCTCTAATTCAGCCTTTATCCACACCTTTAACCCGAGCCTCACTATAACCTTTTTTACAGACCTTTTGATTTATGTATCATCTCATTTTACAGTGGTGGAGATTTGATTTTCAGGCAAGCCTATAGGATTAACTGTTTGACTTTTGAGTGCTTAATTTTGAACCTTAAACACTTTAAGTGATTTGAGTGAATCTTTAGTGAGGATGTCAACTCTTGTCAATTTTGAATTAAAGGTGATTATTTAGGTAAAGGGAAAAACACCTATATTTTCGTGCTACAAAAACCATGACTTTGATTGTTTGAATCTTTAAGACCCTTTACTTAAATTATCAATGTATAAATTATCTATGAATTATGATGAAACATTATTGATGAATATTATGAATCAAGTTCATTTTAATTGTGAGTTGAGAATTTTGCTTGAGGACAAGCAAATGCTTAAGTGTGAAGGTATTTGATAAACCATAATATAAACATATTTTAATCCCACATTTAGCATACTTTTGGATGATTTATTCCCTGAATTATGGAATTTGGCGCTCTTAATCCTTTGTTTTCATGTTTTCTACTTAGGAGAGCACCGGAGGATGAAAAGAATGAGAAACGGGCCTAAAACGGAGTGAATAGGCCATATCACAAAATCAACACGGTCTGGGCCCAAGCCACAAGGTCGTGCCTCATTAACAGACCTGAACACAGCCTGGCCACGATTCACACGGGCGTGTGCCATGGGCGTGTCCCTGCCGTGACAAAGAAGAGTTTCATTCGGACTAGGGTTCTTAGAGGCAAAGAAAGCCATTCCAAAAGCCTATATAAACACCCTAAAGACCAACCTTCAAGGGGGTCCATTAAAGCGTCGATTAGGTTTGAAGAGCCAAGCCGAAGAGGCGAATGTGGAATTTACTCGAAGAAAACCAGTTGATTCATCTCAAGAACTCAGAATTATACTCAAGACGGAAGATCTTCCCTTCAATACCTTCAGGGGGTTTTAGGGTTTTTCTTATGTTTTGTTTTATATTTTCTTTTGAGATGTGTTCTTTTATCATTATGAACTAAACCCCTCAAATACCTGAGGGGGATGAAACCTAAGACGAATCTTGTTATTGTTTTCTGAACTATATGATAAATAATTTATTTGTTTTTAATTATGTGTTCTTAATTCTTGTTTTGATATTTTAGTATATTATTCAAGTATTGATGTACTTAGGCTGTGCAGCGAAAGTCCCTGTTTAAGAGAAGATCAACACAATTAAGTGGAGTTGATCGCAACCTTAGAAATAGGATGACGAAAATCTGCCGGATTAGAGTCAAACCTAATATGGGAGTCCATAGACCGAGTTAATGCAATTCTAGGGGTTTTAATTAGAAAGAGATTTCAATTAATCAACCTACGGTTAGACATTAGTAGCCTCGAAAGAGGAATTAATATACATTAGGGAATCCTACGAATCAAGTCAAGTGAATAAATCGTCTGGTTCAACGTTAAATAACAAGTGAAGTCTAGGTAGATTCTTCCTCGGGTATTGTCTTAATCAAATGGTTTTTCCCACAAGTATTTTCCCCAACTCATTCTCTTTGTCTTTGCATCTTTAGCTTAATAGTTAGTTAATTTTAGAATAATTAATAAATCCTTTAATTTCTAGGAGAAATAATAAAAAGAATGTTAGTATTATTAGTTTTTGTTCCTTTGGGTTCGACAATCCGGTCTTGCCACTAACTATACTACTGTTCGATAGGTGCGCTTGCCTCAATCGTTGTCATAGTTAGTTTCTAGGCTCGATCATTCTTTTTATAAATTTTTAAGACTCTGACACATGATCATCCCATAACTATGAAATGGTCAAGTTTAAGGTAAGCATAAGGATGAAATTTGAGTATGCATGTTTGGTCAAAAAAGTGGTTGCATGAATGGTAAATGTGGTTGAATTATGCTTGAATATATATATGTGCTTAAGTTGTGCAAATTGGCATGATTGGAAATAAGAATGGATGTAAAGAATTGTTGATTAGTTTGATATTTTTTTGGGTGTCAATTGTACATGAAATGAATTGGAATATTGATTGTAGGATTGACCCTAATGTGGGTGGCATTTTGGCCTTGCAAATGGCCTGTTTTGCCTACACGGCCATGGTACACGGACATACCTAGTGACCGTGTAAATAAGTCAGTAGCTAGCCTAATTTTACACGGCCATGACACACGGGCGTGTCTGGTGGCCGTGTGGATAAGTCAGTATATATACTCTGTTTTGGCACGGCTAGGACACATGGGTGTGTCTAGCAGCCGTGGGAGGCACACGGCCATTTCACACGAGCGTGTGACCTCTATGATTTTGAAAAGTTTTAAATTTTTCGAGAAATTCCATTTGTGTTTGGTTTAGTCCCAACCCTATTCCAAAGCATGTTTAAGGTCTCGTTGACCTATAGAATGGACTCTTTGGTTGTGATTGATGACTTGTATTATAAAATGTTTGTAAAAGTTTTCGATCTGTCCGGTAACGCCTTTAACCCTAATCCGGCGATGGATACGGGTTAGGGGTGTTACAATTGATTAGTCTTTGGATTAAGGATCTAAAAGGCTTAAATTTCTAATTGGCTCAATTTTACCTCTCGGCCACCATTTTACAAAATTAGACGATTTAGTCCAATTTATCTCTCGACCTCACCAAACTAACTCGGGATAAAGAAATTGATACTCAATAGAATCTCCTTTAGGTTTCACCTATCTATATGTTCCCTTAGAGGCATCAATTCTAAGTTTTGAAATTGTCCATGTACCAAAAATAAACCAAGCAACATTTCAATCAACAAACCACCATAAACTTAGTTACTAACATCATTTCCATACAAAAAAAAAAATCCAATAAACATTCAAATCATACATTAAAATAAGCATAAAAAGGGGTTAAAGAAATCTTAAAAAAAAATTGATTGTTGCTTGAAGAAGATGAATGAGGCAACAATGGTGGTTAAAAACAACACTAAAGTTCAATTTTTTATCGAAGAAAAGAAAATAGAGTTGAGCTATATTAATGACTAAGGATTAAACTGAAAATACAAAGAGAGTTGAAGTACTAAAACGCAAGTAAAACCAAGCTATAGTGAAAACTAACAAACTAACATTAAAACCAGAAAAACTTAAAACTAAACCTTATAAAGGAAGAATAAGCTAAATAAAAAGCTAAAAAGATGATAATAAAGTAAAAGTGAACAGCCTCCCAGTTCTTCATCCAAAAGTGGCTTTTAACATCTTACTACAATCCAAAAAATTTTACCAAAATACTCTTAGACATTGTATTTTGATTAGTGTTGGTGTTGGAAAAAACTACCCCTGTAGTAAATTTTCTCCCCATCATATAGTGGTATTGTGACACCCAAGCTTCGGTGTCACAATACCCATCCTCGATGTCGCGATATCACTAGAATTGGTCTTAATTTTCTTTGCTTCAGCACTTTCAAGGGTATCACGACTTTCATGGCCTCAATACCATGATACCCACTTTGAATGAAGATTTCAAGCTCCGGCTATTATTGACCTCCTACACCAACTCAATCACATCGTTAGGTCCCCCATGGCTCCATTTGGCTAATTTGGGCTCAAAAGGGCATAAAACTAACAAAAATCATTTATTAGTAACAAAAGCTAAAATTTGACAATTAAAGAAAAGACACCTATATTGCTTGAGAATAAACTCATCTAGTGTAATGGAAAACCTAATTTGATATATCAAATTTCAATAGAGCATTCACCGCACCAATTGTTGATATTAAATACAAAAAGGGAGGAGGTAACGAGGAGTTAGTGGTGGTTCTGTGGAAGTCAATTCACCTAATGAGGCGAAGAGTTCGAAAAGGAACAATAAGATAGGCTGACTGAGAAAGAAGAGGATTTTCTCAAAGTATATTTAGGGTTGAAAAGTTGATCCCTTCTTCATCGTTGAAGTGGTATTTATAGAAGAGGTCCTCTTGTCCTCTAGCGTGACATGGCAAGCTATTATAAGGAAAGTTGTGCACTATGAGACTCATTACGCTATGCACTTAATTACTACGAGGTTGTTATGTCTAAATGAGCCTATTGTTGCATTGAAAACGTGTTCACACTTGAGGAGTGTTCATACCTAAAAGCGGGTGCCTCAAAAGCGAGTGCTCATCTCATTATCTAGGAGCAGTTGGGCTTGTCAAGAATGCTTATCTAGCGAATGGCCTTGAAAGCAAAAAGGTGTTGCTCCTCTGGTCAAAACAGATAGTCAACCAAGACATCTCCTCTGATGAAGTCAAAGGGGAGGCCAACACTTTCTATCCCGCTGACACATGTCCAAGTGGAAAAAAACAATTAATAAATAAAGTGAATAAATTTTAATGATAAATGGACATTTTTCAAACTTTAGGAATACTTTTTCTTTTCTTTTTTGCAAAATGAGATATAAGTCGATTGAATTGGTTGAAATTGAAAACTTGTGGATTCAATAAATATATTAAAATTGAGTAGTAAAAAAATTAGATTGGATAGATAAAAAATAATTTCATATATGTTTCCAAAATTTTATTTAAATTAATAGTTGATTTTAATTCTAGCCCCCTATTATTAACTTAAATTAACTATATAATAGGAAAACAAAATAAATATAAAAACAGCGTAGAAATGTTTTAAAATAAGAAATTCAAAATTAAGTAGTCTAAAATTAGCATGTCGCAGCGGGGATGGTGTACTGGAAGCCGAAAATTGGATGATGAACTGAAAGGGAAGAAAGCCACTAACAAATGGATAAATTAAGACAAAAGTTGAGCTTCAGGTATAGCAACAACTTAAAATAACAAGGAGAAGAACATAGTTGGAAGTTGCTAATTTCCAGACAAAATAAATAGACACCAATGTTGGTGTATCCATTAGATTAATTGAAGCAAAAAGATCATAGGTTGTTGGGGGTGAAGGGATAGAGAGAAGAAGCAATCAAATGAGCCATAGCCAAGAATTCTATACCAAAGGAAAGTACAAGATAATCTATGGCATGAGAAATGAATTTACGATATGTTATAATGAAACCAAGCCTATTGTGAACAATTACTGGCAATCCGTGAACCCCATGATGAAAACGCTTCCTATCTTTTTGCTGCAATTAAGTGTGGTCATAGCCATTGGTCGTGTTTTTATGATCGTCCTCAGGCCTCTTCGCCAACCTCGCTTTCTTTCTCAGCTTCTTGTATGTATATGTATATATTTTGGATATTTTGTTTTGTGATTAAATTAAGAAATAGCTAATTACTTGGTTCATGCATGCATGTAGGCGGGGGTTCTGCTAGGCCCGGGTGCGCTGGGAATATCGGGCAGGGTAGCTAATGATCTTACTCCTTTTGAAGGGAGCATGTTTCTGGAGACAATGGCCAACCTTGGGGTAACATTCTATATGTTCCTCGTGGGGCTGGAGATGGACTTGACCCCAATTCAAAAAATGGGAAAAACGGCCTTGAGCGTTGCCATTTCTGGTATGCTTTTGCCCCTGGCTGCAGGAGTGGGATTACATTCCATGGCGCTGCAACGACAAACCGTACGCGCACCAGAGATGGGGGCATACTTCTGGTCCATTGCCCTTACCCTAACAAGCTTTCCCGACCTAGCTCGAATGCTTTCAGACCTGAAGCTCATGTATACGGATCTTGGTAAAACTGCCTTGACAGCAGCCGTTGTCAATGATCTCTCATGTTGGTGTCTTCTGGTGGTAGCTGTAAGTTTAATCAACGGGGAAAAGGAGTTGTATGTGGCGATCCCAGTGTTGGTGGGCATGACAATCTTCTGGTTTTCGTTGCGTCCGTTAATTCGTAAGATACTGAGATATATATCAGCAACCAGCAAAGAAGCAACAACTTCGGATAAGCACATATATTTCATTCTATCATTGGTGTTCCTGTCAGGATTTGTGACAGAATTATGTGGGGCGCATTCCATTTTTGGAGCTTTTATGTTTGGACTGATGATACCCGGAGGAGAGCTAGGGACGACCATCATGGACAAAGTTGAAGAGTTCGTAGTGGGGATTCTGCTGCCCCCTATATTCTTGATTACCGGCACCAGAACCAATATCCAGTACATTTTTGCTGACTATTCTGTTGGACTGGTCATCGCAGTTGTACTTCTGGCTTCCTCTGCCAAGATTATAAGTGCTCTTCTTGTCTGCCTCTACTTGAAGTGCCCTGTGCGGGATGGCTTGGCCCTTGGTGTCCTCATGAACACCAAAGGTGTTCTTGCCCTCATTATTCTTAATGAAGGACGAAACATGAAGGTGGTTATAATTTTTCCTCTTTTTCTTTTATCATCTAACACAGTCATTAGTTTACTTATAGGATCCATCTCTCTCTCTCTTTCTCTCTCTCTCTCTCTCTATATATATATAATATTACTTCAGGGTTTTGACCAACAAACATTCTCTTGGATCGTGGTTGCCATAGCGTTTATGACCGCCATTATTGGCCCGATTGTGAGTTACACTCACAAGTCTGAAAGGCATTTAAAGTACATGGATAGGCACTTAGAGAAATGTAAAACAGAAGCACCAATTCGAATCCTTGCATGCGTTCATTCCACCAGAAATTTGTCGGCCATGATTACCCTCTTGGAGATTTCAAATGCTACAAGAAAATCCCCGGTTACAGTGTTTGCTGTTCATTTGGTTGAGCTGGCAGGGCGGGCTTCTGCAATGCTGATTTTCCATGATAAGGATAAGACGGCTGATAAGGGACACACTTGCAGCCGAGAAAAAGCTGAGGCGGAGCAAATAGTGAGTGCCTTTGAATCCTTTGAGGACAACAACCATGGGGCCACTGTTAAGCCACTAACAGCAGTGTCTCCTTACACCACCATGCACGAGGATGTCAACCATTTTGCACTAGACAAGATCGCCAATATCATTTTGATCCCATTTCACAGGCGATCCGATCCGGTTGGTGGATGGACCGAAGAAAATGTTCAGCACAAGCTAGTGAACCAAAATTTGTTGGCCACTTCACCCTGTTCCATTGGTTTGCTTGTGGATCGTGGTCTAACGAGTTTCGCGGAATCACAAAAAGGCACGCAGCAGGAATGTCGAATTGCCATGTTGTTCGTTGAGGGAACTGATGATCGTGAAGCATTAGCTTATGCGTGGAGAATGGCAGGCACTCCAAGCGTAATGCTTTCCGTAATCCGATTCGTACCAGGAAAAGATGGTTTGGAGTTTATGGAGAACTCAGGAAACAATGAGGAGGAGCCAGATATTTTCACAGCTATGTTTGAGAGAGAGACGCAGAAGCAGCTTGATGATGATTACATAAACCAGTTCAGGTTCAAGACAATGCATGATCAATCTATAGCTTACGTTGAAATACAGGTTAATAGTGGAGACCAGATTGTATCGGCCATAAGTAGTGAGTTCTACGATTTCGATTTATACGTAGTAGGAAGAGGACATGGTAGCACATCCCAATTGACAGCAGGGCTATCAACCTGGAGTGAATTCCCTGAATTGGGAGTTATGGGCGAGACATTAATTTCAATGAATTTGGAAACTCCAGCCTCAGTTTTGGTAGTGCAGCAATCTCATCCTGTATCATCTGGATCCAAGAAGTTCACCTCCAACTCCACCAAGGATGTTTTTGGAAATAAGGGGGTACCAGCTTTCGTGAATCACAGAAAGTCCGTTGATGGTTTTTGATCAAAAATCATATGATGGAATGACACTCCACTCACTACCCATTATCTTCTTCCTTTTGCTGCTGATTACATGAAAATGAGAATTCATGCTTCACAAAGTTTCAATGGTGGATACTTCATACATTATTGCTTTTGCATTTAATAATTCATACCAAAGATGAAACTAAACATTTCTGATTTCTTTCTTTGTTTCTTGCTCTTGTACTCCCTAGCTGTTTTGAATAGGAAACCCTGATATATCCCTTTCTTTAATTTCCCTCCCCTCCATATGTGTATGTATATGTATGGGTCCCGGAAAAACTTGGGTTATAAATAATTAGTTGGTTTTCTTTTATTAGAAAAAATTGTTGTTAAATGTATAAGACGTGGCAGTGGCATGCTGTTGAGTTTTTAATCACAAAACAAGAACAAAAGAACTAAAATTTGTGTTGAAAGATGAAAATAGAAGCAAAAAAAATAGATGTTGAAGGAGAAAAGAAGTTGACTTATCTTATTACTTAATCCAGCAAAAATAACTTGTACACATATTTCTATTACATTGAAAGAACAATAAATTTTTGCTTGTGCAAGTAAACAAGCTGTAACATCAACTTAATGATAACTTATGACCTGTCTAAAACTGCTTAGTACTTGACTAACTTTATCCAGTCAAAAATTTTGTCAAATCAAATACAGGTCATCTATTACAAAAAAATTACTTCATCCGGATAACATCATAGACATTTGCATGCTGGTATATTTTATCTGAATTTCTTGCATACTGCTGTTTGTGGCCACTTTTTAACACTCCTCCTTGGCTACAAGACAGCAGATTCCAACTTCCTTTTTCAAAAACTCAAACCTTGTGGCAGCTAATGGCTTGGTCAAAATGTCTGCCAATTGAACCTCTGAGCAGCAATGGACTAAGTTGATTTCCTTTGACAACTCTGCCTCTCTCACAAAATGGTATTTGATCTTGAAGTGTTTAGTCTTGCCATGAAACACAGGATTCTTAGCAATTGCAACAGCTGACTGATTGTCAATTTTGATCTCTGTTGCTTCCGTTTGATCAGCATTCAAATCACTTAAAAGTTTCCTAAGCCAAATGGCTTGATTAACAGCAGTAGCAGCTGCAATATACTCTGCCTCTGCAATGGATTGAGCTACTGTCTGTTGTTTCTTAGAACTCCAGCTAAAAACTCCGGAACCTAGAGTGAAGAAATAGCCTGATGTGCTCTTCATATCATCAACTGAACCAGCCCAATCACTGTCTGAATAACCAACCAACTTCAGTTCTTCTGCTCTCTCAAACTTCAAACCATAGCTTAAGGATCCTTTGACATAGCTTAAAACTCTTATAGCAGCATTAAAATGAGCTACATTGCAGCAATGCATGAACCTCAATAGAAGGCTAACAGCATACATGATGTCTGGCCTTGTTGCTGTCAAGTAGAGTAGGCAACCAATCAGACTTCTGTAGCTCTTGTCATCCACATGATCATGATCACTATTGCTTGAGAGTTTTTCTCCTAGTGCCATAGGAGTGCTAGCAGGTTTTCAGTTTGCCATGCAAAATTTGCTTAGAACCTTCAATGCAAAAGCTTGTTGGCTTATGAAAATACGATGCTCATTCTTATTCACTTCCATACCAAGGAAGTAGGTCATCAAACCTAAATCAGTCATCTCGAAAACATCTTGCATCTACTTCTTGAATTCTTCAATCAACTCATTCCTGCAACCAGTAACCAATAAGTCATCCACATAAAGTGAGACAATCAGCAATGTTTCTTTCTCAGCCTTCTTCGCATAAAGTGTAGGCTCACTAATGCTCTTCTCGAATCCCAGCCTTGACAGGTATGCATCAATCCTGTCATACCAGGCCCTTGGAGCCTGTTTTAGGCCATACAATGCCTTCTTGAGCTTGTAGACCTTGCGTTCTTCACTAGGGACCTTAAATCCATCAGGTTGTTCAACAAAGATTTCTTCCTTGAGAAATCCATTCAAAAAAACTGATTTAACATCCAGTTGATGGACCTTCCATTGCTTCTAAGCAGCTAAGGCAAACAATAGCCTTATTGTATCCAACCTTGCAACAGGTGCAAAAGTTTCAAAGAAATCGATTCTATGCTGCTGATTGTATCCCTTCATAACCAGCCTAGCCTTGTGTTTATTCAGTGACCCATCAACATTGTTTTTGGTCCTGAACACCCATTTTACACCAATGATCTTTCTGTTTGCTAGTCTATCAACCAGCTCCCATGTGTCATTCTTATGGATCATCCTCAATTCAGCCTCTATTGCTTCTTTCCAACAGCCCTCCCTTGCAACCTCATTAAAACATGAAGGCTCAACAATAGTCATATCACACCTCTCATAGATGTCCACTAAGGTTCTAGTCCCTCTGATATGTACATCATCGAAATCATCTTCAGCATCAGCTTTAATTTCAACCTGCTCCAGATCAGGATCATGTTGGTCTTACTCAGACAAGCTTGCATCTGTTCCATCCCATTTCTAATAGCTCCCTTCATTGAACTTCACATCTCTGCTCACAACAATTTTCTCGGTAGATGGATCGAAGACCCTATACCCTTTATTTTCATTGTTTTAGCCAAAAAAGACTCTAGGCATGGACCTCTTTTCTAGCTTGGTCCTCTTTTCAGCTGGTACCAATGTATAGCATAAACAGCTAAACACTTTCAAGTGTGAGACATTTGGTTTTTTACCAAACCAGGCTTCAAAAGGTGTTTTTCCTTTGACTGCATTAGTTGGCAGCCTGTTTAGCAAATACACAGAGGTATTTATTGCCTCAGCCCAAAAGTTGTTAGGCATCTTGGCTTCAAACAGTAGACATCTGGCCATATCAAGAACAGTCATGCTCTTCCTCTCACAAACACCATTCTGTTGTGGTGTGTAAATGGTGGTCAATTGATGCTGAATTCCAGCTTCATCATAAATCTTCTGAAACCTTTGAGACACATACTCAGTCCCATTGTCAGACCTCAACATCTTCAGCTTGCAAATTGCTTGATTCTCAACCAATGCCTTGCAGAAGAAATCAGCTACATCTGACTTTTGTTTCAAGAAATTCATCCAACAAAATCTGGTGCAATATCAATAAACAACACAAAATACTTGTTTCCGTTTAAAAAGGAGGTCTTTATAGGTCCACAAATGTTTGTATGGACCAGTTGGAGCCTCTCTTGAGCTCTCCAAGCTTTGTTGATAGGAAAAGGCAGTCTGGTCTGCTTGCCAAGCTGACAAACCTCACACACATCATTCTTAGGCTCGATCTTGGACATATCTTCAACTAAATTCATCTTATGTAGCAAACCAAGTTACTTATAATTCACATGCCTGAACCTTTTGTGCCACAAACATGATTCATCAGTTAGAGCTGTATGTGCCTTTGCTTCTAACTAATTCACATCTAAAATGAATGATCTATCATGCATAGCTACTGTCACTAGAACTTGATCAAAAACATCCTTGATCACACAAGTTTTTCCTTCAAAAATAAGAAAGTAACCCTTCTCCAACAACTGACCAACACTAAGTAGGTTCTGGTCAATATCAGGTACAAAGAGAACTTCTGAGACAGTTTTATTACCTGACTGAGTGTAAATCACAGCCTTGCCCTTGCCTTTGGCCTCTATGAACTCACCATTGCCAATTCTAACTTTGGACACAAAATTGGTATCTAGCTCCCTGAACATGCTTTTGTCTGAAGCTATGTGATGAGTGCAGCCACTGTCAACTAGCCAATTTTTCCTGACTTTGCTTGAGCTTGCAAAGCAGGAGGCCATAAAGACTTGCTCCTCCTGAGCTTGGACATCTTCAGTAGCCTGAGCCTGATTCTACTACTGTGATTGTGTTTTAGCCTTGTTCTTGCAAACTTTCCCAATGTGATCAAATTTTTTGCAGCTTCTACATTGAATGCCAGGCCTGTACCAGCAATAATTTTCCAAGTGAGTGGATTTCTTGCAGTGAGTGCATAGTGGAAACTTCTTTTTGACAGCTTCCTTCTTCCCTTTCTCTTTCTTTTCTAACCAAGGCTTTTTGCCCTTGTGACTTGAGCTTGAGCTTGAGCTTTCTCTGCTTCTGGCCTGAAAAGCTCCCTCAGAATGCTCCTCCATTCTGTTTGTTCTTCTTTGCTCTTGTGCATAGAGAGCATTTATCAACTCTGTCAAGGGTATAGCTGATAGGTCTCTCGAGTCTTCCAAAGAAGAAATTTTTGACTCATACTTCTCTGGCAGAGTAGTAATGACTTTTTCAACTATCCTTTTGTCACTAAACTCATCTCCAAGCAGTCTTATGTTGTTGACTGTGGCCATAATCCTGTCAGCATACTGCTTGATAGTTTCAGACTCCTTCATCCTTAGATTCTCGAAGTCCCTTCTCAAATTTATCAACTGTTGCTACCTGGTCTTGTCTGACCCTTGAAACTCTTTCTTGAGTCTGTCCCAGGCCTACTTTGGAGAGTCACAAGCCATTATCCTTATGAAAATAACATCTGAAACTCCATTTTGAAGGCATGACATAGCCTTATACTTTTTGGCAGTGTCCTCATTATGCTGCCTGATTTGAGCTATGGTCAGATTAGCTCTCAAAGGTGGTGGCTCTGTGTCAGCAAGAACAACATTCAACAAATCATTAGCCTGCAAATATGTCTTCATTTTTACAGCCCAAATGTTGTAGTTTTCACCAACAAAGACAGGTGGTGGTGGTGGTGGTGAAAAACCCATCTTTTAGTTAATGACAGGCTCTTGATACCATTTGTTGAGTTTTTAATCACAAAACAAGAACAAAAGAACTAAAATTTATGTTAAAAGATGAAAAACAGAAGCAAAAAAAATAGATGTTGAAGGAGAAAAGAAGTTGACTTATCTCATTACTTAATCCAGCAAAAATAACTTGTACACATATTTCTATTACATTAAAAGAAAAATAATTTTTTGCTTGTGCAAGTGAGCAAGCTGTAACATCAGCTTAATGATAACCTAGAACTAGTCTAAATCTACTTAATACTTGACTAACTTTATCCAAACAAAAAAGTTGTTGTCAAATCAAATACAGGTCATCTGTTACCAAAAAAGGTACTTCATTCGAATAACATCATAGACATTTGCATGCTGCTGTATTTTATCCGAATTTCTTGCATACTATTGTTTGTGGCCAGCTTTTAACACATGCATCATTAATTCATTACTGACAGCTTAAGAATGAAGACAAAGAACCCAAGACCAAACAAAAACACAGTGTTGAAAATATGATTGATATTTTAATGGTAGGCACTTTGGATTGGAGTTTGGTCAATGTTGTTTGCGTATAGATAATTATCTCTTCCGGGTAGGTTGCTCTACGGCCGATAGTATCATCTTTTTACTACAACTAAAGAGGTGTCTCTTTAGCAGCCAATTCCATGTTAAATTTCTCATGACGAGCTGTGAAAGTAAAGCAGTTGCAGTATTAGTAGCTTTTCTTTTATTTTTTGTATATTATTGGCATTTTATAAGAAGACGAAGCTTTGAAGCAACAAACTTTCTCTTCTTCTCTTAAGATTCTGCCTGAATCTCCTAAATTCGCCCAAATACTGTCAATCAAAGAACACTGCAAACCTCAATGGCACTTTGTATTTAAAAATTAAAGGTAAAAATTGTTAGATTTGTAAAATAAATCTAAAATAAAACTGAATAAACCAGGATCTATCATGTCAAATCATCAAGAATAAATGAAGAATAAAACTAAATGCGGAAGCGTACCTGAATCCATGAATTCCTTGAAGTTTTACCGAATCTTGAGGATTTGATCTTCCAAATTAGCACACAATAAATTTAGAGAATACGTGCTCTCTCTTTCCTAATGATGGGATATTAGAAAAAAGATATCTTATGTATAATTTGGGGACCACAACCCTAATATTTATAACCTTGGCATATTAGTTCTAATCAAATTCTATTTAGCCCATCATTAATTAGAATTGGATTAGAAGAGTATCTACACATATTTGACCCATACTTTATTTAATAATTAAAAGCCCAATAAAACTCTAACCAAATTAGATCACTTTTAGTTTGGGCTAACCTATCATGATAATAAATAATAACATGTAATTACCCTTATTATATATGTGATGTCCATATTTTCCAACAATCTCCCACTTGGACCACATATATATACTAATTACTTTATAATCACATGTCATTATATAACCGTATGAGCTCAAAATTTTACTATCATATCCAAAAGGTATTCCGAACTATCTCGTCCATTAATTATGTTAACATAGAACCAAGGTGACTTTTGTTACATATATAGTAACTAAATCCATCCATGATCACATATATTAACACAACCAAATGACATAGATCAAGTATGGATGTGTAGTATAGAAATTACATGCAATATGATCTAAACATGTCTATTTCCAACTGGTCCTCCTTAGTGAGATCAAACCTTACCAAAATCAGAGTGTGAATAAACCAAATAAACTTTATTTCTGCAGAAAATAAACTTAAGATCTTTAAACTGAAATAACTGAAAATGTTTCTATAACATAAAAGCATTTAAAAATACAAACTCCCACTAAAACCAAATATCCTTTAAATGACATTACACCCATATGAGTAGTGTGCTCTTATAAAACCTTAGGTGTAATTCCTTAGTAAGCGGATCCACAATCATGGAGTTTGTCCTAATATGCTTTATAAGCACCTAACCACTCTGAACTTTTACTTTAACAATTAGGAACTTAAAGTCTATGTGTTTTTACTTTGATGTGCTCCTGTTGCTATTGGAATAAAAGATTGCAATTTGTTTTCACAATCTACACCTTAATGAAAAAATCTTATATCCATATTCCATCAAAATCGAAGTCTATATACCTGATAAACTCTAACTGATTAGACCTCCGATATGTGAGCATGTAATCTTTTGTTCTCTGAAAATACCTTTTAACCCTCTTGGATGCTATCCAATGGTCCAAATCAGGGTTGCTTAAAATATCTGCCTAACATCCCAATAGTGTACACAATATTCCAATGTATACAAACCTGAACGTGCATTAGACTTTCCACTGCTAAAATATAAAAAATCTAATGCATTTTTGTAATTTCAAAATCATTCTTAGGGTATTGATTGAGGCTATACTTATTATTAATAAGCAGTATGTCATTAACATATAAAACCAGAAATATATACTTACTCCCATTGAATTTGTGATACACACAATCATCAACAATATTCATCTCAAAACCATACGAAACAATTATTTGATGAAACTTATGGTACCATTGACAGGAAGCTTGTTTGAGTCCATAGATGGATTTTGTCAATTTGCAAACCATATTCTTTGAGTCTTCTGACTCAAAATTTTCTGGTTGCACCATATAAATTGTTTCTTCAATGTCACTATTAAGAAACGTAGTCTTAACATCTGTAACACCGTATCCCGTGTCTGTGGCCAGATTAAGGTTAGGAGCGTTACCAGACAGATCAAAACATTTCATACATTTCATTCATCCATCACACATATAATGTCCCTTAAATATGGTCTACGAGACCTCAAACATGCTTATAACCCGGTCGGGACTCAACCAGAACACATACAAATTCCATGGAAAAACTTGAAACTTTACTAAAATTTAGGGGATACACGCCCGTGGAAGGAGACCGTGCACCCTCCACGGCTTCTAGACACCCCCGTGTGTCCTCCCCGTGGTTATATACTGACTTGGTCCCCATGGCCACCAGGCACGCCCGTGTGCTCAGGCCGTGTACTTTTAGCTAGCTACTGTCTTGTACACCACGGTTAGCTGACAACCCCGTGTCAAGGCCATGTACAACTAAGATACATCCTGTTATTCACCCACGGTCTTTAAACACGCCCGTGTGCCTTGACCGTGTGACATTATAGGCCATTTGCAAGGCCAATATGCCACCCACTTGGGTCACACCTACAAGCATCACAAACCAAGACATATCATGAACATATAGCAACTAAAAACATACCAATTTGCCCATTCAATTTATGCATTCAATACCAATTCCCACCATAATAAATTCAATGCCAAAACTTATCTCATCACAAGCATAATTCATTCATTTGCTTACCCAAAAAAATTTAACCATATCACGGACCAATTCATCATACCAAAACATACCTCACATATCACATTCATTTAAGCATATTACCAAAACATAACTAGCTAAATCACATAGCTCAGTTCACTTAACAACTCATACCAAAAACTAGCCTATACATGCCATATTTCACTATATACATTTTCAAAGTGTACCAAAATGAGTTTAATAGTGTGATGACGATCCTCAACTGTCTCGAGCCTTCAGTAGCTATGACGACCTATAAAATAGAGAAAACACTCACAGAGTCAGCTTTTCAAAAGCTTAGTAAGTCATAATACCAATAAACTTAGCATATAAACACTCAAAACATATAATCAATCTAACTTCACTAATAGCTCAACTGCTCCATCTTAATTCTTCTTAGTACATTCAATTTATTAGCTCATAGCTTTTCTACCCATATAACGTACTTACATTCCCATATTCAAATACATAATTCATTTAGGTAAGTTTAAGGAATTACTTACCTTCTTATACACACAAGGTGTACTTATCAAACTTATTTGAAACAAATATACAACTTACATATTCCTTGTTTCTCGAACTTGACCATTGAACCGTTTGTAATCTAATAGAATAGGTAGGGTATCTGGAATAATTATACAATGCCAACGTCCCAGACGTGGTCTTAAATGTAACCAAATATTGATGCCACTATCCCAGACAGGGTCTTGTATGAATTAATACGATGCCGATGTCCCAGACAAGGTCTTACACTTAATTAAATATCGATGCCACTGTCCCAGATAGGGTCTTACTCGTATTCAAATATTGATACCACTGTCCCCGACAGGGTCTTACTCGTATTCAGATATCGATGCCACTGTCCCAGACAAGGTCTTACTCATATTCATATATCAATGCCACTATCCCCGACAGGGTCTTACTCGTATTCAGATATCGATGCCACTTCCCCGACAGGGTCTTACTCATATTTAGATATCGATGCCACTATCCCCGACAGGGTTTTACTCGTAAAGTTCACATCAATGCCAACGTCCCAGCCGTGGTCTTACATGATAACACAGAATAGATACATTTATATTCCTAAGTTCGTACGGGACTTCTCAGAATTATCACTATATAGACCTTATCCCAAAATTCATATACATAGCATCTCATAAGCATTCATTATCGTTTATAGTCATGTAAATAAACTCAATTCAATACAATTACATTTATTTGCAATATGACTTACCTCGGATTTGATTTATCGGAAATAGAAGCGGCTACTCAGTTACTTTCGCTTTCCCGCGATCTAAGTCTGTTTTCCTCGGTTCTTGATCTAAACATATTCAGAATTAATCTTTTTATTTAACAACACATTCCATTCAACCCAAAAACACGTATTTAGGGTAATTTGCAAATTAGCCCTCATATTTGCACAATTTATCAATTTAGTCCATTTTTCTCAAAACACCAAATACACACAATTTGTTCACACCTCTGCATAGCCAAATTTCCCTAGGGACTATATAAGTCCATATTTTTCATCAAATTCACAAATTAGTCCTCCAAAATAATATTTCTTCAATTTAGCCCTATTTAGCTAAATTCATCAAAATTTCAAGAACAAAATATGTTCTTCTAGCTCAAATCTTTCATTTAACAACTAAACTCATTTCAAAACTCAACATATTAACAATGCAATCTCACACAAACATCATCAATTCACAAAATTAATACATGGGTTTTGTAGCTCTCAAAGCAACGATTGCAAAAAAGTAGAAATTATTGAAAACCGACTAAAAACATACCTTAATTTAAGCTTACAAGTGCCGAAAATCAAAAGAACATTTTCTTCTTTTCTTTCCCTGCTATATACTGTGGAGAGTGCAAGAATGAACCCACTTTCATGTTTCTTTTATTTTATTATAATATAAAATTTAACTTATAAAATAACATATAAAAACATGTTATAAAACCATGTTGCCGTCCACTAGCCTTATTTTGGCCAAACTGCAACATAAAACCCTTATAAACCAAAGCCACATCAATTAAACCACTTAATCAAATGAAAAGCCACTTTTAAACTTTATGCAATTTAATCCTTTTATCAAATTAAACACTCAAACGGACAAATTAGCTTACGGAAATTTACCACATGCTTAGTCACATATCAATGACACAGAAAATAATATTAAAATATTATACGAACTCGGGTTTGTGGTCCCAAAACTACTGTTCTGACTAGGGTATAAACCGGACTATTACAACATCCATCTGATGTAACTCAAGATCAAAATGAGCAACAAGCGCCATGATTATCCTAAAGGAGTCTTTCGATGAAACTGGAGAGATAGTCTCTGTAAAATCAACACATTCTTTCTGAGTATATCCTTTAGTTACAAGACGCGCCTTATACCTCTCCACATTACTATTTGCATCCCTCTTGGTTTTAAATATCCATTTACAACCAATTGGTTTTGCACCTTCAAGTAATGGGACAAGTTCCCAAACTTTATTGTCTCGCATAAACTTATACTCATTTTTCATGGCATCAATCCACTTTTGAGAATTAGAACTTTTCATGGCCTGATGAAAGTTGATTAGATCATCTTCCATCATTCCATTATCATCCTCATGTTCTTGGAGAAATACAACATAATCATCTGGAATAGCATTTCTCCTTTCTCTTGTGGACCTCTTTAATGGCACTTGTTCTTGAGGTTGTTGGGTTTGTTCTTCTGGAACAATTATCTCATTTTGAATGGGGAGTTGTTCAACATTGTCTTGCAAAGGTTCTGGATTCACTTCTTGATCAATGATAGGTATAAGAACCTGAACATCGTCAAAAGTGATAGTAGGAACTGAGTTAAAATCCAATTAATCCTCAAAAGCAATGTCTCTAACCTTATTTCTCCCCCCCCCCCAAACTCAACATCCTCAAAAAATGTTGCAATTCCCGTCTCAAAAATATTCCTTATTATGGGAGCATAAAACTCATAGCCCTTAGATCGCTCAGAATTTCCTTAACCCTTAACTTTATAGACATCAAATAAGTCAGAAGTGATGTCATTTCAACCTTATCGTTTTTAGCAAAACGTTTCTTAATTTTGTCAAGGAAACATTGGCCTGAGTAATCTTTTCAGATTCTATGCCCTAAAGGCTTCTGAAATGATGTGCCTCATGATCATTAAACTCTTGCAATTTGAATGATCCCACCTCTCAAAATCCCTTTTAATATAGGGGGTGCTTTCCGTAGTGAGAGGTGCAAGTAGTTCTTCCCTTAGGGCAAGGTCTATGTTCATACAGCCAAGCACTATAAATGAGTGCCTTTTCCATTCATTTAGTCCCATTAAGCATGGGTATAGAATTTATATTAGCAGATATTGTGGCAGTAGAATATGAATTAGCTGAATATAGAACAAAAAATAAATAAAAATAAGCTCACATCAATATTCATAAGTAAACAATAAATTCAGGATAATGGCTAATCCCATCTCAAGATACCAAACACAACATTAACATTAAGTCTTTGGACAGTAATATTAACAGTAAGCTGTACTCTTGTTGTAGCAATCAAACATTGACAATAAATTATGTCAAACAATTAATTAATCTTTGGACTAACTTATTGCTCACATAAAATACCTTATAATTGTCACACATTTATCACCACAGATGTCGTTGAAATTCTTCCAAATATTAACTTACCTTTGGGTCAATTAATAAACGTATGAATCACAAAAACATATAATCATCTTGATATTTCAAATAAACTAGTCTACACAAAAGAGGTCACTTTGGCGGCATTTTGTTTCAACTAATCTATTTAAAATATTTGACATTCTTAATTAAAAGCCAAAATATGAATTTATTTGTTTCAAAATATCTCTTTTAATTTCATCTTTCAATCAAATTAAAAGATAATAGTATATATATATGTATATATATTTATCCCAAAACAACATACAATGATGTTGGCAAATATAATAATAGATGAATAAATCATAAACCATAAACAACCTCACATAAGACTTCAAATTTAAACCAAAATAATTTGAATAAAGGTAAACCTCATCTCAAGATATCAGACATCCATTAATATCTTATCTTTGGACAAAATATTAATTTATAAGTGATATATTGATGTAATAATGAAACATTGACAATAAGAACATGTCGAACCATAAATCTTCTTTTAGGCCAATTTATTGCTCACATGTAAAACCGAATAATTTGTCACATGTTTATTACCATAATTGCATATGTAATATTATTAACCTTCATTTGGGCCGATCAATATTAACATCACTTAAGTTACATGCACACAACCTTTTATATTTTAAAACAAAATAATTTATACAAAAAAAATCACTTTGGTGACTTATTACTTCAATTAAGTTATTTTAAAATATGTAAACATACCAATATTCAAAATTAAAATTTCCCAATAGTCAAATGTCAAAACTATTTATTTTTATTGCTTTATAAACTCTGAAATAACCCAAAATAAGGTTGTCTTAATAATGCAATAAAAAACCGAAAACCTTAATTTTTAACTTTTTTTTTTTTGTTCCAAAACCATATATATATCAAAACCAAATAGAAATAACGTAGTGGTTCAAAGCCAAATAATTAACAAGCACATGTATTCATAATTTTGGCATGGATAAAAGCACCAAAGCAATTCACGCATATACATGTATTCATAATCAAATAGAAAAACTTACCCTGAATTTATCATGTAAATTCAAAGTTATTTATGATTAAACGGATATTCACATGAGTACTTGAAAATATTTTTAAGCCAATACATCTCAAAAACCAAAATCATAATAATTAGCATATCTCACAATTCATACAATAAATCATCATAATTTAACCAAAATTTGGAACCATAAGATGCCAAAACTTGATATTATAGAACCAAACTTAAAAAACCAAATTATTTAAACACATATTATGATTAATCAATTTGCATCAAAATCTAATTTCATTATAATTAAACCATAAAAATATAACCTTGATCGACTTGCCTTAGGTATCCCAAGTAAATCCAAATTCAAAATATATGCTTAAACTGAATAGTATGAGAAGAATAAGCATATAAACTCAATAATAAATAATATATTCTATCAACTATATATTGAATTCAAGAATTAATGATTATAAAAATTGAATTCAATTGTACAATTGTTGAACTGGATTTGAATTAAAAAACGATTATAATGAAACCCTAAAATTGAATCGATAAAAAAAATAACAAATATTACCATCAATCTTAAAGATTCAACATATATAATGAATTCGTTGATAAACAATCGGTATATAAGAGACACTTTACCTGAAGCAATTTCTTTTACCAACCATATATCATCATGTAAAATCCTAAACATAATTACTAAAGTGTCTCCAAAATAATATATATATATATATATATATGAAGCCGTAAAACTGTAAAACAAGCAATTAGCGATTAACAATCCATCTATTGATATAATCAAATATATATTATAAAAAGTTTCTAATGAATCCAAACCTACACAGCTTTTTAAATATTTATTAAAACTGTATAAACAACATAAAATCCTCAATTTTTTTTTAATTCTCAATTAAAACTGTAAATCTTTATAGTTATACGAAAATTAAAACCTTAAAACTTTATTTAAAACTTTAAAATTTTATTTAAAGAATCAAAACCCAAAAATTTATTAAGAATATGAAAGATTCAACATAATATATAATTAAAATATCAAATCCATAAAATTAAAAAAGAAAAATGAATCAATCCAAAAATAATAAAGAATCAATTCATTCTTAATGATTCAACATGACAAAGCCCGGATGCCACTTGTTAGATTTGTAAAATAAATCTAAAATGAAACTGGATAAACCAGGATCTATCATGTCAAATCATCAAAAAATAAATGAATAATAAAACTAAATGCGGAAGCGTATCTGAATCTATAAATTCCTTAAGGTTTTACCAAATCTTGGGGATTTGATCTTCCAAATTAGCACACAAAAAATTCAGAGAATACGTGCTCTCTCTTTACTAATGATGGGATATTAGAAAAAAGATATCTTGTGTATAATTTGGGAACCATAAACTTAATATTTATAACATTGACATATTAGTTCTAATCAAATTCTAATTATCCCATCATTAATTAATTAGAATTTTATTAGAAGAGTATCTACACATATTTGACGCATACTGATAACGGGCCGTCCCGGGTTAGGAGGCGAATCATTAAAGTTGCCCGATTGTAAATTAGACAGTTTCTCGTTCAACTAACAAAGGGATAATTTTGTTGGAAAAATAATATCTTCAAAAATAAATAAGGATAGGTGATAGGTTGAATGGATATGTATTTGAAACAAGAAAGAACCTTTAATAAAAATTAAAGACCCGAATCTTATAAGTTTCAAATTGATGGAAGGAGTTTCGAAATTTGAAACAAGAAAGAACCTTTAATAAAAATTAAAGACCCGAATCTTATAGGTTTCAAATTGATAGAAGGAGTTTTCGAAATAAAACCGAGACCCACTATCTAGCGAGATAGGAACCAACGGTATAGGTAGATGAACGCCACACCCGTAAAGATGATAAGTTCAAAATAAGGAAAGAACGACGCCACTAGAAAACTAGATAAGTCAATTCAAACCTCGAGAATAAGGAGAGTGAATACTCACCAAAAGAAATTCTTCTTTTCATTCAAATTCAAAGTTGTTTTTACAATTGAAGTTTGACAAGCTATTTATAGGTAGCTTGTAGTGGCTATAAATAAAAATAAAAATAAACATAAATATTTAATTCCAATATGGCACATTAATTTCTTCAATCCAATTGATCTTGTCTTCCACCATAGGCCTTTATTCATAATCTTGAAATTAAAATAAGGCATTTACCTAATCTCCATCATCAAGTGCTTGTACCATTTATGCACTACTCACCAAATACTTGATTTTATTTCCCACCATATGCCTTTATCCATAATCTTGAAATTAAAATAAGGCATTTACCTAATCTCTATCATCAAGTGCTTGTACCATTTATGCACTACTCACCAAATACTTGATTTTATTTCACATGTGCTTGTATTAACCCCTTTTTTAAAATGCTCCCATTTGACACTAGCTAGTATATTTGACTTCAAATAAATTGTAAATGTTCGGTGTGTGTTTTTGCAGTCTTTTCTTTTGTCGTTCCAAATTTGTGCCACTAAAGTTGAAATGGCGTTTTTAAATTGTTTAGCACGGCTACGCGTAATTGGTCCATTGGGCAGTTCAAGGGTGTCTCGATTGAGTTCTGTCATAGGTGCGTTCATATCACATACTTTATTTAATAATTAAAATCCAAATAAAATTCTAACCAAATTAGATTATTTTCAATGTGCAAATTTTCCAACAAAAATATCCCATGTTTTATTATAAACCAATCTTGTGTTTTTGCTGATTCATCAATTTTCTTCCATAGTTTATGGCTCTAATCATTTCTTGCATGAATTTATCTCGTACTTGAAAAAGAAAAATAGACTGCTAGACAGTTTTGGATTATTGCTATTATTATGGTTTTTCATTGATGAAATAATTTGTTGCAAATCCTTGATTGAAACGATCAATCAATTTAGTAAACAGGCTCTAGCTAGAAAGTTTCTTTATCTGCTTTTTCTTCTTCTTTATTTGTAATTAAACCGTAGGTAAAGTGAAGCGTTTGCTAAGATGTTTCCCTTTGCTGATAATCAGAGAGCAAATTTTCTAAGCATGGAAGTAGTCTCGTAGCATTCCCCTCCATGCTGTAATTTAAACAGGGGATTATTAGTAAAGAAAAGATCAAGTAGACAGCAAGTAAAAATCCCTTTGTGTAGAAAACGAAGAATATTGTGTAGCAAGGTTCATTACAGAACTGAGTCACGGGCATTATCTAATAAAGATCACCCTTTACTGAATGGGAAAGTTACAAGGCCATCCAAGCTTGTTGAAGGGTTCAGTGGGGATTCTAATGGCTACGTGATTGGTAGTGAAGATGAAGTTGGAAGCATGTCAGAAACTGGGGATTCAGTAACCAATGTTTTGATTCCAGGGCTGCCTGATGAGTCCAATGGTGAATGTGGTGCTCCAATCAGTAGTTGCTTCTGGGAGTGGAAACCTAAATTTAATGTGCATTATGAGATATCCGGTTCTCAAAATGTGAATTCTCCGCCGTTACTCTTTCTTCCTGGTTTTGGTGTTGGTTCTTTTCATTATGAAAAGCAGCTCAAGGATTTGGGTCGTGATTATCAGGTATGGCCAATTGATTTTCTGTTGGAACATTTTAAAAATTTATAGTTTTCCAATAACTATAAATGAATGGGTATAATTAATTAAAAGATTATATCTTTTGATTTTTTGAAAAAGAATTATAATTATTTAAATAATATTATTTGAATAGTTATAATTAAATGAATAATAATGTTTTTATTTTAAAAAACATTATTATTCTAAAAATACCTATTGATTAAATATGTCTCTATAAAGAGACATGAAAATTCCTATAAATAGGAATCGATTTCATTTGGAAAAAATGAACAATTCTAATATTCTTTCTTTCTTCCTTCATTTTCTAATATTGTTAGATTGTTCTATAAAGTATTCTTCATGAAATTCTTTATAGAAATTGGTTTTCTTGTCATATATTGCTCGGTGTGTAGTGGGCTATTCTAAATCGATGCAAAAACGCAAATAGCCATTGGCTTCATTGTATCCTCGAGGTTAATTTGCTTGGAACTCGTTTGCACACCGAAGATAGGTGGGGCGAATATAACCTTAAAGATAGTGATTTAATACACGCCTTGGAGCCTTGTCCTATTTCTTCTTACATTCGAGTTTTTGTTCGTGTGTTCGAGATTTTCCTCACCTGAGTTTTGTACTAACAATTTTAAGGTTATATTTCATAATGACTACCGCAACTCACGAAAGTGGAACACTAAGGAGTTGGCTTCCAATTTTGTCAAACTTGATCGGTTTGATGGTGGCAATTTCCGACGATGGCGAGAAAAGATGCACTTCTTATTATCAACTTTGAAGATTGCATATGTTTTGGATACCCCAAGACTGAGGAGATGAAAATGATTACATTCTTTGCAACCCGAGAAAGACAAAAATGGGACAATGCTGATTATATGTGTATGGGCCACATATTGAATGGTTTATCGATGGTTTGTTCGACACCTACCAAAATGAGGTCACCGCAAAAAAAATTATGGGACAAATTGGAGACAAGATACATGACCAAAGATGTTACAAGTAAGAAATTTCTTGTCGATCGTTTCAATAATTATCAAATGATTGATGGTCGCTTACGTTATTATGGAACAATTTCGTGATATTGAAAAGATCTTTGAATCAATTCAAACAATATGATATGAAAATGGATGAAATGATTGTTGTATCCTCCATAATAGACAAACTTCCTCCATCTTGGAAAGACTTTAAAAGAAGTCTAAAACATAAGAAAGAGGAAATATCTCTTGAGGCTTTGGCAAATCATCTTCGTATTGAAGAAGAATATCGAAAGCAAGATCGAAATTTAAATTACGAAAATGCCAAAGTGCATGTTACGGAGGAAGTACTGACTACTAAACCATTCAAGAGAAAGTTCAAACAGATGATAGAGCACCTAAGTTTAAAAAGAAACAAAAGGGCTCATGCTATCATTGTGGTAAGCCGGGACATTTCAAGAATGAATGTCGATTCTTAAAGAAGAAATCATCTTCTAAGGCTGACAATAACGAAAAGTTTGTTGCAATGATATCTGAAATTAATATGGCACAAGATGATAATACATGGTGGATTGATCTTTGAGCAACCAAACACGTGTGCAAAGACAAAAGCATGTTCACAAAGTTTACACAATGTGAAAATGACAATGTCTTGTACATGGGAAATTCTTCCACCGCAGCAATCAAAGGCAAAGTGCATTGAAACTGCAATTCATACGGAAAGGTTTTAACCTTAAATGATGTATATTATGTACCAGAAGTTAGAAAGAATTTAGTGTCTGGAAGTCTGTTAAATAAGTTTGGTTTCAAACTTGTTTTTGAGGCAGATAAATTTATTTTATCTAAGGGAGGAATTTTTGTAGGGAAAGGGTATATGTATGAGAGTATGTTCAAACTAAATATTATCAATAAAAATGAAAATACTATTTCTGCTTATATGATTGAATCTTTTTGTTTATGGCATTATAGATTAGGTCATTTGAATTATAGAAAATTGAATGACATGTATAAGTTAGATTTAATTCCTGTTTTTAATAATAATATTGAAAAATGCAATACATGTATGTTGACTAAAATTACAAGAAACCCTTTCCTAAGGTTAAAAAAAAAACAAAATTGCTTGATTTAATACATAGTGATTTATGTGACATGCATAATACTCCTACATTAGGTGGAAAGAAATATTTTGTTACTTTTATTGATGATTGTTCTAAATATTGTTATGTATATTTATTGCATTCGAAAGATGAAGCGCTTGATAAATTTAAAGTTTATAAATCAAGTTGAACTTCAATGTGAATCATTTATCAAGTGCTTAAGATCGGATAGAGGTGGAGAATACTATAATCCAAGTTATTTTGAATCCACTTTGGGATTGTCCATCAAGTTTCAGCCCCTTATACACCACAACAAAATGGTGTAGCTGAAAAAGGAAAAATAGAGTATTAACTGAAATGGTAAATTCAATGTTATCATATTCGGTCTTGGACAAGGTTTTTGGGGAGAAAGTCATTCTAACAACTTGTCATATATTGAATAGAGTTCCTAATAAGGAAACTAAAATAACTCCTTATGAACAATGGAAGAAAAGGAAACCAAACCTTAATTATTTGAAGGTTTGGGGTTGTAGAGAACTATTGTCAAAGTTCCAACACCTAAACGTAAAAAGTTAGGTGAAAGAGGAATTGAATGTATATTTATAGGATATGCACATAATAGCAAGGCATATAGGTTCATGGTAATTGAACCAAATGATTCAATTTCAATTAACACTGTTATTGAATCAAGAGATGCTATTTTTGATGAAAATAGATTTAATTCTATATCAAGACAATTACACCACAACAATTGATTCATTCTTCAAATGAGAATGAGATTCCATTGAAACAAATTGATAATAATGGTGAATCTTGTCAAGAATTAAGAAGAAGTAAGAGGATTAAAAGGTCAAAGATTTTGGACCAGATTTCATGATGTTTCTTGTAGAAGGAAAAGGTGAAAGTATATACAATAAGATACCTTATTGTTACAATACAGAATCTGATCCTATTACATTTGAAGAGGCAATGAAATCTCAAGACTCTTTTTTGGAAAGAAGCAATAAATGATGAGATGGATTCAATAATGGGAAATCAAACTTGGATCTTAGTTGATCTTCCACGGGTTCCAAACATATAGGTTGTAAATGGATCTTCAAAAAGAAAATGAAGGTTGATGGAACCATTGATAAGTTTAAAGCAAGGTTGGTAGCCAAAGGTTTTACACAAAAACAAGGTATTGATTACTTTGATACCTATGCTCCAAAGAGCAAGAATTGCTACAATTAGACTCTTAATATCACTTACATCTATATATAATTTGGTTATTCACCAAATGGATGTTAAAACGCATTTTTAAATGGTGAATTGGAAGAGAAGTGTACATGGAACAACCTAAGGATTTGTTGTTCCAGGACAAGAGCATAAGGTATGTAAGCTTGTTAAATCTTTATATGGACTTAAACAAGCACCAAAACAATGGCACCAAAAGTTTGACAATGTCGTTTTAGCTAGTGGCTACAAAATAAATGAATCCGATAAGTGCATATATAGCAAATTTGAAAATGGAAAAGGTGTCATAATTTGCTTATATGTAGATGACATGCTTATTTTTGGCACGGATTTGGAACAAATAGAAAACACAAAGAAATTCTTGTCAAACAACTTTGCTATGAAGGATATGGGTGTAGCAGATGTTATTCTTGGGATTAAAATAACTTGAGATGAAAGCGGATAGCTTTATCACAATCACATTACATTGAAAATGTGCTTAAAAGTTTGATCTTTTCAATCAGTATACCAAAGCATCTACACCCATGGATCCTCAAATAAAATTAGTATCTAATGCTGGTAGGAAAATTGATCAATTGAAATATGCAAGTCTAATTGGTTGTCTTATGTACATAATGACTTGTACAAGACCGGATATTGCATATCTTTGTTGGGAAATTGAGTAGGTACACAAGTAATCCAAGTAATTTGCATTGGCAAGCATTGAATAGAGTACTTAGGTACTTAAAGAAAACTATTAACTATGGATTGTGTTATAATGGATATCCTCCAGCTTTTAGAAGGGTATTCGGATGCTAGTTGGATTACAAGTTTGGAAGATCATGCATCTACTAGTGGATGGATCTTCATTCTTGGTGGAGGAGCCATTTCTTGGGGTTCCAAGAAACAAACATGTATTACTGATTCCACCATGGCGTGAGAATTTATTGCATTAGCAGCGCATCTAAAGAAGCGTAATGGTTAAGAAATTTGCTTTATGATGTACCTTTATGGCCTAAGCCAATTTCACTGTTTCTATCCGTTGTGATAGTCGCTACTCTAGCAAAGGCATATAGCCAAATATATAATGGAAAGTCTAGACACATTGGATTAAGACATAGTTATGTCCGACAATTAATCTCTGATGGAGTGATCACTATTAATTATGTGAGGTCAAGTGAAAATTTGGCGGATCCTTTGACAAAAAGTCTTGCTAGAGATGCAGTAAAAAGGACCTCAAAAGGGATGGGACTCAAGCCCATTAATTAGAGTCACCCATGATGGAAACTCGACTCAACGCTTGGTATAACGTCAAGTCTTGAGTTCAATGAGATAAAGTACATCATTAGTATGTGACTGTTAGCACTATAAATAAATCCATCCTAAGATTAAAGTGCTAGGTACCCGTAATGATAAGGGAAGGATGAGTACCCGTAATGATAAGGGAAGGATGAGTAATGTACTCTTAATGGACCCATAACATAAATATGTTAGAGTGTTATAATTACGGGAACACTTTTGATGGGATCTACCTATGTGAGTGGAAGTGTGGCCGCTTCTAGGGGCTCAAGGGCTTGGCTCGACAAAGACTCATGAAAAGAGGACACGACACATGGCCATAATAGTGTCCCTAGATATTATGCATTGACCAATGTTGAAATCATTGTGTGAGATGTGTTCGGTTAATCAAATGAAATAGTTGGTTCAAAGCTTAGTCTACCATGCAATTTCGATTAACTTTAACATGTTTTCACTAAGTGAAGGTTCAATCGTAAGATACCTTCATTTATGCAAATTGATTTCAAGAATATCAAAATCTAAAATATTTTGAAAATGGGGAGATTGTTGGAACATTTTCAAAATTTATAGTTTTCAATAACTATAAATGAATGGGTATAATTAATTAAAAGATTATATCTTTTGATTTTTTGAAAAAGAATTATAATTATTTAAATAATATTATTTGAATAGTTATAATTAAATGAATAATAATGTTTTTATTTTAAAAAACATTATTATTCTGAAAAAATACCTATTGATTAAATATGTCTCTATAAAGAGACATGAAAATTCCTATAAATAGGAATCGATTTCATTTGGAAAAAATGAACAATTTCTAATATTCTTTCTTTCTTCCTTCATTTTCTAATATTGTTAGATTGTTCTATAAAGTATTATTATGCAGAAATTCTTTATAGAAATTGGTTTTCTTGTCATATATTGCTCAAGGTGTGTAGTGGGCTATTCTCGCATCGATGCAAAACGCAAAAATAGCCATTGGCTTCATTGTATCCTCGAGGTTAATTTGCTTGGAACTCGTTTGCACACCGAAGATAGGTGGGGGCGAATATAACCTTAAAGATAGTGATTTAATACACGCCTTGGAGCCTTGTCCTATTTCTTCTTCTGTTCGAGTTTTTGTTTGTGTGTTCGAGATTTTACTCACCGGAGTTTTGTACTAACATTTTCTTGGGCAAGGCATGTCATTGCCTACTGAGAATCCCACATCCTCCTCTAAGGAGGATCTTTTGTGGGGATTTGGGGATAAAACTGAACCATGGGCTACTGATCTGGTTTAATCTATGGACTTATGGCGGGATCAAGTTCTCTATTTCGTAGAAGAGGTACTAATAGACTTGCATTGTAACTTTAACCCGCTCTTCTTTTGTAACGCATAGCTTGTCAAGCATACAGATTATATATCTTTGTTGCATACATCTTTATTTAGATCATAGTACTGGTGCATTTGAGACTTCATGCTACGTTTGCTTATTGCCATGCCTTTTTGTTTGTGCATTTCCTCAAGGTTACACCAGTTTAAGGGGAAGTCGTCCTTCAGTTCATGTTTACAAAAATCTCGTTTTATCGTAAGGCTGTTTTAGTTTGTGAGTGTGCTAATTATTGCATTGCATGGCCATTCAAGTCTTTTTCTACTTTCTCACTTTCAAGAGAACTGATTGATGGTTGTGAAAAATACTATTAATCCAGGAGCACATTAATTGCAGGAAGAGATCCACATCCTCGTATTTATATCTGAGATTGTGAGCAATCTGCAATGGCACTTGAACATCTCACCTTAAACAAAAAGATTAGTCTAGGGATAAATTCTCGCATTCTAGCTAAAGTGGCTTTAGGATTTTGATTTAGTAATCAAGTAACTTTGTGGTTCAAATAAACAAATGCATTGATATAAAATAAAAGCTGCAATATTGACCTTAGCTTCTCTCTCACAGGTCATAGGTGAACCAGTTTACCTCGTAGGGAACTCACTAGGAGGATTTGTTGCTCTATAGTTTGCAGCACGTAATCCTCAATTAGTGAAGGGTGTTACACTACTTAATGCAACTCCTTTTTGGGGATTTCTACCTAATCCAATAAAATCTCCTAGACTAGCAAGGATATTTTCATGGTCTAGAACATTTCCTCTACCAGAAAGTATCAGAAAGCTGACGGAATCTGTGTAAGTTCCTTATTCTTTGGTATTAGATTATATGGAGCTCTCATCATGTAACCACCATTCCATCAGAGTTTAAACCTAGCAAGTCCATTTTAAACCCCATAGATGGAGCTCCCCACCCCCCACCCCAAACCTAAACCATGTTCCTAAGATTTTATAATACTTGTATAGAGTTCGATTGTATATAAGTTTAGATAAGCAGAGAAGTATAACTTCCCTAAAGTGGAAGATCCTGGTTTGGTTATGTTATTGAGGTTTTCACCTGGAAAAGAGTTGAAGTTATTTTGCAGTTGTTTCCTTCATTTTGAGAGAAAATTTATGGGAGTCTCAGAAAGGTTGTATTCGATATCTTTTAGTACTCCAGTCTAGGAGCAAGTTGCTGCACTTTACTTACTTCAAATCTCTTATTGCTCTTACTGGGCTTCTTCTCCCACTTTTTGATTTCAGCTGGCAAAGGATAAGTGACCTTGAATGTATAGCAGATGTACTTAGACAGGTATATGCGGATCATTCTTTAAATGTTGACAAGGTGCTTCATTGTATTCTTGAGACAACTCAGCATCCTGATGCTGCTGCATCATTTGCTTCAATCATGTTTGCTCCTCAAGCAGAGCTTTCCTTCAGGGAGGCTTTATCAAGGTATGTAATATGAGTAGCTTTGAACTCTTGTATGGAGAAATCATGTGCATTCTATGTCGAAAAGGTAGCTATCAGCTTCAAATGATGAGCTTTGAGTATCTTGTTACTTTTAGGTGTGATATGAACAGTGTGCCTATATGTCTCATGTATGGAAAAGAAGACCCCTGGGTGAAGCCTGTGTGGGGTCTTGAGGTGAAAAAGCATGTTCCTGAAGCTCCGTACTATGAGATCAGCCCAGCAGGGCATTGCCCTCATGACGAAGTTCCTGAGGTATGTTGTCACTGGTTCGCCGCCTGCTTTTCACATCTAATCCCTGATAATAGAATCTTGTAGCATTCTTTTCTTTCAGCTGTAGTCCATAGGTAATAAGTTGGTGATTGATACTTGGTTGTTGGAAAGAGCAAATGGAATCTCAACGCTTGTTATGTTGTGCCATTTTGGTTAATACAGGTGGTAAATTATTTGCTACGTGGATAGATCAAAAGCCTGGAATCTCAGGGTGCAGCTCCATTACCCTTGCTAGATGACATGCAATCTGAAAATATTCCGAGTAGCATTGCCAAGGACTTGGAATTTGTGAGGCAAGGATCAAACAAATCTGTGATTATGCGATTTATGGGATCCAGCTTCTCACTTTGGAACAGGATGGAATCCTACTTTACATCTCGCTTTGCCAAGTTGGAAACCAAATAGCAATAACAGACTAGTACATTATTTTTCTCTCTTTTATTTTTATCATGAGATCATGTAAATTTCATATACATTCCAACGTGGTTGTATGTATGATTTCATATATGATGGGTTCCAAATGAACCCTGAATACGGATTTTGGGTTCCCTGTGTGTGTGTGCACGGGCTTGAAAATATAACAAATCACGGTTTACTTCAAGTTTCATGGCAATTGGAAAAGAATTGCAGCAAAGGCTTTCGGAAGATGACGTACTTGAGAAGAAAAACACGTGCGTTGCTAATTTTATCCCTTCATTGAGATCCAAATGAAACTGCCACCAATGGGTTCTCTGGCCAAAGGCTTTGGCCGTTTGATTCTTAGGCAAAAAATTAAATGGCCAATAATAGTATAAAGTTTTAGCTTGAACTTTCCCACTATTTCCTCCCCTTTTCAACACTCTTTCTCTACAAATGGGGGCAAATAGTCCGGGGGAAACCAACTACCAAAAGTAAAAAACCTACCAGGTTAAAAGGAGGTCATAAATAATAATAATAATAATAATAATAATAATAATACCGTAAGAATAGTGTGTATTTGTCTTAAAGCAGAAAAGCAAAATTATTACTTATACCAGTGCATGTTTGTTTAATTTGAATACCATTTGTAGGTGATAAATGGATTTAATATCCTTTGCAAAGATGTAAGAGTATTCAAAATTCAGTTAAAACTAAATTAACCTACCAAACAATCTAATTCAATTAATCGATCAATGAATCGATCTAGTTCGATCGGAGGTCGGTTAAAAATTTGTTAAAATATCAGTTAACGGTTAATTCAGTTTAAAATCAGATAATTAACCAAACTTAATAAATAATATTATATATTATTTGTATTAGACTATTACTAGTTCAATTAATTCGATTAATTCGATCAAATAAACATTATAATTTTTTTTTATATGCTTTATACTTGTTTTAACAAAGAAAACACAAAACATGTAAATTTCAATTAATCCAGTAACCGACCGAATTAATCAAATTATTTCAATTCGGTTAAATTTTTTTAAAAAAATTTCGATTCGGTTAACAATTAAAGAATTAAAAAATTCGGTCAATTCTATTAATACTATTTCGGTTCTGTTAAATTGATTAACCGTTTAAACATCACTATAAAGATGGGCCATGATTTTTGTCTTTCCCACGAGCAAGCACTCTAAGGCTTAAGACAAATGCCACAAAAGAAAATGCAGAAGAGAGTGCTTAAATACAGCTCAAAGAAAAGGAGTGACACTACGGAGACACTTAAATTTTTCAAAAATGCAAATCACTTTCAATGAAATTATAAGATATTAAAACTCTGTTTTGCGTATTAATGATTAAAAAAAAAGGAAAAAGAGCATATAGGTTGTACAACTAATGGCCATGCAGAGACCATCCCACCCCCCCCCCACCCCCAAAAAAAAAAATAGCAACAACAACAGGAAGTCAAATCCAATTCACTCATAAATGGAATTTTTGGCTCCGAAAAATGGCGGAAAAACTGAAAACTGAACTAAGCAAACTCTGCTTTTTAATACTACCAAAATGTCTAATGAATATAATCAACAGTATCCTGAAAACTATTTCAATACTACAAAAACAATGTGTCAGGCAAGTCAATATTTAGTAGGACGGATGTAAAAGGACCAAAAGAACTGAAGTCCTGCAGCATCAATCAGGAGGAAACCATTCTTGTGTACATCAAAGGGTGCATCAGTTTCTCCAGTGTGTCACCAGAAAAGGAAAACATAAGCAGACTCGGGATTCCATACTTGGAGATTTTTTGCCTTTTTATAACTTACCTTACATTCTGCCTTGTCTTAATCATCCGCTTTAGAGTTGCAAGCCAAAAGTTGCACTCATCCCACTCACTAGTAGTCAGAAGAACCTATTCCAAGGAAGAGGTAAAAAAAAAAAAAAATTGAACCACTTTTAATTGCCAACAATCATGAGGAAATCAGCATAATATTCTTTTCCCAACCATACCTGGATTTGTACAGCTGTACCAAAATCATTATTGTCCAAAGCCTGGCAGAGTTGAATAAGCTTATCGGAAGCATTTTTTGAAATGTCTCCACTGTTGAGTTTGGCAAACAAGGCGCCGATTTTTCTAGAATTGTCTTCCATTTCACGCTTCTTAGCTGGGTTTGCTCGTGAGCCTCCCAGTGCTTGAGATGTTTCATTGAAAAGTCTGGTTAAGGTTGTGATTACAGGTTTCTCGTGTGCTGAAAAGCAAACAAGGTAGTCATTACCAACAGCACTTTGTATCAGCATAAATATGTGTGTATATATCTTCATCAAAAAGTTGCTGCCAACCATGAATGGATATTTATTATATTTTTTAGTTATTCTTCTTCTGAAGTTTAATTATGTAAAGTCATCATTACTCAATTTTTTGGATAGTAAATCCTCACTCTTGAATAACCTATATAATGTGGTGGATGGATCACATGACTAGCAGAGTATTTGATAAACCAATAAAAATGTATGAAGTATGATATTAACATTAGCAACTAAGAAACTAGCAAATACCAGGGACATTTGAAGTATCAACAGTCTGCATGGTTGGTGGAGGAGCAGCAGGTGCTGGAGCTGGTTGTAGTAATGCTGGCTGTGTAGGGCTGGATGGTTGCATTGGGCTCATCCCAGGTCTTTGAACAACAGATGTATTAGTTACTGGCATAAATCCTGTAGATGCTGAGGGGGGAGCAACAACTTGGGGCATTTTGGGGCCAGGAACTGATCCCATTTGTGATGGGACAGATGCAAGTGAACCAGAAGCAAGGGATGCAGGATAAGTAGGGTTGGCACTACCCTGGAAGGCAAGCAAAAATAATTCATTATACCAGTCTCAGAAAAATAACAGGTATTAAACATGAAACTAAATGTAGTTATACAGACGGGATATAACTGAGAAGCCAAGGTCGTTGGCTGCTGGTATTGATCTGCATTTCGTAGAACAGGAGGATTAGAAGGAATAAAGGATCTAACAGCAGGCTGAATGGTGCCAGATGAAGGAGCGAAATTTGCCTGGAAGGACAGCAGAAACTATTTAGTCAAGCATGAAGCAGATATATAAATGCAAAGAACTATTTAGTCAAGCATGAAGCAGATAATAAATGCAAAGAACATCATGCACATATGAAATTAGAAAGTCAAAACAGAGTGCTCATTTGGACAGCAGAGAGCTTCGTCTACCAAATGTCTTATCTTTTTTCTAAATTTGTTTGTATTGCTGCTTGGGTCGTTGATCAAACCAAGGTATGGATAAAATTAAATCCAAGCAAACAGATGAAGCTGGTTTAGTTCGGATTTCATTTTGTCTAGTTTTCTCCTCTCCTAGTGGGTCTCAGAGAAAACTAGTCATAACCAATTTCAGAAAGCAGCAACTAAAGGCTCTTTGTAAGTTGAAAACAGTCAGGACAACGAATACCAATTGAAAACTAAAACCCCCAATATTCCATGACATACTAATCCCATGGTGTCCTAGTTAAATGCAACCTTTCACTCCAAAAATCTCTAAACAAAATTCCCTTTTTCCTCAGGAAACATACAATTGGATGGTATGACACAGAGAACAACCCAAAATATCCATTTAAACCAGATTATCTATAGGTGTTGAGATCACATATATATCAGGATAAAAATAAAATCAGAAGAAAACTATCATCAGAACTTAGAAATTGCTTAAAGTCTACCATCAAATAGAATGCCATGCACCAAAAAGAAACTCAATACAACATACCTGGGATGCATGAGGAGGAGCAGGGGTTGGAACAAAGATATTGGCAGATGCTTGATACGAGGCAGGAGGAGCATATCCTCCATATGATGGAAAAGAACGCTGATAGCTTTCATCATAAGTAGTAGGAACATTTGGCTGACTTTGCGATGTAGCTGACTCCTAAGCAATGAGAGAAAGTAAACAAAAATAGGAAAATCATTCACAGCACCAAAACAGATTATCTAGGAGCAAAACAGATATCAAAGACGCATTATTTAAAAGAAAAGGACAAGAAAAAGCACCGGATATAAATGTTGCGAAGGGTCGAAGACTGGTCCACTTGTTGGATGAGAATTACCAAAACTAGCAGATTTAGTTTCTTTCTCTGCAATAGTAAAAGTACATATAAATATAAATACATATTACTTACCAGCATGACCTTTTTCATATGAACTATTTGCATAAATATAAATTAGCAGTGGTAGATAAAAAATGCAAATGTACCAGCACTATAGCAGTAACATACCAGGTTCCATAGAGAGTGCTATACGATCTTTTAAGATCTCGAGTTCGGGTGACAGCTCATAAGACCCCAAGAGTTTCAGGTACTCCATTGCTACCATTAGAAGCCCCTGACTAGCCAAAATTTCAGCATATTTCTCGACAAGCTTGCATAGAGATGCACTAAATTGTTTCTGTCCAGTTGCCAAAGCCAAGACAATGGTCTTTTCCATCATATCCTAGAAAACAAAAATTTACTGTCAAATTACTAGACAAACTTAATTTTGAAATGCATTGGTTCTTCAAATTGCTAACTAACCTGGAGAAGATCAATGTAAGATTTCCCATCATGTTCAGTTGTCAGGCACCTTGACCAAATCTCTACTGTTTTATCAATGTTTCCAGCGCATATATAACAAAGAGTTGCTGCCAGAGTATTACCAGAGGCCATTAGTTTTGAAGCAAGCGAATCACAAAGTACAGTCCACTCCTCTCTCTGGGCAAACTGCTCATCAAATATGATAAATAAGTCCATAATAATAGCAACAACTTCTTAAATATTTTGTTGCTACACCGCTACACATCCACTAACAAAGAGAAACTTACTGTACAGAAGAGAGCTAATGTTTCTTTCCAGAATTTCAAAGGTCTGGTCTTGACAAGGCTCATGAGATCATTGTTCACCATTGCAGAGACAACCTAAAGACAAACAGAATATTTAATACACTAAGAAGAACATGGAGTTAATAGAATATAATCAGCAGAAATAGTTCATATCTTGGTTCCTTTTTTATCAAGATATGTGATAAAATCCTTCAGTAAGCAAGTATATAAACTTAATTCACCTTCAGGTATGGTGAATGGCTAATCTTTAGATATTGGTCACATGTGCTCTCCCATAATGAAGCACCACCAACATGAGCAATAACTAAAGCATCAGACATTTTATTTGCTGCAATGCACTGAGCAACAGCCCCTTTATAGTCACCCACCACCAAAGCGCGTTGAACAGCATCATTAAATGATTGATCTACACTTTCCTCCAGTCCATCTGATTCTTGAGGTATTAACTCTTCGCTAGGAACTCCACTCTCAATGGAAAAATTATCACCAGATGGAGAAACAGGCGTATCAGTTTTGGGACTTGGAAGATTATTGAAGAAATCTTCACCATTATCAGCTGCAAATAGAGTAGCTTCTTTCTCAACTTCATGGCCTACTTTTCCTGCAACTTTATCCTCAAGTGTAATATCATTCAGACTCCGCGAGAGGTCATCTTGTACAGTATCTTTTTCTTGTGCAGGTAGACTAAAGCCAAGATGCATAAGCAACTTTGTCCTAGCTGTTCCATCATCTTCAAACATCACCTTCAAGAAGCCCCATGTTTCTCGATCATCCTGAGATCTGCAGATGATTTTTCAAAAGAACCATCAAAAGTATTCATTGGAGGAAGTAGAACAAATTATTTGAAGGAAATGAAAGAAAGTAACTACAATTTCTTAATTCAGACAACATACTCAGACTCTTGAGATTTCTTTTCGCATAAAACCCTTAGTGAAGACCTCTCCCCATTCTGTATTGCAGATTCAAATTCAGATGAACGGCTGACCAGGCTTTCTTCGGTAACTAAGTAATGCACGAAAACCTAAAAATAATACATAGGACCAGAAGATCCCAATAAGAAGAATGTCGGTGGCATTTAAACAAAAGAGCAGAAAAAATAAATAACCTTGCTGATATATTACCTCTGATGATGCAGAAGTGCCTACACCAGATGCCCGAGGGCAAAAAGAGACCATTTTTCCTCCAAAACCAAAAGAAGCCCCAACAGGACGTTTATACCATTTTGGAGCTCTCAAAGACCCTAAACAAAAAGACATCAAAACTAATTAGAAAAAGGAGTACCAATGAGAACATATATTGTCCCAGAAACTTGGTTTAACAGAGATAAATGGTATAGACTATCCAACCCAGTCTACAATAATACATGGAGAACATCTACTTCTACCAGAAGCAAATTGAAGGCAACCAAACCAACCGCTGTGTTCGAACATATAATTATGTTTCAGGAGTTACCTGCAGTAAAATCACCCTCCCCGACACCATATCGGCAGCAACCCTGCAGAGTAAAGGTAAAAAATTACCCAAAAGAAGTGCTAAACCTTAGGTTCAAGGAGGAAAGCTGAGGAAATCTGACAAGTATCATTTTCTTAGACAAACAAGCAATAATAATAGGCTTCAAACATTTGCCAGACTAAACTACAAAATAAACACTTCTCTCAAAAAGATACATAAAATCCCATCCATAAACAAATAAATGATAATCATAGGCAGAAAGCAATTGATCGGTCATATAAATGTTAAATTTCTCAGAAATTTCTTAACATTAACAGTGATAGGAAAGATAAACTGAGCAAGGTTGCACCTCAATATTGTAAATTCCAATCTTGCCATCAAAGGAAGATGCTGATATCACTCCAGGTATCTTTGGATACCAGTGAACATCAAAGTTCCAGTTCGTACCAGCAGGCAGTTCACAGACAATCTATGTCCAAAAAAAATTAAAAGAAAAACTCATATTCTAGAAATAACTTTTTTGATAAGGAATAGCCAGAAAAAAAAAAAAAAAACTGAACCAAGTCAATAATTAACTCTTTCCCCCACCTCTCCAGTAACTGTATCCCAACAAATAGTCCTATTATCTTTGGCACATGTGAGCAAATAAGAGCTATCAGAGGGACACCATGCCATTGCAATTACACCTGCAACAATACATGCAGTCAAATAAAAGAGCTTAAATAAAACAACTGTGATTTAACATACGAAAAAAACTACCTAGAAAAATAATGCATAAACCTATATATGAATAGGGGAGGGATAACTATCAGAAAAATTAAACAACAGAAGACCTATACCAAGAAAGAGACCCAAAAGCAAAGAGGTAATTATTTGCAAGCTTAAGCAACACATCATGCATGGTTACCTTTTGTGTGCCCTACAAACTCCTTCACTGGTGACATTATGTTCCGCATGTCCCAAAGCTGCTCACAGAAATACCAGAAGTCAACAAATTCTGAACATATAGTAACCTAAATAGAAGCCCTATTAACAAGATCATTACCTTAAGTGCAGGGGAACCATCTTCATCAGATGCAACAATAAGTTGAGTGGCAACATCAGGATGCCACTGCAAAACAGAACTTCTTTTTCTAACTGAATCTGCAAAGCTGTCAATTAAAAAAAAAAAAAAAAAAAAAGAGAGAGAGATTAGATCAAATGAAGTGTCAAGGTCATAATGCAGATAACATGCTGACAAAATATTCACTAGGTAGATAACATGAATTTACCTTATCACTGGTTTTTGCTTCTTCAAGTCCCAAACAACTGGATAAATAAAAGCATACATATTACCTTAACTGATAAACTTAAATGACAAGACAAATAGACAAGTTCATTTCCTCACCAGTCGTTCCATTATATGAAGTTGATGCCAATATATGTTGAACCTTGCTATTCCAAGAGAGAAATGAAATTTCACCTTGAACAGCAGAACTGCTACCCTGCACCATGACCACAAGAACTGTGTAAAATCGGGTATTTTTTATAGATTGTTTCCTAAATGAACCACAAAAATATATATATGGAAAAAGCAAGCTTCCCATTTTAATGATAAGGCAGATACATGGAAGGAAAAAGCATTTAGTAGAACATGGCAGCATAATAGACCTATGACATTGTTTCCAATTCAAAAAGTTATGGATGATTGGTGCATACCCTAAGAGGCGGAAAATGAGAGGGTTGTGCAGGTGTTGCCAAATCCCAGATGCAGATTTCACCATCATCTGCCCCAGACGCTAGTAAGTTTGGAGCAAAGGCATTGAACTCAAGACCACGAACCTAAAATATGGCAAAACAATATGAAGTAAACAGGCTATGCAATCTTCAAATGCTTGATGGAAGTATCAAATATGTAAAAAGATATCAAACATTTATTAGAGAAAAGGGAAACTCACAGGCCCTTTGTGCCTTGAAAGATGTCCAATCAGAGCTTGTTCACTTGTCTCGGAGCTGGGGAAAGAAAGCAAGAACAAATTACTATAACGTTATCATATATAGTAAAATATCTAAGATGATGTCAATTGTTTTCAAACCGTGAAAAAACAAAGCTAATAATGAAATCAATGTCCCAAGACATGATAAGATTGTTAAAGAAACCACAGTAGCAAAAAAATACTAGTACTTATTAACAAAAATAAAAGAAAAAAAATCTTAAAAGTGAAATGTGAAAGTTATCAAATCCAATAATCTAGAAAACAAAGACCATAAGCAAGGAGATGAAAAAGTCAAAAGGTTACTCTTCCCAAACAAAGGGTCCCAATCAAGAACCATTTTAGGAAAAAGGAAATCCCAAAAGATGAAGATACTCGTTTAATTTTTTGATAAATGCAACATGACACATTGTAACCAGCAAGACCAGCGAACAAAAAATTTCCAGCGATTTAACAATATTCTTTATTTTTCTATAAATCATCCAGTCATAACCTGGCACAAAAGAACCAGCCTGACTTACGATTCAAATACTGAACAATGAACCTCCAAGTTTCATTCACTCTCGCTACTAATTCCTAACAGCAAAATAGTACCATTGACAAATCAGACCAAATGCAAACCACTCCTCTTGACTACTCAAAGACAGTGCAAAGATCAGACCCGGCAAACTAACATTCATTTAACTTATTCCAGCTCAACACAAACAAGGCAATAGAAATTTACTTGGGAACTGAATTTCAAAATATTTCAGCCAGAATTAATTCCATCCAACCATTCATCAAATAATGTTATAATAAATAATCTAAAGCTCATAAATTGTGGGCACATTATTACTGAATCAAATCATAAAAATTCTAGCCTTAAATTAAACAAGCTCAACAGCTTAAATACCACTTTTTATAGACCATATGAAACACTAAATTCCCTTCGGTACCCAATTGATCCACTCCAAAGAACCAGGCAATTCAATGTAAATAAGTACCAAAAAGTATAGAAAGCTGAGATACAAAATGTATCAATGCGCAATAAATAACTCCATAGTATATAGCAACTTGCTAGAAGGCAGTCACCCTTTTACACAGACATTATACACAATTAAAAGCCGCAATATACCCAATTACCTTAAAGATTAAGAAAAATGCCTTGCAATTTACCACATTTCCAATTCAACTGAAAATTAAGGTGAATTAGATAAAACAAACTAGATGCATATTATAGAGAGAGCTTATAAAAATCCAATTTACCCAATCAGGGTTAAGGGATTCCAAAGATCGATGTTGCCATCAACGAGGCCACCAGCAATGAGCCCGAGTGAAAACTCATCGGAAGCGGATCCGTTCTTGGCCCAAGCGAGGCGGTTAAAGCGCTCTGAGCTGGGATACTCGCCTACGACGGTAAGCTCACGATCATCATTCTGGAAATCAAGCTTAAAGATCTCTAGGTTCGCCGATGAGCTGAATGATAGATCCACTGCTCCAGCCATGGTCCCCGCTGCCATATATGGCGCGTCCGGCGCCAGTGCCACTGACGCCGACCTATTCACCCCTTTTATACACGCCATTTGATTAAAGGCAAATTTTTTACGCTTCCTTATCCCAAAAATGCCTATTGGTGTATCTGTCGGTACTAGTGGAAAAACAAACAAAGAGTGATAGTAAGTATCGGCGGATATACGAATTGATACAGAAGAACTCCAACGACAGATCTGATTTGGATTAAAATGATGATAATTTGGACAATTAGGCTTGATCTAATTTTGGGAAAATATTAATGCAAGAAACAAAAAGAAAGAGCTCGATCAACGGGCCAAACAGAGGAAGATTTTGTGTTCGAAACACAGTGGAGTGAGGGCTTTTTTTTATTCCTCCCTTCTTTTTCTGCTGGCGATGGAGGAGGAGACAGGAGAGTGGTAAACCGGTAATTTTATTTTATGTTTTGTTTTTCAATGAAGAAAGACTTGGAGTTTTATAAGCACATCGAATCAAAATATGACAAGTGGATCCAAGAACCAACCAACTTAAAAAGACCCTTCATTTTGTAAACCGTTAATGTGAGGGAAACCCATCCTTATTTGGTTTGGGCAATGACCCACAAAAGTGGGCTTAATGAAATCATCCAAAAGCACCCATGGATAGTGTTTAAAAGTGCTTTTAATTTTAGGCCTAATTTAACATTTTTTTTTGAAAAATGCTTTAAAAAAATACAATAAAAAAGTATTTTTAAAAAGTTTATTTAAAATTTAAGTGTTTAGTATTGCTACTAAAAGGTACTTTTGAGAAATAAAATATTTATTTTAGACATGGTATTATAAAGTAACAAATATGCATTTAAATAATGTTTAAATTAATTAATATTATGATATTTGAGTATGAATATAAAAAATAATTTATTATTACTTGTTGTTAATATTTTAGTATATGAAATATAAATTCTAAATATTTTTAATCAATTAATTATTAATTATTTATAAAAATTTAATTAGAATATATAAACTATACTTTAAATATTTAAATATAATTATTAAATATTTGTAATTATATATTAACACATTTGTATTATTTTAAAAAATGATATTGCGAAATAATGAGTTTCTTCCTTCTCTGCAGCGAAAAAAAAAAGAAGGGAAAAGGATGAGGGATGCAAAAGTAATTAAGCTCTCAAAAGTGCTTTTGGGAGAAGAAAAGTTAAAAATTTTAGCTTCTCCATTTGGTCAAAAATTTTAACCAAAAGTTACTTATTTAGCACAACATTTCTGTCAAAAGTGTTTTTAAGCTAAAAATGTTTCTCCATAGCATTGCTAAACACAGCCTTATTAGGATAACATAACATTTTAGGGTTTTCTCAGTACTGCTCTTTCAAAATAGTTATATAAAGGCCCAGCATTTATTAAAAAAAAAAAAAAGTTCTCAAATGAAGGTTAAACATTTCAAATTATCAAATAATGTTTAAATATTTTTCATCAAACATTTTTTATAATGCTCAAATAAAAGTTTCTCAAATGTTGTATATTAAGTTTCAAATAATGTTTTTATTATTTGATTTTCTTTTCAAGTAATATATGATTCAATTATTATATGTTTTATTCTAAACACAACATTCATCATTTTTTATTACAAACTACGTTGATGATATTTAAACATAAGATAGTTTTTGCGTTTTATATTTTTATAAATTAATAAAAATTACATATGATGATATTTAAACATAAAACATAATGAATCTTAAATTTTTAATTTATCTTTTTAACCAAAACTTTATTTATTTTTTACATGAATTTTCAATAAGTATATTGATTTTTCTAGAAAAAAATCAAAAGAGATTTTATTTCAAATAACCAAAAGGCTATCAACCATACATATAAGCCAAAGCAGTAACAATATAAACACAGAAAGAAAACTAGCCAATGAGAAAACAATAAGTGCTTAAAGTAACAACCTAAACAAACAAACAAAAAGATAACAACAAAATCCAATTGATTCTATTGTAGCAAACTTGTTTCCCTCAACCATGCAAACTTGACAGTAGTAGCAGCAATAATGTCAAAAACTGTCTTAACCATATTAGAAATCAATTAAAGTTAACCCCCCTCATTTGGTTGAATAACCCAATTAACCTTCACGAGAGGTCTTTAAACTCATTTTGAATCTTCTCATACATTATTAATATTGAGTAAATCCAAATATAACAGTACCACAAGGGAGCCTGTGATCAAGGTACATTTGGATGATTCATCTTGTTTACAAGGGTTTATTTGGCCCAACAGTATTGGCTCGTTACTTAAAAAGATTGGAAGTCCATCTACTTAGTCTGGTGAATATGTAAAGTAACTTATATTTTACTATGGTTAATATTTATAATCCTCAGGGATAAGATTGTATAGAGTTTAAATTTTTTAGGATTCTCATCTTGTAGATAGACATTAATCTTGATCGTCAATGTAATTTAAATTGTACTATTGGATCTTGGGGAGCTCAATTATAAATAGAGGTATTCCCCCTTATTTGTAATTATCGCATTCATAGTTATTAAATATAGTTGAGAGCATTTACTTAAACACCTTGTGTGCATTACTTTTTTGTGGCTTTTTTGTTCAATTCATGCTCCTTTGTTTTTTTGTGTTTGATTCCACTTTATTTCCTTTGTGAATTCTCACTTTCGAGAGTAAAGCTAACTTAGGTTGACTTAAAGTTAAGGAATCGCTTAAGGCCGCATAGTTTGCGAATCTAAAGTTCTAGTCCTGTGACAGTTGGTATCAAAGCTAAGGGTCAAAGGCACCGGTCGAGATGGCAGAAGGAGTAAATGAGCAGATTGAGCCTAGGAAAACCTGTGGTGGGGGCAGAAAAGTTAGCAGATCAAGAGATATGCTATCAACTTTAGAATTCGAGTGGTCAAGCTTGAGGAATCCATAAGGGATGTGAAGGAAATACTTGAGGTAATTGAAGAACGCACCACAGAGTTGGACCTAATAAAAGAGCAACTTAAGGAATTATTGGAAAATATTCAGTTTGAAAACAATTTTTTTTGCATAGCGGAAAAATAAGATTTTGAAACCGAGCTAGTTTGTGATATTTATAGTAATAAACTTTTTTTCCAAAATCGTACCTGTGTTTTGCGTTAGACGGATCATTGTAGTTCCCGGTGGCTTGAACAAATCAGTAGAACTATTATTCCCCGGAAAATAGAATTTATACTTAAAATTAAATTCTCACTATTTTCGGACGGAATAACAATATCTCAAATTGTTATTCCTGGACTTTTAATCTAATACTTTATAATTTAATCCAACCTAGTACATGTTTTTCTATTTATCAAAATAGACATTATTTATTAAATTAACTTTAATTAATTAATTTTATAATTAAATAATTTTCTCAACCAATTCTAATTTCATTAAAATCATGACAACTTTACCATAAAAGAATTTATGATCAAATATATTTAATTTCTACACTCAACGAATTTCACAATGACCAATTAATTTAATTACATTTTTAAACTTCAAATAATTAATTAATAATTCGAAAAACCATAAATTAATTTTCTAGGTCATTTTCATTTAGTGAGAAAACCATATTCATTTCCAAATGTTTCTCATTTCTCCAAATTTACCATTTATGTTCATTTAATTCAACATGCAATTCATTTCTAGTTCCAACAAGCTAGCGGAGGGACCGATTGGACATATGTGATTAGTGCTCAAATTATTTATAATTAAATTCCAAGTTTTCGCCAATTAATATAAACTCATTTAGTCACAAATTTGTTTCACTCTAGTATCGTGATTGAGCTCTCACTAATGGCATACCATTACGAAAGCAATTCGATTAGTGTTCGTCTAATTACCTTGTCATAAGTGTGTTACCCTCATAGGATATCCTTAATTTCTTTGGGATAAATTCACTCTCCTAATATGATCATATTTTATCTCATGATAATCATTACATTTTTCTTAATGAAAAGTCAATTACCATCAAATAGTAATTAAGTCATTCATCACAAAGATGAACAATTCGTGACCACATTTACTTTCATATATAATGTAATGTCAATGAGAGTATATCATCTACCCGTGTCTTGGGCTATGAATTCCATCATTGTGAATGATGCTACATACTACAGAAGTTGTATACCCAACGCACCAGCTTTCGGTTCCTTATCTATTTGAACTCAGGTTTTTACTTACACTAAAGTATACGAGTCACGCATACATAGTCCATCAACTACTCAAGATTATGGTATGCCACACTTTGAATGTCACAAGTGAATAAATCCATAAAACGGATTTAGGATATATTCTTCTTGGGTTGGGTCCGATATACTGTTAATCTAGTTAGTCACATTTATACCTCTATCTTCTACGATTCATCCGCTCTGATGCCCTAGACAAGGCATCTCCTCAATTGGACTTGATAGACGACATATTAGTCTTTCAATCATTTTGCTCATTTCCATATAGACTAAGGACATGTTTAGGTTCGTCTTGTAATACCCTCAACCCAATCTGATTAACTAGATCCGTATCTTAGGTATTACCACACAAATACAGACACAAGCTTAATTTACTTATACGATTTACAGATAATGGCAACTTACTTAACTACAAAATTTCAAACTAAAATACATAAGTAAATACAACTACAACACGAGGTAATTAAATTGCAATAATATCTAATTTAAAAACCTAATCTATTACAGATACCCCAAAGTATGGATTTCTAAGTAGCAATTTAGACTTTAAATGCGCTACTAACTCGCTTTGCATGCATAATGACCTAATACGCCGCTTCTTGGTGTAATTCTGGCATCATCCTTCCTAGGCCAGTCTCGGATCAATTTACCTATAACATACCACATACAGAGATAAGTTTGTAAGAACTTAGTGATGAAAACATCATTTACCTGAGTTATATTTGCGCATCGCAACTAGCAACTTAAACAAATGATCTCATCGCTCTTATCCTTCAACTTAGTCTCTGGTGAATACTTCATCAATTACTATTCTTTTGTACTCATCCATTACCATACCTTTTACTCTGAGGCTATTTCCTTCTCTTCAATGTCCTCGATACTTTACTTACATTCTTCAATATTCAAGCCATCACCTTATCATGATTCAAGAAGAAACACATATGCAGGTGACGAACACTTCCTTCGATCATACAAATTTTACATTATTATTGGGAATACATTTTCAATACTAACTCATTACTTCATTGTATCTCTTCAATTCACTATCTCCGACTGAGTCTTAGTATTATAAAATACCTTACTATATATCCCATAGATACATTTCATACTTACTAATTTCACTATTTATGTTTAAGAGCCATACCAAATACGCCAATTACTTAATACAAAACCCGCACAAAGAGCGTCCTTCATAGTTCACCACTGAGAGCCTTATTAAAACACGTCTCAAGAGCAACCTATTCGAAGTGCCCCACAAAAGTTTTCCTTGTAAGACTCACCATAGAGGCTGTTCCTTCATAATCCACCACAAAGGGTATTTCCTTTTATAATTTGCCACAAAGGCTATTATTTTCAAGATTCGCCACAAAGGTTTTCATTTCATGATTTGCCATAAAGGCTTTTCTTTCTTGACGTGTTTACGATATAGATTTGCCTAAGCTCACGTTATGTGAGGTTTAGCCATCATTGTCTGGGACACGCAGAGAACCCCATTAGGTAATCACCGTCCTTTAGTTCCTTACAGAAGGTGCCATGGCCATGGGCTTTTCCTTCAAGATTCATATCAGAGATCGTGTTTTTAGTCCCAACAGACCCCTTTAAACTCCACCACAGTGAACAGACATAGACTCACTTAACAGACTCTCTATACATTGACATCATTTAGGACTTACTACTTTAATGCATTAACATACCCACAAACTAATTCACATCTCTTCGCATATTTACCAGATATACCCATACGACCATACTTCAACATTAGAATACTTATCACATACTAAAACTTGACAGATTCTATACAACCTATACATGTTATTCCCAACAAACATTCTTATTGTACTTTTCTAGTTTCTATTTCATAGTTCAATCAATTTCCACAAAGTATCTCATATGAACAATAAACATGCAAGATTCAACTTAGGGACTCACTTGATTATCACCTACTGTATTCCAAAACTCCAAATCTAGACTTACATCGCGCAAATCAACAGCAACTACTATTTAACATGGAGTAATAACTGGTGAAGATCCAGATCTACAACTTCATAGTAAAGGAGAAAGAAATATTATAAGTTCTTTAATATTCAGGTAACAATACTTCTTGAAGAAGGCAGAAGAAAAACTCTCTTTTTTCTAACCTGAATATCTATAAAAATAACCCAAGCCCTTAACCTGACACGTGTATCAAGCTTTTAAGGTTGCCTTTATAAATGGTTTATAGATGTAAATGGAAATTTAATATTTAAAAAAATTTTGGTTTATCCATTCGTCCATTTCTAACTATCTCGTTAGAACGTAACTAGCATAATAACTCAATAAATTGGGCGTACGATACCATTGGTGATAACCCAATTCACCCAAAAATCTTAAGTACTCTTATCAATCCCTTCTTCTTTACAACTCAACACATTCAGAGAACAATTCTTACATAATATTATACTGTCAACTTTGTGTCCGACCTATGTGTCGAAAGTATCAATTAGGCGGATAGGACTACGTCTCACAGATTTCTCTCATTCTACTTACCCGTATCTAGGACTCACCAAAATTGGGTGTTACACATCTACTAATATTAGTTGTCTTTTTGTATTACGATCTAACCACATAATACCACTTTGTTGGAAAAATCTTGGTTAGAAAATAGTTTTCTTGCACAACAGAAAATTAAAATTTTGAAAATCGACCCGGTTTGTGATATTTATAGCAATAAACTTTAACTAAATTCATACTTGTGTTTTCGGCTTAACGGACGTTCGTTGTTCTTGGCTTTCAACCAAACGATCTTCTTTATTATTTTTGTACCACGAACTGCTTCGAGTGTGGGCTCAAACCAATTGAATCGAAACACAGAACTAGAAAAACTTTTTTCTTTTATTTGGGGAGAAAACGAAAATTCTCTCTTGTTTAATAGAAACGATATAATTGTTGTTCTGGAAAAATATATTTGATAGTTGAGAATAAATTCTCTTTATTTTTTGATAGAGTAACAATCTCTCAAAGTTGCATGTAATACCTTACCGGTGTCATCTATTTATAAGAAGAAAAGGTAGAACCCTTATTGAATTGTAGTGGTTTATTTAAAATCGAAAAACAACTTCCTCCTTAGAGTAGGATTAGGGTGGACATCACACCTTAGTATTCCTACTAGGGTTGCCACCTCCTTCATGTTATATGAAGGGTTTTGGGTCTCTCTCACATCGAGTACTTCCTGGGCTTTTTGACCCAGTATTTTGTAATATGATCCAACTTGAATTGATTTTTCGATTTCCCAAAATAAACTTTAATATTCTATATTAAACAATTTTCTCATCCCTATTTTACTTCCAGTAAAATATTGACAATTTTACCCTTGGTAAAATTTTTAACGATTTTATCCCAGGTAAAATTTCGAAAAAAATATGCCAAATATTGCATAACTCAACATTTTCACTGTAATTGAATGATTTATTTTCATTTTTGGGCTTCATAACAGCTCAAAACCATTAACTCATTCTTTCCACCATTTTTAAGTAATCCATATAGAATTGCAAATGGATCATTTTCATTTTTTGAAAACCTACATTCATTTCCAAATTATTCTATTTATTCATTTCCAAAAAAACCATAACCATTTCTTAATGTTTTCTATTTCTCTTTTCTTATGCATTCTGTTTATTTATTTTTAAACTCGCAATTCATTTCTAGTTTTAATGAGCTAGCGGAGAAATCGATTGGACATATGTAATTAGGGATCAAATGATTTATAATTAAGTTTCGGCTTTTCGCTTATTAATTATAAACTCATTTAGTCACAAAGTCATTCCACTACATTATCGTGACTGAGCTCTCCCTAATGACATAGCATTATGAAAGTAACAACTCAGTGCTCATCCAATGACCTTGTCATAAGTGTGTTACCCTCATAAGATATCCTTGATCTCTTTGAGATAAAACCCGTTCTCCTAATATAATCCTAAAAATCCGTTCTCCTAATATAATCCTATTTTATCTCATGGTAACCATTACATCTTTCTTCATGAAACGTCAATTACTATCGAATAATAATTAAGTCATTCATCACAAAGACGAAAGATCCATGGTCATGTTTACTTTTCATCAACCATGTAATGCCAATGAGAGGATATCGTTTACTCATGTCTAGGTCTATGAATTCCACTGTTGTAAATGACGCTACATATTTTAGAAGTCGTACAGCTAACACACTAGCTTTCTGTTGCTAATCTATTCGAACTCATGCTTTTATTTACATCAAAGTGTATGATCACAAATACATAGTCCGTCACCCACTCAAGATTTAGGAATGTCATACTATGAACATCACATGTAAATAAATCCATAAGTGGATTCAAGATCTATTCTGCTTGGGTCATGTTCGATGTACTGTCAGCCTAATCAACCACATCTATGTCTCTATTTTCTGGGACCCATTCGCTCCGATGTCTAAGACAAGACATCTCCCCAATTGGACTTGATAGACGACATATTAGTCTTTCAATCGGTTTGCTCATTTCTGATTAAAGTAAAGACATGTTTAGGTTTGTCTACTAATATAAGTTGTCTTTCTGTATTACGATCTGACTACTTAATATCGCTTAATATTAGTTAAACATTAGAAAACCAGTGAGCAACATTTGCTACCATTTTGCTTTGCATACAAAAATATACGAGGACAATATACAAAGTATTACTGTAATTTATGAATGATTTTATTAACCAATCTGTTCGAAAAATTACAAGTGTACTTAGACGAAAATACTTCACTTAGGGCACCAAATTCAACAGTCTCCCACTTGTTCTAGTGAAGTAGATGAGTCATGTTTTGCATTCTTGTGACCTTTCATATATTTCCCAAAGAGCTCTCTAGCTAGTAGAGTCTTGGCAAAACACATCCCTAGGGTTTATCCTCATATATGATATTTGACTATATCCAATATTTTGTCAAACACTATCATCTCCCTTATATGTTCTGTCCTTATGTGGTTTCTTTTAGGTTTAGCTATATCCACACTATTATGGTGTCATAATTTTTCCATACCTCATATTTTGCCATCTATTGTGAAGTTAGCAGTACAACCCTTCTTGACACTTATTCACACTATGGACCTACCATTTAGGACAAAAGCACAGTCCGATGTCGATTTTCTTAAATCCTGATACGTTTGGAAGTCAGAATCAGTATATCCAATAGGAGTGAGATCTCATCTGGAGTACATAAGGATATAATCCCTCATTCTCTGTAAATACTTGAGTATATGCTTAACTGTTTGCCAATGTCTTGGTTTTGGATTCTCCTGATATCGACTCACTAACCCCACTGCAAAATAGATATCTGGGCATGTGTAATACCCGTAACCCATTTTTGTCGCCAGAATGGGGTTACAAAGTATTACAGTATATTTCAGAACATTTTATAACAATTAGCATCAATTTATCAGTCAATTAACAATATTCATAAATAATTTAGAATGAAGCAAAACATTTATTTACTGGCCTTAAATCGAGCCTACGAGGCCTCAAAATAGTTTAGAAACAATCAAAGACCAATTCGAAACAAAACATGAGATTTGGGACAAAAATGAAAATTTTCAAAATAAGGATCACATAGCCGTATGTCCAGGCCGTGTGACAGAGCCTAGACCATGTGGCTCCGGACATGGTCGTGTGGTTACTCCACACACCCGTATGCATACCTGTGCGTCCACTCGTGTAACTCATTGACTTGGGTCACACAGTCATGTTGTAGGCTGTGTGTCAGCCCGTGTGAACCTTGCACCTAACACGTTAGGGACACATGCTCGTGTGGGTTGCCCATGTGTGACACACGACCGTGTGACAGCCCGTGTCCAAGGCTGTGTGTGCCCAAAAATGACCCAAAACATGCTTATTTCATATCCAAATGCTTAGGTACCTAAACACATAAAAATTACACGCATACAAGCCCTCAAAGCACATTCAAAAGCACTCAAAGCATGCTAAAACAATCAATCTATGTGCCTAGCCAATATGCCATCATTGACACCACAATTCAAATGCATACATTTCATTATCTTAGTTAAAATGTACAAGCCATAACACATTCAAATTGATTTACATTTAAACCCAAAAATACCATACCTAACTCATACCAACTTACCATTTCATGTTCACCCACTTATGCTTAAACTTAGAATTAGGCTTGCATATAACCATTAGTTATTCAAATCATTTAAACTAGATTCACAATTCACAAGTATATAACCTAGTGATTCACACAAATATCATACCATATTTAATGTTAAGACTTACACTTTCCTATTTCCAATCAACCATAACTTGCATCATGCATGCACAAATCAACAACTATTTAACTAAACAACATAATAAGCACACCAAGCTATATAACATGAGTACTTATGGATTATTACAAAACAAACTCAAATCCCCTCATTACATGCCATATAAGCCAAGTTTGAATTCAAAATCTACCAAGATCCTCGATAGTGTGATTTCTTCAGGTTGACCCGATCTCCGACTTCCCCAAACAGTATCTACAAGGAAACGAAACAATAACAGGAGTAAGCTTTCAAATAGCTTAGTAAGCTTTCATATAGCTTAGTAAATTCGTCAATTAAAATGATAAAGCTTACCGAATAAACACAATAAATCAATTAGCAAGATTACTAAACAAAGTTCTTGTCAATAAAGTTATTCTCAGAAATCCTGTCAATCGCAGCTCACAATAGGTGAGTAATGCTCAGTACAATAGTACAAATCAGTTGCACATTTCAATAATTTTCAAAGATCAATAAACATAGCCCGATGAACGATAAGTGGATACGAGTACACAGTTAACCATCCAACACACCAAATGCTCATAAAAGCCAGTACCATCCAGCACACCAGATAACACTGTAATATAACATGATAGCCCGCAAAAAATGCAGGACCTCGGCATATCCAGCAAATAGAGAATATAAAAAAATCATCTTCACTACTTAGATCAATCTCGTATCGCACGCATAATAACCTATTGGCATGCCAATTGTACTCTATCCTACGTTCATTGGTTCAGAGACAACAAATTTTGGGACTAAAATTAAAAACTTAACAAAATTCATTTTCAATAATTGAAAGTGTTTAAATTCTCATACCTCACAATACAATATTTTCTTGCCATTAATTTAAAAGGATTTTAACCTTAACGAGATTCCTTAAATATTAAATATACAAAAATACGTGATAAATAAAATTACTTAACAGACCACTATTCATATTTTTTTCTTTGAAAATAACACTCTATGCAATCTTATTAGGAAAGTTTAAAGGTTTAAATACAAAGGAAACAACAAAAATGAAAAAAAAAAAAAAAACAAAATAAAAGCCTCAACACCATTTTACCATGCCAGCTATTTGTCAGCATAATAATCACTCAATGGGCGGTGCCTCGAGAATCCCTAAAGAACGTTTACCTAGACTCTTAAACAAAAAGGAAAAACAAAAACAAAATCATTTTCCACAACAAACCATATCAAATCCTAAGAAAACAAAAATCTAATTCCCTACGACCTTTAGTCTACCCATTCATCTCGTCCGCTCTGATGCACCGGAAAATCCATATGTGGGAGTGAAAATCCCTTAGATTTCTCGATCAGTTCTCTCTTCATTTCCCCACTCCTCCGATTCACTAAGCTTCTCGAAACCCCATCTTACCTTTGTAGCTCGTTTAAGATAATAGCCTCAACTTCTGGTTGGGCTTCTTCCACCCAGTATCTCGAGCTTTCACACTGTCTCCCCCAACTCGCCATCTTGTGAGCCATTATTCACCTTATTAAGAGAAAAGGAAAAGTGTTTGATAGAAAACCTATATTTAAATCATACATTGACTTATTTAAAATAGCAATTACTTAAAATTGAAACATTATAGTTTCAATCATTGTGAATAACTTAAACTAACCAACGTCCCACGCATAAACCTCAATCAAGGCCGACGTTTGCTATTAAGACCACGTGGATCGAAACTTTAATATCATATGTTACATGAAAATGGGATGAATCTTGGAGCAAAATTCAAAGATGTTCTTATTCAATGAATAATAATTAAAAATAATTGTAGAGGCACACTTAAAATACGTATTCGGACTCTCAATTTCTTAATCTCTTCTCACGTTTTTTATTTAAACATAATAATTCATTTAGCACTTTAATTTTATATAAAAAATGATTTTAGTTATTTTTTAATTTTATTTTTAATTATTTTTAATTTTTGTTATTTATCAAATCATTCTAAAATAAGTGAAAAGAGTAACATATATTAACTTTGCTTACATGACATACACGTGAATTTTCACGTCATCAGTTAATTATTTTTTAAAATTTGAAAAAAAATTAAAATATAATAAAACTATTTTTAAAAATAAAAATTATTAAAAAATAATTAATTACTAAAGTGATATGTAAGTGGACTATCACATAATGTCATTAGTAAAGCTAATAAATATCAACCTTTTTTTATCCATTTTGGATTGATTTGACAAACAATACAAGTTCAAAGATTAAATGAAATGAAAAATTAAATGATTGAGTAAAATAATTTTTTTATAAAATTGAATGGGCCAAATAAATTATTATACCTTTGATTAAAAGTTAAGTGTTGTTTGATAAACTAAAAGAAATTAAGTATTGAAAATTTAAATATTAAAATATTAGATAGTAAATTTAACTTGTGAATTATATTTGATATATTTTTTAAAATTAAATATAAAACATGATTAAATTATTTGATAAATATAATTTTTAAAATTTTAATAAATAATATTAAAAAGAAATAAAATGAAATATAAAGAATTAAAAAATTATATTAAGTAATAAGTAACTCTTTATTTGATTGAAAAAAGTTAACTTAACTTTTTTATTTTGAATTATTAAATATGCTTAAAAAAACTAAACAATAACAGTAATATGATGATACCTTTAATTACAGTTAGTATAAAATAACAATAACAGTAATATGAAAAAAAAGTATAAAAATAACAATAACAATAACAGTATTATGAAAAAAAGGCTAAACAAGGCACCATTTAAATTGACTTAGATTTGACACTGCTTAATTACCTGCAATAGTCATAATTCAAGAATAAGTAGTTAAGTAGCAAGTAGTGGAAAAGGAAAGAAACTATCTGGTATTAAAGCTGCAATTAAATTACAATTACTGGACGATGTATTCGTAATTAATTAATATGAGTAGCTAGGGTTGGAATTTGCATCCAAATCCAGCGGCGGATTGTGACGATCAAATGGAAGCTTTATCCTTCCCATAGATCCAGCAGGAACAAGCTTAAGATTCTCGCAATTACATATTTCAACCATGAATCCATCTGGGTCGTTGAAAAACAGCTGGTCGATCTTAGTTCCACTTTCGTCCTCCATTGTCCTCTTTATGTACTCGGTGTTGAACTCTTTCAATCTTTGCTCCATTTCTTCCATATCTTCACACTGCCATACATGCCATATATGGTTTAATTAAAATTTTAAATTACACAATATATATATATAGATAGATAGATAGATAGATAGATTCCAAGGGCAAAAGCTAGCAGCAGTTAGCATGTAAGTAAACCTGGAAAGAAATATGGTTGTCCATGGGATCCAAATGGTGGGTGTCGGAAGGCAACTTATCATCGTCCTTGGACTGCACCAAGTGAATCCCTATCCCATAATTGAACAGCCAAGCACCATCAAAGTCTAAAGCTGGAGGTCTTTCAACTAACACAAAACCAAGAACCTTGGTATAGAAATCAATAGACTTCTTCACGTTTCTACACAGCCTGGACACATGATTCAGTGCCAATAGAGGAGGTGCTGCTGCACCGCTCTCTTCTTTTCCTTCTTCCATTATCCTCCCCTGGCTTGCGCGCGGCAGCTGTTGGACCTTTCGGCCCAATGGGGGTATTAAATAAAATGGCGCCTGGGTAACGGCGGATACACGTGGGGGAACCATGAAGTAGAAACGAATGTGTACTGTACGTGTGAACAGCTGCAGGTGACGCCTGCGCTATGCCTATATGTCAATGTCTGGTACGTAACCGATGCGGTCTATGAAAGCCCAAACTAATAACTAACAAGATTCCTCCAGCGTTTTTAGCCCAATAGGCTTTTTGTTGATTTCAAGATTAAATTTAAAGATTAGCAAATGGTTTGGTGTGTGTGGGTTTCCCAAATCCAGACCATTTGTAATAAAATTCAAGTGCAGCAAGCAATTCATTTATCATCAATTTTAAGCTTTGAAAATTATTTTGTATTGCAACTCGTCCGACGGAAAAGTAAAGAGTGGAAACAGTGAGCAACCTTCTCTATCCCAAATCCGGTAAGAGGGTTAAAAAGGTTTTACCAAAAACAAATGGCCTTATAATGTAAGTAGAAGAGAAGATTTAGAAACTCAATAAGTGCATTGCAGTGGATTGCATTTATAGCAAATACCCCTCAGTAAACAATGGTTTACCAAATGTAGCTGGTATTAAATAAATAGTACTAAATGTAGAATGGCATGGCATGAGAAAGCCATTTTCAACTTATCCCACCCATCTCCAATATTAGGAAGCAGGGCATCAGTCAATATAGCAACCGACGCCAAGAGCTACCAAATCTAGCAATTACCCATTAAAAATAGGGGTCTATTATGCTTAGTATATAAATAAATAAAATGTTAGGCGATTCCCTCTCCAATTTTAGCACTCCCATTTCCATTTCCTTTATTATCTAAAATCTAGCTCAAAAACAAGCCTTCTTTGGTGGACCCTGCAAACACCCAGCAAGCAAAAGAGAAGCGCAAAGAGCCAGAGGAGGCTTCCTTTTTTTTTTTTTTTATCATTTAATTTTATTATATATATATTATCAAAATAATAATAATAATAATAATAATAATAATAAAAAGGAGAGGGAGAGGGAGAGGGAAATATGAAAGTCCTAAAGTGGGATCCACCAGGAAGGGTTGGGGTGGGGCCCACAGGTAGACCCGATGAGCACCAAATAAACTCTCCAAATGTGGCAAAGGAATCATGCAAAAGCAAAGCAAACTCTCTAAATTGAATGCAGAGGCAGAGGGATCAGCCATGCAAGCAAACTTTGCCGTTTCCTTTCCAGTCTCCAAAACGCCTACCCTTTTTTTATCTCCCCAACCCCATTCTCCATATTTAGCAATCCTTTCTTTTTCCAAGTCTTTTCCAAATTAAGTTCCTTTCTCTTAATAAACAAATCATATATTTATTCAAATTACTATGAAAATAGTTGTTGCTCTTTGTTTTGTTTTCATCAAAGATTGATTTACCTGCTTATTCTTGTTTTCTGGGTTTTGGGGGTTGCCAGAGAAGACAACTTGTGAGAGATATGGGTAGGGGGAAAATAGAGATTAAGAGAATAGAGAATGCTAATAGCAGGCAAGTCACATTCTCCAAGAGACGTGCTGGCTTGCTCAAGAAGGCTAAGGAACTCGCCATTCTCTGTGATGCTGAGGTTGCTGTCATCATTTTCTCCAATACCGGCAAGCTCTTTGAGTTTTCCAGCTCTGGGTATGCAATGCACAACTTTTTATCTTCAACAAAAACCTCTTCTTCTTTTTTCTATCATTGCATGAACAATTTTTTTTCCCCTTGATTATTTCTGAGAATTTTCTATTTATCATCCATGAACTTTATTGGTCTTTCTTGTTTTTCTATCTTTTTTCCTTTTTTTTTTTTTGGTTGAGGACTAAGGAGTGACTCTTTTCCTTCTTTTTTTTAATAGAATAGGCTAAGGGTAACTTTTATTTATTTTGATGATCAGAATGTTGTTTAATAGGATCATCGACTATGAACTTTAGAGGGATTAGGTGGGTCTTAAAAATTTTTGTTTGTATTCTTGCATGTTTGTTTGGATTTTATCTGCTGATAATTTTGATGTCTGGTCTGTTTTCTGTCATTTTATTATGAACTTCACCCCGGCTCTTTTTCAAAAATTGCTACATTAACTTCTTTTTAATGGAGGAGAACAATTACTTTTATTATCAAGGGAAGAAAAGGCTAATTTTTGGTCGATTTATATTGACTTCAGCAGAAACTTTTTGGTAATAGAAAAATGTTTGATGGTGAATAACTTTTGTACTGTGTATGTTATCTTTTGTCTCTTAAATTGTTCCATGTTATTTTGGATAGCATACGTCCATGAAAATTTGAAAATTTCTTGGGGCTTCTTTTTTTCCTTAAAAAAAAATTTCTCTGCTATATATAATATTTTATTGTTTGGATTTGCAAAGATAGAATTATTCTCAAATTCTCAATATTTGTTTGCTTGTGTTTTTACCTACTTCAATTGATTCTTTCCATATCCTGAGTTTCTCACTAGAGTTTCATTAGAAACTTGGTTTCAATTGATGTAAAAACGATTGATTTATCTTTTGGATGGTACTATATTTTAAAGTATTGGTGAGATACTGGTGGCGCTCCTGCTGTAGGAGATGTGAGATGCTCTGCTTTCGTAAGAATAGTTTGTTTCATAGGTCCATAATCTAATTTTATGTGATTGAGAGTTTAAGTTAGAAACAGCTATAGATTGTACAAAAATGGAAGCGATAGTAGGTCAGGAGTGGTAAACTAAAGAGAATGAAGTGCTGGGATGGCTGGAAACATGTATAGAATGCAAAGATTTGCAGCAAGAAAATTTATTTTGGAGGAAACCACAAATATTGGAACGTATGTAATTGATAGAGGAAATCAGAATTATAGGAACGTGTATCTGATAGAGAGACAGAATAAGTACAAAAACTCATAAGCTTAGAATTGCAGGGAGAGGTGCCTATCATTGTGTATTCTAGCATATTGAGGTTGCTCCTTGTTTCTGCATGCTATAATATTGAAGTGAGCTAAATGTTCTAATAGAAAGAATATGTGCCTAATTTCTCTCTGTGAAAGAGTATTGTCTTAATCATTTGTTCATTTTAGCAGCATGAATAAAACAATTTCTAGATACAAGTCTGCTCAAGGTTCTCCAGAGATTGCTCAAGTGGAACATAAAGCAGAGGTGATCAGCAATTTATGCTTACATATAATACATTCACAAATCTGGTTTTTCTTTTCCATTGAAACAATATATTTCAATTTCTTCTTCTGCATTTTGGCTTTATGTTGAACCTCAAGATAATAGTTAGAACCTAATTTAGATTTTAGCATGCATGACATGTGTGTACTACCAGTTGAAACATAAATTTGCTATTGGTAAAACATGTTATTCCTTGACAAAAGTTTATTTCCCGAATATGTTTTGTTTCATTTATCTTTCCTTACAATGTCGTACACTGAAAGTATACATTTGGATGATATCAAGTACACTTTTGTTTTCAGAAGCAAGACTCTAAGGAGGCAGACCATCTGAAGGATGAAATCGCAAAGCTACAAATGAAACAGTTGTATGCCATCTTAATTGTCAGATATGGTTTATGTATTACATTTTTCTCCGATGCAGACTTTTTACTTTCCCTTGAACTAATTCTTGTTCTGATTTTATAGACATCTGCTGGGTAAGAACTTGACCAGCATGAGCTTGAAAGAGCTTCAGCTCCTAGAACAGCAACTTAATGAAGGGTTGTTATCAGTGAAGGAGAAAAAGGTTGAATGACATTTTGTCCAAGTTCATCTAATCTCTTAGCTTAAATTAGAATTCTTGTTTCTAGAAATAATTATTTAACTTGAGGCCTTAATAGGGATCATACCATTGCAGGAACAATTGCTCATGCAACAATTAGAGCAATCAAGATTACAGGTATGCTTGGTCCTACCTGCATGTCATAGTTTTGTACTTTGTTTTGCCAGTGTCATTCTTTTGTCTAAAAGCACATCTTGAAAAAAGGGGATGAATGTTACAGTTATCTTTGTCTCCAATAATAAGATAATTTTGATAGGAAATAAAGCATCTTGATAAGGAGACATGTCACAAACTAGAATTACGTTTGGTTAGACTTGAATGGTGGAGGTGAGGTCTCAATAACTTTCAACAGATTGGTTATAAACGCTTGAAAGTAAGAATAGCTAGCAACTAAGTGTAGTAGATTGAAAATGGTGGGAAATGGAAATCGTATGGGGAAGTCATTTGACATGTGAAATATTGCACCTAGAGATTCCATAAGGTTCAAGTTTCTCATGCATATTTCTTGTTATGTCAAGGAGGCCACATGATCTAAAAAAAAGAACAATAAGGAAAAAAAAAAGATACTTTAGACTTTGAGGTAATTAATTCATTTTACTTTCTGTTTGCAGGAGCAGCGAGCTATGCTTGAGAATGAAACTTTACGCAGACAGGCAAGTTATGTTTTTCTTGATAAAACTGAGTATCTTATTATGATTTGGGTAACAGACAACTTGTTTTATTTGTCTACCCATGCAGGTTAAGGAGCTACGAGGTTTCTTTCCAACAACTGATCACCCGATCCAACCCTATCTTGAATGCTATCCAGTTGAAAGGAAGAATTCTCTCATGAGCCACAGCATTCCCAGTCCAGATTTGACCTGTAATTGCACTGTTGAAAAGGGAGATTCAGACACTACCTTGTATTTGGGGTATGTATTTTTTTATATTTTGGTTAGTCTGCTCTGTAAATGCCCCAACTTGACTAAATTTTTTTTATATTTAATCATTTTTTATTAGAAAGGATAAATCAAGGTTGTGTCTTTGGCTTTGAACTTAATTCTACACTCGTTTCAAAAACTTCCGACCACCCTTGTAAAAGGCAGAGTCCTATAACAGTGGCACTGCTTCCTTTGGTCCCTGTTAAGTGATTTACCCTTGTTGGCTTAACTTGACAAATGATTTACTCTGGCTACATTAATGTAATTCTACCCATTACTTCAAGGCCTTCAACAACATCAGAAATAGTAGAACTAATCAATACTTCATTCAGTTCATCTCTGTTGCCCTTGCAGGCCAAAATGAAGTCCCTCATTATGCTATTATGGCCAAATTTTTTCTTTTTCTTTTTTTAATATTTTGTCAGCTCTCACATATGCTCTCTCTATATACTTATCAGGTTGCCAAGTGATTATCACAAGAGAAAGAAACCTGAAATAGAAAGCCACTCCAATGAGTCAGAGAGCCAGTTGGGGCTGCTGTGACCCTTTCCTTTAAGGTATTTGCTTTGCCTTCAATAGGGGATGGCAGAAACTGAGATATGGTACAGTTGAGTCTAGTTTGGTAGTTTCTCAAAGCACCAGTTGTCCAAATCAATGAAGGCAACACAGTGAAAGTATAGATGTTTCTTTGCAGGATGAAGAGCTAAGTTTTCTGCTGATGGATATAGTTTAGTCGTGACAGTTATTGGGAAAAAGGGTGAGGGTATTGCAAAAATAGGCTTTACTTTTTCTTTTCTTTTGTTTTTTTCTTGTTTGTATTAAAATGGGCGTAGCTTTGCTTTCCCTTGCAACTTTCTTTACCTATTAAATTAGTGAGGTTGCAGTTCATGTTTCATTTGGTGACTGAGTAAATCTTGTTGTTGACATATCCTTTTTTTCTTCTTTCTGCAACTTAGAAAGTTGTAAAATTTTCCTTGGTTCCCCACAAGTTTTGTGATACTTGATTGCAAGACATCAATTCATTAGCCGGTCGCAAACTGAATCCTAGATTCAGTTAAAATTTGAATGATACTAAAATTCTTTGGTTTGTTAAAATTTGAATATAGACAATTCAAAACTTGAAACTGACATGATGCAGTTCTATTTCCACGGTTAGTTTTGAAGATACAAATACAATTACTGTCATCAAACGAATGTTGTCCAAAAAACCATCTAAAAGTTGATCAGAAATTAAGGTTATTTCTTGCATTGTCGAACACTAAGAAGCAGTTCTTTTCGGGCTGCGAATATTTTGGAGAACAAATAATGGAGCTGCTTCTCCAAAGCTTCCTGCTGCTTCCCAAAAACACCCAACCTTGTCTCCAAATCCTTGGCTGCATCACTGCTTTTCCCAGAGACTATGGCTGATGCTAGGGAAGCTGCTGCATTATTAAGCTCTATAACCTCTCTCAGTATCTCACCTTTCTCTACTATAGCGTCAGAAATAAATGAATCTACTAGGTTTAACGAAGCACTATTGGAGGTGGCAATCAATTGCTTGATCTCCAAGTATGGTTTAGCCTCGCCGAAAAGGTAGCCAAAACAACGCCACATACCCAAAAGCCAATATTCTTTATTTCCATTAAAGCTTGATTACTAGCTTTTCCTTTCAGGGGCAAGAGCTGAAGTTGTTGTACTTGTCACCGTCTTCCCTGTCTTGCTGTCCTCTATAGTCCTTACTTGAACCTTGAGGCTGAATTGCTTTGAGATGCTTGATTGCCAAAGAAGGTGAATTCTGGAGGAGGGTGAGAGCGAGAGCAAAGGAAAGGCGAGCGTGCGTCAGATGAGAAAGGGAGGAACTAACAGAGTTTAGAAGCTCCAGCAAATGGAAGCTGTAATTGAGATACTGGTGAAGAGAAATAGCCTCCCGGCGGTTGACGGGGTAGTCTATATCCACAACTAGCTTTGCAAATGCCGTGTTGATAAGTGATAGGCGCTCATAACATTGTTGAATCCATAAGAAGGACGAGATTTCTGATCCAGGTTTTAAATTCAAGGCAATTGGAAACATCAGATCGAAAAGCCCGTGGAGCAGCTGACAAAACATCTGCCTCTGATTGTTGGTGGTGGATCTCCAGCTTGGAGTATAATTTGGTAAGCTTTTCAACCAAGAGTAGCATTGCCTAACACAAAAACAACTTGTTCTGATGAGCTAAGAGGGTGGTAAGCTTTTATTTATTAACGCAAGAGAAGGGGTTTTGCTTAATTGCTTTAGCTGGACAGAAGAGGAGTGTGCTGCACTGCTTTCTGTACCATTGAAAATTCGAACCCAAGAAGAAGAAGGTATCAATCTTGGCGACGGCGTAATCAATGTGCTTAGAGTTCAATAAATATAAATGTTTATCCAACGCGGCTTTTGGGGTTGGAAGCAATCCTGGCTGAGGCTGGGCAGTGCCAGCGCTATCAAGTATGCTTCTGAGATGCGCTTTTTTGCATATCCGGCTTCACCTTATGATTTTATTTTATGGTGTTCGTCGGCTAAAAGATGGTCGTGATTGGTTAAAGAAGGCCCATATTGACCCATGTTTAAGCTTCTGATCTGAATAAAGGCTTTGGAATAGTATTCAAATTGAATTTCCATGGAGTGAAGGCAGCCCAATAACATGGTACGGGTGAGTGGCTACACTCCTGAGTCTGCTCTATTTTTTCACTCGTACATGGGAACAATCCTTTAGCCCATTTCCGAAGATATTATCGAATCAAACCAATTGTTAGCTTAGATTGACATATGGATATTGCTTGGTATGGTTTCTATGAGGTGGGGACGGTCATTGTAGACACACTGGATAGGTTTTAGGACAGTTTGGATTTAAGAAAACTCCAAATTGGATCATGGATATGAATCAAATACAAAAACAAAACAAAGCAAGTCTGAACAATATTGCAAGTGGGCAATTGGCAAAGATGGATTTGAAGTAGTACCAGCGAATCTGACTACTTTCGAATTCACCCGGATTTTTCTTTTTGAAAAATTGGGCGCGAGGTGGGTCGGAATTTAGGTAAATTCGTCCCATTCATATTTATAAAAAAACTCTTTGAACTTTTAATAAATAAATATATTGAGTTTTAAGTCTAAACTCAAAAAAATTAAATTTTAAATGTTTCAAAAGAAAAACAAGCGAAATTATTTTTCTAAGTCAGATCATATCGGCTGCTGATAAGCCATAAAAGTAACATGTTTTTAATCCTATTCTAAATTCGTTTTTGGATGAATTATTATGTGAATTAGTGAATTTGATGCTCCTGGTCCTTTAAATTCATGTTTCTATACTTAGGTGAGCATAGGAGAGCGAAAGGAGCGAAAAACGAGCCAAAATCGAGCAAAAAGAGCTGTTTCCAGGATCCACACGACCTGGGCATTTCCACACGGGCTGGCCACACGCCCATGTGCTTTCCCGTGTCGATATCGCTCCCTGTTTCCCAAACATGCGGAAAAAGCCAATTTTTAGGGTTTTTAAGCATTTTAAAATCTATAAATACACACTAGAAGAGGACCTAAGGGGACACACAGAGTAGAACGCAGAAATTACTCGAAGAACGCTGTTGGAATCATCTCGGAAGCAGATCCACTCCAAGATTGAAGATCTCCAGTCGAATTTCCTTCGAAGTTTTATTGGGTTTTTCATGTCTTGTTGTTATTCTTATTTTGAGATGTTTTCCTCTATGAGTATGGACTAAACTCCCTAAATACCTAGGGAAGATGAAACCTATGACAGATCTTATTATTTAATTTTTTGAAGTGCACGAACAAATACTTGTTCTTGTTCTTGATTATGTGTTCTTAATTCTTGCTTTAATATTTTCAGGATGTTAAATTAAGTTTGATGTGCTTATTCAGTGGAGCAAAAGTCCTTGTTTAAGAGTAGATCTAGCATAATTGTGCGGAGTTGATTGCAATCTCAGAAATAGGACGACATAAATTTGTCGGATTAGAGTCAAATCTAATAAGGGAATCCATAGATCGAGTTAATGCGAAAATATGAGTTTTAATTAGAAAGAGATTTTAATTAATCAACCTAGAGTCAGTTGTTCTTAGTCTCGAAAGAGATATTAACATAAATTAGAGATTTTTACGGATCAAGATAAGTGAATAAATCGTTTAATTTAGAGTCACAATAATAAGTGAAGCCTAGGTGGATTCTTCCTTGGGTATTGTCTTTGTCATTGATTTATTCGATTACTTTTTTCACTCTTTGTCACGTTCACAGTTAATTAGTTTAGTTTTAGATAAAAACAATCCATTTAATTATAGGCTAGATAATAAAAAGATAGTAACTATTAGTACTTTTAGTCCTCGTGGATACGATATTCCAAACTCACCATAGTTATACTACCATTCGATAGGTGGGCTTGCCTTTATCGTATTTTAATTAGTTCGTGATGTCATCAAGTTTTTGGCGTCGTTGCCGGGGACTAAAATATTAGGAACACTTAATTTTTATTACTTTAGCCATTTTTTATTTTTATTGCAATTTATTTTTTTATTTTAATTTACTAACTTTTCTTTTATTTGCTTCTAGCAGGTTCCTTTAGTTTATGACTAGAAGAAACCCATCAGGACCTCTAGTATTCGACAGTGAGATCGAAAGTACAACTCGCAGAAATCGTAGAGAAGCGAGGCAGAGTCGACAAAGTACAATAGAAGAGCAAGAGGACGTTGTTATTAATACTGAGAAAATGGCAGAAAATCATAATAATCAGCTACCTCCTGTGGTTGTGATAATACTCTAGAATGTCATATTTTTATGTGCTAATTGCATATTTATTTTGAGTATGATTTTACTAATTTGGGCTATTTATGGTCTTTTATCTTGTAGGGACTAAATTAGAGGCAAAAGCGAAATTAAGGGCCAAAAACGCGAAATTAAAGATAAAATGGACCAATGTGCAACAAAGGGAAAAGTGGTGCCAAAAGTGCAAACATGGAGGACACAAGGGTTGAAATGCAAAAAGAAGAGACTTTGTTCTGTTAGACTCTATTTTGATTATATTAGGATAATTAATATTATGATAATTATTAAGGATTATTTAAGTTAGGATTTATTTTATTTATCTTTGATTATTTGTAATTATCTTTAGGAATTTAAGAAGGACTAGTCTATCTATCTTAGCACTATAAATAGGGGATGAAGTGACTCAGTTTTGATTGTTCATCTTTTTCTGTAAACTCTCTCCCTATAAGTCTTTTGTTCTTTCTATTTTCCCTTTTAATAAAACTTCCATTTTTATATTTATTTTCTTTTCCACCACAACTATGAACCACTAAAGCCCTTCTAGCCAAAGGTTGCCGAAAATCCCCAAAAAAGGGTTCTTGAGGTTTAGAATCCGCACTTAGCCTTCTCAACAGGGTATTCATCGTTTCTCCTCATTACAAGGCTGACGCTTCCGTCCATGTCCCTTAAGAAGTGATCTTTTCAACGTGTGCAAGGAACGACCGCTTTGTATATTTTGAGAAGGTTACACAGTCGGTTCGTTAGCTTACTGCGTCAGAGGTTGGCGAGCCCAAGAGACAAAATGGCATGGGATTCGCCATTGAGAAACGTTGATCTAGCATAGATGATCCCACAAGAGCGATTGTTGGCTAGAGTCAGGTTCCACTAAATTGAAGTCTAAATCCTTGGAGCTGGTGCTCGTAGGCGTCCTCTTCCACTATAACTGGCTTATTCGGTTTGGGAAGGATCATCTAAAAGCCAATGATTGAGCCCAAGGCTGGAATCTCCCCATAAGAATTTCTTTATCTCAACTCTATTTTCTATTTTTAATTTTCGCAATTTCAATTCGACTTCTCAATTCTTTATTTTATTTTATTTCTGTTTCCAGATCCAACCTTTTAATTCTGTTATTTTTATTTTTTTTCCAGGAACGTAGGCTTTCTTGGGCACGATTCTGCCCAGGATTTCGAGAAACAAGTATTCGTATAATCCGATCCCTGTAGATTCGACCCTACTTCCCCTTTACTATTATTTTCATTATTTTGCAGGGAATAGGATATATTTGGTGCTTTCAACGACGTATCAAATTTTGGCGCCCTTGCTGGGGATCGGTAATATACTAATCTTGTTTTTTGTTTTCTATGACCAGATCTGCTTTAGGTATCCTTGCATTTGACTCGGAGATTGAAAAGACTGCAAAAGCTAATCGTAAGGAAACAAAGCTAAGGAAAAAGCAGTTAGCGGTGGTTGGAACTCAAAGCAATCCACCGCCGGAAATCAGAATTGACGAAGAGGCAAAGTCTAGGGTTAACGAAAACCCTACTCAGACATTTGACAGTAAAGCAGAAGAAGTTGATTCACCTAAACAGGTGCTTAAAACCAGGATTTACAAAAACCCTAGTTTGTCACGTCAACCAATGGCTCAGACAATTCGGCAACTAGCCGAAGCTCTGACAGAACAACCGCCACTGTGCATCGCATATCCTACTATGGATATCGATTCTGAACTAAAATTAGGGTTAATTCAGTTGCTGCCAACTTTTTGAGGGTTACAAAATGAAAACCCCCATAAACATTTGAAAGAGTTTTATATGGTTTGTCTGAGTATGAAACCTCAAGGCGTAACTAAGGATCAAATTAAATTGCGCGCTTTCCCTTTTTCCCTAGCAGATTCAGCTAGGGAATGGTTATTTTATTTACCTCTTGGATTTATAACTACTTGGGCTGATTTATCTTGTTTATTTCTCAACAGATTCTTTCCAGCATCTAGAGCAGTTGAGCTTAGAAGAGAGATCGTGGGAATAAGGCAAAAAGAAGCAAAGACTCTTTATGATTATTGGGAGCGGTTTAAAAAGTTGTGTGCGAGCTGCCCACAACACGGTATTACAGAGCAATCTCTCCTCCAGTACTTACAATGCAAGTTGGAGGAACCATCCCAATTTCTCATGGGGTGGTCAAGGAAATCAAAGACAACAACCCCCTCAAAGCTTCCAACAACAACCTTACCCTCAAGAGAAGAAGCCGAACCTTGAGGAGATATTGACGAAATTTATTTCGATGTCAGAAACCCGCTTCCAAAACACCGAAACAACACTAAAAAATCAACAAGCGTCGATTCAAGGGCTTGAAAATCAAATTGGTCAATTGGCAAAGATGATTTCAGAACGACCACAAGGTAGCTTACCAAGCAACACCAAAACTAACCCAAGGGAGCAACTTCATGCCATTATTGTTCGAGATGAAGAGGGGTTAGCTGAATTTGATTCTGAACAGAGGCGAAAAACTATGGTAAGCAATGGTAAGGTTGAGGTAAGCCACAACAAACAAAAACCGATAAGAGAGGAGTACAAACCTCGTGTACCATATCCAAATGCAACAAGGAAGGACCACACAAACGAACAATTCGGTAAATTCCTTAAACTGTTGAAAAAGTTACATATTAACTTACTGTATATTAAAGCTCTTTCGTAGATGGCCAATTCAGTCAAATTTTTAAAAGAGCTTTTAGCGAGAAAGCGGAAGTTAGATGATTCGTCGCATGTGGAGTTGAATGTAGTTTGCTCAGCCATTCTATAGAATAAACTACCCAACGAATTGAAAGATCCAGGGAGTTTTACTATTCCTTTTTTAATTGGTAGTTTAAATGTTAATAATGTTTTGGCTGATTTAGGGGCAAGTATTAATGTCATGCCCTATAAAATGTTTAAGCAACTAGGTCTTGGGAAACCTAAACAAACTAGGATGAGTATCCAATTAGCTGATGGAACCATTAGATTTCCTAGGGGTATTATTGAAGACGTTCTTGTCAAAATCAATAAATTTATATTCCCAGTTGACTTTGTTGTTCTAGACATGGATGAGGATAGTGACGTACCTTTAATTTTAGGACGACTTTTTTTAGCAACTGCTAAAGCTATCATTGATGTTGGTACAAGTGAACTCACACTTCGTGTAGGTGATGATACAACCACGCTCCAAGCTCGTGATTTGGTTAAGACATCAAGTAATAAAGACGATTCTATAAATCTTGTTAATAAGACTAATCATGGAATTCAACCCTCTTTGCAGGAAACTCTTCCGAAAAACACAAATGAGCCACGTTCTGGTTCATGCGCCAACAATGGAACCATCCATGAAAGACGAATGCTACAGATAGATGAACTAGACGAATGGTGGACTTATGTCAAAGAGGAACAGAAGCAACACCATGTCGAGCTTAAGGATAGAACCAATCAATTTAAGGTTGGGGACCAGGTACTGTTAGATAAAATGGATCCTCGAGTTGTTACTTCAAAGCCTAATGCAAACAGAGCAACTCCCTTTACGATACTAAATGTTTTCCCATACGGTACAGTCGAGGTAACTCACAATGTACTTTTAAGGTAAATAGTACTCGACTAAAACCTTATTTTGATGTTAGAATTGATAGCAGGAGAGAGGAGTTTCAACTCCTCAAACCACCATGATCATGCGAATGAAAGGTAAGTCGAGCTTAGACTCTAAATAAGCGCTTCTAGGGAGGCAACCTGAGCACTAACCTTACTAATTAGTTTATTTTTACTTTTTTCATATTTAAATGCAGGTTTTTGACCCATACAGCCTGGACACACGAACGTGTCCTTGGTCGTATTCTTAGAAATTGACAGAGACACGACCTTAAATTAAACTATACGGGCATACGACACGGCCGTGTGAAACCTAAAGCAAAATTTTTTGAATTTTAAAACAAGTCAAAGAGTTACACGGTCAAGGCACACGACCGTGTGCGAGACGCGGCCTAGCCACACGGGCGTGGGAGAAGCGAAGGACGGTATACATGGCCGTGTGAATCGGCCGTGTGAACCACATGGCCTGGACACACGGGCATGTCTAAGGCGTGTGAAGATTAGGCTATTTTTTTCCCTTGACGAACACGGGTTGAAAACAAGCCACACGGGCGTGTGACACGGCCGTGTAGCCCAACAGGGACCCTCACACAATTGTGTCACCCCATAAAAACCCTAACCCCTTTTATCTTTTCTTATTTTGTCTTCTTGTTTTATCTTATTTCTATTTCTATTTCTATTTTTATTTTATTTGTCTTTTATGTTTCTTATTATCTTTTAAAGACTTTTCTATTATATTTTGAACTTTATTTTAGTTATTATGATTGTTCCTAATCGAGTAATCCTTTAATCTTCCACTAGTTGTGTTTATTTTCTTAATAGCTTGCTCAGAATCATGCACTACATTTAGCCTTCTCTACAATTCCGCTAGTCATTAATTTGAGGACTTCATTCAAAATTCAGGGCAGTTTCACTTCTCTCCCTCTCTTATGATATTCTACTTATACTGTCATTATATATATATTCATACATTGAGGACAATGTATATATTAAGTGTGGGGAGGTTATTTATATGATTATTAGAAAATCCCTGAGTTATGTCTTGTTCCTAAGTAATTTTCTCATCTTACTATTAGAATGAATTTTTATTGATTTGTGATTTTTATTGATATGTTTTAGATTAAATTCATAGGTAATTGTGCATTGATTGTTTAAACTTTAAGACATTAGAGAATCAAGCATTATAAGTCTATTTTCAGAATAAAAAAATTACTAGGTTGTTTCCCTAAATTGAGGTATTACCTTGAAGTTTGAGATTTGTAAGATTGATATTAAAAATCATAATTTTTGTGAGATTTTGATCCTTTAGAGCATACACTTTTCTTGCTCACTTTATTATTGGTTATGAGTGTGTCAATACTGATTGGTTATTCTAGAACTTGCTTTGATTATACATGTTGAGACCACACCTTTGATTTGATATACTGAGATGATAAAGGCACCTAGGTTTTAACCCACTTATCCGAAAAAGCCTACCTTCATAATTAACCCTTAGTGAACCCCTTTGAGCCTAATAAACAGTTTCTTGATCTACCCTTAATATTAACCCATAACTCATTCTTTTTGATTCATTGAGAACATTTCCTATTGCATTGACTCCCTTTTTGTCGAGATTTGATTTGGTCAGTTGCCTAACTATGTTCTTTTGTTTCAGTTGTTAAATTATCTCTTTTTATCCATAACTCAAAAAAAGAGTGAAAAAAATTTAAAAAAAAAGTGAAAAAAATATACATTTATTTTAATTATTACTAGTTCATATTATTTGAGCTTAAACGAATAATTTCACATTTTGAGAAGAAGCTCGTGTTATTATTGATAAGTTTTCAATTGATGTAATTATTCAGTATTAGTTTATTTTTTTAGTTAGGTAAATTATCAGTTCGATCTCGATTCTAACCCTCTATTTCAGCCTTTATCTACACCTTTAACCCAAGCCCCATTACAACCCTTTAAAGACTTTTTGATTTGTGTATCATCTCATTTTACTGTGGTGGATATTTGATTTTTATGCAAGCCTATGGTAATGAATTTCCATGTTTGACTTTTGAGTGCTTATTTTTGAACCTTAAACACCTTGAGTGATTTGAGTGAATCTTTAGTGAGGATGTCAAATCTTGTCAGTTTTGAATTAAAGGTAATTACTTAGATAAAGGAAAATACCTATGTTTTCATGCTTTAAAAATGTGTGACTTGGATTGTTTGAATCTTTAGTGCTCTTTTAGTTGAATTATCAATGTGTGATTATTTGTGAATTATGATAAAACATTATTGATGAGAATTATGAATTGAGAAAGTTTAATTTTAATTGTGAGTTGAGGATTTTGCTTGAAGACAAGCAAACGTTTAAATGTGGGGATATTTGATAAGCCATAAAAGAACATGTTTTTAATCTCATTCTTGATGCGTTTTTGGATGAATTATTATGTAAATTAGTGAATTTGATGCTCCTAATCCTTTAAATTCATGTTTCTATACTTAGGTGAGTACAGGAGAGAGAAAGGAGCAAAAAAAGAGCCAAAATCGAGCAAAAAGAGTTGTTTTCAGGATCCACACGGCCTGGGCATTCCCACACGGACTGGCCACACTCCATGTGAGCCACACGGGTTGGCCACACGGCCATGTGCTTGCCCGTGTTGATATCGCTCCCTGTTTCCCAAACATGCAGAAAAAGCCAATTTTTAGGTATTCTGAGCATTCTAAAGTCTATAAATACACACTAGAAGAGGACCTAAGGGGACACACAGAGTAGAACGCAGAAATTACTCGAAGAACGTCGTTGGAATCATCTCGGAAGCAGATCCACTCCAAGATTGAAGATCCCCAGTCGAATTTCCTTCGAAGTTTTATTGGGTTTTCATATCTTATTGTTATTCTTATTTTGAGATGTTTTCCTCTATGAGTATGAACTAAACTCCCTAAATACCTAGGGAAGACGAAACCTATGACGGATCTTATTATTTAATTTTCTGAAGTACATGATAAATACTTGTTCTTGTTCTTGATTATGTGTTCTTAATTCTTACTTTAATATTTTCAGGATGTTAATTCAAGTTTGATGTGCTTATTCAGTGGAGCAAAAGTCTCTGTTTAAGAGTAGATCTAGCATAATTGAGCGGAGTTGATTGCAATCTTAGAAATAAGACGACATAAATCTGCCGGATTAGAGTCAAATCTAATAAGGGAATCCATAGATCGAGTTAATGCGACAATAGGAGTTTTACTTAGAAAGATATTTGAATAAATCAACCTAAAGTCAGTTGGTCTTAGTCTCGAAAGAGATATTAACATAAATTAGGGATTTCTACGGATCAAGATAAGTGAATAAATCGTTTAATTTAGAGTCATAATAATAAGTGAAGTCTAGGTGGATTCTTCCTTGCATATTGTCTTTGTCATTGGTTTATTCGATTACTTTTTTTACTCTCTGTCACGTTCACAGTTAATTAGTTTAGTTTAAATTAAAAACAATCCATTTAATTATAGGCTAGATAATAAAAAGATAGTAACTACTAGTACTTTTAGTCCTCGTGGATACGATATTCCCGACTCACCATAGTTATACTACCATTTGATAGGTGCACTTGCCTTTGTCGTATTTTAGTTAGTTTGTGACGTCATTAGCTGTCTCACCACGTTGTGATCCCTAAATAGGACGACGTGTAGCTGTACAAAGAGGAGCTGCGATTGTAGAGAAGGGGTTTCAGCGGATGCTGCAATTTCATGCGCTTATTGCTACTGCCTACTCACTTTTGTTTTGCATATTGTAAGAACAAAAATTAGCAAAGTTAGAGAAATAATTAGATAAAATCTCAAGTTTCCTAGTAACAATATAAAAAGAGAAGAATATATATATTTTTTGGTAAATTATAATAATAAGGTAAAAAACCCGAACAATAAATACGATTACCGTAATTCGAATCAAAAACACACGTGAGACAATGAACACTCTTAATTATCATGCCATCACACAAATATCAAAATTAATTACTATTATATTTGTACTGTATAACATCTATTACTTTATAATAAAAGAATATATGCATGGCCGGCTTTGATTTACATTTTGTCTCATTTATAATTATATTCTTCATCTATCTAGAATTCTCTCTCTATTTCCTTTTACTGTGTAAATTAATTAATAAATAAAATAAAGCAAATCATATCTACAAATTGTAACCCAAATTAACCTACATTAATTTTTGTAGAGGGTGCTTAACTATAGAATTGCAATTACCAATAGATTATTATTTAATTAGTTTTTATTATGGATCACATTTATTCAACTTAATCATGTGAACAAGTCTCAATCATGCTGCTCTTCCATGTTCATTGATCGATTGACCAATTTTTTTTTTTTTTTTTTTTTTTAATTACCCTCACATGGCATAACATGATTGTATGTATTGTTGCCTAAGCATCATGCCGTAGTTTGGATGAGATTACTATTTCTTTGAAAAAAAAAAAAAAAACCTCAAACCTTGCTGGTTGTTGAAATCTTATTCATTTAAAACAATTATTCTTGGGCATTTGATATGATATAAAAACACCCACTTTTGGATCTGAAACAATGAGAGCCCCGTCCTTGTCTTTCCAACAGAAAGTAAGCAATGGAGAAGAAATGTTATGTTGTTGTCCTTGTTGCTTTCTTCCTCATTGTTTCTTCATGTATGGTAGCTCCAAGCCGTGGGAAGAAGCAAACAGAGGCTCTTGGCCATCTTTACGAGATCAAAATGAAGGGAAGTCATGTTCTTAATAAGAGTCCTTTCAAGGCAATTCACCACATAAACAAGAGCAGGATTCATGGACAAGAAGAAATGAAAGAGAAAGATAGAATTCCAAAGTTGCCTGGTCAACCTCATGTCCGATTTTCACAGTACGGTGGGTATGTAACAGTTGATAAAAAAGCCGGTCGTGCACTTTACTATTATTTCGTTGAGGCCCAGCATTCTAAGGAGTCTTTGCCTCTTCTTCTTTGGCTTAATGGAGGTAGGCTCTGCATTGTCTTTTTATTTTGTTTAAAGCCCCCAATCATCTCTTCTTCAATTAATCTAGTTTTTTGGTTATCAACTTATCCTACATCTTATTTTTATGTCTCCATTAAATCAAATTACCTGCCTTTTTCTTTGTCACTCTCTTTAGTTCCTTGCTATAATGAGGCCACATTCCTTATGTTGGATCTAATTATTAATAACCATAGGCTACTATTAATTAATCATGGAATGTGAAAATAAAAATAAAAATAAAAATTGCATGGTTCCTATTATAAAAGTAATATCTACATCTTCCTGGCCTGTTAACTAACAAGTTTTGCGGGGATGGCCGTGTACTGCAGTCCCTGTGCAGGATTTATCGGCATGCATGTTTTACCAATTGTGGAATTAAATAAAAAGTTGAGTGTTCTAACAACATGTCACACGGATCGATGTTGACATGACATGACAACATGTATTATATTATTACCATATGTTGTCTTTTTTTTTCTTTATTATGATAGTACAGTTTTTATGGAACCCCAGGTTGGCAGAATAAGTGATGGCCATGTTCTGATTAAATTATTAGATTTTACTGTTGTTCATAAGCTCTGAAGCACTTTGCTTGTAATTAAAACTAGATTTCAAAACTCTGGCATTTTAGAAAGAAAGAAGAAAAAAAGGTTTCAGTTTGACTTTAATCTATATGAAACACAGTGAAAGAGCAGTTTGATGATTAATATGAATATATTTGTTATATATTGTGATCAGGGCCCGGGTGTTCATCTCTAGCCTACGGGGCAATGGAAGAGATTGGACCCTTTCGAGTTCATAGCAATGGAAAAACACTTTACAGAAATAGATACTCATGGAACCATGGTAACCTTTTATTAGCAGTTCAGTTTCAGGCATTAAAAAGAAAAAGAAAAAAGAGTTGATTTTCTTAATAATTGCATGCAGCTGCAAATGTTTTGTTTCTGGAGTCGCCCGCTGGAGTAGGATTTTCATACTCCAACACAACATCTGATTATGATAAAAGTGGTGACAGTAAAACAGCTGTTGATAATTATGTGTTCTTGATAAACTGGTTGGAGAGGTTTCCTGAATACAAAGAAAGGGATTTTTATATCTCTGGTGAAAGCTATGCGGGGCATTATGTTCCTCAACTTGCACATACCATTCTCCTACACAACAAAAATGCTAACACCACCCTTATCAATCTCAAAGGGATCATAGTATGTCATTGTCTGCTTGTCCTTCTCTTTCAATTTTTCTTTTTTATATTCGAGTCTAATTGTGTTGAACATGAATTTCAGATTGGGAATGCTGTGATCAATGATGAAACTGATGTTAAAGGAATGTATGACTTCTTCAAGGGTCATGCTCTCATTTCAGATGAAACTGCGTACAGGATTTCAAAATACTGTAATCTTGAATCCGAGAATAACCTGGACGCGGAGTCCAGTACCGGATGCAATGCAGCCACTGATGAGGTTAACAGGGATACTTACAACATTGATATTTACAATATCTACGCCCCCTTATGCCACGATTCAAGCCTCACAGTCCAGCCCAAGGAGCCTTCTGTAAGTTGACTAATAACAACCCACACAACAGTTGGAACAAGCTTTTGCAGTCTAATGTCTGTCAGTCTCACTAGGTTTTTGAGTAACTATTGTTCATATGTGGCCATGTCGGCCAAGTTCAAAACTTTATTATTAGACCATTTAGAAGCTTGGCTTAAGGACAAGTAAAGTTGCTAGAAAATGCATCTACATGATCACTCCTGAGCTGCTAGTCCTAAAAGCCCGAGGGGTTCCTTTCTAATTTTAGTACAGTATTTGCATTTATAGGCTTTTCTACATCTAGCCAACAGGTAGTATAACTGAAATAGTTTTTCGTGGTTGGTCTAGGTGGTGAATTTTGATCCATGCAGCGACAATTACGTATACGCTTATCTAAACAGGGCTGATGTGCAAGAGGCCATCCATGCCAATGTAACAAAACTCGACCATGGTTGGGAACCCTGCAGCAACATCATCACGACATGGGGAGATAGCCCATCAACAGTCATTCCCCTTCTACGGGAGTTAATGGCTAACAGACTGAGAGTGTGGATATTTAGGTAATGATCGATGATCAATTTTCACTAATCAGATATTGACCAGAATGCCGCAATTAACACATTCAATTATAGGCTTATATTACGTATGTCTTTGACTTTGTTGCATGGAATGCAGTGGTGATATAGATGGAAGGATACCAGTAACCTCAACCAAGTACTCTATCCAGAAGATGAATCTTCCAATTAAAACTAAGTGGCATCCTTGGTACCTTGATGGAGAGGTAAAAAAATTTACAATCTTGTGTTTTGCCATAGACCAGCTGTAGTTCCTGTTAATGTGAGCTTGATTCCTTTACAAAGTCATTAACATTTGTCTTTGCTGCTATTTATATGGCAGGTTGGAGGGTACACTCAGGTATACAAGGGAGATTTAACACTTGCTACCGTAAGAGGGGCGGGGCACCAAGTGCCAAGCTACCAACCAAAGAGGGCACTTTCACTGATCAAACACTTTCTTGCTGGCACACCTCTTCCAGACACGTCAAGATATATCTGATTTCCTCTCCCCATTTGTCTAGTTTCTTGATTAGGTTTAAGAAAAGTAGTTTTTTTATTATATCCCATTGTTGTTTCCTTCTTAATTATTCAATGAATCGCAGTTAGTTTTCGGCTTAACCAAACAACTATTAAATCTGGAAATGCTCGTTTTTTAAGGATAAAGTAAAAGGATTTTAAAATTTGGTGATTGCATCAGCTATAATATGCATATACACGTATGTATGGTCATAAAGTAGTAACAGCTTTCGCCAGGTTACCAAAATTTAGCATTTGCTGATCTATAGGTTGACCTTGCCTGCCTGTTTTCAGTGAAACCCTATGCCTAGGCCTAGATGTGTAAGCTCAGGCAATATCTTTTTAAATAAAATGGAATCCAAAATATTGAACACACAAAGTTTATTGGAAAATACTAATCAAAAGAGAATAAAAAATAACGAGTAAAAGGAGATTTACTGTAATAAAAAAGAGTACAAAAAAAAGAGAATTAAATAAAAACCCGAAGCTCAAAAACAAAAACCCTTTCTCTCAATCTAGATATTTCTGTTATGTTAAACCTAAAGTAACTAAGATCTATTTATAAGCTGAAATTCCTTGAAGTGCACGTCGCCATGCGTAATCAGGACAAGGGCTTTCTTCTGGTCACGAAGTCCGGACACTGTTTGGTAAAAAATGCGAAGCATAACTCCACAAATCTAGAAAGAGATGGGAAAGCCACGGATGAACCTTCTGATCTTCAGAAACGATGAACTCCGAGCTTCATGAGCAAGTAAACAGCCGACTACCTAGAATCTTGCAACTTTTAATTCTCTTTTGTGACTTTCTTTGGTGAGGTTACAAATGGGAGATAGAAGCTTCATTTAGAACCTTTTGAGCCTTGGAATTCTCTCTGAAATTATTCCAACCACCATATTTTTCACCTCCCTCGACCACTTTTTTCCATCATCACCACACTTGTTCTTTAAAGTACGGACCAACCTTCTTGATTGTAGATTTAATTCAATCAGCTTCTTAATCTTCCAACCTGCATGCCAAGAGAGAAAGTCCATCACCATTGAAAGGAAAAGCTTTAGGTTGATAGCAACAGTCTTGTATCAGAAATCAACTTACCGCAGACACATTGTTGCAATTCTATCAATGAAAAATACAAACTAAAACATCCAACCATTAATCATCAGGAGTTTCTATTTCCAGACAAGGAATGTGAGCTATCATAGGCCAATATGCCCCTTTATCCTTCAAACAACGTTGTTTTAGAAGTTGACAGTCCCTGATACAAAATCTTCCAAGTTCTGCAGGTAAGCCTGCCTTTGGTAACCGTTGAAGCTTAGGACAATCACAGATTTCCAGCTCTTTAATCATAGTCAGATTATGGAGCCCCTCAGACAGAGATTGCAAATTATGAAGGCTTGATATATATATACACGTTAGACTTGTGGGAAGCGGACGCATTTCATCTGGAAAGGAAACCATATCTGGTGCACCAGCAATGGTCAAATCCCTGAGAGAGACTAGATTGTGCAGGTTCCACTCTGAGATGGGCTGCTCAAGATTTTTACAGTTCCAGATCACAAGAGCCAATAGGTTCAAAGGCAAGCCACCTTTTGGAAAGGACAAAAGACAAGGGCACTCACTAATTGTTAGATATTGAAGAGAGGTCAGCCTTAGCATCTGATAAGGAAGGGACTGGAGACTACTGCACTCAGAGACTTCAAATTTTCTGAGGTTGGGAAGTTGCAGGCCCATTTCTGGGAAGTATTTTAGAGCAGGACAGCTTTGTAAGTTTAATTCCGTCAGATGAGTGAGACTGTTTAGGCACTCAGGCAAGCTTTCCATGGTCCTGCAATCAATGATACTAATGAACTCGAGCGATGAATTTTTGGGCAGCATCCAATCTGAAAGGGGTTCCAAATGATATATTTTCCATATCTTAAGTATTTTAAGGCTACTGGGAAATTTGCCTTTTGGAAATGAAATGAGAGAAGGGCAATCAATGATCTCCAAGTTCTCAAGATGAGATATGCTGCTCGAGCTGTTATCAGTCTGCATCAGTCCCTTTGGTAGAGAAATTAGAGCTTGACAGAACCTGATTTTTAAACGTCTAAGTGTGGGAGGTAACCTGCCACTTGGAAAGCATGTGAGAGCGCGACAACTTTCAATCTCCAATTCTTCGAGAGGACAATTAAGTATCATAATTGCACTTGGCAGAGACTTTAGACCCCGACAATCTTTGAGCTTAAGATGTTTTAACTTGGGAAGGAAACCTGTCTGGGGAAAGAATGCAAGATTTGGACATGACTCAATTTGCAAATCCTTAAGAGATGTAAAGACACACTCATTTTCAGCCAATGGCACAAACTGTGAACATCCCTTAATTTTCAGACGCTCAAGAGCAGCAATATTCCACAAAATAGCACCCTTTTCCCATAATGATGTTAATCCAGTGCAGTTGGAACTGAAACCTGGAAACTGCACATCCCCGTTTTGAGGATGCTGAAGAATGCTACCCCGCAACTCTTCATTGGAATCTTCCACATTTAACTCATTAAGAGATGGGGAACTCATCGGTGAAGCTTTTAAATTTGGGCAACGCTTAATTACAAGTTTCACAAGAGAAAGAAAACGAGGAGGTAACATTCCACTCAAGTTGGGACAATTCTCTACCACCAGCTCACGGAGACAAGGAAATTCTTCCAAGTCTTCATTAGCTTGACTAGGAGAAGACCAGTATGTCCATTCCAACATATCCTTAAACCGTAGAAATTCCAGTGACGGAAAAGGCTTAATAAATGGGGAACCATGTCCATAAAACATAGCATCCACCTTCTGCAATCTATACATTCCAATTATGGACAATTTTTTTAGTGAGGGCAGTCTCCCAAGTGATGGAAGTGATGTGCTCCTTCTGCAGTTATAGAGTTCTAAGAACGCTATGTTAGTCGATGAAGGATCACCTAACCAAGAAGGGAACATTCTACCACCATAGAACCGAATTCTCAGCTTCTCCAGATTTTTGTGAGGTAGCAGCCTTTCAAGAACGTGCATTTGACCTTCCTCATTTTGGGAGTTAAGGGACTCATCGCTCCATTGCAAATTCAACTCAGTTAAACCATCCTTGTCCTTGAGATATGCATTGCTAACATCTTGGAAATCTGCAACATTTTCCAACCCCAAAATGGAGAGCTCCCCCCGTAGATGTAACAAGCCCCTCAATTCACTAACAGCAGATCCAATGCCCTTGCCTACAATTAATTTGGACAAAATCTGAAGATTCTTCAAATTTCCAACCTTAAATGGCATCTCCTGTAAATTACTAGTACCGGTAAGATCAAGAACATGAAGTCTCACCAGATTTACGATAACGGCTGGCAACTTGGTAAGTTCCTCGCACCCTTGCAATTTCAAGGTTTGCAAATTGAGAAGAAAACCCACAGATTGAGGTAACTGTTTAATTCTACTACGAGACAAATTCAGGTAGCGCAATTGCTTGAAATCACCAATGGAATGGGGTAGCTCAGTGATGGAATAACCACTCAAGGATAGCACTCTTAAGCATCTCAACCTACGCAGCATATTCTGCAAGACATCACCACTTAAATAGCAACATGCAGCCCAAGTAGGCATACAAGTTGGTAATGCAATCAACGTTCTTAATTTCTTCATTCGACAAAGGACTTCAAATCTTTTTGTGATGTCGTACTGTTCACGAGCGAAGGCTAAATAGCGAAACTTTTCAACAGCTCTGCATAACTCATCACTCTTAAGCATATCCATATCCTCAAAATTAAAGCATATTTCTCTAGAAACAGATTTAGCTAAATCATTTATGAGGTCATGCATCACAAATCGTGTTTGGCTACTGTTTGACTGCTGGAAAAATGATCGCGACAGTAACTCATTAAAACATTTCAAACCCAAATCCTCCATTTGTGTCCCTCCTTTAGGTTGTTGTAAGAAACCCTCCGCCATCCACAATTGAACCAGCTCATCCTTGTCAAATTCATAGTCCTTCGGAAATATAGCGCAATAAGCAAAGCATCGTTTCAAATGGGAAGGAAGATGAAGATAGCTCAGCCTCAGAGCTGGCATTATGTCACTTTTTTCTTCAGGCAAATCCCATATCTTGCTCATCAATATGTCCTTCCATTCACCCTCGTTAAATTTAGTGCGAAGCAGACCTCCCAAGGCCTTAGCCACAAGTGGCAACCCTTTGCATCTCTTCACTATTTGCTCGCCAACCAATCTTAAATTCGGGTAATCATCGAAATTTTTGGCTCCAAGAGCATGAGAGGTTAATATTGAGAGACAATCATCATACGACAGTTCCTTCAAAGCGTATCCCCTGCAGTTAGCTACAACTGCTGCAACTTGTTCATTCCGAGTTGTGACCAGTATTTTACTTCCAGCAGCCCCTGCTGCAAAGGGTCTGCATAGAATATCCCAAAGTTCATAATTCTCATTCCACATGTCATCTAAAATGATCAAAAACGTTCTTCCCAGCAGCTTCTTCTCTAGCTGCTCTTGAAGTGAATTTAAATCCTTTGACTCGCCAATATCAGAAGCAATAGCATGAAGCAAGGTCTTTGTCACCCTCAGCAAATCAAATTCCTCAGAGACACAAACCCAAGCTCTCAACTCAAATGAAGTCTTAATTCTCACGTCCTTATAAACTAACTGAGCAAGAGTAGTTTTACCTACTCCTCCCATACCTACAATGGAAACCACACCAATATCACCTTTACTCATTTCTCTGCCATCTATCAACAAGTTTACAATGGCATCTTTATCACTTTTCCTACCATAAACACGAGACTCGTCAACAAGAGAAGTGGTGCAACTCTGAAATACTTTCTCAGACCTCCCTCTACCAATCTCTTCTAAACTCAAATAATTCTTTCGTGCCACTAACTCATCAAACTTTGCAGTAACTTCTTGTATTCGGGACTTCATCTTGGCATCAAACTTAATAGCATTTGGATTGATAGCACGGAAACAAGATGGAAAGAAGTTCCATACCTTAGTGGTGCTTGGTGAAGACAGAGTGTGCTTCATTTGTTTCCGCCGCAAAGCCTCGGTGGCAAGTTCGTCAACAACATCTTCGGCATCAAAGGCAACATCCTGTAAGTCCCCGAGCCAAAGTCTGACAGATCGAGTTGTGATTTGCTTTTCTTCGGCATCCTCAAGCGAGGCGTTCAGTTTAAGCAGCAAATTCTGCCACTTATTCAATTCGGGTACAAGTTGCTCATCCCGTGAGAATTTATGGAAGTCGGGGGACAACAGAGTTTCACAGAGGGAGCGGAAGCAAGCAGAGAGCAGAGCATCAGCAACACCAGACACAATAATTTCCATCTGAGTGAAATCGAGAAATGGAAGAGGATTATCTTAAGCTTCCTTTGTCTTGAATATCATCATCATCATCATCATCATCATCATCAAGTATCAAGTCATGCACTCTTTAGACAACATCAAGTGATGATCACTAGAGAGTAGGCATGAGATGTGCACTGTGCAGAGTCCAGTTGCCCTTGGCGACCAACCAAATACTTGGAATAATAAGAAGACAATACCCGTAACACTTTTTGCCTTCAGATTCATTCCGGAAAAGAACTAGTTAAAACCCCAACCTGAGTTGAAATATGTCAAGAAAAAGGAAATAGAAAACACACTCGGACAGTCCAACAAAAATACTGACATTGATATTTATTTGGTTATTATTTAACCCATATGTTTTATAATATTGTTTCATAAAATAAAATAAGAATAGTTTCTTCAAAATTAATGAAAAAAAAATGACTAAATAACAATTAGTGCACCACCGACATCATCTTCTTATTGGTGTCTTTTGTCTAAATAATAATTAGTGCACCACCGACATCATCTCCTTATTGGTGTCTTGATTTTATACATATTTTAATAAATTTATGCATTTTAACCTTTTAGTTGAGTCCAAATCACAAGCTGTACCAAAAATAACTAAATTCACGTATTTGTGTATTGTTTAAGGATAATATAGTTCTTAACTCTTGAAAATATAATTTTGTTTTTATTTCGAAACTTTGATACCTATACATTCTTATTATTATTTATTTTGATTTTTAGATTGATATTTGAATTTGGATTCAATTAAAATTTGATAATATAAAACTAGATCTAGTGAAACAAGAACTGACCGATATAAAAATCCGAACAAAAATATTGAATTAATTGTCTTGAAAATTATTTAAAATTGGTAAAAATTAAAAATAAGACAGAAATCAATTATTGAACAAATTTAATAAAAAAATTAATCTTTTAGATTTTTATGAATTTTTAAAACAATTAATTTAATTATTGTTAGTTTGATGATTGAATTAATTAAGCTGGTCAAATAAAAAATTAATAGTTTGATTTATTCAACCATCAGTCTGATTATTAAAACATTAAATATAACACTTTAAAATTGTACTGTATTATCACTTAAAAATTTATTAATTTTTTAAGTTCATAGATCAAAATAAACTTAATTGTTAAATTCAAGTACCAAAATAGATCAATAAAACATACAACTACCAAAGTGAACTTAATTACCAAATTAGAAAGTAAAAATCAATTAACCCTCATTTTAACTTCCATATAAATCTAAATTCATATTCTAGATCTGAATACCAGTATTTTCCCTCTAATTATGATTTCAAATTTAAGGCTTAAATAAAAGTAACTGAAGCGTTATTATTGAGCTTAATTGTAAGAACATTTGGGGATAAAAAACGCTTTTGAGATAAAAACATTACTAGACAAAATGTTTTTAAACTTCTTAAAAGTATTTCTGCGACAAAAAAATGATTTGCAAAAACACTTTTTTGGACCAAATGCAGAAGTAGAAATTTTTAACTTTTACACAAAAGTGTATTTTGACCCAAAAGTACTTCTCAGAAACAATGCTAAACTGGCTCTAAGATACCACCTTCATTCCCATTTCTCTACCTAGCCTGCTTGCTTCTTTGTTAGCTGAACATGTTGACTTCCCTTTCATTATTATCCTCAATTGAGTTATTATACCCAAGCATTTTAGTTACAAATCCATAGTAACTAGTAGCATATCTATCCATGGAAGCGCAAAAAGATAAACACTATATTTTATCAAAAACACATTTCACAACAGAATTGATCTTCAAACAAAAAGGCTGGTTTAGGTTGCATTGCTTGGGGAAAAAATCTCCTCTAATCCATGCTGAAGGTTCTTGTGTTAGAACTTGGGGCCCTATTTGACAAAGCATCATTACTATTCCTTCACATTACCATAAGATTCTGGCGGTGGCTTCACAATACTTAGTTGGCCTCCATCCTTGTTAGCAACGGTGGCTGCTTTTATCTCATTGCAGTGATTTATGAACTTGGTCAACTCCTGCTCTCATCAAGTAAAGAAGAGACTCCGTTACTGTTAGCAAACTCTGTCACTGTTATTCACAGTGCCAAGAAATACACGTATATCCGATGGAAAGAAAAGAAAATATATCTCTCCATGTAGCTTCATGAATCAATAATTATGATGTGCAATACCAGTCTTCCATTGGAAAAAAGAAATATAGCTCAAATGACCCCCATATACTCTTTAAATTCTTAAAATCTTCAACTAACACAAATACTCATAACGAACTCCAGCTTATATTCTATTTAGGCTAAGCTCAGCATAAGTCAAAGACTAAATAACAAACCTACATGTATGCACAGAACCGGACACTCAGTCAAGCAAGCGAGATAAAGAACTACACATGTAGATAGCGAAATTAAAAAGATTTTAAGTGATACAGTGGGTAGATCCAGCATCAAAATGAAACAATTATAAGGCCCCATAGATAAGCTGAAGTAAGCAAATAGTTGTCAAAACCTTCCAATTCCAGTGGCTAACAGTTTTGCTACTACGGAACCAAAACACAGTGGAACAAGTGAGAGATCAAGGTGAATTCAAGCTCACAGTTTTTCTTTAATACAAGTGAATCTGATCAAGAGTGCCATAGGATTGGTAATTTAACCACAAAATCGTTGCTAATATTTAATAATTGTGACCTGATACACCTAAAATCAGCAAAACGAAATAAATCCCAGCTAGCAAATTGAACCTCGACAACTAAACAAAAGCACTATAAGCAACTACTAATTCAATCTCAATTAAACTTAATCAAACAGCTCATAAAACTGCAAAACAACAGAAACAAGCAATAGATTCAAAGAAAATGAGCAAGGAAAGAGAGAAAATTGAATATTTACTCGATCAGCATCCATCTCTTTTGTCATCTTCGATGGTTTGACCACTCTCTTACCTGCAAAGAATCGATTTTTTTTAAAAAAAAATATAGAACCAAAACATTTTAAAAACAAAAGCTAAGAGTATTATATAAGTAAACAAGAAACCTTTGCGAATGTGAGGAACTTTTCCATGGCGATTGGGAGGGATTGTTTTCTGCTTTTTTTGCCCCTTGAACAGATTTCCTTTCTGCGTCATCTTTCTCCTCTCTACCTCTCTTAGATTGTTAGGGTTTGGGGTGGACAGCATGTATTTTTCTCTTAAGCGGGTGCGTCTTAAGGTTGAGGTTTTGTCATTTGGAGTGGAAAGGCCCATTGACCCATTTTATGTGGCCTCAAACCGCCCCCTTTTGGGTCTCTTGGCTTCTCCTATTTAAAAAGATTATATAAGTTTGGAGCTCATTCTAAAATTTTCCCCGTTAACATCCAATTGAAATAATTTTCTAAAAACTTTAAGGGGTTTCTTTTTCAAATTAATTATTTTCCAATAACATCTTAAGAGTTTCTAGTAAGACTTAATAACATTGAGATAAAATCAATCTCGAATTCAAGGAAATACTCAATAATACCAATGTTAGATTTGTAAAATAAATCTAAAATAAAATTGAATAAATCAAGATCTATTATGTCAAATCATCAAGAATAAAACTAAATACTGAAGCGTACTTGAATCCATGAATTCCTTGTTTATAATTTGGTATATATTAAAAAAGATATCTTGTTTATAATTTGGGGACATATTTGACCCATACTTTATTTAATAATTAAAGCCCAATAAAATTCTAACCAAATTAGATCACTTTTAATTTGGGCTAACCTATCATGATAGTAAATAATAACATGTAATTACCCTTATTATATATGTGATGTCCATATTTTCCAACAATCTCCCACTTGGACCACATATATATACTAATTACTCTATAATTACATGTCATTAAATAACCTTATGAGCTCAAAATTTTACTATCATATCCAAAAGGTATTCCGAACAATCTCGTCCATTAATTATGTTAACATAGAACCAATGTGACTTTCGTTACATATATCGTAACTAAATCCATCCATGATCACGTATATTAACACAACCAAATGACATAGATCAAGTATGGATGTGTAGCATGGAAATTACATGCAATATGATCTAAACATGTTTATTTCCAACTGGTCCTCTTTAAACTTAAGTGAGGTTAGTACCAAAATAATAAACATAATGAATAAACTGAATACTGTATTTCTGATCAAAAAATAACCAAATACATAAATGTCTGAAAACAAACATAAAATAAATAAAATATAAGCTCCCACTAAATCATGATATCCTCAAACAATGTAACACCCATATGAACAGTGTGCTCATGAAAGACCTTGGGTGGTAAACCTTTTGTTAGTGGATCTGCTATCATGGAGTTTGTCCCAATGTGCTCTATGGATATTTGACCATTTCGCACTCTTTCTTTTAAAACTAGGAACTTTATGTCAATATGCTTTGACTTAGATGAACTCCTGTTGTTATTGGAATACAGCACTGCTGACTTATTGTCACAAAATAATTTGAGTGGTCTTTCTACATTCTCCAAAATGCGCAGCCCTATGACAAAGTTCTGCAACCATATTCCATGGTTTGATGCCTCATAGCATGCTACAAACTCTGCTGTCATAGTGGAGGAAGCTACAAGTGTCTGTTTGACACTTTTCCAAGATATAGCTCATCCAGCTAATAAGTAAATATAGCCTGATGTAGATTTCCTACTATATTGGCATCCAGGGAAATCAGAATCAAAATACTCTATGACCTCCAAAAGATCTGATCTTTTATAAGTAAGCATGTAATCTTTTGTTCTCTGAAGATATCTCATAACCCTTTTGGCTGCTATCCAATGGTCTATACCAGGCTTGTTTAAATATCTGCCTAACATCCCAAAAATGTACGCAATGTCCGGACGTGTACAAACTTGAGCTTATATTAAACTCCCAGCAGCTGATGCATAGGGAATCTTTTGCATTTCCTAAATTTCAAGGTTACTTTTAGGGCATTGAGTAAGACTAAATTTGTCTCCTTTAGCGACAGGGGTGTCACCTAGTCTACAACTCTGCATACCAAACCTTTTGAGTACTTTATCGATATAGCTCTTTTGTGATAATCCAAGAATACCTCAAGATCAATCTCGATGTATCTGAATTCCTAAAACAAAAGAGGCGTCCCTAATATCTTTCATCTCAAAATGCTTAGATAAAAACCTCTTGGTTTCGTGCAATAAGCCTATATCATTAGCAACAAGCAAAATGTCATCAACATATAGAACCAGAAATATGTACTTACTCCCATTGAATTTTTGATACACACAATCATCAACAATATTCATCTCAAACCGAATGAAACAATTATTTGATGAAACTTGTGGTACTATTGACAGGAAGCTTGTTTGAGTCCATAGATGGATTTTGTCGATTTACAAACCATATTCTTTGAGTCTTCTGACTCAAAATTTTCTGGTTGCACCATATAAATTGTTTCTTCAATATCGCCATTAAGAAACGTAGTCTTAACATCCATCTAATGTAACTCAAGATCAAAATGAGCAACAAGCACCATGATTATCCTGAAGGAGTCTTTCGATGAAACTGGAGAGAAAGTCTCTGTAAAATCAATACCTTCTTTTTGAATATATCCTTTAGCTACAAGACGTGCCTTATATCTCTCCAAATTACCATTTGCATCTCTCTTGGTTTTAAATATCCATTTACAACCAATTGGTTTTGCACCTTTAGGTAATGGGACAAGTTCCCAAACTTTATTATCCTGCATAGATTTATACTCATCTTTCATGGCATCAATCCACTTTTGAGAATTAGAACTTTTCATGGCTTGATGAAAGTTGATTGGATCATCTTCCATCATTCCATTATCATCCTCATGTTCTTGGAGAAATATAATATAATCATCTGGAATAGCATTTCTCATTTCTCTTGTGGACATCCTTAATGGCACTTGTTCTTAAGGTTGTGAATTTGTTCTTCTGGAACAATTACATCATTTTGAATTGGAAATTGTTCAACATTGTCTTGTAGATGTTCTGGATTCACTTCTTGATCAATGATAGGTATAAGAACCTAAACATAGTCAAAAGTGATAATAGAAATTAAGTTAGAATCCAATTCTTCATCAAAAGCAATGTCTCTAACCTTATTTCTCCCCCCAAACTCAACATTCTCACAAAATATTGCAGTTCCCGTCTCAAAAATATTTCTTATTATGGGATCATAAAATTTATAGCCCCTAGATCGCTCAGAATAACCAATAAAGTAGCTACTTACTGTTTTGGAGTCCAATTTCTTTTCATGTGGCCTATAAGGCCTTGCCTCAACTGGACATCCCCAAATGTGAAAGTGCTTTAGACTAGGCTTTTGACCTGTCCAAAGCTCATAAGGTGTTTTTGCAACTGCTTTATTGGGTACTCTATTCAGAATATAAGCTACTGTCTTTAATGCTTCTCCCTAGAGGGACTCAGGTAAGGTATAATGAGTAATCATGCTCCTTACCATATCTTTAAGGGTTCTATTTCATCTTTCAGCTACACCATTCATACTAGGTGATCCTAGCATGGTGTACTGTGGGACAATTTTGTATTCCTCTAGGAATTTCACAAATGGTCCTAGACATTGTTCACCTGAGCCATCATATCTACCGTAGTACTCACCATCATGATCAGATCTGACGTTTTTAATCTTTTTGTTAAGTTGATTCTCAACTTCAGCTTTATAAGCTTTGAACATGTCCAAAGACTTAGATTTCTCATGAATGAGATATAGGTACCTATAACGTGAGTAATCGTCTATGAATGTTATGAAATATTGTTGACCATTCCAGGATGTCGTAGGGAATGACCCACAAATATCTGTATGAATTAATTCTAAGACGTCTGAAGATCTGTTGGCACCTAATCTCTTGGTTTTAGTCTGTCTTCCCTTAATGCAATCGACATAGACATCAAAGTCTATGAAGTCAAGGGACTCTAAAATACCATCAGACACAAGGCGTTCAACTCTACCTTTTGAGATATGGCCTAAGCGCTTATGCCATAATGATGTTGAATTTTCCTTATTTAATTTGCGTTTAATACCACGTGATTCCACATGCAAGGTTTCATTGTAGGATGCAACTGTTTCTAGCAAATAAAGGTTGTCATAAGTATTTAAATAACTAGTTCCAATAATATTTGAATTTAAAGACAAACTAAATTGATTGTTTCTGAATGAACAATAATATCCAAATTTGTCCAACGAAGAAATAAAAACTAAATTCTGTCTAAATGACGGTACAATAAAAGTGTCTTTTAAATCCAAATAAAAATCAGTTCCTAATAACAACCTAAAATGCCCAATCGCTTCCACTTCTATCGGTTTTCCATCACCCACAAAGATGTGTCTTTCACCATCACTTGGCTTTCGGTAACTCAAGCAATCCTGCATAGAAACACTTATGTGAGTAGTAGCACCAGAATCTATCCACCAAGTGTTTCTAGGTACTGAAGCTAAATTAATCTCAGAACAGACCAAATTAAGAATTATACCTTTCTTTGCACGCCAAGCATGATATTTGGTACAATCTTTTTTTACGTATCTAGACTTGTTACAAAAGAAACAACTCTCTGTAGCTTGTTCTTGTTTCTTTTGAGTTGGACCCTTAGCAGATTCATTCTGATATTTTCTTTTCTTGCCCTTGTCTTTAGGGGCATTAGCCAAATGAGCACTTTTAGACTTATCACGCTTCAACCTTTCTTCCTCTTGCACACAATGAGAAATGAGCTCATTTAGGGTCCATTTCCCTTTCTGACATTTATAACTAATTTTAAATTGATTAAGCTGTGCAGGAAGCAATACCAAAACCATAAGAACAAGCAATTCCTCAAAAAGCTCGATCTTAAGTGCCTTAAGTCTTGAAGTAGTATGGAATATCTCCATAATGTACTCTCTTACATTTCCTTGACCTTTATACTTCATAGACATCAAAGAAGTCAGGTGATGTCATCTCAACCTTATCGTTTTTAGCAAAACGTTTCTCAATTTCATCAAGGAAACCCTTGGCCTGAGTAATTTCTTCAGATTCTGTGCCTCTAAAGGCTTCTGGAATGCTGTGTTTCATGATCATTAGACTCATGCGATTTGAACGATCCCACCTCTCAAAATCCCTCTTAATATCAGGGGTGCTTTCCGCAGTGAGAGGTGCAGATTGTTCTTCCCTTAGTGCAAGGTCTATGTCCATATAGCCAAGCACTATAAGTATGTGCCTTTTCCATTCCTTAAAATTAGTCGCATTAAGCATGAGTATAGAATTTATATTAGCAGATATTATGGCTGTAGAAGATGAATTAGCTGAATATAAAACGAATAAAAATAAGCTTAAATCAATATTCATAAGTAAACAATAAATTCAAGATAATGGCTAATCCCATCCTAAGATACCAAACACAACATTAATATAAAGTCTTTGGGCAGTAATATTAACAGTAAGCGGTACTCTTGTTGTAGCAATCAAACATTGACAATAAATTATGTCAAACAATGAATTAATATTTGGACTAACTTATTGCTCACATAAAATACCTTATAATTGTCACACATTTATCACCACAGATGTCATTGAAATTCTGTCAAATATTAACTTACCTTTGGGTCAATCAATAAACGCATGAATCACAAAAACATATAACAATCTTAATATTTCAAATAAACTAATCTACAGAAAAGAGGTCACTTTGGCGGCATTTTGTTTCAACTAATTTATTTAAAATATTAGATATCCTTAATTAAAAGCCAAAATCTAAATTTATTTGTTTCAAAATATTTACCTTAATTTCATCTTTCAATCAAATTAAAAGATAATTACATATATATTTATATAAATTTCCAAAACAACATGCATTTATTATATATGTATATAATCAAAATATATATATATAAACTAAGTTATGCCTATTTACTGTTAACTTTTTATTTTTTAATCCATCGAAAAAAAAGAAAGAAAAGAAACCCTTAAAATTTTAATGGCATGCATTATTAGTGTGCTGTGATATAAGGACTAAAAATAAAAAACAAAACAGTATCATTGGTTGACTTCAAATTAAACTTTCATGCTTCTTTATTTATTTATTATAAAAACAAATACAAGAGTGTAGACATAAATTGAATTGCAGACCAATTCTACGAAGTAAGAATTTCAAATTAATTTTATTAATTTTATTTTTATAAATTCAAAAAAATTATATACTTCAATATAAGTTTTCAAAGATCAATATATATCCGAAATATAAAACCCATAAAATTTATTGGAACAATATCGATCTGCGTAGAATTACGAAGTAAGTGATCAACCTAATATTAATACAAAATAACAATTCAAAATGTTGATGACAATGCTTAAACTCTTTTGGAGTGAAACCCCTTCTGTCGTAACTTTCCTCTGTTGGAACGGCATAACTTGGTTTGCTAGAACATACAACAAAGTTCGTGAATAAAATAATTTGCAAGAAGTTGACCTCATTCGCTAGTGATTTCATCTTCAACTACCTCTAATATCAACCAAGAGATTGCTGATTCTATCTTTCTAACGTGCACTTTTGTATTTGGACTCAATGGCATGTATCTATCATTATTACAAAGCTTGACTATGCCCGCAACTTCAATTCTATTAAACTTTTGAGCCATTGTCAATATTTCTTTCGGTTCAGATATTATCCAATTCAATTTTGAAATAAAAAAAATATTTTGAATTAAAATATTATTTATAACGTCTTAAAATATAATATACGATAAGGAATTTTTTTAGATTTTGAATAAAATGTCAATATCCGTACACCTTTTTTGTCCTAGCTATACATTTCTCTTAGATGTTGATTGAGTCTTCCCTTTGCATTATCCATCTCCCTATATTGTGCTAGATTTTTTATGTTGTTTGTGCCTGAAATGAGCTTCCAATTCACTTTAGAACTTCCTAAGATAATATTGATCTATTCTTACCTATGTTCAGGAGACATCATTTGTTAACTCCTTCGTCCCACATATACATGAGAATCAGTCTCAGATAACAACCCTTGATTGGAGATGTGACTTTTGCATGCTTTTTTATAAAATTAACTCAAAAAATTAATTAATTATATAAATGACTTCTTTTTTTATAAAATACGTAAATAACTTAAAATTTACCGTATAAGTTAGTGGAGCCAAAGTATTTGGCACCACTAACATGCCACGTCAACAATTAAAATAAAATAAAAATTAATTTTTTGGTGGAGCCATATAAAATTGCGCCACCTGTATAAATATTAGGGAAATATTACAATTTTTGAAAAAATGAAGGGGCTTTAAACAAATTTTCCTTTTTCTAGTGGAGCCAAATAATTTGGTGCCACCAGATTCTGACGCCTCTACTACCTTTTGTCCTTTTTTTTGTTTTTTTATTTTTTATTTATTTGTTTTTTAAAATTGTTTATTATTTGTTTATAATATTTTAATGTATATTTTAAATGTTTTATAATATTTGTTTATTCAAACTTTTTTTTGAAAATTTATTTTTTTAAACTGTTTATTATTTGTTTTATAATATTTTAAATGTATATTTTAAATGTTTTATAATATTTTTCTATTCAAACTTTTTTTAAATTTTTTATTATTTATTTTATAATATTTTATTTGGTGGAGCCATTTACTTTATTACAAGTGTATTTTTTTAAAATGTGTTTTTTTAATATAAAAATTTAATATTTTAAATTTTATATTGGTGGAGCCGTTCTTTATGGCTCCACCACTTGGTTCTCTAACATATATAGAATGGTGAAATTGTTGTGTTTAGTTGGAGAGTTCAAAAATTCTATTGAAGATGAATAACAATGTGTTTTTGGTGTATGTTCTTTTTTATGGTGAAATTGTAGAAAGTGATGTTGGTTGTGTATTTCAAGGTCGGCAAAGAGTAAGGTTGCAATTCAAAAAAAATGTGAAGCTGGTAGAAATGAAAAGGAAGATCAATGCGAAAATAGCTATCCATTGTGGAAGGGCGACGTATAAATTATTTTACAAGTTTCCAATCTCTACAAATCCGTTGAAATATTGCAAGATGCAACTGTTAGATGATGATAACTTGGACACTATGATGAAATATGGTGGTCGACTGGGAGTGAGAACCTTCAACCAATTGAGTTATTTTCTGAGTTAGCGGACTTAGAGCTTATTAAGAATGTTAGTCCAATAAGTCAACATCGTGGATTTGACTTTGATCTTAATGTCGGATGGACAGACCAGTTAGAATGCGCAGGGACATCGCAGATACCCGAAAATCCAAATTATGGTGGGAGTTTGTATAACAACCCTACCCCCGGTCCCCGTCTACAAATACATTTAGAGGTGATAATAAGTCCAGAGACAGGCGCCGGAGGAAGGACCAATAATAGTGAAGATTCTGATCAGGACGTTGAAGATTTTAGTGACCCCGATGTTGATGAGGTTCCGGACGATATCGATGATGAAGGCCCTGGGAAGATTGAAGATGCTCACGGCCCTTCAGTCAGTAACCCGAGTCGTGGCATTGTTTTACAAAATGAACCTAGGGGCGACATGTTGAATGTAGATCCAGATGCAGCGCATGCATCAAAGTTCCCTGAGTACGCTAATATAGTACCTGCTCATAGATTGGCATCAAATTCGCGGTTGGGCAACGGTTTGAGAACAAGACGGACTGTGTGTTTGACATCAAACAGTACAACATGAAGTTGTCGATTGATTACAAGGTTGCCAAGTCTACACCGACATTATATATTAGGGAATGTTGGAGAGTTGACAATGGGTGTGGCTGGTAGGTTCGGGCTGTATTTATACAGAGGACCCAACAGTGACAAATACGAAAATTAAGAAGGACGTCATACATGTACTATTGCATGTATGACTCAAGACCACCGAAAATTGGATGCCAAAAGTATTTACAACTGCATCATGCCACTAGTGAAAGATAGCCCAATCATTCCTATGTTGACATTAATTACGGACATGCAAGCCCGATTCCAATATAGAGTGTCGTACAGGAAAGCGTGGTGGGCGAAACAAATGGCCATGCAACAATTGTATGGCGACTGGGATGAGTCATACAATGAACTTCAGGGTTGGATTTCAGCGATGGTGGAGTACATCCCAGGAATTGTCGTGGACTTGCAAACATTGCCTTATAGAGGCCTGAATGGACAATTGAAATTGGAAAGAAGAATTTTCTGTTGATTGTTTTGGACTTTTGGTTCATATGTTAGGGAATTCTCCCACTGTAAACCGCTAGTACATGTTGATACAACGTGGCTTTATGGAAAATACATGTAGATAATTCTAATTGCGGTTGCACAAGACGGTAATGGAAATGTACTACTGATCGCTTTCACCATCGTGGAGTCGGAGAACTCCGAATCGTGGGCATATTCATTCGAAACTTGTGAAGGCATGTTGTCAGGCAAGACATGTAACACCCCTTACCCGTATCCGTCACCGAATTAAGGTCACAGGGTGTTACATTTGATTGGTATCAGAGCTTACGGTTTAGTCGATTCTAAGACTACCGTAGCGCGTGTGAGTCTAGCTATACATGCCTTTGTTATATATTTGATAGTGTGGTAACTTCTGACATCTCAAACTGTATTTTATATAGTAAATGGATCTCGATCCCAACCGAGCCGTAGCAGATGATGTAGAGAGTGTAGCGCCTAACTGTGCACGTGGATCAGCGCCGGTAGACTCTCGACCAGTTTCGGGTAGCCACGAGGGGGAGGCTAAACAAGCCTTCTACCAGATGATGAACGAATGGTTTACCTAGTTTATTCAGACTAACCCGGCTGTACAACAACCTCCACCCCTGAATAGTTCAACTCTGGTACCTTCAGCACCTCCGATGATAGATCCGATGAGATCTAGTTGGCCTCCGGTTGATAAAATCAGGAAACACGGGGCCGAAGAATTTAAAGCTAATGATGATGACGATGCAGAACGAGCTGAGATGTGGCTCGATAACACTATTTGGGTACTTGATGAGCTATCCTGCACTCCTGATGAATGTCTGAAATGTGCTATATGCTACTTAGGGACACTGTATATCACTAGTGGAATACGCTAGTATCGGTGGTTCCGAGAGAAAAGGTGACTTGGGACTTCTTCCAGATCGAGTTCTGTAAGAAATATATCAGTCAGAGATTCATTGATCAGAAACGAAAAAAATTTCTAGAACTTAAACAGGGTCATATGACTGTGACGGAATATGAGCGGAAGTTTGTCAGATTGAGCCGATATGCCCGGGAGTGTGTATCAACTGAAGCCATCATGTGTAAAAGATTCGAAGACGGTCTGAATGAGGACATAAAGTTGCTAGTTGGTATTCTTGAAATCAAAGAGTTCGTGGTACTAGTCGAGCGAGCTTGCAAAGCTGAAGAGCTTGGAAAAGAGAAAAGAAAGGCTAAAATAGAAGCTAGAGACACTCGTAAAAGATCATCGAGTAAGATTTTCCATTTAGTGCCTAAGAAATTCAGAGATGAAATCAGTCAACATAAGGTTACTTCAGACTTCTCTAGACTAGATCAAGCACCGGCGGGTTCTCACGCTATTTCGATAGCCAGTGTTGGTAATGTTCAGCAAAATCGGGTTGAGTGTAAGCATTGTGGAAAATGGCATTCTGGGAGTTGTAGATTCTGTGATCGGTCCTGTTTTAAATATGGATCATCGACCATTTTATTCGAGAGTGCCCGATGCTAGTTGAGCAAAATACTACTCCGAACACCAAACCGAGCAACGCGTCAGCACGAGGCAGACCACCTCGACAATCAGGAAATGTAGGTGTTAGTCAAAAAGGAGCTAGGGACACTGCAGTTCGATCAGAGGCTCGAGCACCTGTTAGAGCATATGCTATACTACCAGAGAGGATGCTTCTTCCCCAGATGTTATCACCGGTACTTTCACCCTTTATGATACTACTGTGATTGCATTGATTGATCCTGGTAAGACTCATTCATATGTGTGTGAAACTTTAGTATCCAGTAAGACTCTACCTATTGAGTCTACTGAGTTTGTGATCCATGTGTCCAACCCTTTTGGTAGATATATTTTTTGTTGATAAAGTGTGTAAAGATTGCCCTTTGATGATTCGGGATTCCTGCTTTCCAGCCGATCTAATGTTGTTACCTTTCTATAAGTTTGATATAATTTTGGGAATGGACTGGTTAACCTTGCACGATACAGTGGTGAATTGCAAGAGAAAGATTATTGATTTGAGATGTCAAAACGGTGAAATCAGCCGGATTGAATCAATTGATCTGAGTGGGTTACCGGTAGTGATATCCTTAATGTTAGCCTGAAAGTATGTGAGAAAAGGGTGTGAAGCTTACTTGGCTTATGTGTTGGATAATAAAGTGTCCGAAAAGCAGATTGAATCTGTACCAGTTGTGTGTGAATACCCAGATGTGTTTCTCGAAGAATTACCAGTTTACCACCATTACGAGAGGTTGAGTTTAACATTGAACTAGTACCGGGAACGACTCCGATTTCGATAGCTCCGTATCGAATGGCACCTACTAAGTTGAAAGAGTTGAAAGCACAGTTGCAAGAATTGACAGATAGGGGTTTTGCGCGACCGAGTTTCTCTCCCTAGGGTGCACCAGTTCTGTTTGTGAAAAAGAAAGACGGGACTATACGAATGTGTATTGATTACCGGTAGCTGAATAAAATGACAATAAAGAATAAATACCTGTTACCTCGAATTGATGATTTGTTTGACCAGTTGAAAGGGGCTTCAGTATTTTCAAAGATAGATTTGAGATCAGGCTATTATCAGTTGCGAGTCAGAGATACGGGTGTGTCAAAGACTGCGTTCCGAATGAGGTACGGACATTTTGAGTTTTTGGTTATGCCTTTTGGACTTACTAATGCACCTGCTGTTTTTATGGATCTGATAAATCGGATCTTCAGACAGTTTTTGGATCGGTTTGTAGTAGTGTTTATTGATGATATACTGATCTACTCCAAAGATGAAACCGAGCATGCCGAGCATTTGAGATTGGTGCTACAAACTTTGTGAGATAAACAGCTGTACGCAAAGTTTAGTAAGTGTGAATTCTGGATGAAGGAAGTTAGCTTTTTGGGTCATGTCGTGTCAGCATCGGGTATTCGTGTTGACCCGAGTAAAATATCGGCTATTCTTGATTGGAAACCACCAAAGAATGCTTCTGAAATCCGAAGCTTTCTAGGACTTACGGGTTATTACCGACGATTTGTGAAATGTTTTTTCATAATAGCTAACCCGTTGACAAAGCTATTGCAGAAAGATGTCAGGTTCGAGTGGTCGGAAAAGTGTCAGAAAAGTTTTGATCAGTTGAAAGTCCTTTTGACCGAAACTCCAGTGTTAGTTCAGCCTGAATCGGGTAAAGAATTTGTTGTTTATTCTGATGCTTCTTTGAATGGTTTGGGCTACGTTTTGATGCAGGAAGGTAAATTCGTAGCCTACGCTTCGAGACAATTGAAGCCGCATGAAAGAAATTACCCGACACATGACTTAGAACTCGCAGCTATTGTGTTCGCATTGAAAATTTAGCGTCATTGCTTATACAGTGAGAAATGTCATGTTTACTTGGATCACAAAATTTTGAAGTATTTGATGACTCAGAAAGATCTGAACTTAAGACAACGCAGATGGTTAGAACTGTTGAAAGACTATGAGTTGGTGATTGACTACAATCCAGGGAAAGCTAACGTTGTCGCAGATGCGTTAAGTCGAAAATCATTGTTTGCGCTTCGTGCATTGAACGCACAGATGGTTATGTCAGGTGATGGTTCAATCATAGCCGAGTTAAAAGCAAGACCGATGTTTATTCAGCAAATTTATGATGCACAGAACAAAGATATGATCGCTAGATGAGTTCAGTGTGAAAATGATGCAGAATCAGAGTTTCAAATTGATGCAAATGATTGTTTAAACTTCAAAAGCCGAATATGTGTCCCGAAGAATGTGGATTTGATTCATATGATTCTGAGTGACGCTCATAGTAGTCGATTATCGATACATCCGAGTTGTACAAAAATGTATAATGATTTGAAATAGTTCTATTGGTGGCCCGGTATGAAACAGGATATATTTGAATTTGTTTCAAAGTGTTTAATTTGTCAGCAAGTAAAAATAGAACATCAAGTGCCTTCTGGGTTACTTCAGCCGATCATGATACCTGAATGGAAATAGGATAGAATCATTATGGGTTTTGTATCCAGTTTGCCTACGACACCGAGCAAGAAAGATGCAGTCTGGGTTATAGTGGATCGATTGACCAAATCAGCTCATTTTGTACCAGTTCGTACGGACTATTTGCTGGATAAACTTGCTGAGTTGTATGTATCTCAAATTGTGAGATTACATGGTGTGCCTAGTTCTATTGTTTCAGACAGAGACCCGAGATTCACGTTGCGGTTTTGGAAGAAGTTACAAGATGCTTTAGGTACTAAACTCCACTTTAGCACAGCCTTCCATCCGCAGATAGACGGTCAGACTTAGCGACCCATTCAGATACTTGAGGACATGTTGAGATGTTGCGTTCTCGATTTTGAAGGTACATGGAAAAGATACTTACCTTTGACTGAATTTGCTTATAATAACAGTTTTCAATCGAGTATCAAAATGGCACCTTATAAAGCTCTTTATGGCCGCAAGTGTCGTATACCGTTGTATTGGACTGAGCTTAATGAAAGCAAAATACACGGGGTTGATTTGATTAAAGAGACTGAACAGAAAGTGGCTGTGATCAGAGATACTTTGAAAGCTGCCTCAGATCGACAAAAGCCTTATGCTGATTTAAAGCGTAAAGATGTTGAATTTCAAGTCGGAGATCGAGTGTTTTTGAAAGTTTCCCCGTGGAAGAAGGTGCTCCGATTTGGTAGAAAAGGAAAACTAAGTCTGAGGTTTCATCGGACCGTACGAGATCATCGAACGTATTGGGCCTGTTGCTTATAGATTGAAGTTGCCCTCTGAATTGAAAAAGATACACAATGTATTTCACGTTTCGATGCTTCGTAGATATAGATCAGATCCGTCACATGTGATCACTCCGTCAGAGATTGAAACCCGATCCGATATGATGTATGAGGAAGAACCGATCCGTATTTTAGCTCGAGAAATGAAAGAGTTAAAAAACAAGAAAATTCCGTTAGTGAAAGTGTTATAGAATCGGCACGGAGTTGAAGAGGCTACGTGGGAGCCTGAGGACTCATTGAGGCAACAATATCCAACTTTGTTTAACGGTAAGATTTTCGAGGACGAAAATTCCTAAAAGGGGGAGAGTTGTAACAGACCGAATTTGACCCTAATCGGAACGGTGGTTTCGGGACCACGAATCCTAGTTCGAGAAATATTTTAATATTATATTTTGTGTTTGTTATATGTGAATTAATGTGTGTGAAGGTTTCGTGGAAAAATTTAATCGTTTGTGTGTTTAATTTAATAAAAAGGATCAAATAGCTAAAGTGGTAAAAGTAGTGAGCATGAATTAAGAAGATCAAATTGAATTGTTTTGGTCAAGTGAGGACTTGCATGTCAATTCTCCCCATTTCATGGTAGTGGAAGGCATAATCATTAGTTTACTTATTATATTAATTTTCTTAGTTAGTGGTGTTTTATTTATGTTATAATTGAGTAAATGGAGTAATAAAAAAAAAAGAAGAAAAAGTGTTCATCTTTTACTCTTCATTGCCGAAACTTTGAGGAAGGGGAAGGGGAAGGATTCTCACCATTTCTAGCCATTTCATGTTCTAATTAGGTGAGTGTTCAAGTTTATTTCTTGATGATTTTTGTAAATTAAGGTAGTCATCTTACAAATTAGCTAACCCATGACCGAATTTTTGCTATAGATATGCCTTTCGAAAGTTGCCATGAAAATGATTTCTCTTCTGTTTGAGTGTTTTAAGTTTAATAAGCTATATGTATGTTAGATTATTAAGTTTCATTACAATCTTTAATGGAGGTTAACTCAATTAAGAATTGGTGAGAAGAGGAACTCATGGATGAACTAAGTAGCTTGAATAATGAAAGAACTGTGATGATAGTAGTATTATGAACATTCGGCTTTGGCTTGATGTGGTGGAAAATTTTGGTAATTATTTTTTGGAGTCTTAAGGACTTATTTGTAAATAGTATTTAATTATTGTGTTAAAAATGCAATTTGACATTTTGTATAGATGTAATAAATGAAGGAGAAAATTCAATTCTTAAATTTTTAATTTAAATTATGTGTATTTTTTAGTGAAATGCTTTGGGGAGTAAATGATAAGAATTAGAATTTTGGGGTTAAAGTAGAAAATTTATAATTTTGAGTTTTGAGCAAATAAATAGAATGAATGTGAACAAACCTTATTTGACATTTCATAGATCGAGAACAAAAAGAGAAGGAACTAGATCGGGGAAAGGCTAAGGTGAACGAATAGCCAGAAATTTCGAATCTATCGACTTCTAAGGTAAGTCCTTAAGCAAATTTATGCCGAGGAATTATTTACGAAAGTAGTTCATGATAAAATTTGGAATTTAAGGCATGAAAATATATGTAGGCCGAATGTGGGGTATGAAATTGTAGTAATTTTTTTTGTTGAATGTGATGTGAATAATTATGTTCGGTTTAACATGTAATTGTAAAATAAAGTATACGAGATGGAAGTGATTTTAGCATTAAGTAATGTGTATGGGAATGTTGATTGGGTTGATATTCGGGCTTTAAGCCTCGCAGGCCTCGTGCCGGTGTTATTAATTGGGCTTTGAGCCAAGCAGGCCTTGTGCCGGTGTTACATATCAGGCTTTGATGCCTAGCAGGCTTAATGCCGGTGATGCATATTAAATGGAGAAACCATATATTATTCGAGGTGAAACATAGTCATTGTATCGAGTTGAAAGCTCAGGTAAGAATAAGCCCCTTTATATTTACCGGGAGTAAGGTAAGTTGTGTTTAATACTACTTGAGTTGGGATAATACGATAAGAATGGTGTTATGTGCAATTGAGCTTACAATCGATGTGTATGAATATTATGTGTAAGATATTGAGTGTGGTAACATAGTTGATGTAAAAGTTGTACTTATATGACTTGGAACATGTGATCCATGTAAGGTATATTTACTTTTAATTCGATGAAATACAAGATTATGGTAACGAAGTGCAATTATTTAGGTTAACGAACTGTTAGTATTCGGCCTTGTAAAAATTCGCATATTGAAATGTTTATATTCAATGTCATGGGTTTAAAGATTAAAAGGTTTAAGTGTTTGAATGTTGTATTATTATTTGCTTGGGACTTACTAAGCTAGTAAGCTTACTCTCTATGTGTTTACTTTACTGTTTTATAGATTGTTGATTCAGCTACGGGCTCAGAGGATCGTCGTAGAAGTTGACCACACTACCACCCCTTTTGGTACTTAAGTTTAATTTTTGAATCAAAGGCATGTATAGGTTGAATTACGAATTAATTGAATGATGTTCAGTCTTGTAATTATATATATAGCCCTGCGAATATGGCTATTTCTTTTGTTAAACTTTACTTATGTGCTAGGTATAATAGCATGTCCAATTGTTGATGATTAAGTGTAATAGTTATGTTCGGTAATGATACTGAGTATATTCATGTTATTATTTTGCATGGTTGTGAAGGTATTAGTTAGTATATGTATTCGGTCACTGTATGTATATATAATAGGTGTGGTTTGGTTTTGTGGTTCATATCATTTTGAGTCTAAATAATGTTTTGATAGTGCATATTTGGTTAAATTATATATATATTCAAGCTATATAATAATATTTCATAGTTTATATGTACAACCGTTTGATGTATTTGCATTTATATATATACATACACATGTTTTTACAATGGTGATTTACTAGCATATTTAATTATATGAATTTGATGTATAATGGTAAGTAATAAGGTATTACATGACTCATTTGTGAATGAATTGTATGCGAAAATGATATTTGTTAAATAGGAAATTACAACCATTACATGTATATGGAATGTATTGAAATTTCGTTTGATTAAAGTATTAATAACCATTTAGTTTTATTTGGTGCTTAAGTGAGCAGAGAGTGAATGGTGTTTTGATACATGATCTAGTAATGTGGTAAAGTTAAGCATAATGTATATATATTCGGCCATATTGAACTTAGGATATGTTCGGCCATAGCATATTAAAAATAAGGTTGCATGTGTATTTGGTAAATGAGTAGGTATGTTTTGGCTGATTATATATTTATGTGGTGCGAGTATTTATATATACATACATATTTGTTGTTTTGGATAGTTGCTAGTAGATGAGTAAAACAAGATTATAAAAGAAATTTGTATGGAATTACTTTTGCTATCCAAATTGAATATGGAATATATGGATAAGAGTGACTGTTATAATTTGATTTATCGTACTATGGTTTTTTTTTTTTTTGAAAATTCAGTACTTGCTTATGATTGTTAAACCATTCATCGATACATATATTGTTATAAAGCAAAGTGTTTAAATTTATGATAAGTAACACCCTGTGACCTTAATTCGGCGACGGATACGGGTAAGGGGTGTTACAAGACAACATTTGCATTATCTCTGACAGATCGAAGGGCCTTGTTGCTGCGATTCGGTAATCTGAGGTTCTGTGGAGGTCCATCTACTGTATTTAGCACATCACAGTCAACGTCTACAATGTGTACAAGAACAAAAACTGGCACAAACAAATCGTGAACATGGTTAAAAATATCGTATTTAAATTTGTATTTGTAAATATTTTGAGTCAATTTTCTAATTAGGATGGTAACATGTTTTATCAGAATACATACGTAGGATACAAGCTAGAAGCACACCGATTCAGACAGAAGTTGGCGAGGTTAGAAACTGATATGGCAGGGTCCAAACCTTCTCTCAGATAGTGGTTGGGCAACATGGAGCCATGGCAATGAGCTCAATATTTTGACGAAGGGTACCGATATGGTCATATGACGGCCAACCTCGTTGAGGCCGTTAACTCCGTCTTGAAGCATACGTATCACTTACCAATTTTAGTGGTTTTTTCAACCACATTTTACAAGCTGGCAACCTTAATGCCAAAAAAAAGGGTTGAAACAAGCAAAACAGTTAGAGGCAGGACATGTGCACGTCGAAGATATCAAGGATACCTTGAAAGAGAATGCTCAAAGGGTCAGGTCGATGAATGCAGAACTATATTCTGAAACTTGGAAACTTTTCAAGTGATAGAGTACATCGGTCGTCAGTCGGGGATCTCCTCACGGCCCTACAAAGTTGATCTCCGAAATAGGCGGTGTAAGTGCGAATGTTCCAAACACTACGATACTTGTGTGCGCATGTGGTTGCAGCATCTGCTACCTACAATTTGAATGTCGAGCAATATATCAAATATGTGTACATGTTTGAATGTACGTTATGTATTTGGGGTAGCGAGTTCCCTGTATTAAGGGATGTATCGACATGGGAAATGCAACCGCCTGCATTTGAGATGTTGCAATGCTCGGTGCAGAATACGACATCCACAAGAACTGCACAATATAACATAATGAGTCAAGTTACATCACATACTGCAAACGGATAAGTTAAATCAATGTTACTTAAACCATATTAATATATATTACTTTCTTTCCGACGGATGCCTCTATCATTTGGCGGTAAATGATTTATGTCTGGCTCACACCAATTCCTGGAGACGTGGCCCATCTGAAACCGAAACAAACACGTTAGCACTTAAAATTGGGAAAATATTATCCATACTTATGATTTGTTAAATGTTAAGTATAATTTTGTTTTTACCTATTTACAAGTGGCCGCAAATATGGTTGGTGCTTAACAGCAGCTACAAAATGGCATCCTGTATAAAGCCCAGGACTACAGTAGACCCAAACAACTAGCCATGTTACTAACCCCATGGTACAATATGGCCAACATTGATGATCCGCAGCTGTAAGTGCCAGCACGAGAGAAATCCTCTAATAGAGACAAGTACTTTAAGTGGACCCTATTAGGTGTGTTGTCCAGCATAAGTACCCTCCGATCAGTTGCATAATATAGACTCGAGCAACACACATCACCTCGTGCTTAGTGGCGGTGCTCGATAACTCCTTAAAATTTGCTTTCAACCATGCCAATGTCAAGCATGTGAAATTTTGTTCCCCATTACTAAGGGACCGTCCAAGAAATCTGTGGTATAGTACTGAAGGTTCCAGCACTTTGCTTCGACTCGTGATCACAACACCGTCAACTTGTAACCCAAGTTGCATAGCGACACCTTCCAATGTGATAGTGCACTCCCCGCACAGCATAATGAAGGTGTAGGTCTCTGTACACCACCGCTCAACCAAGGTGGATATTAAGTTCGCCCTTAGGTCAAACCTTCGGATCAATGCGCATCCCCAAATCTCGCCAACTGTAAGTATGACATGATCCGCTTGTCCGAATCGTACCTGGGAAAATGAAACCGCGACCTCAAAACCCGATACCCATCCTGTATGGTAAAATTTTTATAAAAATATGATAAATCAATTATTTATATAATTTAAACATAAAATTATATATTGAAGAGTAAAACTGAAAGCTTGTGAAAACAAAAACATCGCACTTATATTATACCAACGTAGCCATTCTAAGTATTTTTTATTTAAGTTAAATTAAACGAGTAATAAAATTAATAATAAAACGAAGATTTTTCATAAATATTAATAATAACACGTAGATATCAAATGTAATTTTCAAATCTCTTTGAAACTTAAGTACCATTAATTCTCTTTCATTATTATGTCCTAATCATAGTTAAGCATTAAAACAAAAGGCAACCATATAACTACAAAAAGTATATCAAGCAATAATGTCCTTAAAAAAATAGGTGGTATGGGTAAATATAAAAATATAAAAAGACTTATTTTTATTGTATCAATATCTATAATAATACATAGAGTTTTGCATATAATATAAACCAAACATATTTAAACTCGAAAATTTATCTTACATACAAGAACTTTTATAAAAAAATATATATTCATTCATTAAAGATAAATTTAATCGTAACTCTAATAATTTTAAGCTTGATTCAATCTGATTTGAACACTTATAATATGATATATAGATTAATTGAAGCCAAATTAATATATATTCCTAGTCTCCTCATGTGAATGTGACTTTTAGTTTTTATTTAGGTGGTGTCAAATTAGTGGAAGACAAATGTAACTTTTTTGTACCCCACAAATGGAACCAAGCACAACAGCAATGCAAAATTAAGTAGAAAGGTCGTCATATTAAAAAAAATTAATATATACATTTATGATCGTGTCATAAATTAAAAATTTTATTATTAACACGTAGAGATCAGTTTCATGGAAAAAAGAGTTAAAAAGGGTTAATAACAACCAAATAGAGATCAGTTTCATGTAATCAAAACACGTTAAGTAAAGTAGCGCTGAGCAAGAAAAAATGGAAAACTAAAAAGAAATTTTTTTATTTAATTTATAATTAATTTTACTCTTTCATTGATTCTCGATGAAGTGTGATCTGTATTTATTCGAGAAGATATTTTGATATCTGCATAATTTTTTCTAAAAATCACTTAAATTAAATATAATTAATTATTATATTACAGTAACTATAAAATATAAAATATAAAATACAAACTATAAATACCTTACGAGGTTTTTTTTTTTTCTCTTTTTTTCCTTCTCTTCTTCTACAAAATACAATATACTTGAAGGGAGACCAAAACCCCGCCTTCTTAAATAGAGACGTTGGTTCTTCTTCTCATTTTCTATTTCTTTTTTCTTTTTAAAACTAACAATTATAAACATTATAAACCTATTGACCAGTCACATCACTGATGTCACTTACACAATATGAACAGGCATGATATATATTTTCAATTCTTTAATATATATATTTAAAAAAAGTCATAATTTTTTTAACAAGTAAATCCTTTATTTATTTTTTTCCATTCAATTCAACTTTCATTTTTTTATCCTCCGTTTTTTATTTCTATTAAAAATGTCCCTTTAATTTTCTTGATTTCATATTACATAAATTATTTACATGAAAATTATATTTCACAAAATAACTATCAATTTACATTATTCAAAAAATATATTTTATAAAATATAATTTTACATTTCAAACATTCTAAATAGTTTCACTTAACTTACAATATATCATTTTACAACATAAACAACTTTTTCAATACTAAAAATAAAGAAATGATTTTTTTCAAAACCGACAATATTGTGTCTTAAAAACAAAACATAATTAAATGTTTTTGTTCAAAACTGACATCATTCTATCTTACAAATTGAAAAATAAATTGTTTAACCGTAACAAAAGTGACTTTCTCCGTGTTATTAAATTGTAGCTCAAATGTTGCCGATATTGATTATCTCACTCATGCGCTTCGATTTGAGATTCCTTTTAACCTTCAAACATTCCATTGACCTATGGAATCCCAAATAATCCACCCGTTGGTTGCATAACTAATTTGAACCCGTTACCAAATAAATAATTGGCATTCGAAAATAGCCATTAAATTTACCAGTGTCAAAGCTCCACTAGATTATCGTTAAACAAAACATACCTTCAAATTAAAAAAAAACACAAATACATAAAAGAAAAGCTTATCATATCTCTCCCATTCATCCTCTGACAAAGTATAAGTAATTTTTTTTTCTTTCGACTCAGTTCATGTGTCATTGAGAGGCTTATATATACAAATTTGGCCACACCAAATAGAATGGCTCCACCAAATAAAATATTGTTTTAAAAAATTTTAAATATAAAAAATAAATTAAAAAAGAACGTATTGGTGGCACCATTTAGAATGGCTCCACCAAAAAAATATACATAAAATATTATAAAAATAAAAATAAACAAATAAAGAAAAACAAAGAATAAACATATAAGAAAACAGAAAAAAGGACAAAAGGTAACAGAGGTGTTGGAATCTGGAAGTGCCAAATTATTTGGCTCCACCAGAAAAAAGAAAATTTGTTTAAAACCCCTCATTTTTTCATCCCATTCATCCTCTAACAAAGTATAAGTAATTTTGTTTTCTTTCAACTCATATTCATGTGTCATTAAGAGTAGAGGTGTGCATGGGCCGGGCGGCCCGGCCCGACCCGACCCGAAGGCCCGCCCGAAATGTGGGAGGGTTTGGGCAAAAATATAGGCCCGAAAAATGGGCTTGGACAAAAAAATAAGGCCCGTTTAAAAAATGGGCCGGGCTCGGATAAGGCATTTTTGGCCCGGCCCGAATTCATTAAAGGAAAAAAAACTATTTTTTAATATTATTTTCTTATTATTTTTCTCCTTATTTTGCTACCATTTTACTATTATGTTTCTATTATTTTGTTGTTATTGTTTAGATATTATATAAAACTTATTTTATTGTTAATTTTGTTATTATTTTAAAGATATTTGTTAATTTTATTATTATTTTAGAGGCATTTGCTTGTTAAGTTGCATTTATTTTAGTGTTATTTAAGTGTACATATTTTTTAAAATTTATTTTCAATTTGTTGAAAAATATTTATTTTGATTTTTTTAATATTTTTGATGTATTATATATATTTAAAAATTATATAAAATAATATAAAAATTAATACGGGCTGGGCCGGGCTCAGGTTTTAGCATTTTATATGGGCCGGGCTTGGGCAAAATTTTAGGCCCATTTTTTGGGCCCGACTCGGCCCGATCCCATTGAACGGGCCTAAATTTTTATTTGGGCCCGGCCCGGCCCGACCCATGCACACCTCTAATTGAGGGGCTTATATATATAAATTTGGTCATGCTAAATAGAATGACTCTACCAAATAAAATATTAAATTTTAAAAATTTTAAATATAAAAAATAAATTTAAAAAAATGTATTGATGGCGCCATTTAGAATGATTCCACAAAAAAATATACATAAAATATTATAAAACAAATAATAAACGAATAAAGAAAAACAAATAAAAAACAAAAAAAGGGCAAAAGATAGCAGAGGTGTTAGAATCTGGTGGCGCCAAATTATTTGGCCCCACCTGAAAAAAGGAAAATTTGTTTAAAGCCTTCCTATTTTTTCATCCCATTCATCCTTTAACAAAGTATAAGTAATTTTTTTTTTACTGCAACTCAGATTCATGTGTCATTGAGAGGCTTATATATATAAATTTGGTCACGTTAAATAGAATGGCTCCACCAAATAAAATATTATTTTTTTAAAATTTTAAATGTAAAAAATAAATTAAAAAAGAACGTATTTGTGGCGCCATTTAGAATGGCTCCATCAAAAAAAAATACATAAAATATTATAAAGCAAATAAGGAAAAACAAATAAAGAAAAAAGAAAAAAAGGACAAAAGATAGCAGAGGGGTTGGAATCTGGTGGCGCCAAATTATTTTGCTCCACCAGAAAAAGAAAAATTTGTTTAATGCCCTTCATTTTTTCAGAAATCGCAATATTTCCCTAATATTTATACAGGTGGCATCATTCTACATGGCTCCACCAAAAAATAATTTTTTTTATCTCGATTACTGACGTGGCATGTTGGTGGTACCAAACACTTTGGCTCTACCAACTTTTACTGTAGATTTTAGGTTATTTACGTATTTTATAAAAAAAAGTCATTTACGTAATTATTTAATTTTTTTGGGTTAGTTTTATAAAAAAAGCATGACTTTGCATAAAACCTTTCACAATAGAAAATCATATGGTTGTTACTATCTTTCACCATGATCTTGCACCAAAAGCTGTCAAGTTCTTTTACTTTTTTAGTCACTAGAGACAAATTCCAATGAATTCTATTACCATCTTCTTCTACTTTACTTATGTTATCATAACTATAATTTATTCTCCTTGTTAAATTTTCTCCTATGAACATCTCCATTATATAACCATAGTAGCACCTGGTAAAACAAAGAGTACATGTCTTGTACTACGAACTACTTCAAGTTTAGGCTCGAACGAATTCGAATCAAATACATAACCAAAAATTATTTACTTTACTTTCAGTGGGAAAACAAATCTCTCTTCAATAGAATCTGGTAGAATTGTTATTCCAGAAATTAGAATTTATAATTAGAAAATAAATCTCACTATTTCGACGAAGCCATTATACAACCCAGACAAAACAAATTCCAGATAACTCTGATTCAACCATTTCATAACACAATCAAACCCACATTGTCCATTTCTTTCATCACACATAGCTACAAATATATCCATGTCCAACATTATCAGACCATCATGACAAATACCTTTATTAACACATAGATACACAGTTCTTTTCAAAACTTATTCATTTATTTCACAGATCTTACTCCACCCTTAACCTTAATCATATAACTACCTTATCATAGCCATACCTTATTTCAGAATCAACAGAATTTATCCATAATTTACCTTAAAAACGGATATATACAACTTACCAAACGTACATGACAGATCACGCCACAAAGGCCAAACAAAATGCGCCATAAAGGCATCATACAAAACCTCGTGTTTACTGTCCTGGCAGACTTACAGAGGATACCATGATTTTCTCCTTCATTGACTTATACAAAATTTCATATATCGTAATCTGCCATTTTGATTTACACATTATCGAAGGCTTCACCATGAACAATACATGCAGACGTATCATATCATACCATAGGTCTTAATCACATGGTCTTACACACATTCCTGTATCGTGTTTTGCCATTCCAATTCCATCTTACTGAAGGCTACACCATGAATGGTTCCAGTTCATACCAAGCCATGGATCATAACCACGTGGTCTTTCATTTCTTTTCGTATCGTGACTTGCCAATCTGGTTAGCAAAATTGTTGTCATACCAGAGGCATCACAAAGGTACCTTCACATAATTTCTTTTTGTATCGACGACATATTGATCTACTCCAAAAAAGGGTCTCATCATGAAGAGCACCTGAGGATAGTGTTGGGAATATTGCGAGTGTAACACCCTAAACCCAAATCCGTCGTCGGAATAGGGTTACGAGGCACTACCGGTCAAGTCACAACTTTTATACAATCACTTAAGTCATATTAAAAGTTATTTATAAATAAAATTTCAACTGGATTAAAATCTAACACATATACATATATATAACATTTTATCTCATAATAATATACATACATTCACTAGACCAAAATCATATGCGGTATTATCATTATAGAATATTAGCCAAACATGCTATATACATTTATTCAAGTCACAAAATAATGCATCATTTCATATGTCTCATTTACCGAATTTAAAAATACCAATACATAATCAAATCACCAATCAATTTTAGGCATAAATCTTATTCTTCATTATCTATTTACTAAGTACTCGAAACAACTAAACCAATAATGTCTATAAAAATTGGATCTAAAACATACATCTCTCAATTAACTAACATTACCCAAGTTTATCATGTATATTATCTACTAACTTTAAGCTCATTTAAAAGACAACTACACATCATTCTATAAGACCAAAACATACTTATTTAACTATTACAAATTTGTTCACGTGTGAACTCCAAATAAACCATTACAACAATTGAAGGATACTATTCATTTGGTCATTAAAGCCACCTTAACCTAACATACACATGCCCATAATTACTTCCTAAAACTAGATAACAATCACAACTTTTAAACATACATATGTGCAATCGCATGTTACATTACTCTACCGAATTCAAATAGACCCAATATACTCAATCAAACCAAAGTATACCTCAATTCATTTGTAATAACATAATCGAACCAAAATACCTAATTATTTATTTCATTGCCAAAACACATAAAATGAATTTGATATACATGCACAAATGTAATCCATAATCGTATATGTCATCTAAGTACAAATCCATTAATTCCATATATTACTGATTACAAAGTTTGTAAAGTTGATTCATGTTTCCATATTACACATCAAAAGTAATGTTTAATAATTTAAAAACCAAACTTATTAATCAACCACATATGTTAACTTTCCAAATGAGTTAGCAAGAATTCTTATATGGTTATTTCCTATCAAAACATACATACATACATATATATATATATACTTAACATGAATTAAAAACACCTCCATATTCACAATCCAAGCAAAACATTCACGCATACTATAATCAAGATTACATAAACCTTATATCATTAACTTTTAAAACAAGCCATTTTCGCATGGCTTATATACATCAACAAAAATATCATCTAAGTATTAGGCTAGCCTATACATGCCTTAAGTTCAAAAATCCAAACTTTAAAAGTACCAAAGTAAGTCGATAGTGTGGATGACTTCAGTGATGATCCCCTAAGCTCGTAGCTTAACCAAAATCTATAAAACGGAATAACGAACGCACAGAGTAAGCTAACTTAGCTTAGTAAGTCTTAAGCAATTTTAGCAAATCAATTGATCACTCAAGTATTAAAACAATTACTTAACATCATTTAATTTATAGCTAAACATAAACAGTCTATTATTGCCGAATGTTCATACCTCATTTAACAAAACATTTATCATTATTTTGTCTTTGACAACCAATTTATCAACTTGGCATACGGTTCAAAGTATAATATATATATCAACTCTTAACAATTTATTCATATCACATATACATATAATTTAACCGGTTTACATATATATATATAAATAAATATATATATCCAAAACAAGTAAATGCTCTATACTTATTAATGCTACATAAATAATGTGTACTCATATGTCCTTTTTATCATCACTTAAATTCAAGTATCTAATGTCAATGAAATAAAAACAATATATCCACATAACCAAAAGGGCCGAATATGCCCAGACATTAGTTTCATTCGTGCTTGATAAACTTTACATATATGCTTACCTATTTAATCGAACTTAAATATTCAATTTAAACAACTCTTATGCACATACCTCTATGGCTGAACATAAACAAACTGATATTATCACTGGCTTGCTCAATAATCATACAACTAGGTAAGCTCATTAACCATAAGTTGATATTACATCACCGGTTTAAAACCTGCTAGGCATAAGCCTGAATTTTCACACCGGCACTACGCTTGCTAGACCCGAGGTCTGATATCCATTCACCGGCATTAAGCCTGCTAGGCATAAAGCCCAAAAAGTTCACCAGCCCAAGGCTTGCTAGGCTTTAAGCCTGAATAGCATTACGTTATATTATCTCATATGAATCCTTTCATATATCAACTTATTACCCATTTCGAAACCATGGTATAATCAATCAAATAGCATATAACAAATAATAGCTTAACCGACTCAATATTTACATGGTCAAATTCGGCTTCCACATAATATAATTACTATGTTTCCATAATTCAGCATATAATAGATTACGTAAATGATTTACGATATATATTTGCTTAAAGACTTACCTCAAATATCGACGGACGACGATAACCGGCTATTCGATTACTTTTGCTTTTCCCCTATCCAAGTTCGTTTTCTTTTGTTCTTGATCTAAACAAGTTCAAATTAAGCTCATTCAAACACATTTATATTCAACTTAGTCTTAAAACACATAAATGAGAAAATTACCATTTTGCCCCTAATGTTTACAACTTTTGCAATTTAGTCCTCAAGGCATAAAACATAAAATACATGAAATTTGATTAAATTTCTTGTGAGCCGAATTTCCTTCATCCTTATATAAATCTATATAAGCTATTTATTTTGCATTTTAGACCGTCAACTAATTATTTTCACAATTTAAGCCATCAAACTCCATTTCATCTAATTTTTCATACTCAAATCATATTGATTTCAAACATATGTTTATTATTCTTCCATTAAACACAACAAAACCAAAGTATGCATCCATGGCCGAACCTAGGACATGCTTCAACTCTAAAATTTTCACATGGGTTTAATAATATTTAGACTAACTAACTCAAAATGTAAAAATCTACAAAAACCAACTCAAATACTAACCTCAAGATGACATGCAATAGACGAACATTGAGAGTTTAAGTCCCCCCCCCTTTTCTTTGTTAAAATTTGGCAATGAAGAACAAGAAAGATGGAAGAAGAATATCCTATCATTCTTTTATGTTTTTCCTTATTTTAATCATTTATAAAGTATTAATATAATACCGCTTACTAAAAGAAAATAATTAAAAATAAGAAACCATCACCATGCCGCCCATTTTCTTAAATTTTGGGTAATTCGACATGCAAATCCATACATGCAAGAAACAAATCAATTAAATCCTTCCAATTAAATAAAGGCTACTTTTACCTCTTAAACAATTTAATCCTTTTTCTTAAATTAATCACACAAACAAGCAAATTCTCTTATGAAACTTTCGCACATACTAATTCACATCTAATTAACACAGAAAATAAGATTTAATTATTATTCGGACTCGGATTCGTGGTCCCGAAACCACCGTTCCGATTAGGGTCAAATTCAGACTGTTACAGCGAGAACATCGGTTGTACGCAAAGTTTATCAAATGCAAATTTTGACTTAAGGAAATGCAATTTCTAGGGCATGTGATTTCAGCAGACAAAATTAAAGTGGATCTCACCAAGATAAGGGCAGTTATTGAATGGAACCCACCCAAGAATGTCACGGAAGTTTGTAGTTTTCTAGGGCTAGTAGGATATTATAGGGGGTTTATGAAGGGCTTCTCAATAATAGCTTCGCCGCTCATTAAGCTGCTAAAAAAAAAAGACTGATTCGAATGGAGTGACTACTGCTAGCAAAGTTGTAACACCCCTAACCCGTATCCGTCGCCGGAACAGAGTTACGAAGCATTACCGAAATTTACAGATCAATTAAACAACTATTCCACATCATATAGTATTCATATCAGAAGTCAATCATAAAGTCCCTTATATGAGCCCTCGAGGCCCAAAATACACATTAGAAATAAGTAGGGACTAAACCGGGTACTCAGAGAATTTTTCGGCAAACATCAAAAATATTTTTTCAAGGTACAGGAGACACACGTCCGTGTGGTCAGGCCATGTGGGCATTCAAAATAGGGGTACACGACTGTGTCCCAGCTCAGGTCCAAACTTGGAAGCTCTCTGACTTGGGTCACATGGCCAAGCCACACGCCTATGTGCTAGGCCATGTGAGCATACTGACTTGCAATCTTTAAAAGATACAGGGGACACACAGCCCTGTCACCTGGCCGTGTGTCACACACAGCTAGGGGTGTGCAAAATTCGGGTAAAATCGAAAAAATTCGGTTAACTGACTGAATTCGGTTAATCGGTTGGTTAACCGAATTTTTTTGGTCGGGAGTCGGTTAATTATTTTGTGATTTTTCAGTTAACAGTTAATTCGGTTCAAAACCGGTCGGTTAATCAAATTTTTCTGTTTAACCGAAAAATTTAATAAATAAAATTATAATATATAAATAGGCCCACTATTCACCTAAACCCAATCCCTAAACCCAATCCAAACCCAAATATCCAACCCAACCCAATTACCCAATCCAACCCAATCATAAAAATTACAAATAATTTAATAAATAAAAATAAAATTCTAAAACTAAAACTAAAGTTATGTAATATTTTTAATTATGTAGTGATTCATTTTGGGTAATTCGGGTAATTCGGTTAATTTTTAACCAAAAATAAAAAACATATAATTTTCAGTTAATTCGGTTAACCGACCGAATTAACTGAAAAAATTTCGGTTCGATTAATTTTTTGAAAAAATTTCGGTTTGGTTAACGGTTAAAAATTTTGAAAGGTCGGTTAATTTGATTAATGTTATTTTGGGTCGGTTAACCGACTGAACACCCCTACACACAGTTGAGACACACTCCCATGCCTCTGCCCGGGTGGACAGAAATATGCTATTTTATAAGCCATTTTTCTCAGCCAACAAGGCATTATTATTTATTTAGCTATTGAACTATTCAATTTCATACTTGTGAGCTTATTCAATCTAAATCTTGTGAATCTCATTGTATAATACTATACTGGTGAGGGGGTGAAGATCGTAAAGCCTTAAATTTTTACTTTCATATATACACACGTATAACATAACATTTATCATCAACATAATCATTACAAACATTTATTCATACCTTTATGAGTTCTGTCTCATCATAAGCAACATTTTTACTCAGATACTTAGTATCGCTTTCAGCTTTATCGGAATTAGCTCGGTTGGAAAGCATATCTGTTTATTAGTAAAACAAATCTCATTAGAGTCAGGAGATATCACACTATCACAGGTTATATAATGGCATGTATTTCTAGACTTCACACATGCTACGTTTAGTCCAAGAACCGAGAGCATTACTGAAATTTGCAGATCAAGTAAACAGATATTCCACATCATATAGTATTCATATCAGAAGTCAATCATAAAGTCCCTTATATGAGCCCTCGAGGACCAAAATACACATTAGAAATAAGTCGAGACTAAACTGGGTACTCAGAGAATTTTTCAAAAAACATCAAAAAAAATTTCCAAGGTACAGGGGACACACGCTCGTATGGTCAGGCCGTGTGTCTCACACCGTCAAGAGGCAAGTCCGTGTCTCAGACTGTGTGGGTACTCAAAATAAGGGCGCACGACCGTGTCCCAGCCCGTGTCCAGACTTGAAAGCTCTCTGGCTTGGGTCACTCGGCCAAGCCATACACTTGTGTGCTAGGCCGTGTGAGCATACTGACTTGTACTCTTAATAAGATACAGGGGACACACGGCCATACACGGCTGAGACATACGCCCGTGTGGACAGAAATATGATATTTTATAAGCCATTTTTCTCACCTAACAAGGCATGTACCTATAGTTATCATCATACATACAAATAAGCCATATTATGGCATCCAAAACAAGTAAAAATCAAGCATTAAATATATAATATCTTAACATACAACCAATATTCCTTTAGGCACCTCAGATGATAGATTAAAACATGTGTGTTCATGTATTCAATATATTCATATGTACAACTAACGTATATGTATAATTGTAACCAAGGTTTACCAAGCTAATTTGCATTATTTCAAACTAAGTCAGTTACCTACCAAAACATACCATCTGGTGCCAAAATGTGTTTTATATACTAATATATTTAAATATATTTATACCTTATATATATATATTAAGGTACCGATTCCTGATCAATTCATCACATCCCAAAATACATGTATATAATTGCACTTTTAGCTAACATTTTACCCTTTTACCATACAATCATAAACCAAATCACACATCAATCATATAAGGCAAATATGCACCAAACTGAAATGTGCCAACACACAAGCCAAATAAGTGACTAATTTTAACAAAACACATAGGCCAACAATAACCAGAATACCTATACATGCCATTATAACCAAAATCAAAACATCCAAAAGTACCGATAGAAACGATGGATAGTATGATATATCTCCGACAAGCTTCCAACCCGATCGAGCTTTCAATAATCTGGAAAGTAAAGGAAAACAACTACATAAGCAATGAATGCTTAGTAAGCTCGTATAAACTTTAATCATATCAATTCATTTCAAATATGAAATTTATACATATCAAGAATAATCCAATATTGATACCACAATACTCGTGAAGCTATATTATAACTCACAAGGTGAATAAATCCACAGCGTCACTTATACATATTATTCCTAGCATAGTAGGATTTTAAACAACTTTAACTCTTCAAAATTTCTTTATTTTCATTTGCATTTCTTTACTTTCCACACTCATTCCATATGCATAACACACCAGTCATAAACATATCATTCAACCATAGCCACAAGCTAGTGCATTTAAACATAGCCTTTTTTCGAATTAATCATATGATAAGTCATTTCATAAGAAATTCCATAACTTAAACCTTACCCCTCTTTCATGAGCACTAGCATATTTTCATTTTACTACTTACCCTTTAAATGCATCATATAAATAAACATATTACCATTTAACCAATAGTTTGGCACTTGCCTAAGCATCAAACAACAACACTTGTTAGTGTATTTAAACATATTTCATATAAATTCAAAATTGATAATCTTATTTTCTCAACATGTCTCACCTGAGTTAATTACTCGTCTCAACTTACATAATTTCCTTGTATCCATATATCAATTCCATATATTTCGAGCATATACTGGTATAGTACATTTCAATTTCATGTTGTCTCATGTCAAAAATTTGCCCGTTGAATCATTTAAAATATCGATAGATACACGGGTAGTACACACGAAGTGTACAAATCTAAAATCCGTCAATTCACATTCGGGAATGCTCATACGAGCACATAAACTGGAAGCTCATGTGAGTTGCATAACAGGAAGCTCCAAAGAGCCATATTTTAGGAAGCTCATGAAAGAGACTTTAATCGGGAAGGTCCGAAGAGCCATATATCGGGACGCACATAAGAGCTACGGTGTGTCCACAACACATGCAGGATCACAACCAATCAGGATACTCCGAAGAGCTGTTAATATAATAGGAAGCTCATAAGAGCTAATAACAAGACACTCTTTTAAGCTGTGGTGTGTCTGCAACACATGCAGGACCACAACCAATTCGGGAACCCGATATCCATCGAATTTCATTTATTCAAACGGGACTTAATATTTGTCGATCATCGTCAGATATGTGATTAATTTCATACATGGCAATTTACACAAATCACATACACAAAATTCAATTTAAAACATATAAATATACAATTTAAATATACGAACTTACCTGGCTAAATTGCAGAAATACCAAAGTTTAGGGGCATTTTAAAAATTTTCTACTTTCTTCAATTTTCCACCCGATCTTAATCTAAATTAATAATTTCATTTAATATATTAATTTAGACGATAAAAAAATTTATTTCATGCAATTTGGTCGTTTTTGACATTTTTACAAAATTGCCCCTAAAATTTTACTTTTATTCAATTTAGTCCCTTAACCCAAAACATGCAAATTAACCATTTTTAATGCAAACTCATGCTAGCTGAATATTCATGGCATTCAATACAGCCCATTTTTGTAATAATTTCACAACAAACCCTTGTATTTTTACTAACTTAACAAATTAATCCTTAATCGAAAAATTCATCAAAATCACTTAACAAAAATACTTTTAATTAACAACTAATATCTCAAATTCATAATTTAACATAAAAAAATGATATAGATTCATCAATGGAAACATCCAAAATCTTTAACAAAATCAAAAACAAAGGTAATGTTTAGTTGGACCTAATTGTAACAATCTCAAAACATAAAAATTACAAGAAAAATGGACTAAATTGATTAACCAATTGAACTTGGAACTTTGAAACTCCTAAGGCCTTCGTCTCCTTCTTTATCCCTTTTCTTTTTCTTTCTTTCTTTCTTTTTCATTCTGTTTCGTTTTTACTTTGTTTCTTTTTAATTCTTTTATTTTATTATTTTGTTTTATTATATATTAATATATTATTATATAATATAATATATGTTGAAACTATTTTTTTTGAAAACGGAGTCGACTTTGATTTTGAAAAACGAAAAAAATGGGAGTCACCACCAATCCTTTTTTTGAGGTGTGATCGGGTCACCTTGTAATTCAATCATTTTAATAAAAGTTTAAATTTATCAAAACGATGATTTTTTAGTTTACAAAATCTAGAAAACAGGTTCGGGAGTCGGTTACGCACGAGGAAGGATTAGCACCATCGATACGCCCAAAAATTGGTACCTAGTTGATTAGTTGATGTCTTTAGTGTCGAAAATTAAAAATTTGAAGAAATTTTAAAATACAATCCTTTATTATGAAATTGAAGAATTTTTTTGAGAACAGGGCATATTTCACGTTAATCGAGAAAAAGAATTATGTCCCGTAAGTTAGGACACAATGTCTTAAATTCCCGATACGAGAGTAAACACCGAAAAAAATTATTTTTGAAAGATGTTTGATTATCTCGGATTTAGAAAGAAGTCATATTCCGTAAGCTAGAACACGAGCTCTTAGTAATTCCCGAGATTACTAAAAATGTTTTGGAAACATTCGTTATTTGGATTTATCGAGAAATCGGAACCCCGTAAGTTAGGGTGCAACCTTTCGAATATCGAAATACGAAAAATTGCTGATTTAAAAAACGAAATTTTATGCTACAGGTATAGATTAAAGCAACGTAAATTGGTAATAAAATAAAAAATAATGGTACAAATATGCATGATGAAAGAATAATAAATGCATCAATGTGAATAACAATGATAAAGACGAAAATAAAATAAAATAAATGAGTCAGAAAAATAAAAATAATAGTAAAATAATAATAAGTAATAAATACGAAGAGAAAATATAATTATAATAGTAATAATAATAAAAATAATAGCAATAATAATAGTAAAGAAAATAATAATAGTAATAGTAATAACAATAATAATAATAGCAATAATAATAAACAAATAATAGTAAAAATACAAAAATAAAAATAAAAGCAAAAATAAAAATAGATAAATAATAGTAGTAGTAATAATAATAATAATAATAATAATAATAATAATAATAATAATAATAATGGTAACAAAAATAATAATAGAAATATTAAATAATAATAATAAGATTAATAATAATAATAATAATAATAATAATAATTGCAAAAAATAACTAAATGGGACTAAATTAAACTTAAAACAAAAGTCTGGGGAAAAATCAGAAATAAAACGAAAGGAAAAGGACCTATTTGAACGTAAATAACAAGGAGGGGCCAAAAGAGAAATTTTCCCTATCCTCCAAAACGACGTTGTTCAGATAGGGACCTAACTGAAATCGCAATAAGTTATGGGGCAAAAATTAAAAAGATAAAAAAAACTTGATTGTAAAACAATAAAAAACGGAAGGGGTAAATGTGCAATTAGCCCTTCCATCGAAAACGCGCGGATCCTCCTTGCGGGTCGGGTCAAGGCGCGGGTCAGAGGGGCAAAACGACGCCGTTTTGGGCGCCTGAGGCCGTTTTGAGGGCCTATATAAGTTAGATTTTTAAAAAAAAAAAATTCATTCTCCTTCTCCTTTCCAAAAAAAAAACAACAAAAATTCTCTCAAATTCCCTTCTCCTCTCCATACGCCAATGAGAGCTCTGGCAAACCACCGCCGCACCAACCGCTGGTCGCCATGATATGGCGCCCTGCATACACACTACAAGGAAAATAAAAGTCACCTTTTTAGTGAAAAAAAGATAAGTTTTCCTTCTCTTTTTTTAATATATATTTATATGTAAATATTTTTAAATATATATATATATATATATATATATATAGGTATACTTGGTTTCGAAAAAAAGAAGAAAAGAAAAAAAAAATAAAGACCTTTGCCTATTCGGGACTTGTTTCCTTCGATTGCTTGTTGTATCTTGTTATTTGAATGCTAGAATCGTTTTTTTGTATTAAAAAAAAATGAAAATCCGACCCTTACAATGGGTTTTTGCTTGGCTTTTTATAGCCATTTTACAAGATTTGTTTTATTATTTACTGTCTCGTCTTCTTTTCCCTATAGGTGGATAGGCGGTGCCGACATGAGCGGTGCTGCAGGCGTGGCAGTGGCGATGGGTCAAAAGGCAGAGGCGACTGACTTAGGTAGCTAGGGTTTTTTGTTTTGTTTCTGATTTGGGCTATTAGGGTTAGGTTTGATTTAGGCTGAATTAGGCCTAATTTGGGTTTGTTGTTTGGGTTATTTTGTAATTAGGTTTAGGGTTAGGCTTGGGTTAAATTTAGTTGGGTTTGTGGTTTAGGTTTCTGACGGGCCCGGCAAAATTTGGGTCTTACAATATATATATTTAACACTTAAGGTTTATTTTATAATATATATAATAAATTCACAAAAAAATCTACCTTATGCCGCCTCATAAAAAAACAATGGCATAATTGCTTCTTTATTCCCTTTAATTTTTCTTTAATCTATAACTCAACTTTCACCCTTTATGCAATTCAGTCCTTATACCTAATTACTCTTAATTCACTATCAAAACGTTAAAAATTCTCAACAAAAATTTAATACCACCTTAATGACACTTCATAAATATTTATAAAAATATTTACAACTCAGTTTATAGAAACAAGGCCCCGATACCTCCTTTTCCAAAACCACTTGAACTAAGGTTTTATCGCTCGAATCTAATAATTTATTATAAGACATAATTTATTAATTCAAAAATCTTTTTAAAACCATATTGACTCGTAAGTATTAAATAATAAAATTTACAAGCTTATTCGTTAGATTTGGTGGTCTCGAACCACTGTTTCCAACACCACTGAAAATCGGGCTATTACAAGAGTTTTAAGAAGTTAAAATGGTTCTGACCGAGGCACCTGTGTTGGCACAAGCGGAACTTAGAAATGAGTATGCAGTAAATATTGATGCATCACTAAATAATTAGGGTGCGTCGTTATGCAAAAGGGAAGGGTAATAGCGTATGCATCACGCCAGTTGAAGCCTTATGAGAAAAACTATCCCACGCATGACCTTGAGCTAGCAGTGGTAGTTTTGACACTGAAGTCGTGGAGACATTATCTATACGGGGAAAAGTGTCACATTTTCTCTGATCATAAGAGTATGAAATACTTAATGACTCAAAGAGACTTGAATCTACGTCGAAAAAGGTGGCTCAAACTGCTGAAATATTATGACTTAGTTATCGAATACAATCCTGGAAAAGCGAATGTCGTGACAAATGCTTTAAGTAGAAAGACTGTCACAACCTTGTTGTCCCTTCGACTTAAACTTACTATGTATGACGCTAGAGCCTTACTAGCAAAGTTAGTTTTGAAGCTAACTTTTCTCTCCCAAATTTTGAAGGAACAGTCAAAAGACACCCTAGGCACCCAGTTCAAGCAAAAGATGATGGCTGGTGAAACGACAGACTTTAGTGTCGACAAGGATGACGAGCTTAGGTATAGGAACAGAATGGTGATACCAATCAAAAATAAGTTAAGGGAAGAAATTATGAGAGAAGCTCACCAAAGGCCATTTACACTTCACCCAAGTAGCGTCAAGATGTATTGCGATCTGAGAAAGTTGTATTGGTGGCCAGACATAAAGAGGGAAATTTCAGAATATGTCACATCCCAAAAATTGGGTTAGTGAACCGAGAGCGGTCATGCCCCAATTTTTTTAAAGTTATCTTCGCGTTTTTTATAAATAAAAATAAATTATATATAGTGATTGAGTAGTGGTGGAGCTACCCTTAATGATCTGTGTTCGAATCCCTCATACTAATTTCTATTTGGTGCAATTTTTTTCTAAACCTTTAGCAAAGATCATCCTATGTTTTTAAATATTTTCTGTTAAAATGATAATAAGCAAGTGAGTTGGTTTAGTGGTTAAGTGCTTAATTAGTTTCCTAAAGGTCTTAAGTTCAAGTTTCCACAGTTTATCTTTTAATTTAATTTTTTTGCCAACTTTAGTGGTCAACACCCCCTTAAATGGTCAACACCCCCTTAAACCGTCCATGCTAGTTGCCATGCATGGGGAAAGATTATTTCCTTGTGTGTGAGTCAACCTTCCTTCATTAAGCCCTATTTTCACTCCCATGATCCCCCTTTTTGCTCCTTTGTCCCCTCAACATGCCTATTTTCTTCACCCTTACCTTGTGTGTCATACATTGAACCTGGATAAGATGAATGACACCTTTTGTTGTTCATCTTTTATTTTCCTATTCATTTTTCCCGTTCCCCTCCTTTGCTCCTCTCTCTTTTTTTTTCTCCTCCTCCCCTTTTACACCACCTAAACCACCATTATTTTGATTTTGGCCTACTTTCATCTACCGTTAGCCACCACCGTTCAACCTAAACACCACCACTTTATCACCCATCCTTTTCTTCTCTTCTTCTTTCTATTCCACAGCGCGCCACTGCAACCACCACTCCTTGTCTTTCTTTTTCTTTTCTCCTTATCCTCTCTAGTGTCGAAACACTTTTCTTCTTCCTCCTCCGCCGTAGAACCGCCGCCTCTGTTGTCGAACCTTTACCACCGTCGCCGCCTATCGCGTGTGAAATAATATGCGAATTGTGCAAATATAGATGTCGAATCAAGTAATAAAGTGATAAGTGAGATCGTCTCCACAGGGATCAATTAGGTATAAAATGGTTGAGTTATTATAATGAAGTACGATTAATGTTATGACAAAAATAATGATAAGAATGCAGTGGTAATTTGAAGGAAAAATAATGTGTTTTAATATGTGTAACTGATAAACAATGAAAAATGCTATGACAAGACAAAAGTAAGAATGCAATGACAAATTCAAAAATAATTACGTGAATAAAATGCAAACAAACAAGTAAACAACTAAAAATGCTATGGCGAAAATACTACGGCAAAGGATAGAGAGTCTATGATGTTAATTTGGAAGGTCGGGATTACTAAGAATTTAATTGGCTTCTATACATTTCTTCCGCAAATAATGCTAGGGGTGTTTTATTGGTTGAGTGGCAAGCGATTAGGTAAATTTTTTCTGGTTGGGACGCAGGTTCAGGTCATTGGCTAGGTTATGAAAGTATTTTTTTTCCGTAATAGAAAAATAAAACCTGGAAAAAAGTGCTGATAACGTTTTAAGAAATATAAGAGTAAATGATTGATGAATAGAATTATTTATAATATTTTTCAAAATTAATAATAAAATTTTTATTAAAAAATAATAATATCAATATTTTAAAAAGAATTAATTGATTTTTTTTAAAATTTATTACTAATGTCTTTTTGACCATTTAACCTTTATTAATTTCAAAATTTTCTAATTTACTTTTAATAAAAGATTAGGTATCAAAATTTTTAATAAAAGATTAGGTATCAAAATTGAAACAGCTGATTTGCCCATTCATCATATAGGAGTTAGGAGTTAATTTGTATATTTTTCACTAAAAAAGTTAAAATGAAGATTTTGTTATTGATAAGCGAAAATATATAATCATATTAATAATTAATAATATAACAAGCACATGTTTTTGTTTTAGTATAAATAATGTAAGAAGGTACCAAAGCAATACCGTGAAATGGAGCAAGCATGGCGATTTGATTTCAATTTTTAAGTAAAGGTGACAGAGAGGAAGTAAAACAAATAGAAAATAAATAATAATAATAATAATAATGGCATGCCCTATTCATCATTTTCAGCCAAAGACAACAGGACAAGTGGATCTACTTGGGTTGAGCATGATGTCAACAGTGTGCTATTTATCTATTAATAAATAATTTACAATGCAACATCTCAGATAATTCCACACACATCCCCCTCTGCACCCTAAATCTTGTCATTTTACTTGATTTAAAGAACAAGTTAGTGAACCTTTTTCATTGGGTCGTTACGCTCTTGGCCAGATTCCGAGGTTGGTCTACGTTGTAACCCCGCAGCACTGTAAGGTGATACGCCAACAACTGCAGCCAAAACCATAACATTTCAAAAATGCGTCCGACAACAAACATACAAAGCCCATCCATGATTATGAATAACAAGCAAAGGGTAACTTAAAACTCCAACTTGCTGCTAACAAGGACAAGGGTTTTGAAGACAAAGTTAAGAGCCTGACACCAAGGGCAACCTCTATCTCGTCAAATCCCCCTTCTCATATGCACACCTAGGGAGATTCATTATTCTCTAATTGTAGATGTGTAGTAGATTATAACTTACACGTCACCAGAGTCACAATTTGAAATTTGCAAAAATTGTACAAACCTGCAAAGGAATAATATTAACCACAGGTTGAAGACAGTCTTCAACCTGAGGAACTTCAATCACTCGACAAGATGAAGATCCACCAGGACATACAGCAGCTGCATCTCCTTTTGAACACACCACTATTAGGCGACCTTTACGGGCATGAAGTTGCTGAATAACTGACTGCTGCTTACTGTAAAAAGTTTAGTAATGTTAATCATCAATTAAAACTGAAACACCACCATATCACTTCTTGGAAGCATTATATAACTGACCTGAAGCATGCATCACGGGTAGCAATAACAATAATGGGGAGATTCTCATCAACTAGTGCCAAAGGGCCATGTTTCATTTCACCTGCAAGCATTCCCTCACTGTGCATAAGAGAAACCTCTTTTACTTTTAAAGCGCCCTCTAAAGCTGTTGCAAAGTTATATCCTCTTCCAAATACAAGAAGCGACTGCTCAGCAATCAACAATTTTGCCAGTTCCTTCATTTCCTGGTCAAGCTTGAGTACCTCTTTAACTTTATCTGCAAAAATGCAAGGTAGAAACATATTGCTTTTTCCTAAATGGACAACAGTGCAATAAAACGTCTTTATAATCCAGTGATCTGTTAAAAGAGGAAGCGAGCTGAAGCATACTTGGTAAATCAAATAGACCATCTATAATAGCCTCTCGTCTGGCTTGACTGGATATTGCATCATCTCCGATAGCCAAAGCTAGCATTGCCATCACAACAATTTGACTAGTGTATGCCTAAACATAACGGTGAAGGTTTTGTTAACCCATAACACAATAAATGGAACAGCATGTACAAACCAATGAAACTTACCTTGGTACTTGCCACCCCTATCTCACAGCCAGCATTTATGTGAATCCCACAATGTGTGTTCCTAGCTATTGCACTACCAACAGTATTTGTTATGCCAACACATAATGCGCCATTTTCAAGGGCATACTCTAAGGCAAGCAGAGTATCTGCAGTTTCACCAGATTGACTAACAAAAACTGCAGTATCTTCTCTATAAATTGGACCCTGCCGGTCCACCAGATCACTAGCAATCTCCATAGTAACTGGGACACCTATATTTGTTACAGATGATAAACAAAAAAAAAAAAAAAAATTAATCAGCAAACTGAACATTAAAAAAGTTTCAAAGGAGCATCAGAAATCAAAAAGTAAGTACCAGAAAGTTCTTCAATGATAGGTCTAGCAGCTAAAGCAGCATTATAGCTTGTACCACATCCAATAAAAACAATACGTCTGCTCCGTCGAATAGATTTAATGTGATCTTTCAGTCCACCTAAAAGCACAGTCTTGGCTTTGGTAGAACCTCCACGTTTAAGTCTCCCCCGCATTGTGGTTGTAAGAGATTCAGGTTGCTCGTGAATTTCTTTCTGCATATAATGCTCATATTTGCCCTTATTTATCTGCTCAACCTCCATCTCAAGAAAAGATAATGCACGTTGCACTGATGATGGTCGAGAAAGTCCATTGCCACATATTCCTTTTTCATTCTCAAATTTAAGAATAGAAACACCTCCATCCTGAATTTTACTTGTGTTAGTAAGAAGATTTCAATGCAAAAAGTTTGAAGGTCACCCTCAGTAACATGCCAAAGAGTTCACTTAGAAGTCATTACAAAGGTACCTTAAGGTGAACTACTTCACCATCTTCAATCACCAGAACCTTTTTTGTATGTTCAACTATAGCACTAGCATCACTAGATAGAAATAATTCTTTTGGATGCCTATTTTCTGAAATGAACTTAAGATCAAGAAATGGAGCTCCACTATGCATGTCTTCACTTAATTCCTGCACATGATACATTAATGAGACCAAGATTTAATCAAATAACCAATCAAAGCCTGTACATGAGATCAAAAGATTTTCAAATGATAAAAATGGTTTCAGTAACATCACCAATCTGGCTCATTCCAGAAAAAAAAGATAAGATGTGCGGTAAATCAGTCTGAAAAGCATTATTGAACAGGAAGAGATATAACAAGTATCTTAAAGTAGGCAACACTTATACTTTTCAGATAACTTACTTTCACACCTAAGAGCAATGGACTACCACGTTTACAAGCAATCAACTCATTTGGGTAATGGTGACTTTTGAATATAAGGGCATAGGCTCCTTCAAGATGCCTCATAACTTCAAGCACAACTAGACTGAATGTGACAGACTGGTCACCTGCAGAATAACCAAAAAAACACTTCAAACTAAAACCAAAGGAGTATTGATATTCTAAAGCTTATGGGGTAGAGAAGCACAAAAATTGATCAACAAAGACTAGTAGAACTTTTTTTTCCAACAAAACAACATATGAGGGTTTTAGCCCAGACTTCCAAGCCATAAGTAAATTTGGTGATTGTCTCAAAATTTATTCCTAACTTGATGCCAGATAGACGTAACAAGACTGACCTATCTATGAATACATGCCCAGAACATCTCCAACCGTATATATATTATGAAAGTGCCAGAGCCAAGGACTAATATTGCATCAATTAACACGCATATATGCAGTAATTAGTAGAAACAATGTAAATTCAAATATAGAAAGAAAATAATTGCAATTCATATCTTTCTTGTACACAAGTTAAGAATGTTACCTTCTTCAGTTGCCTTGTCAAAAACATATTTAGCAAGCTTTGGAATAACTTCTGTGTCAGTGTCGGATTCAAAGTTGAACCCGTGCCGCGTCAGTGTTTCTTTCAACACCTGAAAATGTTTAATAACCCAGATGACTGGTAAGCATGTGCATAATTATCAACGTATATGCAAGAAACGGGAGAGAGTGGGAAGGAAGGAGAAGAAATTAGTATGACTAATTAAAGAAACACAAGCAACCTCATAGTTTGTAATAACTCCATTATGAACAACCAAGAATTCGTTGCCAGCACCAGATGTCTGAGGATGGCTATTTTTTGGAGATGGCTCTCCATGAGTTGCCCACCGGGTATGTGCTATTCCAGCATGAACACAGAAAAGCTCCTCCAAATTCAACTTAATCGACGCTACATCTGAAGTACCAATATCATCATATAAAGTTCAATTTCTCAAACAAATAGAATGTTATACAAAATTGATTTTCCGCCAGTTCCTCTAAACCCAAATACAGAGACAATAGCATAATCATGTTAAATAAAAAATGGTATTCCAAATTCCAAGTCACGTTAATCTAAAACAAAGAAAAGACTTGAGCGATGTTTGCCAAATCTAAAGCCATTCTCATTGGATCCGCAGTAGTCGAAATTTCAAAGGAAGAAATTACCTTTGTAGACGGATTTAACGAGTGAATCGATGTTGCCTTCTTGGCGGAAGACGAGAGGAGAAAAGGAAAGCTGTCCATTTGGATCCGAAGAAGAAGAAGAATCAATGGAAATCCCGGCAGAATCATAGCCTCTGTACTCTAACCTCCTCAAGCCGTTGAAGAGGATCTCCAGAATAAAACGTCTGTCACGCTTGACGTTGTAGTTCAGATAAGCGAAGATCCCGCACATTGTTGCTGAATTCCGAATGTATGAATCTAGACGCTGTTACTCACCATCGGGTGTCGCAGAAGAAAGTTAAAAGCGGGGGAAATTGAGGGAGGAGGGATAGCTTTTCTCTGTGTTTGACTTTTGATATTCCATTGGATTAGACTCTTTAAAACATCAAGGCTAGGCAAGGAGGGAGGGAGGGAGGGAAGTGAAAATCAACATCAGCTGGGAATGGTCGACAGTTTTGACGCGCCACACCTTTGATTTGGGGAGGGCGTTTTTGTCTTTTCCAACCTCCAATGATGTTGGTTGACGCAGAAGGAAGCATGCTATTGGATGGAGCGTGCTTAGTTGGCCAATTTATCTGTGATGGAAGCATACTAAACGAGTTTGTACTTGAGTTGGAAAGGTAGTTTCGTCTGCTTCAATTATCACCCTTCAACATTCTCATTTTTACATCCGTACGTGGCATTAAGGGGAAGTTTCTCTCTCCTTGCATTTCAAACACAAAAAATAAATAAATAAATAAACAACGTGATTTTAATTTAAAAAGAATATATATTTATCTTTAGATTATTTAAGCCTTTCATAGAATTGGTCCACAATTCAATAGGACGCTCTATTTCAATGGTTGTTTTTTTTTTTTAATAAAATATTTCAATGGTTGTTATACACATGTAAAGGGGGCATTTTACCCAAAAATGTCTTATTTTAACGTTATTTATAGAAATAGATTAACTTTTTAATTATTTACTAGAAATGGTAGAATTCTTCGAAAATGTGTTCACGTCAGCGCGATGTCAGGTGTCGTGTCAGCAAAACGCATCCCTAGGAGAGTTTTTTATCCACATTAGCACAAAGCGCTTCCTTGAGGGCGCGCTTTATGCTGACGTGGACAAAATGCTACTCCAAGGACATATTTTGCCCTTTTTTAACCCCCAACGGCTATTTTTTTTACCGTTTGGGCTCCAACAGTAAAAAAAATAACTATAAAAGGCCCCATTTCATTTTTTTCACACAAAAGTCCTCCTCTCAAATTTCTCTTAAATTCCACGAAAGTCCTTTAATTTTTACAAAAAAGCACTGTTTAAATTTTTTTTGAATTAGTTTTTTTTAAAATTAAAAAAAATATTTGATCGTGTTAGCAATAGCCAGAGAATTAATTCGTCTCGATAATAAACACATCTCCGTCGATCAAATGACATTGGTAAGTGATAATTTTAATTTTTCAATACTATTTAATTTTTTTTCATTTATGCAATTTTAATTCATTTTTATTTTATAATTTTTTATAATAGTCTATAGATCGGGTGTTGCAATGCTATATTCGTAATATGTCTGGTCCGACATCACTGTTGATAGAGAATTACCTACGGGAAGTGGGTTTTTGGCACATGGCCACGATAGGCCAGGGGTGCAAGTTGGACCCGAAACTAATTAGTGCGTTGATAGAGAGGTGGAGACCCGAGACGCACACTTTCCATCTTCCATGCGGAGAGTGTACTATCACTCTGGAAGACGTGCAGTTGCAATTGAGATTGCCAGTGGATGGGTACGTAGTCACCGGGTCCGCCCAATCTACTAATTGGGAAGCCGTATGCTACGAGCTTTTGGGTGCTATTCCAGATAATATTAACGGAGGTCAGATCGAGATGGGCTGGTTACGAGACACGTTCCCGGAGCCGGATAATGATTTGATTGAACTAAGAAGAATACGATATGCTCGGGCATACATTCTTGAGATGGACTTGTCACGAAACCTCGTACATCTGAGATGGTTGTTGAATCTCGTTGATTTCAAAGCAGCTGGTGAATTTAGTTGGGGGTCTTTCGTGTTAGCAAAATTGTACCGGGAGATGTGCGGGGGGACGCGACCGAATGAAGCCAAAATCGGAGGTTACCTATCACTACTGCAATCATTGGCACAATTTCGCTTTCCATTTTTACGTCCTCGAGTGGACCACCTATATACATTCTCACTCATAACGAGGTAAATTTTATATTAGATTTTACATTTATTACGTAGATTTAAAATATAATTGTATACTAAAAATTTATTTAATTAGGTGGAACCATTCGGTAAGTTATGTTGGAATACCTACCTCTCTTGAAGATATACGGCTTCTGTTAGACCAACGGTCTGAAGCACAAGTATTAAATAAAATATATATACATAATAAAATAGTCGTTTCAGATTTAGTATTTAGTATTATGTATATAACTAATATTTTTATCATGTTCATATAGTTTCAATGGACACCATACGAGGATCCGGTAATTCGGGCAGTAATTCCGGATGAATTCTTTCAAAATCCGAACATTTAGCATGTAAAGGTCCCATTGGTCAACTATGCCACCGTGGAGATGCACCAGTCAGACAGACTATTGCGACAATTTGGATTCCGACAATTGATTCCCGTGGCACCTGAGGTGCTCGATGATGAGCACAAAGTCAACTTACGACAGTTGCATACAGATTGGCCGAGATTTTGGTCAGCATATATCGAAATGTGGGAAAACCGGTATGATTATATATCTACTCGGGAACTGATCATCGTTCTTGAGTTAGAGTGCGTACCAGAATACATGCCATTGTTTAGGATCTATGGCAAGCCATATTTACCGTCGGAAGAGGAGAGGCGACGGCAAATTCGTGACCAAAGGGAATGACGGGGCCCTTTAAATCCAAGGAGAATGGATGATAGGACGGACCCATCAACAGCGCTGACACAATCACCGGGCCCAACACTTCAACCGACGACACCCATATCACAACCTTTTCAGATTATGCCAGGTGTGTATCCTAGCCCTTATATGTTTCCTTTTCCTAGTCCTATGGCAGGTTGGAATGTATGACCCGGTTCATCTCTGTTCTTGATTACTCTAAGTCAACCACTGATTTATAGGCCGCCATTGCATGAGGGATCGCATGAGTTGCCGTCGAGGAGCTCTTCTTTTTACCGATCCCCATCGCCTTATGGGATTCAAATACTTTCGCCATGAGCGATGCAAACACCTTCGCAGTCATTATTCTATCAAGGTGGGTCATCCTCCCAACACTCACAACCAGATCCCCTGCCAGAGGAACCACAACCCCCGCCAGAGCAACCACAACCCCCGCCGGAAGTTGACCCAAGGAGGAATCTAGCGTGTAACCGTTGAAGACCCCCATGTGGCACTGATTCTGACCGGCACCAACATTGATTTTTGTTAATATATTTGTACAAACTTTTTTATATTGTTTCATTTAATAAAATAAAATTTATTTTTAATATTTTAATTGTAATTTACTTTTTATATTTTTAATAAAATAAAAGTTCTTTTGAATAGAGCAATATTTTTAATATTTTATATTTTTAATAAAATATAAATAATGCAACATAATTTTATTACAACAACTACCAGCTCTTCCGATTTGGACATGATCGAGTTGTATGGCCTGGGTTCCTACACTATCCGCACAACTTCTGTTGGTTGCCAGTTTCTCGGATATCCGTATTATTACGTATTCTAGTCGAGCAAGGTTGACCCTTTGGTTTGCGACGGAATTCTCTACCTGGTAACAGCTTAAACAGAGCAAGCGATACAGACAACCACTTACATTCATCTAGGACTAGTGGGAATACGTGTCTCCATACGTTGTACATGTATTCTATTTGTACACATCGTCGACAAAGCTCATGGGATCTAGACGGATATTTTAACAAGCTGCAATTACATGAGCGCATGGATAACGAAGTGCGTCAAACATCCCATAGTCACAGGTCATATTTCTCAAGTGTACACGATATTGCCCGCCAATAATACCTTGGTTCGATCTGTTAAACCCTGTCACACAAAACCATAGGTTGTCGCGATCGTGACACACTATGTGTATGGTGTTGGCCAGTGCATTCGCCTTGTTAATTTCTTGCAATATATTCACACACCATACATGGCCTCCCTACATTTGGCCTTTATAACTCACTGCTCGCTTTGGAAATAGTGCCGCTAAACGAAAATATGTCTCTCGCACAACCGATGTTATATGCAAATGACGCGTTCCTTTTAGAACAGAATTTATGCATTCAGCTAGGTTTGAGGTCATATGACCATATCGTAGGCTGCTGTCATATGCTTGTATCCACTGTTCGAAAGGTATGTTACAAAGGTAGTTTGTGCCTTATTCGTTAACTGAACACAAAACCGCCAACATCTCATGAAAACGGTCATTACTTATCTCATACCCTGCCAATATAGGTTGATAGTGAATATTACATACCACTCTTCCATTAAGAATAAATTGAATATTACAAAAGAAATTATATTAATAGGGATTAAATACCCATGTTGGTCACTTGTCGTCGTTCACTTGTAGATCAATGTTGCTCGTAGTAGTTGGACGCAACATGCCTTAGGCAATACCGATGGTGTGTGTGATGCCATAGGCTTCTCTATCGCTGAATTGCGGCTAGTATTCTAGAGCCCAATCCGATATAACGCAGATATCAGGTTGGGGGCAGACATGCCTCTTCAACATAGAAAGAAAGAAATCCCAGTCATTAGCTGACTCCCCTGATGTTATTGCAAACGCAATTGGAAGTATTCTCCCACTACCATCCTGTGCCACAGCTAGCAATAGCCGATGGGTATATCTACCATACATAAAGGTACCGTCAATTTTTACCAATGGTTTGCAGTATAGAAATGCATCTCGACATTGCTTAAAGCTCTGGAACTGACGCTTGAACACTTGGCATCCATGGAGAAATCGGTCGTTGTAGTATACAGGTGCCGTTTCAAAGTCTGTTATGCAATCTAGGTTATATCTCTTCAGTACCTGACACCACTGCCACACTTCATTATATTAAGCGTCCCACCGACCATGCAAATTTTCCAACGCCTTCTGCTTAGCTATCCAGGCCTTGCGGTAAGAGGGTGTCAATTGGCTACGAATATTGGCAATTAAGACCGGTACTGAAGTCCTAGGATCCGCCTTCACCGTCGGTAGTATTAAGCTAGCTAACATATTTGAATCCATTTTGGGATGATCTTGTGAAACACCTGTCAACGAAGTACATTACATAATGCAACATTATGTAATAATAGTATTATTCAAAAACCCTAAACACCTAGTGGTACTGTACCGGCAACACATGTATGTGGACCTTTGTACTTTTTTATCTCCTACAAGCCTGTCCTTTTCCTCAACGAGGCTATGATTTTCTATGAACATGTACCGTCTTGCATTGCACACTTGGCCTCACACTTATCGGATTTGGATTTAACCAAGTTGTAGTTAACCTCGTTCATGATGTTATGTTGTTTCAATGCAGCAAGAAAACTATTCTTATTAGAAAACTCCTTACCAACTTCCAATTCACCCGAATCCAATGACGAACTTGTACGGTCATGCCTTCTGTGTGGTAGATCTGAAAACTCCAACGCATCATCTTAAGATAGATCGACATTATGCATGTGGGCTAGAGGCGAGTACGCCCTGAATCGCGGATCTTTTTCTTCTTTATCTGAACCCCCTTCAACATCTTCAGGTATGGTTGGAACAGACTCCGGTTTAGAAAATAATGCAACTTTCGCACCATCGGGGATGGACTCTCGAAGTGGATCCACATTGTACTCATTATTCGGCCCACCATCACCTGCAACGAACAAGGTCCCCTAGCCGGTGGAAGTCGTAGGGAGTACATCATCCTTTCTTGTGGAAGTTTCGTAACGTCCCCAATCATATATGGATTGTCAACCACTAGAAGTTGATGTCGTTCCCCAATACGTATTTCTAGCATCGAACATCGACCCACCGATGTACATGTCTCATCCACTAACCGAGTGTCGTACAGGCACTTTCGTATTCTACCTCCCACTAACAGAGTGTCAGCTAAGGGTCCTGTATTCCTCTCGAACAGCAATAGATGTTGAAGTCGCAAATGCATCATTTGGTGATGAAAATTGTACATATACCTCAAGATAGGGTGATCCACTAGCAAGATGAGTCTGCACCATTGCCTCCAAGCTACGAGGACCTTTGATGTCAAATGAGTCATATCTCACGGGATCAGCCGAAGCACAAAATCTATACTTAATAGGCAAAACTTTCATTGGCGTCATTCCGAAGATTTTATGCCAAATTCTTTTACGAAGTTCTGTCAAATCTATGTTCTGGTTAAAAACCAGCCGCGCTGTGTTCTCCGATAAAAAAACAACGCCATTCTCGGTGTCACGAACCTCACCATCATAATAAATAATAGCACTAATACGTTCACTCATCTTCAGTTTCTATTCTACTTTAGCCTCAAATTCTCTTGCTGTAACTTATGCAACCTGAGAATGAAATTTGGCTCATTTATAGTCTAAGGCCAAATAGGAACTACTGTAGAAAAAGAGTGTCCACGTGGGAGCTTTTTTCAGTAATCTTGTTGGCAGTGCATCCGGCTTGAAGCGTTTTGGACACTATTTGTTCAGAAATGTCTTCTGAAAATTATTTTTTCAGATACTACTGTAGAAAAAAAAAATTATATTGCTAATACATTTTTCCAAAACCCTAAACATAAAATTATTTTTAAAAACCCTAAATATAATTTAATTAATTAACATTAAAACCATAAACCTTAATTTAAGTAATTAACCCTAAATCCTAATTTCATTAATTTTTCCTTAAAAACCCTAACCCTAAACCAAGCTAAAAATCCTAACCCTAAAAAAGGGCAAAACGCTCCTCCAGGGACGCATTTTGCTGACACGGCACCTGACATCGCGCTGATGTGGATGCGTTTTCGGGGAATTCAGCCCTTTTGGTAAATAATTAAAAAGTCGGTCCATTTCCATAAATAACGTTAAAATAGGGCCTTTTTGGGTAAAATGGCCAATGTAAGGAGGCTTATTATCTTTAGCACTTCTATAAATTATTCAAAATTTATATTGGGATTTTAACTAAAATTAATAATCTTTAAATTTATCCTTTCATTTAATATTTTATTTAGTTCTTAATAAATAAATTTGTTATATGATATTTTTATTCACCCACATCATAATTGTTATGGTGTTAGCCTTTACCGACCCGCTACTTAACTAGGATCGACCTGATCCTTTTTACTTTAGTAGTGACAACCTGTACAGGTCGATTGTATGAATTCGCATGTGGTGGGTTCGAATCATCATACAAGCAAACCCATACTTAAGGGGCACGTATTGGCCCTAGAATAGGATATGTGTTGGCATGCATGAAGGCCTGCCTAATACTTCACATCCAAGACCATGTCATATAAATAAGAAAGTTGCCTTCCATGAAGGAGAAATTCACAAAAACTTTCAACAATTTGGTGCGGTTAGCGTGGACAGATTTCTGACTATCAAAAAAATCAAAGAATAAAAATAGACTCACCCTAATGAGAATTTCCCTAGCAACTTTCCATCGGACCAAGTTGGAGGTTTTGACATCGGCATTCAACCCTAAGAGATAGACCTCTTCGCTGGCTGGTTTGCTGAAAGACCAAAAAATTTGGGTAATTCTGGTCAGGGAAGTATCTCTAATTATTTTGATCTTAATGTCCCTCCTGATCAGGGGCCATCATTTCCCTCTGACTAAGAGGCATCATCGCAACAATTAGTCAATTTATAGGAGCAGCTACGACTAATGAAAGAGCAGATGGCCCATCAAAGTACCAGGTTAGAACAACAGGGATTGTTTCACCAGGAGTTGCTTAGGCAGAATGAGGAATTGAGGAGAAAGACGCAATCCGATCATTCCAATCTCTAAGACGATGTTGTGCCTCTCCAAGAGGAAGTTGGTGAAGTATATACAAGGCCATGGCAAAGTGAGATGGACACTTTACGTAGGGATGTACAGGTATTGCATCATGATGTATAGGACATGAATCAATTGTTTTGTTCTAACAACCCTTTGTCTCTAAAGGTCACAGCTGTGAGCCTGTCGTAGAGTTCAAAGTATCAAAAGAGATGTTTGAAGGTAGAAGGTACCCAGGAGCACATCTCATGCAATATAAGATTACATGAATGTGTTAGGAGCTTCTGATGTGGCAAAGTGTAAGGCTTTCTTGACGACTCTTAGAGGAAGCACAAAGGATTGGTATTTATCTTTGCCATAGGGTTCCATTCAAAGCTTCTCACAATTGGGCTAAATTTTTTTAGGTAGGTTTTATGCCCATAGGATAATAAATAAGCACCCCAATGGGTTTAATGTTAGAGAAGCAAAGAGATGGAGAATCTTTACAGGATTATGTTAAGTGGTTTCATGCAGCCATGTTGAACACGAAGAATTTAGAGGGCCAATGAGCTATTGATGCCTTCACTATGAGAGTTCAAAATGAGCATGTTCAATACTCATTTACTGATAATAGACTGCAGAGTTTCGCAAACAAGTTTTATATTTTATTCAATTTGGTTCCTAAAATCGAAATAGCTATAACTTTCAAATTTGAGTTTCAGTTTGAAAACTGATTTCAATTACATTCTTTAAGGACCCTCTACTCCCTATTATTACTAAAATTTCACATCAATTTCGTAATTTATTCACTTTAGTCCTTTTGTACAAAACTAATAATTAAACTTTACAATCTAGTCCTTTTACACATCTAAGCCTAAAATCTATCAATTTGACATCAACTTCTTAAAGAATTCATCAACGAAAACTTTAACAATTTTGCAAATTGGTACATGGGCTAGCTAAATCAAGCTCTCGTGATTTCAAAAACATAAAAATTATAAGAAAATGACTTAATTGCGCTAACCAATTTATAGTCGAAAGTTTGAAAGCTTCCAAGGGTTTCTTTCTTTCTTTCTCAAGACATGAAGATGAAGATGGAGAGAAAATGATATTTTCTTTCTTTAATTTAGCTTATATAGTTGGATTAGTAGTTAATTAACTAGGATTACTTAACTTAAACATGTTTTAATTAGTTTAATCTAACATTAATCAATTTTAGTGGATGACACCATCATAATCTACTTTTTTCTATTAAAAAATGGTTTAATTACCATTTTCAACCTTTGGCTAATTGTAATTTAAGTCTCTAAATCTTTGGCCAATTAAAAATATATAGCGATGAACTTTTACAATTTAGTCTGTACACCTTAATTAAGCAATTAATAGACAAGACTTAAATGACTAAACTTTAATAAACTACTATACCAACTTTGTAAATATTTTAATTTAATATTTATGGATCCAATTTATGAAAATAAGGTTCCAAAACCACCTTTTTCGACACCACTAAGAAATCGAACTGTTACATCATGCCTATTGGAACTCAACAAAATTAGGTACAAAGGGAGAAAGGAAAAACATAAAGTAAGGAGTAGGGAGAAGGAAACAAAGTGATATAAAAATAATCCCCAATCCCCTAAGAGAAAAACTAGAAAGAAAATCCACCAAATAAAGAATATGATAAAGGAAAGGGAGGAAAAAGAAAGATTTTTAAACTGCACCTTAAGAAAATAAGTGAGTAGAAGAAACATGAAATAGATAAATAAATAAAAAGGGCTTTGACTAGAAAATAACATTGATCAAGGCTACAAAATGCTTAGGGATAAACCCTAAGAAGGATACTCAACTCAGAGAAGTATATAATCTTCTTTATTTTTATGGTAGAGCCTCAAATGATGTTAATAAAATATTGAAATAACATTATTTATAATATTATAAATGATACAATTATAGGATAGAAAAATATTTTGATAAGTATTTTGATAAATACATATCGGTATCACCTAACATAGTGGCAACACCAATATTTTTTTTTTAAGTCCTGATGATTGCTAAAAAAAGGAGGTGGTGCCACCGGTGTGTCAGGTGATATTGGCAGGCACTGTAGTAAGCAACTCATTCCTGTAAATAATTTCTCCTCCAACCCATTTTCGTAATTAATTAATTTTCTTATATTATTTTTATAAAAAAAAGCCCCTTCCGGTTAGTGCAATTAATGGAAACAGACCTTAAAGAAAACAATCTCGATTAGTTGGGTGACCAATTTTAAAAAATTATAGTTGGGTGACAAAAAAAAGAAACAAATCCATAGTTGGATAACCAATTTAAAAATTTTATAATTAAATGACCAAAAGGTAAAGTGGCCCACAGTTGGGAGACTTGTGATGTAGCTTACCCTTATTAGTAATAAATGTTAGAAAACGAAAATTGAACATTATAGAAGAAAATTAGAGATTCTGACGAAGGAAATTCACGTGGTGGTCTTCAGTGGAACAAAATTAATCATTACAAACTACAACAGACCAGTTACTATTTTGACAAGTAAACTATAACTTTTGTATTCCTAATTCAGACATTAATAATTTGAATTTGGTATGGTTTTATTGTATCATAAAAAATATATAATTTTAATTCACTTAATTCAAATTTAGACATATTCGAACTTTGAACTTGAAACTGTTAGTGCGGAATTTCAATGAGAAAAATCTTCAACAATGCTCTAAAGTATGTATCAAGTTATTATCTTAAATGTTTTATTTGGTCCCATTTATAATCGGTGTGCAGGTGAGTTTCAAGCAAATGAACCTTAAAGATACAATCAAATCCGATGACTATTTGTGTTTAGCATTGACGAAAATAATCCACCAAATACTGAGCAGAATATAACAAGAAAATCAATTTTTATAAAGAATTTCTGCAGTAATTCTTTATAGAACAACCTAAGTATAGAAGAAGATAGAAAGAACCTTTTTTTGAGAATTTTTTGGTACATCATTAAAATGTAATTTCACTGCTATTTGTAGGAATTCTCAACTTTCAATAGATGTCTTTCTAAATAATCACATATTTTAAATAGACATAATTATTCAACTAGTATCTCTTAAATAATAATAACTATTTAAAGTAAAATCTTTTAAATAAACATAATATTGCTTGAATAGTTATAATTTTTTGTTAAAAAATCAAGTGATATAATTCTTCATATTTAATAAACATAACTTGTTATTATGAATAGTTATAACTTTTAATCAATAACAAAAAATTTAAACTTTTTATTACTTACACCATTTCATTTATAGTTATTGGAACACTATAAATATTTAAAAATGTTCCAACAAAAACTGATTGAATTTGAAACGATCCGAACTGAAAAAGGTCAAAACTCAACACAATTTGAATATACAATAACTCAAATAAGTAATTTGAAATATTCAAACTACTAATGACTTGACCTAAAAACCCAAATGATCCAAATCTAAAATAACTCGAAACTAAATACGTAATTATCCTGAACCAAAAGTAAAAACAATTTGAATTCATTCAATCCAAAACTAATCCACTATTTTATCATCTCCATTTTTTTAGACTAAAATATGTTATAAGTATTTGTACCCTTCATAAATCAAAATTTCAAGATGGCATGTGAACTTGAACCATGTCCTGTAAGCTAGCCATGTTTAGTCTTCAGGTTAATTGCAACTAACATTTTTAAATTATCATTTCAATTTTAATTGCTTTTTAAATTTTTGAATGCTTTAATTGAGTTCTTAAAGATCAGTATTGTATCAATTTTGTCTACTTACCTGTCAATTTAGGTGTAAAATATCAATTCATATTGAACATAGATACAAAATATGTGTTGAGTATGACTCATATTTTAGTTAAATTTGACAGATAATCTTCCAGTTAAACTTTGTTTATTTGTTTCAAGTCGAATTCTGATTAGTTTAGATTATTTTATTATTATTTGACCTACAAATTTAGCCTATAAATAGGCTCTTTTACAACCTTAGAAAATATACCAATAAAGATTAGAACTCATAACATTTTTGGAGAATTTTTATGTTTATGTTTTGAGGGTTCTTTGTTTTCGGGTTTCGGGGTTTAGTTTTTATCTCCATCTTTTGTACTCTTCATTCTTTTGCCATTATAGTAAAGTTATATTTGCCCATAGTTTTTTATCCTCTTTAGAGGGTTTTTCCACGTTAAATTTGTGTGTTCAATTTCTCAATTTCTTCCGCTATTTTTACTTGTTTGTTGCTTAATCGGATCGATGTAACAGACCAATTTTGACCCTAATCGGAACGGTGGTTTCGGGACCACGAATCCGAGCCTAAGAGACATTATAATATTATGTATTGTGTTTGTTATGTGTGTTTTTGTGAGTGTGAAAGTTTCGTGGAAAATTTTAGCTATCTGAGTGTTTAAATTGCTAAAAGGTCTAAATTGCAAGAAGGACAAAGTAGTGGGCATTAATAAAAAGGGAGCTAAGTGAATTGTCCATAAAACATAAGGATTTGCATGTCAAATTTCCCACCTTTAAACAAGGTGGACGGCAAGCATGCAAGAATCTTATGCTTTCTATGTATATTAAATTTTAAGTATTATTATATGTTAAGCATGCTAAATGGATGAGAATTTAATTTAAACAAAAAGAAAATTTCTTTCTTCTTCCCTCACTCATCCCCTACCCGAAAACTTACCTTCAAGAAGAGAGAAGACATTTATCTTCTTCATTCTACTGTGCATGTGTCCCTAAGGTGAGGTATCAAGCTTCATTTCTTTGATGGTTTTGCATGGTTGTGTTGGTAGTCTTACATACTATCGAGTTCTTGTGCAAAAATTTGAGATTTAAGCTCTCCTTAGATTCGGCCATGACTTAGTTCTAAGGCCTTTTCATGTGTGATGAAAACATGTTGGCTATGGTTGGTTACATTGTTTGATAGATAGAAAAAGAAAAGAAATGGTGGATACCTTAGCTTGATTTAATAAGTCTTATGAAGTAGAAATTGTTTGCTTAGGATGCTAATAGAAAAATCATGTTAAATTTTGGGTTTAAACAAGCTAATATTCGGCTGGAATTAGGATGAATAAGTTGTGGTTATCTAGCTTGTTTCTTGGTCGTATGTTGAAGAAAATGCATGGGTACTTTGAATTGGCATATTCGGCCATAGGAGAGCATGAAATTGGGTTATTGAATTCGGGTACATAGGTACACTTTTATCAAGTTAATATGTGGCCATAGACAGCAAGATAAGTTTTAAATTAAAGCACGATAATGAGATTATTATCAAAGTGTTCCCAAATATTTTGAATGCACTTGAACAAGGTAGTGCTTGTATGCCGAATGCACATTGTTATGTCTTGAAATTTTGTATTTTATGATTTTGTTCTTGAATTGAATGGACGTGTGGTTAATTGGTTAAAATTGAACCAAATTAGATCGGGAACAAAAAGAACAAGATCGAGGAAAAGCAAAGATTATCGAGTAGCCGATTTGCACGGCTTATCGACAACCGAGGTAAGTCCTTAAGTACTTATATGTTAAAGAGTTAATTATGAACATGTTAAAGGATGAAATTTAATAATGTTGACTATAAAACTTTGTGTTAGCCGAATGTAAAGGTGCTAAATTGGGTTAAATATATTTTGTTAATGTGATTTGAACAAGTATATGGTTTCGATATGATATGTGAATGTAATATGATGTATATGATTTGGTTGTGATGTTAGCATTAATAAATATGTATTGAAGGCTTAATTATGTTGTAATTCGGGCTTCGAGCCTAGCAGGCCTTGAGCCGGTGAGTAATTCGGGCTTCGAGCCTAGCAGGCTTTGTGCCGGTGAAATAATTCGGGCTTTTAGCCTAGCAGGCCACGTGCCGGTGAAACAATTCGGGCTTATTGCCTAGCAGGCTTAATGCCGGTGATATACTTCGGACCTTAAGTCCAGCAGGCCTAGTGCCGGTGAATGTATTTGAGCTCTAAGTGCATGAAAATCAAGTTATGAACATATCAAGAAATTTCGGTTTAGAAGCATGATTCGTATAAATTCGACAGAGAGGTATGTATTTTATAATTGTGTTACTCAATAAAATGACAAACAAGTATTCGAGTAAGTGAAAGTTTTATACATTAATTTATTAGAGATGAATGAATATGTATATGCAAATCATATCATGTGATAGTAAATATTTGGAAGCATGAATGTATTTAGTTGATTGGATAAGCATATGATATGTACATAAGTCTGTGATATACTTGATGATTGATGTATGTGAATAAGAAAGGTAAAGCTTAGTATTAAGTGCATCAATGATATTAAGTTGTTTCGGCTTTATAAATAAAAGAGGTTATGTATTATTTATGTTCGGATTAGTGATAGAAGATATTAATTCGAATGGTTGTATGTATTTCACTTAAATAAATATATGTTTAATTAGGACTTACTAAGCTAGCAAGCTTATCGTATGGAATGATTCCTTTGTTTTATAGATTTTGGTTACGTAGCGGGCTCGTGAAGGATCGTCAAGAAGCTCATCACACTATCGCCTTCCTTTGGTATTTTGAATTTTGGTTACGAATTAGAAGGCATGTATAGGCTAGATGAAGTCTTAGAAATATGCGATATTTAACCTTGTAAGTGTTTATGATAGCCATGCGAGAATGGCTACAATTTTTCTTAGTAAATATGATGTTGTGTTACGATTTGTATGTTGGTACATGACGGCAATGTTCATGAAATTTTAAATCCAAGTTTAATCGTTTTTGCTAAGAAACATTTGTATACATATAAATCCTTGAATTTGGGAAGTAGGTAGGTTCGGCTAGAAGTTTAACTTTCATAAAATTTAGCAGAACAGCTTGTAGTGGCAGCATTGATGTAAATTAGAAAAATCACTAAAAATTGGGTACATTGAATTTGAAAGTGAATGAGATATGAGATTAAACCTTATTGTGTCTATTTTTATATGAAAGAAATAGAGTAGGCAAACGATTTATATATTATGAGATAATTGAGTTCTAGTGAAACCTGCTCTGAATGCATTCGTGAGTCACTGTTCAGTTTTGGAAAAATTGCCATAAATTGTATAAAAATAATCAAGAAGCATGGTTTATATGTGTAGAATCCTAAATGAGTCTACTTTTCATTGGTATAAATAAGAACACCATTGGAAAATTGTGCAATCTGATAACTGCAGTTTTATAGGGACAGGTCAGAACTGTCCAGCAGTGTAATAAGGGTAACTTTGAAGAATAAACTGTACAAATTGGCCACATGAAAAATTCTAGAAAAATTATGGTGAATAGATATATGAGTCTACTTTCAAGGAAAATTTACGGATCTGAATTTCGAATTTTGTAACTCGAGTTATAGCCAAATTAGTCGGCACAACGCAGTTTGACAGCTTTAAGATTTTCATGTTTTGAACTTGTAGTCAAGTCTAGTAACGCCTCTTACTTAATTCCGGCGATGGTCTCGAGTAAGGGGTGTTACATTTGATTGGTATCAGAGCTTACGGTTTAGTCGATTCTAGGACTACCGTAGCGCGTGCGAGTCTAGCTATACATGCCTTATTATATGTTGATAGTGTGGTGACTTCTGACAGCCTGAACTTTGTTTTATATAGAAAATGGATACTGATCCTGAAAGAGCCGTAGCTGATGATGTAGAGAGCGTGGCACCTGACCGTACCCACGGATCAGCGCCGATAGACTCTCGACTTGTTTTGGGTAGCCACGAAGGAGAGACTAAACAAGCCTTTTATCGGATGATGAATGAGTGGTTTACCCAATTTGTTCAAAATAATCCGGCTGTACCACAACCTCCACCCCGAATAATCCAACTCCGGATCCTCTAGCTCCCCGAGCATAGATCCAATGAGATCTAGTAGGCCCCAGCTGACAAAATTCAAAATATGGGGCGAAGAATTTAAAGCCAATGACGATGATGATGCTTTGAGAGAGCCGAAATGTGGCTCGATAACACTATTCGTGTACTTAATGAGTCATCTTGTACTCCTGATGAATGCTTGAAGTGTGCTATATCTTTCTTTGCGGACGCTGCATATCACCGTGGAATACACTAGTATCGGTGGTTCCGAAAGAAAAAGTGACATGGGACTTCTTCCGAATGAATTTCGTAAGAAGTACATCACCAAAGATTTATTGATCAAAAACGAAAGGAGTTCCCGGAGTGAAACAGGGACGAATGATCGTAATCTGAATATGAAAGAAAATTTGTCGCTCAAAGCAGATATGCCGAGAGTGTGTTACAACCGGCGATGATGTGTAAAAGATTTGAAGATGGTTTGAATGAAGATATAAGGATGTTTGTTGGCATTCTTGAAATTCAAGAGTTTGTGACCTTAGTTGAGAGAGCTTGCAAAGCCAAGAGCTCGGGGGAAGGAGAAAAGGAAGGTTGAGACAGAAGCTAGAGACTTTCGTAAAAGATCTTCGGGTAAAGTCTTTCATTCCACGAACAAGAAGCCCAGAGATGACTACAGTCGACAGAAAGCTGCTACAGATCAGCCTAGACAAGATCGACCTCCTATGAGCTCCCGAGCTACCTCGATAGCTTGATGTTGGTAATGTTCCACAAAGTAGAGTCGAATGCAAGTCTTGTGGGAAATGGCACTCGAGTTGTAGATTCCGTGATCGGTCTTGCTATAAATGTGGGTCGTCGATCATTTTATCGAGAGTGTCCGAAGTTAATCGAGCGAGAATGCAATCCGAACACTACACCGAGCAAAGTGCCAATGCGAGGTAGACCACCCGCACATTCGGGCAATGTAGGTGGTAGTCGAAGAAAGGAACAAAGAACACTACGGATCGATCCGAGGCTAGAGCTCCAGCTAGAGCTTATGCTTTGCACGAGCCGAGAGATGCTTCCTCCCCGACGTCATTATCGTACTTTCACTCTTTATGATACTACCGTGATTGCACTAATTGATCCCGGTTCGACTCATTCTTATGTGTGTGAAAATTTAAAATTTGGCAAGACTCGCTAGTCGAGTCTACCGAGTTTGTGATTCGAGTGTCCAACCCTTTGGGTAGATGTATGCTTGTTAATAAAGTGTGTAGAAGTTGCCCGTTGATGATTCGAGATTATTGCTTCCCAGCTGATTTAATGTTGTTGCCCTTTGACGAATTCGATATCATCCTGGGTATGGATTGGTTAACTTCACATGAGGCAATAGTGGATTGTAAAAGAAAGCTTATTGACTTGAAATGTCGAAACGGTGAAACGATCGAATTAAATCTTGTGACATAAATGGGTTGCCTCACAATAATATCTTCAATGGTAGCCCAAAAGTATGTGAGAAAAGGGTGTGAAGCTTATTTGGCTTATGTACTGGGAAATAAAATGTCCGAAAAACAAATGGAATCGGTACCATTGTATGTGAATTCACCGATGTGTTTCTGAAGAGCTACCGGCTTACCCCCAAAGACGAGAGATTGAGTTCGGTATTGAGTTAGTACCGGGAAGCGCTCGATTTCGATAGCCCCTGCATCGAATGGCACCTATTGAGCTAAAAGAATTGAAAGCGCAGATTGCAAGAGTTGATGATAAGGGCTTCACATGCGACCGAGTTTCTCTCCGTAAGTGCACCGGTTTTATTCGTGAAAAAGAAAGATGGAACTATGCGAATGTGTATCGACTACCGACAACTAAATAAGGTAACCATAAAGAATAAGTACCCATTACCTCGGATTGACGATTTATTTGACCAATTGAAGGGGGCTTCAAGTGTTTTGAAAATAGATTTGAGATCGGGCTATTATCGATTCATGAGTCGAGATACGGATGTGCCAAAGACGGCATTTCGAACGAGGTACAGGCACTATGAGAGTTTTGGTTATGCCTTTTGGACTCACTAATGCACTCTGCTTTGTCTTTATGGATCTAATGAACCGAGTCTTCCGACAGTTCTTGGATCGGTTTGTAGTAGTGTTTATCGATGATATATTGGTCTACTCCAAAAATGAAGCGGAACACGTTGAGCACTTGAGAGTAGTACTACAAACCTTGAGAGATCATTGTTTATATGCAAAATTCGATAAGTGTGAGTTTTGGTTGAACGGTCGACTTCTTGGGTCATGTGGTTTCGTGTCGTATTCGGGTGGATCCAAACAAAATAGCAAATTATACTCGATTGGAAACCACCAAAGAATGTTTCCGAGATTCGAAGTTTCCTAGGCCTGGCAGGATATTACAGGGGGGTTTGTAAAAGGTTTTTCTGTTATAGCTACACCGTTGACGAGACTACTACAGAAGATATCAAATTTGAGTGGTCAGAGAAATGTCAGAAAAGTTTCGAGCAGTTGAAAGCCTTTTTAACCGAAGCCCCAGTATTAACTCAGCCTGAAACGGGTAAAGAATTTACTATTTTTAGTGATGCTTCCTTTAATGGGTCAGGTTGTGTTTTAATGCAAGAGGGCAAGGTGATAGCCTACGCTTGAGGCAATTGAAGCCGCGACGAAAAAATTATCCAACTCACGACACAGAGTTAGCGAACACCATTGTATTCGCCTTAAAAATTTTACGTCACTATCTATTTGGCGAAAAATGTCACATTTATTCGGATCACAAAAGTTTGAAGTATTTGATGACTCGTAAAGATTTAAACTTGAGACAACGTAGATGGTTGGAATTGCTAAAAGACTATGAATTAGTGATTGACTACCATCCGGGAAAAGCTAATGTTGTTGCGGATGCGTTAAGTCGAAAGTCATTATTTACTCTTCGTGCACTAAATGCACGGGTGACTATGTCTGATGATGGTTCGATCATGGCCGAGTTACAAGCAAGACCAATGTTTATTCAGCAAGTTTGTGACGCACAGAAAGTTGATGAAAGGTTAGTTGCCATTCGGACTCAGTGTGAAAATACGACAGAATCAGATTTTCAGATCGATGCGAATGATTGTTTGAATTATAAAGGCCGATTGTGTGTTCCTAAGAACTCAGATTTGATACAGATGATTCTGAACGAGGCCCATAATGGCCGAATGTCGATACACCCGGGTAGTACGAAAATGTATAATGATTTGAAACAGTTTTATTGGTGGCCTGGCATGAAACGAGATATATCCGAAATTGTCTCCAAGTGTTTAATCTGTCAACAAGTGAAAGCGGAGCATCAGGTACCATCCGGTTTACTTCAGCCAATCATGATACCTGAATGGAAATGGGATAGAATTACCATGGATTTTGTATCCGGTCTCCCTATGACACCTAGTAAGAAAGATGCCGTGTGGGTTATCGTTGACAGATTGACAAAATCAGCTCATTTTGTACCGGTACGTACCGACTATTCACTTGACAAACTCGCCGAATTGTATGTGTCGCAGATTGTAAGATTGCACGGTGTACCGAGTTCCATTGTTTCAGATAGAGACCCAAGATTTACCTCGCGATTCTGGAAGAAGTTGCAAGAGGCATTAGGTACAAAACTACATTTTAGTACAGCCTTTCATCCGCAAACAGACGGTCAGTCTGAGCGAACTATTTTGACACTTGAGGACATGTTGAGGTGTTGCGTTCTCGAGTTTGAAGGTACGTGGGAACGATACCTACCTTTGATTGAATTTGCTTACAATAATAGTTTCCAATCTAGTATAAAAATGGCGCCTTATGAAGCCTTATATGGTCGAAAATGTCGCACACCATTGTATTGGACTGAACTCAGCGAAAATAAGATACACGGGGTTGATTGGATTAAAGAAACAGAACAGAAGGCGGTACTCATTAGAAATAACTTGAAAGTCGCCGGATCGTCGAAGTCCTATGCTGATTTGAAGCGTAAGGATATTGAATTTCGTGTCGGAGATCGGGTGTTCTTAAAGGTTTCTCCGTGGAAGAAAATACTCCGATTTGGCCGAAAAGGCAAGTTGAGTCCGAGATTTATTGGACCATATGAAATCATCGGCGAATAGGGCTGTTGCTTATCGATTGAAACCGCCTTGACTTAGAAAAGATACACAATGTGTTTCACGCTTTGATGCTTCGCGATCTGGATCGGACCCGTCCCCATGTGATCACCCCGTCGAGATTGAAATTGATCCGATTTGACCTATGATGAGGAACCGATCCGTATTTTAGCTCGGGAAATGAAAGAATTGAGAAATAAGAGGATTCCATTAGTGAAAGTATTATGGAATCGTCACGGAATTGAAGAGGCTACGTGGGAGCTCAAGAGTCAATGAGGCAACAATATCCGAACTTATTTAACGGTAAGATTTTCGGGACGAAAATCCTTAAAGGAGAGAGAGTTGTAATGCACCAATTTTGACCCTAATGGAACGGTGGTTTCGGGACCACGAATCCGAGCCTAAGAGACATTATAATATTATGTATTGTGTTTGTTATGTGTGTTTTTGTGAGTGTGAAAGTTTCAGTGGAAAATTTTAGCTATCTCGAGTGTTTAAATTGCTAAAAGGTCTAAATTGCAAGAAGGACAAAGTAGTGGGCATTAATAAAAAGGAGCTAAGTGAATTGTCCATAAAACATAAGGATTTGCATGTCAAATTTCCCACCTTTAAACAAGGTGACTACTGGCAAGCATGCAAGAATCTTATGCTTTCTATGTATATTAAATTTTAAGTATTATTATATGTTAAGCATGCTAAATGGATGAGAATTTAATTTAAACAAAAGAAAATTTCTTTCTTCTTCCCCTCACTCATCCCCTACCCGAAACTTACCTTCAAGAAGAGAAGACATTTATCTTCTTCATTCGGCTGTGCATGTGTCCCTAAGGTGAGGTATCAAGCTTCATTTCTTTGATGGTTTTGCATGGTTGTGTTGGTAGTCTTACATACTATCGAGTTCTTGTGCAAAAATTTGAGATTTAAGCTCTCCTTAGATTCGGCCATGACTTAGTTCTAAGGCCTTTTCATGTGTGATGAAAACATGTTGGCTATGGTTGGTTACATTGTTTGATAGATAGAAAAAGAAAAGAAATGGTGGATACCTTAGCTTGATTTAATAAGTCTTATGAAGTAGAAATTGTTTGCTTAGGATGCTAATAGAAAAATCATGTTAAATTTTGGGTTTAAACAAGCTAATATTCGGCTGGAATTAGGATGAATAAGTTGTGGTTATCTAGCTTGTTTCTTGGTCGTATGTTGAAGAAAATGCATGGGTACTTTGAATTGGCATATTCGGCCATAGGAGAGCATGAAATTGGGTTATTGAATTCGGGTACATAGGTACACTTTTATCAAGTTAATATGTGGCCATAGACAAAGCAAGATAAGTTTTAAATTAAAGCACGATAATGAGATTATTATCAAAGTGTTCCCAAATATTTTGAATGCACTTGAACAAGGTAGTGCTTGTATGCCGAATGCACATTGTTATGTCTTGAAATTTTGTATTTTATGATTTTGTTCTTGAATTGAATGGACGTGTGGTTAATTGGTTAAAATTGAACCAAATTAGATCGGGAACAAAAAGAACAAGATCGAGGAAAAGCAAAGATTATCGAGTAGCCGATTTGCACGGCTTATCGACAACCGAGGTAAGTCCTTAAGTACTTATATGTTAAAGAGTTAATTATGAACATGTTAAAGGATGAAATTTAATAATGTTGACTATAAAACTTTGTGTTAGCCGAATGTAAAGGTGCTAAATTGGGTTAAATATATTTTGTTAATGTGATTTGAACAAGTATATGGTTTCGATATGATATGTGAATGTAATATGATGTATATGATTTGGTTGTGATGTTAGCATTAATAAATATGTATTGAAGGCTTAATTATGTTGTAATTCGGGCTTGAGCCTAGCGAGCCTTGAGCCGGTGAGTAATTCGGGCTTGAGCCTAGCGGAGCTTTGTGCCGGTGAAATAATTCGGGCTTTTAGCCTAGCGGTGCCACGTCTTGAAAACAATTCGGCTTATTGCCTAGCGTGCTTAATGCCGTGATATACTTCGGACCTTAAGTCCAGCGAGGCCTAGTGCCGGTGAATGTATTTGAGCTCTAAGTGCATGAAAATCAAGTTATGAACATATCAAGAAATTTCGGTTTAGAAGCATGATTCGTATAAATTCGACAGAGAGGTATGTATTTTATAATTGTGTTACTCAATAAAATGACAAACAAGTATTCGAGTAAGTGAAAGTTTTATACATTAATTTATTAGAGATGAATGAATATGTATATGCAAATCATATCATGTGATAGTAAATATTTGGAAGCATGAATGTATTTAGTTGATTGGATAAGCATATGATATGTACATAAGTCTGTGATATACTTGATGATTGATGTATGTGAATAAGAAAGGTAAAGCTTAGTATTAAGTGCATCAATGATATTAAGTTGTTTCGCTTTATAAATAAAAGAGGTTATGTATTATTTATGTTCGGATTAGTGATAGAAGATATTAATTCGAATGGTTGTATGTATTTCACTTAAATAAATATATGTTTAATTAGGACTTACTAAGCTAGCAAGCTTATCGTATGGAATGATTCCTTTGTTTTATAGATTTTGGTTACGTAGCGGGCTCGTGAAGGATCGTCAAGAAGCTCATCACACTATCGCCTTCCTTTGGTATTTTGAATTTTGGTTACGAATTAGAAGGCATGTATAGGCTAGATGAAGTCTTAGAAATATGCGATATTTAACCTTGTAAGTGTTTATGATAGCCATGCGAGAATGGCTACAATTTTTCTTAGTAAATATGATGTTGTGTTACGATTTGTATGTTGGTACATGACGGCAATGTTCATGAAATTTTAAATCCAGGTTTAATCGTTTTGCTAAGAAACATTTGTATACATATAAATCCTTGAATTTGGGAAGTAGGTAGGTTCGGCTAGAAGTTTAACTTTCATAAAATTTAGCAGAACAGCTTGTAGTGGCAGCATTGATGTAAATTAGAAAAATCACTAAAAATTGGGTACATTGAATTTGAAAGTGAATGAGATATGAGATTAAACCTTATTGTGTCTATTTTTATATGAAAGAAATAGAGTAGGCAAACGATTTATATATTATGAGATAATTGAGTTCTAGTGAAACCTGCTCTGAATGCATTCGTGAGTCACTGTTCAGTTTTGGAAAAATTGCCATAAATTGTATAAAAATAATCAAGAAGCATGGTTTATATGTGTAGAATCCTAAATGAGTCTACTTTTCATTGGTATAAATAAGAACACCATTGGAAAATTGTGCAATCTGATAACTGCAGTTTTATAGGGACAGGTCAGAACTGTCCAGCAGTGTAATAAGGGTAACTTTGAAGAATAAACTGTACAAATTGGCCACATGAAAAATTCTAGAAAAATTATGGTGAATAGATATATGAGTCTACTTTCAAGGAAAATTTACGGATCTGAATTTCGAATTTTGTAACTCGAGTTATAGCCAAATTAGTCGGCACAACGCAGTTTGACAGCTTTAAGATTTTCATGTTTTGAACTTGTAGTCAAGTCTAGTAATGCCTCTTACTTAATTCCGGCGATGGTCTCGAGTAAGGGGTGTTACAATCGATCCCCAACAAGTGGTATCAAGAGCTAGTTCAATTTTCGTAGATCAGCCTGTTCAGAGATGGTAGCAACAAGGTTTGACATTGAGAAGTTCGATGGCGTCACAAATTTTAATTTGTGGCAAGTTTGGATGATGGCAATTCTAGTTCAAACTGGCTTAAAAAAGGTCATTACCGGGAAAAAGCCTGAGTATTTAGATAAGACATAATGGGAAGAGCTTGATGAAAATGCCCTGTCTACAATCCAGTTTCGCCTCACAAATAGGGTATTACAGGAGGTATTGATGGAGAAAACCTCATTCGTTTTATAGAAAATGTTAGGAACTCTTTATGTGACTAAGACTCTGGCTAACCATTTAGTGTTGAAACAACGTCTATTTACATTTCGGATAAACGAATGCGGGCTTATTAGATATCACATTAGTCAATTTGTTACTCTTTTAAATTATTTAAATAATGTTAAGGTTAAGATTGATTATAAAGATCAGGATATGCTATTATTGTGTTCTTTACCCTTTTCATACAAGTCTTTTAGGGAAACTCTGATTTATGCCAGAGACAAACTCTCATTCGAGGATGTGAATGGTCATTTATTAAGTAAAGATAAACTCAACAATGATTTTGGTTCGGATAGTAAGGTAGATAAGCAAGCTTCCGTTTCGGTAGTATCAAAGAAGCGAGAAAAAAGGTGTCGCTATTGTAAGAAATTAGGTCAGATTGTTATAAACTGCGAAATAAAAAGGGCTACTAAGAGTAACGAGGAGGATGTGGCTGGTGCTAATTTGGCCACAAAAGCAGTGATGATTTCTTGTTAGTGTCAACAAGCAATAGCTCCGAGCTTACATTCGGATGGATCTTAGATTTGAGATATTCTTTCCACATGTGTCTCAACAGAGAATGATTCTCCACATACAGTTCGATTGGAGGTGGAGTTGTGCACATGGGAAATGATTCATCAAGTAAGGTAATTGGTATTTGATATTGTTAAAATTAGGATGCACGATGAGATGATTATGACACTTTCAAATGTCAAATATGTACTTGATTTACGAAAGAATCATCTCCTTGAGTATTTTAAACTCGAAAGGTTGCAGAATCAATATCAAGTCAAACGAAATTAAGGTGTCTTGTGAAGCTCTCATTTAAAAGGTAAAAGAATCGACAATCTTTATATTTAGGAAGGTTCTATAGTGACTGGTGAAACCGAACATCCCTTGTCTGTTACGGAGTCGAAGTTAACTCGTTTGGAGCGAAGGCAACTTGGTCATATGAGCGAAAAAGGTATGACCATTTCTTTGAAGAAAAGTTCTCTTTTGGATACAGGTTTTGAAAAGTCAGGGTATTGTATTCGTGTAAATCATACCTGGGTTAGTTTTTATTTGGCAGTACACAAGTCGAAGGCTAGAAGTCTTCCAGCTTCTAAGCACAAATTCGACTCAGTTAATTCCCTGCTAGTTCAAGATAGGCCCGTGGCGGGCTTTGGCAAAGATGACGTTGTGAAAATAAAAGTCAAGGTGCAGATTTGTTGAGTATGACTCATATTTCAAATGATTCATATTTCAGTTAAATTTGAGAGATAATCTCCCAGTTAAACTGTAACAGCCCGATTTTGGGGCTAATCAGAACAGCGGTTTCGAGACCGCTAATCCGAGGTTGAGGAAAATTATTTTGATATTACTTTATGTGTTATGGCATTAATATATGGCTATATGAAAATTTTGGTGCTTTAATTTTAGCAATTGTATGTGAAATTGTGAAAAAGGACTAAATCGCATAAAGTGTGAAAGTTCCATTATAAGTGGGAGAGGTGTCTAATAGCCAAAGAATATCAAATTGGAGGTCCTTAAAGTGAAATTAGGCCATTGGATATGTGATGGTCGGCCATATAAAGGCTAGGGAGACAAGACATTAAATTCTGGTCAAATTTGGTGGAAATTAGATGATAAAAATGAGTAAAATAAGATGAATAAGGGTTCTTGGAGTTCAAAATTTTCAGCAAAACAAATCTCTTGCAAGTAAGTGGTTTTGGTGGTTTTATTTGACAATTTTTGTACTTTTGGAGTCTCCAAATCTTAAGTTAGCTAATGAGGGGACTAATTTGTGATATGGTTGAAAGTCTAGGGACTTTCCATGAGAGTGTTTATATTGTTAGCGAAGTCTTTATGGAAGAAGATGAATGTTACGGAGATAAGAAACAAGTTTTGTGAAAGGTGCTAACATGAAAACACCTAAATAAGACTTGAATGCAAAGATTAAAAATGTATAATAAATGCATGAAATAGTTAGATTTCTGAGTAGTTGTAAGAGGAATAAATGTTTAGCTAGACTTGTTTGATGAGAAAATGCATTGAAAAATGATTTACGAGCCTAGGGGTAAAATCGTAATTTTGCCAAAGTGTAAGGGCCAAATGGTCATTTTTTCCTAAGTATAGATTTTGATACATTATGATAATAAAATGTTTTAAATGAGTGAATTTTGTTGTTATAGACCAAGAAGAGCGTGGAATCAACCTTAACCGAGGTAAAGGCAGGGTTACGAAATAGACCGTTGATTAACTCATTTTGCACCGAGGTAAGTTTATGTGTAAACGATGCATCTTATATACACATGTTGTTACTTATTGGTGCGTTGTATGATTGGGAACATGTATGATTCAAGTGGATTGAATTTGGTAGATATTGAATAATTTTCGTATAAATGACGAAATAGATATGTAAATGTGAAATAACCTTCGTAGTAATAAATGGTGGGGTGTGTGGGATACCACCTTAATAATTCTTGATGGTGGGCTAAGTGCGATACCACCTTATTACTTATTCACGATGGGCTATGTGCGATACCATCGTTTATATTATTTGGTGGGCTAAGTGCGTTACCACCGTAAATATTCTTGTTGGTGGGCTATGTGCAATATCACCCTATTAAAGATTGATGGTGGGCTAAGTGCGAAACCACCGAGTGATTGGTAGTATTATGAATGGTTTATTGGGAAAATTATGATGTGTTGTTTCATGTGATCATGTGGTGATAAGTGCAGGGATGTATGTTAAATAATGTCGACATTTGGCTTATGATATGGTTGGAATGTGGTAAGAGATGAAATGAGTAAGCATGATCATGGAATGTGGATTGTTCTTGCTTAGTATGTAATGCTATTTATTGTTTAGCACATACTATGATGTTATTTGTTTACATGTAAACTTACTAAGCTTAAAGCTTACTCCCTTTTTCTTTTCCCTTGTTTTATAGAGTCAAAGAGCCGAGTCGGGATACGAAGGTAATTGGAAGATCACCCACACTATCAGCCCCTCTTGGTATATCTAGACATAGTGTTTTGAGTATGGCATGTATAGGGGCTAGACTAGGTAAATTGTTTTGTTATTTTGGCCAAGAGTGTGTTGGCCCCCTTTAAAGGTGAACTCTTTTGTATATAGTCATAGTTGATGGCTCATTATTATATATGAAAAGATAAAGTTATTCATGGAAGTGTATATTGCAAATCTGAGTTGTTTAGTGATTTGTTAAATGGATTTATGTTGTGTGAGTTAGGGTGTGAAAAGAGCTTAGCAAATAGCCTTGTTCTTGTCCACACGGGTAGGCACACGGGCGTGTGTCTAGGCCGTGTGTGACACACGGTCAGTCCCATGGGTATGTGATCAGGCCATGTGTCCCCTGCGAGTTAGTTTTACAAGTCAGTAAACTTTGTAGTAAACACATAGGCAGAGAAACGAACATGGGTGTGTGCCCAAGCCGTGTGAAGTTTGTACCTTGAAATTGGAATTTAATTCGACACACTGTCTAAGGACACAGGCGTGTGCCTTGGCCGTGTGACCTTAGTGAGATGATGACGTCATAAATAGAATGCCAATGTTTTGGCACACGGGCTAAGACACGGGCATGTCGAGGCCGTGTAAGGGACACGGGCCAAGGACACGGGCATGTGTCTGGTCATGTGAAAACCCTATAAGTTCGAAATGAAAATAAATCTCACACGGGGTAGGGACATGGGCGTGTGTGACCACACGGCCTGCTCACACGGGCGTGTCCCATTTCACATGGGTGTGTGACCCCTGCTTAGGTGAAAATTTTTAAATGCGTAAAAGTTTCTGGTTGGGTCCCGAAACCCTCCATATGTGTGTTTTTGATCTCGTATGTCCTTAATGAGTGATTTGATGGTGAAAGAAATATTTTAAATTGTATGGCCAAGTGAGTTAAGTCCGGTAATGACTCGTGCCCGGTTCCGGCGTAGGATACGGGTAAGAGGTGTTACATAAACTCTGTTTATTTGTTTCAAGTCGAACTCTGATTAGTTTAGGTTATTTTATTATTTGACCTACAAATTTAGCTTATAAATAAGCTCTTTTACAACCTTAGAAAATACACCCATTAAATATTAGAACTCATAACACTTCTGGAGAATTTTTGTGCTTATGTTTTGAGGGTTCTTGGTTTTCGGGTTTCGGGGTTTAATTTTTATCTCCATCTTTAGTACTCTTCGTTTTTTTTGCTATTATAGCAAAATTATCTTTGCCCATGATTTTTTATCCTCTTTGGAGGGGTTTTTTCACGTTAAATTTGTGTGTTCAATTTCTCAATTTCTTCCGCTATTTTTACTTATCCGTTGCTTAATCAGGTCGATCCCCAACAATATGACTATTTCTTTTTTACACCTCAGGTCAATGTTGTTCATATTATAGATACATTCAACTTTATATTTTAATCTACATATTTCAGATATGCTTTGAATTAAAATTTAACAACTTAATTAATAGCCAGATTGATTAAAAAAAACTTAATTGATACCTTATTTAATATTTTATTGAATCAATTAAAATATTTTAAAATGAAAAGATGAATTTAAAATATGAAATATTGTTTGAATTATTTCAGTATAATAAACCATTACTTTTTGATATAGCAAAATCTAAAAAACCACAGTATTTTTTTTGAAATCAAGCTGTAGTGTGGACCATTAACATACATGTGAGCTTAGTTTGGATTAATATCAAGTTAGAATAATGCTGCTTAGTAGCAAAGAGTGTAACTCTGAACAACCACAAATAAAAGTATAAAATTATCGATTGAATTATAAGTGAAGTGATAAAAAAAATTATATTTAAATTTTTAATTAACTTCAAATTCGAATTTCATCTTTAGATAACCGTTACTCTTAAATCACTTACTAAAAAGATAATAAAAGCATAGAATCCATTACATAAGCCAAGATGAGGGATGATACAACAATTTATCTACTAAATAAAGAGAATTAATGGTTCCAACTATGAAGATGATTTTATTAGAACGAACCGTCATGAATTTTAAAAGGACTTTTGTGAACAATAAAATGAACATAAATCATACCTTAATAGAATTCTATGGACATGCAAAGCCTTGAGGGACCTTTTTACCGCAAGCATTTATCAACAAGCTAATGGCAGTAGGTATTTTAACCTTGATAGCACCAAGTGCATTGGCCTTAATTGCAGTACACAAACACAATGCGGCCTCAAGATCGGCTAAACCCGAAATCAATGTACAACACTCTTTACTCGGCGGAGTCCCGATGACCTCGTGAACCAACCCCAACCAGCTCCCACAAACACCGAACTTGAGTGTGTCTTTGGGACATTTGGCCGCAACTGAGGGAGGCATCGACGGTGTTGTTTTTGGAGGGCACGGAACGACATTATGAGATGAAACGCAAGTGAAAAACAACATGAAAATAGCTGCTGTGTTACAACAATTAAATGCCATTGCTTTTCACTGGAAATGGATCAAGTGGAAACACATGAGAAATTTTATAGGGAAAAATATATATTTTATGGATAAGTTTGTGAAAAATCTATGAATCAATGGTGTGGAAAGCTTGAATCAAGATATTTATTGATGTGTGATTGACATAATATATTTCAAAAGCAAACATAACGGGTTTGTGGTTGTTATTAGTATAGCAGTAAATCTAGTGCCTACATTAGCCATTTGCCAGCCAAGAATTAGATTCGGCTTAGGGCATTATTCGGCCATCGGTGGAACCAAACGAGATATACTTCACTTGCCTGACCTAGCTATGTGGTTTTACTTTTTTTTTTTTAAGAGTTATTGTTCTATATATCTCTAAATTGTGAACTTCATTTTAAGTTTGTTCACAAATTTTAAAACATTTTAATTATATTCTCAAACTATCAATGTTAGGTTATAAGGTCTTTTTATTACTAAAATCGTTAATTTAACCGTTAAATGAAACATCAGATCTTATATAGCATAATTTAATATAAGATTTTTTTTTTTAAAAAAATTACTATTGTACGGTTGTGTTACACCACCTCTTTGAGCCCTCTACACGTGTCTTTAGCAATGGAACCTAATACCATACATGTGTCATGGTTAGGCGAATTTTAGACATCAGACAACACCATGGCGAACCCTCACTAAGCTTTCTCCGCTAAGACCGTAAAGAACCTTGGACCCATTGATTGCTTGGTCGCCCTAAAATGTTGAATCACCAACCTAAAAGGTCACATCATTGCCACTGCAAGGAGACTAGATGTGACCTGCCGCCAACGAGCCTAAGACGTGACGCATCCCTTGTCTCTCGTATATAAGCCTACTTACAACACTAAAGAGACCATTAAACACAAAACCAAACACTTAGTCTTCTTCTTCCATCATCCCCCCCACTCTTTCTCTCTCTCTCTCTCGACTTCCCTTAACTAAATCAAGCACAACGGCTCTTTGCCCCAGCTAAGGGTGAACCACCATTGTCATAATGCTGCCTACATAAGGGTATGAAGGCCGAGTAAGCAAAACTAGACGCAGAGGGCCTAAATTAACGTAGAGTCGCCACTAACCAATTAGGGCTAGGTTGGTTAGCCACCTATCATCTAAAAGTCTATAATTAATACTACGAAAAATCCTAAAAGTCTAGACTCGATCTCATCACCAAATTTCGGGTTCGGGAGTATGGTTACGTGTGGGGAAGGTTATAGCACCCCCACAACGCCTATCCGAGGATAGTCCTACTGGGTCTTAGGAGCTAGGTTTTTTTATTATTTATTTAAGCATATTAATGTTTTAATCTAGGCTAAAATCTTATGGAAATCTTAAATAAAAACTCTAAAGAAAATGTCTTCAGTTTACTTGTAACTCAATTAAGATGTGTTCACCAACTTATCTAATTTTAAACTTAAATTAGAGGTTTTTACTTTTAACAGGAACCCTAAAGATACCTAAATAATTTACCTTCAATTCCTAAAACTAATTCTATCTTATAATTCTAAAAAAAAGGCCTAGAAATTACCAATGAATTAAGAGAAATATTAAAATCCATCTACAACTTATTCGATATTTTATTATTATTATTTTTAAAGATTTAATTAATAACGTTGAACTTATCAAGATCTTACGAATGTACATATGCTGAGCTTGTGATTTACTTTACTTTAAAATTCTTGGTCTAAGGTTTAAATTCGTCAAAATCCTAAAATAATAAATATTAAATAACATTTATTAGCTTTCTTAAAAAAGTTTCTAAAATAAAATACTTAGAAAGACCTACTCATCATTTACAATTCACCTACAAAAATCTTTAGTTTTAATCTTGAATAAGGTCCTAAAGAATATTTACATATTAATTTAAGATTCTAATCATATACGATATTTAAAATTAGTTTAAAACCTTAAAAAAATGTCTTACATTTTATTTATAATTTTTCTAAGATAAATGATAGATAAGATCTTAAAGATTAACCTAAATCCGAATGTAAAAACCTTATGGTTTCATTAAAATGTAAAAACCTTATGGTTTCATTAAAATGTAACACCTACTTAACTACATATAAACAATTATAAGATGGAAAAATGACCTAAAGTTCCTTCTTTTAAAACGAACAGTAATAAAATAGGAGAATTAATTAAATTGGCTAAAGGTAATGAAAAGTTAAAACTCTTTCAAAAATGAAAATAATAAAAAAGAAAACTTAAATAAATGAAATAAATAGGACATTGACATGATGATGATAATAAGAACAATAATACACCTAATTCATAATACAATAAAAGAATCAAAGTAACATAAATAAATAATATTAAAATGTATGTAAGGGGAATGTGTAAAAAAAACATAAATATAAATGAATATATAACACCCCTAACCCGTATCCGTCGCCAGAATAGGGTTACAAGGCATTACTTATCAAATCACAACATACAACATACATTTATGCATCCATTCTCAAACACCATTCAATCATAAACACATTGTCCCTTATAAGGGCCTACGAAGCCTTAAACATGCTTTAGAAATGGTTTGGTACTAAACCGATAATGTCGAAACCATTTTTAATTTTTTTGAAAAAAAACGGGGATCGACTTTAAAAACGAAAATGGAGTCGCCACCAATCTTTTTTTGAGGTGTGATCGGATCACCTTATAAAATATTTTATTTCAAAACATTAATTTTGGCCTGCGAAATTCAAGAAAAAAAAGGTCCAGGAGTCAGTTTCGTACGAGGAAGGATTAGCACCCTCGTAGCGCGCAAAATTGGTACCGGATTGATTAGTTTTTGTCCTAATGTCAAAAATTTGAAAAGATTTGAAAACATGATTTCTTTAAAAACTTGAACAATTTGAGTTGGAACTTGAGATTCCTTTGTTCCGAAAGCATACAAACATCACATCCAGCACGTTAGGACATGATGTTTTAAACCATCGTAACCAAAATCATCTCATGATTTACAAAATTCGTTAAAAGGATATTTAGTTATTTAGACAAACGGAAAATCGAAACCCAGCACATTAGGGCACTATTTCCCGAATTTCTAAACACAAAACATTGCCTTATTTAAGAAATTTTTTTGGATAAAATGTGGTAATTAAAGGAGATAGATATTTTTAAACAAAGATTTTAAAAAGTAACATTAAGTTATTACAAAAAGTACAATTTACTAAAGTTACAGGTCATATTGACAATTAGCACTAACATAAACAATTAAGTAAAAAAATGACAAGCAATAATAATAATGTTAAGGTAAACAAAGATAATAGATTAAAAAAATGAACAATTAAAATAGAAAATATAGAGTAGATAATAGCAATTTTAAAAGAATCTATGAAAAAAATTAAGGAAAAAAATTATTCACAAGATTAAATTCATGTATAAAAAAAATAATAATATAAGGTAAATAATATACTCAAAACAATTAATGAATATTATAACAATTTTAAAAAAATAAAAAAAGAGTATAAAAATGATATGGATAAATAAAAAAAAGTTAAAAAACGCATAAGTCAACATAATTCCCGCAATATGAGGATTCAACGAAATTCCTCCACCAAAATCTAACTCGAACGGAAGCAACTAAAAAAGAAACGAAGATGAACGAAAAACAAAATAAAAACAAGCCACAGAAAATAATAACGCAAGAGAGGGAGAAATTTGAGTGAACGCTCTTAAGAATTATTATTGCTCCAAACTCAAGTGTGTTTTACAATGAAGGGAGAGGTCTCTATTTATAGTTGAGCCTCCCCAAATCCAATAGTACAGATCAATTACATCAACGGCTAATATTAAAAGGTATCTACAAATTAAATATCTAAGATTACAAAATCATATCTTCTAAGATTGCATACCATATCTTCTAAGATTGCATATCATATCTAAGATTTGCATATCATATCTAGATTGCATATCATATCTTCTAAGATTACATACCATATCTTATAGGATTGCATATCATATCTAAGATTTGCATATCATATCTAAGAGTGCATATCCTTGAAGATTGTGTTCCCATATACGTCAAGCTTGTAGATGAACCTTCAATCTTTTCAAGTAATGGGCCATTTCGATTGGGCCAAATGATATATTTTGGACTGGACTTGGACTTTGTTTTATTATTTTGGGTTTATTATTTTTTGTATGGGCCCGGGCTAAATTGGTCTATTACAGATAACATACGAAAATTCTAGAAAACTTAGAAATTTATCAAACATACAAGGGTCACATGCCTGTCTGAACAGGCCGTGTGTCTCACACGGCTCCAGGCACGCCCGTGTCCCTGGCCGTGTGAAAACAGGGCATACATACTGGCTTAGGTCACACAGCTGACCACACGCCCATGTACCTTTCGAAATGACCACACACGCCCGTGTGCCACACAGTGTGCTAGGCCGTGCCAATCCTATAGGGTATACTAACTTATATAACACAACTAAGTCACACGCTCGTGTGCTAGGTCGTGTGCCATTTAGGGGGTATACTGACTTGTGCCACACGGCTGGTCACACACCCGTGTGTGAGGCCTTGTGAAGCATACTGACTTCAATTCAATTTCAACACCAGGGGACACACGACCGTGTATCGTGATCGTGTGTCGCACACGGCTGAGACACACGTCCGTGCCTCTGCCCGTGTGGACAAGAATAGGCCATTAGCAAGGCCAATTTGCCACCCTTTCTCATGCTCACCTAAACAACCAAAATAATAACAAATCATCATTTTAAAATCAAGCCACAACATGCCATTTTTCAAGCAATAATACACCAATTGACAACTAGCTAATTGAGCAACCATATAACCATCACAACATGCCAAAACACAAGACAATATATACATCATATATCACTTATCAAACTTATAATTTAAGCGAACTTAAATGGCCAAATACACATCAACATTTGCATTATTCAAGAGCCGAATCTCATGGCCAATATCATATCTCAAAACACATCATCATATCACTAGCCTATACATGCCATATACCATATTTACAAAGCACCAAAAAGTACCAACAAGTTGATCGATAGTGTGACGATATTCCTAATGATCCCCGAGTCCGAGCTAGCTTCGATTATCTATAAAACAGGTAAAGAACACACAAAGTAAGCTTTAAAAGCTTAGTAAGCCATATACAAATAAAATTACCACATGAATCAACATTATTTCCATCAATAGGTAAACTATGAGTAAACACATATAATCTCACAAACCTTTCCCAATGTATACATATTCAATATCACAAGTGAATTCATCAAATACTTCCCTTTTCAATACTTATATGAATCTCGTATGTACCTGAGCCACTTAACTCATTAACACATTCTTTCTTGACTTGATTTTGCCCATTGAACCTTTTGGATTCGTTAAGGATACTCGAAAATCACATATAGCTCGTACAATGCCATATCCCAGATATGGTCTTACATGTTATTACATATCGATGCCGATAGCCCAACTATGGTCTTACACGAAATCAAATAACGATGCCAATGTCCTAGACATGGTCTTACACGTAATCACATATAATGCCAATGTCTCAGACATGATCTTACACATAGCCACATATCGTTAATCCTAATGTCATGACATTCATATCCTATACTATTCCTAAGGTTCGTACGGGACTTTCGAATATTGTAACCCTGTCGATTCTTGCTCATATTTAATCATTCAACATTCATAGAAGTTCAATGACAATTAAACATACATAATTCAATTTAAAGATATTTATTTGCATATGAACTTACCTTGTATTCAAGATAAACGGACTGGATCGACTATTCAATAACATTTGATTTTCCCCGATCTAAATCTGATTTCTTTTGTTCTTGATCTAATACATTCAAAATTAACTCATTTATTCATCAAATCATACAATTCAGTCCACAAACACATATTTGGGCATTTTACACTTTAGCACTTAAAGTTCCACATTTTTACAATTTAGTCCCTAATTCACCAATACACAAAATTCATGAAATTTCATTAAACCCAAGCCTAGCTGAATTACCATAGTACCCCTAGCAGCCCATATTTCACATTTATTTCACATTTCAACCACATAATTTTTACTTTTCACAATTAAACCCTTTTTTGACATTTTTGTCAAAAATCACTTAACAAAACTTGTATAACTATTAACAAATATTCATTTTCCATCATAAAACATTCAAAAGCTCAAGCATTCATCAATGGCACTTCACAAAATCATTAACAAATTTCAAAATTAAGGCATGGGCTAGCTAGAACACAAAGCAACGATTTCAAAAACATAAAAATCATCAAAAATCGAGCTAAAACCGTACCTTAATCAAGTTATACAAGTGTCGAACCCTAAATGAGAAACATTGTTCTTTTTCTTCTTCAATATTCGGCTAGGTGACAAAATTTGAAAGAAAAATGGCTTTTGTTTTATTTAATTAAACTTAATTTAAAATTTTACTATTATAACCTTAATGAAACCATTATAAAATCACCTAATATATTCCCATTTATATCCATTCCCACTATCAATGGTCTAATATCATCATAAGGACCTTTCATTTAATAAATCATAATAATTAAACACCTTTAACAATTAGAATGCAACTTTTGCATTTTACGCGATTAAGTCCTTTTGTCAAATTAACCATCCAGTCGGTAAAATTAAAACACGAAACTTTCAAACATATCTAAACACATGCTGTAGACACTAAAAATAATATTTAAATAATTTTCTGACCTCGTATTTGTGGTTCTTAAACCACTATTCTGAGTTAGCTAAAACCGGGCTGTTATAGAACATGAAAATAAATAAAGAATAAATAAGAATAAATAAAAATTATACAAGTGTGAATAAATATAAAACATTTAAATAAAGTGCATAATTGACATTAAATATATAAGGCATAAATGCAAATGAAAAGGGAGATATACGTGTAAATAATTTATTAAAGATGGAAACAAAATGACACAGCTTAATTTTTGAACTAAAAGATAAAAAAGGTAAAAGATAGAGGACTGATGTAGCAATTAATTTGCTTTTAATTTTGAAATTTCGAATTAAATCGAATGTTTGAATAAACAAAAGGGTTACGGGTGTAAATAGGCTAGAGAGTGAGGGCAATGTTGCAAAAAACGAGGTATTTTTGTAAATTTAAAAAGTAAGGGTGAGAATAAATTACCCTTTTTTGGCACCTATAAATAATAATAATAAACTATTCATTCTTTCATTTTAACCTCATTTTTTTCAAAAAAAAAAAAAAAAAAACTTCTTTAAAAAATTAAAGTTTTCTTTAAAAAAATCATTACCTTTCATAAAAATCAAAACTTTACTTCGAAATAACTGAAAAAAATTCAAAACTTTATTTTTTAAAAATTTAATTTTTCCTTTAAAATGACTAAAAAACAAATTTTTATTTTAAAAATCTAAACTTTCTCTTTTTTTAAAAAAAACAAAAACACACACACACTATTTTTTCTTAGAGATCAAAGCTTTTATTTTGAAATAGTTGAAAAAAAAAAATCAAAACTTTGTTTTAAAATTTTAAACTTTCCTTCAAAATGACTAAAAAAAACAGATTTTTGTTTTTAAAATCTAAACTTTCTTTTTTTTAAAAAAAATCAAAAAAAAAAAGATAGAAGAAAAGAAAAAAAAAGAAATAGAATGTTTGTTGTTTTGTTTACTTTTTTTTTTGTTTTAAGAACAAAAATATAAAAAGCCTTTTTTTTTTCATTTCATGTATATATATTATTTTTTAATCTTGTTTATTTGTAAAAAATTATAATAATGATATTTAATAATAATAGTAGTATTGATGATAACAATAATAATTTGGGCATTTGACAGGCCCAAAAAAGAAAGAAGAAAAAAATAAAGGTCTCAAATAGACCAAAATTCGGTGGGCTTTGAACGGCCAAAAAGTGAACAAAAATTTAAATGGGCCTCCAAATGGGCTTAGACAAAATGGGTGTCTACAACCATCTACTCCTTATTGATTTCACTTGTCAATAGGATGTTGTAAAAATCTTGGTTTCGAGGTTTTTGAAACTTTATCATTTACTTTTTATTTGGTTTTACTTTATTTTTAGTTAAAAGTTATACATCAATATTTTACTTTTCTTTAAAATTTGCATTTAAAATTATGTTGCATAATATTTAACATGTTATTTAATAGTTAATTTTACAATTTTAATAATAAAAGGATTCAATTGATATATCATCGATTATTTAGGAATATAATTAGGATGTTTTGAAGTTTGGGGACCAATTAAAATTAAGGTCATAATTTGAGGATGTTTGGAACAATTAACTCTTTTCTAAAAAAATTCACATAATTAATAAAGTCACATGCTCGTGAGGGATTATTCACCTAAACTAAAATTATCACGTTAATCCTAAACTAAAATTATCACGTTAATTACTCTAAATAGGGTGATTCTTGTTTTAATCACTAAATTATTTTTGGGTTTTTTTCTTTTTCTTTTTTGCATCTTAGAAGCAATAACTTCCAAGAAGATTTTGGATTATAGCTGATAAAGTGCATAAACTTAAATTTATTTTTGATAATTTTACTTTTGAATTATACCATTTAAGTTCTTAATTATTTTATTTTGACTTATATTTTACTTTTTATAGATTAAGCGAAAAATTTGATAAAAAGTAAGCTTAAAGATTAACTTTGATAAGTTTTACGAATTGGACTTTCAACTTGACACTACTTGAGTGTTTTAGCCATATCTTGAGCCATGTCGTTCTAAAGGGAATTGAAAATTTTATGCAAAATTATTTCAAGACCAAGGCCAAAAAATATCGTGAAATTGCTAAAAACAACTTAGAAGTTCAAAATGCAAATATAATAAAAATCTAACAAATGTGCTTCAAATCATTAAGGACACTTTTGTTTTATTTCTCTTATGTGAATTTTGCCCTATTAATACATTGTTTTAGGTTTAGAATCAAAGATAGCCACATTCAATATTATTTTATTTTTGTGTTTTCTTCTCTGTAAGTTGTTAAACTCTTTTTTTAGCAAAGAAATTTCAATGAATGTTTTGATTATTCAAGTTTGTGATTTCTAATTTGCTTTTAACCTTTCTTTAGTCTTTGGTATTTGCATATCTTCTATTTTAATTACAAACTTTAGGTGTAGTCAATTACTTAGAATATTTGCTTTGTCAATTAAAATTTAATATTGTTTAATTGGTTTTAATATTTGTGATGAATAATGTGGTTATGTATGCCTAAGTATGCAATTCATTGTTATGTAAATATGTGATTTAGTCTGAATGAACTATGTTTGTGTGTTTGTTGACTAGAATTGAGTCTCTTTTGTTTTTAATGCTATTAGTAAATTGAATCTTAAGCATATGTTATAAGGTTATTTGTCAATAAAGAAAGTACTTAATGGTATCTGTTTTAATTGTCGAGAAGGTAAAAAGAGATGAGTTGCTACGCATTCATCAGTAACTATAATCAATTTATTGTAAAATATCAAAATTATATTTGTATCAATGATTAAACCCATAAATCAAAACTAATATTTTATTTTGACTAGGTTCTCATTATATTAATTTTGTTAAATTTTATTTGGCGATTTTTACTTCACATAGTTTTAATTTTAATTTTAATTTTAATTTAATTTTAAATTCAACCCCTACTATTTATTTTATTTTATTTATTAAAGAAGTGAAATAATCAGTCAGATTTGTGAATTAAACCATATTCATTACTATATATAATATTTATATTTTTAACTTTTTTGATCAATGCATATCATATCGTGTTTAAAATTATCAATCTAAGCGAATAAAAATTTCAACAAAATGCAAAAATATGTAAAAAGAAAAAGAAAAAAAAAATTACTACTTTGGAATGCCTAAAAGGCTAAAACTGTTCCAAAAATATAAGAAAAATCCAAAAGAAATCATGCAAAGAATTCCTGTATGATTGATATTCTTTCCTTCTTTTCCTCCTTTCTTTTCTCTTCTCTTCTCTTCCTCTTTATTCGAACCCACCGAAGACAGCTGCCGGAACTCAGCAAGAGGTGATTGGCTGCCGCCACTGTTAGTGGGGACAATGCTGGATTCCGAGGATGTAGCATGTTGGGAGCAAAACAATGGAAGAAGTTGATTATTGTCAGAGATTGTGGTTCGAGGCTTTAAAACAATGGCCAAAAAGAGGATACAAAGTGCTGAGGTTAAAATCTATGCCGTTGGTATGGGAGAAATTTTTAATGGAGGGCCTATTTCAATATAGAAAAGAAATTAAGCAGACGAGGAGGTGCACTAGGGTTTTATATATATTTGTGGTAGGCATATTAATCTATATAATTAACCATATTTACTCTGGGTCCAAAATTAAATTCTTTAGGTCAAGATATTATATAAGGTTCGAATATTATTCAAGTAATAAAGTCCCTCAACCATATTAAAGAAGCTGATAATATTAGCATAAATAATAGCAAACTAATTTAAATTTTTAATTTTAATGATACTTACCAAATGGGTATTTTTATTTATTTTAAACTGTCACACAAATAAATTTAAGAAAAAAATTAAATAATATTAACAATGAGAAATAAACCTGTCAAATTAATAAATTAAAATTCTAGAAAATCACTATTTTTTTACTTAGTTATTGTTTAAAAAAAATCAAAATTGTCTGCCGAGTAGCATGAGTTAGGGTTTCTAGTCTGCTGAGTAGCACGAAAGTGAAGGTTAGGGTTTTTAAGGTTTTTCTTGCGTTTTCTTGTTCTTTTCTTGAGGGTTTTAGTGGCGTTAAAAATTTCTTTGAAGGGAGGTATGGACGATATCAACATAGTGGATGCAGATCTGGTCATTCTGAATATTATGGATGAAGAAGAAGATCCCATGGTGATTATAGGCGATAATATTACTCAAATACAAGATTTTTGTCTAATGGGAAGAGTTCTAACAGACAGCATGGTGAATTTCCGGACTTTAAAAAATACATTAGCAGATTTATGGCATCCACTGAGGGGTGTAACGATTACAGAGATGGAGGATAAGCAAATTTTATTCAGATTCTATAGCGAGGTAGATCTGAAACGAGTAATTGATAGTATGCCATGGTTCTTCAATAGGCATTTAATTATTTTTCACAGGTTGATAGGAAACGAGGAGCCAAACACAGTTCCATTGTGAGAGACAGTATTTTGAGTGCAAATTCACAATATCCCGATTGGGTTCTATATAGAACAGTTAGGTGTTTTCATTAGAAAATTTGTAGAATATGACGCATCTATGGCCACCAAAGGTACTGTGCAATTCATGAGAATTTGAGTATTAATTGATACTAGGTATCCGCTAAAAAGGAAGAAGCGTATCTGTATTAGCAAAATTAGATTTATTTATGTTCAATTTCAGTATGAACGTTTATCATTGTTTTGCTTCCTGTGTGGCCGGCTTGGACATAGTGAAAGTTTCTGTCCAGTCAAATTGACATTTAGCAATCAGCAAGTAGAATTTGGATGGGATCTATCATTGAGGGCTACAGCAAGAAGGGGTGGTCAATCGACGAGTAGATGGCTTCGAGAGGAAACTAATTCTAAAGGCTGGAGGAATATGGGAGTTGATGGGGAAAATAGAGGAAGGAACTTTGGAATAGAGATTACGAATAATAGAGATCAAGGATGGGAAATGGGGTCTATGGGACGATTTGTAAGGCATCCTCAGAATTCGATAGGAGAAAGGACCATTGAGAAACAAGAGTTAGAAAAAGAAAATGGAGAGGAGATGGAAGATTTACCCATGGATCTTGTTGATGGAAAAAAGAGACAAAGGGTTAATTCAGAAGCGGGAAATTTCGGGGAGATAAGGAGTATGTTAGAGTTTAAAACAAAGATATCGGCGGCCAATGTCAAGTTGGCCGACCGGATGCAATGAAAATACTAAGTTGGAACGTTAGTGGTTTGGGGCAATCACGAACGGTGAGACGTCTCAAGAATAAATTGAGACACATTCAACCTCAAATTTAGTTTCTCATAGAGACAAAAGTCACAAGCAAGAGAATGGAGCCAATAAGAAGAAGATGTGGTTTCACGAATGGTATTGACGTTGATGTGGTAGGCTCAAGGGGGTTTATCTTTAGGTTGGAAGGAGGGAATAAGTCTAAACTTAAAAAGCTACTCAAGATATCATATTGACGTGGAAGTTGAAGAAGAGAATGAAGCAAAAGTGTGGAGATTTACAGGTTTCTATGGTGAGCCAGTAGAATATAACAGAAGGGAGTTGTGGGAGTTACTAAGAGCTTTGAAGCGAGGAAGCAATATGCCATGGTTAGTGGTCGAGAAATTTAACGAAATTATGTTTTCTTTTGAAAAACAAGGTGGACAAATTAGAGAGGAAAGACAAATGAAAGCATTTAGAAAAGTGCTAGAAGATTGTGATCTGGCCGATTTAGGTTTTTCAAGGCAATGGTATACATGGGAAAGTGGTAGGCTTGTTAGTAACAATATCAGGGAGAGATTAGATAGAGGGGTAGTGAATCCAAGGTGGTGGGAACTGTTTACAAATTTTGAAGTAAATCATTTACAGCACAGTTTTTCAGATCATTGTCCATTAGTTGTGAGTACAAATAGGAACGGGGATAGATACAATTCAGGACAACAAAGGCAATTCAGATTTAATGCTAACTGGATTCTGAATCCAAAGTGCGAGGAGCATGTTAAAAATATATGGTCTTCAAACACTTAGGATGTGATAGTGAAATTAAAGGAGCTGGGTAGAAGTCTACATGGCTGGTCAAAGGGACAAAAGAAGTTAAGAGAACAATGTATAGATGAGCTTAATGGCAGATTATGTGAATTGGGAAGCTGCGAATTTTCTGAAGATGTTCTGGAGGAAATTACAGGAACTAAAATTGAATTGAACCTCGAAGCTGACAAGGAAGAGATTTATTGGGAGCAAATAGCAAGGACTAATTGGCTTAGAATAGGGGACAAAAATACAGCTTTCTTTCATAAAAGTGCATCACATCGAAAGAGGAAAAATTTGCTCAAGGGCCGTAGGACGAGTTCGGTACTTTGATAACAGAGACAGAGGAAATGGCGAAAATGGCGACTCATTATTTCAAGGATCTCTTCTAAAGGGACTAGTGATTGCAGCAAATTGCTTGAGTCTTTTCAACCAAGTATTACGGAAGAGCATAATAGGGATTTAATGGCAGAATTTACAAAAGATGAAATTGTTTCGGCGATTAAATCGATAGCCCCACTCAAGGCGTCAGGTATAGATGGATTTCCTGCAATTTTTTATCAGAAATATTGGCATATTGTTGGGGAGGAAATAACCAAGTTCTGTTTAGATGTGTTAAAAGGAGTGAAAAAAATGGAGGAAGTCAACTTTACAAGTATAGTTCTGATTCCAAAGGTTAATTCACCAAAGTTTATAAGCCAATTTAGACCAATAAGTCTATGCAATGTAATTTACAAGATTATTTCAAAAGTATTAGTCAACCGTTTTCGGAAGGTGCTTAATTATTGTATTGAAGATAATCAAGGAGCTTTTATCTCAAGTAGACAAATTACGGATAATATTTTCGTGGCTTATGAAATTCTTCACTCATTCAAAAAAAGAAGAGGGACATCCAAAAAAGGGTTTACGCTGAAACTGGACATGAGCAAAAGATATGATCGTATTGAATGGAGTTGATGAGCAGAATGGAATTCTGTGATGAATGGATTTCAATTATTATGAAATGTGCTAGGAGTGTCACATATTCAGTTGTCTTGAATGGAAAAAACGGGGAAGAATTTCATCCTCAAATAGGGCTAAGACAAGGAGATCAACTAAGTCCGTACTTGTTTCTCATGTGTGCTGAAGGATTTTCTCGGTTAATTAAAATGGCTAAAACGGAAGGAAAACTGGAAGGCACGAAGGTGGGTAGGGGGAATATTGTGGTGTCGCACTTATTTTTTGCGGACGATAGTATGCTTTTTGGGGAGGCGTCAATTGAAGGAGCAAACAATATGAAGACAGTAATTAAGGAGTACGAGCAGGTATCTAGCCTGTAACAGCCCGATTTAGTGCCTAATCGGAACAGTGGTGCGAAACCACAAATCCGAAGTAGTAATATGAGTTTTTTTAGGTATTTGAAATGTTTGCATGATATTATGAAAGTTTCATGTAGAAATTTTATGAAAATTTCTATTAAAGGGTCCATTAGGACAAAAATGTAAAAGTTGCAAAATATGAGTTTCTAGAAGCTTTTTGTATTAAATAGCTTTATAGTATTAATTAGAAGTCCTTAAATAGCAATTTGCCCAAATTATAATTTTTGGACAAAAATGGACATGAGTTAGTAGATGGTGAATTTTTTTAAGAGAATGGCATTTTAGTCATTTATCAATTAAATGATTAATAAGGGAAAAAGATGACAAAAATCATTCTCATCTTCTTCCCCAAGTGCCGAAAATTTGAAGGAATCCATAGCTAGGGTTTTTCAATTTTTCAAGCTTGCTAGTAAGTTCATTTTAACCCCGTTTTAAATATTTTTCGTATTTTTAGAGTCATCGTATTATGAATTAGCTAATTTTAGCTATAAGATGAGCTAAGATGCATGTTCAAAAATCTACCCATGTATGACATGTTTGTAAAATGATGTTTTAAGAAATATTATGAGAGTTTGATGTTAGATAAACATCTTTTCCTAAATAAATTTCATGAAAAATGCTAGTAAGGACTAGTTTGTAATAGTTATGAAATTTGTCATACATGGTAGAAATAGTGAGAATTGATTATTTCTATAGTTGAGACAATGAATCAGCCGAGCATGAAGAGTTAGAAAGTTTAATGAAAATCACTTTACGAGCCTAGGGGCAAAAGTGTAATTATGAGAAAGTTTAGGGGAAAAATTGTAATTTTGCCAAATTATGAGTTAAGAGTCAATTTAGTCAATGTGATTTTTTTAAATGATCTAAATTATTATTATAGATCAAGAAAAACAAAGCCCGGATCGAAACCGAGGCAAGAATAAAGTCGAGGACTAAATTGCATATCTACATACATTTTGTATATCGAGGTAAGTTTGTATGATTTCTAAGCTTTATGATTACTATCATTGAATTGCTTAGTATAATGAACATTATTACCATAGAAATGATTAATGTTATGTTAAATAAAGAAATCAATGAGAATAAGCATGAGAAAGTCCCGATTGAAGTTGAATTACTTAGGATACTCGATCTACCACATGAGATAAGAAATTCCGTATAAGACCAAGCCAAGGCATGGCATCGGCAATCAAGCAAAGTTATCATGTAAGTCCAAGACAAGTCTTGCAATTGAAGAGTTATTATGAGATGAAGACCCATGTAAGCCCAAGCCAGGGCATGGCATTGGTGAGTCTCCAAGTAAAGATGTCATGTAAGTCCAAGACAAGTCTTGGCATTGAAAAGCTATCATGAGATAGAGATCCCATGTAAGTCCAAGCCAAGGCATGGCATTGGTGAGTAACAAGGAAGATTTCAAGTAAGTCCAAGCCAAGGCTTGGCAGTGACCAGTTCATGAGTAAAGATACCAAATAAGACCATGCCAAGACATGGAAATGGTAAGTTCCCAAGGGAACACACAAGGAAGACTTTGAGTAAGTCCATGTCAAGACATGGCATCTGTCGAAACCATCCTTTTTTGAAAAAAAAAGGCGTGAATCAGACTTGGGTTTTGAAAAATGGAGTCGCCACAGATCTTTATCAGGTGTGATCGGATCACTTTTGTTTTAATAAAAACGTTTTGATTTACTAAAACAATGCTTTTGGTCTGCGAATTTTTGAAAATCAGGTTCGGGAGTCGGTTACGTGCGAGGAAGGGTTAGCACCCTCGTCACGCCCAAAATTGGTACCAAATTGATTAATCCATGTTTTAGTGTCGAAGATTTGAAAACTTGAAAAAATTAAAATGATCCCTTTTTTTTTTATGGTGATGAGGGTTTTAAAAGAAATCGAAGATGTATGCCAAGGGCTATCCCGTCTCGAGGTAAAATGTTATATCCAATACTTTAGGACACCACTTTGACCTTTGAGACTAAACTTACCCTTTTTATTTATAAATTTACTTTAAAGGACATTCTATTATTTAAAATGGACGAGAAAATCGCAACCCCAATACTTTAGGGCACGTTTTCTCGAGCTTCTAAATACAGAATGTTGCCTTGGTTTAGAAAACCTTATTTCGGAATAACAAAACATCACATCCAATGCTTTAGGACACGACATTTCGGGTTCTCGAGAATAAGCTTTTTGTTAGAGATGTATTTGTTCAAAAGGGGTATTCGGTTATTTAAAATAAACGAGGAAAATTGCTACCCAATACTTTAGGGCACGATCTCTCGAATTTTTAAATAAGGAATATTACCTTTACGAAAAGAAACCGTTTTGTATCGAGCAAAATCAATAACAAAAGTTTATAATAAAATGTAAAAATAAATTACAATACTGACATGCGTAGCAACATGGAAACAAGTGCATTAATATGAATAACAATAATGAAAGCGGAAATAAAATAAGACAAGTCTAAAACGAATGAGAAAAGAATAAAAACGGAAATAATAATAAAACTAAAGTAATAATAATAAGTATATATACAAGTCATGGTACAATAATAATGATATAGAAATAATAATAACATAATAATAATAGTATAATAATAATAAAATAGTAATAATGATGATGCAAAATATGTGCAATATAATAATAATAATATAAATATAGTGATAATACTAAATATATAATAATAACATAATAATAGTAGTATAATAATAAAATAATAATAATGATGATGCAAAATATGTACAATATAATAATATAAATATAGTGACAATACTAAATATATAATATGTAACAGCCTAAATTTGGGTCTAGTCGAAACAGTGGTTTCGAGACCACAAATTCGACGAGTAAAATTCTATTTTTATTATATTTTTATGGTCTACAATTTTACAGAAAGATTTCGTAAAAAATTTCGTTCAAAAAATTCGACGTTTGGGCACTCAATTTAGTCAAAAGACTAAATTGTAAAAAGTGTAAAACTTGAGTTCTATATATTAGAGGTGTCATATTGCTATGAGTTTTAAATTGGAGGCCCTTAAAAGGTAATTAGACCATTGAATAACTTGATGGATAAATATCGGCATGAATTGGACAAAATTGAAAGAAAAGCCTTAAGGGCATTTTTGTCATTTGGGTGTTTTAAGGCATAAAAGACAAATTGAAACCCAAAAAAAAAAAAATCTCTGCTCATTCTCTTCTCCATTCTGCCGAATTTCTCAAGAAGCCATGGATAGGGTTTCAAGCTTTTTCAAAGCTCAATAGTAAGTGCTTTTGAGCCCCGTTTTAATGTTCATCGTATTTTTTGAAATCTCAGTAACTTACTCTAGCTATTTCTACCATTAATTTGATCTAGAGTTTAATTTTAAAAATTGACCCATGTTGAATAATTGTGAATTTTGATGTTTGATGGTAGATTATGCATGTTTATGAGTAGAGGGACGATTTCTACTAAGTGATTTTCGGTGAAAACGAGTAAAACGCGAGTTAATCGGTAAAAGTTGTTATTGTTCATAAGTATGTGTTATAGTAAGAATTTGAAGTTGCAATAGAAGGGAAAAATGTTCAGCATGTCATAAAACATAAGAAAAAGGAATAAAGTTTAATTTTCGAGCCTAGGGGCAAAATCATAATTATGCAAAAGTTTAGGGGCAAAATTGTAATTTTTCCAAAGTTTGAGTTAGGGACTGTTTTGAGTAGTATATTAATTAAATAAGTGAAATGTGATGTTTTAGATCCTGAAAAATGAGATTTGGATGTAGAATCGAGGAAAATCGAAAATCGAGAAAGTTGGTAAAATGGTCGTTTTGGCATTCGAGGTAAGTTCGTATGTTAATAAGCATTAAATTTAATATGTTTAAATGTTTAACTGATACCATGTATTATTTTTTAAGTTATTATTGGATCATGAATTTATAAAAAAAAATTACAAAATTGTATGGAAAGATCAAATTAAGAGAAATGCAGGGCGGAGTATGATCGAATTTCGACATGTGATGAATTGATGGATAAGACCATGGTTAATCCATGGCAAAGTGTGAAATGTAGGTATGGTATCATCCATACTGAGTTCTGAAATGTAGGTATGGTATCATCCATACCGAGATATGAAATGTAGGTATGGTATCATCCATACCGAGTTACGAAATGTAGGTATGGTATCATCCATACCGAGTTCGAAATGTAGGTATGGTATCATCCATACTGAGATATGAAATGTGATATGAAATGTAGGTATGGTATCATCCATACTGAGTTCTGAAATGTAGGTATGGTATCATCCATACTGAGATATGAAATGTAGGTATGGTATCATCCATACTGAGTTGTGAAATGTAGGTATGGTATTAACCATACCGAAGTTAAAAATGTAGGTATGGTGTTTCCATACCAAGTGGTGAAATGTAGGTATGGTATTTCAATGAGGAAAACCACACTTTGAGTTGTGAAACGTGGCATTGAGCAACAACGACGTACTCAAATTCGTAAGACGTTTCCTAATTTGATAATAAGTAATACAAAAGGGGAATCAAATAAAAGAGATTGAATGATTGTTAATGTTGAGCTCAACCATGTGTACAAGAGAGTTACTGAAATGGTTTTGGTCACATGTATAGTACTAAGTGCAGGCTACTATGTTTACCAGATAAGCTTCGCTACAAGGGTGGTACCATGTGTAGGCCACCGCTTATCTCTGTTATCATTACGATGAGTTCAACGGAAAATTGACTAAAAAATAATAAAATAAATACATGTGATTGTGTGATGACTAAGTGTAATTGAATACGATCATGTTATGAATAAGTGCAAGTATGAATGTGACCAATTGAGAAATGTGGCAAATGTATGTATGAACAATATGTTCAATATGTAATCGGAAAATTTGAAAGATTAGTATAAGCAAGTGATGAACACAACTAAAATGAAAGAGAGCAAAAATTTACAATAGAATTGCTTTGGACGGCAGCAGCGACGTGAATTTGAAAAATCACCAAAAATAGTAGAAATTGAATTCTAAGTTGGATGAGATATTGATTTAAATATTATTGAGTCTATTTTCATATAAAAGAAATAGAGGAAACAAAGGATTTTTTATATTTCAAGATATTTAAATTCTTGTGAGATTGGTTCAGAATGAGTACGTGATCCCCTGTTCTGACTTGGAAAAATCATTAAAAATTGTACAAAAATAATTATGGGATATGCTTTATATGAATAGAATCCTGAATGAGTCTATTTTCAAATGAAATAAATAAAAAGGTCATATGAATTCTGTATGAAGAGTAATTTGATTTGTAGTGAAGAGAGGTCAGAACAGTCAAATAGTAAAACAGGGGAAACTTTAAAAATAATCTGGTATTGATTGGCCATACCAAAAATTCTGGAAAAATTATAGTAAAAATATATGTGAGTCTAGTTTCGGATAAAATTAACGGATCTTAATTTGGAGTTTTGTAGCTCGAGATATAAATAATTTAGTGACTATGACTCAAGTAGACAGCTTAAGATGAACATGAGAAAATGGTGGAACTATGTGTAATTATGATTGCATTATCTTGAGAACTTGTGGTGAGAATTTGTCATGTTGAGGCCTTGATAAGGCTACAAATAAGTTGGGAAAGTAAGAACTTAGCATTATTTATGCAAGTTATAACGGCTTAGTAGTAAGCTAAATTCATTGCTAATGCTTATTATTTTTACATGTGAACTTACTAAGCTTTATAAGCTTACCCCCCTTTTTCTTTCCCATGTTACAGAATCCTATTAAACAAGCTCGGGTTGGAGGTCGTCGGAGATCGCTTCACACTATCAAGTTATCTATGGGTATCTTTATTTATAAATGATTTAAGTTATGGCATGTATAGGGACTTGACTAAGTCATTTTGTATATGTGTTAAGAAATTTGACCAAATTTATTGTTAAGTCTGGTAATGCCTCGTACTCGGTCCCGGCATAGGATACGGGTAAGGGGTGTTACATAATAATAACATAATAATAATAGTATAATAATAAAAAAATAATAATGATACAATATATATACAATATAATAATACAAATGTAATTATAATAATAATACTAATATAGTAATAATAATAATATAATAATGATGATACTAAATATGTATATAATAATAATGATTACAAAATACTAAAAAAAGGATCAAATTGAATTTAAAATGGAATTTTGGGGCCAATTCAAAATAAAATAAGGGGGGAAAGGGTCCATTTGAAGTGCGCGTGAAAGGAGGGGGACTAAAATGAGATTATTCCTACCCTCAGAAACGGTGGCGTTCAGATTAGGACCAAATTGAACGATGGAAGAAATTTTGGGGCAGAATCAAAAATGAAGAAAGCTTGATTGTAAGAAACAATTAAAAAGCGAACACGCGGATCCTTGCCCCTTGCGGGTCGGGTCGCGGGTCAGGGGACCAAAACGACGTCGTTTTGGCCCCTGACCACCAAATGCCAAATGGCGTCGTTTAGTTGGGGCTATTTAAGCCCAAAATTTCTGAAAAAAATTCATTTGCTCCTTTCTTTTTAAAAAAAATCTGATTTGCTTTCTCTTTTCCCTGCCAGTCTGTGTAATCTCCGTGAAGGATCGTCGTCAATCAAAGACTGCTGGCGCCACCGCGGAATTCGCAAAATGGTAAGTTTTTTTTCCCTTTTTTTTAGTATTTTAGTATATATGTATGGCTTAAAGTAGTAAAAAAATAAAAATATTAAAAGGAAAATCGATTCGAACGCAAGAGGAAAAATAAAATGAAAAGAAAGTAAACCTTGCTTTCTTTTGAATGCTTGTATCCTTTTCTCCTTTTTTTTGAATCCGAAAAAAAGCCCCTATTACAGTTCAATAATCGGCTTTTTATAGCCAAATAATAAATACAAATATCTGCTTTTCTTGGTTTATTGCTGGTGTTAGTGGAGTGATGATGGTGGTTGAAAAACAGGGCGAAGTGGAGCAGGTGGAGGCTATGGTGGCGTGCGAACGGCGTTGGTGGCCGACAGTGGCTAGTGCGTGGTTGTGGCGCAAGTGCTAAGGTTCCAGAAACCCTAGCTTCTAATTTTTGGGCCATTTGGGCCGCTTGTTCATTGGGCCAAGTTTTTTAGTTTGATTTGGGCCCAGACGATTTGGGCCATTTACAGCTGCCCCTCTTTGCTCATTGTCGTGTAACGAGAATAGAGCAAAGACATAAAGAAGGCCCAAATTCGTCCCATCTTGTCGAGTCTTGACTTCTTTTAGCAGCTATGTTTCTTCAAGGAACTGGGGTTTTGATTCGCTTTAAGGATTTGTAACTTCAATTTTTACTGGAATTTTAAGGAGATGCAAGTCCTGTGGGAAGAGATTTGTAGCTTCGATCTTCTCACTAAAACTTCTTGGAAATAAAGGTTGCTCCTCGTTATGCTCAAGGGAAGAGGGATTTGTAGCTTCGACCTGCTTCACCGAGACTTCCAGGTGATAAGAATTCAGAAAGAAGAGATCCGTAACTTTGATCTTCTTACTGAAACTTCTCAAAAATAGAGGTTGACCCACAATACGCTCAGGGAGGAAGGACTAGTAGCTTTATCCTACTCTACTGAGATTTCGTGGTGATAAGAATTTAGAAAGAAGAGATCCGTAACTTTGATCTTCTTACTGAAACTTCTTGGAAAGGCTGATCCTCAATGCACGCAGGGAGGGGGGATTAGTAACTTCGACCTGCTCCGCTGAAACTTCGAGGTGATAAGAATTCAGAAAGAAGAGATCTATAACTTTGATCTTCTTAATGAAACTTCTCGGAAAGGTTGATCCTCAACACACTCAGGGAGGAGGGATTAGTAGCTTTGTCCTGCCTCCTTAAGACTTCGAGGAAATAAATCTGAACTTTTCGATTTGCTTTCTTACTATCTTCAGGAAGACTTTGATCTCTAGCCTTCTCCGCTCCCATCTCGAGGGAACAAAATTTGAACTTTTCAATTTGCTTCCTTACTATTTTCAGGAAGACTTCAATCTTCAGTCTGCTCCACATCGTTCTTTGAGGGGCCTGTCCTGTGGAATGTGCTTAAGCTGATGCAAATGATGGGGAAGCTATGATCGGGATAACTAAAATGCTCCTAACTACATGTGCTATGGACGACATTTACATGAATACTGAATGTCATGAGAATGATGATTTTTCACAATGTAAAAATGACTAAGATGTAATGATCGCAATGAATCAAATGATTGATTTTTTTTAGGGTATCCTGGCATCATGCTGTCCTCGTTTGGCCTGGAATTTTAACCCAAAACCTGAAAGAACAATTGTACTTTGCTCAACTGATTTGCCCCCATTGTAGCTTTTAAGTCTTTCCCGATATTTGTCAAGCCTTTAGACCTGGTGAGTTCTAAACAATAGTCCTGTTTATGGCTCATGAATTATTTAGAAGCTTCTAGAGTAATATGCAGAACTTCTTTCATGAAATATTATTAGTCCAATAACTATTATTTCAATGCCAAAATACTTGAAAAAGATCATGATGATGAAGCAGAAATTTATTGGGAGCATAGTTCGAGCCAAACAAGTTAACCAAAACTAGCAGATGCGGTGAAGAAGAAAGTTTATTTAGACTGTATTTTCAAAAGACAAAGATAGCAAACCCAAAATGGGTAAAATGGAAATTTGGTGCCCCAGATATCGCAGTTTGAGCTTCTCTGCCTGAGCGTCTGGAAGACCATTTCGAGTTCGATATGTGTTTAGGAGATCTTGAGTATTTTGTCGATGCACCAAGACACAACCTACCCCTTCCTCGTCAAGCGGGATTCTTCCATCATGATTTGAGCCGCCCTTTTTAGGTTTTCAACCCAAATCCCATTAGATCTCAAAACGCCCATTGCCCCTCCTTTTTTTTTTTTTGAAGATCTCAAAGCGCCCTTTGCTGGACTTCGACTTTGGCTTTTTTCCCTCTTCAAGTATAATACTTTTTAACAGAATCTGAATTTACAGGATTTGGAAAATTTTTTCCATCCATTTCGGCCAAGATCAATGCTCCTCCAGAGAAAGCCTTTTTCACCACATAAGGTCCTTCCCAATTTGGCATCCGTTTCCCTCTGAAATCCTTTTGTATAGGGAGGATCTTTTTCAAAACCAGGTCTCCCTCGTGAAATTCTCTTGGGCGCACCTTTTTGCGTAAGCTCGCATCATTCTCCTTTGGTACATCTGGTCATGCCGCATAGCCCTTAACCTCTTCTCCTCAATCAAGTTCAGCTGGTCATATCGAGACTGGACCCATTCTGCTTCATCTAATTTTAGATCTGACAAGACTCGAAGGGAAGGAATTTCAACCTCGATGGGTAATACCGCTTTCATTCCATAAACTAATGAAAAAGGAGTTGCCCCGGTGGAGGTCCTAACCGATGTTCGATAAGCATAGAGAGCAAAGGGTAATTTTTCATGCCAATCTTTATAGGTTTCAACCATCTTCCCCACGATCCTCTTAATGTTCTTATTGGCTGCTTCCACTGCACCATTCATCTTTGGACGATACGGTGATGAATTGTGGTGTTTAATCTTGAATTGACTGCAGACCTCTGCGATCATGCTGTTGTTTAAGTTTAGCGCATTATTAGATATGATTCTCTCAGGCATTCCATATCGACAAATGATTTCCTTTTTTAGGAATCTACTGACCATCGACTTGGTAACACTGGCATATGAAGCAGCCTCTACCCATTTGGTGAAGTAATCAATGATCGCGAAGATGAATCGATGCCCGTTCGAAGCTTTTGGAAAAATCGTTCGATGACATCTATGCCCCACATGGAGAAGGGCCAAGGGGAAGTCATGACATGCAACGGTGAGGGAGGTACGTGAATTTTGTCCCCGTATATCTGGCATTTGTGACATGCCTTAGCATATTTGATACAATCCCCTTCCATGGTAGACCAGTAGTATCCGAATCTCATGATTTGCCTAGCCATTATGAAACCATTAGCATGTGTTCCACAAACACCCTCGTGAACTTCCTCCAAAATTTTCTTGGCTTCAACTGCATTGACACATCTCAACAGTACTTGATCCTTTCTTCTTTTTTATAGGACCTCCCCGTCTAGGACATAATCACAGGCTAATCTTCTCAATGTCCTTTTTTCATTCTCGGTCGCTTGTTTGGGATATTCGTGATTTCTCACATATTGCAATATATCTTGGCACCAGGGGTGATCATCCCTTTCTTCTTTCTCGATGTTGCAACAATAAGCTAGGGCCTCGTAAATACTCATTTGAATGGGCTTTACATCTTCTTGCTTACTCACCTTAATCATGGAAGCCAAAGTAGCCAAAGCATCTTTCATCTGGTTTTCTTCTCGTAGGAGATAACTAAAAGTGATATCATCGAACTCCTCAATTAACTTCAAGACTATCCTTCAATAATTGATCAATTTGGGGTCTCTTGTCTCCCATTCGCCTTTTAGTTGGTAGATCACTAGTGTAGAATCTCCATATACCTTTAGCGCCCTAATTCTGCGTTCTATGGCAGCACGGAGTCCCATGATATATGCTTCGTATTCTGCCATATTGTTTGTACAATCAAAATCCAGCTTGCATGTGAACGGGTAATGATCTCCCTTTGGGTATACCAAGACTGCCCCAATCCCATTTCCAACAGCATTTGATGCTCCGTCGAAATTTAATTTCCAAAGGCAATCTTTTGCCGTGTCTTCTTCAGTGGCTGCCACATACATTAGATCCTCATTTGGGAAATCAAAGTTTAACGGCTCATAATCTTCTAAAGCTCTGCTAGCTAGGAAGTCGGCTATTGCGCTCCCTTTTACAGCTTTCTGACTCACATAGACAATATCAAATTCAGACAACAGAATTTGCCATCTAGCCATCCTTCCATTCAAGGTAGTTGTCTCCATCATATACTTTAGAGGGTCTAATTTTGAGATCAACTAGGTCGTGTGGTACAGCATGTATTGTCTCAATCTCCGAGTCGTCCAAATCAACGCACAACACAGTTTCTCAATTGGCGAATATCTCATTTTGCACTCAGTGAATTTCTTACTGAGGTAGTATATTGCCTTCTCTTTCCTTCCTGAATTATCATGCTAACCTAGCACACATCCCATAGAGTGATTAAGCACCATCAGATATAGGATTAATGGCTTATCTGGGCGTGGGGGTGACAGTACTGGAGGGTTGGACAAGTATTGTTTAACCCTATCGAAAGCTTTCTGACATTCATTATTCCATACGACTGGATTATGTTTTTTCAAAAGGTAAAATATGGGATCACATTTCTCGGTTAACTGTGAAATAAACCGAGCAATGTAATTTAGTCTTCCAAGGAAACCTCGAACTTCTTTTTGAGTGCACGACGGAGGCAATTCTTGTATAGCCCAGACCTTGTCTGAGTCAATCTCGATCCCTTTCTGGCTGACTATGAAGCCCAACAATTTGTCAGATCTAGCTCCAAAAGTACATTTCGTAGTATTGAGCCTCAGTTGGAATTTCCTCAACCTCATGAACAGTTTTTTCAAAACTTGGATATGTTCTTCTTCTGTTCTAGACTTTGCAATCATATCATCCACATAAACCTCAATCTCTTTATGCATCATATCATGGAACAAGGTCACTATGGCCCTTTGGTATGTAGCTCCTGCATTTTTCAACCCGAACGACATTACTTTGTAACAGGACGTACCCCACAATGTTATAAAGGTAGTCTTTCCCATATCTTCAGGATGCATTTTTATCTGATTGTACCCGGAGAAACCATCCATGAAGAAAAACAATGAAAAGCCTGCTGTATTGTCTACCAGAGTATCAATATGAGGCAAAGGAAAGTTATCCTTTGGGCTAGCCTTATTTAGGTCTCTATAATCCACACACATTCGTATCTTCCCATCTTTTTTAGGGACAGGTACGATGTTAGCCACCCATTCTGAATATTTGATCTCTTGCAAGAATCCAGCGTCAAACTGCCTTTGGACCTTTTCCTTTATTTTCAGCACGATATCTGGTCTCATCCTTCGGAGCTTCCTGGCATCGGCATGTAATCCCTTCTTATGGGTAAGCGATGTCTTTGCAATGTCGATTTAAAACAGAGCATATCCTCATATGACCATGCAAAGATATCCTTGAATTCCTACAACAATTTGATAAGATTCTGCCTTGTTTCTTCGGCTATACATGTTCCAATATTTACCGCTTTCCCTTCCTCTAGTATCACAGTCTCTACCGTTTCCTTATGAGGCCAAATTTGTTTCTCCTCTTGCTCTACCATTCTTAACAAGTCGGGAGATAAGTCACCATCTCTGTCATCTTCAAAATCCTGTAATTTTTCTAAACATATGTCTTGCTCAAAAGGATTCTTTGAGTTCATAGCAGCGTCGCTCAAGTCATTGATATCCAAGGACCTGTTGCAGTTCAAGAGAATACAGACAGAATAAATTCGTAAATAGATATTTGTATGCATGATAATGACGAAAGAAGGATCAGAAAATAAAGAAAAGAATGGAAGAAAGTTTGTTTCAAATGATGGTGAAAATGCACTTTATTGATATAATAATGCTTGAACATGCACCCATTTCATAAAAGAAATCTTGTTGCTTTTGGGCTTAAAGCAATAAGTGCGTTCTGGACATTACTCTGAATAAGCTTTAAATACTACAGGAATCTTCTCTGCAGTCCAATTATTTAAAACGCTTCTTGGTTCATAAGGTTGAATATCTGATAGGATTCCCTCTTCAACTGCCTCTTCAGATATAGCGTTAATGCAGACATTACCCATCATTGCTACGATATCTTTTCCTTTCCATGTCTTTGGTTCAGAGTGAATTACCCCTCCTGATACAAAAGTTTTGGATATGTGTGGGATTATCATGAGTTCCCACTGGATTTTCTCTCCATTCAAACGAGCGCGTCTTCTTTCTTGCCTCTTCTCTAACTCTTTCCTTTTTTGTTTCGCGTCTGGCCTAAATCCTAAACCAAAGCGATCTTGTTTTTCTCTCAATATTGGGGTCACACTTATCCCCTGAAGACGCTTTCCAAGTCCTCTTCTCGGTAAAGCGCCTCTCTCCACGGTCATTTTCAATTCCATTTTTATGGTTTTGGAGATTCTTGGTTTTGGGCTTTTGTTTCCTTCCATAATAGAAGTCGCATTCACGAACTCGAGGGATCGGAAGGAGCATTCAGTTGTTTCATCGTTTATCTCCAGGTATGGCATATCACTACTTACAACTGCAATAATGTCCTCCTCAGCTTTTATCGTTATCAGCCGACCATCTACCACCAACTTCACCTTCTAATGTAATGATGAAGGCACTGCCACTGACGAATGTATCCATGGTCTCCCTAATAAGCAGCTATAGGAAGGTCCGATGTCTATCACCAAAAAATCTACCTCGTAAGTAGCTGGGCCAATTAGTAAAGGTATCTCAATCCTCCCCATGACTCTTCTTTGGGTGCCATCAAACGCCTTTACTATGCTCTGACACTCCTTCATATGCGAACTGTCCACTGGTAGCCTGTCTAAAGTGGCCAAGGGCAATACATTTAACGCAGACCCGTTGTCTATCAAGACACCTGGTAGTATATGTCTTTTGCATCTGGCGGTAATGTGCAAAGCCTTGTTAGATCCTCTACCACCTGGTGGTATCTCATAGTCATTAAAAAAGATGAAGTTGTCGGTACTTATATTACCGACCAATCGATCCAATTTATTAACTGAGATGTTACTAGGGACGTAGGTCTCATTTAAGACTTTCATCAACGCGTTCCTGTATACCTCCAAATTCTGAAGCAAAGCCAACACAGATATGCTCGCCGGTTGCTTGTGCAATTGTTCTACTACACAATATTCACTGTGTTTCAAAAATTTCAGAAACTCATTGGCTTCTCTCTCTGTCACTGCCTCTTTAACTTTCGACACGGGATCGACTGGCTTTCCTTTCTCCTGTTCTACCTTTGGAGCTTTCTCTTTTGTCGAATCATATCGTCTCCCGCTACGAGTATGAAATCCTACATCTAGATCTTCCTTCGAAGCACTAGCCGAACTCTTCTTCCCTGGGACTGCTACGTTGCATTCATAGTTCCAGGGAATTGCCTTACTATCCTTATAAGCAAAGGCAGTGGGCCTTCATATTATCACTTTTGGCGCTACCTGTATCTCTGCCTTCTTATTAGCCGCATTCTCCTTTTCGGGGACTGCTATATTACACTCGTGGTTCTGAGGAACCTCCTTACTGCCTTTATGAGCAACGGTAGTGGGCCTCCGTATTACCACCTTCGGCGCTACCTGTATTCCTGCCTCATCTCTTTTGGGACGCGAAATAATGATCATCGGAAGATTGACTTTCAAACTCTTTACCATTGACTCTGATGCGCATATGCTCTTCTCCTCTGTGTATTCGTCATAAAATTCCACTTCTTTATTGTTCATTAAATTTTGCACCAAAGTTCTAAATTCCCCGCAGTTCTGAATCTCGTGCCCCGATTCTTGATGATACTCACAATAATTTGTCAGCATTCCCTGACTCTTTCCCTCAACAATCAGTCCCTGTTTGGCCATTTCTCTCCAAACCACCCTTAAAGGGGTCTTAACCTCCTCGATATTTACCTTAATTCTTTTCTCTAAACTTTCGCTAATTGCGTTGACTCCATTATTAGCATGATTTGGTAAAGGATTCGTCGCATTTGGCATGTCATCAAACTCCACAACACCCATATTGATAAATTTCTCCACCAATTTCTTAAAGGCAAGGCAATTTTCTATTGAGTGCCCCGTGATTCCTGCATGGTATTCACATTGTACATTCGGGTCATACCACTTGGGATACGGAGGCTGCATTGGTTTTAGATGATATGGGGACACAATATGCTCGTTGAACAGGGTTTGATACATCTCTTTGTACGTCATTGGAATCGGCGTGAATTGGGGTTTCTCATTATTCTGTCTTATGGTGCCAGGTTCTTTCTTGGACAATTCTTGCTGCCCCATGGTCACTGCTTTTGGCTGATTAATAGTGATTGACTTCGGGTACCCTATGCTCGCGTTATTCACCTCGCTTTCTTTCTTCTTTGAGGGCATTCTTCTGGTACTTTCTCCCATCTCAATCTTCCCGCTTTTTATAATATTCTCGACCATTTCTCCAGTCATCACAATGTCCGAAAAGCTCTTAGTTGCACTTCCTATCATATGCATGAGAAATTAGGCCTTTAGTGTTTGGATGAAGAGCATCGTAGTCTCTTTCTCCAGCAGTGGTGGCTGGACTTGGATGGCGACCTCCCTCCACCTCTGTGCATATTGCCTAAAGTTTTCATTTCCTTTTTTCTCCATGTTTTGAAGAGTGATCTTATCGGGGGTCATGTCAGTTACGTGACTGTACTGCTCTAGGAATGCTTGTGCCAAATTTGTCCATGAACCAATTTTAATGCGACTCAACTAGTTGTACCATCTGGCCGCAGCTCCCACCAGGCTATCCTGGAAACAATGAATCAGGAGTGGGTCATTATTAGTGTATCCTGTCATCCTCCTACAAAACATAGTAATATGGGCCTCTGGGCAACTTGTTCCATTGTATTTCTCGAACTCAGGCATCTTAAAATTGTACGGGAGCACCAAGACAGGGACCAAGCTTAAATCATTGGCATCGATTCCATGACGTTTACCGGCATTTTCTATAGCTTTAAATTTCTCCTCCAACCATTTATATTTATCCTCTAGCTGCTTTGGTAATTCCACTTTTGCCCTTTCAGCTATCTCGTCCAAATCAGGGACATTGGGATTGATTGGACTTTCTTCCGGGTTGGTACCCGAACCAGTCGGGAGGTGTGTCGGTATTGTAGCACCAGCCTGATATTGCAGCCTGATAGTGACAGACGCCCTTTGCGGATACACAACAGGTGGGGTTTGGGCATTCGGCGGGGTAAGAGCAAGGCTATCATTATCGTTCCCTGAGCTAGCAGCAATGCCCTTTTCTTTCTCACGTTCTTTAGTCATCAACTGCACCAGCTGGTTTATCATGTTATTCTGGGATTCTTGTATCCACTCTATTATGTCCTGCTGGGTTTTGGCCAGCTGCTCCTGTAGTTGTTTTTGTTCTTTTATTTGATCCTGTATTTCTTTTTGCATTTGCTCTAATCTTTCCATTCTTTGATCCATTACTTTCATTTTGCCTCTTGTACCGTAGCGATGTTCCAGGGTAACTGCCATTGTTTTAGGGTCCCTTCGTGAGATTCAGTGTGTATGATGCAATGTAATGCTGATGTATGAGATGTGTGTAAAAAAGGCGTTGATTCCAATTCAATTCCCATTAGAATAGCTTTTCAATAAAACAAGTTTCTTCACATAAAATGGATAACATATAAGGCTTTGCCTTAACATTTAAGGCCTTGACTTTCTCAAGAAGCCAAGCTAATTCTTGACCTCTCTCTGACTCCGACTCGTACATCAAACTTAACACATCAGCTCAGACTGCTAAAGTTTGCAAGTGATCCACCACCTCTCGTATTTGGGCCACGGCTTCTCCCATAATATAATCCTGGCTTCTAACTTGGCTTTGAGAGTGATGCAGTTGTTGCTTCTATCGCTCCTCATTGACTTCAAAAAGCTCTTCTCGTAGCTCGCAACCATGTAAGGTAGATTCTAACTCTTCAATTCTTGCTTTCATCTCTTCAATTTTATTCAAACTAGCCTTCAATTCGGCTATGGAGTTACGGCTACAATACTGATACAGTGATCTTTCCAATTCTGACACCCGAATTTTTAATTTCTCCTTCTCGCTTTGGCTTTCTATCAGATCCTTTTTTAGGGCATCTTCTCGCTCATGGGTATCTCGGAGTTTCTTTTCCCACTGACTTGCTCTATCCTTTTCCTCTTTAATTTCTTGACGCCATTGCTCTGACGTTTTTCCAAGCCCCGCAGTTCTCATCGACCTTCGTAGCTTCTTGTAGTCAGTCTTCAAATCGTCCAAATTTTCTTCAGCTTTATTCTTCCCTTTTTTCAGCCTCTCAGCTTCTAGTTTTTGAATATCAATATCCAATCCTAGTTGCATTTTCTCTTCCTCTAATTGTTCTATCCTTTTTCTTAATTCCCGATTTTTTTCCTCAAAGTCTTGTTTGATGATTTCAGGCTCGGAAGGGATCACCCGTAAGTGTTCTTCTAGTGATCGGGCGTTTTCTTGGTCCGATGTGGGGATATTATCATCGATTCTTTGACTTCACCACTGGTCATATCCAGGGGTCGTCATCGGATTAGCGGCGAACCTTTTCATTCTATGAATTCGGCTTCAGGCGTTTGATATCTCGCGCACTCTCCCCTTGTAATTTCCTCCTTTATATTCAAACTCGCACTGGGCTAACCCCTGTGTTAGCGGCATGAATTGTCTTGATCTGTACTGTCTTAACACGAGGAGAGGAGCGTACTCAGTAGCTCTCCATATTCCAAGCATGGGAACATAATCAAGGTCTCCGCACCGATATAAAATCTCGTCAGGAATCGTCCAAGGAGCTCTCCATTCTATATCTTCCCCTTGTAGGTTTTGCAGAATCACCATCCAATTTTCTTTTGTGATATCGTCTCGTCTAGGCGTGGCTACCATATTTTCTAGCAGAGAGTAGTCCTCGGAGAAGATTCGACATGATATCTTTTCCATTTTCCAAAAATGAATGTGAAACCATGCTAGTAAGTGTTGGGCGCAACCGATAAATCTCCCTTCGCCCGCTCTTCGGCACGCGCTTAGGGACCTAAAAGTTTTGGCTAGAATTGCAGGAATATGAGTGATCCCTCTATCTAATTTGTCAAATAGATCAGACACCGCCTCATCCACATACCCTAGAGCTTTGGGGAAGATAACCAGTCCATAAATGCTCAAGGCTAACACGTCAACCCTCTTCTTCTCCTCAGGATGCGCTATGATCAAATCTCTCAGATTTCTTTAAGGGATGTATTTACAATCTCCTTTTTGTTTTGTCCGGGCTGTAACCCACTGCTCGCTCATCCCCGTGATATTCATCAACTTTTTTACGAATGTGGGGATATTAACAGCTTACAAATAAGCCTTGTCAGTTTGAATCCTCGGGCAACGGAGTAAGGTTGTGTACTCTTCAATGGTAGGTACCAGATCCACTTTCCTGAAAGTAAAGCAACTATAAGCAGGATTCCAAAACTGGGCCATTTCTCGAAACAAGTGTTAGTCCACCTTGATGTCAAGTAGATAAGGCAAATAGCCATAACGATAGTAGAATAGTTGCTTGATTCTGTCGTCCCATTGACTCCAAATTTCCCTCATTTCTTGAAGATTATTTTGGGTTACGCTGATGCCTGTGTAATCCCATAACTCTGATATGTATCCCTTTGTAAGGCTGTCTCCTTTCTCTTGTTGTACTGTCTCGGCCCATATCCAGACTGCTGCATTATCCTCCACTTTATCAAGAAACCCCTTTTCCATGACAAGCTATCTATTTAGCAACCGAATGTGAATCAACACCATTTTGATGAATATGCCATGCAAAAATAAAATGAAGCAAGTCATTATTTCATACACAATAAGTAGAAAGTGAGATACTTAATCGGGTAACCACTAGGGTTTAGCATGGCTCTACCTAGGGTGGTTCTTAAAGTTTACTATATGGGGTTCGGTTCTGGGGTAAAGGTACCTGAACTAGTAGATTCCTCGATCCTCACCCATTATAGGCTCACATGGACCGAGTTTGGTTCAGTGGAATACATTTTCCTATGGCTGCACGGAGATGAAAATCTTACGAAGACATAGCTACAGATGTATTCCGAAAACGATCCACTATCTTGCACGGAGGTGAAAACCTCATGAAAGAGTAGCTTCTCACTCCCACTTAAAAGGTGCGACCACAATGGTCATGCAATGTAATGTGCAAAGATTTCAAAAGCTTGAAGTAAATAAAGGAAATAGGAATACAATGATAAAAATCGTAACATAAAGCGGATGAAATGCAAAAGAAGGATCGTGTGTTAAAACCAAGTTTTCAATTTGCGACAAAAAGACAAGAAGTAATCAACTCGTGGCTCGACCCTCTTATAATGTCCCCAGTGGAGTCGCCAAGCTGTCAAAACCATCCTTTTTTGAAAAAAAAAGGCGTGAATCAGACTTGGGTTTTGAAAAATGGAGTCGCCACCGATCTTTATCAGGTGTGATCGGATCACCTTTGTTTTAATAAAAACGTTTTGATTTACTAAAACAATGCTTTTGGTCTGCGAAATATTGAAAATCAGGTTCGGGAGTCGGTTACGTGTGAGGAAGGGTTAGCACCCTCGTCACGCCCAAAATTGGTACCAAATTGATTAATCCATGTTTTAGTGTCGAAGATTTGAAAACTTGAAAGAATTAAAACGATCCCTTTTTTTTATGGTGATGAGGGTTTTAAAAGAAATCGAAGATGTATGCCAAGGGCTATCCCGTCTCGAGGTAAAATGTTATATCCAATACTTTAGGACACCACTTTGACCTTCGAGACTAAACTTCCCCTTTTTATTTATAAATTTACTTTAAAGGACATTCTATTATTTAAAATGGACGAGAAAATCGCAAACCCAATACTTTAGGGCACGTTTTCTCGAGCTTCTAAATACAGAATGTTGCCTTGGTTTAGAAAACCTTATTTCGGAATAACAAAACATCACATCCAATGCTTTAGGACACGACATTTTGAGTTCTCGAGAATAAGCTTTTTGTTAGAGATGTATTTGTTTAAAAGAGGTATTCGGTTATTTAAAATAAACGAGGAAAATCGCTACCCAATACTTTAGGGCACGATCTCTCGAATTTTTAAATAAGGAATATTACCTTTACGAAAAGAAACAGTTTTGTATCGAGCAAAATCAATAACAAAAGTTTATAATAAAATGTAAAAATAAATTACAATACTAACATGCGTAGCAACATGGAAACAAGTGCATTAATATGAATAACAATAATGAAAGCGGAAATAAAATAAGACAAGTCTAAAACGAATGAGACAAGAATAAAAACGGAAATAATAATAAAACTAAAGTAATAATAATAAGTATATATACAAGTCATGGCACAATAATAGTGATATAGAAATAATAATAACATAATAATAATAGTATAATAATAATAAAATAGTAATAATGATGATGCAAAATATGTGCAATAAAATAATAATAATATAAATATAGTGATAATACTAAATATATAATAATAACCTAATAACAGTAGTATAATAATAAAATAATAATAATGATGATGCAAAATATGTACAATATAATAATAAAATAAATATAGTGACAATACTAAATATATAATAATAACATAATAATAATAAAATAATAATAATACAAAATATATACAATATAATAATACAAATGTAATTATAATAATAATAATAATACTAATATAGTAATAATAATATAATAATGATGATACTAAATATGTATATAATAATAATGATTACAAAATACTAAAAAAAAGATCAAATTGAATTTAAAATGGAATTTTGGGGCCAATTCAAAATAAAATAAGGGGGGAAAGGGTCCATTTGAAGTGCGCGTGAAAGGAGGGGGACTAAAATGAGATTATTCCCACCCTCAGAAACGGTGGCGTTCAGATTAGGACCAAATTGAACGATGGAAGAAATTTTGGGGCAGAATCGAAAATGAAGAAAGCTTGATTGTAAGAAACAATTAAAAAGCGGAGGGGCTAAAGGCGCAATTAGCCCCTCCCTAAGGAAAACACGTGGATCCTTGCCCCTTGCGGGTCGGGTCACGGGTAAGGGGACCAAAACGACGTCGTTTTGGCCTCTGACCACCAAATGCCAAACGGCATCGTTTAGTTGGGGCTATTTAAGCCCAAAATTTCTAAAAAAAATTCATTTGCTCCTTTCTTTTTTAAAAAAATCTGATTTGCTTTCTCTTTTCCCCTGCAGCTCTGTAATCTCCGGCGAAGGGATCGTCGTCAGCGCGGTGGCCGGAATTTGCAAAATGGTAAGTTTATTTCCCTTTTTTTTTAGTATTTTAGTATATATGTATATGACTTAAAGTAGTAAAAAAAATAAAAATATTAAAAGGAAAATCGATTCGAACACAAGAGGAAAAATAAAATGAAAGGAAAGTAAACATTGCTTTCTTTTGAATGCTTGTATCATTTTCTCCTTTTTGTTGAATCCGAAAAAAAAGCCCCTATTACAGTTCAATAATCGTCTTTTTATAGCCAAATAATAAATACAAATATCTGCTTTTCTTGGTTTATTGCAGGTGTTAGTGGAGTGATGATGGTGGTTGAAAAACAGGGTGAAGTGGAGCAGGTGGAGGCTATGGTGGCGTGCGAACGGCTTTGGTGGCCGACAGTGGCTAGTGCGTGGTTGCGGCGCAAGTGTTAGGGTTCCAGAAACCCTAGCTTCTAATTTTTGGGCCATTTGGGCCGCTTGTTCATTGGGCCAAGTTTTTTAGTTTGATTTGGGCCCGGACTATTTGGGCCGTTTACAGCATCGATACCAAGATGAGAGATCCTATGTAAGACCATATCTAGGATATGGCTTTGGCATCAAGTTATATGTGGGATGAGATTCAGTATCCTCGGTTATTCATAGAAATTCATCGGGCAAATGAGTAAAGCTTAAATGAGATAGCAAGAAAATTAAGTAAGCAAAGCTATTATCAAGTTGGAAATGAGTATTATTCATGTTATGAATGATGAATTAGAGATTATGATTATTATAGTAAAGTATGCTGATCTATGTGATCAAGTGATACAGGTACCTTGTTTACCTCATGAGCATGAGACTAGTAAGTATCATGAGATATGTAGGAATCAGTAAGAGTAAGTAGGCTTAAATAGCTGAATTTATGATGCCAATGTTTATACCGAATGGTTTATGTTAAACGAGTATGTTGCTATGTGCATTATATGCAAACTTACTAAGCTAAATGCTTACGTCTTTTATTCTCTCTTTCCATGTAGTCCCGCCAAGCTAATCTCGTGGATCATCGTCATCGGAGCTCGGAGCACACTATCAATCACTATTTTGGTATAGCCAAGATGTTTATATTAAGTATGACATGTATAGGAAACATTTTATTTTGAGAATATGTCTTAAAAATGAAAAAAGTATGGGCTATCAAGTTTATTATTCTTTTGTATATGGCTAAGTGATTGGCCAAGATTGACTAAGTATGTCTGTTTATTGATATCAATGAAGCATGTAGTATTGTTCATGAAAGATGTAGTAAATTGAGTTGTTGAATTGAATATGAGATTGATCTTGATTTCAGGGTGGCAATTGGCTTGGTAAATAACCTTCAAGTGCCCATACGGATAGACACACGGGCTTGTGTCCAGGCCGTATGTTCCCTGCATTTTAGTGTCTTAAGTCAGTATAGACCACGGACTAGTCCCACAGTCGTTTGTATAGGCCATGTGAGGCACACGGTTAGCACATGGGCGTGTGCCCTAGGCCGTGTGAATAAGTCAGTATATCAAGGTATGACACACGGTCTAAGCCCACGGGCGTGTCAAGACCGTGTGTAATTAGTCAGTGTCCACCATGGTTGGAAGACGTGGGCGTGTCTAAGGGGTACACGGGCGTGTCCAAGCCACATGAGCATGTGAACCCTGTTTTAAGGAAAAGTTTTCGATTTAGTTTCGAAAGTTTTCAGATATGGTTTAAGGCCTCGTAGGCCCATGAAATGTATGATTAGACTAAGAAAGAGAAGTTTTTAATTCGGAACAAAATTTTACAGCCCGTAAGTGCATGTTTGAGAAAGTTCAAGTATAGTAATGTCTCGTATTCGGTCTCAGCCTTAGACTCGGGTATGAGGTGTTACATTTAGTAGTATCAGAGCTACGGTTTAGTCGGTTCTAGGACTAATGTAGCATGAGCACGAGTCTAGCGATACATGCCATACGTAAGAATGTTTTTATAATGATAGTGTGACGACTCCTGACGACTTAAATTATGTTTATACATATAGTAAATGGATCCCGAAAGAGCTGTGTCGGATAACGTAAAAAGTAACGCACCGGCTCTCGCTGAAGGGACGGTGCCGAACGAGAATGAGAATAGACCCACTACGGTGAGTCAAGGAGGAGAAGAAGAGGCTAGAGAAGCCTTCCTCCATATGATGAACACATGGTATACAAAGTTCGTTCGTACGAACCCGAATGCACAACCCCCTCCACCCCCGCCTATTCTACAACCTATCCCTGTAGCCCCTCAAGTAGTAGAGGTGGTAAGAGGAGAAAAACCTCCAGTTGATAGGATCAGGAAACATGGGGCAGAAGAATTCCGGGCTAAAAGAGATGATGATCCAGAGAAGGCTGAATTCTGGTTAGAAAATACCATTAGGGTATTTAATAAGTTGTCATGCACAACTGAAGAATGCATGAAGTGTGTAGTTTCTCTTTTAAGAGATTCTGCCTATCAATGGTAGAGCACCTTGGTATCGGTAGTACCAAGAGAGAAGATTACTTGGGAATTCTTTCAAGAAGAGTTCAAGAAAAAGTATATCAGTCAAAGGTTTATGGATCAGAAAAGGAAGGAATTTCTAGAACTGAAGTAAGGCAAGATGTCGGTGACTGATTACGAGCGCGAGTTTGTGCGACTCAGTAAATACGCTCGAGAGTGTGTATCCACTGAGGCCATTATGAGTAAGAGATTCGAAGATGGACTTAATGATGACATCAAATTGTTTGTTGCTGTCTTAGAACTAAAGGAATTCATCGTGCTAGTAGATAGGGCTTGTAAAGTCGAAGAGCTAGTAAAGGAGAAGAGAAAATCTGAAATGGAGTCTCGTGACTCTAGAAAGAGACAGTGGAATAAGTCATCCCAATCCTCAGCCAAGAAGTCAAGAGATTTCTACATCCGATAAGCTACTTCCACTGGGTTTTCAAGGAAGGACAAGAGTAAGCAGTATTTGGGAAATAAAGCACAGACAACTTCAGTTGCTAGTGTGGGGAACATTCGATCGGATAGACCCGAATGCCGATAGTGTGGTAGACGTCATCTAGGAGAATGCCGAGCACATGAAAATACTTGTTTTAGATGTGGTTCCCAAGACCACTACATAAAGGATTGTCCTGAGACAACAAAAGAAGAGAGAACTCAAAACCCGAGATCAGGGAGTATGATCAGAGGAAGACCGCATAGGAACCCGGGAAGTGGGGTAAGTGGAAGAGGTAACCCTAGAGAGCAGGCCACGAGACCCGAGGGTAGGGCGCCTACAAGGACTTATGCCATTTGCGCTCGCGAAGAGGCATCTTCTCCTGATTTTATTTACTTTTCTCTTTATGATATCAAAGTTATTACTTTAATAGATCCCGGATCCACACACGTTTACATTTGCATGAAACTAGTATCCAATATGAGTATGCCTATAGAGTCTACAGAATTTACGATTAAGGTGTCTAATCCTTTAGGCAAGAGTGTGTTAGTTAATGAAGTTTGTAAAGATTGTCCATTAATGATTAAAGGCCATTGTTTTAAAGCAAATCTTATGTTCTTACCATTTGATGAGTTTGACCTCATTCTTGGTATGGATTGGTTGACCACTCATGATGTAATAGTAAATTGTGGGAAGAAGTACGTTGAGATGAGATGTGAGAATGGGGATATTATCCATGTAGAATCAGATGAACAAGGTGGATTGCCGGTAATGATTTCTCACATGACAGCATAGAGATATATAAGAAAAAGGTTTGAGGTGTATCTTGCCTTTTGGTGAATGATAGAGAAACAGAGTTAAAGATTGAGTCAGTGCCGATAGTATGTGAGTACTTGGATGTTTTTCCTGAGGAATTACCAGGACTGCCTCCGGTTATAGAGGTTGAGTTCAGCATTGAACTAGCTCCCGGTACTGTACCGATATCTATTACTCCTTACAAAATGGCCCCAATGGAGTTAAGAGAACTAAAGTCACAGTTGCAAGAGTTGACAGATAAAGGCTTTGCAAGATCAAGTTGTTCACCATGGGGTGCTCCGGTTTTATTTGTGAAAAAGAAAGATGGCACCATGAGATTGTGCATAGATTACCGTCAGCTTAATAAGATGACAGTGAAGAACAAGTACCCATTGCCTAGAATCGATGATTTATTCGATCAATTAAAAGGAGCCATTGTGTTCTCCAAAATAGACTTGAGATCAGGGTACTACCAGTTGAGAGTAAAGGATTTAGATGTTTCTAAGATCGCCTTTCGAACAAGGTATGGGCATTATGAATTTTTAGCCATGCCCTTTGGATTGATCAATGCTCCTACGGTATTTATGGACCTAATGAATTGCATCTTTAGGCCATACCTCGATAAGTTTGTAGTCATTTTTATTGATGACATATTGATTTATTCTCGAGATGAGATCGAGCATGCTGAGCACCTACGGATAATTTTACAGATTCTACGAGAAAATCAGTTGTATGCCAAGTTTAGTAAAAGTGAATTTTGGCTTAAGGAGGTAGGATTTCTAGGACATATTGTCTCAAGAGATGTAGTCTGAGTGGACCCAAGTAAGATTTCAGCTATAACGGATTGGAAACCACCGAAGAATATCTTTGAGATTAGAAGTTTCCTAGGCCTAGCCGGCTATTACAAATGATTCGTCAAGGGGTTTTCCAAGATTGCAACCTCGATGACTAAATTGTTACAGAAAAACGTGAAGTTTGAGTGGACAGAAAGGTGCCAACACAGTTTTGAGAAACTGAAAGCATTGTTGACAGAAGCTCCAGTTATAGTACAACCTGAGATGGGGAAAGAATTTATAATTTACAGCGATGCATCCTTAAATGGGTTAGGCTGTGTGCTTATGCAAGACGGCAGAGTAATTGCTTATGCCTCAAGACAGTTGAAGCCTTATGAGAAGAACTATCCGATGCACGATCTAGAGTTGGCTGCCATAGTCTTCACATTGAAGATATGGAGACACCATCTATATGGTGAAAGATGCCAAATTTTCACCGATCACAAAAGTTTGAAGTACTTGATGACGCAAAAAGAGTTGAACTTAAGGCAACGAAGATGGTTAGAGTTAATAAAAGACTATGAGTTGATCATTGACTACCATCCAGGAAAGGCAAATGTGGTCGCCGATGCTTTAAGTAGAAAGTCCCTATTTGCATTAAGGGCAATGAATTCTCGGATAACTTTATTCGATGATGGTTCTATTCTAGCTGAGTTGAGAGCTAGATCAGTATTCCTCCAAGAGATTTTTGAGGCTCGGAAAGAAGATAACGAATTGTAAGTCAAGAGAACTCAGTGCGAGTCAGATGTTGAGTCTGACTTTCGGATTAATTCTGATGGATGCTTGATGTTTAAAGATAGAGTTTATGTGCCGAGAAAGGAAGAGCTTATTCAGAGAATTTTGCATGAGGCACATAACGAATATTTATCTGTACATCCGGGTAGTACCAAGATGTATAATGATTTAAAGCAACAGTATTAGTGGCCGAGAATGAAGAAAGATATTTTAGAGTTCATTTCAAGATGCTTGATTTGTCAGCAAGTAAAGGCTGAACACCAAGTACCTTCAGGTTTGCTTCAACCAATTATGGTACCTGAGTGGAAATGGGACCGTATCACCATGGATTTTGTAACGAGTTTATCGTTATCACCAAGAAAGAAAGATGTTGTATGGGTTGTGGTTGATAGACTCACAAAGTTAGCCTATTTTATACCAGTACGAGTTGACTATTCATTAGACAAATTGGCAAACTTGTACGTTTCAGAAATAGTAAGGCTTCATGGAGTTCCCTTGTCAATCATATCGGATAGAGATCCGAGATTCATATCCAAATTTTAGAAGAAGCTACAAGAGGCCCTAGGTACAAAGTTGAACTTTAGTACAGCTTTTCATCCTCAAACTAATGGTCAATCGGAGAGGTTAATTCAAGTACTCGAGGATATGCTCAAATGTTGTATTTTAAAATTTCAAGGCAGTTGGGAAAAGTTTCTCCCATTGGTAGAATTTTCCTATAATAATAGCTTTCAGTCAAGCTTAAAGATGGCACCTTATGAGGCTCTATATGGGCGTAAGTGCAGAACGCCTTTATTTTGGACTAAACTTAAAGAAAGTCAAATTCACTGAGTTGATTTGGTTAGAGAAGTTGAAGAGAAAGTGAAAGTGATACGAGAGTGTTTAAAAGCTGCAGCAGACAAACAGAAATCCTACTTGGATTTAAGAAGAAAGGAGATAGAGTATCAAGTCAGGGATAAAGTTTTCTTAAAAGTGTCACCATGGAGAAAAGTTCTAAGATTTGGCCGAAAAGGCAAGTTGAGCCTATGTTTCATTGGACCATATGATATTACTGAGAGAGTTGAGTCGGTAGCTTACCGATTTGCTTTGCCATCTGAGTTAGAAAAGATACATGATGTGTTTCACGTGTCAATGTTGAGACGCTGCTGATCGCTGTAAAATCAGAGTTTTAAATATTTATAAAAGAATGATCAAACCTGGAGACTAACTCTGACAACGATATTAAGGCAAGTGTACCTATCAAACAGTAGTATAGCTTAGAGAAGACCGGATATCGAACCCAAAGGAACTACAAGTATTAATATTCACTTTCTTTTTATTATTTAACCTAACTAAGATAAAGGTTGCTTTTAAACTAAATTAACGACAACTAAACTAAGGAAACAAAGACAAAAAGATGAATTTGAGGATAACTTGAAAAAGACTTAGTTGATTTTTATGATACCTTCGGGAAGAATCCACCTAGACTTCTCTTATTATCTAACCTTAAATTATATGATTTCTTTTACTTAGCTTGATCCGTGAGACTCCCTAACCTATGTTAAACCCTCTCTCGAAGTGAATAACGTCTAATCCTAGGTTAATTAGTGGAACTCTCATTCGCTTATAATAACCCCCTAGGAAAGCAGTAAATCAATCAATGGATTCTCATATTAGGTTTCACCCTAATCCGAAAAAATCTTATAACCCTATCTCTAGGCGCCCGATCAACTCTGCTTAATTATGTTAGATCTACTCCTAGGCAGGGTCTATTCCTCCTCCACCTAAGCACATTAAATTTGGATTAAGCAACATAATTAAGAACAAACTAAGTAATTTATCATATAACTTAAAAATCAAATAATAAAATCTGTCTAGGTTTCATCCCCCTTCAGGTATCTGAAGGATTTCGTTCATAATGTAAAAAGAAAACATCACAAGAGAAAAGATAAAACAAAACATAAGAAAAAATCTTAAAACTCCCTAACGGGATTGAAGAAGAATTCCGCCGTCTTGAGTATAATTCCGGCTTCTTGGGATGAATCAACTGGTTATCCTCGCGTTACTCCCTAACTCTGACCTTCTCGGCTTGGCTCCTTGGCCTAGCTTTCGCCCCCCTTTCAAAGGTAGTACTTGGGGTATATTTATAGGCTCTTGGAATGCGATTCTTTCTCCCGAAGTATCCTTTTTCGACTGAAATTGCTCTTTCCAGCAACAGGGACACGGCCATGGCACACGCCCGTGTGAATCGTGGCCAGGCCGTGCTCAGACTTCTTTAATGAGGCACAGTCGTGTAAATTAGGAGAAGGACGTGTTCTAGATGATTGGCATGGCACGGTCGTGTGGGCTTAAGTCCAGGCCGTGTCGATTTCTTCCTTGGCCCAATTTGGTCCGTTTTAAGCCCATTTCTCGTTTTTTTCATCCTCGGGTGCTTTCCTGAGTATAAGACATGAAACGAAAGGATTAAGAGCACCTTTTTACATAAATTGATGGATAAATCATCCAAAAGCATACTAAATGTGGGATAAAAATATGTTACTTTTACGGTTTATTAGCTACCAATCAGATCCTTCACATGTAATTACCCCGTCAGAGATAGAGATTCATTCCGACATGACTTATGGTGAAGAACCAGTTAAGATTTTAGCTCGAGAAGTCAAGCAGCTAAGAAATAAAAGTATTGACCTAGTGAAAGTATTGTGGCAAAGACATGGGATAGAAGAAGCTACATGGGAACCAGAAGAAAGCATGAGAAATCAGTACCCAAACCTATTTGCTGGTAAGATTTTCGAGACGAAAATCCCTAAGGGGGAGAATTGTAACAGCCCGATTTAGGGCCTAGTCTAAACAATTGTGCGAGACCACAAATCTGAATAAGTAATATGAGTTTTTAAGGTATTTGAAATGTTTGCATGATATTATGAAAGTTTCATGTAGAAATTTTATGAATATTTCTATTAAAGGGTCCATTAGGACTAAATTGTAAAAGTTGCAAAATCTGAGTTTCTAGAAGCTTTTTGTATTAAATAGCTTTAGAATATTAATTAGAAGTCCTTAAATAGCAATTTTTCCAAATTATAATTTTTGGACAAAAATGGACATGAGTTAGTAGATGGTGAATTTTTTTAAGAGAAGGGCATTTTAGTCATTTAATCAATTAAATTATTAATAAGGGAAAAAGATGACAAAAATAATTCTCATCTTCTTCCCCAAGTGCCAAAAATTTGAAGGAATCCATAGCTAGGGTTCTTCAATTTTTCAAGCTTGCTAGTAAGTTTATTTTAGCCCCGTTTTTAATATTCTTCATATTTTTGGAGTCCTCGTATTATGAATTAGCTAATTTTAGCTATAAGATGAGCTAAGATGCATGTTAAAAAATCTACCCATGTATGACATGTTTGTAAAATGATGTTTTAAGAAAGATTATGAGAGTCTGATGTTAGATAAACATCTTTTCCTAAATGAATTTCATGAAAAATGCTAGTAAGGACTAGTTTGTAATAGTTATGAAATTTGTCATACATGGTAGAAATAGTGAGAATTGATTATTTCTATAGTTGAGACAATAAATCGGCCAAGCATGAAGAGTTAGAAAGTTTAATGAAAATCACTTTACGAGCCTAGGGGCAAAGTCTAATTATGAGAAAGTTTAGGGGTAAAATTGTAATTTTGCCAAAGTATGAGTTAAGAGTCAATTTAGTCAATGTGATTTTTTTAAATCATCTAAATTATTATTATTATAGATCAAGAAAAACAAAGCCCGGATCGAAACCGAGGCAAGAACAAAGTCGAGGACTAAATTGCATATCTACATACATTTTGTATATTGAGGTAAGTTTGTATGATTTCTAAGCTTTATGATTACTATCATTAAATTGCTTAGCATAATGAACATTATTACCATAGAAATGCTTAATGTTATGTTAAATAAAGAAATCAATAAGAATAAACATGAGAAAGTCCCGATTCAAGTTGAATTACTTAGGATACTCGATCTACCACATGAGATAAGAAAGTCCGTATAAGACCAAGCCAAGGCATGGCATCGGCAATCAAGCAAAGTTATCATGTAAGTCCAAGACAAGTCTTGGCATTGAAGAGTTATTATGAGATGAAGACCCATGTAAGCCCAAGCCAAGGCATGACGTTGGTGAGTCTCCAAGTAAATATGTCATGTAAGTCCAAGACAAGTCTTGGCATTGAAAAGCTATCATGAGATAGAGATCCCATGTAAGTCCAAGCTAAGGCATGGCATTGGTGAGTAACAAGGAAGATTTCTTGTAAGTCAAAGCCAAGGCATGGCATTGGTGAGTAACAAAGAAGATTTCATGTAAGTCCAAGCCAAGGCTTGGCATTGACCAGTTCATGAGTAAAGATGCCAAATAAGACCATGTCAAGACATGGCAATGGTAAGTTCCCAAGGGAACACACAAGGAAGACTTTGAGTAAGTCCATGTCAAGACATGACATCGATACCAAGATGAGAGATCCCATGTAAGACCATATCTAGGATATGGCTTTGGCATCGAGTTATATGTGGGATGAGAGTCAGTATCCTCGGTTATTTATAGAAATTCATCAGGCAAATGAGTAAAGCTTAAATGAGATAGCAAGAAAATTAAGTAAGCAAAGCTATTATCAAGTTGGAAATAAGTATTATTCATGTTATGAATGATGAATTAGAGATTATGATTATTATAGTAAAGTATGCTGATCTATGTGATCAAGTGATACAGGTACCTTGTTTACCTCACGAGCATGAGACTAGTAAGTATCATGAGATATGTAGGAATCAGTAAGAGTAAGTAAGCTTAAATAGCTAAATTTATGATGCCAATGTTTATGCCAAATGGTTTATGTTAAACGAGTATGTTGCTATGTACATTATATGCAAACTTACTAAGTTAAATGCTTACGTCTTTTATTCTCTCTTTCCATGTAGTCCCGCCAAGCTAATCTCGTGGATCATCGTCATCAGAGCTCGGAGCACGCTATCAATTGCTATTTTGGTATAGCCAAGATGTTTATATTAAGTATGGCATGTATAGGAAACATTTTATTTTGAGAATATGTCTTAAAAATGAAAAAAGTATGGGCTATCAAGTTTATTATTCTTTTGTATATGGCTAAGTGATTGGCCAAGATTGACTAAGTATGTATGTTTATTGATATCAATGAAGCATGTAGTATTGTTCATGAAAGACGTAGTAAATTGAGTTGTTGAATTGAATATGAGATTGATCTTGATTTTAGGGTGGTAATTGGCTTGGTAAATAGCCTTCAAGTCCCCACACGGATAGACACACGGGCGTGTGTCTAGGCCGTGTGCTCCCTGCATTTTAGTGTTTTAAGTCACTATAGACCACAGACTAGTCCCACTGCCATTTGTATAGGCCGTGTGAGACACACGGTTAGCACATGGGCGTGTGCCCTAGGCCGTGTGAATAAGTCAGTATATCAAGGTATAACACACAGTCTAAGCCCACGGGCGTGTCAAGACCGTGTGTAATAAGTCAGTGTCGACCACGGGTGGAAGACATGGGCATGTCTAAGGGGTACACGGGCGTGTCCCAAGCCACATGGGCTTGTGACCCCTGTTTTAAGGAAAAGTTTTTGATTAAGTTCCGAAAGTTTCCAGATATGTGTTTAAGGCCTCGTAGGCCCATGAAATGTATGATTAGACTAAGAAAGAGAAGTTTTTAATTCGGAACAAAATTTTACAGCCTGTAAGTGCATGTTTGAGAAAGTTCAAGCATAGTAATGTCTCGTATCCGGTCTCAGCCTTAGACTCGGGTATGAGGTGTTACATGGTCAGTTGGTGAATTTCATAAATTGCTAATTTATTTTAGTAAAAATGTTGGAACAGAAGTAAGAGAACAGGTGGGGGGTACCTTGGGAGTGAAAATCTCTAATAATCCCGAGAAATATCCTTCCGACTATGATTGGTAGAAGGAAGAAGCATGCGTTTGTGGATATAAAAGAAAGGTTTGTGAAAGCATTACATAATTGGAGTTTGAGGCTACTCTCAGCAGGAGACAAAGAGGTATTCTTAAAAGCCATTTGACAAGCAATACCAGTTTATGTAATGCAGTGTTTTAAGTTCCTAATTACTGTATGTCGAGAATTAGAGAATTTAATGAATAAATTCTGGTGGCGTAACTCTAAGTCAAACAAAGGTATAAATTGGTGTAAATGGTGTGATATGTGTATCCCCAAAGCGAAGGAAAGATCAGGTTTTAAAGATCTTGAAAGCTTTAACTTGGCCCTTTTAGCGAAACAGGGGTGGAAAATACTTATGCAGCCTAATTGCTTATTTGCGCGTGTCATGAAATCGAAGTACTTTCCAAAAGGTGATTTTATGAATGCTGAGTTAGGATCTTACCCATCATTTACCTGGCGGAGCATTTGGGGAACTAGACACATTCTGGAAAAGGGAACCAGATGGAGAGTGGGGAACGGGGAGGAGATTAATATATGGAATGATGCCTGGATACCAGGGCCTGGAAATGGAAGAGTCCACTGTCAGTACATTGATACCAGATTTACAAAAGTTGCTGATTTAATTGACAAAGATTCAATTCCCTGGAAACAAGACATCATCATATCTCTATTTAGTGAAGAACAACTGAATCGTATCCTAGCAATTCCACTAGTAAACAGTAGACCACAAGATGTCCTCATTTGGCGGGGTGACAACTCAGTAAATTATACAGTCAAAAATGGTTACAAATGGATCATTACAGACAGGAACACTAGTTTACAGAATGATGATAGATCTACTTTCTTTACAAAATTATGAGGACTCAAAATCCCTAGTAAAATCTGTATTTTCATATGGAAACTAGTGAATAACTTTCTTCCCACGATGCACAATCTAAGCACACGCAAGCTGATAGAAAGCACAATATGTCCAATATGCCAAGTAGGGGAGGAAACAGTCGACCACCTATTTCGAGATTGTAATCTTACACAACAGGTCTTGCAAACAGATTCATCATGCAACAGAGAAACAATATGGATAGATTGGTTAATAAAGGAGTTCAACAGTCAGAACACAAAAAATGTGAGATTAAAGTCGTTAGCTACTGGGCCATATGGTACAATCGTAATAAGGTTTATCATGAAGGGTCAAGGGTCAAGTTAATGAACTGTTGGCCTTCATCAAAGCATATTATGCAGAAATATCAGAGTTGGGGGAGTTACCGAAACAGGCAAATGGTATTCAAGAGAAGAGATGGAAACCACCAGAAGGAAGCATTATAAAGTCATCTTTTAACCAAAATATGGAAAAATCAGTTTCAGGCATTATAGCACGAAATAAAGAGGGCTTAGTGATGGCTGCATGTACCTACCCTTGGGATAATATTCCAGATCCAACAATGGCAGAAGCTAGAGCATGCCTTCAAGCGATCATCATGGCAGAGGAAACGGGGTTTCAAGAAATCTGCGTGGAAGGGGACTCATTAACCATAATAAAACAAGTTAACTCGCTGGAGGATGATAGATCAAACATCAGTAATTTGTTTTAAGGAAATAAGGGGGAGATTACCCAAATTTCGAGTAATGAATTTCAGACACGTACCTAGAGAAGCAAACAGAGCAGCACACGAAATGGCAAGTGAAGGGAACATATATGAAGAACCCCGATATTAGATTGAGGAGGCTCTGGCGCCGGTGGAAAGGCTGGTAATCCAAGACATAGGATGAAGCGGAGGAAGAAATTTTTTGGAGTCCGGACAATATGGAAAGCAATAAGTCCAAAGAACTCTTTAATTTTGTTTAAGAGACTAAGATAACAGGAAGACTCAACAGGGAGAAGAATCAGTCTCTGGTTGACTGATATGGATTTGGTATAGAAGGGAGAAAGAAAGAGATGATGGACCAAATAATTAGAGCGTCGCTTAGATTTCTTTTGAATGTTTAGATATTTGTGGTTTTTTTACTTTACTATTTTCTTTACTTTTCAGTTATGAAGGCGCCGATTAAGTGGCCAATAGGAGGTAGGATACTGTTTCAAGTTTTTCATTTCCAAGACTATAATCTGGTGTCTATTATCCCATCATTAAATAATATCAGTCAAAAATTTCAAAAAAATAAAAATTTAATGATACTTTTTTTTTAATGTTGAAAAAATAAATTAAACATATGTCTAAAACAAGAAAAATTATTTGATACACTGGCAGTGAAAATTATTAGCTTTACAAAATCACAACCTTACTTATGAAGTTAGAATTTACCAAATAATTACTCTTAGAATAAATATATATGCTTTCTTTTACCAAAAAATGATTGAGCATTTCTTTATAATAAAGAAATTTAAAATTAGAGATTTTAATTTTCTTTTAAACAATCTCATTATAAATTTTGATAATATCTGCTCTCTTTTGACACAATGTCTAAAACTACGCACTTCAGCATACTTGAATTTATGTTCTCCTGTACTGACAACAATACTCATGCCAATCAAACTAAGATTCCATCAACAAATTAGAGGTGTTAATTGATTGCTAATTACAAATATATCATCTAAGCAAAACTCATATTGATAAATAAGTTAGAAAGATATTTTATTTGCCGTAAATTTGGAGAGAATGATAATATTAATTTTCAGATAGTTAATAAATTAAGATTCAGATTCAAATGTCCAAATTCAATTGATACAGGTTCAACCATTGAACTCTTTCTTGTTCTACCAGAAACCGAGGATGCTTCAATGGGACAATGCTAAGAACTCTATCATCAGCTTTATTCAAGCTGGCTAAAAATATAAATGGGTTAATATAATTTTTTACTCCCTAATTTTACATTACCTTTTTTTCACTTTAGAACATAAACTCAATAACTAAGTTCATTTTAATTTCTAAACTTTAAAGGATATAAAAAATTGACAACGTGACATTTTGAAATTGCATTACATCATCACCTGAAAAAATAAACCTGCTAAAGTAGCACAATCTTAAAGTATCATGTTATCAAATTTTTATATTTTTATAAGTTCAAATATCAAAATAGACTTAGTTGCAAAATTCAGATACCAAAATCGAAAAAGAAAATGTTCCAGTACCAAAGTGTACCTAGTAGTTTAGGGGTCAAATTTTTTATTAACCCAATATAAAACTATAATCCAACCAAAATGTTACCCGTTTGGCAGAGGAAAAAACTTGCAAAACGCAAATTCATTAACAATATCTTAGTTTACATAAGTTTGAGACTATCTAAACCACCATGGAATCAATTCACCTGATCAACTTCAACAATCAATCATTTTAACTATGATTAACACATCTTTTTTATCAGGGCTACAATTTTTACACACTACAAGCAAAAGGACCTAAAAAAAAAGTCATGAAAAACAAAACTTCAAAAAACAGCGGCTAATTACTACTTACTCCGACAATTTTTAATCCGAGTTGGTTCCGAATACAGTTCTTCCTAACCTCTCTTAACAAAATAGCCAACCAGGACACCAAGAAGACCAACTAGCATCACAAACATTAGAGAGAACCCACCGGCACGACTTTTGCTAATATCTTTTCTTATTTGTTCCTGCATGACGAATTTGATATGGTAAAGATGTAACGAACATGAATAGGAACAAACGATAATAAAAAGATTCTTTGGTTCAGAATTGTAAACTGTGCCCATGTTATATGGAGAGATTATGTAGGAAATTTTGAGGGGAGAGGCGGAAAGCAGTAACAAAGGGCAATATTTCATACAGACCACTAACACGATTGGGGTAAATGTACCATGGAGGCCCTTGCACTAGGGGTAGGATTACATCTTGCCTGCTCTACTTAAAAATAGGCAAATTAGTCCCTATATACTCGATCAAAGAACAAACTGGCCCTAAATATTCCATCCATTTCTACTATTAAAAAATGATCTTTGTACATCACAATGAGAACCACATGGCACACCACATGCAATTGTATTATTCTTCTGTCAACCACGCCAGTTTTTAACAGTAAAAATAGATGAAATTTTAACAGAAAGGATCCATTTGCTCTTTGATCTAACGTACAAGGACTAATTTGCCAATTTTTTAAGCAAATGGGGTAAAATGCAATCTGAATTTTTTAAGCAAATGTGGTAAAATGCAATCTGACTCTTAATACAGGTACCTTCATGGTACTTTTACCCATGATTGGGCCTAAGAAAAAATATTTAACGGCAAAGTGGTCATCACTGCCAATGGCAACATTCAAATTCTGCTTTAAACACTTCCCAATTTAAATTTCACCCCCTTTTAACTTAAGAGTTGAAATAAGACAAATCAGCATGAATGGAACTAATACTATTATAAGATAATGACAATACATAAGAGAACACGAAAGGGAACAAGAATTGATACTCTATGATGCATAAAACTACGGTATCCGCTACTATAAGCTCATACCAGTTCTTGACACAGCCTCTGATTTTGTTGCAAAGCAGAAGATTTCTCGTCTGTCAACTTCGAAATTGCAGACCACGCCTGGAGATAATCATACAAAACAACCAATGCTATAAGAAAATGGCACGCATAAGATTAGAATACTTTCAAAATTATATCTAAAATGATGGATCTGAAACAGGGAAATGTTAGCAAATAGGGCAATCAATGTACCATCTAGATATAGCTTTTGCTATATGGAAAACAGTTTGACGCCATCTCTACGCAGAGCTACATCCCCTATTTTAGGTACATCTCATCCATAAGTATATAAAAACATTAATAACATACAATTCCATGTCACTATGGCATTAATTATGAATCAGCAGTTGCAGATTCTTTTACTTAATACCCTTTTTATGCTTTTTCCAAGATTTTATTGTCATTTATCACTACACGCTTTGAGCTTGCCCTTGAGAAAATTCCAGAGTTACCACTAGGTTATTAAACATGCTACTCGCACAAACCAAATAGTAAAACAATAACAATTAGTCCCACACAATTGAAATGCATATTTCATATTCTAAAACAACGAGGAGATTGGACAAGAAGGAAAAGTTAAGGAGCCTACTCAGTAAAGATAGCAACCAGTAACGTGGTAACCAGGAAAATGCCAGTACTAATAGTATTAAGATGAAAGACTCTTTTCATAGAAAAAAAAAAGTTGGAAATATTAACTAAGCAACAAAAAAATGGCATACCTCTGAGGACTTCTCTTTAGTATCCTCTAAAGATCTTGATACCTAAATTTTGCATTAAGTTGGGCAACAAGTGAAACACAAAGTATATCACTAGTGAGTAATAGCTTCTCCAGTAATAGTTGATAAAAGGGGAAAAACAAAGACAAGATTTTCTAGCCAGCCAGCAAAAAAGGAAGACACTTACCTCTTCAAAATTTTGATTCCCATTTTCTTGTGAAGATGCTCTGGGAGGAGTCCCCTCTTCAGATCCTTCAGGAACAGGAGAGGGCGGATTAGCGGGAATGTAAATGACTCGCATTTTGAACTCGTTCACAACCCGACCATCCTCTTTGTTAAACTGCATTCAAATCACACATCCATTAAATGCAACACAGAAACCAAAAAGTTGACAAAATAGACAATGGTGGCACCGCCATCATACCATTTCCGGGGATATGTCTTTGCTGGTTGTACCATCAGGAGTAACAACACTCTGGACGAGGAACTTGTCCCTGCATGGCTCAGGAGGTGCCTCCTTTTGAGCTTGCATGGTAACTGCCAGAAAAAACTCGTGTCAATAAACCGAAAACACATAAGGTACTAAGGGAGAAAAGAACAACAAAAGAAGTAAATGCCGATGACTTAGCTGCCACAGAGATCAAAACCAGTAAATTACACAATACTTACCGGTGACATTGCATGAACTTCCAGGCAAAACAATACCAGAGTTGGGACGAACACAATATTTCTTCGGATTAGTTGTTTTAACCTATTAAAAGCATTAAAAGAGAAATTTTCACAGTATGATATAAGTGTATCAATATCAAATATTCAAATCCAATCACAGCTAAAATAAAGATATGAACGTTAAAATTACCTTAAACGCAACATATTTTTCCGTCTTGTTCGTCAATTGCATAGAACATGAACTTTGCCTCCTCAATTCAACTATGAAATTCCGTAAGAGAAAAAGCATTTTAAAAAAAAAATCTAATTCTTTGTCCTTACACATATTAAAATCAAATTCGCATTCTATTTTCTTCTAGGTATCAAAACTCACTCGATTCTTTTCCTATCTATTTTTTTCACAGATCAGATTCAAATTTCAAATTTCAAACTTATGTTACCTAATTTCATTTACATTCGCATTCCACTTTTTTAAAATTCAAAACAATAAAAAAACTAAGGATGCAAATGAGAACTTACATGGGAATTTAAGCTCTGATGGATGAATACTGATGAGATCTCCCATACTCATGGATCTAAACCAGGATATTTACAGTTATTTAGATTGATTTTTTTTTTAAATTTTCTGCTGATAAAATAAAAATATGAAGAAAAATAAGCAAATCAAGAAAATGAAATTAGTAGAAATTTGTGAGATCGGGAAGAACGAAAGTAAGTCTAATACAAAGCGGTTTGATTTATTTTAATTCGTTTGACTCGTTAATGGATGCTAATTCCACAGGTTTGTGATGTCTGTGACATTTCTGAGCCGTTGATATTCAAAAGCGTGCGCCTGAGATTGGAATTCGATTTATGTGTAGAAATCCATTAATGTTTGGGTTATAGACCTAATGGGCTGTGACAGCTGGGCTGTTTCGACGATAAGATTCTTTTCTGGGTAAACTACAATCAATGTCACTAAAATATTAATAATTTTACATTTTGGTCATTTCACTTCAAAAAGTTACAAAATAATTATTGAATGGGATGTTAAAATCATCGTTGTATGACCTTCTCTGTTTGCACCGCTTGCACCAATTGAAATCTCTTATTCCCCATGTCTTCTACAATTTAGTTTTTTTTTCTTTTATGAAATAGCTTTGAATGTCAGGAATCTGCGAACCAAAATCTCAATAGCTTTCTTCTTTTATTTTTGACACTAATTGTTAGATCAACTTGGATCTAAAGTATATTTTTCTACTCATTGATGGGTACTAATCCATTATACTGACCATCAAATCATTGTTTGGAGCTCACTACCCATACTATTTTTTTTTTAAAATTAACATCCCAGGGACTTAAATAAAATTTTTAAATAGTTCAGTGACTTAAATGAAAATTTTTGAATAATTCAATGATCATTTTGTAATTTTTTAAAGTTAAGTGACCAAAACGTAAACATACTAATAATTTAATGACATTGAGTATAGTTTCAACTTAACATTATTGATTTTTTTTTACAAATAATAATTTATTAACAAAATAATTTGGGATATCAAAAATCTAACTAGCATTTTAACTTTTAACTATGAATATTTTTTTTCCTTTTTATAGAAACACTATGAGCATGATGTTAGTGAGGCAATTTATGATAAGTACCAAGGAGCAATGTTAATTAGTGCTTGCACTACTCAAACTCATTACTTACTTTATTTGTTGATATGCTTCATCAAAATATTTTGATTATTTGTTTGTATTTTTTGAAGGTTTTGTGTAAATAATATTACGTTTATTATTGGTGAAGAGATTGAATTAAGCAAAGTTATTTTTCAAATATTTTTATGTGATCTATTTACCTTATATACAGGGTTATGCAATCCAATAAGATATGAACTCACTTTGAGATTCTTTGTATCCTTATATGAAGAGTAATTAATTTGATGAGTGATGGTTACCAAACTAACTATAATTACAATAAAGGCAAGCGCCACTATCGAACAATAGTATAGCTATAGTGAGTAGGGAATATCATATCCACGAGGACTAAAAGTACTAGTAATTACTGTTTTTCTATTATTTAGCCGATAAATTGAAGTGGTCGTTTTTAATCTAGATTTACTAATCTAGTTTAACTACGAACGCAACAGAGAATGAAATAGGAAAATAATCGAAGATAATCAATGAGATAGACAATACCCAGGAAAGAATCCACCTGCACTTCACTTATTATTCTGAAACTAAATTAAACGATTTATTCACTTGTGTCTTGATCTGTAGGAATTCCTAAATTATGTTAATATCTCTTTCGAGAGTAAGAACAACTGACTCTAGGTTGATTAATTGAAATCTCTTTCTAATTAAAACCTCTATTGTCGCATTAACTCGATCTATGGACTCCCCTATTAGATTTGACTCTAATCCGATAGATTTATGTCGTCTTATTTCTAGGATTGCATGCAACTCTACTCAATTATGCTAGATATACTCTTAAACAGGGACTTTTGCTCCACTGAAATAAGCACATTAAACATGAATTAATATCCTGAAAATATTAAAACACAGAATAAGCATACATAATTGAGAACAAGAATCAAGTATTTATCATGTAAATTAGAAATCAAATAATAAGATTCATCATAGGTTTCATCTTCCCTAGGTATCTAGGGAATTTAGTTCATAATCTGGAATGGAAACATCTCAAAATTAGGAAAACAATAATACATAAAGAAACTCAATAAAACTTCGAAGGAAATTAAATGGAGATCTTCAATCTTGAAGGAGATCCGTTTCTGAGTTGATTCCAATGGCGTTCTTCGAATCTTTTCTTCGATCTTCTCTGCGTGCCCCCCTTAGATCTTCTTCTAATATGTAGTTATAAACTTTAGAGTGCCCAGAAAGCCTAAAAATTAGGTTTTTCCACGTATTTGGGAAGTGGATTACAAAATCGACACGTGCTGCACAAGGGCGTGTGGCCATCCAGTATGGATCACACGGGCGTGTGCCTAGCCTGTGTGGAAATGCCCAGGCCGTGTGGATCCTGAAAGCAACTCTTTTTGTCCAATTTTGGCTTGTTTTTCACTCATTTCACTCCCCTATGCTCACCTAAGTATAGAAACATGAATTTAAAGTATTAGAAGCATCAAATTCACTAATTTACATAATAAATCATCCAAAAATGCATCAAGATTGGAATTAAAATATGTTAATTTGATGTAATAATGTTTATGTAATAATTTGTTTAAAAAAATAATATTTAAAGTTGTAATAATTTGTGGTTGAATAATATCTCATGCAATTAATGATACATCAACATTACAAAATTTTGTAATAATTTGTATAGTTTAATGATCTCCCGCAGATTGATATGGCAAATTAGGTTTTTTCGACGCACCTTTTGGTATGGTACATCTCTATTTATGGGGTTCTTACAATGTTCCAACTCATTTGGGGCATTGTTTTTTTTCTTACTATTGTTGATGATTTTTCGAGAATGACATGGACTTTTCTTCGTAGGCTTAAAAGTGATACTATTGTCATCTTAAAACAGTTCATAGCTCTTATTAGTACTCAATTTCCTTTGTCTATTAATTTTTCTCGCAGTGATTATGGGACATAATTTTTAATTTTGAGTCTAAGTCGTTGATTACTTCAATGCGCATTATTTACCAAAGTTCATGTGTTAGAACACTGTAACAAAATAGGGTCGTTGAACTTAAACATCGTCACCTTATGGAAATAGCTCAAGCTCTCAAATTTTAGTCAAATGTACCTACTAAATTTTGGGGTGGATGTGTGTTGGCAACCTGTTACTTAATAAATCGATTGCCAACTTCTGTTCTTGATTGGAAAACTCATTTTTAACAATTATACCATCAACCACCTTCTTTATGTCATTTACAGGTGTTCGGTTGTCTTTGTTATGCAAAAAAATTAGTACCATCAGATAATTTTCCCCCTCGGTTATTACCATCGATTTTTATGGGTTATTCATTGGTTCAGAAAGGGTTATATTATGTATGTTAAAGTTTTTACACGTCCTATTATTATCTTAAAACAGTTCATAGCTCTTATTAATACTCAATTTTCTTGTCTATTAAAGTTTTTCGCAGTGACAATTGGACATAATTTTTTTATTTCGAGTCTAAGTCATTGATTACTTCAATGAGCATTATTCACCAAAGTTCATGTGTCCGAACACCATAACAAAATTGGGTCGTTGAACGTAAACATCGTCACTTTTTGGAAATAGCTCAAGCTTTCAAATTTCAGTCAAATGTACCTACTAAATTTTGGGATGACTGTGTGTTGGCAGTGTAACACCCCTAACCCGTCTCCATCGCCGGATTAGGGTTACAGAGCATTATCGTACAATTGGAAAACATTTACCTTCATAACATTAAATATCTTAAACATATAATAAACCATTCAATCATATGCATTTTGTCCCTAAATCGAGCTTTCGAGACCCTAAAAATAGCTTAGAAGTAATTCGAGACTATATTGAAACAAAACTGAAGTTTTAAGAAAATGATGCAAAAATTGGAAAACAGGGGTCACGCGGCCGTGTGACATAGCCCAGGCCGTGTAACATTTGAACAAGGGACACACAGCTGTGTCCCAGCCCGTGTCCTCACCTATGTAACTCACTGAGATGCCCCACACGCCCGTTTGCCAGGCTGTGTAACTTTCTAAGTTGCCACACACGCATGTGTGCCAGACTGTGTGCTAGGCTGTGTAACTCACTGACTTGGAACACTAAGAAATCTCAAATGATACATGACCGTGTGAACTCAAAATTAACCTAAAATCAAGCCATTTCATAACCAATTCATGCATAACTAGCCAATCCATTTGTGCACACTTTCAAGGGACTAAAGCATCATTCAAATTCACATAATCATGCCATTTCAAACAACCTAATTCATCTAACCAATGCCATTCAAAGGCACCACAGTTGCATCCAAATATCATTTCCCTAAACATGTCAATGTTGCCATTTTCCAAACATAATAACCTAGTTCAAATATGTACTAAAACATGTCACAGATAGTCATTTTCAAGTCATTATCAACATGCCAAAAGAACCTTATAAACAAGCATTTGAAAATGACCAAAATGACATAATTTGGTGAGAAGATAGGATTCACCAAACCAAACATGAAATTTAAAGCTCATACATATAAAATCACCATTAACACATTTACAAAGTACCATTACTAAACAACCCATGCATGCCATTATTAACCTAAGCCAAAATACACAAAATCTACCAAATTAGTTGCTGGATAGTGTGGCAGGTCTCTGACGAGCTTCCAACCGATCGAGCTTCTGATAATTTATAAAACAAAGGAAAATAACTACGTAAGAAACGAGTGCTTAGTAAGCTCGTATAAACTTTAAACATAACTTACCACTTCTAATAATTCAATTCATAGATTAAGTATAAATCATTAACAATGCCATAAGCTTAGTGAAAGCATATACAACATCATCAAATTCACAAATTAGTATACTTTTTCATGATACATATGAAATCAACCATAAAATATGTAGTTTACCATATATATACATAACATTTAACTTATCAAAACATGATTCATTCCATTTGCATACTTACCATTTCATTTCCTTTTTCTTACCCGTTGAACCATATAGAATTACATCGTATACTCGGGAAAGCTTACACATAGTGTGCCTTTACATATAACTGTAACCTTTTCTTTACATCAATGCTCACAGGAGTTGTGAAATGGGCCTGCTTATACGAGTTGTGGGTCGGAATGTAAGCTACACGATGCTACTCATACGAGCTGTGGAGAATCCGCAACAAATGCAAAACCTCAACCATTAGTAGGACGTTCAAGACCAGCACCCGAAACATGAAATCCTTAATGACATGTAATTTGTATCATAAGAATTCTTAAGGTTTAAATGGGATTCGTTATCCATTAATTTCTCAAACATCGATACATATGCAATTTCAAGTTTGTTTATATTAACGCAACATAGTAAATAATCAATTAAGCTATCATTAATAGGATCATAATTTACACGAACTTACCTCGATAACAAATGTCGTAGAAGTAGAATTCGAACTAATCCGAAGCTTTAATTTTTCCTCGATTTAAGTTCGAATGTGGTTTATCTTAATCTAAATAGATAATTTCAATCAATTAAATACTTCTATTATTTCAATTTTATCCATAATTAATATTTGTGCAAAATTACAAAATTACCCCTAATATTTTGACTTTTCACAATTTAGTTATTAAGCTCATAACTTAAAATCTAACCATTTTAACCTAAATCCAACTTAACCTATGTTGCAAAGGACCTTAAAGAAACTCATATTTACCAAAATTTCACAATAAAATCCGTAGATTTATACATTTTAACAATTTAATCCCTATTTCCAAAATTCAAAAAAATCACTTAAGAAAACATGTTTATTTTACAACAAAGATAAATAATCCATCAAATAATATCAAAACCTATTCAAAAACATCCATGGTAAGTCCCTTAACCTTTAATAGTTTTGCAAAATAATCCCTGGGCTAGTTAGATTAAGCTAAAACGAACTCAAAAACATAAAAATCATTAAAAACGAGGCTTGAATTCACTTACATGCATAAATTAAACCCTAGTTGAAATTTCAAGGTCTCTTCCCATGGAATTTCAATTGAAAATAAAACAAAAGGAAGAAGATGATGACTTTGTTTCATCTATCTTTACTTAATTTTCTTTTAATTACTAATTTACCATTTACCCTTATTAATAATCAAAATTTTTAATAAAACCTTATCCATAACTATCCACTAACCCTTTAAATGGTATAGTTACCATTCAAGTCCTTTAGTTGAAGATTTCATAGCCATTTAGCCTTTTTCACTAATATAAGTCAACTTTTACACCTTGTACAATTTAGTTCTTTTTACTTAAATAACTATTTAAACATCAAAATTTCTTAATGAAATTTTAATACGACCTTATTATAATCTCAAAGAAAATAAATAAACATAAAAATAATAATTTACTCATTAGAATTGTGGTCCCGAAACCACTGTTTCTGACATCATTGAAAACGGACTGTTACAGGTAGCCTGTTACTTAATAAATCAATTGCCAACTTTTGTTCTTGATTAGAAAACTCCATTTGAACAATTATACCATAAACCACCTTCTTTATCTCATTTACGGGTGTTCGGTTGTCTTTGTTATGCAAAAAATTTAGTACCATCAGATAATTTTCCCCCTCGATCATTACCATTGGTTTTTATGGATTCTTCAATGGTTCAGAAGGGTTATATTTTGTATAATCTAAAAACAAAAGCTTTTTGTAAGTCAAGATGTAATATTTTATGATGTTGTGTTTCCCTTTAAATTTGACCTATCCTCTCATCCTTTATTTCCTCATGACACATCATATCCTTGTTTGGACAATGAATTTCTTACCTTAGTTCCTTCTAACCAAAATATACCAGATTTATCTTGTCCAACCTTTGTATCATCACCTGACCTTATACTCATTTACCAGTTACCTGCTACCTCATCTCTTCCTTCCATCGACACCACTATACCATCACACATTTCTCCTGTTCATGTTCCCTTATCTTTAACTCCTGAATTATCCTATGTGTCTTCCACTTCTTTACATCATACTACCTGATTGTCTAAGCCTCCAACTTGGATGCAAGATTATGTTTGCTCCTTTCATTCGACTTCTTCCTCTCCACTTCATCTAGGTAAATATCCTCTTACTTATTTTATTGCTTATAATCATTTACCTTGTCATACCATTTCTTTTCTTGCTTCCATTTCCTATACCTTAACCCCATAATTATGCTAAGGCAATTAAGGATAGTCAATGGGTTGAAGTTATGCAACAAGAGATTCAGGTATTGGAATCAAATAACACTTGGGATATACTTCATTTACCCCCTGGTAAATCACCCATTGGTTGTAAATGGGTTTTCAAAGTCAAGGTATAATGTTGATGGTTCAGTTAAGCGGTTCAAAGCTCGTCTTATTGGTCTGGGGTTTACTCAATAAGAGGGCATTGATTACCATGACACATTTTCTCCAATTGCCAAGAAAGTCATAGTTTGCACTGTCATTGCCCTTGTTGCTCACCATGGATGGCCATTGTGTCAAATGGATGTTTACAATGTTTTTATTTTTTATTTTTACAATGCAACTTACATAAAAAAGTGTACATGTTTGCTTCATCCCGGTTTTCGCACTTAGGGGGAGATTCAGGTTTGTTGACTGCGAAAATCACTTTATAAATTGAAATAAGCATCAAGGCAGTGGAACATGAAGCTTACAGAGGCTCTTTTACTTAATGGATATTCATAAAGTAAGCATGACTATTCTCTTTTTACTAAGAAAGTCGAGGATCAAATTGTTATCATGCTTATATATGTTGATGATTTACTGATAATCGAAAATGATGGGAAGTTTATTGATGAATTGAAACAAGTGTTACATCAGAGTTTCAAGATGAAAGATTTGGGAAACCTTAAATATTTTCTTGGTATTAAAATTTTTGGTCAGAGAATAGGGTTATATTGAATCAAAGAAAGTATGCTCTTGAATTGATTTCAGATATGGGGCCTACTTGAGGGAAAGTAGTTGTTACCCCTTTAGAACAAAATCAAAAGTTAATTTCCATTGAATATAATGAAACAATATAACTTCCATTGAATATGATGAACCAATACAAGTCAATCACGGTGATGAAATATTATCAGATGTGCGAATGTATCAACAACTTATTGGGAGATTGTTGTACTTGACTCACACAAGGCCAGATATTGCTTTTGTAGTTCAACACTTAAGTCAATTCATGCAATGAAAAAAAAGGTCACACTGTGAAGCATCACTACAAATAGTAAGATATGTAAAGAAAGATCCTAGGAGAGGGTTATTTTTACAGTAAACGGATCCACACAGTTAATAGCATATTGTGACTTAGATTAGGCATCTTGTCCAATATCGAGAAAGTTAGTAACATGATATTTTGTGAAACTAGGAGGTTCATTGATCTCATGGAAATTAAAAAACAAAACAAAACACTATCTCAAGTTCATCAACTGAGGCCGAATACAGAAGCATGGCCTTGACAGTATTTGAAATTGTATGGATGAAAAGGTTATTAGACGAGCTTGGTGTTAAAAACAATGAACCAACAACGTTATCCTGTTATAATAAAGCAACAATTCAAATAGAAAATAATCATCTCTTTCACAATAGAACAAAACATATAGAAATTTATTGCCACTTTGTGAGAGAAAAAATACAAAGAAGGCTAGTTCAAAATGAGTATGTGTCAACAAAAACTCAACTTACAAATATGCTAACAAAAGGACTTGAAATTCAGCGGCATGAACACTTAGTTGGCAAGTTGGGCATGAAAAATTTATTTCCGTCTCATCCACCAACTTGAGGGAGAGTGTAGAAGTTGTAAATATAGTTAGCCAGTTATTAAAATGAAATTTTTTTTATTTAGGCCTTTTAAAATTTTTAAAATTTTAAATTAATAAAGATAAAATTACACTTTAACCCCTTAAAAATATAAAATTTTAATTTAATACTTTAAAAATTATAAATATATAAACTATTAAAATATTAAAATTACATTTTTACTAACATATAAATTACAATTTAATTTTGAATCCTAACATTTTTTTTATTTGGCCCATGCGGATCATCCATCACCAGTTGGCTTACACTCATTGAACTCTGAAAATTTACCCTTCTCTCCCTTCAACGTGATTTGACATCACCACCTTGGCCCACACTGCTGACACTCTTTACTTACCACTAAGCTTTTGCCACACTCCGAACCACCGCCAATGTCTCTCACCAGACCCCTCGTCGTCCCTTTTGATCTTTCACCGTCCATGTTTGATCTTTTTGAAGAGGCCGAGATGGCATTATCGCTTGATGTCTTTAACCTCAGTGGTACCCTCTTTAGTTCATTTCTTTCAGTACCTTTCGATCAAGCTTTCAATGCTATTACCGACGTGATTTCCCTGACGGAAACGCCGTTTACGTCGATCTACCGACGGGTTAGAGCTGTAGATGGTTTGGGTTTAGGTGCTGACCGTTTAAAGGAATGGGATAGGAAGCATACGTGGACGGCTGAGTTGAAGGGTGGAGCTGACCGGAAGTACCAGTATACAACTGAGATCAACGGTTTGGAAGGGAGGAAATACAAGTGGACGGCTGAGATTGAGAGTCCGGAGAAGAAGTACAGCTGGACGGCTGAGATCAAGGGTGAAAACGAGGGAAACGCTGCGAAGAAACACGACGGCAACGAAGTGGCAGTCAAGATCAAGGAGATCGGATCGAATGCGGGAGAGTCCAGTGGTGGTCAGGTGAAGACTAAAGAAAAGTGTTCCACGCATGAGGTGGAGATCGAAGAGCCTGATGATCACGCGGCTACCATTCTCAAACGGGTACGCGAAGAAGCTAAAATGGGAAATTTTCACTTTTAGTCCTTTATAAAAAATTTTTAATTTATTACTTGTTCGCCACATTAATGCATAAGGTATAAATAAGACACTAATACTGTAATGCTACTCGAGTTTGATTTGGAAAAAACTCGAATTCAATACGATAAATATTGAGCCGAGCTTAAGATATCAGATCAAATTGAATTTAAACCTAATAATACGGGTCATGAGTTTTATCAAAATTTTCATTTTTATTATAAATTTTAAATATTATTATTAAATTACGTATGGCCCGTAATATATGTTACTTAAACTTGAATAAGTACCAATTTCATCGTTAGAGTAAAATCGAGTTCAAACTTGAATAGATCTATTTTATCTTAAGTTAAACTCGAGCTTTAAAATAGATACTAATTAAATTCGAGTTAAATGTTGAGCTTTAAATTTCAGATTGAGCTCGAGTTTACCCGTATTCGGATTCTGTTCGATTACACCCTAAGTCTAATGACAGTGGAAATTAATGAAAATTTCTGAATGTACCTTTTCAATTTGTGAAAGGCTTTTGAGAGAAGAGCTGGAGCGGTGGCCAAGCTAAGAGGGAAAAGGCCGATGTTATCACCGGAGAAAGCCGCGGTGGTGATAGAGAAGACCTTCAGAGCATATCTGATACGCAGATCGAAATCTTTACGAGCTTTACGAGAGCTAGCAGCAGCAAAGTCCAAGTTGAAAGAACTCAGGGCATCGTTCAACGCCTATTCTTACAGGCAAACCGTCGCCCGTGATTCCAATGAACGCCTCCGCTTTTCCGAGCGTATTATTTCTCTCATCCTCATCGTCGATGCTATTCAGGTATTAATTTGGAAACCAACACTCTTTTAATATTATACTAGTATGAGTTAAATAATTGTTTTTTTTTAATTATAGAATAAATTTTTAAATGTGGCAATATGTTGTAAATTCTTGAACTATAAATATATTTGGAATTTAGACTTCATATTTTTTTGTCAAATAGAAGGTAGAACATGTAGATTTTAGGTGGAAACACTTTTAGGAAAAAACCTTTCGGGTCACATATCTTTAACACTTTTATTTTAAGGAATTTGGTCTTTTTACTTTTCGAGTTTAAAAATTATAGGTCTATTTGTTAACATGGTTAAAATTCATTTGTTAAATTTATTGGTTTGACAATTTGAGGTTTTAAAAAATTACTCACTTGGAATTCACGTAACAAAATGACATTGTAATTGACTTGAATTTAATAGAAAATTTTAACAGTGTTAACTATTCTTAAAAATTCACATCAGCATTTTAATCGAAATATGTTTAGACTAAGTAATGATATTATAAGAGTTGAGGTACCAAATTATTTCAAAATTTAAGTATAGAAATTAAATCTCAAATTTGAGCAAGTATAAGAATCAAAACTAAAAATTAGCTATTCTTATATAATCTCAAAAAAGTAGAGAGATTGGAATTGAAATTTAGCCATTATATTATTATGTAAAAAAACTGGAAATGGACAGGTGTGTGTAGGAACCCAATTTAGCCCGGGCCCATACAAAAAATAATAAACCGAAAATAATAAAATAAAGTCCAAGTCCAGTCCAAAATATATCATTTAAAGATTGAAGGTCTATCTACAAGCTTGACGTATATGGAAGTACAATCTTCAAAGATATGCAATCTTAGATATGATATGCAATCCTATAAGTTATGGTATGCAATCTTAGATATGATATGAAATCTTAGAAGATATAGTATGTAATATTAAAAGATATGATTTTGTAATCTTAGAGATCTAATTTGTAGATACCTTTTAATCTTAGTCGTTGATGTAATTGATTTGTACCGTTGGATTTGGGGAGGCTCAACTATAAATAGAGGCCTCTCCCTTCATTGTAAAGGACACTGGAATTTGAAAGCAATAAGAATTCTTGAGAGCATTCACTCAAATTTCTCTTCCTCTTGCGTTCTTATTTTCTGTGGCTTGTTTTTATTTTGTTCTTTGCTCATTTTCATTTCTTTTTGTGCTGCTTCCGTTCGAGTTAGATTTTGGTGGAGGAATTTCGTTGAATCCTCATATTGCGGGAGTTAGGTTGACATATGCGTTTTTTTAACTTTTTTTTTATTTATCTATATCATTTTTATACTTTTTTATTTTTTTTAAAAAAATGTTATAATATTCGTTAATTGTTTTGAGTATATTATATTATCCTTATTATTCATATATTAATTTATTAAACTTGTATATTTTTATTATATATTATCCTTATGTATTTTAAATTCTTATTAATTATTATTTAATTTGATTATTTACTTACATACTATTTCTTAACCTATATATTAAAAGTATATAATATTATATCCCATATATATATTTTTTATTTGAAACTATTTATATAGTATAACATTGTTTATTCTTTAACATATTTTACGTATTAGAATATTATGAGCATGTTTTTAAGTTATGAATCAATTGTTTTTGTCAAAACTTATTTACTTTCTCAAATATATTTATGCTATTTTTGTTGTTTATATATCATTTTATATTTTTAATATTTTATGTATGCTATTTTTCATGTGCTATTTTATTTTATATGTGCTATTGTTTTTTTTTATTGTCTATATTAATATTAAATGTTAATGTGTTATAATTGCCTTTGATATTCACGTATAAATGCAATATTGCCTCATAAATTATTGTTTAAAATATATTTTTTACTATATTTATCCAAAGTTTTTAAATGAGGCAATGTTTCTGGTATTTAGAAATTCGGAAATAGTGCCCTAACGTGTTAAAAGCGATTTTCCGTTTGGATAAATAGCCAAATATCCTTTTAACAAGTTTTGTAAATCATGAGATAACTTTAAATACGAGGGTTTAAAAAATGTCGTGTCCTAACGTGTTGGATGTGATGTTTATATTCTCTCGGAATAAAGATATCTCAACTTTCAAATAAAAAACTTATTCTTGAGAATTATAAAATGTTGTATCCTAACTTATTGGGTGTGATGTTTTGTGTCTTGAGGTAAGAATTTTCTAAAATAAAGATACACCTAGCTTCAAAGTTATAAAATGTTGTATCCTAAAAATTTATAAAATGTTGTATCCTAACTTATTGGATGTGGTATTTATATTTTTTTGAAATAGGTAAATCTTGGTTTTACTTCTAATAAGGGATCTTATTTTAAACTTTTTAAATTTCAAACATTTGGCCATTATTTTATCAATTAGGTACCAATTTTTGGGCGTTATGAGGGTGCTAACCCTTCCTCATACATGAACCGACTCCAAACCTGCTTTTCGCTTTTTAGTTGGTCAAAATCAAATGTTTTAAAATGAAACATTTTATAAGGTGATCCAATCACATCTAAGTAAAAAAGGATTGGTGGCGACTCCTATTTTTATTTTTAAAGTCGATCCCCATTTTTCTAAAATCGATTTTAAAATGGTTTCGACAGCTTGGCGACTCCGCTGGGGACTTAAGAGAGTCAAGCCGTAAAATTGATAATTTCATGTCCTTTTGTTTGAATTTAAAATTTTAATTTCTAAAAATATGATCCTTTTATTGCATGTGATTTTAAAATATATCTTTTGCATTGCAATCGCATGACCGCTTGTGGTCACACCCTTAAGTGGGAGCTAGAAGCTATGCCTTCGTGAGGTTTTCACCTCCGCATGGGCTAGTGGATTGCTTCCGGAATACATCTGTACCTATGTCTTCGTGAAGTTTTCACTTCCGCATGGCCATAGGGAAATGTATTCCCCTGAATCGAACTCGGTCCGCATGGGCCTATAATGGGTGAGGATCGAGGAATCTACCGTTCGGTACCTTAACTTTAGATCTAAATCGCATATAGTAAACCTTAAGAACCCAACTTAAGTAAAGCGATCCTAAATTTCGTTAGATTACCCAAATAGGTCTATTTGTTTCACTTGCTTCATATTTTATTTTGGCGATACTGACTCGTGGTGCTTTATTTTTGTGCATATTATTTCATTTTTAGAGGTATCGATTCATGTCCGTTTCTAAGTTAGAAAGTCAAGTTATGGAGAACGGGTTCCTTGATAAATTAGGAGACAATGCAGCTGTTCGCGCTTGGTCAGAACAAACGCAATTAAGGAAGGGGGATAGCTTAGTTGATGGGTATGTATCTGAACTTTGGGATTTTACTTGTGTTAGTATTACGCAGAATGAGTTTAGAGAGTTGAAAGATATATGGGCTCAATGGGGTGATGAGACAAAACAACTGTTTTATCGTGTTTACGGTGATCTACCTTATTTGTTGGATATCAAGGTAGATAAGCATCTATTTAGGACCATGACTCAGTTTTGGAACGTTGCTTATAGTTGTTTCACTTTTGGGGAAGTAGATTTAGTACCTACATTGGAGGAATATACGACATTGCTTCGCTGTTCGAGGTTCCAAGCTGACAAGGTTTATTTTAGGGCTCCTAGTGTGCCAACTTTTGTAAAGATATTGATGAGTATCACAGGGATGAGTGAGCAGTGGGTTACAGCTAGGATTCAAGAAAAAGGTGAAGGTAAATGTATATCTTGGGTGAGTTTGAGGGATTTGATTCTGACACATCCGGACGAGAAAAAGAAGATTGACGTCTTTGCTTTATGTATTTATGGGTTAGTGATTTTCCCCAAAGCATTACGGCATATAGACAAAGCGGTTACCGATTTGTTCGATCGACTTAGTAAAGGGGCCACACCTGTACCTGCGATTTTAGCTGAGACATTCAGATCTTTGAGTGCATGTCGGAAAGCGGGTGAAGGTAGATTCATTGGATGTGCACAGTTGCTATTAGTTTGGTTTCACAGCCATTTTTGGAGGGTTGGTAGAATTTCTTGCCAAGTGTTCTCTGAAGATTATTCCCCTTTAAAAGAGGCCGCAACTACGACAAGGAGAGATGATCTAACAGAGGAAAGGTGGATGGAGATTTTGCAAAACCTTCGAAAGGAAGATGTTGAATGGAGAGCCCCTTGGTTGGTTTCGGACGAAGTCCTTTATCGTGTGGAAATTTTGATTGGGTACCTCTACTTGGAGTTTGGGAGTCAGTGGGATATGCACCTTTGTTGGTACTAAGGCAATACAAAGCAGCACAGTTCATACCGATAACGCATGGGCTAGCTCAAAGCGAATTCGCATATAAGGGGGAAAGTTATAAGAAGAGGGTTCTAGAGATTTTTAAGGTTTGGAAACAGGCTTGTCGTATGAAGATAATGACTCGAGGACCGATAGCAACTGCAGAATATAACGAATGGTTAAAAAAAAGGATCAACGATAACATTCCTGAGTCAAGTTTGGATAAGGCTCGATCATTGAAGGAGTGTTTACAAGTCATCCCATCGGAGATAGAAATTATAAAACAAGACTTCGAAAGGCAAAATTTAGAGCTTGGAAAGAAAATAGAGAAGCTAGAAGAAGAGAAGATGTTTTTGAAGCTAGATGTGGAGGCTCAGAAATCGAAAGTTGAAAAAGCAAAGAAAGAGAAGAGAACTATAGAGGAAGATCGAGATAGCCTGAAGACCGAATATAAAAAGATACGTCTATCAATAAAGAATGCCGGTTTAGGGAAGACCTCGGAACAGTGGCGACAAGAGGTCCAAGAAGAAAAAGCAAAGCGGACTATTGGGAGAAAAAGTTTAGAGAGATGCAATCGCGAAACAAGGCATAAGAGGAAAATTTAGCAGAAAGTTTAAATGAAAAAGGAGAATTACAAGCTAGAGTGGCTGAGCTTGGACGATCTCTTCACCACCATCGGAGCCGTAATTCCGTAGCTGAGTTAAAGGCAAGTCTGAACAAGGTTGAAGAAATGAAAAGTAGAATTGAAGAATTAGAGTCAGCACTGCACAATTGTGAACTTCAGATCGAGTGTTTGAAAACAAGAGAAGGGCATTTGAAAGAAGAACTCCATCATTCACACAGTCAAGTTAGAAATCGGGACTATCTCATAGAGGAAGCCATAGGCTAAATTCGAGAGGTAGCTGATTACCTACAGACTTTAGCAGCACAGGCCGACGTATTGAGCATAAAATATGAGATACAGTCAGATCGTAGCCAAGAGCTAGTTTTGTTACTAAGGAAAATTAGGACTTTAGGACTTAGGGCGAAAGCTTATTTGTAGTCTATTTTATGTAAAAGAATTTGTTTTCTAATAAAGTTTTCTACAATGAAGTTGATCAGAATCGATGCCTCTTTGCATTCATGCATTTGCATTACATAACATCATATGCATTCAAATCCATAAAGAGAGTCTAATTAGTTTAAATTATAGGGGAGAGAAAAAAGAAAAAAACCTGGAAGCATTCTGGACAATTGGACTGCGGAGGAGCTCCCTATAGTTTTTAGGAATTACACAGAGTAATATTCAGAACGCTTTGTTATTTTGTAGCCTAGGAATAATAAAAAAATCCCTTTGTGAAATACTCTTATGTTCAGAACTTATTATGTCAATAAAATACATTTTGGATAATTAACTTGAGCAAATATTCTTTCATTTCATTCTTCTAATTACCTCTCAAATTGTAAATTTCATTCATATCATGTGGATGTTTGTCCTCAAATTCATTTATTCCTTGTATATTCTTTCGTACTGATTACAGGGCCCTAGATATCAACGACATGAGCAACGATAATACAGATCCAGAAGCCTATTTTGAGCAAGACATGCGCTTAGGAGAATCTCAGGATTTTGAAGATGACCGAGAGTGTGGCTTATCTCCAGATTTGTTAAGAATGGTAAAACAGGAGGAGAAGCAAATCTTGCCCCATGAAGAAGAAATAGAGAATATAACCTTGGAAGAAGGAAAGGTTGTGAAAATTGGGACGCACATAGCTAAAGAGACAAAACGAGATCTTATTGAGTTATTGCGAGAGTTCAAAGATGTCTTTGCATGGTCATACCAGGATATGCCCAGGTTAAGCACTGATATTGTGGTACATCGCCTTCCCATTAAAGAAGAATGCAAGCCAGTTCAGCAAAAGCTACGAAAGATGAGGCCTGATATAGTATTGAAAATAAAAGAAGAGGTCCAGAAACAGTTTGATGCTGGTTTTCTACAAGAGGTCAAATACTCAGAATGGGTTGCCAACATTGTTCCAGTTCTTAAGAAAGATGAAAAGGTCCGAATGTGCGTAGGTTACAGGGATTTGAACAAAGCTAGCCCAAAAGACAATTTCCCTTTGCCGCATATTGATACGTTAGTGGATAATACGGCAGGATTTTCTTTATTTTCCTTCATGATGGCTTCTCAGGATATAATCAGATTAAGATGCACCCCGAGGATATGGAGAAAACTACCTTCATAACGCTGTGGGGCATCTTTTGCTACAAAGTAATGCCTTTCGGACTAAAGAATGCTGGGGCAACATACCAAAGGGCCATGGTAACCTTGTTCCATGACATGATGCGTAAGGAGATTGAAGTGTATGTTGACGACATGATTGCCAAATCTCGAACAGAAAAAGAGCACATTGAGGTCTTAAAGAAGTTATTTTTAAGATTAAGAAAATTCCAATTGAAACTCAATCCGGCAAAGTGTACTTTTGGAGCTCGATCAGGAAAGTTATTGGGATTTGTGGTTAGTGAGAAAGGAATAGAAGTTGATTCAAGCAAGGTTAAAGCGATACAAGGATTGCCTTCACCGCGCACTCAGAAAGAAGTTCGAGGTTTTCTTAGAAGGCTGAATTACATTGCTCGGTTTATTTCACAATTAACTGAGAAATGTGATCCCATATTTCGTCTTCTCAAAAAACGCAATCCAGGTGTATGGGATGATGAGTGTCAGAGAGCTTTTGATAAAGTCAAAATGTATTTGTCAAATGCACCAGTATTCTCTCCACCTAATCCAGATAAGGCTTTGATATTGTATTTGTCAGTTTTCAATAACTCCATGGGATGTGTATTGGGACAACATGATGAGATAGGAAGAAAAGAAAAGGAGATATACTATCTTAGCAAAAAGTTTACTGAGTGTGAAATGAGGTATTCGACAATCGAGAAATTGTGTTACGCTTTGATTTGGACAACTCGGAGATTGAGACAATATATGCTATATTATACAACTTGGTTGATTTCCAAGCTTGATCCGTTAAAATACATGATAGAGTCCACTGCTTTGAATGGAAGAATGGCTAGGTGGCAGATTCTGCTATCTGAATTCGATATAGTTTATGTGACCCAAAAGGCTATTAAAGGAAGTGCAGTAGCAGACTTTTTAGCTAGCAGAGCTTTGGAAGATTATGAACCTTTGAGTTTTGATTTCCCAAATGAAGGATTGATGTATGTGGCAGATATAGAAGATTGTCGCTGGAAGTTAAATTTTGATGGAGCATCGAATGCTATGGGAAATGGAATTGGGCGCTTTTGGTGTCCCCGGTGGTGACTATTACCCATTCACATGCAGATTAGATTTTGACCGCACAAATAACATGGCGAAATATAAGGCATGTATTATGGGACTTCAAGCGACCTTAGAACGTAAGATCGAGTGCTAGATGTGTATGGAGATTCTGCCTTGGTAATTTACCAGCTCAAAAGAGAGTGGGAGACAAGAGATCCCAAATTAATTGATTACCGAAAAATAGTTCTGGAATTAATTTAGGAATTTGATGACATTACCTTCAATTATCTTCCACGCGATGAAAATCAGATGGCAGATACATTGGCAACCTTGGCTTCTATGATCAAAGTAAACAGACCAGAAGATATGAGGCCTATTTAGATGAGTATCATCGAAGTTCCAGCCCATTGTTATAACATAGAGGAAGAAGAAAGAGATGACCATCCTTGGTATCAGAATGTATTGCGATACATGAAAAATCGCGAATATTCGGAGAATGCCACCGAAAATGAGAAAAGGACTTTAAGAAGAATGGCCTCTGATTATGTCTTAGATGGAGATATTTTATACAAAAAGAGAAAAGATCAAGCGCTATTGAGATGTGTTGATGCTTTTGAAGCTAAACAAATCCTCGAAGAAGTTCATAAGGGTGTTTGTGGAACACATGCAAATGGATTCACACTGGCCAGACAGATAATGAGATTTGGATATTATTGGTCTACCATGGAAGGAGACTGTATCAACTATGCCAAAAGATGTCATAAATGCCAAATTTATGGAGACAAAATTCATGTGCTTCCGTCACATTTGCATGTTATGACTTTCCCGTGGCCTTTTTCCATGTGGGGCATGGATGTTATTGGACCAATCGCACCAAAAGCTTCGAATGGGCATCGATTTATCTTTGTGGTAATTGACTACTTTACGAAATGGGTAGAGGCTGCTTCATATGCTAATGTCACTAAGTCAGCAGTTAGTAGATTCTTAAAGAATGATATTATTTGTCGATATGGGATGCCTGAGAGGATCATATCCGACAAATGCGCTGAACATGAACAACAGCTCGATAGCATAAATTTGTAACCAATTTGGAATCAAACACCATAACTCGTCTCTGTATCATCCGAAAATGAATGGGGCAGTGGAAGCGGCTAACAAAAATATCAAAAAGATAGTGGGGAAAATGACTGAGACTTACAAGGATTGGCATGAGAAATTACCAATGCTTATCGGACGTCTGTCAGAACCTCTACTGGGGCAACACCATATTCGTTGGTTTATGGGATGGAGGCCGTTTTACCCATCGAAGTAGAAATTCCTCCTCTTCGTGTGCTGTCAGAAATAAAGTTGGAAGAAGCTGATTGGATTTAGGCTCGGTATGATCAGTTGAACTTGATTGAAGAAAAGAGACTAAGGGCCATTCGTCATGGTCAGATGTACCAGAAACGAATGATGCAAGCCTATAATAAGAAAGTTCGCCCAAGAGAGTTTCATGAGGGGGATCTTGTGCTAAAAAAGATTCTTCCAATACAAAAGGATTTCAGAGGAAAATGGATGCCGAATTGGGAAGGACCATATGTGGTGGAAAAAGCTTTCTCTAGAGGAGCACTAATTTTGACTGAAATGGATGGGAAAAGCTTACCCAATCCTGTGAACTCAGATTCAGTAAAAAAATACTTTGCTTGAAATAGAGAAGAAGCCAAAGTGAAAACTCGCAAAGGGCGCTTTGAGTTTCTAAAAAAAAAAAAAAGAGGAGAGGCCAAGGCGAAAACCCGCAAAGGGCGCCTTGAGACCAAAGGGGTTTTGAGTTGAAAACCCGAAAAGGACGACTCAAATTTTGAATGGATGGCAGCCATCTCACTACACTCAAAGCAACAATGAAAGGAAGAACGTCGCATATTGGGGCATCAACAAAATACTTTGGGTCTTCTAAACGCATGATGAACTCAAGACAATCTTCATAAAGTTTGTATATGGAAGCTCAATCGGCGATATCTAGGGCATCTGAATTTTTTTTATTATCTTGGGATTCTTTTTCGTCCTAAAGATATGTTCCAGTTAATTTTTCTTTGTACAAATTTATTCAAATTCTTCTTTTGAAATCATTTTATTTGTTATTCGTAAATATGTTGCATTGAAATAATGATTGATGAACTAATAATTTCACAAAAGGGAAGTTTTACATATTACTTTGGAAATTTCTAAACAAGACAAGGAACTGAAACAGGACAATTGTTTGGAATTTTCATATAGAGAATATCTCTCTGAGAATATTTCTCTGAATTCTTTGTCCAATTGATAAGAGGACGTGATAGCATCAGATCATAACACTTGGAGGTGAGGTAATGAACTAAAAAAGGCTTGAATTGTGGGGAATGGGTGGAATTTGAAATAAAACCTACACCCTATATGTGCAGATGGGTCGGATTTGAAAGAGTATTTGATTTTCATTGTGGTACAAGCTTCGTGTGTTCAAGAATCAAGCAGAGTTGATTCGAAAAATAAACGCGGACCAAACTTAATAAGCAAAACATGATTGACGAACGAAAATGAGTGATAACACTTAGAGTAGGAATCATACTCATAATATTTTTATATTTTCATTAGGTGCACTCGATTCATTCTGGTCATTGCATTTTAATTCTAATCTTTTAAAAGGAATCATTTTCAAGACATATTGCATGCATGTCATAGAACCGAGTCTACAGGACATGTCTTTCAGTGGACGGTGTAGCAATATCAGATCGAAGACATCAATTTGGTGATCCCTGAGTTTGCAGGGATCAGATTGAAGATAGCAGATTTGATCTTCCGAAGTTGCGAGGAGCGGATCGAAGATATCAATCCGTGATCCCCGAGTTTGCGGATCGATTGAGGATAGCGATTTGATCTTCCCGAAGTTGCGAGGAAGCGGTCGAAGATATCGGTTTGGTGATCTCTCGAGTTTGTAGGATCGATCAAGATAGCGATTTGATCTTCCGAAGTTGCGGGAGCGATCGAAGATATCGATCGGTGATCCCCGAGTAGGATCGGGCCAAGATAGCGATTTGATCTTCCCGAAGTTGCGGGGAGCGGATCGAAGATATTAGTCCGGTGATCCCGAGTTTGTAGGATCGATCGAAAGTAGCGATTTGACGCATCGAAGTTGCGAAGCGGATCGAAGACATCGATCCGGTGATCCCCGAGCTTGCGAGGATCGATTGAAAGTAGCGATTTGTCGCATCGAAGTTGCGGAAAATGGATCGAAGACATCATCGTGATCCCCGAGCTTGCGGGATCGATTGAAAGTAGCAGATTTGACGCCCCGAAGTTGCGGAAACGGATCGAAGACATCACCGGTGATCCCGAGAGCTTGCGTGGATCAGATTGAAAATAGCGATTTGGCGTTCCGAAGTTGCGCAGGAAAACGGATCGAGGACATCACCGTGATCCCCGAGTTTGCGGGGATCGATTGAAAATAGCGATTTGACGCTCTTGAAGTTGCAGGAAGCGGTCGAAGACATCGATCGTGATCCCGAGTTTGTAGGGATCGATTGAAAATCTCGAATCCGATCTCCCCGAGTTTGCGCGGAGCGAGATCAAAAGATAGTGGATATTGCCTTCATGAAGTTGAAGTTATCAAACTCACCAAATCAAGATGAAGATCCAATGTTTGCTTCAGATTGGAAGTCATTTGAAGAAGACCAAGAAGCCAAGGTTCCGCCAAGACCGGGCAAAATTGGTCCTTTTATAGTCTTTGCTCTATTCTTGTTTCACAATAATGAGCAAAGAGGGGCAGCTGTAGGAACCCAATTTAGCCCGGGCCCATACAAAAAATAATAAATCGGAAATAATAAAATAAAGTCCAAGTCCAGTCCAAAATATATCATTTAAAGATTGAAGGTCCATCTACAAGCTTGACGTATATGGAAGTACAATCTTCAAGGATATGCAATCTTAGATATGATATGCAATCCTATAAGTTATGGTATGCAATCTTAGATATGATATGAAATCTTAGATATGATATGAAATCTTAGAAGATATAGTATGTAATATTAAAAGATATGATTTTGTAATCTTAGAGATCTAATTTGTAGATACCTTTTAATCTTAGCTGTTGATGTAATTGATTTGTACCGTTGGATTTGGGAAGGCTCAACTATAAATAGAGGCCTCTCCCTTCATTGTAAAGGACACTGGAATTTGAAAGCAATAAGAATTCTTGAGAGCATTCACTCAAATTTCTCTTCCTCTTGCGTTCTTATTTTCTCGTGGCATGTTTTTATTTTGTTCTTCGCTCATTTTCATTTCTTTTGTCTTTGCTTCCGCTCGAGTTAGATTTTGGTGGAGGAATTTCGTTGAATCCTCATATTATGGGAGTTAGGTTGACATATGCGTTTTTAACTTTTTTTATTTATCTATATCATTTTTATACTTTTTATTTTTTTAAAAATATTATAATATTCGTTAATTGTTTTGAGTATATTATATTACCCTTATTATTCATATATTAATTTATTAAACTTGTATATTTTTATTATATATTATCCTTATGTATTTTAAATTCTTATTAATTATTATTTAATTTGATTATTTACTTACATACTATTTCTTAACTTATATATTAAAAGTATTATATAATATTATATCCCATATATATATTTTTTTATCCAAACTATTTATATAGTATAACATTGTTTATTCTTTAACATATTTTACGTATTAGAATATTATGAGCATGTTTTTAAGTTATGAATCAATTGTTTTTGTCAAAACTTATTTACTTTCTCAAATATATTTATGCTATTTTTGTTGTTTATATATCATTTTATATTTTTAATATTTTATGTATGCTATTTTTCATGTGCTATTTTATTTTATATGTGCTATTGTTTTTTTTTATTGTCTATATTAATATTAAATGTTAATGTGTTATAATTGCCTTTGATATTCACGTATAAATACAATATTGCCTCATAAATTATTGTTCAAAATATATTTTTTACTATATTTATCCAAAGTTTTAAAATGAGTTAATGTTTCGGTATTTAGAAATTCGGGAAATAGTGCCCTAACGTGTTGGGTGCGATTTTCCGTTTGGATAAATAGCCAAATATCCTTTTAACAAGTTTTGTAAATCATGAGATAACTTTAAATACGAGGGTTTAAAAAATGTCGTGTCCTAACGTGTTGGATGTGATGTTTATATTCTCTCGGAATAAAGATATCTCAACTTTCAAATAAAAAACTTATTCTTGAGAATTATAAAATGTTGTATCCTAACTTATTGGGTGTGATGTTTTGTGTCTTGAGGTAAGAATTTTCTAAAATAAAGATACACCTAGCTTCAAAGTTATAAAATGTTGTATCCTAAAAAGTTATAAAATGTTGTATCCTAACTTATTGGATGTGGTATTTATATTTCTTTGAAATAGGTAAATCTTGGTTTTACTTCTCATAAGGGATCTTATTTTAAACTTTTTAAATTTCAAACATTTGGCCATTATTTTATCAATTAGGTACCATTTTTTGGGCGTTATGAGGGTGCTAACCCTTCCTCATACGTAAATCGACTCCCAACCCATTTTCTTTTTGTAGGTCAAAATCAAATGTTTTAAAATGAAACGTTTTATAAGGTGATCCAATCACACCTAAGTAAAAAAGGATTGGTGGCGACTCCTATTTTTGTTTTTAAAGTCGATCCCCATTTTTCTAAAACTGATTTTAAAATGGTTTCGACAGTGTGGAGTAAGGAAGGCCATCTATCTATAAATGGATCAATTTAGTCCTTGTGTTATTTAAAAAGAGTTAAATAAGGTCAAATTGGAATAGAGGTAACATTTACAAACGGTGAAGCTAGAAAATTTTAGGGGAGGGTCGGAATTAAGTTGTATATTTTTATGAGAGTTAAAATGTAATTTCACCACTTCAATTGTTTATATCTTTTAAAGAACTAAATCAAAATTTTATCATTCTTGGGGTTAAAGTGTAATTTTATCATTTTACTAGCTTAAAATTATATAAAATTTAAAGGGTTAAAATTTAAATTCCACATTTTAGGGGGGAACGGGGCTCCTACCACCCCCCACCACTCATGACATTTATTGGTTAAAAAATATTATTTATTCTCTAACAGAACTAATATTTTTAAAGTTTTAAAAGTTCTGTAAATTAAACATTTTATTTAAAATTGAATTGCGAATGAAAAAACAATTTTCAAGATAATTTTTTTACACAATAATTGTTAATTCTGCAATAATTTAGGCTTATTTAATATTTTTTATAGTATAAGAATTAAATTGATTCATTTAATAATAGATGAACTAACTGAATCCCTATAATATAGAGAACTTTCAAGTACTTCAACCGTTTTGTTTATTCATCACAACTCTCTGTATCTAGGGTGCTGATATAATGGTTCGAGCTGGAAGAAGGTCAATGCTTGATGAACTTGAAGCAATGTTGGATGCAGTAGACCCACATGATCCTAGGGGGAAACTTAGGTTTATGAAAATGTAAAAAATTTGATGATGAACATGGGAATTGCAGGATTTGACAGGTTTATTTATGGTGTTTGTAATATGTTTTTGTTTGTGAATAGTTCTTCTTGTTGTCTTTAATAATGACAAGATGGTACTGCCTTGGAACTTGCACTGTTAGCTTCTAGTGTTGTGCATGTATATTTGGGTCAGTCAATGAAAGTTTATGTGTGCATTTTACTTGCTGCTTTCTCATTTTGGCTTTTGTTTTCATGGGTAAAAGTGTTTTAGAATCATCTTAAATATTGATCTTTATATATCAATATGAGGTACATGTACACATCACATGTTATTATCTGATTATTTTATCAGTTATGCCAATTTTTAACAGTATAAATAGATGAAATTTTTAATAAAAAGAACTAATCTGCTCTTTGATTTAATATATAGTGATTAATTTACCCATTTTGTGAATAAAGAGAGCAAAATGTAATTTAACTCCTAATATAAGAGTTTCCACTGTACTTTTAACAAAACAAATGAGGATTATTCGATTGAACAAAAAGGTGGAGCATGGAACCTATAAGTGTTCATGGAGATGAAAATTTAAGTGCTAATTTCTCATCAATTAGTTGATAAGTTAACTCAAATTTTACATGAAGATATGACTTTTCACAATTTCTAATAATCTTATTTCATTTAATATAATAGTCTCACTTATAATATCATTTCATTCTTATTTGTATCAATCATATCTTGTTTTTTTTTTTTTTGGTAAAGAGAAAGCACTCCTATTATCTAGGAATGGACAAACTACGAGTTCCTTTCATAAAAGTGATCCTGATTATTCTCTTCAAGCAGTTGTACTACATACTGTGGTAGTTGTGGAAACAGGGCTATCTGGTTGATCTGCCCTATTGTCGCCTTTGCCAGACAATCAGCTACCTTATTACTTCCTCGCCACACATGACGAAACTTCACTTTCCAATCCTTCTTACACCATTCATGAATTAACCGGACTTCTGCAATGTTGCTAATTGATGTGAACCCATTACAGATAGTATCAATAAGCATCACATTATCACAATTAATCTCAACCTGCTTATACCCTTTCAACTAAGCCAGTTTCATCCCTTTAACAACCGCTCGTGCCTCAATCTTGAATATTTCATCCATCCCTGTTACCATATTAAAACCCGTCATCCACCTTCGATCGCTGCTTTGGTGTTATTATTCGAAATAGAGCTATCAACGTTAATCTTGACCCATCTTGACTCGGGACGGTGCCATTTTTGTTCATTTTTAGAAGAGCAAACCAATTGAGACTTCTTGGTACTGTACCCTCACGACTTTGTCCAAGCAAGAGCCGATGCAATGAGTTCATGACTGTTTCTACTAGTACTTTTGAAAATAAAATCATTGCGGTTTTTCCTAATGAACCAAGCCACAATCAAGAAAATGGTTGACCATTCCCCACCATCAACATTAATCATCCCTTTTATTCAAGATATTCCAGTGTACCCATTCCCCAATATTAAAATTGAAAAAAACATTCCAAACGTTCCTAGGTAATACGTACTTCCACACCAATTGGGCACAATCACAATCTCTCACAGCATGGATGGCAGACTCAAACGACTTGCCACACTGTTCACAAAAAAGGAAAAAAGGACATACCTCTTCGTACGCGCTCCGCATTAGTTAAAATCTTATTCTGGACAAGCATCCACAAGAAAGTCTTAACTCTTTGAGGAATTTTCATTTTCCAAATGACTTCATCATCCTCAATCTGATCAGATGCAATGGGGCAATAGATATACTTGTATGACTCACGCATAGAAAATTTCCTAGTGGTCATCAACATTCAAGAAAGATGATCCACTCTCGATCCCTTTAAAGGAGGGTTGTAAGATTGTATTCGGTTAACCACCTCTCTAGGAAGGACTGTTGAGAGCCAAATGGAATTCCAACCCCCTTCTGCATTTATCACATCACAAACGCGAATGGTTTCATCAAGATTACTGCTCCCTTTGAAATGAAATTTTAGAGGCCCCAAATCGTGAATCCAAACATCATTCCAGAAATTAACAATTTGCCCATCCTGGATTATCCAAACAAGACCCTTCTTCACTTCACCCCAAACCTTCGCAATGGATCTCCAGATGTAGGAATAGTTACTTCGATGTAAATCATTTGGTATGATCCCATGGATATTATATTTATTCCTAAGAATCCTTACCCATAATGCTTCCGTGTTCGTCACCAAATTAAAACCCAATTTTAAAAGAAATAACATATTCTGATCATGCAAACGCTGAACACCAATACCACCTTTATCCACTGGACTGCATACATCACTTCAACTAACAAGAGCAACCTTTCTCCTTTAATTATTAGAACCCTAGAGGAAAGATCGAGCCACCTTTTCAATCTCCTTACAAATCGTAATTGGAATTCGGGCTGTTGTCATAAAATAATTTAGGATCAACATCAAGACGGACTTCACCAAAGTGAGCCTTCCAGCAAAGGATAATTTTTGAGCATCCCATCCATTTAGACGGTTCCGAACTTTATCTAGCACAAAGGAGAAAGTATTCCTCCCAACCCTATAATGAAAGAGAGACATGCCAAGGTAAAATCCCAAGTCCTCCACTCTAGTGAAACCCAAATTGGTACTTATTTCATTAGCTGCAACCTCTGACACGTTACTTGAGAAAAATACCTGTATCTTTTTTCTATTAACTTTATGGCCAGAGAACCAACAGAAACTCTCTAACATATTTCTAAGGCAATCTGCTCCTTGAATCGTAGCTCTACCAAAGAGTAAAAGATCGTCAGCAAAAAAGAGATGAGAGACGCCCAGGCTTTGTCGTGAAAGCCTAATTGGTTCCCATACCCCTTCTTCAACCGAATTCTCAATAAGGTGTTGATGGAGCTTGAAACTAACTATTATTTCGACAAAGGCAAGCGCACCTATCGAACAGTAGTATAACTATGGTGAATCCGAAATATCGTATCCTCAAGGACCAAGAGTAGTAGTATTAACTATCTTTTTATTATCTAGCCTAATAATTAAGGGGAATTATTTTTAATTTAAAATTAACTAACTATGAACGCGACAGAGAGTAAATTGGGAAAATACTTTTAGACAACTTATATGAGATAGGCAATACCTAAGTAAGAATCCACCTAGACTTCACTTATTACTTTTGATTCATGCGATTTATTTACTTGGCTTAATCCGTAGAAATCCCTAAATTATATTAATACCTCTTTCGAGGCTACTAACAACTAACTCTAGGTTGATTAATTAAAATCTCTTTCTAATTAAAACCCCTATTGTCGCATTAACTCAATCTATAAATTCCCTTATTAGGTTTGACCCTAATCCGGCAGATTTTCGTCGCCCTATTTCTAGGGTTGCAATCAACTCCGCTTAATTGTGTTGATCTACTCTTAGACAGGGACTTTTGCTCCACTGAATAAGTACATTTGACTTGAATCAATAACCTGAATTATCAAACAAGAATAAGAACTGACAATTAAGAATAAGCATAAGTATTTATCTCATAAATCAAATAATAATAAGATCTGTCTTAGGTTTCATCCTCTCAGGTATTTGAGGGATTTAGTTCATACTAATAGAGGGAAACATATTAGAATAGGGACAACAACAAAACATAAGAAAACCCAAAAACTTCTAAAGAACTTGATGGGAGATCCTCCGTCTTGATGGAGATTCTTCTCCTAAGCTACTCCCAACGGCTGTCTTGGAGTATTATCTGCCTTCTACTCGGTGTTTATTTGATGTCCTGTCGAACTCTCTTTTAGGTTGCCCCGTAGGGTGTTTAAATAGGCTTTCGAGATGCCTTTCTTGGCCACAAGTATCCTATTCCGAATAGAATTCATCCTAGTTTCGGCAGTGGCACGCCCGTGTGACACGCCCGTGGTAGGTGGTCCAGGCCGTGCTTGATCCTGTTTGTCACACACGGCCGTGTGGTCCGCCCTGTGCAGTGGTCCAGGCCGTGTAGGCCCATTTTGTCCCTTTTTAGTCTGTTTCTTGTTCTTTTCAATTTATTAAGCTCTCTTGAGTATAAAACATGAAATTAAGATATTAGGAGCATCGAATTCATCAAATTCAATGGAAAATTATCAAAATTAAGCTAAGCATGGGGTTAAAATATGTGTAAATTATGGTTTATCAAATATCCCCACACTTAAGCCTTTGCTTGTCCTCAAGCAAAATCCTCAACTCACAATTGAAATTAACTTCCTTAATTCATAATCCTTATTAATAATGTTTCATCATAATTCATAGATAATTCATACATTGATAATTTAACTAAAAAAGTCCTAAAAATTCAAACAATCTAAGTTATAAATTTTTATAGCACGAAAACATAGGTGTTTCCCCTTACCTAAATAATTACCTCTGATTCAAAACCGACAAGAATTTACATCATCACTAAAGATTCACTCAAATCACTCAAGGTGTTTAAGGTTCAAATTAAGCACTCAAAAAGTCAAACATGAAAAGTTAATCCCATAAGCTTGCATGAAAATCAAATCTCCACCACTGTAAAATGAGATGATACACAAATCAAAAAGTCTTAAAAAGGGTTGTAACGGGGCTTGGGTTAAAGGTGTGGATAAAGGCTGAATTAGAGGGTTAGAATCGAGATTGAATTGACAATTTACCTAACTAGAAAAATGGCCTAATACTGAATAATTACATAAATTGAAGACTTTATTACTAATAACATGAGCTTCTTCCAAAGATATGAAATTAATCGTTCAAGCTTAAACTAAAAATGAATAAATCTCCAATATTTTTGTAAATGTTTTTTTTAAGAATAAGAATAAGCACAAACAATTAATAAGAAAGGACTTAACAATGGAAATAGAGAACATAGTTAGGTAACTGCTCAAATCAAATCTCGACAAAAAGGGACGTTAAAAGATAGGAGAAGTAAAAATTTGGTTTTGAGTTAATATTAATGGGTGAGTCAAGAAAAATGGTTTATTAATATCAAAGGGGTTCACTAGGAGTTAATTATGAAGGTAGGCTTTTTGGTGGATTAAGTGGGTTAAATCCTAGGTTCCTTTATCATTTTAGTATATCAAATCAAAAATGTGGTCTTGACATGTATAATCGAAGCAAGTTCTAGAATAACAAATCAATATTGACACACTCATAATAAAAAAAGTGAGCAAGAAAAATATATGCTCTTAAAGGCTCAAAAATTATGGTTTTTGATGTCATTCTTGTAGATTTCAAACTTCAAAATAATATTTAAGATTAGGGAAACAACCTAATAAAATTTTAATTCTGAAAATAGACTTTATCATGCTTGATTCTCTAATGTCTTGAAGTTTAAACCATTAATGCAAAATTATCTATGACTTAATCCAAAACATATAAATGAAAATCATAAATCAATAGAAGTTTCATTCTAATAGTAAATATGAGAAAGTTACTTAAGAACAAGATATAGTTCAGTATTGTTGACACCTCCCCACACTTAAGATTTATATTGTTCTCAATGTAAAAAGATAAAAATGATAATATAGTAAGAAAAGCGTAAGAGAGGGAGAGAAGTGAAACTTTCTGAATTTTGGATGGAGTCAAAGAAAAGAAATGGTGTAAAGTTGGTTAGGGGTGGAGGAGACTCCGGTGGTGGTGTGGTCTTTCCTTAACAGCCCCTTGAACCTAAATTAAAGAAATCAAAATATAATAAAATAAATCAAAGACAAGAAAGATAAAGGGAAGAAAAATAAAGGAGAAGAGAAAAGAAAAATAAAAAATAAATGGACTCAAAGGTCCTTGTCCTGTCGAGGTAATGAAGCGGCCAGCATAAACTTATGGAGATTGGTCTTGCACAGGGAGACTGTGCTAGGGTCCTTTCGCTTCTTCAACATGGAGATGGTGGTGTAGAGAAAGAGTGAGGAAAAGGGAAAAAGGAAAATGAAAGGGAAAAGATAGAAGAAATAGAGAGGGGTGTGGTGGTCAGGGTTTGGGAGAAGAAGTTGGGGAGAAAATGAGAAGAAGGGGAGTTTTAAATAGGAAACAGGGATTTGGTGGCTTCCTACGCTCATGTTCCATGGGCGTGTTAGGTCACACGGTCGTGTGGTATTTTGTTAACTTTTCCCACGCCTTTATAGAGTTTTCCACGCCTATGTGAAGTAATCAGTGTTGGCCACGGCCTACAAGCACGAGCGTGTTGCATACCCGTGTAGATTTCTTAGTGTTGACAACGGCTGTGTGATTCGACCGTGGCATTTTGTTGCAGCCCATGTTTTGGAAAAATTATTGTCCACGCCGATGTACCTACTCGTGGTGTCCACACGGCCACGGCCACACCCGTGTGCAAGGCCGTGTGGTAGGGAAACCTGTGCTTTATTAATTTGGTTAGTTTGTAGTTAGATGCTAAAAATCTAAAATATGGAAATTAATGGGGTTAGTGCTCGGGTTGCCTCTCGAAAAGCACTCATTTAAAGTCTTAAGCTAGACTTACCTCTCATTCGCATATTCATGGTGGTTTGAAGAGTTGAAACTCCTCCCTCCTGCTATCAGTTCTATGATTATTATATAGTTTGAGTCGAGTGGCATTTACCTTAAAAGTGCCGAACTTAGGATTATTTACCTCGACTGTTTCGTATGGGAAGACATTGAGTACCTTAAAAGGGATCTCCTCGTTTGTATCAAGGTTTGATGTGGCGATCCGAGGGTCTGTTTTTTCCAACAATACCTGATTTCCGATTTTAAATTGGTTTGGCCCCTCCTTAAGCTTGTTATGGAGTCGCTTTGGTTTATTTATTTTTCTTGGTTTTTCCTTGACATGTGTCTTCCACTCGTCTAATTCATCGATCTGAATCCTTCTCTCCTCATGATTTATTTCGGTGTTGGCACGAGGTCTAGGATATGGCTCAGTTATGTAATTTCGTAGTGCTTCTTGAAAAGAAGGTTGGACCAAATGGTCATTAATAGCATTTATGTTATCACCTCTGTTACTCGATGTCCTAGTTGAGTCAAGAGCCTGAAGAGTAATCGTTTCGTCACCTATACGAAGTGTGAGTTCACATGTACCAACATCAATTTTGGTTTTAGCAGTTGCTAAAAAGGGTTTGCCTAAAATTAAAGGAACAGTATTATCCTCATCCATGTCTAAAACAACGAAGTCTACTGGAAATATGAATTTGTCAATTTTTACTAGTACATCTTTGATTATACCCCTAGGAACTCTAATGGTTTTATCAGCCAATTGAATGCTCATCCTAGTTTGTTTGGGTTTCTCTAGACCTAGCTGTTTAAACATTTTATAAGGTATAACATTAATGCTTGCCCCTAAATCTGCTAAAACATTATTAATAGATAAACTAACAATTAAGCAAGGAATCGTAAAACTCCCTGGATCTTTTAACTTTTGTGGTAGTCTATTTTGTAAGATTGCTGAGCACACTGCATTTAGCTCCACATGCGACGCATCGTCTAACTTCCGTTTGTTTGTCAAAAGCTCTTTTAAAAATTGCCTTGAATTGGGCATCTGCGAGAGGGCTTCAAGAAACGGTAAGTTAATATGTAATTTTTTCAGAAGTTTAAGAAATTTACCGAATTGTTCATCTGTGTGGTCTTTCTTCAGCGCATTGGGGTATGGTACACGAGGTTGGTACTCTATAATTACCAGTTTTGGCTTATTATGGCTTACCTTAACCTTACCTTCCTTTACAACATTCTCTTGCTTCAATTTTGGTTCATCTAACCCTTCACTATTGTGAGCAGTTATGGCTTGAAGTTGCTCCTTTGGGTTAGTTTCAGTGTTGCTTGGCAAGCTACCTTATGGTCGTTCTGAAGCTATCCTAGTTGGTTCACGAGCCCCTGAATTGATGCCTGTCGATTTTTAAGTGCTATTTCAGTGTTTTGGAAATGAGTTTCTTACACCGCGATGAATTTTGTTAGCATCTCCTCAAGGTTCAACTTCTTCTCTTGTGGGTACGGTTGTTGTTGAAAGCTTGTGAGGGGTTGTTGTATCTAATTTCCTTGGCCATGCCATGAGAAATTGGGGTGGTTCCTCCAACCTAGATTATAAGTGTTACTATAAGGGTTATTTTGGGGTCTAGAATTATTACCCATATAGTTAATCTGTTCCCTTTTTATGCCAGGATTGTAAGATAGATATTCTGTATAATTTATTCCTCCTCCATTCGTATCACACTGCATTACTGGATGTACCTGCGAAGAACCATACAAACCATCAATTTTCTTACTTAAAAGTTCTACCTGATTTGACAGCATGGTTACTGCGTCGAAGTTGAAAACAGTAGCGGCTTTCATTGGCTTTGTCCTTGTAACTTACCACTGATAGTTATTCAGTGACATCTCCTCTATAAACTCATAAGCCGCTTCAGGAGTTTTGTTATTTAGGGTTCCGCCGGTGGCTGAATCAATCAATTGCCTAGTCGAGGGGTTTACACCATTGTAAAAGGTTTGAACCTGTAACCATAGAGGTAATCCATGGTGTGGGCACTTTCTCAGTAGATCCTTGTATCTCTCCCATGCATCGTAAAGTGTCTCTAAATCCATCTGCACAAACGAAGAGATATCATTCCTCAACTTAGCCGTTTTAGCCGGCGAAAAATATTTTAACAAAAATTTTTCGGTCATTTGTTCCTATGTAGTGATTGATCCTCGTGGTAACAAGTTCAACCACTGTTTAACTTTATTCCTCAATAAGAAGGGAAACAATCGAAGGCGATTGGCATAATCATAAACACTATTGATTTTGAAGGTATCGCATAATTCTAGAAAATTTGCTAAGTGATTGTTCAGATCCTCATCCTGCAAACCATCAAACTAAACAAATTGCTGAATCATCTGAATAGTGTTAGGTTTCAGTTCAAAATTATTTGCAGCAATAGCAGCTCTAACAATACTTGATTCGGTTCCTGTTAAATTAAGTTTAGCATAATCATACATAGTACGAGGAGCAAGATTTTGATTCACCAGGTTTGCGGCAACCACAGGATGTAGCAGATTATTATCAGCTATATCTTCGGTAGTATTAGTATCGTTCTCTTGCTCTTCTTCTATGTATTATAGGCTTCACCTTATTTCTCTTCTATTTCTACCAACGGTACCTTCTATATCACTGTCAAAAATCAAGGGTCCTGACGGGTTCCTTCTAGTCATAAACTAGAATTACCTACCAGAAGCAAATAAAATTAAATTAGCAAAGTTAAAAATAAAATAAATATAAATTGAAAATAAATAAAATGGCTAAAGTAATAAAAATTTAGTGTTCCTAATATATTAGTCCCCGGCAATGGTGCCAAAAACTTGGTAGAGCTCGAAACTAGCTATTATTTTGACAAAGGCAAACGCACCTATCGAACAGTATAGCTGTGGTGAGTCTGGAATATTGTATCCTCAAGGACCAATAGTACTAGTATTAACTATCTTTTTATTATCTAGCCTAATAATTAAGGGGAATTATTTTTAATCTAAAATTAACTAACTATGAACGCGACAGAGAGTAAATTGGGAAAATACTTTTAGACAACTTATATGAGATAGGCAATAACTAAGGAAGAATCCACTTAGACTTCACTTATTACTTTTGATTCATGCGATTTATTCACTTGGCTTAATCCGCAGAAATCTCTAAATTATATTAATACCACTTTCGTGGCTACTAACAACTGACTCTAGGTTGATCAATTGAAATCTCTTTATAATTAAAACCCTTATTGTCACATTAACTCGATCTATAGATTCCCTTATTAGGTTTGACCCTAATCCGGCAGACTTTCGTCGCCCTATTTCTAGGGTTGCAATCAACTCTGCTTAATTGTGTTGATCTACTCTTAGAAAAGGACTTTTTCTCCACTGAATAAGTACATTCGACTTAAATCAATAACCTGAATTATCAAACAAGAATAAGAATTGACAATTAAGAATAAGCACAAGTATTTATCTCATAAATAAAATAATAATAAGATCTGTCTTAGGTTTCATCCCCTCAGGTATTTGAGGGATTTAGTTCATACTAATAGAGGGAAACATATTAGAATAGGGAAAACAACAAAACATAAAAAAACCCAAAAACTTCTAAAGAACTTGATGGGAGATCCTTCGTCTTGATGGAGATCGTTCTCCTAAGCTGCTCCCAACGGCTATCTTAGAGTATTATCTGCCTTCTACTCGGCGTCTATTCGACATCCTGTCGAACTCCCTTTTATATTGTCCCCAGGGTGTTTAAATAGGCTTTCGAGATACCTTACTTGGCCCACAAGTATCCTATTCCGAATAGAATTCATCCTAGTTTCGGCAGGGACACACCCGTGTGACATGCCCATAGTCGATGGTCCAGGCCGTGTTTGATCCTGTTTGTCACACACGGCCGTGTGGTCCGCCCGTGTGCAATGGTCTAGGCCGTGTAGGCCCATTTTGTCCATTTTAGCCCGTTTCTCGTTCTTTTCGATTTCCTAAGCTTTCTTGGGTATAAAGCATGAAATTAAGAGATTAGGAGCATCAAATTCTTCAAATTCAATAGAAAATCATTCAAAATTAAGCCAAGCATGGGGTTAAAATATGTATAAATTATGGTTTATCGGGTGTCCTAGACGTTCCATGCTAAGAACAAACAAATAGGGAGATAGAGGATCCCCTTAACGCACACTTCTAGATGGGCTTAATTCTTCTGAGAGCGTACCATTCCAAAGGAGTTGTAAGGAAGAAGATGAAGCCAATGCATGATAGTTTGCACAAACATTTCCCTACAGACCAGCATCAAGCAAAGTATCCTTAAGAAAATCCCATCGAATCTTTTTGTAAGCCTTCTCTATGTCCACTTTGACAACCATCCACCCTTTTTTACTTTTTGTTTTCTTTATAGTATGAATAACTTCCTGGGTATGATTATGTTGTCTGGTATGCTCCGTGAAGCGATGAAACTTGATTGGTTTTGCTTAACCAATGTTTGCATAGCTTGTCAAAGACGGATTACAATCGTCTTGGTGATTATCTTGTGCAAAACATTGCACAAACTAATGGGACGAAACTGATTGATTGTTTCAACTCCAAGAAACTTGAGAATGAGCACTAAGAGAGTCTTGTTAATCCTGTGATCCAAATATTCTCCTGAGAACACACGTTTGACTAGATTGAACACACTGACCCCTACAACCTCTCAATTGGCTTGGTAAAATTTCACGTGAAACCCATCCACCCCAGATGCCTTAAGTGGACTCAATAGCTCAACAAACCTCTTCTTCAGTGTTCTGCCAACAAATTTGTTATGACATTGGTCGCAAGTTTTGGGAAACGCACATGTGCAGGAAAACTCCCTGTCAAATAGTTATCCACTGTATATAGCTTAGAGAAATAGTCCGTCACAGGCCTTTGTAACATATCGTTATCGAAGCATCACCCAGACCCTTCAATCAGTAGTGCTTCTATTTTATTTTGCCTCATTTGCTTCATCGTGCAGTTGTGAAAAAAATCCGTGTTCCGATCCCCATTCAAAAGCCATTCGCTTCGAGTTTTTTGAAACCAAAGCAGCTCTTCCTGATTTAGGATGTGTTCTAACTCAAGACAAATTTCAGTTTCTCTGATACTGAGTTTTGCACTGAATCTTCTTTCCAAAGCCCTTTGCAACTGCTCAAGTTCTCTCAACTTCATCTTTTTCCTGTCAAAGATATTACCAAACACAGTCCTATTCCAAACCTGTACTGACTTCGAAAGGTCCTTTAGATTTTGCATAATACCATTGTCAGAGCTCCAACCCTTCACAACTACATCCTGGAATTCGGGATGGGATAACCAACTAGCTAGAAAACAAAATGGTCGAGTGCCCTTTTCAGTCCTCTCCAGATTCATGGAGACCATCAAAGGGCGATGATCAGACTTTAACTTATAGAGGTGTCATACTGTACTATTTAGAGCAAAATTTTGCCATTCACCATTGCAGAAAGACCGATCAAGTCTCTGAAATAGCTACCCCCTACTCCACATGAACTTCGGCCCTTGGAAACCCAAATCAAAGAAGCCATGATTAAAGAAGAAATTCTTAAATCGAGAATACCCAATTTTACTAGTAAAAGCTCCACCTTGACGTTCATCAACACTCATAACCACATTGAAATCACCTGACAAAAGCCATGGTTCATTAATTTCAATAGCTAAATAATCAAGGTTTTCCCATAACTGAGCCTTTGAACCTGGGTGGGGACTCGCATAAACTGCTGTACAGAGGAAACGTCTGCAACATCTTTGGTTCTGAATTCGTACATGGATAAATTGAGGGTGTGCCTTCAGAAACTCCATACTTGGGCCCTCATTCCATAACAACCAAATACCACCAGTAAAACCTGTTGCTTCTACTCTAAAGGAGTAGTCAAACCCCAACTTAGCAATCACAGTCTCAACCCTAGCACCACTTATTCTAACCTCAAACAGAGCAACAAAATCAAGTCTAAATTCTCTATTATACTCTTTCAAAATCTTATGAAATCGTGGATGTCCACAACCTTGGAAATTCTAAAATAGAAAACGAAAATCTGCTGCCATAAAATCTAAGATAATTAGAGTCGAGAAAGGCTTTTACCTCGAACTTAGGCTCCGTCAGCATCCTCCAGTGACTCATCTTCCGAAACATCACCCACCACCACATTAGCCACTTTTTTAGATTTTTCACCCACATTACTGTGCAACCCATGGATAATTTCTTCTACTGCTTCCACAATCGATATCGATGGCTCATTGTTAAAAGTCGAAATGGAAGGTTGTTGCCCAGTATTTTCCCCCACCACTTTCCCAACTCGTCATTTGGTTGTTGGCTTGAATTTTCCCCCATGCGACTTAATAAATTAGGAGACCTATTTTTCTAGGCACTCTTACCTATTGTGTTCATCCTTTCACTGGAAGGAAAAACCACTGCCATATGTTTTCCTCCATCCAAATTTTGGGCTTGTTGCTTGGAAATGAAAGTTCCCCATACTTTCCTTAAGTAAAATGGGTCTCATCTTAGATCGATTATCAAATGGGTTCTTGGCCAGACTAGAGGATGGACACTAAGTGTGTTAGATGGTTTCAAAATCTTCCTGCCAACTTTTAGCCCACCCTCTGATCTTGTTATATGATTTATTCCCGCTCCTATTCTTCACACTGGCATTAACGACCGATTGCTATTTTTCTATTCTTTCCCTTTTATCTTCCTCAAGTTTTGCCTTATCTTTCTCCATTTGCTCCTTGTCAACCTAAACCGATCTCCCACATTAATATCTTGAGCAAAATCCCCCAAATCATCACCCATATTTTCGCTTAAAGATTCAAATCTAGACCCTTTACTCCCACAGACCGTCGTATCTTTGACTGAGTTTGTCGGTACCGATCAATTTCCTCTCCCCTACTTCCGTTCCCCTAGTATCCAAGGACCATATCTTCCCTCCTCAACACATTTTGGGGTCTCAAGTATATTCCGTGGTAAAGGACCCTCCACCGTAGGTGGCTCATTTTCTTTATCCGATCTGTAAGAGCAAATTTCCCTACTGTGTCCGTACCGCTCACAGTCGAAGCATATCACTGGTAAGGACTCATACTCCACACGTTGGATCCCACCATCGATTAAGATCTTAGACATTAGCGGCTGGTCCAAATCCATAAAAATCATAATTCGGGCAAATTGTCCTCTAGCTCTGTTATCCCTTCTGGTAAGCTAGGTAACTTAACCCAAACTAGCAGGTTGTTGGGATGCGCTTGGTCAGTTGAGAAACTCTGTGTCCATGGCCTAATCATTAAGTAATGATCAAAAATTGTCCACGGTCCTCCCAATATCGTAGCAATGTACTCATTCTCGTTTTGAAAGCAGACCGAAAAGTAATCATTCTCTAGATTAAGGACTTGTAATGCTTGTTTAGTTTTCCATATCGCTTGGAGTTTATTCGACATGGCGTGGTAGGAAATCTTTCGTCCCAAAAGCTTCACAATCGCTGTCATGTCCAGTTTCTGAGCAATGAAATCATGAACATGTTTAGAGAAAGTAATTGAAGGTACACCATCAATCACCTCCTTTGAAACATCACTATCTTTTAGGTTGAAACCTTCCTCATCAGGAGAAGATCCATTGTTCTTAAAAGTACCTAGTAACTTGTCTTTCCATGAAGCAATGGAGTTTTTCCCCGATAATATTAACCTTCCCTGTTCATCCACAATAGGATCATTTGGGTCCAGAGGTTCATTCGACCTCATTCGGGTTTTCTTTGTAGCTCTTCCTAACGATCTAATAGAAACCAGTACTCCGTCTGACATTGTAGCTCTTTTTTAACCTTGTTGTTAACATATAATTTAAAATGTTTTAAAATGTTTTAAAATCAATCTAGCTCTAATATCTAATTAAAATGTTTTAAAATTTATAAACTAATTTAAAATATGAGTGGTATTTTTTAAAAATACAAATATGAGTGGTAGTTTTGTAACATCCTGAATTTTTGGGCCTATGCGTTTAATGGGAGAACAGATGTAATGTGTTAATTTAACTGTTAGGGTCCAAATTGGGCTCAAGACTAGGCAAAGGCCTTGATTAAATTATCTGATTGGGCATTATAGAGTTAAAAGGAGGTAATTGTGTTTAAAATACCAACGTGGGCTTGTGGCCCAACAATTGGTGGCACTGCAAGGGAATTTGAAGGTGGCGTCATTAACAATTAAAAAGGACCAAGTTTTGGCAGCAAGGAGCCCATGTTTTTAGGCCATTTTTGGCACTTAAAAATAAGCAAGGGGTGACGCCACAACAAGGGATTTAGGGGCCCAAAATTTAAGTTACATGGAGCCCAAATCTTTTAATTTTAGCTAGCTAAATTCGGCATTAGGGTTAGGTGAGGTGGACAGCTACAAGGCTCAAAAATAGGAGGATTTACATGGATTTTATAATTGATAATTTAGAAGATAAAAAGGAGAAAAGATAGGAGTCTGTCTACAAGGAAGGTGATGGCCGAAAATCCACCACTTAGAGGAGTAAAGAAATCGGCTACTGCATGGCAAAGAGGTGCCGAATTTTCCCTTTTATTTAGCTTGAATTTTAATTAATAGGAAGGGCGTTTTCGGTTTTAAGCAGTAGATGCTGAAATTTCTATAAATAGGGAGGGGGATAGCTCCTTGATTCTGGCATTTAAAACCCTAATTCTCTCTTCATTCCTTGTGCCGAAAATCCCTAGCTCCTCCCTCTACAATTTCTTTTCTTCAATTTCTTCAAAAGCCGAAACCTCTCCTTTCACTCTCTTCTCTATTCTTTTTCTCTTGAGCCGATTTCTCTAAAAAGCCGAAATCTCCATAGTTTTTCTCTATTCATCCCATTTGTGAGATAGTTTTATTCTTCCGGCATTTAATCTTTTCCTTTGGCATTGCCGAATCTTCTCTCTAGTGCTAGCCAAATCCCCTGTGTTAAGGTAAGCGTCGACTTCTGTTAAGCTCTCACGTTCTATTTCGGTTTTTGAAAGGCAAAAGCCGAAAAGCTAATAGTTTAATGGTTCTATGTTGGGCGGTATCCCGGGATTTGAAGCAAAACTTGGTCGTCTAGATCTAAAATCCAAAAAACGTTAGTCTCCAATTTCGGGATTTTAAGGTAAGAAGATTTTCCCTAGATTTTTACTAGATTCAAGATCTTAACTTTATGGTGAGGATTAACGATCATAAATTGTGATAGTAGTTCTGACAAGGACTTGTGATGAAATTAAATATGGATCAGGCAAAGGAGAAAATCCCTAAATTTAAGAAATGAACGGTATCTGCCGTTCGAGATTGGCCACTTGGTTGTGGACTGGCTTCTGAACAACACCTTAGGCAGATAGCTATTGTATCGACTACGGACAGCGTCGACATAGAAAGCATCGTTTATCGGTAATCAGGTGTGTAGATCTCTAACACACTCTTTAACTGTGTTTTATGTGTTATGGGCTAAAAAGCCGGAAAGTGGCTGTGTAGACAGTCGAATAAAACCTTAAAAGGGTTAGGCAAGGATGCCAGGTACGTAATCATAAAAATCTCTATGTGTATCGATATATATATAAAAGCCTGTATGATGTTTTCTTTACGTGTGTATGCATGGGGTGGGATTATGTTATTAAAGGGGAAGAGCATGATTGGTCACATGGTGATCGGTGGTAGAAAACCCACGAAATGAAATGTTAAGTCACATGGTGATCGGTGGTAGAAAACCCACAAATATGAATGTTAGGTCGCATAGCGATCGGTGGCTTTGCCACATAGGTCACACAGTGATCGGTCTTTAAGACAGGCAGTACAGCTGTCGTTATGGTGTGTAGCGGATGGAGGGTTGATTGTAGAAATCCCCAAGCTGTGGTGGTTGGTACGGGTTGGTGTGTAGAGGTTGGAATTCTAGGATAGGTTGGGTTATGCATCAATCATTATCTATCATGTAATTATGATTGTTGCCATTGTGTATGGGCCAGGGCTCATAATGTGTTTGTGGGCCCAAGCCTTTTATGTGTTTTCGGGATTAACACACTGAGTCTTGGTGACTCACCCTATTATTTTCCCTAACTTTTCAGATGAGCAGTAGATCGTGGACATGGGAGCTGAGACGGACTCGAGGGGCCATCAAGCTTCTATTTCTATAGATTATTTTCGGTTTTTCCTTTAAGTTTCATTTTGGGAATATTTAGGTAATAAGGCCCCATAGTTTATATTTGCCTAGGTAGTTTTTAATATTTGCAACTTATGAAACTATGTCAAAGGTTTAATTTTACGTAATAATAATAATACAAGGTTTTTTTTTTATGTCACTTATTTATTCAAATATTGTCTAATTAACTTACGATTTCCAAAACCAACAAGGCAAAAGTTTTCAACGTACAACCCGTAGCATACCAGATCCGGTCGAAACGTATGGGCCGAGTTTGGGGTGTTACAAGTTTGGTGCAATTAACCGTTGGATTGGGATTGGGCAAAATGCTATTATACGTCATGGCTCCATCATTTCTTTTATTGAGAAATGCAATATTGAACATCTTGTAGTTGAATCGGTTTGTCAATTTGATAATCTATTCGATACAATAAAATAAATCGTTAAAAAATTTATACAAAATATTAAAAGTTAAGTTCAATCAGTTTAATCACTCGATTTATATTAATTTTCGAGTAAACCAATTTAATGCTTTTCTCTAAATCCATACTACGACTAGTTTTCAATCCAACTAATCTAAACAGTTGGTTTAATCTAATTCAAACAACCTTACTTGTGGCAAAAGAAAACATAGTTAAGGCTCCAAATCTATGTTTGACTCGGACATAACATAGGCCAAAATAATAATTGGGATGTAATAATGGTTGGACCATGGATGCCTATTTCATAGGGTTGAGCAAGAAAAATAAAAAATCGAAAATCAATCTAAATTGAAGGGTTTAAATGATTTCTGAGAATATAAGTTAAAAATTTGTTGTTATTGGAATTATAATTTTATTTAATTTATAATTATTTTAAATTTCTATATGTAAAAATAAATATTTTTATTTAAAATAGAAACCATAACTTAAAAATTCCATATAATTTTTTATAGAATAGTATATAAATTATTTATATTTATTTGAAAAATTATTTTTAAAAAATATTTATTAAATATTTACTAAATAATATATAAAATAAAACTCAATTTATCAAAATAAATTCACAAAGCTTAAACCCAAAAAAATATATGAAAAAACTGATAATCAAATTATTATAATTGATTAACCCCCTAATTAAACGTAACTTCAAAAAGGGGCTAATTCAAAAAATATTAATTCCAGAAGTCATCTTCTTCGGAACGTGACATGATAAGATGACTTCAATTATTTTGAATTTTAATCGATTAAAATTTTGAAAAATATCGTTTTAAAAAAAATATTAGATTAGCTTTTTTTTTTTTAATTACGGGACTAGGTCAAAAAACGAAAAAGTTTTTTAGTTGGAAATGTTTTTAGTGTATTGGTGAAAAAATGTTTTTACCTTTTTTTTTTTGTGTCACCTCTTACTAAAATGAAATTTACAAAGTAGGTTATATAGATTCTAAGTCTCATTTTTCTTATTTTCTTAAACGATGTGAGATATGGGTCTATATTGACTCATAATCTATTTGCAGTTTGTTTTTAGACAATATGGAATTACTTACTCTTTTAACTAACAATGTAAGATTAAAAACTATACTTAATTTTTAAAAATTAAAGACAAAACTTTGTACGACATTAAACTCTAACAAAATATATTTTGTTATCTTTAAATGTTATCCTTTGTTTGAGATTGTTCATATAATTTGAGGAGGTTGGTCATTAGACAACTAATTATTATCTTTAAATTATTTTGTATTATTGGACTTTTTTACAACGATAATATTTATATAAGAGTTTATAATGTTTTATTTTGTTAGAATTTAATGTTGTACAAAATTTTATCTTTAACTTGTAAGAATTAAGTGTAGTTTTTAAATTTATGTTGTTACTTAAAAAAGTAAGCAATCTCACATTGTCTAAAAACAAACTGCAAATGGGTTATGAGTTTATATAGACCTATATCTCACATCGCTTAAGAAAACAAATGAGACTTAGGTTGTAATAACTCGATTGTCAGTGGTGTCGAAAATAGTGGTTTGAGGCCACCAAATCCGGCAAGTAAGCTCGTAAATTTTATTATTTAATATTTACGAGTCAAATAGGATTTTAAAAAGATTTTTGAATTGGTAATTTTTTTTTATAATGATTTATTAGGTTCGAGTGGTAAAACCCTAGGTCAAGTGGTTTTAGAAAATGAGATATCGAGATCTCGTTTTTATAAACTAAGCCGTAAATATTTTTATAAATATTTACGGAGTGTTATTAAGATAGTATTAAAGTTTCATTGAAAAATTTTAACGTTTCGATAATTAATTATTTAAAAATAGTAAATTGAAAAAAGTGCAAAATTTACTAATTATAATAATTAAGTGACTGAATGAATTAATTAATAAATGACGGAGGACTTAAGAAACAATTATGCCCAGATTAAAAGATGAGGCGGCATAAGGAGAAAAAATTAATAAAAAAATCCATTCAATGGAAAATTGGTAAATAAGTTGAAATTAAAAATAAAAAAAATTAGATTTTAAAGTTTTTTTAGGCATTTCTTCTCCCATATTCGGTTCAAACAGACAGAGAGCTCATTGAGCTGGTTTTGCATATTTGTGCTTCATGTGGGTTTAATTCTTACCCGTTTCTTGTAATTTGTATGTTTTTTAGGTTGTTACATTTAGGTATAATTAAACCTTACCTTAGTTTTTGATTTTATTAAAATTTTGGAAGTCGTAATTGATGAATCTATATGATTTTAGTTATTAAATGATGAATTTGAGATGTTGATTGATATTTAAAAGTATTTTGTTAAGTAATTTTGATGACTTTCCCGATTAGGGACTAAATTGTTAAAATAGTAAAAACACAAGGGTTTGTTGTGAAAATATTGCAAAAATGGGCTGTATTAAATGCCATGAATATTCTTCTAGCATGGGTTTGCATTAAAAATGGTTAATTTTCATGATTTGGGCTCAGGGACTAAATTGAATAAAAGTAAAACTTTAGGGGGTAATTTTGTAAAATTGTCAAAATGACCAAATTGCATGAAATGAATTTTTTATTGTCTAAATTAATAAATTTAATGAAATTATTAATTTAGTTTAAGATCGAGTGGAAAACTTGAGGAAAATAGAAAATTACCAAAATGCCCCTGAATATTGGTATTTTTGCAATTTAGCCAGGTAAGTTCGTGTAACTAAATTGTTCAATTATTTGTTTTAAATTGAATTTTATTGTGTGTTGTTTGTATAAATGCCATGTATAATTATCGATCGCATATTTGACAAATACCGAGTTCCGTTTGAACCTTAGAAATTCGGAGGATACAAATGACATGTCATTAGGGTTCCTGATTTGGTTGTGATCCTGCATGTGTTGCGGACACATAACAACTCTCTTGAGCTCCCCGATACTTGGCTCTTATGAGCTTCCCGATTAACAGCTCTCTTGAGCTTCCCGAATTTGTCTCGCAAGAGCTTCCCGATATACAACTCACATGATCTTCCTGTTATATGGCTCAAAAGAGCCCCCCGTTTACATGCTTGTATGAGCGTGCATGTACATGAATTGACGGATTACAAATTTGTACACTTTGTGTGTACTACCCGTGTATCCAATGATATTCTAAATGGTTCAACAGGCAATGTTCAGTTACGAGACGATATGAGTTCGATACAAACTAATACTGGTATATACATGAAATACATGGAAATGATAGTACATGATATATTGATATATTAAAATGGATGATATATGTATATGAAGAAACGGTAAGAGAATGATATGTATCATGACATGTACATATAGGAATATCTTTGATATGTTGATACATGGAACTTATGTAAGTTGAGACGAGTAATAAACTTAGTGTGACATGTTGAGATAATAAGGTTACTGATGTTGAATTTATATAAAACATGTTCATGTATGCTAACAAGTGTTGTTGTTTGATGCTTAGGCAAGTGCCAAGCTGTTGGTTGAATGATAATATGTTTAATTATAAGTTGCATTGAAATGGTAAATGCTCAAATGAAAATATGCTTGAGCTCATGAAAGTGTGGTAAGGTTTAAAGTTATTTAAAATCCTACTATGCTAGGGATGATATGTATATGTGATGCTGTGGATTTATTCGTCTTGTGAATTGTTGAATATAGATTCATGAGTCCAGTGGTATCAATATTGGATTATCCTTGATGTGTATAAATTTCATATTTGAAATAAATTAATATGATTAAAGTTTATACAAGCTTACTAAGCATTTATTGTTTACGTAGTTGTTTTCCTTTACTCTTCAGATTATCGGAAGTTCGATTGGGTTGGAAGCTTGTTAGAGTTATATCACACTATCCATCAATTCTATCGGTACTTTTGAATGTTTTGATTTTGGTTATAACGGCATGTATAGATTATTTTTGGTTAAATGTTGGCCTATATGTGTTTTGTTGAGTTTAGTCACTCATTTGGCTTATGTTTTGGTATTTTGATATGTGTATAATTTGCCTTAAAATGTTGATGTGTAGAATGATTTGGGGTTGAATGATGAAAATTAAAATAGCATTTGAAAATGCATATGAAGTACGTTTTATAACTTGGTGTGATTTAGTACTGTGTTATAGTAAGTGTGTATGTATTTGATGCTATTGAATAAGTGGTACAATTGGTACCAAATGGTAAGTTTTAGTAAATGATTTACATGTTGTGTATTAATGCGATTAGACATAAAAGTTGGTTGATTACTTGGTTGCATGGATTATATGGTTAAACATATTTGTATTTGTCATTTAAGGTGACTAAAGGCATATTGGTTGTATGTGAATAGACTACATGTTTAGGGATTGATTTTACTTGTTTTGGATGCCATAAAAGGACTTGTTTATATGCACAATGTTAATTGAATGTACATGTGTAACACCCCTAACCCATATCCATCTCTAGAACAGGGTTACTGAGTATTACTAGTGATTTCAAAACATTTTCAAATAATTCAAGTAAAATACTAATCATTTACGGAGAACAATCATAACGTCCCTTTGATTGGACCCTCGAGATCCAGTACTAACTTTAGAAACAAGACAGGACTAAATCGGTAGCTCAGAGAATTTTTCTCAAAATTTTAAAATTTTTTTCTTATGTATAGGGGTCACACGCCCGTGTGGTTCACACGGCCAAGTAATATAAGTCACACGGCCGTGTCTATAGCCCGTGTAGCTCTCTGACTTGCAAGTATTAAGGTGCAGTTTTCACACAGCCAAGCCACACGCTCATCTGCTAGGCCGTGTGATCAATTTATTTTTCAAAAATTAAGTGCAAGTTTCACATGACCATGACACACGCCCATGTCCAAGGCCGTGTCACCCACACGGCTGAGACACACGCCTGTGTCTCTGCCAGTGTGCTCAATTCTGAGCATTCTATTTTGCAAATTTGAAATACATGGGACACATGGCCAGACCATATGCCCATGAACTAGGTCGTATGTCACACAAGGCCTAGACACACGCCCGTGAGTCTACCCGTGTGGATAAAATAAAGCCATTTCTTAGCCTCATTTCTCACCCAAATTTACCATTTTCCTGCACCAATACTTACAAATATAATTCAACCAATTACAAGTATAATTTAATCCAATTTCTATCATCCAAATTGATACATTTCATCATGTATATGTGTTTAATGACTTGCCTTAATGTAACTTACATATTGTGCAAAATTAGATATTCATACTTATCATTTTAGATGTTGTAATAATTCAACCATATCATATATCAAACATAAGTTTATTAGCCATTCCAATGGCTAAATTTCATCCATCATTTACATACCATCATTTAATTTAGTTAGCCTATACATGCCATTATCAAAACAAGATTATCATTTATACCAAAACAACATGTTGATAGTGTTATGATTTGCTCCAACCAATCTCCAAACTTCACAAGCTTTGAGCACTATAAAACAGGGAAATGAAAACATAGTAAGCAGATTATGCTTAGTATGCTCGTATAACAGAAATTAAACTTACCCATTACATTCAATATATTAGCCATATAATACATACTTTCCATCAATTTAGCAATTTACCTATTCACACACACTAAACCAACATGTTAGTCACAAAGATACCAATATGCATAGATGAGCTCATCATGCCATATTCAGATTCCATCTTGTGTTTCTCATATCATATATGTATTTTATCCGTTGAATTATTGAATTTCTGATGGATATTTCAAGTAGTACACTCGAGGTGTACAATTCCATTATCCGTCAATTCATGTACAATAGTATCTTATAAGTACACATTCGAGCCACATATCACACAGCAGAATTACTAGTCCATGCTAAATTCTAGCTGTAATATATACTCTAAAGGCTTTTTCGGAATACCAGTCCAGGCTAAATCCTTTATATGACAAAGAATTCCCTATAGAGTCCAATCTGGGTTACCAGTCCAGGCTAAATCCTAATTGAAACATATACTCGAGAGGCTCATTTCAGATTACTCGTTCGGGCTAAATCCATTCTGCAACACTTGCAGTTTTATTAGGGAAATCACCTTTTTCCATGGGAATTCAATATTCACACGGAATTTAACCCTTTTCAATAAATTTCTAACATATACCATTTCTTCCATTGCAATTTCCATACATTTCATATATACAATCTTATATAACATATTCAATGTAATATAGCATTCAAAACAACACATTTCTATGCCCATTTAAGTTATACAAACTTACCTCGATATTTGTTCGTATTTGAAAATCTACTAATCCGAGACTTTATCTTTTCCTTGATCTAACTCTTTGCTTGACTTTTTCGAATCTATATAAATGAATTTAATCATCATTTCAATCCATTTTCTATTAAATTGAACTCAATTTACATTCTAGGCAAAAGGACCATTTTGCCCCATACTTTTCATAAATTCCAATTTCGTCCCTAGGCTCGGAAATTGAAATTCATGCAATTTAATCATTATTCCAAGCCTAAACAATATTCTAATATAACTTTTAAAGCACATGTATTCTCTAAATTTCATAATTTTCCATGGGTTTTACCATTTTTCAATTTAGTCCCTAAATTAAGTTTCCATCATATTTCACTTTGTAAAAGTTGTTTATCTATCAACAACTTTTCATTTTCTACCATAAACATCTAAATTTCAGCATATTCATCCCTGAAAAATTTTCCATACTTTGATATCTTTTCAAATTAACCCCCCCAAATAGAGAAATCAGACTTTTCTGATCTCAAAAATATAAAAATCATTAAAAAGAAAACATGAAACTTACTAATTTATGCCTTGAAACCTTCTTTTCTCTCTCCTAGGGTTTCCATGTATTTTTAGGGAAGAAGATAATATGAAAATGTTTTCTTTTTCAGTTAATTTAATTATCATCTATTAACTTTCCTTTTTTCCAATTTAGTCCTTAACCTTTTCTAATTTTTCCATGGATGATTCACCAAAAATATCTACATAATTTTCCTCAATGGTCTAATTTCCATATAAAGACCTCACATTTTGAATTCCATAGCTATTTAATCCTTATAGCTACTAAAATTCAACTTTGACATTTTATGCAATTTAGTCCTTTCTACAATTAGACACATAATCGATAAAATTTTCCTATCAAAATTTTCATATAGCTTTTCTATCATATCACTAATCATATTATGAAATTAAAATAATTTATTTTTCTGACTCGTATTTGTAGTCCCGAAACCACTGTTCCAATTTCACTGAAATTGGGGTATTACAACTCTCCCCCTTAAGGATTTTCGTCCTCAAAAATCTTACTAGTAAAGAGATTAGGGTACTGTTTTCTCATGGTATCCTCCTGCTCCCAGGTAGCTTCTTGTTTCTGCCAAAGAACTTTTACCAATGCTACTTTTTTATTTCTTAACTCTTTTGTCTCTCGTGCCAAAATCTTGATAGGTTCTTCACTATATGTCATGTAACAGCCCGATTTTAGCTAAATCGAAATAGTAGTTTCAAAACGAAAAATCCAATGTCAAAAAATTATTTTAATATTATTTTATGTGTTTACAACATGTTATTTGATATGTGTGAAAATTTAGTGAGCTAATTTTATCGTTTAATTGCTCAATTTGAGAAAAAGGGCTAAATCGCGTAAAATGTAAAAGTTGCATTCTATTAGTTAAATGTGTCAAATTGCTTTGGCTTTTTAATATGATGGCCTTAAATGGTAATTAGATCATTTTAAAGGTTAATGGACATTAATGGACATCCATTATATGTTTTTATATGTTTATAAGAAAGGTTATATTAGTAAGTTGATTAATTAAGTTATAATAAGTAAAAAAAAATCAAAATTATTCTTTTATCATCTTCCTTGGCCGAATATTAAGAGAAGAAAAGCCAAAGCTTTAGGTTTTCATTTGGCTAGGCTAATTCAAGCAATTAAGGTACGATTTTTGATTTGCTTTTGATGATTTTTATGTTTTTAAGATCGTTGCTTCGTATTCCAGCTAGCCTGTACCTTAGATTTGAGAGTTTCCATTTTTGAATTTATGATTTCTTTTATGTTTAAGGTTGAAATATGAAAGTTTGATGATAGATTTTCATGTTTTGTAAAGTGATTTTTGATAAAAATGCATAATAGGGATTAAATTGTGAAATGTGCAAATTGAGAGGTTGAAATGTGAAATAAATGAAAGTTTTGGGCTGCTAGGGACTTATATGAAATTCGGCCAAGCTTGGATTTAAAGAAATTATGTGAATTGTGTGTATTTGTGAAAGAGGGACTAATTTGATTAAATGTGAAAGTTTAGGGGCTAAAGTGTAAATAGGCCTAAATGTACGTTTTGGACTAATTTGAATGAGTGGTTGATTAAAGAATTTAATTTTGAATATATTTAGATCAAGAAAAGAGGAATTCGAAATTAGATCAGGGGAAAGGCAAGATTATCGAGTAATTGACTCCTTTCGCCGTTTTCGTACTCGAGGTAAGTTCGTATGTGACGATTTGTATGATAAATGCTTTGATATTGCCTAAAATTTGATTATGAGATTTTTATTAACGTATGAATTGTAAATACGATTCTACAGATATATTCAAAGATGGAATCGACAAGCTATAAGTCCCGGTTGAACCTTAGGTATAGATTTTGGATACTGATGATATGTTAAAAGATGATTTACCGATTTGGCTTCGGGCCATGCGTACCGGATGTGTTGGCTTCAAGCCACGATATCAGCACTACGGGTGTGAGTGATACCTTGATTTGGCTACGGGCCATGGTATAGGTACTTATCGATTGAGAGCCTTGAGTATCCGACTTCTATTCTGAATGGTTCAACAGGTAAATGAATGATGTGGTTGAGAAAGAGGTTAGTACTAGGCGATATAGGTACGTACAGAACCTATTCAAGAATTAAATAGAGAAAGTTTGATAAGATGGTATTTGATAATGTTTTGATACATGAGAAAGGTTTGTAGTTAATGTGTATATAGTGATGTTATGTATAATTAGTTGATATGTATTTATATGATGAATTAAGTTATTCACATACGAGCTTACTAAGCTATGAAGCTTACTTTGTGTTACTTTTCTATGTTTTATAGTGAATCAAGGCTAGCTCAGATCCGGGAGTCGTCGGGAATATCATCGCACTATTGGACATCTATTTGGTACTTTTGAGTTGTGTATATATGGTATATGGCATGTATAGGCTACTTGTGGTATTTTGGTTGTGAATATAGCCATGAGAGTTGGCTTGTAAATGATGTTAATATGGTTGTGTGTTTAGCTATTAGAAATGGCTTGTAAATGCATATGTTTTGGTTGTATATATAGCCATGGGCGATGGCTTATTTTGGTATGTTTAGTATGAAAATGGTTATGGTTTTATAATTGTAAATGGTTAAATTGATTTATGGAGTTTAATGCTTGAGAAATGCTTTGGTGAAGCATGATTTTAGAAGTTGAGTTGATGAGTATTTGAATAGGTATTTGGTATTAAATTGAGTATTGAATTTGGTTGAAATGGATATGGTATGATTTGTGCATTTGAATAATGATTTTGGTTGCTTAGTTGTGTGATGAAATGGTACCATTTTGGTTGTTTAGGTGAGCATGAGTAAGGGTAGCAAATTTGCCTTGCAAATGGCCTATTTTAGTCCACATGAGCAGAGACATGGGTGTGTGTCTCAGCCATGTGCAACACATGTCATACTACATGGCCGTGTGTCCCCTAGTGTTGAATTAAAATGAAGTCAGTATGCTCCACACGGTCTCACACACGGGCGTGTAACCGACCGTGTGGCACAAGTTAGTATACCCCCTAAATGGCACACGGCCTAGCATACGGGTGTGTTACTTGGCCGTGTTGCATAAGTCAGTATACCCTAAAGGTTTGGCACGGCCTAGTGCACGGGCGTGTGTGGCCACTTCAATGGGTACACGGGCTAGACACACAGGCGTATGGTCAGCCGTGTGACCCAAGTCAGTATGTATGCCCTGTTTCCACACGGCCTGTGACACGGGCGTGTCTGAAGCTGTGTGAGGCACACGGCTTGTTCACACGAGCGTGTGACCCCTGAATGATTGAAAAATTTCTAAGTTTTCTAATAATTTCCTATGTTATCGGTTCAGTCCCGAACAGCTTCTAAAGCATGTTTAAGGCCTCGTAGGCCCTTATATGGGACAATATGATTGTGTTAAATGGTATTTGAGTATGAATGCACAAATGTATAAGTATTGTATGTTAAATGATGTGTATTAATCGATAATACCTCGTAACCCTATTCTGACGGTGAATACGGGTTAGGGGTGTTAAATGTCAGGTCTGGCTGAATCTCAACTTCTGTTGGAGAAATAACATGTGAAGGATCGAATCGGTACCGTTGTAACATAGACACATGAAAAACATTATGAATCCGATCAAGTTCTAGTGGTAAAGCTAACTGATATACAACCAGTCCAATTCTTTCTGTAATTTCATATAGTCCAATGAACCGTGGACTCAGTTTTTGCGACCAAACCGGAGAACTTTCTTCCAAGGTGACACTTTTAAGAATACCTTATCACCAATCTCAATTTCTATTTCTTTTCTTTTTAAATCGGCATAAGACTTTTGACGATCTGAGGCTGCTTTCAAACTGTCTCGTATCACTTTTAATTTTTTTTCCGTTTCATGAATTAGATCAACTCCATGAATATTCTTTTCACTGAGCTCTATCCACTACAATGGTGTTTTACATTTCCGACATACAGAGCTTCATATTGTGCCATTTTGATACTAGATTGATAACTGTTGTTATAAACAAATTCAATCAAAGGTAAATATTTTTCCCAATTACCTTCATATTCAAGTACAGAACACCATAACATATCCTCCAAAATTTGTATAACACGTTCAAATTGGCCATCTGTCTGAGGATGAAATGCAGTACTAAAATACAATCGTGTACCCAATGTTTCTTGTAATTTATTCCAAAATTAGGATGTAAATTGGGGATATCTGTCAAAGATAATAGAAATCGGTACCCCATGTAATCTAACAATCTCAGAGACATATAATTCAGCCAATTTATCTAAAAAAAATTCCATACGTACCGGTATAAAATGTGTAGACTTTGTTAACCGGGCTACAATTACCCAAATGACATCTTTCTTCTTCAGAGTCAAACGTAATCCCGATATAAAATCCATTGTAATTCTTTCCCATTTTAATTCTGGAATAACGACTGGCTATAACAAACCCGAAGACACCTGATGTTTAGCTTTCATTTGCTGACATACCAAACATTTAGATACAAATTTAGAAATATCTCGTTTCATTCCCGACCACCAGTACATCTTTTTCAGATCATTGTACATTTTATTACTACCGGGATGAACATACATTATACCATTATGGGCTTCATGTAAAATCTTTTGTACAAACTCTGAATTCTTCGGTACACACAATCTTCCTCTGAACATTAAACAATCATAAGACCCAATTTGAAATTCCGAGTCAGAATTTAATTCACATTGTTCCCGTTTTGCCTGTAGCTCAACATCATTTTTCTGAGCTTCACAAATTTGTTGCAAAAATGTTGGTCTAGCTTCCAATTCAGCTATGACAGAACCATCATCAAATAAAGATAATCGAGTATTCATTGCTCACAAAGCAAATAAAGACTTTCTATTTAAAGCATCTGCAACTATATTAGCTTTACCCAGATGATAATCAATAACAAGATCATAATCTTTCAATAATTCCAGCCACCTACGTTGTCTCAAGTTCAAATCTTTCTGTGTCATCAAGTATTTCAAACTTTTATGATTAGTGAAAATATGACATTTTTTACCATATAAATAATGCCACCATATTTTCAATGCAAACATAATAGCTGCTAATTCAAGATCATCTATCAAGTAATTCTTTTCATGTGGTTTCAGTTGTCTTGAAGCATAGGCAATCACTTTAACTTCTTGCATCAAAACACAACCTAAACCATTCAAAGATGCATCACTATAAATCACAAATTCCTTACCAATTCAGGCTGTACCAACTAGGGATGAGCAAAACTTGATTCGACTCGAAAAAATCGAAAAAAATTTGAATTTCGAGTTAAACGAATCGAGTTATTCGAGTCAACTCAATTTTTTTTTGAATTTCGAGTTCGAATCGAGTTGAGTTTTCGAATTCGAATAACTCGAATAATTCAAATAATTCGAATATCAAACTATAATATTTTACATTTTTACCCCAAACTCCCAAACCTTTTTACTTTTCCCTCAAACCTTTTACTCCTTCCCACTTTCCCCCCAAAGCTTTTACTTCCCTCCCATCCCAACCCCCCAATCTACCAAAAATCCATTTCCCACCAAAATTTTACTCTCCCATTTATTTTTTCTCAAAATTTTACTCCCAAAAGCCCTCAAAACTTTTTATTTTCCCCCAAAATTTTTACTCCCTCCCACTTTTCCCCTAAAGCTTTTACTCCCTTCCCATCTCACCTCCCATCTACCCCAAACACATCCCCCCTCCAATTTTTTTGTAATATTTTTCCCTTCAAAATTTTACTCCCCCTATTTATTTTCCCTCAAACTTTTATTCTCTAAAACTTTGATTTTCCCCCTTAACTTTTACTTCTCAAAGCCAAAGGGTCAACAGGTCAGGTTTTACAACAATTACTTGAAACGCGGTTGGATAACATCCTTTTTCGATCCCTTTACTCAAATAAAAAATTATCCAAAAAAATCACTAAACATAAATAGTAATAATTTTATTTATATATACTATTTATATTATTAAATTAAGTTTCACATTTTATATTATTTATATTATTGAATTGTTTAGTCATATTGAATATTTATATTAAAATTGAATTATTAATTATGCTATAAAATATTCGTGTTAAAATTTTATATTGGTATCAATTTCACATTTTATCTTTAAAATAACTTTTATTAAAAAATCACATTTTTACGTTTAATATATTTTTTGATTCCAAAATACATAGTGACAAGAATCTGAAGATAATTGAAAGAACTAAACAAGCAAAGAAGCTAACCCTTATATAAAAGATGATTAGCATGCTCATTTTCATGTCGAGAATAAACCAGAATATCATCAATGAATACAACCACAAACATGTCTAGGTTCGGTCTGAAGATTCTGTTCATCAAATCCATAAACACTGCCGGTGCATTAGTCAACCTAAATGGCATCACTAAAAACTCATAGTGGCCATACCTGGTTTTAAAAGCTGTCTTCGGAACATTTGAATCTTTTACTCGTTGCTGGTAGTAACCAGAATGAAGATCAATTTTTGAAAATACAGTGGCACCCTTCAACTGATCAAACAAATCATCTATACGAGGTAACGAGTACTTATTCTTTATTGTAACTTTATTAAGTTTTCTGTAATCAATACATAGCCTCAAAGATCCATCCTTCTTCTTTACAAACAATACCGGTGCACCCCACGGTGAAAAACTAGGTCAAGTAAAGCCTCTGTCAATTAATTCTTGTAACTGTGCTTTCAACTCTTTCAACTCAGCAGGAGCCATTCTGTAAGCTGCTATAGATATTGGTGTTGTTCCTAGAATAAGATCTATAGAAAACTCCACTTCTCTAACCGGTGGCAAACCAAGTAAGTCCTCCGAAAACACATCTGGAAACTCACAAACAACCGGCACAAATTGAATCTTTGACTCAAATATCTTTGTGTCTAACACATATGCAAGGTAAGCATCGTACCCCTTTCGATACATTTTTGTGCTGTTATTGCTAAAATTACATTAGACAATCCATCTGATCTATCAGATTCAATATGAAGTAATTCACCATTCTACCATTTTAACACAATATATTTCTATTTACAATTCACCACTGCATCATGTTGAGTTAACCATTTTATTCCCAAAATTACATAAAATTCATCAAAAGGCAGTAACATCAAATCGGCCAAGAAACATTTACCATTTACCATCAATGGATAGTTTTTACAAACTTTATCCACCATAACACATTTACCTAGGAGATTTGAAACTTCCACCACATATTCAGTGAATTCAACCGGTAGATTTTTAACATATACCAATTTTGTGCATATGTATGAGTGTATGGAACTGGGATTAATTAAAAAATAATATTAGTGTCATGTAAAAAAATGTACCAGTAATGACGTCTGGAGCAGAGGCCTCCTCTCTGGGATGTATAGCATAGGTTCTTGCTAGTGCTCGTGCCTCAGATTTAACTATTGAGTCTTTTGTAGTGCTTCGGCTACCACCAATATTTACAGGGTGTCGAGGTGGTCTACCTCTAGAGACAGTATTACTCGACTTTGAAATCTGTTCAACCTCTTTTTCCCCTCTTTTCGGACAGTTTCTGAGAAAATGATCATATAACAAGCACCACTTCTTAGTCGGCATTCCCCAAAATGAAATTTATTGCAGTATTTACATTTCGACTTTGGATTTCCAACATTACCAACACTGGTTACTGATGGAGACAATTGTAACAGCCCGATTTAGGGGGCTAGTCGGAACAGTGATCTCGGGATCACTAATCTGAGGTTTTTTATGTGTTATAAAATGTTAATAATGATGCATGGAAATTTTGGTGCTTTAATTTTAGCGATTTCAGGCTTACTCTCTAAAATAGACTAAATCGTATACAGTGCGAAAGTTCTATTATACAAGGTAGAGGTACCTAATAGCCATAGAATGTTAAAGTGGAGGTATTTAAAGTGAAATTATGCCATTATTAAAAGGTTGGCCGGCCATGTCGACAAGGGAGACAAGAGCATTTATGTTTGGTCAATAGTTGGTGATGTTAGTTGACAAAATGAATAAAATAAGATGAAATAAGCCAAGGCTATCATCTTTTCATTTTGTTTTCTTGTCTAACCAAAAATATCAGCAAGCTTAAGGGTTTGAAAGCTTGAAAATTTCGGCTACATCTCATCCTTGCAAGTAAGTCCTTTTGATGATAATTTTTGTGTTTTGGGAGCCATCAAAGCTTAAGCTAGCTTATGAGGGGACTAACTTGCAACATGGTTAAAAGTCTAGGGACTTGCCATGAGAGAATTTATGTTGGTTTTTGAGTTTTTATGGAAGAAAATGAATGTTAGGAAGATGAGAAACAACTTTTGTGAAAGGTGTTGTCATGGAAACACCTAATTGGGACTAAGACGCAAATGTTATAGTTTGTTCATTAATGCATGAAATAGTTGGAATTGTGGATAGTTCTAAGAGGATTAAATGTTCAGCTAGGCTTGTTTAATAAGAAAATGTGAGGAAAAGTGATTTACGAGTCTAAGGGTAAAATCGTAATTTTGCCAAAGTATTAGGGAAAAATAGTCATTTTTGCCTAAGTGTAGTTTATGATATGATATGGTTAATAAGTGATTAAATTAGTAAATTCTATTGTTCTAGATCAAAGAAAACGAGATTCGGACCTAGAACGGGAGAAAAGAGATATATGGACAAATAGGTTCCTTTCTACCCTTTTTATGTTGAGGTAAGTTCGTGTGTAAATGTTGCAATTATGTGCAGGTTATTTAATATTCTAATGCTGTATGGAATGTATATTTACTCTATGAATGTATTAAATATGTTTTGACGAGATGTCAAGAGATTTGAATCTAAAAATAGTAGGAAATGCGAATAGCATGATATGATGATAGTTAAGGTCTCTTATAAGACCATACTCGAATATGGCATCGGTGTGAGATATCGAATAAGACCATGTCAGGGAAATGAAATCGATATGATATTTCATGTAAGGCCCTATAGGGGGCATGATATAGATAAGATGTTATATGTATGAGATTCAAGAGTGTTATTTAACAATTTGAGTGATTCAACAGGTATGTTGAAAATGAGAAAGTACGTGGTTCTACCCCGAGAGGTACAGGTATGTGTTAAGTTAAATTAAGGTGAATTCAATATATGAGGAACCCATAGTGGTTTAAGTGTAAACGATGCATTTTATATACACATTGTTGTTATTGATTGGTGCATGGCATGATTGAGAACAGGTACGTTTCAAGTGGAATGAATTTGATAGTTATTGTATAGTTTCGTATGAATGGCAAAATAGTGATGTAAATGTGTAATAACAACACATGACGGTGGGCTATGTGCGATACCATCATTTAGATTATTATTTGGTGGTCTATGTGCGATACCACCCTATTAAAGATTGATGGTGGGCTAAGTGCGAAACCACTGAGTGATTTGGCATTGAAGTTGGCTTAGTGATAAATTATGATGTGTTGTATCATGAGAAATTGTGGTGATAAGTGCAGAGAATGTATGTTTATGGATGTGAGCATTAACCTTGAGATATGGTTAGAATGTGGTAAAAGATGAAATAAGTAAGCATTATGAATGATTGAATGGGTAACCATGAGTTTAAGAGTAAAACTCATTATAATACTTTGTGATTGAGTATAATCAATGAATATCAATAATTGATTATTATTTGCATATGAACTTACTAAGCATTATTCCTTACTCTTTTTCCTTTTCCATCTCTTATAGGTTAGCTTAACTAGCCCGGGTTGGAAACCACCAGAGATGTTTTCACACTATCGAGCAGACACTTGGTATGAGGTTTCAAGTCCTTTTGAGTTATGGTATGTATTGGAATCATTTTAAAGTTGATTAAGTCATAGTTGATATAGCCAAATGTGTTGACCTAAGAAAGTTTATGGTTCGGTCGTATATAGCCATAGATGATGGCTTAAGTCGATTGTAATTATATCAGAAATAGTTCACCCTTGTCTATGAGATGAAGACTTCATTTTCATGTTTTAAATGTGATAATTCAAGAGTTATAATTGATGGTTGTGAAGTTTATGTGATGGTGTATAAATGTATGCAAGTGAGGGTAACTAAATGGCTTGGAAAATAGCCCTTAATTGGTCCACACGGGTAGACACACGGGCGTGTGCCTACGCCGTGTGTAACACACGGTTAGTCCATAGGCGTGTGCCCAGGCCATGTGAAGTCTGCACCTAGGATTTGGAATTTAAATCGCCACACGGTGGAAGCACACGGGTGCGCGACCAACCGTGTGGATTTATCAAGGGTGACCACGGGCCAGCCACACTAGTGTGTGCTTTGGCCGTGTGCTAATTAAGGGTGGATGATGTCATAGTCAGAGAGCTCCACGGGTAGAAGACACGGGCGTGTCTAGGCTGTATGGTTCAAGTTAGTGTTGTCCACGGGCATCGAACTTGGGCATGTGAGATGATACATGGGCATGTTCCTAGACCAACACGGGCGTGTGACCGCCCTTGTTTAGGTGAAAATTTTCTAAGTGTTTAAAAAGTTCCGTTTTGGTTCCTCGACGTCTCGAGTGGGTGTAAAGGGTCTCGTTGACGCATGATAGGGACGTTGCGATGGTGAACAAAAAGTCTTAAATTGCAAAGAATATTTTTAGCCTAAAGTGGAATGGCCACAAGTCAAGTACGGTAATGTCTCGTGCCCGGTTCTGGTATAGAATCTGGGTAAGGGGTGTTAAATTTAGTGGTATCAGAGCTATAGTTTAGTCAGTTCTCAGACTAACCTAGAGTGAGTAAGAGTCTAGCTATACATGCCATATGTGGACCGTGATAGTGTGATATCTCCCGACTGTAACGAAATTGTTTTGTTAAGACAGAGGTGATTTCCAATTGAGCTAATTTCAATAATGTTGTAAGTGATAACAAGGCAATTGAAATGTGCTTGTGCATTGATGAAATTTGGAGAGGTATGAATAGAAGTTTATGACATGTGTATGATAAGGTATGAAATGAGATAATTCTAAGTTGAGGAATGAAATAAGGGTTATAAAGTGATAAGCTTATCTATGTTGGTTCGATATGCATACGGTGTTATATACTCAACCAAGGTTGAGTGAATATGGTGAGTAAACTTACCCAATGAAGGGGATATGTGTGTATGTACAACTGATCGAATGATGTATGATCAATATGTCCACATAGTTGAATCTTCTGTGCGACTGTTAAGTGGAGGATGTATAATGTTTTGTTTTATGACTCTATTATGAAGCAGCACATATTACAGTGTGGGAGTTAAACTGGGAAGTTTGATTAAGTAGAATGCAGGAGATGAGTATGGTCGTTCAAGGATAAATTGATGAGTAAGACTATGGTTGGACCATGGCAATACATGCGTTCCCATATAAGACCATGTCTGAGACATGGCATTGGCAACGATACATGATCCCGTGTAAGACCATATCTGGGATATGATGTCGGCATCGAATAGCGATCCTGTGTGAGACCACGTCTGGGACCTGGCCTCGGTACGAAATCGTGTAAGACCATAGCAAGGCTATGGCATCGTGACGACATGTAAGAGTATAGCTGGGCTATGATGTTGTGATACGGTTAAGACCATAGTTGGATTATGGTAATCTAGTAAACGACGTACTCAAGCCTGTAAGACGTTCTCTGATTCAAGAAATGATTGTAAGAGAAATCAGAGTTCAATGTTGAGTACTTGAAAAGATATTAATATGGAGTCTGTGTTAGTAAAATCACCGTTTGAAAATTGTGGGTGATAGAAATATTTGTAACATGAGTAAGTGTGAAAACTCGCTTGGAGCAGGTTGTGTGACTACGATGATATTTCATTAATGATGAATGTTAAATCATGTGTATGTAGTCACGAGAGTCAAGTTAGGGGCTCTACGACCTTACCCCCTTACCACTGTTGAATTATGATGAGATTTATGAGAGTCAAGTTGAGTAAGTTCATGAGTATGAGATGAAAGAGTTTAATGGCGAAACAATTAGTAATGTATATAGAGATAAAGGTAGTTAGAAGGTGAAAATAGTTTTGAGAAGAATATCTGAATGCTTTGAAGATTGTACTGATTACACAATGTTACGAGCAAAGAGGAAGTTGGCCTCGGCTAATTGACTCAATTGAGTAGGAAGCTTAAGGTGTACTTATCGAGATTTTCCTAATTCGATGTTCATTAATGAAGGAGTAATAGAGAGGTTTATAATGACAGAAATGGTTAGAGAAACAATATTTGAACTATGAAAATGTTGGATCATGACAACCATAGTTGTATGGGTTATAATGATCTTTTTGAGTATTATGTATAAATATCTGTTTCCCTTTATGGGTGATGTGGTTGTCGATTTGGTTAATTGAAATTGACATTCCTTTATCTCTTTGTAACCTTATTCTGGTACTTTGAGGAGGAAGTTGGTGATGAAACTTTATGTGAGATTTCTCTTATATTTCTTTTGATCATAATTATCTTTAAAGTATGTGTTCTTTGAGCTGTGATAGCTATATCTTCTATGATTGTGCTTTTGAGTTGATCATAGAAAGGTGATAATTCTAGTATAAGAAGTGAAATCACAAGTTTCACGTTGTACGATGGGGTTTCGGGTAAGCTGAATAGAGTTAATGGATTCAATTGAGATGTCCCTGCTATCTTGAGATAAGATGATAGGGAAGGTTTTAGATTAGCATATCAAGAGAAACTCAAGCGAGTGTGTGTTCGAAATGTATTCTCAGTGTGGAGAAAAGAGTAGATTGATGTATGGAGATATGATTCGAGTTATGTGTATATTTACACATGAATCGACAAGAAGGATAAAATTTTATAAGTACATGAGTAGGGAGCATGAAACAGATGTATGCTCATTGAAATTTTTACTGGGATGGTAAAGTTGAAAGCTATTGAGGGTACTATTAATTGAAAAGTGTTTTAACTTCAGTGTGTAAAAGAATAGTTTACATTTTTGGGTGATTAGAGTTACGTAGAAAGGAATTGTTGGATTGGTGATCCTGGGACGACCGCTCTTGTGTCTGTGTTGTGAAATTGAGGTTATAATATGATTTGTGGAAAAATGTCATATGCCTTGAGATACTTCTCGGATGAGCTAGAAATTCTAATGCTGCAGAAAAATTTGAATGTGAAATAGTGAAAACGGCTTGAACTGTTATAATGGTGTGTATGGTTATTGAGATACTTCTCGGATAATGGACATAGTGCAGATGTCTGGATGGTAGATCCTTGTTTAAGCAATGCGAGTTAGTTACTCGATGGACCTTAGTTGGTAATATCCTAGTTTCAGCGAAGTTAATGACTAGAGCGAGTTTCCTTTAGAAACAAAGGAGTTCAGAAGTTAGATAGTGAATGGTATTTTAAATAAGCTCTGAATGAGTTTGACTAAGATGTTAAAACTCAGGAAGGATAAGATTTCCGTTGTTGATGTTACCTTGAGATAGAATTTGTATGTTGACCAATCCAGAGCTTATGCAGAAGTCTTGGTATGGGACTTGGTAGTAGCATGTCTATTCATTCGAGAATAAGAAAAAGTGCAGTTACATGCATAAATGTTTTGACAATTGAGTACATTTCACGACATGATTGAGTTTATGATCAGAAGTAGTCGACCGCTAAAAGCTAAATTTTCAGAGTGTGCAAGTCAGGACTATTACAGTCGGTGAATATCTTAGTGAGAAAGTGAGATAAAATACAACAGATTTCAAATTTGGAGTGACTTGATTTTCGAGTTGTAACAGCCCAATTTCAATAGTGTCGGAACAGTGATTTGAGATTTCTAAATCTGACGAAAAAGTTAAAAAACTTTGTTAATCGATAATTATAAGTTAAGTGTGATTTTGGAAATATTTTAAAATTAGTGAATTTTGTGAACTAAAAGAATTAATTAGAAAAATTGGGCCAAAAACAAGGTATTGAGAGCTCGAATTCATAAAGTGAGCCATAAATATTTCTAAAAATATTTATGGAGTGTCATTAAGTTATTATTAAAGTTTAGTTGAGAAATTTTAACGTTTGGATATGTAATTAAATGAAAAGAACTAAATTGAAAAAGGTGTAAAAGTTGAATTATAGATTAAAAGAAATTATGAAGGACCAAAATGGTAATTATACCATTTTGTAAAGTTGAGGCGATTAAGTATGAAAAATCTGAGATTTTTTAAAGTATGTTATTATATTATATATTAATATTATATTATATTATTATATTATTATATTATTATATTATTATAATATTATATATATATACAAACAAAAACAAAAGAAAAGAGGGGGAGAATACCAGAAAAGAAACAGAGAACAAGACGAAAGCAGGGGAAGAAAAAGGGGAAAGAAAGAAAAAGGAGAAATTGATGGTTTGAAGCTTGGAAGTTTAATTGGTAAGTTAATTTAGTCCTTCTCTTTTAATTTTGATGCTTTATAAGTTTTAGAACAAAGTTTTGATGAATTTAAGTTGAAGTTTTTGAAGTTTTAAAGCTGTTGAATATAGCATATGATGAACAAAAAGATGAATTAGTGGTTTAATTGAAAGAATTTGAAGTTAGAATTGGGTAAAGGATTTAATTGTAAAATAAGCTATAACAAAACTGTTTTGGACAGCAGCAGTAGAGTAAATTTGAAAAATCACCAAAAATCGTAGAAGTTGAATTAGAAGTTTAATGATATATGAAATTAAAGCTTATTGAGTCTACTTTCATATGAAAGAAACAGGGAAAGCAAAGGAATTCTGTAATTTGAGATATTTATATTTTTGTAAGACTGGTTTAAAGGGATTTCGGGATCCCCTGTTCTGACTTTGGAAAATCATAAAAAAATTGAAGAAAAATAATTAGGGGCTTAAGTTTATATGTCTAGAATTCTGAATGAGTCTATTTTCAATAGAAATAAACGAGAACATCATATGAATTGTGTATGAGGACATAATTAATTTTTAGTGAAGAAGGGTCAGAACTGCCAGACAGCAGAACAGGGGTGACTTTGATGAATAAACTGTACTAATTGGCTAGGCTAAAAATTCTGGAAATTTTATGGTATGAATATATGTGAGTCTAGTTTCAGTAAAAATTAACGGTGCTTCATTTGGAGTTCTGTAGCTCCAGAAATAAATAATTTAGTGACTATAACTCAAATGGACAGTTTTGAATATACTTATGAGTAATTAATGAAATTATTGACAATGTTACTTATAGCATGTTATATACATTAAGGATGTGGAATGGAGAGGAGGAGGAGGAAAATATAAAATATGTATGAATATTTAGGTAGTATGGCTAATTTGAAATGCTTTAGGCTCGTGGACTAAATTGAATAAAAGTAAAACTTTGTGATTAATTTTGTAAAATTGTGAAAATGATCAATTTGCATAAAATGGATTATTTTATTATTTAAAATTGCAAAACTGAATGAAATTATTAATTTAGATTAAGATTGGCTGAAAAATCAATGAAAATAGAAAATTTCCAAAGTGCCCTGAATTTTGATATTTCGCAAATTCAACCGTAAGTTCGTGAACTTAATTAAGTGATATAAGGAAATATAAGTTGATAGTACGTGAAATATTGATATGATAAATTAACTGTTTTATGTTTATAAAGAAACGGCAAGTGAATGATATTTATCACGACATGTAAATATGAGATTATCTTTAATATTATAATACAAGGTAATTAAGTATGATGAAACGAGTAATAAATTCAAGTAAGGCATGTCGATAAAAATAAATATATTTAAGGGACAATATGTTTGATTTTGATTGGTTTCAAATATAAATGCTAAATGAAATAAAATGTCTGATAAATAAATTTGTAATCCGGTAATGCCTCGTACCTTATTCCGGCGTCGAATACGGGTAAGGGGTGTTACACGAGGAGGGGGATGTCATCCAAATTTTAGTAAAGTATGCGATAAAGATCCGAATGATCATTTTGGTATGTGCAGAGTTCATAATTGTCAGATTACTGAGTATATGTGCTCTGGAGAAATAATAAGCTAGGTTTTAAAGTTGCGCTTCAGTCTTGTGTATTACAGCTTAAAGGTTCTTGGCGAGGGGAACTTGAGGATAAATCGATTTATGATTTTGAAGAGTTGGTGGAAACGTTTTAGGAGTGTTGAAAACAACTTCTCCGGGTAAGATTTTCGGGAACGAAAATTCCTAAGGGGGAGAATTGTAACAGCCCGATTTAGGGGGCTAGTCGGAACAGTGATCTCGGGATCACTAATCTGAGGTTAGAGAAATTTATTTTCATGTTATTTTATGTGTTATAACATGTTGATGGAGCTCGAAACTAACTATTATTTCGACAAAGGCAAGCGCACCTATCGAACAGTAGTATAGTTGTGGTGAGTCCCGAATATCGTATCCTCAAGGACCAAAAGTACTAGTAATTACTACCTTTTTACTATCTAGCCTAATAATTAAAGGGAATTTGTTTTTAATCTAAAATTAGCTAACTAATTTAACTAACTATGAACGCGACAGAGAGTAAATTGGGAAAATACTTTTAGACAACTTTATATGAGATAGGAAATACCTAAGGAAGAATCCACCTAGACTTCACTTATTAATTTTGATTCATGCGATTTATTCACGTGGCTTAATCCGTAGAAATCCCTGAATTATATTAATACCTCTTTCGAGGGTACTAACAATTGACTCTATGTTGATTAATTGAAATCTCTTTCTAATTAAAACCCCTATTGTCGCATTAACTCGATCTATAGATTCCCTTATTAGGTTTGACCCTAATCCGGCAGATTTTCATCACCCTATTTCTAGGGTTGTAATTAGCTCCTCTTAATTGTGTTGATCTACTCTTAAACAAGCAGTTTTGCTCCACTGAATAAGCACATTCGATTTTGAATCAATAACCTGAATTATCAAAACAATAATAAGAACTCACAATTAAGAATAAGCACAAGTATTTATCTCATAAATCAAATAATAATAAGATCTGTCTTAGGTTTCATCCCCTCAGGTATTTGAGGGATTTAGTTCATACTAAAAGAGAGAAATATATTAGAATAGGGAAAACAAACAAAACATAATAAAACCCAAAAACTTCTAAAGAACTTGATGGGAGATCCTGAGTCTTGATGGAGATCCTTCCCCTAATCTATTCGCGACGGCTGTCTTGGAGTATTTTCTCCTTCTACTCGGCATCTATTCGACGTCCTGTCGAACTCTCCTTTTAGGTTTCCTCCTAGGGAGTTTTTATAGGCTTCGAGATGCCTTTCTTGGCCCACAAGTATCCTATTCCAAATAGAATTCTTCTTAATTTTGGCAGGGACACGCTCGTGTGACACGCCTCTGGTCGATTGCCCCGGCCGTGTTCGATCCTACTAGTCACACAGGGCCGTGTGGATTTGCCCGTGTACGGTGGTCCAGGCCTTGTAGTCCCATTTTGTCCCTTTTTGGCCCATTTCTCGTTCTTTTCGACTCCCTAAGCTCTCCTGAGAATAAAACATGAAATTAAGATATTAGGAGCATCGAATTCATCAAATTCAATGGAAACTCATCCAAAATTAAGCCAAGTATGGGGTTTAAAATATGTGTAAATTATGGTTTATCAAATACCCCCACACTTAAACTTTTGCTTGTCCTCGAGCAAAATTCTCAACTCACAATTAAAATTAACTTCCTTGATTCATAATCCTTATCAATAATGTTTCACCATAATTCATAGATAATTTATACATTGATAATTTGAACTAAAAGAGTCATAAAGATTCAAACAATTTGAGTCATAAAGATTCAAACAATCTAAGTCATAAATTTTTATAGCACGAAAACATAGGTGTTCCCCCCCACTTAAATTATTACCTCTAATTTTAAAACTGACAAGAATTGACATCCTCACTAAAGATTCACTCAAATCACTCAAGGTGTTTAAGGTTCTAATTAAGCACTCAAAAAGTCAAATATGAAAAGTTAATCCCATAGGCTTGCATGAAAATCAAATCTCCACCACTATAAAATGAGATGATACACAAATCAAAAGGTCTTTAAAGGGTTGTAATGGGGCTTGGGTTAAAGGTGTGGATATAGGTTGAATTAGAAGGTTAGAATTGAGATTGAATAGACAAATTACCTAACTAATAATGAATAATTACATTTAATAACATGAGCTTCTTCTAAAGATGTGAATTTAACTGTTTAAGCTCATAGAACATAGAACTAATGATGAATATACTTTTTTATATAGAATAAGATCACAATAATAAGAAAGAACTTAACCACTGAAATAAAAGTAATAGTTAGGCAACTGATCAACTCAATTCTCGACAAAAGGGATATCAAAAGATTAGGGGAAGTAAATTTGGTTTTAGGGTTAATATTAATGAGTGAGTTAAGAAAAATGGTTTAATAGGATCAAAGGGGTTCACTAGGGGTTAATTATGAAGGTAGGCTTTTTATGGAGTAAGTGGGTTAGAACCTAGGTGCCTTTATCATCTCGGTATATGAAATCAAGAATATGGTCTCGACAAGTATAATCGAAGCAAGTTTTAGAATAACAGATCAATGTTGACACACTCATAATCAATATAGTGAGCAAGAAAAATATATGCTCTAAAAGGCTCAAAGACTCACAAAAATTATGGTTTTTGATGTCAACCTTGCAAATTTGAAACTTCAAAGTAATATTTAAGATTAGGGAAACAACCTAAAAAAATTTAATTACGGAAAATAGACTTATCATGCTTGATTCTCTAATATCTTAAAGTTTAAATCATCAATGCACAATTACTTATAACTTAATCCGAAACATATCAATGAAAATCATAAATAAATGGAAATCTTATTTTAATTAGTAATATGAGAAAAATTACTTTAAGAACAAGACATAATTCAGGGATTTTCTGATAATGAAATCAATAACCTCCCCACACTTAAGATGTACATTGTCCTCAATGTACAAAAATGGATAATAACAATAAAGTTAGAAATCATAAGAGAGGGAGAAAAGTGAAACTTCCTGAATTGTGGATGAAATCCTTAGAAAATAACCAATGATGAACATGATAACTAGGCAGAGGTCAAGGTGGGGGAGAATACTCTAGTGATGTGTTCATTCCTTTAGTGGCACCTTGAACCTTTGTAAACTGCGAAGTCATCAATAAATTTTTATGGAGTTCTATTAGTGGACGTTGTTATATTTACTCGACAATTAGACAGCCGGAGATAAAAGATATCGAACTATACTAATAAAAGTTTTAAACAAGAAAGGTAAAGATTGGAACAAACAAATAAAAATAAAAGTGAAAATAAAAATTAAAATAAAAGTAAAATTAAAATTAAAAATAAAGGGACTCAAAGGTCCTCATCACCGGCCGGATCGCGAGGTGGTGGAGGCGGCGATATGTGAAAATAATGAAAATCTGCTGAAGAGTTGCCTCGATACCATCAATTTTTTGGGCGGTGTCATTAAATTGTTGAGTACAGTAATGCTCGATCCGAGTGAGGCATTCAGAGATGTTTAACATTGAAGCAGCCACATTAACTGGTCGGCGGAGGGGGTGTGGTGCCGAAGATGGCTCCTCGTGCTGTGGAAGGACATCATCAGTAATGTCCTCTGGGTCGTTGGTGGCTTGTGATAGCCTATACTGGGGAGGATCGAACCCACGGCAGCGCTCAATCATCCTCATGTGGAGCATCGTCTGGATGCCCTGTGGGGACATTTGTCCTATCGGGATGAGTGAGGAGGACTGAGCGGCGATGTTGAGGAGCCTAAAATATCGAGCTAGACGTGTGATGTAGGGACCCATGGATATGACCCCTTGCCTATGCTGCTCCTTCTGATGTTGAATGGCGCGAGCTATGAAGTAGGCTAAGTTGAAGACGTGCCCGTTCACCATGCCCCATAGGAAGTAGGCATCGTGAGTGTTGACGACGCTGGTGCTCTCTCGCCTACCTGTCAGTGTATGACCTAAGATGGCGTGTAAGTACCTCAGCGATGGGGCTAGAGCTGTCGCCTTGGAGTGACTGGGGACGTAGGTGGCCGAGCCGGGGGCTAAGGTATTCTAACAGGCAGAGGGGGATTTATGGATGTGGCGGTGAAGGTCCTCAAGATTATTCTCCTCTATGAATTTGTCGGTGTAGAGTCCCAAAGCGGCCCTGAACTGTGAGACACTCAGTTCACGTACAATGCCTCCGAGACAGAATTGGATTGTGCTAGGGTCATCGTGGTACATCATCACCGTCTGAAGGTGAAATGTGGAACAAAGCTCCAAAGTAAGCTCTAGGTATGTGGGCTCGATGATCTCGAAGAATTGCCCCTTTGGGTAGGTAGTCAGGAGGGCCCATACGTCATCGGCTAGTTGGACCTGCTCTAAAGCGGCCCAATCAATGCACCTCCCCACGCCGAGGGGTCGCGCGCGAAGCACCTGAAAAAGGTCCTCCTGGGATTCTAGAGGGAACCGTAGGAATGGATGGTGCACTTCGGCGGAGGCGCTCGAGGAGGTCACATTGGGTCCTTTCTGCTTTTTAGCGGCGGCGACAACGGTCTTTTTCCCACGTAGGGGAGTCATTATGTACCTGGAAATGTACAAAATTCTCAATAAATTACCATCCAAAGTATGTATTATTCTATTATAATCCAAGAAAAATGACATTTTGCTTTAGCAAATCAGTACATATTATTCGTTATTACTAAACAAGGAAGGAATAATAAACTAACAATCAAATATAATGAGATTAGAAAATAGTACTAATATTAAAAAAAATAATCTAAATATGAATGGTAAAGATAAAAAATAGTTATAGATTACAGAAAGAAAAAATAATAACAATGATAATAATGTACTAAAATGGAGGGAAAAAAAGGGAAGGAGACCGATGGAGAGGTGGTGAGAGGAGGCGCACGGTCGTGGTGTTGTTACGCGGGCGTGTCGAGCTCACACGAGCGTGAACTGTGTGTTGTGTGCATAGAAAAGATAGGGGAAAGAGGGAAAAAGAAGAAGGGGGTGGAAAAGGCGGAGTAGTTGTTGATGGTGGTAGCCGGAAAGGTGAGGAGGACGAGGAGGAGTGAGGGGGTGCTTAGGTGAAAAAGGCTAGGGTTTGAGGGGAAAAAGATGAATAGTGAGGGGTTTTATATATGAAGTGGGGTACACAGCTAGGGGCCACGCTCGTGGGGTCTTTATTTAGCCCGTGTGATTCATAAATTTAAGTTTTGGGCGTGTCTGAGCCTTGTCCCACGCACGTCTCTCATGGTCGTGTTGTATGACACGGCCAAATCGCACAGTCGTGTACTTCTTCGTTCACTTCTCCCACGCCTGTGTAGATGGTCATATGCCCGTGTTCGTTAATCAATATTGACCACGGCTTGAAGTATGGACGTGTCACACACCCGTGTCATTTACTCAGTGTCGACCATTGTTTTGAGGCACGGGCGTGTCGCAAGCCCGTGTGATTTACTCAGTATCGACCACGACTGCATCGCACTGCCGTGGCCCTTTTATCACATCCCATGTTGGGGAAAATTTTTTCTTTCTTGGCTCGCACGGCCTCTACCATGCCTATGTCTCTTCCCGTGGTTTTCACACGGTTACGGCCACGCCCATGTGCTATGTCGTGTGGATGAGAAATCCTACGTCTGTTAAATTGGTTAGTTCTTAGTTAGATGCTAAAACCAAAAATATGGATGTTAGTGAGATTAGTGCTCGGGTTGTCTCCTGAGAAGCGCTCGTTTAAAATCTTAAGCTAGACTTACCCTGTTTTCATTCCTAAATGAAGGTTCACGAAGTTGAAGCTCCTTTCTCATATCCCTAAAATCTTCACCATTATAAATTTTTAGTTGCTGGTCGTTTACCTTGAATGTGCCATAAGTCGGATGAGTTACCTCGATTGTGCCATAGGGAAAAATAGTTTTGATTACGAATGGACCTGACCATCTTGATCTCAGCTTTCCAGGAAACAATTTGAGCCTTGAATAGAACTAGATCTCCTACTTCGAATTGCTTCGGTTGCTTTAAACGAGCATCATGACATCGCTTTGTTGCCTCATTATATTGACGTGAGTTCTCGTAGGCATTAGCTCGCCACTTATCTAGCTCGTTCATCTGCATCATTCTTTTCTCACCTGTAAGTTTTAGATCGTAATTTAAGAATTTTATTGCCCAAAATGCTTTGTACTCTAATTCAAATGGTAAATGACAACTTTTTTCGTAGACAAGTCTGTATGGGGATGTTCCTATGGGAGTTTTAAAAGTGGTTCTATAGGCCCATAAAGCATCGTCTACTTTTAATGCCCAATCTTTCCTGTTTGATTCTACAGTTTTCTCTAGAATACGCTTAAGCTCTCGATTTGCTACTCCCACTTGTCCACTAGTTTGAGGGTGATAAGGGGTAGTTGTTCTGTGGTGTACTCCACATTTCCTTAAGACTTTATCAAATTGAGTATTACAAAAATGAGTACCCCTATCACTAATAATTGCTCTGGGTGTTCCAAATTGAGAGAAGAGTTTCTTAAGAAATCTTACTACCACTCTAGCATCATTAGTAGGTAAAGCTTGAGCTTCCACCCATTTTGACATATAATCCACTGCTACTAAGATGTATTTATTTCCAAATGAACTAGGGAATGGCTCCATAAAATAAATACCCCATACATCGAATATTTCACATAATAGCATATATGTTTGAGGCATTTCATTGCATTTAAAGATATTACCTGTTCTCTGACATCTATCACACGAAGCAACATACCTGTTAGCGCCTTTGAACATAGTGGGCCAATAAAAACCTGATTCGAGCGCTTTATGTGCTGTCCTGATCCAGCTGTAATGTCCTCTAAAAGGTCCTGAATGGCAATGTTCTAAGATTTTCCTTGTTTCTACCTTTGTAACACATCTCCGAATTACTTGATCTTGACATATGCGGAAAAGAAAAGGATCCTCCCAAAAATAGTTTTTCACATCAGCAAAGAATCACTTCTTTTGATGACGTGTTAACCTTTTTGGTAGGATGTTAACAGCTAAGTAATTTGCAATGTCTACAAACCAAGGTACCTCAGAGTCAGATATAGCAAATAGTTGTTCTTTAGGAAATGAGTCATTTATCTCACTCTCATCGAGTTCTTTGATAAGTGGATTGTCAAGCCTAGAAAGATGATCTGCCGCAAGATTTTCAGCTCCTTTCTTATCTTGAATTTCCAAATCAAATTCCTGTAAGAGTAAAATCCATCTTATGAGTCGAGATTTTGCATCAGATTTAGTTAAAAAATAACGGAGAGCCGAACGGTTAGTGTAAATGACAACTATAGATAATATCAAATACAGTCTAAATTTATCAAATGCAAAAACCACGGCTAGCAATTCTTTTTCTGTGGTGGTGTAATTTTCTTGTGCGACCGTCAATGTTTTGCTAGCATAATAGATCGGCTGAAAATGCTTGTCTCTTCGCTGTCCCAAAATTGCACCTATTGCAAAGTCACTCGTATCACACATTAGTTCAAAGGGTAAATTCCAATCAGGTGCAATTATAATTGGAGTATTTATCAATTTATTTTTGAGGGTATTAAATGCATTTAAACATTCCTGATCAAAATCGAAAGGCACATCTTTTTCTAGTAGTTTTGTTAAAGGCTTAGCTATTTTAGAAAAGTCCTTAATAAACCTTCTATAAAATCCAGCATGTCCTAAAAAGCTTCAAATAGCCTTAACTGAACTAGGAGGAGGTAATTTTTCTATGGTTTCAATTTTTGCTTTATCAACCTCGATCCCTTTACTAGAAATTTTGTGGCCTATCACAATCCCTTCTCGAACCATAAAGTGACACTTTTCCCAATTAAGCACAGGGTTCATTTCCTCTCATCTCATTAGAACTCGTTTTAAATTTTTAAGGCAAAGATGGAAAGAATTACCAAATATCGAAAAGTCATCCATAAATACCTCCATAAAATCTTCCACGAGTTCATCAAAAATGGCTAGCATGCAGCGCTGAAAAGTAGCAGGAGCATTACATAATCCAAAAGGCATTCTACGATAAGCAAACATACCGTATCAACATGTAAATGTTGTCTTTTCTTGATCCTCAGGAGCTATTGGGATTTGGAAGTAGCTAGAAAGTCCGTCTAGGAAGCAATAGTACATATGCTCAAATAATCTTTCTAATATCTAATCAATAAATGGTAGAGGGAAGTGATCTTTCCTTGTGGCATCATTCAACTTCCTATATTCAATACAGACTCTCCAACCTGTGACTGTTCTTGTAGGAATCAATTCATTCTTTTCGTTAGCTACAACAGTCATGCCTCTTTTCTTTGGAACAACATGCACAGGACTCACCCAAGTACTATCAGAAATAGGATAAATAACTCCAGCATCTAGAAGTTTAATTACCTCAGCTTCAACAACTTCTTTCATGTTGGGATTCAATCGTCTTTGAGGTTACACGCATGGTTTATATTCATCTTCCATTAAAATTTTATGGGTGCAAAACGATGGACTTATCCCTTTAAGTTCAAAAAATTTCCAAGCTATGGCTCTTTTATGCTCCTTTAGTACCTGCAGCAACTCGTCTTTCTCTTTGGGTTCCAGTTCTGAAGAGATGATTACCGGTAGTGTAGAATTATCTCTGAGGAATGCATATTCTAAGTGATTTGGTAACTATTTCAATTCTAATTTAGGTGGTTCTTCAATAGAGGGTTTGTGTTTTAGTTCGTCGTTTATTTCAATGCCCTCGTCTTTCTTTTGTCTAGGAGAAGACGTGTTAGAATTTAACTCATTGGTATCATTGTCTGCCCCCTCAACTTGGGTAAGACACAGTTCTAATGTGTCGTCATGTATGATTTCCTATAAAGAATCTTGAATAAAATGATCAATGGCATCAATAAAATAACAGGGATCATCTTGCTCTCTAGAATATCGCATAGCATCGTAAATTTGAAAAATAATTTCCTCGTCGCCTACCCTTAGCTCAAGTTTACCATCACCTACATCAATAACAACCCTAGTAGTAGCTAAAAAGGGGCGTGCCAAAATTAAAGGTACCTCAACGTCCTCATCCATGTCAAGCACAACAAAATCAACAGGGAATATAAATTTATCAACTTTTACCAGAATATCTTCAATAATCCCCCTAGGATATTTAATAGATCTGTTAGCCAATTGAATACTCATCCTAGTGGGTTTTGGTTCCCCAAGACCAAGCTACTTAAACATTTTATAAGGCATTAAGTTAATATTGGCACCTAAATCAGCTAGTGCTTTCTCAATGTTTAAACTACCAATTAAACAGGGAATAGTGAAACTTCCCGGATCTTTCAATTTGGTTGGTAGCTTATTTTGGAGGATGGCTGAACATTCTTCATTAAGTTCCACGGTTGATATCTCTTCAAATTCCTTTTATTTGTTAGAAGCTCTTTTAGGAATTTTGCGTATGTCGGCATCTGCGAAATAGCTTCAACAAAAGGTAAGTTAATATGTAATTGTTTAAAAAGTTCAAGAAATTTACCGTATTGTACGTCTAAGCGATCTTTCTTCAACTTTGCCAGATATGGGATTGGTGATTTGTATTCTTCACGTACCGGTGTTACATTATCCATTTCCTCACTTTTTTCTTATTAGTTTCTTGTGGCATCTTTTTTTCTGCTTCAACCAATACCTTCCCAATCCTTAATGTTACTGCCTTCACTTGCTCTTGTGGTTTAGGTTCGGTGTTATTAGGTAAACGACCTGGTTGCTTTTCAGAAACTAACTTGGTCAGCTATCCTAGTTGATTTTTTAGCCCTTGAATTAATGTTTGTTGATTATTCAATGCCGTTTCGATATTCTGAAAATGAGTTTCTGACGCTGAAATAAACTTTGCTAGCATATCCTCAAGGTTCGACTTTTTTTCTTGTGGGTAAGGTTGCTGTTGAAAGCCTGGAAGGGGTTGTTGTCTCTGATTTCCTTGGCTACCCCATGAGAATTTGGGATGGTTCCTCCAACTTGGATTATAATTGTTACTATAGGGATTATTCTGAAGTCTAGAATTATTACCGATATAGTTCATCTGTTCGCTTTCTATGCCAGGATTGTAGGGTGGGTACTCTGTATTGATCATCTCTCCTCCGTTTGTATTGCACCGCATCACTGGATGTACCTGCGAAGAACCACACAGACCATCAATCTTTTTATTTAACAATTGTACCTGGTTTGATAGCATGGTTACTGCGTCGAGGTTGAAAACACTGGCGGCTTTTGTTGGCTTTGTCCTCATAACTTGTCACTGATAGTTATTCAGTGACATCTCCTCTATAAACTTATAAGCCACTTCAGGGGTTTTGTTATTCAGTGTTCCACCGGAGGCTGAATCAATCAACTACCTAGTTGAGGGGTTCACACTGTTGTAGAAGGTTTGAACCTGTAGCCACAAAGGTAACCCATGGTGAGGGCACCTTCTCAGTAGATCCTTGTACCTCTCTCATGCATAGTAAAGTGTCTCTAAATCCATCTGCACAAAAGAAGAGATATCATTCCTCAACTTAGCCATTTTAGCCGGCGAAAAATATTTTAACAAAAATTTTTTGGTCATTTGTTCCTATGTAGTGATTGATCCTCGTGGTAACGAGTTCAACCACTGTTTAGCTTTGTTCCTCAATGAAAAGGGAAACAACTAAAGGCAAATGGAATCATCAAAAATGTCATTTATTTTAAAAGTATCACAAAATTCTAAAAAATTCGCTAAGTGATTGTTTGGATCTTCATCCTACAAACCATCAAACTGAACAAATTGCTGTATCATCTGAATTGTGTTAGGTTTCAGTTCAAAATTATTTGCAGCAATAGCAGGTCTAATAATACTTGACTCAGATCTTGTTAAATTAGGTTTAGCGTAATCATACATAGTACGAGGAGCAGGATTTTGATTCACTGGAATTGCGGCAACCATAGGAGGTATCGGATTGTTATCAGCCATCTCTTAGTAGTATCGGTTTCGTCTTCTTGATCTTCTTATGTGTACTGTAAGCTTCGCCTTATTTCTCTCCAGTTTCTGCAAACTGTGCTTTCAATTTCACTGTCAAAAATCAAGGATCCTGACGGGTTTCTTCTAGTCATAAACTAGAGATACCTGTCAGAAACAAAGAAAAGCAAAACTAGCAAGTTAAAATAACAATAAATTGCAAATAAAAAATAAGAATGGCTAAAGTAATAAAAATTTAGCGTTCCTAATATCTTAGTCCCCGGAAACGGCGCCAAAAACTTGATGGAGCTCGAAACTAACTATTATTTCGACAAAGGCAAGCGCACCTATCGAACAGTAGTATAGTTATGGTGAGTTTGGAATATCGTATCCTCAAGGACAAAGAGTACTAGTAATTACTATCTTTTTATTATCTAGCCTAATAATTAAATGGAATTTGTTTTTAATCTAAAATTAACTAACTAATTTAACTAACTATGAACGCAATAGAGAGTAAATTGGGAAAATATTTTTAGACAACTTTATATGAGATAAGCAATACCTAAGGAAGAATCCACCTAGACTTCACTTATTACTTTTGATTCATGCGATTTATTCACTTGGCTTAATCCGTAGAAATCCATGAATTATATTAATACCTCTTTCGAGGCTACTAACAACTGACTCTAGGTTGATTAATTGAAATCTCTTTCTAATTAAAACCCATATTGTCGCATTAACTCGATCTATGGATTCCCTTATTAGGTTTGACCCTAATTCGGTAGATTTTCGTCGCCCTATTTCTAGGGTTGCAATCAACTCCACTTAATTTTGTTGATCTACTCTTAAACAGGGACTTTTGCTCCACTGAATAAGCACATTCGATTTTGAATCAATAACCTGAATTATCAAAACAATAATAAGAACTCACAATTAAGAATAAGCACAAGTATTTATCTCATAAATCAAATAATAATAAGATCTGTCTTAGGTTTCATCCCCTCAGGTATTTGAGGGATTTAGTTCATACTAAAAGAGGGAAACATATTAAAATAGGGAAAACAACAAAACATAAGAAAACCCAAAAACTTTTAAAGAACTTGATGGGAGATCCTCAGTCTTGATGGAGATCCTTCTCCTAAGCTGTTCCTGATGGCTGTCTTAGAGTATTTTCTCCTTCTACTTGGCATCTATTCGATCTCCTATTGAACTCTCCTTTTAGGTTGCCTCTTAGGGTGTTTATATAGGCTTCAAGATGCCTTTCTTGGCCCACAAGTATACTATTCCAAATAGAATTCTTCCTAATTTCGGCAGGGACACGCCCGTGGTCGATAGCCCAGGCCGTGTTCGATCCTGCTAGTCACACACAACTATGTGGATTTGCCCATGTACGGTGATCCAGGCCGTGTAGGCCCATTTTGTCCCTTTTGCCCGTTTCTCGTTCTTTTCGACTTCTTAAGCTCTCTTGAGAATAAAACATGAAATTAAGAGATTAGGAGCATCGAATTCATCAAATTCAATGGAAACACATCCAAACTTAAACCAAGTATGGGGTTTAAAATGTGTTTAAATTATGTTTTATCACATGTTAATAAGGATGCATGGAAATTTTGGTGCTTTAATTTTAGCGATTTCAAGCTTAATCGCTAAAAAGGACTAAATCGCATAAAGTGCAAAAGTTCTATTGTACAAGGTAGAGGTACCTAATAGCCATAGAATGTTAAAGTGGAGGTATTTAAAGTGAAATTAGGCCATTATTAAGAGGTTGGTAGGCCATGTGAACAAGGGAGACAAGAACATTTATGTTTGGTCAATAGTTGGTGATGTTAGTTGACAAAATGAATAAAATAAGATGAAATAAGCCAAGGCTATCATCTTTTCATTTTGTTTTCTTCTCTAACCAAAAATATCAGCAAGCTTAAGCATTTGAAAGCTTGAAAATTTTAGCTACATCTCATCCTTGCAAGTAAGTCCTTTTGATGATGATTTTTGTGTTTTTGGAGTCCCCAAAGCTTAAGCTAGCTAATGAGGGGACTAATTTGCAACATGGTTAAAAGTCTAGGGACTTGTCATGAGAGAATTTATGTTGGTTGCTAAGTTTTTATGGAAGAAAATGAATGTTAGGAAGATGAGAAATAACTTTTGTGAAAGGTGTTGTCATGAAAACACCTAATTGGGACTAAGACGCAAATGTTGTAGTTTGTTTATTAATGCATGAAATAGTTGGAATTGTGGATAGTTGTAAGAGGATTAAATGTTCAGCTAGGCTTTTTTAATAAGAAAATGTGATGAAAAGTGATTTACGAGTCTAGGGGCAAAATCGTAATTTTGCCAAAGTATAAGGGCAAAATAGTCATTTTTTTCCTAAGTGTAGTTTATGATGTGTTATGGTTAATAAGTGATTAAATGAGTAAATTCTATTGTTCTAGATCAAAGAAAACGAGATTCAGACCTAGAACGGGAGAAAAGAGACATATGGACAAATAGGTCCTTTTCTACCATTTCGATATTGAGGTAGTTTGTGTGTAAATGTTGCAATTATGTGCGGGTTATTTAATATTTTAATGTTGTATGGAACATATATTTACTCTATGAATGTATTAAATATGTTTTGACTAGATGTCAAGAGAATTGAATCTAAGAATAATGGGAAATGTGAATAGCATGATATGATGATAGTTAAGGTCTCGTATAAGACCATATTGGAATATGGCCTCGGTGTGAGGTATCGAATAAGACCATGTCAGGGACATGGCATCGATATTATATTTCATGTAAGACCCTATAGGGGGCATGATATCGATGAGATGTTATGTGTATGAGATTCATGAGTATTATTTAACAATTTGAGTGATTCAACAGGTATGTTGAAAATGAGAAAGTACGTGGTTGTACCACGAGAGGTACAGGTATGTGTTAAAGTTAAATTAAGGTGAATTCGGTATATGAGGAACCCATTGTGGTTTAAGTGTAAACAATGCATCTTATATACACATTGTTGTTATTGATTGGTGCATGGCATGATTGAGAACAGGTACGTTTCGAGTGGAATGAATTTGATAGTTATTGTATAGTTTCGTATGAATGACGAAATAGTGATGTAAATGTGTAATAACAAAACATGATGGTGGGTTAAGTGCGATACCACCTTATTACTTACCTACGATGGGTTGTGTGCAATACCATCGTTTAGATTATTATTTGGTGGGCTATGTGCGATACCGCCGTAACCATCTATTTGGTGGGCTATGTATGATACCACCCTATTAAAGATTGACGGTGGGCTAAGTGCGATACCACCTTGTTACTTATCTACGATGGGCTATGTGCAATACCATTGTTTAGATTATTATTTGGTGGGCTATGTGCGATACCACCCTATTAAAGATTGATGGTAGGCTAAGTGTGAAACCACCGAGTGATTTGGCATTGAAGTTGGCTTAGTGATAAATTATGATGTGTTGTATCATGAGAAATTGTGGTGATAAGTGCAGAGAATGTAAATGTATGTTAATGGATGTGAGCATTAACCTCGAGATATGGTTAGAATGTGGTAAGAGACGGAATAAGTAAGCATTATGAATGATTGAATGGGTAACCATGAGTTTAAGAGTAAAACTCATTATAATACCTTGTAATTGAGTATAATCAATGAATATCAATAATTGATTATTATTTGCATATGAACTTACTAAGCATTATTGCTTACTCCTTGTCCTTTTCCATCTCTTATAGGTTAGCTTAACTAGACCGGGTTGGAAATCGCTGGAGATGTTTTCACACTGTCGAGCAGACACTTGGTATGAGGTTTCAATTCCTTTTGAGTTATGGAATGTATAAGGATCTTTTTAAAGTTGATTAAGTCATAGTTGATATAGCCAAATGTGTTGACCTAAGAGAGTTTATGGTTCGGTCGTGTATAGCCATAGATGATGGCTTAAGTCGATTGTAATTATATCAAAAATAGTTCTCCCTTGTGTATGAGATGAAGACTTCATTTTCATGTTTTAAATGTGATAATGTAAGAGTTATAATTGATGGTTGTGAAGTTTATGTGTTGGTGTATGAATGTATGCAAGTGAGGGTGACTAAATGGCTTGGAAAATAGCCTTGAATTGGTCTACACGGGTAGACACACGGGCGTGTGCCTAGGCCATGTGTGACACACGGTCAGTCCATGGGCGTGTACCCAGGCCGTGTGAAGTCTGCACCTAGGATTTGGAATTTAAATCGCCACACGGTGGAAGCGCACAGGCGTGCAACCAGCTGTGTGGATTTATCAGGGGTGACCACGAGCCAGCCACACGGGCGTGTGCTTTGGCCGTGTGCTAATTAAGGGTGGATGTAACACCCCTAACCCGTATCCGTCGCTGAACTAGGGTTACGAGGCATTACCAAACCAAGTACAATCTAGAACAAACATTCATTTCTTTACATGCTTTATATATTAACACATCAATACACTTATCCATTTTTAAAAAAAAAAAATCAAACCTTAACAATCCTATATTCATATCAAAACAAATATTTCTTAAGCTAATTATCGAACACAAACAACTACACAAAATAGTCAAGTAAAGATTTTAAACATTATAGTGATATGCGCATTTAACATTATTATATATGAATCATTTCCAAACTCCAGTAACAATTTAAAACATACTCAAGTTGCATATCAAAAATCATATTTAGACATCATTAGTTCAACCGTACAAGAGTTTTCAATTTGTTCATCAAATAGCCTTAACATTCGTACTATGTTTCTCCATTCAATAATAATAAGCAAATCATACTATTTCATTTGCCGAATATCACATATATCATGTCTAAACATCATTCAATCTAACATTCAAGAAACTAAATAAAATTCGAACCTAAATAACCAAGTATTCAAGCATAATATATGTATATACTTACTTACACAAACGGAATTAAAATAGCCAAATATAATCATGCATTATAAAATTTTAATTCCTATTCTAGCAAGTGACCAAATCAAATACACACATACATGACATAAACCTTACTTAACTAATATATCACATACTATAACTTAAACATGCATCCATCATTTACTTCATTGCCTAAACCGAATATTACACCATGCTTACCATTATTCATTGCCAAAACATATATCCATACACCATAAATATATATACCATGAATTAAACTTATCAGCATGAACTAATTTATAAGTCATTCATGTCATAACCAGTTAAAACATATAAAAAAATACAAGCATATATACATCATGAAATATACTCCCACAATAAGTTAATACTATAACCAAATTCACAAAAGTCCTAAGTATCAAGATTTAGCCATTTTCGCATGGCATAATATATATACAAAACCCAAAACAATCCTTTCAAAATATAGCCCAGCCTATACATGCCATAGTTCCAAAAGTTTAACTTATAAAATACCAAAGTTAGTCGATAGTGTGATAGACTTTGACGATGATCCCCGAGCTCGTAACTATACTTCAAAATCTATAGAACAATACAAATAAACTCACACAATAAGCTATCATAGCTTAGTAAGTTATAAGCAATTTCACAACAACAATGCATTATATCATTGTATTAATAAAATCAAATTAATATAATCACTACCAAGGTTTATAACCATAACTATAATTTATATCACCTTTTGAAAACTTTCACTTTTCATAGCCCAAAGGTCGAACATCCAAGCCTTCAATAATAGATTTCACATGCATATTTTACTTACCGAAGTTATACTTGCATTTCAAACTCATATAAATCACATAATCAAGATCAAAACTAATCAAATGAACTCCTTATACAACATTCTACATGGCCGAATTACATTATATAATTCATATAGCAATCAATGAGATTTTGTAAGCATTTTCCCATATCGACCTATATTAATCGAACTATATATTTAATAAATACATTCCATCCAAACCAAATTGTCACACATGCTTGATTTCAAATAATAACATCTCATAATATCAACTTACCAGATTCAATTCAAAATATAAAAATTAATCGCACACTTAGTGCTCTTTATCCGATTTCGCACACTTAGTGCTCAGAAATTCAATTCGCACACTTAGTGCTCTGTATTTAACAAAATTCGCACACTTAGTGCCAAATGACCGATTTCGCACACTTAGTGCTCGATGCCGAAATTTCTCATTAGTGCATCTCTCAAACTTATTCCTCATTCATACATATACACATAAACTTATAATCAACCATATATATATATATATATATATTTCAAATCAACTCATTCATCTCACAATTTCTTATCACATTCGGCAATATTCATTACATATATATATACACCTCCATTTAAATTACTTACATCATTATAAATGAATTTCAATTCAACTCAATTGCTTAAAAACTTACCTCGAGTATCGACGGACTATATTTTTCGACTATTCAACTAACTTCGCCTTTCCCCGATCCAATCCTGATCCTTTTTGTTCTTGATCTAAATCAATTTCAAATTTAGCTCATTCAAAGATATTTTCATTCAATTTAATCCAAAAACACATAAATGGGTAAATTACTATTTTACCCTTGACATTTTCAATTTTTACAATTTAGTCCCTATTGCACAAAACACAAAATACTCAAAATTTCAAGGTACCCATGTTTGGCCGGATTTCCATAGTGTTCATATAAGCCCATATATTTCATTTATGTCACATTTTGACCCCTCAATTTACAAATTTCACAATTTAATCCTATTTAGACATTTCTATCAAAAATGCCTTAATTAAACTTAACAATCTAACAACCTATATTTATTTTCCATCACTAAACACCAATTTCATCATCAAATTCGAAAATTCCAACTTGGGCTAGCTAGTATTCAAAGCAACAATCTCAAAAACGTAAAAATTATCAAAAACCGAACTCAAATCACTTACCTATTTGAGCTTGTAAGAGCCGAATATTAAAAAGCTTCTTCTCTTTATTCTTTTCTCTTAGTTTCGGCCAAGAACCATGAAAAAGATGAGCACTTTCATCTTTTTATCAAATATATTATTTTTATCATATTAAATTATAACATAATAATATAAAATATAATAAACAATTCAAACTACTATTACATGCATACCAACCGTCCACTATGTTCATTTTATGGCCAATTTGCTACTTTAAACCTCCAGTTTATAAAGACATCATCAATTCGGCACTATCTCATTTAACCCTCAAATTTTTATTTTACGCGATTAAGCCCTTTTTCACAATTAAGCACCAAAACGATCAAATTTTAATACGAAAATTTCACACACACCAATTCACACATAATGAACATAGAAAATAATATTAAAATATTTTTCCAACTCGGATTCATGGTCCCGAAACCACCGTTTCGATTAGGGTCAAAATCAGGATGTTACAATGGATGATGTCATAGTCAGAGAGCTCCACGGGTAGAAGACACGGACGTGTCTAGGCCTTGTGGTTCAAGTTAGTGTTGTCCACGGGTATCGAACATTGGCGTGTGAGATGATACATGGGCGTGTTCCTAGACCAACACGGGCGTGTGGCCCCTGTTTAGGTGAAAATTTTCTAAGTGTTTAAAAAGTTTCGGTTTGGTTCCTCGGTGTCTCGAGTGGGTGTAAAGGGTCTCGTTGACCCATGATAGGGATGTTACGATGGTGAACGAAAAGTCTTAAATTGCAAAAAAAAAATTATAGCCTAAAGTGGAATGACCACAAGTCAAGTCCGGTAATGCCTCATGTCCTGTTCCGGCATAGAATCCGGGTAAGGAGTGTTACATTTAGTGGTCTCGGGTTAGAGCATTGAGAACCTCAGTCTTTTTCAGAATATCTAGCAGATGCGGTAAAACGATCCTAGTATCTCTTTAATTTTTTTGAAGCTGATGATTGGGATTTTCCCATAGATCATTTTTCGAAAACAATTATAACGTCCCTTTGATTGGACCCTCGAGATCCACTGCTAACTTTAGAAACAAGACGGGATTAAATCGGTAGCTCAGAGAATTTTTTGAAAACTTTTAAAAAAATTTCTTATGTATAAAGGTCACACGCCCGTGTAGGTTGTTCGCACGCCCATGTAGGTTGGCCGTGTGGTTCACAAGGCCAAGTGATATGTCACACGGTCGTGTCTATAGCCCATGTAACTCTCTGACTTGCAAGTATTAAGGTGCAGTTTTCACATGGCCAAGCCAAACGCCCATGTGCTAGGCCGTGTTGTCAATTTATTTTTTAAAAATTAAGTGCAGGTTTCATACGACCATGACATACGCCCATGTTCAAGGCCGTGTCACCCACACGGCTGAGACAAACGCCCGTGTCTCTGCCAGTGTGCTCAATTCTGAGCATTATGTTTTGCAAATTTGAAATATAGAGGACACACAGCCAGACCACATGCCCGTGAACCAGGCTGTATGTCACACACAACCTAGACACACGCCCGTGTGTCTATCTGTGTGGATAAAATAAGACCATTTCCTAGCCTCATTTCTCACCTAAATTTACCATTTTCCTGCACCAATACTTACAAGTATAATCCAACCAATTACAAGTATAATTTAATCCAATTTCTATCATCCAAATTGATACATTTCATCATGTATATATGTTTAATGACTTACCTTTATGTAACTTACATATTGTGCAAAATTAGATATTCATACTTATCATTTTAGTTGTTGTAATAATTCAACCATATCATATATCAAACATAAGTTTATTAGTCATTCCAATGGCTAAATTTCATCCATCGTTTACATACCATTATTTAATTTAGTTAGCCTACACATGCCATTATCAAAACAAGATTATCATTTATACCAAAACAACAGGTTGATAGTGTGATGGTTTGCTCCGACCAATCTCCAACCTTCATGAGCTTTGAGCACTATAAAATAGGGAAATAAAAACCTAGTAAGCATATTATGCTTAGTAAGCTCGTATAACAGAAATTAAACTTACCTATTACATTCAATATATTAACCATATAATACATACTTTCCATCAATTTAGCAATTTGCCTATTCACACACACTCAGCCCACATGTTAGTCACAAATATACCAATATGCATAGATGAGCTCATCATGCATATTCAGATTCCATCTCGTGTTTCTCATGTCATATATGTATTTTATTCTTTGAATTATTGAATTTACGATGGATATTTCAAGTAGTACACTCGAGGTGTACAATTTTATTATCCGTCAATTCATGTACAATAGTATCTTATAAGTACACACTCGAGCCACATATCACACAGCAAAATTACCAGTCCAAGCTAAATTCTAGCTGTAATATATCCTTCAAGGGCTTTGTAGGAATACCAGTCCAGACTAAATCCTTTATATGACAAAGAATTCCCTATAGAGTCCAATCTGGATTACCAGTCCAGGCTAAATCCTAATTGAAACATATACTCGAGAGGCTCATTTCGGATTACTCGTTCGGGCTAAATCTATTCTGCAACACATGCAGTTTTATCAAGGAAATCACCTTTATCCATCGGAATTCAATATTCATACGAAATTTAACCCTTTTCAATAAATTTCTAACATAGACCATTTCTTCCACTGCAATTTCCATACATTTCATATATACAATCTTATATAACATATTCAATATAATATAGAATTCAAAACAACACATTTCTATGCTCATTTAAGTTATACTAACTTACCTCGATATTTGTTCGTATTTGAAAATCTACTAATCCGAGACTTTATCTTTTCCTCGATCTAACTCTTTGCTTGACTTTTCTGGATCTATATAAATGAATTTAATCATCATTCCAATCCTTTTCATATTCAATTGAACTCAATTTACATTCTAGGCAAAAGTACCATTTTGCCCCATACTTCTCAAAAATTCCAATTTCGTCCCTAGGCTCGGAAATTGAAATTCATGCAATTTAATCCTTATTCCAAGCCTAACTAATATTCTAATATAACTTTTACAGCACATGTATTCTCTAAATTTCATAATTTTCCATGCGTTTTACCATTTTTCAATTTAGTCCTTAAATTAAGTTTCCATTATATTTCACTTTGTAGAAGTTGTTTATCTATCAACAACTTTTCATTTTCTACCATAAAATTCTAAATTTCAGCATATTCATCCATGGAAAAATTTTCATACTTTGATATCTTTTCAAATTAACCCCCCAAATAGAGAAATTAAACTTTCCCGATCTAAAAATATAAAAATCATTAAAAATGGAACATGAAACTTACCAATTTATACCTCGAAAGCTTCTTTTCTCTCTCCTAGGGTTTTCATGTATTTTAGGGAAGAAGATGATATGAAAATGTTTTCTTTTTCATTTAATTTAATTATCATCTATCAACTTTCCTTCTTTCCAATTTAGTCCTTAACCTTTTCTAATTTTTCCAAGGATGATTCACCAAAAATATCTACATAATTTTCCTCAATGGTCTAATTTCCATATAAGGACCTCACATTTTGAATTCCATAGCTATTTAATCCTTATAGCTACTAAAATTCAACTTTGACATTTTATGCAATTTAGTCCTTTCCACAATTAGACACGTAATTGATAAAATTTTCTTATCAAAATTTTTATATAGCCTTTCTATCATATCACTAATCATATTATGAAATTAAAATAATTTATTTTTCTAACTCAGATTTGTGGTCCCGAAATCACTGTTTCAATTTCACTGAAATTGGGTTGTTACAACATGCCTTGTTGGGTGTGAAAAATGGCTTATCAAATAGCTTATTTTCGTCCACACCAGCGTTTGTCTCAGCCGTGTGTGACATATGGCCAGGTGACATGGCCGTATGTCCCCTGTATCTTTTAAAAAGAATGCAAGTCAATGAGTTACACAGCCTTAGACACGGGCGTGTCTCTTAACCATGTGAGTCACATGGCCGTGTGACCCCTGCAGTGTTGAAAATATAAAATGTTTTCGAAAAAATTTCTGAGTTTCCAATTTAGTCTCGATTTGTTTCTAATGTGTATTTTTGGTCTCGAGAGCTTGTATAAGGGACAATATGTTTAATTTTGATTAGTTTCTTATATTATGTGATCTGAAATGTTTGAAATTTCTATCTATTTGTTCTGTAAGCTCCGATAATGCTCCGTAACCCTGTTCCGACCACGGACTCGGGTTAGGGGTGTTATATGGGTATATATAAAGACCTACTTTGTAAGTTTTATTTTCACAAGGGGGCAAAAAGTACTTCTAACTAGAAACGTTTTCATTATTTCGACTTAGTCTTATAATTTTTCCAAAAAAAAAAAAACCTAATCCAATAATTTTAATAATAGTGTTTTTTTTATAAATTCAATCATTTTAATCACCTAATCTTACTATTAAACATGGATAATTATATTTTAAATAAAACTATTATGAAGATTTTTATATTAGAAGTCAAATTGCATTTTATTCTCTATTCAAATTATAAGTAAATTAGTCATTGTATGTTAGATTAAAGAATAAAATAGTCATTTCTGTTAAAAATTTCATCTATTTATATTGTTAAAAACTAAACCTGAAAAGTGGGAGGATTTGAGCAAAAATATAGACCCGATAAATGGACTTGGGCAAAAAAATAAGGCCTGTTTAGAAAACAGGTCAGGCCTCGTGTAAGCTTTTTTGGCCTGGGTCTGACGCGAATATGCAAAAAAAAAAAAAAAAATTGTTGTTTTGTCACTATTTTGCTGCCATTTCACTAATTATATTGTATCTATTTTGTCATTTTATTTGGATATTATGTAACTATTGTTTTATTATTAATTTTGCTACTATTTCAGAGATATTTGCTTGAGTTGCACATATCTTAATGTTATTTTAGTATAAAGATTTTTTTTAATTTATTTTCAATTTGTTGGGAAACTTTTATTTTAATATTATTAGTGTATTTGATGTATTATATTTTTAAAAGTTATTTATATATAAAAAATAAATACAGGCGGGCTGAACCAAGCTCGGGTTTTAACTTTTTTATCCAGGCCAAGCCCGGGCCTAAAATTTTATTATGATCTGGCCCGCCCATGATCACCTCTATTAAAAACTAGAGCAGTTGATGAAATAACTCAACAATGATGTGACGTACCATATGTACATCATACCGACAAAAATGGATCAAATTTTAATAGTAAAAATAGATAAAATTTTTAACAAAATGATCAATTTACACTTTAATTTAACGATAATAATATTTTTAAGTAAATGACATAAATACAATCAAACTCCTAATATATGAGTCTCTACACCACTTTTACCTCGTTTTGGTAAAATTAGAACACAGACATTTAAAAAAATAAAACATATATGAGACAAGTAGCAATAATATAATTTCGTTCGTTGAATTAAAATTTCATCCCACAATATTTTGGCTTTCTGCAAAATTTTCATCAGTATCTCAATAAAATTAATTAAGGGATGGAAATAAAATTATAATTTTTCGAAAGTTAGAATTAATTTTTTTTTATTAAGAAAATTTAGATTTGCAACTTAAGCAACTTTGTATGTAAGCTTTATATCGTATAATACGTATTGATTACAATATATGCTTTGCTTTATTGTTTCCGAAGGGAGGACAACAATATGAAGGCTGCTTTATGATTATAATAAGATCGCTTGCATTTGATAAATGATAAATTTAAACACGATTTTAGGATAATTAATTGGTATATTATAACATGATTGTAGTATAATTTGATAAAACAATCGTGGAGTTAATGTATTAGCAGATATACATTAAATTAAAGAACCAATTGGTCATTCTGTTAAAAATTCTATCCATTTTTATTGTTAAAAACTAATCATTACATGAGGTATACGTGGCAGACCAAACCAGACCAATTTTTAACATGGCTCCTCCGCAAAGTTCGTCCACAAAGGGTGAGCCAGGACCTAAGATCAGGCCGAAAGGCATAATCGTTGGACAACAAATGAATATTCTTGTACTACCCTTTATTGGTCCCAAGGGACGAAAGAGGCTAGGTTAGTCGAAAGATGGTTATCAGTTCAAGAACGCAAGGTGCCCCTGCTTTTTCAGGGTAAGAAGGGGTAGAGAAAATGCCATGAGCCAATGTTCAAGTACCAGTTCATCTTCGGCGCAAGAGCGCTTGATCAATGAGATATTATGCACTCTTTCAAGGGTGGCTGCTTCTAAGCAAATCTCCTGGCTATCTCTACACCCCTACCTTCTTTATCTGAACGGTCATTTTGGCACCTTAGCTGGTGATCCAGGCTATTTTTTCTTTCGACGATGAAGCTTATCCCTCATCGTCTCACCGACTAACCTCGACCCTTATTATTTTGAGGTCATATCTAGTATTCAGAGTTTGTCTCGATTTGGTACTGCTATCGCGGCCCGCATCGAAACAGTGTTATGGATGAAATTTTAACAAAAAAAGATCAATTTTCTTTTTGATTCAATGTACAAAGATTAATTTACCTTTTTTTGAGTAAAAAAAAAATACAATTTTACTCCTAGTACAAAAGTCTCCATAGTACTTTTACCAGGATAATTTTATTATATATATTATAATAAAAAGTTAAATAAAACATGAGTTCAAATTTTAGAGATGAGATTATTAAGATAAATACAAAAAATAAAAATAAAATAAGTTAAGAGTCGTTATAGGGTTTGGTGTTGAAGTTATATATATATATATAAACAGTGAAGTAGATAAGAATGAAACGCCGTAGTTGACCAAGCAATTTGGACTTCATAATTCAAATAGACCATTAAAAAAAGAAAGAAATAGTATATAAGTTAAAACAAAAATGTGCCCTACAAGACGAAACTTAAACATTTTTCATTGAAATTTTTCTTTATTTTTTTTCGTTTTCACTTTATTTTCGAAACCATGCATGCATATATATTTTCTACTGTCCCTATCCTTATAATGGTCCAACTATCCTTTACGGCTATACCACTTTTCTCTTTATGTTTTTTTAGATTTAAGCTTACCTTTATTTTTTAAAAATAATGTTAATAAATAACTATTGAATCCTAATTTGATTGGTATGGATATTGTTGTCAATGCAGGAGGACGTGAGTTCGAGTGTGCTGATGTGCGTTATCTTTCAATTTATGGGTTGAGGAGGGGTCATAGGTAGTTTTAGATATTATGTGCCCTTTTAAGGGATGAACGCATATTCAAATTACCTTGGAAATGATATTGCTATCCATGAACCCCACATATTGACCATAAAACGAACATGAAGAATGATAAAAAAAAATAATATTATCAAATTTCAAGAGTTTTGGAAAAGAAAAACTATTAATTTTTTGAAGTTACTTTGAAGTGTGTCATTAGTTTAAAGTATCATGTTTCATATTTGTTATACCTCCTACAAGAGAGGACACATGACAAGTTGAAAGACCATCGAAGGGATGAACTCCACTGCTATAATTTCGGAAGGTCGTTGGAACCCTCACCTCCCATTCCTTGAGCCTCCCAGACTTTTGGATAAAAATGTGATCTTCTTCGTCACCAAACCTCACATGGGTTCAGCTACTCTGTACCATCAAATCAGAATGAATGACAAGATTTGTCCTATTACAAACATCCTAGTCCCATTGAAGACATCTGCCTCATGTGTTCCGTAATGATGGTTAGATGGCGAGTTCAACATGCTAACACCATCTTACATGGGATCTCCGCCTATAAATACCTCCAATAATGATAGAGAAGGGATAGATTCTCAAGTATACAAAGCCTATACTTTAACTTTGAGTACTTAGTCCTTGCGTTCTCTCCACCTTCACTTCTTATAATCTCCAGATCTCTGCCTCGACTGGATGAACCAACCACCGTAACCACTACCTCATCTTCCTCCTAATTCTTTCCTCGTTGTATCACTGAATCATGTTGGAAAATATGGACATCACATATATAATAATGGTAATTACATGTTATAATTTACTATCATGATAGGTTAGCCCGAATTAAAAGTGATCTTATTTGGTTAGAATTTTATTGGGCTTTAATTATTAAATAAAGTATGGGTTAAATATGTATAGATACTCTTCTAATTAAATTCTAATTAATGATGGGCTAATTAGAATTTGATTAGAACTAATATGCCAAGGTTATAAATATTAGGGTTATGGTCCCTAAATTATACACAAGATATCTTTTCTAATATCCCTCATTAGGAAAGAGAGAGCATGTATTCTCTGAATTTCTTGTGTGCTAATTTAGAAGATCAAATTCCCAAGATTTGGTAAAACTTCAAGGAATTCATGGATTCAGGTACGCTTGGATTCAGGTACGCTTCCGCATTTAGTTTTATTCTTCATTTATTCTTCATTTATTCTTGATGATTTAACATGATAGATCCTAGTTTATTAAGTTTTATTTTAGATTTATTTTACACATCTAACAAGTGGTATCAGAGTCTTGTCATGTTGAATAATTGAGAATGAATTGATTCTTTATTATTTTTGGATTGATTCTTTTTTTTTTAATTTTATGGATTTGATATTTTAATTATATATTATGTTGAATCGTTGATATTCCTGATAAATTTTTAGGTTTTGATTCTTTCAATAAACTTTTAAGGTTTTAATTTTCATATAACTGGAAAGATTTACAGTTTTAATTAAGAATTAAAAAAAAACTGAGGATTTTATGTTGTTTATACAGTTTTAATAAATATTTAAAAAGCTGTGTAGGTTTCGGTTCATTAGAAACTTTTTATGATATATATTTGATTATATCAATAGATGGATTGTTAATCGCTAATCACTTGTTTTACAGTTATATATATATATTGTTTTGGAGACACTTTAGTAATTATGTTCAGGATTTTACATAATGATATATGGTTGGTAAAAAAAATTACTTCAGGTAAAGTGTCTCTTATATACCGGTTGTTTATCAATGAATTCATTATATATGTTGAATCCTTAAGATTGATGGTAATATTTGTTAGTTTTAATTTTATTTTTATCGATTCAATTTTAGGGTTTCATTATAATCGTTTTTTAATTCAAATCCGGTTCAACAATTGTACAATTGAATTCAATTTTTATAATCATTAATTCTTGAATTCAATATATAGTTGATAGAATATATTATTTATTATTGAGTTTATATGCTTATTCTTCTCATACTATTCAGTTTAAGCATATATTTTAAATTTGGATTTACTTGGGATATGTAAGACAAGTCGATCATGGTTATATTTTTATGGTTTAATTATGATGAAATTCGATTTTGATGCAAATTGATGTTAATCATATATGTGTTTAAATAATTTGGTTTTTTAAGTTTGGTTCTATAATATTAAGTTTTGACATCTTATGGTTCCAAATATTTGGTTAAATTATGATGATTTATTGTATGAATTGTGAGATATGCCAACTATTATGATTTTGGTTTTTGAGATGTATTGGCTTAAAAATATTTTCAAGTATTCATGTGAATATCTGTTTAACCATAAATAACTTTGAATTTACATGGTAAATTCAGGGTAAGTTTTCCTATTTGATTATGAATACATGTATATGCGTGAATTACTTTGGTGTTTTTATCTATGCCAAAATTATGAATACATGTGCTTGTTAATTATTTGGCTTTGAACCACTACATTATTTCTATTTGGTTTTGATATATATGGTTTTGGAACAAAAAAATAGTTAAAATTTAACGTTTTCGGTTTTTTATTACATTATTAAGACAACCTTATTTTGGGTTATTTCAGAGTTTATAAAGCAATAAAAAAAATAGTTTTGACATTTGACTATTGGGGAAATTTTAATTTTTGAATATTGGTATGTTTACATATTTTAAAATAACTTAATTGAAGTAATAAGTTACCAAAGTGATTTTTTTTTTTTTGTATAAATTATTTTGTTTTAAAATATAAAAGGTTGTGTGCATGTAACATAAGTTATGTTAATATTGATCGGCCCAAATGAAGGTTAATAATATTACATGTGCAATTATGGTAATAAACATGTGACAATTATTCGGTTTTACATGTGAGCAATAAATTGGCCCAAAAGAAGATTTATGATTAAACATGTTTTTATTGTCAATGTTTGATTATTACATCAATATATCACTTACAAGTTAATATTTTGTCCAAAGATAAAATATTAATTGAGTGTTTGATATCTTGGGATGAGGTTTACCTTTATTCAAATTATTTTGGTTTAAATTTGAAGTCTTATGTGAGGTTATTTATGGTTTATGATTTATTCATCTATTATTATGTTTGTCAACATCATTGTATGTTGTTTTGGGATAAATATATATACATATATATACTATTATCTTTTAATTTGATTGAAAGATGAAATTAAAAGAGATATTTTGAAACAAACAAATTCATATTTTGGCTTTTAATTAAGAATGTCTAATATTTTAAATAGATTAGTTGAAACAAAATGCCGCCAAAGTGACCTCTTTTGTGTAGACTAGTTTATTTGAAATATCAAGATGATTATATGTTTTTGCGATTCATGCGTTTATTAATTGACCCAAAGGTAAGTTAATATTTGGCAGAATTTCAACGACATCTGTGGTGATAAATGTGTGACAATTATAAGGTATTTTATGTGAGCAATAAGTTAGTCCAAAGATTAATTAATTGTTTAACATAATTTATTGTCAATGTTTGATTGCTACAACAAGAGTACCGCTTACTGTTAATATTACTGTCCAAAGACTTGATATTAGTGTTGTGTTTGGTATCTTGAGATGGGATTAGCCATTATCCTGAATTTATTGTTTACTTATGAATATTGATGTGAGCTTATTTTTATTTATTTTTTGTTCTATATTCAGCTAATTCATATTCTACTGCTACAATATCTGCTAATATAAATTCTATACCCATGCTTAAAGGGACTAATTTCAATGAATGGAAAAGGCACTTATTTATAGTGCTTGGCTGTATGAACATAGACCTTGCACTAAGGGAAGAACAACTCGCACCTCTCACAGCGGAAAGCACCCCTATATTAAAAGGGATTTTGAAAGGTGGGATCGTTCAAATTGCAAGAGTCTAATGATCATGAGGCACAGCATTTCAGAAGCCTTTAGGGGCATAGAATCTGAAAAGATTACTCTGGCCAAAGTTTCCTTGACGAAATTAAGAAATGTTTTGCTAAAAACAATAAGGTTGAAATGACATCACTTCTGACTTCTTTGATGTCCTTAAAGTTAAGGGTTAAGGAAATTCTGAGCGATTTAAGGGCTATGAGTTTTATGATCCCATAATAAGGAATATTTTTGAGACGGGAACTATAACATTTTTTGAGGATGTTGAGTTTGGAGGGGAGAAATAAGGTTAGAGGCATTGCTTTTGAGGAGGAATTGGATTCTAACTCAGTTCCTACTATCACTTTTGACGATGTTTGGGTTCTTATACCTATCATTGATCAAGAAATGAATCCAGAACCTTTGTAAGACAATGTTGAACAACTCCCCATTTAAAATGAGATAATTGTTCCAGAAGAACAAATTCAACAAACTTAAGAACAAATGCCATTAAGGAGGTCCACAAGAGAAAGAAGAAATGCTATTCCAGATGGTTATGTTGTATTTCTCCAAGAACATGAGGATGATAATGGAATGATGAAAGATGATCTAATCCACTTTCATCAGACCATGAAAAGTTCTAATTCTCGAAAATGAATTGATTCCATGAAAGATGAGTATAAGTTTATGCGAGACAATAAAGTTTGGGAACTTGTCCCATTACCTGAAGGTGCAAAACTAATTGGTTGTAAATGGATATTTAAAATCAAGAGGGATGCAAATGGTAATGTGGAGAGGTATAAGGTGCGTCTTGTAGCTAAAGGATATATTCAGAAAGAAGGTGTTGATTTTACAGAGACTTTCTTTCCAGTTTCATCGAAAGACTCTTTTAGGATAATCATGGCACTTGTTGCTCATTTTGATCTTGAGTTACATCAATGGATGTTAATACTGCGTTTCTTAATGGCGACATTGAAGAAACAATTTATATGGTGCAACCAGAAAATTTTGAGTCGAAAGACTCAAAGAATATGGTTTGCAAATTGACAAAATCCATCTATGGACTCAAACAAGCTTCCCGTCAATGGTACCATAAGTTTCATCAAATAATTGTTTCGTTTGGTTTTTAGATGAATATTGTTGATGATTGTGTGTATCACAAATTCAATGGGAGTAAGTATATATTTCTAGTTTTATATGTTAATGACATATTGCTTGTTAATAATAAGTATAGCCTCAATCAATACCCTAAGAATGATTTTGAAATTACAAAATGCATTAGATTTTTAAAATTTTAGCAGTGGAAAGCCTAATGTACGTTCAGGTTTGTATACATTGGAATATTGTGTACACTATTGGGATGTTAGGCAGATATTTTAAGCAACCCTGATTTGGACCATTGGATAGCATCCAAGAGAGTTATAAGGTATTTTCAAAGAACAAAAGATTACATGCTCACATATCGAGGGTCTAATCAGTTAGAGATCATCAGGTATATAGACTCCGATTTTGATGGAATATGGATATAAGATTTTTTCCACTAAGGTGCAAATTGTGAAAACAAATTGCAATATTTTATTCCAGTAGCAACAGGAGCACATCAAAGTAAAAACACATAGACTTTAAGTTCCTGGTTGTTAAAGTAAAAGTTCAGAGTGGTTAGGTGCTTATAAAGCATATTAGGACAAATTCCATGATTGCGGATCCGCTTACTAAGGAACTACACCAAAGGTTTGATAAGAGCACATTGCTCATGTAGGTGTAATGTCATTTAAAGGATATTTGGTTTTAGTGGGAGTTTGTATTTTTAAATACTTTTATGTTATAGACTCATTTTCAATTATTTCAGTTTAAAGATATTAAGTTTATTTTCTGCAAAAGTAAAGTTTATTTGGTTTATTCACACTTTGATTTTGGTAAGGTTTGATCTCACTAAGGAGGACCAGTTAGAAATAGACATGTTTAGATCATATTTCATGTAATTTCCATGCTACACATCCATACTTGATCTATGTCATTTGGTTGTGTTAATATACGTGATCATGGATGGATTTAGTTACGATATATGTAACGAAAGTTGCCTTGGTTCTATGTTAACATAATTAATGGACGAGATTGTTCGGAATACCTTTTGGATATGATAGTAAAATTTTGAGCTCATAAGGTTATATAATGACATGTAATTATAGAGTAATTAGTATATATATATGTGGTCCAAGTGGGAGATTATTGGAAAATATGGACATCACATATATAATAAGGGTAATTACATGTTATTATTTACTATCATGATAGGTTAGCCCGAATTAAAAGTGATCTTATTTGGTTAGAATTTTATTGGGCTTTAATTATTAAATAAAGTATGGGTTAAATATGTGTAGATACTCTTCTAATTAAATTCTAATTAATGATGAGCTAATTAGAATTTGATTAGAACTAATATGCCAAGGTTATAAATATTAGGGTTATGGTCCCCAAATTATACACAAGATATCTTTTCTAATATCCCATCATTAGGAAAAAGAGAGCATGTATTCTCTGAATTTCTTGTGTGCTAATTTGGAAGATCAAATCTCCAAGATTTGGTAAAACTTCAACGAATTCATGGATTCAAGTACGCTTCCGCATTTAGTTTTATTCTTCATTTATTCTTGATGATTTGACATGATAAATCCTAGTTTATTAAGTTTTATTTTAGATTTATTTTACAAATCTAACAAATCAATAATATTCATTTAGCCAACCGGAACAAGAACAAAAAAATCAAACAATTGCATTTAACTTGTAAATAAAGTATGAAACTTGGTGGGATTAAATGTAAAAGTTAAAGTTTTTCAAAATTATAATGAGTCGAATAAATATGTGTTGTATTTAAAATTACCACATCATATATTACAATGAGACAGATAAATATGTCATACTATTTAATGACCGATTCAGATTATTTTAAAGTTTAACCGGTGATGTTAAGATTTGTTGTAATATTAATTCTAATTATATTCGATTTTGAATAGGTGTGAATTTATATTTGTAAGTTATTTTTTAAAAATACAAAAATCAAATCATTAATCAATAGGAGATTATTAAGCTCTCTTTTTTTGTCCTTTATATTTTTATGTTTTTTCCCTTTCACGGTCAGCTTTGATGCATTGTTCCACTTTAGAATGATGTACGGCGTTACTTGTCGTGTTTTGTCCACTTGGCAGGAGGACCCACTACTTTAGAGTGGGCCCCACGTATATACCACTTGTAATCTATGAATTCTACGGTAAAGTACCACATTTATGTACGAACTCAGACCGGCTGCCTAATATTTTTTTTTATGGTTAAATTCCACTCATGGTCATTCAATTATTAGTAACTTTACATTTTAGTAACCCCATTATGTAAAGTTATAATTTAATCATTGAATTATTTGGAATTGATCATTTAAGTCACTACATCGTAAGATTACTCACGGACATCAACGTGAACCATTAGTTCACTATTTCTCAAATACACTTTTCATTTTGCTCACGTAGTCACATTGACATCGTTGGCAACTTTTCGTGATTCCACCTTTCTGGAAAAATCATTAAATTATTCAAAATTATGAGTAAGTTCTCATGTTGATCAGTGATCAGATTGACAACATTAGGAAGTTAACGAATGGATGACTTAAATGATTAATTTCGAATAATTAAGTGACCAAATTGTAACATTTTATAATTGACTGATTAAAATGTAAATTTATTGTTAGTTGAGTGACCATGGTGTGGTTTACTTTTTTAGGTCAAAATTTTCTATTACCCCTTGTACTTTGCATAAGTTATGGATTTAGTCCTTATAATTTAATCTGGTAAATTTTAGTCCTTGTACTTTTTAAATTTTAAATTCCATTAATGAACTGGTTAAATCCATTTGATTAAATTATCCTATTAGTGTTATACCATGCAGGAAGTTGTAGATTTAATCCATGTCCTCAAGTTGTAGATTAAATTTTAGTCTTAATACAAAATGATAACCGTTAAATCCAAAAACTAACTTTTTTTGTGAGTAATAGCAAACTAACATGACATTACTCGTATGATAATATATTTGTCACATTTTTTTGAAATAACAAAACTTTAATAAATTTAATAGTTACCATTTGGTTATGACTGAAATTCTAAAATTTGAAAAATACAAGATCTAAAACTAATCAAAATAAAGTACAGATATTAAATCCACAACTTACATATAGTATAAGGACTAATAGTCGAATTTAACCCTTCTTTTTTTAGTTTATTCACCACTCTCATCTATTTAAACCACAACTCCGCCTCTTAACAAGTTTCAAACTCTCTAGTGTCACCCCATCTCGAAACCCTATTTCCTCCATTTTTGACCCTTCCATAGCTCTTATAATTACATCCCTAATTCCCCCTCCTTTATTTTTCTTGGTTCATCTTCATGTTCTACATCTACCCAAGGTTTTAGTGTAGTTCTTGAGGCGGCCTATAAAGATTACAAAATAATAATAATTAGCAGGCTACTTTATATATAGTAATGAAATACTCAGTTGCAGAGTAAGGGTTCTTCTTGTTACTAATTACTAAACTAAGCTTTTTAATTCCATGAGAAAGATAAGAGGATTCAAGATCGGAAAACGGGTTATCCGATTTTCAAAGTGGGCCATCGGCAAAGCTCGGAGGAAACCATATGGATACCGTCGTTTAAAACAGGAAGGACTGTTTAGCAAATCAAACTCTTTGTCCAAGTTCATCAACTGGGGTCGCCGGTTGAAAAACGGGGCTAAATCTATATGTTCGGTGAAACTCGGGTCGGGTTATGGACCCATAGAGGAAAAACCGATTGAAGTTCCGAAAGGTCATTTGGCCGTCTACATCGGTCGAAGAAACGGCGGCGATTTTCATAGAGTGTTGGTTCCGGTTATTTATTTTAATCACCCTTTGTTCGGCGAGCTATTAAGAGAAGCTGAAAAGGAGTATGGGTTTTGTCACCAAGGTGGAATCACGATTCCCTGTGGGTTCTCGGAATTTGAGAAGGTTCAGACTCGGATCGCCGCCGGAACCGTCGGAAGGAAAGCCGTTTGGAAGCGTCACTATTGAGAGGCTGCCGCCCCCGACGTTGGTAGTGGTAAATGTAGTCGATAATTAATTCTGGTCAATGGATTGTGATAATGATGTTTTCGTATACTAAACATTTTCGATGGTGTAATGAATTTTCAGGTGTACATTATACAAAGGTTAAAATATGCCATTCGTCCCTATATTCTTTACAAATTTAAAATTTAATCTCAATACTTTTAGGAATTTAATTTCTCTACTTTTAAATTTTAAAATTCAGATTCAATTATTAATACTGCTAAATTTATTGATGTGACATTTAAAATAAAAAAATATTCACTTAGTAGTAATGTAACTAAAAAATAAAACTTTGTAAACTTGAATTTAACAAAATAATTTTAACAGTTAAATTTAAATTTTGAAATATATAAAATAGAGAAATTAAATTTTTAAAAATAAAAGTATAAGGCCTAAAATCTAAATTCACGAAAAATAGTGCTATATTTTAACTTTATAGAAAATACTTTTCTTTAAAAATGAGTAATTCATTTTAAATGTAATATATGATATTATATAAACAATTATTTATGTGGAAAATACGACTAATAATTGTGATTGATTGTGATTTTGATAATAAGTATATGATTATAATTTGCTATGGTATCCTTTTCCTTCTCAAACTTTTTCTACAAACTTTAGCCAATAGTTAATAACATAGATTTAAAATGATTAAACAAGTTGCATGATATTTGTATAAAGGTTACCTCTTGATATGATATTTTTATATTTAAAGGTATAAAATTTAAATTTTTGTTACAAAGAGGAGGGATGGCATAATTTGAATTACTCGATGGGTGTCGAAATGATTTACTTTGGATGGATATTTTCTTTTTTGAAAAGTGGATACAGAGCAAGATGGGTAGATTTTTTTTTTTGGACAATGTATATGAAATGGTTACGGTAATTATTTGCTCCTACCGTTCCACCCCCACTCCAGTACATGAAATTATCATTTTATATTTATATGTAATTATCAAAAGGGTAAAAATGTAATAAAATATTGTAAAAATTCATATATTTTATGTTTAAATTTTTTTTTGAAAAATTATGTCTAAATATTTACTTGACTTAAAAATATTGACAATATTAAAGACAAATAGCAAAAATTAAATTGAAGTGGGATGTATGCATCCAACATCCATGGAGTTGTTAGTGATTTTCAAGATTATATATCCATAGTGGAGTGGGGTAAGTGATGGAGTAGGCCAATTGTGGAAAGACGATGAATTTAGCAACAGCCGCTTCCGACCTGTTCAATTGCCATCCCTAGCAACGAGGTATTGTTAGCAAAAGCTAAAGATTTGAACCCTTAGTATCTAAATTCAAGTCTCGCTATACTCTATTGTAATATGTGAGTTTTTAGTCTTACCATGCTAAATTATTATGAGTGGGTTTAATTTTCTTATACTTCGATTCTTCGTATATTTATATTTATTATTTAACTTATAAACTTGTTAAGATTAACTTAAAAAAATATTTATTAGAATTGATATAACTTAAAGAAAGTGAATTATTTTTTTTCTTTTAAACATTAAGATTAAAAGAAAAAGAAAGTAGGCAAATGGTGTGTGTCACCATAAGTGTCCTAGTCATGCACCTTGAATGTGTCAGTGACCAATCCTATAGTGGATATGGAAATCACAAGTAGAGTCACCATATAGACAAATTCTGCCACTACTTTTTATGTATAAAAATGGATCTTTTTTTATAGTCTAATTAAATGACCTTAAGCTATTTACCACATATAAAGCACCCTGGACCATGTCCATGTGGTCCATCATTTTACCTGTATACTCAACCCACCCATGTGCAATGCATCATTGCTTCCATTTTCATCTAAACCACCCATAAAAACCTTATAAAGAATTATCATATTCATATATTTCACATATAATTCATAAAAAGAAAAAGGGCTGGTTTCCCTCACTAGAATGCAGCTTTGGCAAGAGACATACTATAATGCTTAACTATATAGTGATTTCCATCTCAGTTATTTCTTAAAATGTTATGAAAGTTATACTAAAATAATTCTAAATATAAGAGTTATTTGAGAGAATTTAAGTTTAAAAACTATAATTAAAATTATTGAGAGAATTAATCACAAATTTTAAAAGAATTAATCTTCATAAATAGTACGATATCTCATTAGGATGTGCTCATAAATTGAGAAGCCTTGTTATATTAAATTTTCAACCAAAATAAGCAAATGGGACAAGTAATTAGCCGTAAAATTGAATTGATATGAATGTAACACATTTTATAGTTAGTTATTTATTTTTTTAAAGAGTACTTGCGACAAAAAAAAATTGTTATTGATTGTGAATACCTTAATTTAAAAAAAAAAAAAAAAAAAAAAGAAAAAGAAGAAGTTTAAAACCGAATATGATCGGCTACTAGATAACTTGTACTAATTGGCATTCATGAATGGCTTAAATCATGAATAATTTCATGTAAGTAGAGATCGACTCATAAAGGACTAAAGTGACTCTTGCTTGAGTGGTTTGATGGTGGAATGCATCAAAGCTCTCTACAAAAAAAGAAAAGAAAAAAGAAAGTAAAATGTTGACCTTAATCTATAAACTTGTCCAGAGGTTAAGTGGTCGGTTTCGACTTAAGCTAGGGATAAATAAGGATTTGTCATTTTTAACCAAAAAAAAATCATTTCTATTTAAAATTTGCTAGTTTTATAAACACCTTTTATATATATATAGATTATAATATTATATATTTAATTTGTATATGATATAAATTATATAATATATAAAAATAAAAGAAAGTAACATATTATATAAAATTTGAAAATAGGTTAGGTTAAATTGGGTTTAAATATTGAATATTAGAGAAAGTCTGATTCATATATTAAATACTCTTAAACTATCAATTCTGTTCCATTTTAACTAAAAAATTTACGACTTCTAATAAAAATATGCCATGTGTCGTGTCATGTGCTTATTAGTTGATATCATTTTTCAGAAAACTAAGATAAAATTAAGAATTTAGAACCACTTTTAATTTTAAAAACCAAAATGGAAATTAGGCTATAATTTAAAGGGTAATTTACTAGTGAAGTTATCAAAATTTGGTTGTTCTACATTATGAATGGTAAGGTCTAACAATGTTATATAATTAAATTAAATTTTCAGTTTTCGTAAAGTATGAAGATCAAATTATGATAAATTAAAGTTGATGGGCTACTTCCTAATTTTTGTAGAGTAGAAGGATGTAATTCACAATAGGACCTATTCATATCAAGGATACTATTATTGGCTTAATTATAGTTTTACTACCTTTACTATGCTAAAATTTTATATTTATTATCAATCTAAGGGTCCATTTGTTTGATTGAAAATGATTTTTGGAAAATGATTTTTGAAGAACGACTTTACTTTTCTAGAAAAATTAATATTTTCTGGTGTTTAGATGAATCTGTATAAAATATTTTTTGTTGTTTGACAGATTTCCTGAAAATATTTTAGGAAAACTGTTTTAAATAAAACAAACATACATTTAAGAATTTATTATTTTTTCATTGTTTAATTGAGTTTACTTTATACCTATTAAATTTATATTTTACATTATTTTTATATATTGCAATAATTTATTTATTAATAAATACATCAAATTAAATATATAATAGTACTGAATTATTAAGCTAGAATATTAACAATCAAAAATTGAAAACAACCAACGCGAATAGATGATTACTAATTGTGTTATAAAAAATATTAAATAATAATAAATTAACTTTCAGACTACAATTAATACTACAAATTAATAATATTATCCAGTTGCATAATTAGTAGTCCATCACATGAAAACTACAATATTTTCCGAGAGAGAATGTTCCCGAATGCAGAAAACGTATCATGCAAGGCTTTGTGGTCAATTCCCTTGTCTAAATTCTGCCAGATCCAACAAGCATCGCAAACAAACATAAAATAAACCATATAAGATTTCTGAAGCAGACTTATAAAACAGATCTGCATATATAACCGCATGATTATCAAATTTTCATTACCTTGATAAAAAAATTCCCAGCACCACTTTTACGAAGACTAGGGTCTCGATTAGAATACATAATCCTGATAGGCTTTCCATTCAGAAGAGTGAAGTTCAGAAGGTCCAATGCCTTTGCAGCTGTGCGTAAATAGCAGAAGATGACATTCAGAATGAAGAGCAAACATTTTTTTCCTATCTAGGGATCAATGCAGTCAAAATATTAATAATGTTCTTTTCAAATAATGTGTATTAATATGAAAAATTGCAGCTTGAGTTGGTCTCTACCTTGCTAATAGAGACCAACTAGATTGACAATTTAAATGGAAGCCTGAGAAGATAATGTATAAGCATTTCTAAGCAAGGATATATTATGTATTGCTCTTTTTCCATTAGGCTAGTATCCCAGATTCTGCTGCTTTATCTTCATAAACTTTCTCCTTTTCTCTCAATATCACAAATACTTTTAACATTACATTTCTTACTTTCTTATCATTCTCTCCACCCATTTCAGGGTACCCAAAAAGGCTCGATATGTATTACTGCCTGACGTTAGGGTTCTTTTTGGCTAGAAAATAGGTTAATATTAATAAATAAAGAGGCAGAAATACTTCCTTATCGATTACAACCTCAAAATAGACTTCATATCCTAGCATGGAACAAAGTCATAAACAAGCAAATAAGTTGTAATCTCCATAACACAAAAGGGCACCATATCTTAACAAGAAAGATCACCATTAACAGGCACATAATCTGCATAAACAAGATCCAATTCAAAATGCATAAACAAGAAATGCTCGTAACAGCAGCACAAATACATGTACAGACCAACAAACAAATGATCTATAATACATATGAAAAAGGGGAGTGATTACCTAGGACACAAAATTAAACACTATCATTCATTTGAATCAAAATACACCTACAAACCAACAAACAAACGTAAATTTATACTAAAATCAACGATTAAATTCTCTTTTGGAAAATACAAAGGTATTAGCTGTCTTGTTGTGATCATGAATCTATTTACAATATCAGATATGGTTTTGTTATTTGTCTGTTATTGCATGAAGGGATACCATTTAGTATAACACTACCTTAAAAATAAAATGAATATAGAGTCCAAAACTAAGGAAGTTGATGTTAATGAAGAAAAATGCTTCGTAAACCTATGACAAACTATTGCAAACAAAAACAATTTCAGCCTATAACATCAAAATTAAGAAAAGAAAGATAGATAGAGACATTGAAGCAAGAAGTGACAAACACAACAAGCAAAACCACTAAAGTTTCGGGTTTTAAGAGCACTAAAAACTAACCTCCAACCTTAGTATATCTGAGAGAGCAAAAGAAACACTTGTATTAAAAAAGCTATTTGGCTTCAACTTGAAAAAACTTGAATTCATCTTGAACATCGTCAAATCAAGCTCGAGCTAGTGAAAGAGCTGAATTTGAGTATTTGAGTCAAGTAGTTTAAGAGCTTAATCGATCTTTTTTCTTGTTAATTACTATTGTTTCAATTTGAATCCAAACTTGAGTATAAAAACTGAGTTTATATTTCACTTTAATTGAGGCTCATCCAGTTTGACTATTATCTCAAATTGCTTCAGTTATAAAGGCAAAATTCAATCAAACTCAAGTTGAGCTTCAAGCCTTGCATTTCAGATCGAGTTTCGAATCGTTTGAGCTCGACTACACCCTGTAAACTGACGCACCCTTTCGGTTCAGATTACATTACTCGCTTTCAAAATCAAAAATATAAATTCATATTGATACTAAAAGAGAGCAAAAAGTTGAACCAGATCATTTTAACATGAAACAAGATTATGTCCAAGACAATAACATCCATAACTTCTGCAGCAGATTATCAGGAAATTACTAACCAAATTATTGTTGCATCATGAATCTGAATTACCTAAAAGTTTACAAGCAAACTAAAAGCATCCAAATAAACATTCAAAAAGAGCATTTTTAACATTTTGTTCCATTATAATTGTTTGTATTTAACAATAATTCATCGAAATGAAATATTAAAAGAGAAGAAAAATCATGCAATTGATTCATTGAATCAATTATTAGAGAAGGGTAAATAGAGAAAACGTACCATAATGGATCAAAATTCGAGCAAATCAATGGTTTATATTAGAAAAAAAAAAGGTTCTTTTTTTACCCCCAAGAAAAAGGGGAAAACAAAATTGATTTCTATTGGAAGAAAATGTAAAGAAAGGGAAGAAAACAAAATCATGCCCACTAATCCCATTTAAACAAATAACGTGTGAACTTAAAGACTTTGAATTTTTGCTCATTAGTTGTGTCTCGGCCACCACCGCCATTACCATATCCGAATTATTTCATTACCACCAACAAAAATCCAACTTGCACAGTTCAAGGAAGATGAAACGTAAAAATAACAAAAACCATAAAAAATAAAAAAGAGGGATTAACCAGCAACCAATTGGGCCAAAACATGTTGCTGCTAAAAAATAACCACATATTTCTTTCTTTTCATTCTTACCTTTGAGAGAGGAAGATGAACGCCATCGCCGATTGGTGCAGTGCAGATTTCGACAACAAAAGGCGGAAAGGAGGAAAATCAAAGATGAATGCTGGCGATTGGTGCTGGGAATCGTTGCTGGCTGGCGGCAAGCACTAGATCAGGGTGGGAAGGAAGGGGGAAGGGGAAGAGGCTTTGGGTTACGTTTACTGCTGAAGAGAAAAACTTTGGAAAATGTCTTACCAAATGAAAACGGTAAGAAATTTTCCTAAAATAAAGCGTTCTTTTTCCCATATTTTTGAGAAGATTTTGCAATGGGAATTCATTTTCCTGCAAACAAACAGTGGAAAAGGATGAAAATAATGCATACAAAACCACTTTTATAAACAAGGGTTAGATGCTGTAACAGGGCTAATTTGTCCGGCCCATACCATTCAAAAAAAAACTAATAAATAAAAACAAAATAAATAAATCAATGTCCAGTTCATTTACAAAACCAAAATTCAAATCGGCTCAAATATACAAATTTACCCGTAGCTCACTATTAACCCAAATTAAGTTACACCCCAAACCTAATTGTCTAAATAGACAACCCAAAACTCGTTGCACTCAGGCCTAATTGGTCCAAAACAGAGACCCAAACCTACGCGGCCCAAAAGGGCCCAATACCCAAATTGTTTCTGAGGACCTAGGCTTTCTGGAAAACCCTCGCGCTACAAGCTTAGCCACCAGCCTTCGGTCGCGCCGTAATCCGTGCACAGATAACACTCCACCGCCAAGTTTCTCGTCATTTACCTGCAAAACAAGGAAAGAAGACGACAGTAGCAACAAAAATAGGAGTCCTGTATTTATTTTCTAATTTGTTTTTGGGTTATAAAAACCTTAACGCAATCTGTAAAAGGGACAGATATACATGAAAACATACATAAAGAAAATAGAGAAATTAAAAAAAAACTAACAGAAGAGGTGATTTCCGATTCAATGTTTCATTATTTTCATTTTCGTTTATTTTTTTTATACGTACAAAATACAATAGATAATCAAAAACATATTTAAAAAATAAAAAGCAAAAATACTACCTACGATTCTGCTACAAAAAAGAGAAACTTGGCTTTCTGACCGCCGTCCGGGGTGGCGCGTGCGATGTCCCGTCACTGGAGCCCAGGCCGGATTCTGGCCTTAGGCCGAGGAGAAGAGAGCACTTCGGAGCTCTCGTTTTGTTTTTTTTTTAAAGGGGTGTATGAAATGAATTTTTGGGATGCTTTTTTTACTTATATAGGCCCTTCATACGACGCCGTTTTGGGGTCCCTTTTAAAGACCAAAACGATGTCGTTCAGGGGCTAGGATCTGCGCGTTGACCAGATACCCGGGGAGGATCCACGTGTTTTTATAAAAGGGGCAATTTGCCTCTTTAATCCCTCCGCAATTTTATTCTTTACAATTTCGTCCAATTTAAATTTTCTTTTATTTTTTTATCTAGCCTTGAAAGTTTGCTTCTGTTTTAATTTGGTCCCTCGAGCTATTTAAAGGTTGATATCAGAACGGCGCCGTTTAGGAGATCAGGCATAATTGCCCAATAAGTCCCTATAGTTTGGCGCGCGTTCCAATATCATCCTTTTTACAATTTTACCTTAGTTTATTTATTTATTTATTTTAATTTGATCCCTGTTTCTTCGATTTTTTAATTATTTTTATTTTCACTTTTATTCTTATTTTTAATTATTTTAGTATTATATATATATATATATAAATTATTATTATTTATTATTTATATTAGGTTATTTTATTAAATTCGAGATTATTCATATATTATATATTATTTTGAAATTTGCACATTAGTTATTATATTACACTTTTTATTTTGTATATTATATATTATTATATTATATTATATATAATTTTTAAATTATTTTATCCTTAATATTGTATAAAATTTCATATATTGTATATTGTTTATATAATTTATTCTTAAATATGTAGTTTTATGCATATATGTATTAGATTATTATATTATTGATATGTTTTTTTTTATTTAAAGTTATATATCATTTATTTATTTAAAAATGTAATTTACTTTTTTTTTATAAATATATATATTTAGATTTTGCCATATCATTTTATATATATATGTTTTTTTAATTTGCAATATCTATTTATTATTTGGTATATATCACTCATTCTATGTTGTTATTTTATTTTACACTTCATTTCGCATATTTGTTATTTAGTAGTTTTTTTTTTTTATCTTTCGTTATTTACTATTTTATATCTTATATTTGTTTATCCATGCTCTTTTATTTATGATTTTTATGTTTGCTTTAGTATAGTTGTTCTATTATTTGTATCATTCGTTATTTTATATTATTCTTTCTTTAATTGTCTATATTAGTATTAGTTGTTAATATGACTTGTAATTATGGTGAATTGCTATTTGGTATGTATGTTGTAATGCATTAATGCAATATCTTACTCAAACCATTTTTTATAAAAACACATTTTTGCTAAATTGAAGCATTTTATTCAAAGTTTTTAAATACGGCGATATATGATATTTGGGGACTTCGAAAAAGATTATACCCTAACTCACTGGGTTTTAATTTTTCTCATGGGACTTAAGGTATTAAGTATCCTTTTTAAAAAACCCATAAACTTCAAATCAAAACTTATTATCGAAAATTCAAAATGTTATATCTTAACTCATTAGATAAAACGTTTCGTATCTCGAGGTAAAGATTTTCTACAAATAAAGGCAAGCTTAGTTTCGAAGTCTTGAGATGTTGCATCCTAATTTATTGGGTGTGGTATTTTATTTCTTTGAGATAAGTGAGTTTTAGCTTTCTTTCAAATAAAAGGATCGTATTTTAAATTTTTCAAATTTTCAACATTAAGACATGATTTTATCAATTAGGTACCAATTTTTGGGCGTTATAAGGGTGCTAACCCTTCTTCATACGTAACCGACTCCCGAACCTGTTTTCTCGAATTTCGTAGGCCAAAATTAATGTTTTAAACAAAACATGTTTTATAAGGTGATCCAATCACACCTAAGCAAAAAATGGATTGGTGGCGACTCCTGTTTTTTCGTTTTTCTTTTTTTTAACTTAAAAATGGTTTCGACAGCTTGGCAACTCCACTGGGGATCAATAAGAAAGTCAAGCCGTAAATTTGATTATTTTCTGTCCTTTGTTGGAAATTTAAAAATTCGATTTGAAATTTACGATCCTTTTGTTGCATTTGTTTGTGTCATTGCATATGATTGTTATTTTCTTGTGCACATTGCATTGCATGACCGTTGTGGTCGCACCTTTAAGTGGGAGTGAGAAACTATGCCTTCGTGAGGTTTTCACCTCCGCATGGGCTAGTGGATTGCTTCCGGTATACATCTGTACCTATGTCTTCGTGAGGTTTTCACTTTCGCATGGCCATAGGGAAATATATTCCCCTGAACTGAACTTGGTCCGTATAAGCCTATAATGGGTGAGGATCAAGGAATCTGCTGGTTCGAGTACCTCAACTTTAGAGCTAAACCACATGTAGAAAACCTAAGGGCTTACCCTAGGTAGAACTATGCCAAACCCTAGTGGTCATCAGATAGGTGCCCTATTTTGTTATTTATTTCTTTTGTGCTAACGTGTTCTCTTTTGTTTGGATTGCATTGCACTCACATCATAGAAAAGAGGTGTTGATTCAAATTCGATTCCTAAATAGAAGAGTTTGTCATGAGAAAATGGATTTCTTGATAAAGTGGATTATAATACGGTCGTCTGAATATGGTCCAAGTAAATACAACGAGAGAAGACTGATAGTCCATGAAGGAATACAAGACTTTATTGCCCAAGGATTCAAGCTGACAAAGACTATTTGAGAATCACCACGTCTCGGCTTTTTTGAAGAGGCTAACGAGCATTGTAGAAATAAGTGAGCAGTGAGTCGCGGCCCAGATCAAGTAAAAAGAGCTAGTACAGACATTTATTAGAAAGTTCGCGAGATTGGACCTTAATATCCAGATAAGAAGAAAGGGATCAATGTCTTTGCTTAGAATATGAGGGAAAGGCCATATAAATATCTGTTCTATGTAAAGGAATTTATTTTCTAGAAAAGTTGTTCTAATGGAATTGAATTCAGAATCAACGCCTCTCTTTCTTTTTGCATTCATTTTATACATTTGCATTACGTCGCATCATATACATTAAAATCCATAGAAGGACCCTAATTAGTTGAAGTTATTTCAGAAAGAGGGAGAAAGAAGGAAAAATCTGGAAACTAAACACCATTACGGTACACGCGCTAAGACAAAAAAATATGGATCAAAGACTCGAATAGTTCCAGAGAGACATGCAAGACCAGCTGCAAGAGCAGTTAGTAAAAATCCAGCAAGATATGAGGGAACAAATGATGGAAGCCCAAAGGAATATGGTGGCTCAAATGACTCAGCTACTGAATGAGGCAATGGACAAAGGAAAAGGCCCCATGACTAATGCTGGAGAAGATAATGAGGACTTTCCTCCGGGTTTTACCCCACCGCATGCATAAACACAACCTGAGGAGTATCCCCGAAGGCCATCTGTCACGATTAGGCCTCAAAAAAGGCAAACTGATACTGGAGTGCCCATGAATTTCCAAGTTGGCACAGGATCTAACCCAGGAGATAACCTTGCTAATCCTGTTATCCTTGACTTAAATATAGCAGAGAGGGAATGGACAAGAATTGAATCCTCAAGGCAGTTAAAGGATCGTTGTAGATGGTTGGAAGAAAAGTCAAGGCTTTGGAAAATGCTGATAATCACCATGGAATTGATGCTAAAGACTTGAGCTTGGTTCCAGATTTGGTGCTTCCTCACAAGTTCAAAATGCCAGAATTTGAGAAGTACAATGAGACTAGCTATCCTAAAGCCCATATTACCATGTTCTATAGATGGATGACTGAGTATGTTAATAACGACCAGCTGTTGATCCATTGTTTCCAAGATAGCTTGGTGGGGGCAGTGTCCAGGTGGTACAACCAATGGAGCCATGCTAGGATTAATTGCTGGTGAGACCTAGCACAAGCATTTATGAAACAATAAAATCATGTGACAGACATGACACCTGACAGAATCACCTTGCAAAACATGGAGAAAAAATCGAATGAAAGTTTCAGGCAGTATGCACAAAGATGGAGGGAAGTTGCCATATAAGTTCAACCGCCACTTTAGAAAAGGAAACCACGATACTTTTCATCAATACTCTAAAAGCCTCATTCATTAACCATATGTTGGGAAGCGCCATCGTAAGCTTTTCAGATATAGTAATGTTCGGTGAGATGATTGAAATACGTTAAGGTGTGGGAGGATAGACACGGGAGAAAGCGCCAAAAGATCAGCCCCAAGAAACGAGGAAAATGAAGTGAATATCTTGAGCATGCATCCCAAACTAGTCACCGTAGGCCAACCGAGGGCTGTAAACACTAGCTATCAAGGCTCTTCAAAGCAGGAATCCAATTTGAGGCCAAATACAGAAAAGCTCGAGTTCACACCCATCCCGATGACATATAAGGAGCTATATTAGAATCTTTTTGATGTGCATGTGGTGTCTCCGTCCTACTCGAAAGTCATGCAACCTCCATTCCCAAAATGGTATAATGAGAATGCCCAATGCGAGTACCACGCGAGAATAACGGGTCACTCAATTGAAAATTGTACTAAGTTTAAAAAGTTGGTCGAAAGGTTCATTACAATAGGAATTGTGAAGTTTGACGTTTCATCAGAACCTGATCACCTTGACAAGGCAGTAAATGCGATAATTGAAGGAAGAGACAAGAAAGTTGCGACTCCTTGAAGAAGTCAAAAGCAAAGAGGAAATCGGGGAACGAAGTTTCCAAGCCCTTGTATACTTGGGAGTGTTTTGAATAATGGGATTGTGGAAGAGATCCCTATATTTTTAGAGCTAATCTAGAGTAATATTAAAAACACGCTTGTTACCTTAAGCCTAGAGGCAATAAGAACCCTTTTGTGAAATAGGCTTGTGTCCAGAATTTTTATTTCAATAAAATGCATTTTTTTGAGCAAATATTTTTTTATTCTTTCCATTTCATACTGTACAAACAATTGTTCTTATTTTTTTTTCTTTTGTTTGGACTTTCTTTCAAGTATGCTTTCATTCTTCATTCATGACCTTACAAATAATCATTCTTTGAATCATTTATTTTTTGGAGTCTTCATTCAAACCTACAATAAGGTCTCCAGATATCAACGATATGAGCAACGCTGCTATTGACTGAGAATTTCCTTTCGAGTAAGATATGTGTCTAGAGGGATATCAGGACTTTGAAGATGACAGAGATTGTAACCTATCTTCTGATTTGTTAAGAATGGTAGAACAAGATGAAAAATAGATCTTACCTTACATAGGGTCAGTGGACATTGCGAGCCTAGAAAAGAGGTGAAGATTGTAGTCTAGCTCACCACGAAAATAAGGCGAGACATCATTAAGTTATTTTAAAAAATTCAAAGATGTTTTTGCATGATCATATCAGGACATGCCTGGGCAACTGAGACGCAGGTACATAGAAGAGGTCCATAAGGATGTCAAGACACATGCTAATGGTTTTACAATAGCCAAGCTAATCATGAGGTTTTGGTATTGTTAATCTATATAAAAGGAGATTGCTTTATTTATGTCGTAAATGCCAAATTGAGGAAGACAGGACTTAGGTGCCTCATCTATTTCTTCATAGATTTTCTATATGTATGGAATGGATATTATGGGGCCAATCTTGTCAAAAGCTTCTAGTTGTCATTGATTCATCGTCATGGTCGTCATTTACTTCACTAAGAGGGTAGAAGTAGCTTCATATGCTAACGTTACAAAGTCGATAGTCATCAAATTCTCCAAAAAAAAAGATCAGGCGCCGACAAAAGAATGCAAAAAAAGACAATATCAAAAGTTTGTAGTCTGTTCAAATATTAGACGCCATATCATAAAGCAACAAAGGTAGCCAAAAAGAAAAAAACAAAAAAACAAAACAAAGATTGTAGGAAAGATGATCGAGACTTGTAAAGATTGGCATAAAGAAGTTACCATTTACCGTCTGTCTTATCAAACGTCGGTTAGAACCTTCACTGGGGTAACACATTGGAATAGAAATAATTTTGCCAATTGAATCTAATTGAAGAAAAGGTTAAAGTTATCCAACACGGTCAGATGATGCAAGCTTACGACAAAGAGGTTCATCCTAGAGAATTCCACGAGGAGAACCTGATGTTGAAAAATATCTTTCTTATACAAAAAGATTTCAGAGGAAAACAGATGCCAAACTGGGAAGGACTTTATGTTGTAAAGAAGGCCTGTTCTGAAGGAGCATTGATATTGACCGAGATGGATGCCAAAGACTTGCCCAATCCAGTGAATTTAGGTTCAGTCAAGAAGTATTTTACCTGAAAGGGGAAAGGCCAAGGTGAAAACCCATAAAGGGTGCCTTGAGATCAAAAAAAAGAAAAAAAGAGGAGAGGTCAAGGCGAAAACCCGCAAAGGGTGATTTAAGACCAAAGGGGTTTTGAGCCGAAAACCCGAAAAGGGCGGTTCAAATGTTGATCAAAGATAGGGCATGTGGTAGTCTTGCTATGCCTAAATTAACAATAAGGAAGTGTGCTACGTCTTGGGGCATTGACAAAGTACTCCGAATCCTCTAAACACGTATTGAACTCAAAATGGTCCTCAAGAAGTTTGTGCAGAGAAGCTCATGTTGCGATATCTGGGGTACCTAGCTTCTATCTTACCCATTTTGAATTTGCTATCTTTGATTACTTTATTCTTTTCAAAATACACCCTAATCAATTTCCTTTTATTGCTTTGGTTATCTTTGATTAACTTATTTGTTTCGAGCTATGCTCCAGATTAATTTCCTTCTTGTCCATTGTGATGATCTTTTTCAAGTATTTTATATTGAAATAACGATTAGTGGACTAATAATACTTTCATAAAAGGAGTTTCGCATATTACTCTAGAAGCTTCTAAATAATATGAGAATCTGAAACAAGACTATTGTTTAGAACTCACCAAGCCTAAGGGTTGGAAATATTGAAAGATGATTATCTTTTTAGATTTTTATTGGATAAGAAATTTTACCGGTGATACCATCTTGACAAATGACGAGCAATGTCAACCTAAAAGTAAAAGGGGATCAATCTTGGGGAAAGAAAATGATACCCTGCATTCATGTAAATTTCAGGCACATACATCGGGTCATTACACCCAGGGAATGGTGTAACAGATCAAATTGATTGAAGATGATACAAATTCCATACCTTTGAGTGGTAATAGGATGGATGGATGAAACCAAATGTTATTCCCCTGAAGTTGCATTGGAAGGCACAAACTTTATGTCCCAAGGTTCAAGTGGAGTGGACTCAGAATTACCATGGGGCAAATTATTTGAGCATAATATGATTGATACTTCAAGAGGAACAAAGATAAAACCTTGACAAATAAATGAGTGATGACACCTGAAATAGGAATCATTCTCATAACATTTTTGCATTCATATATCATAGCATGTCTAAATAGGAGCATTTGACTCATTTCGATCAAGGCATCCTATTGATTCGGCATAAGCATATACCCATTCTACAGGACAATATAGTAGGGTAGATTGACACTTTCAGTCTGGCATCCCTGAGTTTGCAGTGGAGCAGACTGAAGATAGCAGATCTTGTCTTCTTGAAGTTGCAGTGAAGCAGATCGAAGATACTAGTCTGGCATCCTTGAGTTTGCAGTGGAGTAGACTGAAGATAGTAGTATCTTGTCTTCTTGAAGTTGTAGTGAAGCAGATCGAAGATACTAGTCTGGCATCCCTGAGTTTGCAGTGGAGTAGACTGAAGATAGCAGATCTTGTCTTCCTGAAGTTGCAGTGAAGCAAATCGAAGATACTAGTCTGACATCCCTGAGTTTGCAGTGAAGCAGACTGAAGATAGCAGATCTTGTCTTCCTGAAGTTGCAGTGAAGCAGATCGAAGATACTAATCTGGCGTCCCTGAGTTTGCAGCGGAGAAGACTAAAAATTGCAAATCTTGTCCTCCTGAAGTCACAGTAGGATGGATTAAATCTACAAGAATAGGTCTTATCTCCTTGAAGTTGCAGTAGAGTAAGATTAAAGCTACAGATTTAATCTCCTTGCAGTTGCAATTGGGTTAGAGACTACTTGAAAAAGATGAGGGTCAAGAAGTTAAGGCTCGACAAGACCGGGCAAAATTGGTCCTTTTATAGTCTTTGCTCCATTCTTGTTACATGACAATGAGCAAAGAGGGGCAGCTGTAATAGGCCCAATTTGCCCGGGCCCATACCATTAAAAAAACCAATAAATAAAAACAAAATAAATAAACCAATGTCTAGTTATAGTCCATTTACAAAACCAAAATTCAAATAGGCCCAAATTTACAAATTTACCCGTAGCCCATTATTAACCCAAATTAAGTTACACCCCAAACCCAATTAGCCCAAACAGACAACCCAAAACCCGTTGCACCCAGGCCTCATTGGTCCAAAACAGAAACCCAAACCTACGCGGCCCAAAAGGGCCCAATACTCAAACTGTTTCAGAGGACCTAGGGTTTCTGGAAAACCCTCGCGCCGCAAGCTTAGCCACCAGCCTTCGGTCGCGCCACAATCCATGCACGGATAACGCTCCACCGCCGAGTTTCTTGCCATTTACCTGCAAAACAAGGAAAGAAGACGACAGTAGCAACAAAAATAGGAGTCCTGTATTTATTTTCTAATTTTTTTTGGATTATAAAAACCCTAACGCAATCTGTAAAAGGGATAGATATACATGAAAACATACACAGAGAATACAGAGAAATAAAAAAAACTAACAGAAGAGGTGATTTCCGATTCAATGTTTCATTATTTTCATTTTCGTTTATTTTATTTTTTTTATATGTCCAAAATACAATAGATAATCAAAAACATATTTAAAAAAATAAAAAGCAGAAATACTACCTACGATTCTACTACAAAATGGAGAAATTTGGCTTTCTAACTGCCGTCCAGGGTGGCGCGTACGGTGGCGCGTGTGACGGCCCGTCACCGGAGCCCAGGCCGGATTTTGGCCTTATGCCGAGGAGAAGAGAGCACTTCAGAGCTTTCGTTTTTTTTAAAGGGTGTATGAAATGAATTTTTAGGCTGATTTTTTTACTTATATAGGCCCTTCATACGACGCCGTTTTAGGGGTCCCTTTTAAAGACCAAAACGACGTCATTCAGGGGCTAGGATCCGTACGTTGACTCGATACCCGGGGAGGATCCGCGTGTTTTTATAAAAGGGGCAATTTGCCTCTTTAATCCCTCTGCAATTTTATTCTTTACAATTTCGTCCAATTTAAATTTTCTTTTATTTTTTATCTAGCCCTAAAAGTTTGCTTCTGTTTTAATTTGGTCCCTCGAGCTATTTAAGGCTGATATCAGAACGGCGCCGTTTAGGAGATCGGGCATAATTGCCCAATAAGTCCCTATAGTTTGGCGCGCGTTCCAATATCATCTTTTTTGCAATTTTACCTTAGTTTTTTTATTTATTTATTTTAATTTGATCCCTGTTTCTTCGATTTTTTTAATTATTTTTATTTTCACTTTTATTCTTATTTTTAATTATTTTAGTATTATATATAAAAATTATTATTATTTATTATTTATATTAGGTTATTTTATTAAATTCGATATTATTCATATATTATATATTATTTTAAAATTTGCACATTAGTTATTATATTACACTTTTTATTTTGTATATTATATATTATTATATTATATTATATATAATTTTTAAATTATTTTATCCTTAATATTGTATAAAATTTCATATATTGTATATTGTTTATATAATTTATTTTTAAATATGTAGTTTTATGCATATATGTATTAGATTATTATATTATTGATATGTTTTTTTATTTAAAGTTATATATCATTTATTTTTTTAAAATATAATTTACTTATTTTTTATAAATATATATATTTTTAGATTTTGCCATATCATTTTATATATATATGTTTTTTTTAATTTGCAATATCTATTTATTATTTGGTATATATCACTCATTCTATGTTGTTATTTTATTTTACACTTAATCTTGCATATCAAGTTTCATATTTATTTAGTAGTTTTTTTTTTATCTTTCGTTATTTACTGTTTTATATCTTATATTTGTTTATCCATGCTCTTTTATTTATGATTTTTATGTTTGCTTTAGTATAGTTATTCTATTATTTGTATCATTCGTTATTTTATATAATTCTTTCTTGAATTGTCTATATTAGTATTAATTGTTAATATGACTTGTAATTATGGTGAATTGCTATTTGGTATGTATGTTGTAATGTATTAATGCAATATCTTACTCAAACCATTTTTTATAAAAACACATTTTTGCTAAATTGAAGCATTTTATTCAAAAGTTTTTAAATACGGCGGTACATGATATTTGGGGACTTCAAGAAAGATTATACCCTAACTCACTGGGTTTTAATTTTTCTCATGGGACTTAAGGTATCAATTGTCCTTTTTAAAAAACCCATAAATTTCAAATCAAAACTTATTATCGAAAATTCAAAATGTTATATCTTAACTCATTAGATATAATGTTTTGTATCTCGAGGTAAGGATTTTCTACAAATAAAGGCAAGTTTAGTTTCGAAGTCTTGAGATGTTGCATCCTAAATTATTGGGTGTGGTATTTTATTTCTTTGAGATAAGTGAGTTTTAGCTTTCTTTCAAATAAAAGGATCGTATTTTAAATTTTTCAAATTTTCAACATTAGGACATGATTTTATCAATTAGGTACCAATTTTTGGGCGTTATGTGGGTGCTAACCCTCCCTCATACATAACCAACTCCCGAACCTGTTTTCTCGAATTTCGTAGGCCAAAATTAATATTTTAAACAAAACATGTTTTATAAGGTAATCCAATCACACCTAAGCAAAAAAGGGATTGGTGGCGACTCCTGTTTTTTCGTTTTTCTTTTTTTTTTTTTTAACTTAAAAATGGTTTCGACAGATGAAAAAGTAAAACACATTGCATTATTATAAAAAAAATTAAGTTTCAAACTCTGAAGACAATAATATTAGAAAAACAATCACAAACCTTAAAAAAATAAATCTTTATGAATAATAAAACGAACATGAAAATACTTTTATATTCGTTTAAAAGAAAGTTTTTCTGTAACTTTTCCCTTATGTTTGTGCTTTTTATCATTTGTCGATGGCTAAACAAAGGCACAAATATAAGTGTTATTTGGTCAACAAGTGTATAGTGCAGAGATAAGACATTGTATTTATAAGAATTAAACTCGGGTTTGAATTGTGAAGATGATATTATTAAAAAAGGCAGCCATAAACCTTGAAAAATTAATCTTAATGTACCATAAAATAGATATGAATAATACATAGATTATAATAAAAATAAGGTATAATATCAAATTTAGAAATATTTAAAAAATATATGGATTTTATCGCACACCTATTTAAATTACCGCATAAGCATGGCCTGCAAAACGATCCCACAACCTTAGAGATTTAATGAACACTATTAATCAATAGGCCAAAATATAAGGTTCATTGATTTTTCTAGCCTTTTTTTTAGTTATTTTGGTTGTTCCTAGTTTATTTAGTTGGTAGGAACATTGTGTTGTTGTTTTGTTCTCTTTGCTACTAGTTTAGTGGCTTTTATTAATAATATTATTTTTACTGAGAAAAAAAAATAGTGTCAAATTTAAACCTTATCACTTACATCTTTTGTCAACTTGACCCTTAATTTTTTTAGCTAAATTTGACCATTAACCTTTCAAAAAAAGTCAAATTGCTTTTTTTTAATGAAAATTATGACTAAAATATCAACATTTTAACGATGTTGACATGGCAATCTACATGGAAATCCATGTGTACTTCATACTGACATGGCAGTATTTGCCTTATATGACACATTAGCAAATTCTTTTAAAACTTATAAAACTATTCAAAAAGTGTATTGACACATTTGGAGGCCAGAAATGTAACATCCTGAATTTTTGGGCCTATGCGTTTAGTGTAGGATATGTTTAATATGTTAATTTAAGAAATAGGGGTCCAAATTGGGCTCAGAATTAGGCAAAGGCCTTGGTTAAATTATTAGATTGGGCATTATAGAGTTAAAAGAGTGGTAATTATGTTTAAAATACCAACGTGGGCTTGTGGCCCAATAAAAGGTATCACTGTAAGGGAATTAGAAGGTGACGCCACACACAAGGAGTTAGGGGCCCAAAATTTAGGTTTAATGAAGCCCAATCTTTTAATTTAAGTGAGTTAAATTTCGGCATGAAGACTTGATGAGGTGGACGGCTACAAGGCTTAAAAATAGGAAGATATATTTGGATTTTATAATTGATAATATAGAAGATAAAAAGGAGAAAAGATAGGAGCCTATCTACAAGGAGAGTGATGGCCAAAAATCCACCACTCGAGAGGAGTAAAGAAATCAACTCTCGCATGGCAAAGGGGTGCCGAATTTTCCCTTTTATTTAGCTTGAATTTTAATTAATTAGGAAGGGCGTTTTTGGTTTTATACAGGAGGTGCCGAAAATCCTATAAATATGGGGGATAGCTCCTTGATTCTGACACTTAAAACCCTAATTCTCTCCTCATTCCTTGTGCCAAAAATCCCTAGCCTCTTCCTTTCCAATTTCTCTTCTTCAATTTCTTCAAAAGCCGAAACCTTTTCTCCATTCTTCTTTCCCTTGTGCCGATTTCTCTAAAAAGCCAAAATCTCTATAGTTTTTCTTTATTCATCCTATTTGTGAGTTAAATCTATTCTTCTAACATTTAAAATCTATTACTTTGGCATTGTCGAATCCTCTTTTCAAAAGTGCTAGCCAAATCCACATGTTAAAGGTAAGTGTAGACTTACGCTAGTTTCTCATATTCTATTCCGGTTTTTGAAAGGCAAAAGCTAAAAAAGCTAATAGTTTAATGGTTCTATGTTGGGCGGCATTCTGGGATTTGAAGGAAACTTGGTCGACTAGATCTAAAAGCCGAAAATCATTAGTCTCTAATTTCGGGATTTTAAGGTAAGAAGATTTCCCTAGATTTCTAATAAAATTTGTTCATTGGATACAAGATCTTAACTGTATAATGAGGATTAACGATTAAATATTGTGATAGTAGCTCTGATAAGGATTTGTGATGGAATTAAATGTGGATCAGGCAAAGGAGAGAATCCCTAAGTTTCAGAAACGAGAGGTATCTGTCGTTCGAGATTGGCCACTTGGTTGTGGACCGGCTTTTAAACAACACCTTAGGCAGATAGCAGTTGTGTCGACTAAGGATAGCATCGATATAGAAAGCATCGTTTTATCGGTAATCAGGTGTGTAGATCCCTAACACACTAATTAATCTGTACTAAATATATGTTATGGGCTAAAAGCCGGAATAAGACTGTATGGTGATCTGTACTAAATATATGTTATGGGCTAAAAGCCGGAATACGACTGTATGGTGATCTATACTAAATATATGTTATGGGTATGGGCTAAAGCCGGAAAATAGGCTGTATGAACAGTCAGGTTACCCAGAAAAGGTAGACAAAGGATGCCAGGTATGTAACCATAGAAACTTCTCTAATTGCATCGATATATGTGAAAGACTGTAATCTCTTAGGTATTATATTGTTTGATTTTGCATGAATGTATGCATGGGATGGGTTTGATATGGAAAGGGGAAGAGCATGATTGGTCACATGGTGATCGGTGGTAGAAAACCCACGTAATGAAATGTTAGGTCACTTGGTGATCGGTGGTAGAAAACCACGTTAAAATTCCTGATTGATAAGGAATAGGCAGTACGGCTGTCGTTATGGTGTGTAGCGGATGGAGGGTTGATTGTAGAAATCCCCAAGGTGTGATGGTTGGTATGGGTTGGTATGTAGAGGATGGAATTCTAGGATGGGTTGGGCTATGCATCATTTATTATCTATCATGTAATTATGACTGTTGCCATCGTGTATGGGCCAGGGCTCATAATATGTTTGTGGGCCCAAGCCTTTTATGTGTTTTCGGGATTTACACACTGAGTCTTGGTGACTCACCCTATTATTTTCCCTAACTTTTCAGATGAGCAGTAGATCGTGGACATGGGAGCTGAGACGGACTCGAGGGGCCATCAAGTTTCCATTTCTATAAACTATTTTCGGTTTTTCCTTTAAGTTTCATTTTGGGAATATTTAGGTAATAAGGCCCCATAATTTATATTTCACTGCTTAGTTTTTAATATTTGCAACTTATAAATTTTTGTGTCAAAGGTTTTATTATATTTAATAATATTACAAAGTTTTTTTTAAAATGTCACCTATTTAGTCAAATATTGTCTAATTAACTTACGATTTCTAAAACCAACAAAGCAAAAGTTTTCAATGTACAACCCGTAGCATACCAGATCTGGTCGAAACTTATGGGTCGAGTTTGGGGTGTTACAGGAAAATTTCTATAGCTATTTTTGTGGCTGAAATAGTGGCCACAACTTCAGGCACTATTTCATTGTTGTACTTGCCTATTTTCAAAGTTGGCAATTTTATAACAAAGCTATTGGGCTATCTATTTTTTGAGATATTTTGACAAGTTAGAGCTCAAAATATAAAAACCAGTTGAGTTAAAATTGAAGACTTGAAGATTGGTTCTTACGGATCAAGTTTGATTACTTGCGAAATAAGTAAAGTCGCTTTTTATATGTGAAGACATTGAATTACACCAAGACTGCAATGACTCGATTTTAGGTGTTGTTGGAGAAAATGCGACTTTGGAGCCCTATTTTCGTAAAACAAGTCTGTAAGGATAAAATAAGAAGATTTACGGAGTTAGTATGAAAAAATATTAAAGAATCGAGTAAGTAATTTAACTAAGAAAATCATTAATTAAAGTTTAGGGACTAAATTATAAAAGTTCAATCTCTATTGAATTTTAAATTAGGAAATTCTTGATGATCTAGTTAACAATTAACCAAGTGACCTAATGGTTATTTAACAATTGTTAAATATGAGATAGTGGCAGTTGAAGATTTCCACTTAGCTTTATATTATAATTAGAAAGATATATATGTCTTTAATTTATGAGTTAATCATACTTTATTATTTTAATTAAGTCACTAATTATGGTATATATATGAAATTTAGTGGAAAGACAATAAAAATATCATATTTCTTTTTCATTTGTGTTGGCCAAGCTAGTGAGAAAAGAAGAAAAAACTTGTTAAGCTCTTTTAACATTCGGTCCTCTAATTGAAGTTATTAGGTGAGTTTTCTTCATGATTTTTAATGAAATTTTAATAATCTATGCTTGATATAACTTGCCCATGTCTTAGATTTCCAAATTGCAAGATTAACCCCAAGTTACCATTAGTGAATATCGAAGGAATCAAGCTTGAAATTGATAGATATGTAATTTTTAAGTTTAGATTTAGTTGAAATTGTATTAGAAGATAGTGAGATTAATTTAGAATTGAAAGTTTACTTAATTTTGACATTAGGGATTAAATTGAATAAATTGAAAGTTGTTAAAAAAATTATATTAAAGATTATAAGTACAAGGTCCCTAATGAAATGATATGAAATCAGATTTTGATCCGTTGTTAAATATTGAAAAATATGAGTATTTCATGTAACGACACGATTTTCATTGGTATAGGAAAATGCGGTTTCTGAACCTCATTTTTGTAAACTAAGTCTGTAAATATAAAATAGGAATATTTACGGGGTTATTATAAAAATATACTAAATATTGGTTGAGCAATTTTGTTGAATTAATAGTTAATTAATGCTCAGGGACTAAATTGTAAATGTTCAATTGCTATAAATTTTTAATTAACAAAAGGCTTGAGGACTTAAATAACAATTAGCCAAAGGTAAAAAATGGTAATTAAACCATTTTTAAATGAGCATTGGTGGATGATTATGCCATATCCCATTAAGAATAAATAATAGTTAAGTTTTAAGTTAATAAAACCAAACTTAGGGTAATTAAGCTAGATTAATTATGATTAATTAAAGTATAAAAGAATGAGATAGTGGAAAAGTCCATCGTCTTCTTCAACATATCACCGTCCACCATAGTTGAACCAAAGAGAAACCTTTCCAAGCTTTTCAAGCTTTCGGTCAAACAAAAATTAAGGCAAACAAGTCATTTGTCTTGTAATTTTTATAGATTTGTGATCATGGGAGCTTGATTTAGCTAGCCCATGTACCAATTTGATAAACTATTAAAGTTTTAGAAAGTTTCCATTATTAATTAATTGTTGAAATAGGTTTGAAATAGATAGATTTTAAACTTAGATTATGAAAAGGACTAAATTGTAAAGTTAATTTCTCATGTTTGTTAACTTTGTTATATTAGGGACCAAATTGAATAAATGTAAAGCATGACATGAAATTATGTTAGAAATAGAAAATATAAGGTCTCTAATGAGAATATGTAACATCCTGAAAAGGGCCTATGCATTTTCGGTTTAATTGTACGAAGTGACATGTTTTATGTACTAAGAATAAATTTTGAATATTTTTGGAAACCCGGAAATAAATGGAAATGATTTAGAAATGAACATTTTTGGAAACCTGGAAATGTATGGAAATGTTAGGGTTAAAAGAGGAAAGTGAACATTTTTGGAAACTAAGGAAATGTAAGGAAATGATTTAGAAATGATACAAAAGAGGGAAGTGAACATTTCTGGAAACTTGGAAATGTAAGAAAATGTCAAGTTGACAGAGCCGAACGAAAATTTTTGGAAACTTAGAAATGACTTAGAAATGTCGAGTTTTAAAGTTTAAAAGAGGAATTAAGGCAATGTGGCCTTAAAAGAAAAAGTTGGTGAAATTTGACACACAAACAGGCTTGGAAAAGTGGCCTGAAGATGCCACTTAGGGCCTCTGGAAATGGTGCCACATGCAAGGTGTTGGGCTTGAGTTCGAGTCACTTGGGAAGCAAATAAAGGAAGTTTTATTTTTGCTTCAGAAGCCTGAGGTGGACGGCACAAGCCTTCTAGAAAGGAGGAGTTTTATTTTCATAAATATTCGATTAATAAGGTGATAAATAAGGGATTTAATTTGGATTATTTTTGAAGAGATAATAAAGGATTATTCTCTAATTATTTTAAATTAAAGAGATAAAGCTATCAGATAAAGATGAGTGGTGGCCAAGTAAGGGATTCCTTAGATGATAATTTCGACTATAAAAGGAAGGAAGGAGGGCTACTCATCAATTTTTCTTCTTCCTCTTCTCTCTGCCGAATTTCTGAGTGCTCTCTTCTCTTCTCTTCTCTTTTTCTTTTGACAAGCCGAATCTATAGTCCACCATTGTCAAAATTCTCAAGTTTTCTTTTCTTCCTATTTCTTCTTACCAATCCATTCAAAAGCCGAATCTTGGAAGGGCTTCAAGCATAGATGCTGTTGATTTCTTCAAAGGTAAGAACAAGTTTGATTTCCATGCTTTTCTTTTAGATTAGCCGAGAGATAATCTAACCCCATACATATTATGGTTGCCGAATATGGAAGGATCTTTCGGGATTATCAGAGTAGTCGACTAAAAGGAGGAGTATTCGGGATTTTTAAGATTAAGGTAAGACATGTGAATATTCGGCCAAAGGCCTTGATTTATGTTTCGATGATTAAGATTAAGTCTAACGTAAGGTTTTAGGGATTTTGACATTCCTAGGGAAACAAGGAATACTACAGATTTCGGGATTTGATTATTAATCAAATCGGCAAACAAGGTAAGAATACTAATCCTACTAGGATCTGGAATTTTGGCCGAATGGCTTTTTATTAAGGTAATAAGTGATAAATCAAATGTAGGGATTAAGGATCTAAGCATTAGATCAAGCTTTTCGGGATCTCAAGGAATTTCTAAGCGAATCAGGTGTGTACCCCACACTATCTTTTAATATGATGTATGGCTTAAACTTGTTATATGTTCTAATATGAAAATATAAGAATGTGGCTAATGTACCATGTTATGGTACAAAGTACTCAGGTACGTTTCCTACTCCTACTAGGATTACGAAATATGTTATATTTAACATGTGAAAAGTGACATGAATGTGAATTTAAGTATGATATGCATAATATGAATAATATGGGGCACTCGAGTTATATGAGAAAGGGGAAGTGAATGTGGTGACTTCGGTCTCACTATCTGAATGTGGTGACTTCGGTCACATTATCTGAATGTGGTGACTTCGGTTACATTATCTGAATGTGGTGTCTCATGACACAATTATCTGGTGGCTATGCCACGAATTTTATATGGGCGATGAGCACGTCGATCGCAGCCGATCGCTTCGATGGTGTGTAGCGGATGGAGGGTTGACTTAGTAGTCCCCACGGTGTGCAGGTTGGTACGGGGATGTGTAGCGGATGGCACCTAGGTTTGGGTTTGGGTTGCATCATCATTTTTATCTGTTAATTGAATAAGTATTTGATATGAAAATGTATGCCTGATCTATTGAATTTTAGTGTTGTGTACACATTGAGTCTGTTGACTCACCCCATTGTGGGACTATTTTTCAGGTGACGATCAATAATGGACCGGGTTCGGCAGAAGCTTAGGAAGGGCCATGCTCAGCTTGAATTTTTATTCAATATGGATATTTAATTTTATTTAAGTACTTTTGAATTTTATTTTGGGATTTTACTTGATGTAATAAGGCCATAAGTTACATTTCTTTACTTTTATTTTTTTTTATCACTATGTTACGAATTATTTTCAATTAAAGTTAAGTAAAATTTATTTCTTTAAAAATAAACCCTAATTGTTTTGTCACCTTAATTAATTGGATTTTAAAATAAGATAAATGGGTTTTTAACTCAAGCCCAACCCAAAACGATATTTTTCTTAAAATCGCACAAGTTTTCTTTAACTAACAAACGAACTTTGAATTAGTTTACTTGAGGAACATACCAGATTCGGTCCAGGCTCGTGGGCCGGGTGTGGGGTGTTTCAGGATATATGAAATCAGATTTTAATCCGAAGCTAGAAATTGAAAGTTCTGTTTATCTTGAGTTCAAGGACTAAATTGAATAAATAGTAAAATTATTGAAAAATGTGCCCATATTATAGTAAACATGTAATTGCTTTCTATATATTTGAAAAATGGATAAATAAATAAATAAATTTCATTTTTCACTTTTCACTTTTCACTATTATATCTTGTAACAACCTTCACCCGAACTGAGCATCGAGTTTGAGCTCTGGGATGCCACATCAACTATGTAACACCCCTAAACCCGACCTAGACGTTATGGATAGATCTAGCGATGTCACATGATAGAGTGATTGAAAACTAATTTGACGATAAACCATTTTCGTTTGTTAACATTTGATTAACTCAAATAAATAAATAAATAACGCATGTCCATTGATTTGTCTCAAACTTATCATTTTAGCGAAAGCTTTGGAAATCATTTATTTTTAGTAGTGTCAAAACCATTTTTATATTTTAAAAAAAATAGGGATCGACTTAAAAAACGAAAATGGGAGTCGCCACCAATCCCTTTTTACTTAGGTGTGATTGGATCACCTTATAAAACGTTTTATTTCAAAATGTTAATTTTGGTCCACGAAAAACAAGAAAATGGGTTCGAGAGTCGGTTACGTACGAGGAAGGATTAGCACCCTCGTAACACCCAAAAATTGGTATCTAATTGATTAATTAATGTCCTTATGTCGAGAATTTGAAAAAATTTTAAAATACAAAATTTTTAAAGAATGTTTATATAACCCGTTTTGGAATATTAAGACACTTTTGTTCCAAAAAGATAAAATATCACATCCAGTACGTTAGGGTGTGACATTTTAACCCCCAAAACTAAGATCCTCGCTTAATTTCCCAAAACACGAAATTAAAAGGATATTTAGCTATTTGGACGTACGAAAACCAAAACCCAGCACATTAGGGCACAATTTCTCGAACTTCCAAACATAAAACATTACTTTGTTTTCTGAAATCCTTATCCCGAGATAACAAAACGTCATATTCAGAGAGTTAGGATACGACAATTTTGAATTCTCGAGAATAAGTTTTTATTTAACCTTTAAGATGAAAGTAATAGGTTCTTTGGACTCAAAGAGGAAAATCGAAACCCAATGAGTTAGGGTACGATTTCTTTCGAACCCTAGAACGCGGAGTATTTGCTTATTTTGAAAATAGGATAAAATGTAATGCCTCGAATAAAATGTGATATAGCCGTAATAGAATGAAAGACAAATTATAGTAGACATGCATACTAGGATAGAAATGAGGGAGATACTATAAATCACAAAAATAAAAGCAAAAATAAATGAAAATTCAAACAAATAATATACAATAAAAGAAAAATAGTAACAAAATGCAATAATAACAATAATAAAATATAGTAATAAACAAATAATATTATTAATAATAAAAATAATAGAAAATAGTAATAACAAATATAATTAGAATAATAGTAAAAATAAAAATAATATTAGTAATAAAAAATAATAATAAGGATATTAAAATTAATAGTAGTAATAATGTAAAAATAATAATAGAAGTAAAATAAAAGTATATTAATAAAAATTATAATATATGTTAATAAACAAATAATAGTAAAAAATAGAAATAATGAAAATAGCAATAATAATGATGATATTAAAAATAATAATAATAACAATACTAATAATAATAATATATATAGCTATAATAATAATATATATATAAAAAAATAATGGTCATAATAAAAAAATATAAATGAATATTATAATAATAATAAGAAAGTTAAGAAAAAATAAGATAAAAAATAACATTAGTGATAATGCTAAAACAATAGTAAAAGAAATAATAATATTAACAATAATAAGAATTTACAAATAAAATTAATAATGAAAGAAAAAAATGAAAGAAAAAAAAAAGGACAAAATTGAACTAAAAATAAAAATTTGGGGCGAATCTGAAAAGAAATAAAAGGAAAAAAGGACCTATTTGAAAGCGCGAATAATATGGAAGGGTTAAAAGGGAAAATATTCCCTCCTTTCAAAACGACACCGTTTATTTAAAGGATTAAATTGAAATAAAATCAAATTACGCGGTAAAATTACAAGCAAAAACAAAGAAAGGATTTGATTGAAAATAGTCAAAAAGGAGGAAGGGCTAAAAGCGCAAATAACCCTTCCGCTTTAAAACACGCGGATCCTTCGGGTCAGATCGGGTCGAATTTTGGGTAAAGGCCAAACGGCGCTGTTTTGATGCTTATTACCCTAAGCCAAAACGACGTCGTTTTGATATTACTATATAAGTTAAATTTTTTGTAAAAAAAATCATTTCTCCCTCATTCCTCAAAAAAATCAAAGAGAACTCCGGCGCTACCCTCTGCCGTCTGTCGCCTTCGTCGACCGCCTGTACACAGCGGCCGGAATTTCAAAAACAGGTTTTTTTTACACTGTATATTATATATATTATATATGTAGTTTCAAAAATAATAATAAAACAAAATAAAACAAAATAAGAAATAAAAGTACTCAAAAATAAAAAAATAAAAAAACCTTGCTGATTTTGATTTTTTAATCTCTGTGTTTCTGAGTATATATATGTTTGTGTATTTTTTTCGTGTATATGTCTCTAGTCGTGTCTGTTTTACAGATTTTTGGGGTTTTTATAACCCAGAAAAAAATGAAAAAAGGAAACACCGATTCTGCCATGTTTGCTGTTGTTTCTTTCCCTTTTTTTACAGGTACAGACGAAGAACATGGTGACGGTAGGGCGCGCTAACTGCGGCGTGGATCTCGGCTGTAGGGCATCATCTGTGCACAAATTGCGGCGCGCCTAGTGGCTCGTCTTTGGGCGCGAGGAAGGGTTTGCGGTGCGAGGGAATCTTAGGGTTTCAGAAACCCTTAATTTCTGATTTGAAGTTGGGCCCTTTTAGGCCGTGTAAGTTGGGTTAGTTTGGGTTTTAGGTGTTGGGTCATCTGTTTGGGGATGTAAATGGGCTACGGGTTAAATTATTAGTTTTGGGTTTGAAGATTGATTTTGTAAAATGGACTGTAAAATTGGACATTTATTGTTTTTTTTTTTTTAGTTTTTTTTGAATGGGAATGGGCCTGGGCAAAATGGGCCCATTACAAGTAGATTTGTTCATTTTATGGAAAACCTTAGTTTTTAGGAAATCCGTATTTTTGTTAAGTGGTAGTTGTAAGTCCGTAAAAACAGGTAAAATTTCCAAAGTTAAAACAAAACAGTCCATAAAACCCAACTACATAAAAATACCCCACAATCAAGTAAAACCATAAACGAAAGTAAAATAGTTTAAAATATGTGTGGCCACCGTCGAGTCCTCCGTTACACCAAACCATCAAGTTTAGGGATTACCTATGCACATTAAACAGAAGGTGTGGGTTTATGTAAACTTAGTGCGTAATCCCCATAGAAAACATGCGTATAGGCAATTAGCAGTAAACAGTCAAATGTAGTCTGGGGCCTAAGCCCATTACAGTTTCAGTAGTAGTTTGGACTTTAGCCCATTTCAGTCCAGTATCAGATATGCATTAGGGCTATAGCCCATCACAGTATCAGTAATGCAAACAGTAATCAGTAATAGAATCCTACCCACCAGCCTCTACACACCATCTCCGTGCATCCCTACACTCCATGTGGGGTTTAAAACACCCACACATCCCTACACTCCAAGTAGTACCGAATGCGACACATATTCAGTATATTGTAGCTGCGCTGCCAGATAATAGGCTTAAAGCCTTTCAGTACACTTCCTCCAAATATCATCATCCCAACTCAATGCAATGCAAACATACAATATGTCATGCTTTTATGCAACCATTAGTCATACATATACATATATATATATATCTATAATCATGCATAATTTATCATGCATCACACACACTCAGGTCATACATTTAGGGGTCTAGGTAACGCTTACCGACCCTACAGTAGGTTCACAGTCGACTTGGGCGACCCGAGCAACCCTAGGAATCATTTCAGATAAATGGGCTTAGACGCCCATGTGGTCCCACACGGCCGGCCCAAAATTCCACACGCCTATGTGGACTACCCGTGTGTCGCACACGGCCTACCTGGCCATCAAACGACGGTGTCTTGTGCACACGGCCTGGCCTCGTGATCACACACTTGTGTTATGGCACACAGCCTACCACATAGGCAAACACACGCCCGTGTGGCATTGACAGTGAGGTTTTCGGGTCGAAACCCCAATTTTTGCGTAATCAGGTATACACTTGGTTTCGTTTGAAGCTAAGACGATTCCCGAGCACCCCAGAACCTATAATCGATAATCTAGAGTCCAATTTCAGTGATACTCATGGAAATCAAACGAAGTTATAACCAGACAAATGATTTCCACCCATCAAAATCCTTACCTCAGCTCAAATAACAAGAACTCCGCACCCTTAAACGTTAATACCTGATCTCCAGCCCCTTGATTAACTCCTAAACAGCAATAAAAACCCTTCCTTAACCAGTATTCAGAATAACGTTAGAATTGAACAAATACCAAAACTTACAGAGCTATTGCAGACAAAAGCCAACAATGAAAGAGAAACAATAAAAAAAAACCAAAGAATAAGAAGTTGGATTAGGGAGAAAACAATACAGAGAGACGAGGAATTACAGCAAAATTTTGACAGCAAGAAGGGACAGAAGAGGCGGTGGCAAACAACAAAAACAACAAAAAATAAGAAAAAATAAGAAATAGCAAAGAGCAGAAGGAACGTCAGTTTCCTAAAGAGAGAATTTTGGAGAACATGAGAGTTTTACCAAATCCTTACTACATCAAAAACCTTATTTTTCTCCCTCAAATCCTACTAACATCCCACTACTCAGAGTCCAACATCAACACAACTCTAGCCAAAATTAAGAGCAAAAATTTTACCCCCTCGCCAACGCTGAGAATCGAACACAGGACCTCCATCACCTAGGACTCCACTTAACCACCAAACCAACAGGCCCATTCTGACATAATTTTGCAAATAATTTAACTTAAGCCTACTGACCAGAGATAAGGCTTGATTTAGAAGAAATACCCAAATTATGCCAAAAACATGGCTTGAACTTGAGACCTCTCACTCATACCCAGAACACTTAACCACTGAAGCAGATACAGATTTGTGTCACATTTTCACAATAACAAAAATAAGAATTTTGGAGCGTTACAACTCTACCCCCTAAATGATAATTTCGTCCTCGAAATTTACCTGTTCAGAAAAGGTGAGGATACTGCTGACGCATCAAATCCTCAGATTCCCATGTAGCTTCCTCAGTGCTATGATTACACCACAGAACCTTCACCAATGGAATGGATGTAACACCCCTAACCCGTATCCGTCGCCAAAATAGGGTTACGAGGTATTACCGAACTATCATATCATAAAATATACATATCTCATAAATTTAAACATTCAAACATATACATCATTCATATACAGTCATATTGTCCCTTATAAGGATCTATGAAATCATAAAACATGCTTGGAAGAGGTTCGGGACTAAACCGATTACATTTGAAAACTTTGGGAAACTTAGAAAATTTTCTTGAATACAAAGGTCACATGCCCATGTGTCTATGCTGTGTGAAAACAGTGCATACATACTAACTTGCCTCACACGGCTGAGGACACGCTCGTGTGCCAGGCCGTGTGAAAACTGATAGGTATACTAACTTAGCCACACGGCCATCCACACGCCTGTGTGTCTGGCCCGTGTGCCTATTCGAAATGGCCACACAAGCCCATGTGCCAAGGTTGTGTGCCTCATACGTTCACCAGACACGCCCGTGTGTCTAGGCCGTGTGCAAGGCTAACTTGAATTTCTAATTATTTCTAAGAGACACACGGCCGTGCATCAAGGCCATATGTCACACACGGTCGAGCCACATGCCCGTATGCTCAGCCGTGTGGACGTAAATAGGCCATTTGCAAGGCCAATTCGCCACCCATAATGGTCTACCCTGCAAACTCAAAACGTGGCACTAATTCATACACAAAAGGCAGCCCAAAACATCAACATATTATGCCCAATTCATAGCCTAAAAACATCAACCAATTTAATACACATTTACAACTCCAAAACATACCAATTCCATATACCAAAACCATCCATTTCACCAGGTTCTAATACAAGAATTTTATCATCACTTCAACTACCATTTCCAATATTACAAACATACCAATTCACCATTTCCATAATAATCTTGCCAAACACAAAACCAAATATATATATACACCATAAGCACATATATGAGCACATATCATAAGCCAAACTCCCATTCAACATTACCAAAACACATGTCCATATAAATCAAGCCTATACATGCCATATAACTAAGTCACAAGTGTATAAATACCGAAATCAAAATTAGATAGTGTGATGCGATCTCCGCCGACTTCTAACTCAAGCGAACGTCCGAATCACTATAAAACATAGAAAAATAACACAAAGTAAGCTATAAAGCTTAGTAAGCTCGTATGGCATTAAGCTTATCTTATTGAATAAAAACATATTAAGTATTTACATATACTATAATTTAAATTCATTTGATTTCACCTTTATACTATAATTCCAATCACATAATTAACAAAGCTTCACAAGTTTATTTATTTCTATGCTCATACGGATCAAAAACATTCTTATCAAATCGATCACATTTGCATATACAAAATCAACTATCTATATAACTTCATTCAAACCAACATTCCTCACATTTTCTTTAGCCAAGGTGAATCCTGTTAATTATCACCAAGTAACAGTATTTTGCACGTTATATACCTTATGTATATATAGTTAAAACAAACATAACTCATGCCTCATTTAACATCCAATTCATACCTCTATATAGCCAAATAACCTATTTTGGCATAAAACATATTTATACACAAATCTTTCTCATTTCATATACATGATACAATATGACCTCACCACTTTCATTCGATCCTTACATAAGTTTTGTATGTACCTATATTAATTATTTCGATCGTACTTTCATTCTTGTCTTGACTATGCCCGTTGAACCATTCAGAATCGCTAAGGATACTTGGAAATCTCGTATAACTCATACAATGCCATATCCCAGATATGGTCTTACATATTATAGTATATCAATGCCAATAGCCCAGTTATGGTCTTACACGAATCTCATACCGATGACAATGTCCCAGAAATGGTCTTACATGAATCTCGTATCGATGCCAATGTCCCAGACATGGTCTTACACGAAATCACATCCCGGTAATCCTAATGTCATGACATTTAGATCCTAAGTTATTCCTAAGGTTCGTACGGGACGTCCCACGTCATAAATCTGTCGATTGTGCTAGTACTCATTTCCAATCCGCATTATAATTCAGTTCAACAATAATAATAAATTTATATCACAATTTAACAATATTTATTAACATACGAACTTACCTCGATCGTTAAAACGACGAAACAGATCAACTAGTCCGATACTTTATCTTTTCCTCGATCTATACCTGTATTTCACTTTTCTCAATCTAGTTATAATCAAAATCAACTTATTTAATTATCTCTCTATTCAATTTAATCTAAAATTTACTTTAAAGTACATTTACACTTTTGCCCCCATAATTTCACATATGTGCAATTTAGTCCTTATGATCGTGTGTCAGAGTCTTAAAAATTTATAAAAAGAATGATCGAGCCTAAAAACTAACTGTGACAATGATTGAGGCAAGTGCACCTATCGAATAGTAGCATAGTTTAGTGGCAAGACTGAATTGTCGAACCCAAAGGAACTAAAAGTACTAATACTAACTTTCTTTTTATTATTTAGCCTAAAATAAAAGTGAATTATTAATCTAAAATTAACTAACAACTAAGCTAAAGATGCAAAGACAAAGAGAATGAATTGGGGAAATACTTGTGGGAAAAACCAATTGATTAAGACAATACCCGAGGAAGAATCCACCTAGACTTCACTTGTTATTTAACTCTGAACCAGACGATTTATTCACTTGACTTGATCCGTAGGATTACCTAATTTATATTAATACCACTCTCGAGGCTACTAACGTCTAACCCTAGGTTGATTAATTGAAATCTCTTTCTAATTAAAACCCCCTAGAATTGCATTAACTCGATCTATGGACTCCCATATTAAGTTTGACCCTAATCCGACATATTTTCATCATCCTATCTCTAGGGTTGCAATCAACTCCGCTTAATTATACTAGATCTACTCTTAGACAGGGTCTATTCCTCCTCTGCCTAAGCATATCAATACTTGAATCAATATCCTAGAATATCAAAACAAGAATTAAGAACACATAATTAAGAACAAATCAAGTATTTATCATATAGTATAGAAAACAATAACAAGATCCATCTTAGGTTTCATCCCCCTCAGGTATTTGAGGGTTTAGTTCATAATTATAAAAGAATACATCTCAGAAGAAAATATAAAAAAAACATAAGAAAAACCCTAAAACCCCCTGAAGGAAATTGAATGGAAGATATTCCGTCTTGAGTACAATTTCGGCTTCTTGAGATGAATCAACTGGCTTTCTTCAAGTAAATTCCATAATTCTGGCCTCTCTGGCTTGGCTCTTCGGCCTAACTAGATGCCTCCTGAAGATTGGCCTCTAGGGTGTTTATATAGGCTTTTAAAATGGCTTTCTTTGCCTCTAAGTACCCTAATCCGAGTGAAATTCCTCTTTGTCACGGCAGGGACACGCCCGTGGCACACGCCCGTGGCACACGCCCGTGTGAATCGTGGCTAGGCCGTGGTCGGGTCTGTTAAGGAGGCACGGCCGTGTGGTCTTGGGCCCAGGCCGTGTCGATTTCTTAATTTGGCCCATTTACTCTGTTTTAAGCCTGTTTCTCGTTCTTTTAATCCTCCGATGCTTTTCTATGTATAAAACATGAAATTAAAGGATTAAAAACACCAAATTCCAGAATTCAAGGCTTAAATCATCCAAAAGTATGTTAAATGTGGGATTAAAATATGTTCATATTATGATTTATCAAATACCCCCACACTTAAGCATTTCCTTGTCCTCAAGCAAAATTCTCAACTCACTATTAAAATGAACTTCCTCAATTCACAATATTCATTAATAGTGTTTTATCATAATTCATAGATAATTTATACCCTGATAATTTAAGTAGAAGGGTCCTAAAGATTCAAACAATCAAAGTCATAGTTTTTATAGCATGAAAATATAGGCATTTTCCTTACCTAAATAATCACCTTTAATTAAAAATCGACAAGAGTTAACATCCTCACTAAAGATTCATTCAAATCACTCAAAGTGTTTAAGGTTCAAAATTGAGCACTCAAAAGTCGAACATGAAAAGTTAATCCCATAGGCTTGCCTGAAAATCAAATCTCCACCACTGTAAAATGAGATGATACACAAATCAAAAGGTCTTTAAAAGGTTGTAACGGGGCTTCGGTTAAAGGTGTGGATAAAGGCTGAATTAGAGGGTTAGAATTGGGATTAAATTGACAATTTACCTAACTAGAAAAATGAACCAATCCTGAATAATTACATCAATTGAAAACATGAAATACTAATAACATAAGCTTCTTCTCAAGATGTGGAATTTAAACGTATAAGCATAATTACATAGAACTAATATTGAATATACTTCGTTTTTTTTAAGAATAAATCAAGTATAAGAAAGAATTTTAACAATTGAAATATGGAACATAGTTAGATAACTGTTCAAAATCAAATCTCGACAAAAAGGGAGTCAAGGAATGGTGATAACAAATTCAAGATGGGTTTTGGGGTAATACTAGTGGGTTAGTCAATAAAAAGGGTTGTTAAAATCAAAAGGGTTCACTAGGGGTTAATTATGGAGGTAGGCTTTTTGGGAGTAAGTGGGTTAAAACCTAGGTGCCTTTATCATCTCAGTGTATCAAATCAAAAGTGTGATCTCGACACGTATAATCGAAGCAAGTTCTAGAATAACAAATCAATATTAACACACTTATAATAAAAAAAGTGAGCAAGAAAAGCATATGCTCTTAAAAGCTCAAAAATTATGGTTTTTGATGTCATTCTTGTAGATTTCAAACTTCAAAATAGTATTTAAGATTAGGGAAACAAACTAATAAAATTTTAATTCTGAAAATAGACTCATCATGTTTGATTCTCTAGTCTCCTAAAATTTAAATCATCACTGCACAATTATTAATGACTTAATCCAAAACATATCAAAGAATATCATGGATCACAGGAAATTTCATTCTAATTAGTAATATGATAAAATTACTTTAAAGACAAGATATCATTCAGGGATTTGAGAATAATGCAAAAAGTTAGGCACTTTCTCGAAATAAAATTCACCCCCCACACTTAAGATGTACATTGCCCTCAATGTACAAAGATATATATGAAATTTAAGAGGTAGGGAAAGGTAAAACTTCTTGAATTTGGATGGCTTTCATGAGTTGGGAGTGTTGTGGTGTGGTGGCCGCCGACAATCTCTGCGTTAGATGAAGAAATTGGGAAGCTCGTGAAGAATTAGCCAGGAAAAAATATGAATAATTCAAAATATACTAAATATATATTTAAAGAAAAGAAAAATAAAAAGATAGAAAATAGAAAGTAAAATAAAATCAAAAGAAAAGATTAGTGGACTGAAAAGTCCTTATTGTTAGATGGTTAGCGAGGTGGGTGTGATTTCTAAGGCCGTAGTGTGTGATTCCCAAGCAGCCTGTAGAACCTAAATCAAGGAGAATGAAATAAAATAGATTAAACTAAGTAAAAGAAAAATAAAGAAAAGGAAAATAAAGGAGAAGTGAAAATAAAAAGAAAGGTTAAATGGACTCAAAGGTCCTTTTCCTGTCAAGTTAATGAAGCGGCCGGCATGAACTTATGTAGATCAGTCTCACAGAGGGAGACTGTGCTAGGATCCTTCCGTTTCTTCGACATGGATAGTGTTAGATCTAGAGTTAGGAGAATGAAGAAAAATGAGAATGGAAATGGAGATGGGGTGTAAAGGAAGAAGAAGGGTGGAGAGTAGGTAAGAAGGGAAAAGGGGTGTGTTAAATAGAGATTTCAAAGCTGGTACATCCCCATGCCCGTGTACCGTGGGCGTGTCGAGTCAGACGGTCGTATCGCACGGCCGTGCAGTGGTTCGCTCGTTTATCTCACGCCTATGTGCAGGTCGCCATGCCCGTGTTGATAAAACAGTATCGGCCACAGCCGTATCGCACAGCCATGGTGTTCAGTCGAGGGCTGTGGCTTGAAGATATTTTTTTTTGTTCTGTTTCGTACTATTTCTTCCATGTCAGTACGAAAATCCGTAGTATTCACGGTCACGACCGTGTGCAAGACCGTGTGGTATGGAAATCTTCACCTTGGTTAGTTTATAGTTAGATGCTAAAAAGGAAAAAATAAAAAAATAAAAAAATAAAAGTAAAAATAAAAATAAAAATGTAAACATTAGTGGGGTTAGTGCTTGGGTTGCCTCCCGAGAAGCGCTCTTTTAAAGTCTTAAGCTAGACTTACCTCTTATTCGCATAATCAGGGTGGTTTGAAGAGTTGAACATCCTCTCTCATGCTACCAGTTCTACTATCATGGTAAAGTTTGAGTCGAGTAGCTTTTACCTTGAAAGTGTCGAATTCAGATTGAGTCAACTCGACCGTTTCGTATGGGAAGACATTGTGTACCTCAAGAGGGATTTCTTCGTTTGTATTCCAGGCTAATGTCGGGAATCGAGGGTCTCCCTTATTGAACAATGCCTAATCTCCTATTTTGAAATGATTTGTCGTTCCTATAAGCTCTTCTGGAGGTTCCCTTGGTTTTTCTTCGTGTAATTATGATTTCTCCTTGAAATGTGTCTTCCGCTCGTCTAGTTCATCGATATGAAGCCTTCGGTCCTTATGAATTACTTCTTTATTGGCACGGGGTTTTGGATCAGGTTCAGTTTGGTAGCTTCGTGGTGTTTCCTGTGAAGAAGGTTGAACAAATTGGTTATCAATTGAATTTACTTTCTCACATTTATCATTCGATGTCCTAGCCTAGTCAAGAGCTTGAAGAGTGACTGTCTCGTCACCTACACAAAGTATGAGTTCACCTGCATCGACATCAATTTTAGTTCTGGCAGTTGCTAAAAAAAGGTCTTCCTAAAATTAAGGGGATACTATTGTCCTCATCCATGTCTAAAACGACAAAGTCTACTAAGAATACGAATTTATCAATTTTTACGAGAACATCTTCGATTATACCCCTAGGAATTCTAATAGTTTTATCAGCTAATTGAATGCTCATCCTAGTTTGTTTGGGTTTCCCTAGACCTAGCTGTTTAAACATTTTATAAGGCATAACATTGATGTTTGCCCCTAAATCACCTAAAGCATTATCAATAGATAAACTACCAATTAAGCATGGAATTGTAAAACTCCCTGGATCTTTTAATTTTTGTGGTAGTTTATCTTGCAACATTGTTGAGCACACTGCGTTTAGTTCCACATGCGATTCTTCGTCTAACTTCCGCTTGTTTGTCAGAAGCTCTTTTAAAAATTTCCTTGAATTTGGCATCTGCGGAAGAGCTTTAAGAAACGGTAAGTTAATATGTAATTTCTTTAAAAATTTAAGAAATTTACCGAATTGTTCATCTGTGTTGTCTTTCTTCATCGCATTGGGATATGGCACACGAGGTTTGTATTCTTTAATTACCTGTTTTGGTTTATCTTGGCTCACTTCAAGCTTACCTTCCTCTACCACCTTCTCTTGCCTTAATGTGGACTTATCTAACCCTTCACTATTATGAGTTGTTATGGCTTGAAGTTGTTCCTTTGGGTTAGTTTCACTGTTGCTTGGAAAGCTGCCTTGTGGTTGTTCTGATATGATCTTGGCAAGTTGTCCTAACTGGTTCTTGATCCGTTGAATCGACGCTTCTTGATTTTTGTGTACTATTTCGTTTTTTTGGAAACGTGTTTCTGACACCGCTATGAATTTTGTCAGCATCTCCTCAAGGTTCGGCTTCTTTTCCTGTGGGTAGGGTTGTTGTTGGAAATTTGGAGGGGGTTGTTGTCTCTAATTTCCTTGACCACCCCATGAGAAATTGGGGTGGTTCCTCCAACCTGGATTATAAGTATTACTATGAGGGTTATTTTGAGGTTTAAAATTGTTGCCCATATAGTGAACTTGCTCGTTTTCAGTGCTCGGGTTGTAAGGTGGATAGTCTGTGTTGTTCATCCCTCCTTTATTTATATCGTACTGCATAACTGGATGTATCTGCGAAGAACTACATAAACCATCAATCTTTTTATTCAACATCTCTACCTGATTCGATAGCATGGTTACTGCGTCGAGGTTGAAAACACTGGCGGCTTTCGTTGGCCTTGTCCTCGTGACTTGCCACTGATAGTTATTCTGTGACATCTCTTCAATGAACTCATAGGCAGCCTCAGGGGTTTTGTTATTAAGGGTTCCACTGGCGGCTGAATCAATCAACTGTCTGCTTGAGGGGTTTACACCATTGTAAAAAGCTTGGACTTGTAGCCACAAGGATAATCCATAGTGTGGGCACCTTCTCAATAGATCCTTGTATCTCTCCCATGCATCGTAAAGTGTTTCTAAATCTATCTGCATAAAAAAAGAGATATCATTCCTTAATTTAGCCGTTTTAGCCGGCGAAAAATATTTTAATAAAAATTTTTCGATCATTTGTTCCCATGTAGTGATTGATCCTCGTGGAAGAGAATTCAACCACTGTTTAGCTTTATTCCTTAAAGAAAAGGGAATCAACCGAAGACAAATGACATCATCAGAAACGCCATTTATTTTGAATGTATCATAAAATTCCTGGAAATTCACCAAGTGATTGTTTGGATCTTCATCCTGTAAACCATCAAACTGAACAAATTTCTGTATCATCTGAATAGTGTTAGGTTTCAATTCAAAATTATTTGTAGCAATAGCAGGCCTAACAATACTTGACTCAGTTCCTGTTAAATTAGGTTTAGCATAATCATACACAGTTCGAGGAGCATGATTTTCGGCCACCTCTGGAGGTGGCGGATTATTCTCAGCCATCTCTTCGATGGTAGTGGTTTCGACTTCTTGCTCTTCTTCTATGTAATTTAGGCTTCGCCTTATTTCTCTACGGATTCTGCGAACAGTACCTTCAATATCACTGTCGTAAATTAGGGGTCCTGTCGGGTTCCTTCTAGTCATAAACTAGAGGTGCCTGCTAAGAACAAATAAGAGAAGGAAAATTAGTAAAGTTAAAAGCAAAATAAAAATAAAAGTAAATTGCAAAAATAAAAATGGCTAAAGTAATAAAAATTGAGCGTTCTTAATATTTTAGTTCCCCGGCAACGGCGCCAAAAACTTGATCGTGTGTCAGAGTCTTAAAATTTTATAAAAAGAATGATCGAGCCTAAAAACTAACTGTGACAACGATTGAGGCAAGTGTACCTACCGAATAGTAGTATAGTTTAGTGGCAAGACCGGATTGTCGAACCTAAAGGAACTAATAGTACTAATACTTTCTTTTTATTATTAAGCCTAAAATAAAAGTGAATTATTAATCTAAAATTAACTAACAACTAAGCTAAAGATGCAAAGACAAAGAGAATGAATTGGGGAAATACTTGTGGGAAAAACCAATTGATTAAGACAATACCCGAGGAAGAATCCACCTAGACTTTACTTGTTATTTAACTCTGAACCAAACGATTTATTCACTTGACTTGATCCGTAGGATTCCCTAATTTATATTAATACCTCTTTCAAGGCTACTAACGTCTAACCCTAGGTTGATTAATTGAAATCTCTTTCTAATTAAAACCCCTAGAATTGTATTAACTCGATCTATGGACTCCTATATCAGGTTTGATCCTAATCCGGCAGATTTTCGCCATCCTATCTCTAGGGTTGCGATCAACTCCGCTTAATAATACTAGATCTACTCTTAGACAGGGTCTATTCCTCCTCTTCCTAAGCACATCAATACTTGAATCAATGTCCTGGAATATCAAAACAAGAATTAAGAATACATAATTAAGAACAAATCAAGTATTTATCATATAGTACAGAAAACAATAACAAGATCCGTCTTAGGTTTCATCCCCCTCGGGTATTTGAGGGTTTAGTTCATAATTATAAAAGAATACATCTCAGAAGAAAATATAAGAAAAAATATAAGAAAAACCCTAAAACCCCCTGAAGGAAATTGAAGGGAAGATCTTTCGTCTTGAGTATAATTCCGGCTTGAGATGAATCAACTGGCTTTCTTCGAGTAAATTCCACAATTCTGGCCTCTCTGGCTTGGCTCTTCGGCCTAACTAGACGCCCCCTGAAGGTTGGCCTCTAGGGTGTTTATATAGGCTTTTGGAATGGCTTTCTTTGCCTCTAAGTACCCTAATCCGAATGAAATTCCTCTTTGTCACAGTAGGGACACGCCCGTGTGAATCGTGGCCAGGCCGTGGTCGGGTCTATTAAGGAGGCACGGCCGTGTGGTCTTGGGCCCAGGCCATGTCGATTTTGTAATTTGGCCCATTTACTTCGTTTTAAGCCCGTTTCTTGTTCTTTCATCCTCCGGTGCTTTCCTAAGTATAAAACATGAAATTAAAGGATAAAAAGCACCAAATTCCACAATTCAAGGCTTAAATCATCCAAAAGTATGCTAAATGTGGGATTAAAATATGTTCATATTATGATTTATCACCTTATCAAATAAAATCACAATTTCATTAAATTAAACACAAACCCAAGCTAGCCGAATTTTCCATATATTACTATCAGCCCATATTTTTAATTTATTTCACATTTTAACCACTAAATTTCACATTTTCACAAATTAACCCTTTTTTGACATTTTGTCAAAAATAACTTTGCAAAACTAGTAAATCTATCAATAAACTTTCATAAACTACCATCAAGCATCAACTTACTCAAACATTCAACAATGGAAACATGTTAAATCTTTAACAATTTCAAAAATTAAGGTAAGGGCTAGCTAGAATACGAAGCGGCGATCTTAAAAACGTAAAAATCATTAAAAAGGGAGCTAAAATCATACCTACTCAAGCATTTGAAGCTTGGCTGAACCAAAAGCTTCTCCCATGGTTGCCATTCTTTCTAGTTTTCAGTGGAGAAATGGTGAAAAGATGATGATTTTAATTTGTTTTTATTAAACATTAACTTTATTAACTAATTACCAAAATATCCTTTAAAAATATTAGTAATTACACCAAATGCCACTCCACTATCATCCACTAACTCATAAATAGCCTATTTACGACTTAAAGACCTTTACTTTAATGCTCTATAGCTATTAGAACTCCATTTTTACACTTTACGCGATTTAGTCCTTTTTACCGAATTAAGCATTCAAATAGTAAAATTTCTTTATGAAACTTTCACATAATAATTCTATCATGTTGTACACTTTAATAAAATAATAAAATTAATATTTTAAATTCAGATTTGTGGTCTTGAAACCATTGTTCTGATTTGACCCAAAAACGGGCTATTACAACTCTCCCCCCTTAGGGATTTTCGTCTCCGAAAATCTTACCAGTGATTTGGTTAGACATTTGCTTTCACATTGCCTTATCACATAGCCTCGGATTTCTCAACTCTTTAGTCTCACAAACTGGGATTTTGATCTTTCTTCACTATAGATCTTCTCAAGTTCTGGCAGTAATATAAGTTGATAAGCCAGGCCTTGTTCTCTCTATAATCCCATACAACCTGTTGAATCGCAAACTCATTCTTTTTTTTTTTTTGAACTTCACAAAATTGCAGATTAAACATCAATTTAGCTTTTAACTCAACTAATATCTGTCCACCATCTGATAAGATCAATCGCGTATTCATCGCTCATAATGCACCCAAAAGTTTCTTGCTCAGAATAATTCCTCCCTAGATGATAATCAATTACTAACTCAAAATCTTTTGACGGTTCAAGCCACCTTTGTTATCCCAAATTCAGATATCTCTGTAATATCAAATATTTTAAATTTTTGCAGTCAACAATTAGTTTTACATTACTCACCAAACAATCAATGTCATTGACTATTCAATGCGAATATAATGTCAACCATTTCTAATTCATGTGTCAAATAACTCTTTTCATGCCACTTTAACTGTATTGAAGCATAAAATATCACTATACATTCTTGTACTAAACATACTTCAAACCATTTAAAGACGCATATCTGAAAATCATAAGAACTGATGCTTTAATTAACAATGTTTTTAACTGCTTACCACTTTATTAACAAGTATCATATCATTCAAACTTCACAATCGCGATGACTTTCTCAATTAGAATTGTTCCGATAGATATAATTCTGTATCATGTCTTCTAGAATATGAATTCGTCATTCAGACTATCCATCTAATTACCCGTGAACTTACAAGATTTATTTTTTGAACTCGAGGATAAACTTAAGCACATATACTCAATTAACCCTTCAAGCAAATAATCCCATCAGGCTAAACAACTGAATCAATCTTGGCTGTCAAACAATAACTTTTCAATGAAAGCCTTTCTTCTTGTTGTCAAGATAACTCAAACATACATTTTATTGCAATTTCTTCAGGATACTAATCAAAGATATTTAAAAACGGCATAAGTCAAACACGTACATAACATCCCGCTTTTAACTCATGGACATTTATCAAGATTACCTGGGAATGATAACCGATATACAAATTTGAGCTTGATCTTTCACCGTTTACATTTTTACCGATGTCAACCCTCTTTTAAGAAACTAGAAAGGATTATATAATAAAGCTATCTCAACTATTCATCATAGAAGCGTTGAACTATACTGAAGCCACCTCTATCATATAAAAATCATAATGCCATAATAAGACCAACGTCTGAATCGTATAAATAGATAAAATCCCCAATTGTTAATAATGCATTTTGAACATAAAAGAAAATAAAAAATGGTTCCCTCAGCAACCAATGCAGAAACACAACCTCTAAAATTTGATGACGGTACCACTGTACTCCCGTGATCAAACCAGAAATTATAATCATAACAAGTATAATCATCTTCTTCAAAAGAACATATATCGTAGATATCTTATGCTTAATAAATTAAACAATAAAATGCTAAGGAAGCCAAGATAGCGAAATTTCAAAATGTGGAACTATACAGAATTTCTGAAAATCACAACTCATATAGAATGGTATAAATCTGGATAATATCCCAGAAAATTTCCAGAAGGAAAAACGTCATTCACAAGTACTGAAATCCATAGTGACAGAAGAAATATAATCTTCATATACATTTAATAGAATAATAACCAGTAGAAACAGAATACTAGCATCATAAAAATTTTACCATCGACTTTCCTATCAAAACAAAGGAATAGAATACCAGAGAAAGATAGAGCAATGCCGATCATAACTCAAACAAACCAACAATGCTTTCGTCTATCAGTATGTTCCGCTAACATTCTCATACGATAAGAATTTCATCTGAAAATATAAAGCTACATATATCTTTGAGAATAGTTGAACACATAAAGTACCTAGAATAGTTCGCCATAAACCATTCAACTATAATCGTTGTACTCAACTATCTTTATAATTCAAACATGATTCCACTGTCTATCTCTGACATCACTGATTTCTCATTGTCCCAACACTAAAAGAAATCAATTGAGAACAACTTCCAGTTAATATATTCTTTAGATATCATACTTGAATATTTGGTTTCATCTAATTCAACATCTTTTTTAACAATGAATTTGCATAATCTGAATAATCTTCAGAACGATCTAATATCTCTTCTAGTATTGTTTTTACTTGCTGACTCATTCTCCTATCTGATTATAGTATTAATCCTTCAATTTTGGAACTCTGCAATTCTACACTCGTGAGCTTATTTAGTCTAAATATTACAATTTTCATTGTAATACCTTACTGATGAGGGGGTGGGGGTCGTAAAGCCTCAAATATAACTCTCACATATATATACACATAACATAACATTTATCAATAATATGATATTATGAACTTTTACTCATACCTTTATGAGTTTTAACTCATCATAAACACATTTTCACTCAAACATTTGAGTACCACTTTCTGCACTATCAGAATTAGCTCGACTGGAAAGCACATCTGTCTAATTAAAACAATTCTCATCAGAATCGGGAGATATCGCATTATCACAGGTTAAATATGGCATGTATAGCTAAACTCACATATGCTACGTTAGTCCTCGATTTGACTAAACCGTAGCTCTGATACCAATCAAATGTAACACCCCTAAATTGTATCCGTCGCCGGAATAAGGTTACGAGGTATTAGCAAACTATCACATCATAACATATACATAGCTCATAAATTTATACATTCGAACACATACATCATTCATATACAATCATATTGTCCCTTATAAGGCTCTATAAAATCTTAAAACATGCTTGGAAGAGGTTCGGGACTAAACCGATAACATTTGAAAACTTTGGGAAACTTAGAAAATTTTCTTGAATACAGAGGTTACACACCCATGTGAACAGGCTGTGTGCCTCACACGGCCATCAGGCACGCCCGTGTGTTTATGCCATGTGAAAATAATGCAAACATACTGACTTGCCTCACACCGCTGAGGACACGCCCGTGTGCCAAGCCATGTGAAAACTGGTGGGTATACTGACTTGGCTACACGACCGTCCACACGCCCGTGTGTCTGGCCCATGTGCCTATTCGAAATGGCCACAAACGCCCATGTACCAAGGTTGTGTGCCTCACACGGCCACCAGATACGCCCGTGTGTCTAGGTCGTGTGCAAGGCTGACTTGAATTTCTAATTATTCCCAGGGGACACATGACCGTGCATCAAGGCCATATGTCACACACGGTCGAGCCACACGCCCGTGTGCTCAGCTATGTAGACGTAAATAGGCCATTTGCAAGGCCAATTTGCCACCCATAATGGTCTACCCTGCAAACTCAAAATGTAGCACCAATTCATACACAAAAGGTAGCCCAAAACATCAACAAATTATGCCCAATTCATAGCCTAAAAACATCAACCAATTTAATACACATTTACTACTCCAAAACATACCAATTCACCATTTCCGTAATAATCTTGCCAAACACAAAACCAAATATATATACCATAAGCACATATACGAGCACATATCATAAGCCAAACTCACATTCAACATTACCAAAACACATGTCCACATAACTCAAGCCTATGCATGCCATATAACCAAGTCACAAGTGTATAAATATCGAAATCAAAATCGGATAGTGTGATGCGATCTCCGCCAACTTCCAACCCGAGCAAACGTTCGAATCACTATAAAACATAGAGAAATAACACAAAGTAAGCTATAAAGCTTAGTAAGCTCGTATGATATTAAACTTATCTTATTGAATAAACACATATTAAGCATTTACATATACTATAATATAAATTCATTTGATTTCACCTTTATACCATAATTCCAATCACATAATTAACAAAGCTTCACAAGTTTATTTATTTCTATGCTCATACGAATCAAAAACATTCTTATCAAATCATCACATTTACATATACAAAATCAACTATCTATATAACTTCATTCAAACCAACATTCTTCACATTTTCTTTAACCTAGGTGAATCCTGTTAATTATCATCAAGTAACAATATTTCGCATGTTATATACCTTATGTATATATAGTTAAAACAAACATAACTCATGCCTCATTTAACATCCAATTCATACCTCCATATAGCCAAATGAACCCATTTTGGCATAAAACATATTTATACACAAATCTTTCTCATTTCATATACATGATACAATATAAACTCACCACTTTCATTCGATTCTCAAATAAGTTTTGTATGTACCTGTATTACTTACTTCAATCGTACTTTCATTCTTGTCTTGACTATGCCCGTTGAACCATTCGGAATCGCTAAGGATACTTGGAAATCTCGTATAACTCATACAATGTCATATCCCAAATATGGTCTTACATGTTATAATATATCGATGCCAATAGCCCAACTATGGTCTTACACGAATCTCATATCGATGTCAATGTCTCAGACATGGTCTTACACGAAATCACATCTTCGTAATCCGAATGTCATGACATTTAGATCCTAGGCTATTCCTAAGGTTCGTACGGGACTTCCGGACGTCATAACTCTATCGATTGTGCTCGTACTCATTTCCAATTAGCATTATAATTCAGTTCAACAATTATAATAAATTTATATCACAATTTAATAGCATTTATTAACATACGAACTTACCTCAATAGTTAAAATGATGGAATGGATCGACTAGTCCGATACTTTATCTTTTCCTCGATCTATACACGTATTTCTCTTTTCTCAATCTAGTTATAATCAAAATCAGCTTATTTAATTATCTATTTTCTCAATCTAGTTATAATCAAAATCAGCTTATTTAATTATCTCTCTATTCAATTTAATCCAAAATTTACTTTAAAGTACATTTACACTTTTGCTCCCATAATTTCACATTTGTGCAATTTAGTCCTTATCATATAAAATCACAAATTTATGAAATTAAACACAAACCCAAGCTAGCTGAATTTTCCATATATTACTATCAGCCCATATTTTTAATTTATTTCACATTTTAACCACTAAATTTCACATTTTCACAAATTAACCCTTTCTTGACATTTTTGTCAAAAATCACTTTACAAAACTAGTAAATCTATCAATAAAATTTCATAAACTATCATCAAGCATCAATTTACTCAACCATTCAACAATGGCAACATGTTAAATCTTTAATAATTTCAAAAATTAAGGTACGGGCTAGCTAGAATACGAAGCAACGATCTCAAAAACGTAGAAATCATTAAAAGGGGAGCTAAAACAGTACCTAATCAAGCATTTGAAGCTTGGCCAAACCAAAAGTTTCTCCCATGGCTGCTATTCTTTCTAGTTTTCGATGGAGAAATGGTGAAAAAATGATGATTTTAATTTGTTTTTATTAAACATTAACTTTATTAACTAATTACCAAAATATCCTTTAAAAACATTAGTAATTACACCAAATGCCACTCCACTATCATCCACTAACTCATAAATGGCCTATTTACCACTTAACGACCTTTACATTAATGTTCTATAGCTATTAGATACTTTTACCTAATAGAACTCCACTTTTACACTTTACGCGATTTAGTCCTTTTTACCAAATTAAGCATTCAAACAGTAAATTTTCTTTACGAAACTTTCACATAATAATTATATCATGTTGTAAACTTTAATAAAATAACAAAATAAATATTTTAACTTCAAATTTGTGGTCCCAAAACCACTGTTCTAATTTGACCCAAAAACGAGTTTTTACAATAGACTTCTTCCTCAGAACATTAACGTTACGATCCAAAACTTGAACCGGCTCCTCCTCAAAGGTCAAGTCTGGCCTAACCTCAATATCCTCAACAGGGACAGTAAGTGTAGGATCAGTGCGGTACCACCTGAGAATCGAGACGTGGAATACGTCATGAATACGGTCTAGCTCAAAAGGTAACTCCAACTGATAAGCGACCGGTCCCACAAGTTTCAAAATTCAGTATGGCCCAATAAACCTAGGGTCAGCTTGCGCTTACGACCGAACCTTAGAACCTTCTTCCATGGAGAGACCTTAAGAAACACAAAGTCCCCCACAGAATACTCAATCTCACTCCTTGTCAAATTTGCGTAAGACTTCTGTCTGTCCGATGCCGCTTTTAGTCAATCCCAAATCAATCTGACCCTATCCTCAGTCTCAGAAACCAACTCAAGACCCAGAACACGTCGTTCACCCAACTCAGTCCAACACAAAAGAGTGTGACACTTACGACTATACAGAGCCTTGTAAGGTTCCATCTGAATGCTAGACTGGAAACTGTTATTATAAGCAAACTCCGCTAGCATCAGATACTCCTCCCAACTACCTCGAAAATAGATAACACAACTCCTCAACATATCCTCCAGTATCTGAATCACCCTATCCGATTGACCATCGGTCTGAGGATGGAACGCACTGCTAAAGTCCAACCTTGAACCTCGAGCCTCATGTAGCTTCTTTCAAAACTGAGACGTGAAGCGAGGATCCCTATCAGAGATGATCAAAACCGGTACCCCTTGCAATCTCACTATCTAAGAAATATAGAGCTTCGCCAGCTTCTGCAAAGAATAATCTGTCCTAACTGGATTGAAGTCTGCAGACTTGGTCAATCGATCTATGATAACCCACACTGAATCCTTCCTAGTAGGTGTTAAAGGTAACCCACTAACGAAATCCATCGTTACACACTCCCATTTCCATAACAGAATCTTAACCGGCTGCAGCAAACCCGAAGGCAACTGATGCTTAGCCTTAACCTGCTAGCATGTCAGACATCTAGCCACAAAAACTTCTCGCTTCAATTCAGGCCATCAATACAACTCTCGAAGATCTCGGTATATCTTATTTCCACCAGGATGCATAACATAAGGGCTACTATGCGCCTCTCTCAAAATACACTGCCTTAAATAAGTGTCATTCGGAACACAAAACTGTCCACAAAAATAGAGCACCCCATCATTATTTAGCCCAAAATCCGTAGTGCTACCACTCTCCACCTGTCAGAATTGAAGACCCAAAGATTCATCCTCCAACTGCTTGACCCTAATCTGCTCGATCCAACAAACTCCCATCGTCGAACAAGCTAAGTCGAGCGAACATCATTCTCAGATCAGTCATAGCCCTATGGCTCAATGCATCAGCCACCACATTAGCCTTGCTTGGGTGATACTCAATGGTACAATCGTAATCCTTAAGTAGCTTAACCCATCTAGGCTGCCTAAGATTCAGCTCCTTCTGAGTAAGGAGGAACTTGATGCTCTTGTAATCAGTGTAGATGATACACTTCTCACCATACAAATAGTGCCTACAGATTTTCAGAGCAAAAACTACGGCGGCCAATTCCAAATCGTGCGTCGGGTAGTTCACCTCATGTGTCTTTATCTGATGAGACGCATATGCTACCACATTACCATCCTGCATCAACACACATCCCAAATCGACATGTGATGCATCACTATAAATCGTGAACTCCTTTCCTAGTTTAGGTTGTATCAGAATAGGAGCCTCAATCAGTACAATCTTGAGCTTCTTGAAACTCTGCTGCTGTGCATCAGACCAGACAAACGATACACCCTTCTGTAATAGCTTAGTTAAGGGTGCAACAATTAGTGAGAAGCGGTCCACAAATCATCGATAATAACCTGCCAACCCCAGAAAACTGCGGATCTCAGACACATTTTTAGCCTGCTTCCAACCCACTACACCCTCAATATTTCGAGGATCGACTTGAATCCCCTCAGCAAACACCACATGACCTAGAAATGTTACTTTATGTAACCAGAACTCACACTTGCTGAACTTAGCATATAGCTGCTTTTCCCTCAAAATCTAAAGAACAATCCTAAGGTACTCATCATGCTCATCCTCAGTCCTCGAATAAACCAATATGTCATCGATGAAAACTACAACGAACTGATCTATATAAGGCTAAAATACCCGGTTCATCAAATCCATGAATACAGCCGGCGTATTCGTTAGTCCAAATGGCATCACTAGGAACTCATAGTGACCATAACGAGTCCTAAATGTCATTTTATGTACATCAGCCTCCTTAACCCTCAACTGATGATACCTAGAACGCAAGTCAATTTTAGAGAACACAGACGCCCCTCGGAATTGGTCAAACAGATCATCGATCCTTGGTAACAGATACTTGTTCTTGATGGTCAGCTTATTAAGTTTCCAGTAGTCAATATACATCCTCATAGATCCATCCTTTTTTTTAACTAACAGTACTGACACTCCCCACAAAGATACACTAGGATGGATGACGATCCAACAACTCCTGAATCTGAACTTTAAGCTCTGTAAGCTCCTTTGGTGTTATTCGATAAGGAGCGATAGACACCGTAGCTGTACCAGGGAAAAGCTCAATCCCAAAATCCACTTCCCGATTCAGAGGTAAACCCGGTAGCTCTTCAGGAAAAAAATTGAAAAATCTTTTACAGTGCAGATATCCTTTACAGTAAAGTCCCCAGAAGTGGAAACACTTACGTAGGTCAAGTACGCCTCGTATCCTTTGCGAACTAATTTCTCAGCTACCAGTGTAGAGATCATGTTAGCCAAGTAATTTCGACGCTTCCCAATTACAACTACCTCATTATCCTCCTTAGTTCTCAAGACGACCCTCTTAGACCACAATCCAAGCTTAGAAGATGCTTGACCAACCAGTTCATCCCGAGAATTAAATCGAACTCCCCAAACGGAAGCTCCATTAAATCGACCAAAAAGATCGCAACTTGAACCTCTAACGATACATTTCTGAATAACTTATTAACCCTTATAGACTGCCCCAACGGACTCATTACAGTAACCTTATTCGTGGTGCTCTCAACTGAAATTCCTAAGTTTCTAGATATGTTACTAGCTACATAGAAGTGTGCGAAACCTATGTCTATCAATGCAAGATAAGGTACATCATAAATTAAGAACGTACCCATGATGACGTCTAGAGCATCTCTGTCCTCTCAGCGACGTGCAGCATAAACAAGAGCAGGCTACCTCGCCTCAATCTGTCCCACGCCGCTGCCTGGCACTCTCTGTCCATGGCCCATGCCATTACTACCCCTAGCCTGACCACGGCCTCTCGGTGGTTGCTATGCTACTCTCTGTGGCTGCGCAGTACTAGTACCCTAAGCTTGCATCTGATTGGCCCTCAATGGACACTCCCTAATGTGATGATCCAATGATCTATACCTCAGACACGCCCTAGTCCTCCTCCAGCACTCGCCCTGATGGCATCTACCACAATCGACACATGGTTGTAGTCCAGTAGCAGTAATAGGGGGCACAGCTCTAACTGGCCCATCAGGTTTGGCCTTTTTCTTAGGCCTCTATACATAACTCGAGGGCTCTGAATCCCTCTTGTTCTTACCCCTTTCTATTTTTGTTTTGAAGCTCAACGCGCTTAACCTCTTCGGCTATCTTTGCCTTCTCAACTAGAATCGAAAACTCTCGCTCCTTCTGCAGAACTATCAGCACCTTCAAATTATCTCTGAGGCCATCCTCAAAGCGGATACACCTCTCATACTTAGATGCCACCTCAGTCTCAGGAATTCAGCCTCATACTCAGCCACAGATCGGTCTTCATGAGTAAGGTTTAGAAACTCCCTCCTACGAGTATCAATGTAACTAGCTCCTACATACTTTCCTTGGAAGGCAATCTTAAAGAATTTCCATGTTAGACGTTCGGGATGAGTGCCATCCTTAACAGTCAACCACCACTGATAAGCTTCATCACGCAACAGAGAGACTGCACCCTTCAGTTTCTACTCAATGGTGTAATCCAAGTCATCCATAATCCGCTCCGTGGCCTCAATCCAGTACTCGGTCCCCCTAAAAAGCTCAGCTCCATTGGACTGGAGTCATTCCGTGACCAACACTTGGCCTCCAGATCCAGTATTAGGTTCAGCGACCGTCTCCAGTACCCTTAGCATAGCCTGGAACAGTGCATCGTCCCTATCCATGCGTTATTGAGACCCAGTCTCGGTAGCAGGTGACACTGGGGTCCCACACGTCTCCAAATTCAGTATATTACCAAGGAAAGATGACTCAGCTCAAACCCCTCTACGGCCCCTACCTTAGCCTCTAGTACCACGTCCAAAAATACCTCTTGCGCTCATCGTAAATTCAGAATTTTATCTACATTAACAGTTTTATGAATCAATTACAGTTTCAGTATAACTACAGTTTCAGTATACACTGCCTAGAGTGCTTTCACAGTATACTATCTACAGTAGTTTCAGAATATACTATCTATAGTATTTTCAGTTTAAACTATCACAGTTTCAGAATACTTACAGGATTGGCGCTGGAGACTCGGTGTACTACATACTAAGTCAAATCATTTTAAATAATTTTGAGATTAATTCTTTAAAAACCAATTTTTGAAATTCAAAATCCACAGCCGAGTTTTGCAACTCAGCTCTGATACCACTAAATGTAACACCCCCAAACCCGGCCTGGACGTTATGGACAGATCTAGCGATGTCACATGATAGGGTGATTGAAAACTAAATTGAAGATAAACCATTTTCGTTTGTTAACATTTGATTAACTCAAATAAATAAAAAACGTATGTCCATTGATTTATCTCAAACTTATCTTTTTAGTAGAAGTTTTGGAAATTATTTATTTTAAATAGATTTGGTTCATTTTATGGAAAACCTTAGTTTTTAGAAAATCCGTATTTTTGTTAAGTGGTAGTTGTAAGTCTGTAAAAACAGGTAAATTTTCCAAAGTTAAAACAAAACAGTCCATAAAACCCAACTACATAAAAATACCCCACAATCAAGTAAAACCATAAACGAAAGTAAAATAGTTTAAAATATGTGTGGCCACCGTCGAGTCCTCCGCTACACCAAACCATCAAGTTTAGGGATTACCTATGCACATTAAACAGAATGTGTAGGTTTATGTAAACTCAGTGCGTAATCCCCATAGAAAACATGCGTATAGGCAATTAGCAGTAAATAGTCAAATGTAGTCTGGGGCCGAAGCCCATTACAGTTTCAGTAGTAGTTTGGACCTTAGCCCATTTTAGTCCAATATCAGATATGCATTAGGGCTATAGCCCATCACAGTATCAGTAATACAAACAGTAATCAGTAATAGAATCCTATCCACCAGCCTCTACACACCATCTCCGTGCATCCCTACACTCCATGTGGGGTTTAAAACACCCACACATCCCTACACTCCAAGTAGTACCGAATGCGACACATATTTAGTATATTGTAGCTGAGCTACCAGATAATAGGTTTAAAGCCTTTCAGTACACTTCCTACAAATATCATCATCCCAACCCAATGCAATGCAAACATACAATATGTCATGCTTTTATGCAACCATCAGTCATACATTTACATATATATATCAGTAATCATGCATAATTTATCATGCATCACATACACTCATATCATATATTTAGGAGTCTAGGTAACGCTTACCGACCCTACAGTAGGTTCACAGTCGACTTGGGTGACCTGTGCAACCCTAGGAATCATTTCAGATAAATAGGCTCACACGCCCATGTGGCTTGCCCGTGTGGGCCCACATGTTCGTGTGGATTACATGGCCTGGCTCAAAATCTCACACGCCCATGTGGACTACCGGTGTGTCGCACACGGCCTACCTAGCCATCACACGGTCGTGTCTTATGCTCACGGCCTGGCCTCGTTGATCACACGCTCGTGTTATGGCACACAGCCTACCACACGGGCAACCACACGCCCATGTGGTGTCGACAGTGGGGTTTTCAGCTCTTGCTAAAACCCCAGTTTCTGTCTAATCAGGTACACGTTTGAAGCTAAAACGATCCCCAAGCACCCTAGAACCTATAATTGATAATCCAGAGTCCAATTTCAGTGATACTCATTGAAAATAAATGAAGTTATAACTAGACAAATGACTTTCACCCATCAAAATCCTTACCTAAGCTCGAATAACAAGAACTCCGCACCTTTAAAACATTAATGGCTGATCTCCAGCCCCTCGATTAACTCCTAAACAGCAACAAAAACCCTCCTTAACCAGTATTCAAAATAACGTTAGAATTAAACAAATACCAAAACTTATTGAGCTATCCCAGACAAAAGCCAACAACGAAAGAGAAACAACAAAAAGAACCAAAGAAGAAGAAGTTGGATTAGGGATATAACAAGGTAGAGAGACAAGGAATTACAACAAAATTGGATTAGGGAGATAACAAGGCAGAGAAACGAGGAATTACAACAAAATTTTGGCGGCAAGAAGGGACAGAAGAGGTGGCGGCAAATAACAAAAACAAAAAATAAGAAAAATAAGAAATGGTAGAGAGCAGAAGGAACGTCAGTTTCCTGAAGAGAGAATTTTGGAGAACAAGAGAGTTTTACCAAATCCCTACTACATCAAAACCCTTATTTTTCTCCCTCAAATCCTACTAACATCCCACTACTCGGAGTCCAACATCAACACAACTCTAGCCGAAATTAAGAGCAAAAATTCTACCCCCTTGCCAACGCTGAGAATCGAACACAGGACCTCCATCACCCAAGACTCTACTTAACCACCAGACCAGCAGGCCCATTCTGACATAATTTTGCAAATAATTAAACTTAAGCCTACTGACCAGAGATAGAGCTTGATTTAGAAGAAATACCAAAATTTTGCCAACGACATGGCTTGAACTTGGGACTTCTCACACACACCCAAAACACTTAACCACTGAAGCAGATACAGATTTGTGTCACATTTTCACAATAACAAAAATAAAAATTTTGGGGCGTTACAAACTACCGATGAAAACATTGAAAATAAACCATTTAAACACTCAAATATGTCATAATTACAGTCTTAAAATGATAATTCTACTTTCCCGAAACTTAATCAGGCTTACGAAAACTCATTTGTAGACCCGAGCATGAACAAAGACCAAATAGTAAAGTTTTCAAAATTTCCTCAATTGGTATCGATACCCCTTGAAGGTACTGATACCAAATTTAACTTTGATGTTTCATGAAATAAAATTAAATCAAAAGCTATCAATACTAAACTTTAAGTACTAATAATTTCCTTTGGGTATCGATACTGTTATTTGGTAACGATACCATTTTAGCATTCTGTTTTGTAACGATTAACCAAAGTCTAATAGTATCGATACACGTGTAAAGTATCGATACCTTGATGTTTGATTAAGGGCACATCTTAACCAATTTTGGTTTTGGAATTCTGTTTGTTTGAAAAACTGATTGAAAATGCTAGGTATCGATACTTTTACCAAGGTATCGATCCTTAAAGCCAATGTGACAAAAACTACCATTTGGTCCCTTTTCATGCCAAAACTAAAATTGGTTAAGATGTGCCCTTAATCACACATCACAACTGCACAAAACACTCCCAATAGATACCAATGAATGCATATAGCCATTACCAATTCAAAACATCATAATTTGACACCAATTCATTCCAAACAACTTAGCAATTACATAACCCATCTATCAAAACATCATAATTTGACACCAATTCATTCCAAACAACTTAGCAATTACATAACCCATCTAACATACTTTCAACCATTTAACCAATTAAAGACTTTATCAAATTCATGTTCAAATCATACTATTGAATCTTCAAATTTTATCATTCATATTGGTTCACACACACTCATACATATAACTTATCATATTGTCAAAAAATTCATTTGAACATATATAGATATTAACTACTCACAACCAAACATGAAACAAGGTTTCAACCAACCATCCATTCACAAGTTATTAAATAAATAAACACCTATGTACATGCTACAATATCAAGCTTAAACGAGTAAAAGCCTACCGAGTTAGTAGAGGGATAGTGTGATATTTGTGAAGTCCGATTGACGAGTCTGCAAACCAAATATCTACAAAGAAGGAAAACAACTAGATAAACATTTTTAATGCTTAGTAAGTTTAAAGGTATTAAAACGATAACTTACCTTGATTCATAATATAACTAATCAAACTAACTTGGTAGAGTTTACCTAGCATGGTAATCACAACCATAAAGTGAGCTTAAATGCCAAAATCTATTTTACCAAGTGCCATTTCATAACATATCAATGCATACATTTGAGTGGTCATATATGATTGCCCAAGTTTAGTATCCAATTCATACTTGAATTCTTGATTATCAAATATATATGTAACCTCCTAAACTCGGCCTAGACGTTATGGCTGAATTCTGAAGGCTACATTAGCCACTGAAATGGCCAAATAAAAATCGCTCAGTCTGAAAACCACTATTTCGGTCAATTTTTCAGAAAACTTAGCGCCATTACCTTAGGTTTATTAAATACATCCTATTGTTAGGTTATCTATAATTTAAGTCCAATTTATTTGAAAGATGTGTCATTTGAAAATAAAAACCCTCAATTGATTTTGTCAGTAAACCTTTAGAAAACTATGTTTCACCATTTTGCATTAGAAAAAGTGTTGCTTTTGTTTTTTGTTTAAAATCCCATGTTTTGAATCATATTAGGCCGATTATTAAACTTGATCAATTCTTAACCAAAATTTCATGCATGTAAAATCCAAGTAAAAACAACCCATGCCACAGTCCATGTTAACAAAATTTACAATCCTAAAATTAAAAATCAAAATAAGTAAAGTAGAATAAATAATACTTTATTAACTGAAAATCTGATATGAGACTTTCGTATGCCGAGTCTGATCTTAATCTTGAGGGTTATCTGTAAGAAATAAACTAAATGGGTGAGCTTAAAAGCTCAGTGTGATCCTTAATCATAAGAAATCAGTGTACTAAAGACCACAACAGCATGTAAGTAAATAGAGATAACAGTAATAACAGTGTCACAGATCATTATGTTTCAAAATATATAGAATCACAGAGTTTTCAGAATGTATGTACATGTGCATGAATGTCAGTGCAATTTCCTACCCATCTATCTGCTACACACCATGAGTTCCCTCAAACTCATTCATCCGTACACACTGTAACATCCTTAAAATGGGGCCTTTGCATTTTATCTGCTTGCATGTAGATAGCATGGATGTCATGTTAGTTTGGACTATTTTAGGGTCTAGGCATGAACCAGGGGTAGGTCAGGGCCATGGAAAAAATTTGCGTTTTGGGCTTCTAAAATAGGGGAGCTGTGTGAGCTGGGTGTTAAAGGTAGTTGTTGGTAAGAGTTGACACAAGAATTCCAGTGGTAAAGTGGCAAGGGAGGTGCCACTTAAGCACAAGGGGAGTGACGCCTCAAGTAAGCTGGAGGACCTTGGTTCGAGCTGCAAGAATCCCTTTGCTGCTTATTATTTTTTACGCCAGACTGTGGCGGTTGTACTCGTGGATGGACTCGGTGGATGATCGTGAAGGAGTCAACAGATTCAAATGAGTGGAGGAGAGAAATGTTAGGAGTTTGAAGTGTTCAAACTTGTTTGAATGGATGATCTTGTAGATCTTGGCCGATTGAAGGGTGTTAAGGAAGGCTTGGTATTAGTCGACTGGGGTCTTGATCTGTGTTTTGGTCTGCGGCACTAAATCTCCGGGATTTGTCAATCTAGGTAAGGGATTTATTCATTTGGGTTAAATCTCTATTCATCGTTATTCTCTGTGTTAATCTGATTTAGTGACCAAAGGTGTTATGGACCCTAATGCCAGCCAAACGTTAGGAAGGGTGGGATCTGAAACCCCAGCCCCTAGGTTCAAGAAGAGGGCTGTACCGGCTGTTCGCGATTGGCCACCGGGGTGTGGGCCGGCATCTGAGCAGAGTAGTAGACAGATAGCGGTAGTGTCGGTTAACGACAGTGTCGACGTAGAGAGTGTCGTGTTACGGGTAATCAGGTGTGTAACTCTTACACACTTTATATGTTAATATGTTTTATCTTGTATATTGTTAAAAGCTGGAATAACTGTTGAAATCAGTATGTTACCCTTGTGGGTAAAAGCGAGGACTCCGGGTAAGTCCACTTTGATTGGCTAACGTTAAATGCCATGCCATGATATTTCTGAATGTTAAGCATGGTTATTTTGCCATGAAAAGCATGTTCATAAAAATGGGTATGATGAGAGGGGGGGAAGGTATAATTTCAGACTGTCACCAGTAGTTTTGTACCACATAGTGGGTTGGCCCCGCTTCCTATAATATTGTGACTAAGTCTCAGTGGTTTTGACCACCAGTGGTTTGGTACCACATATATCTATCTTTGTGACTCATCCCAGTGGTTTGGTACCACAGTGGGTTGGCCCCACATATCAATACGGGATTGTCATCAGTGGTTTGGTACCACAATATGGGTTGGCCCCACACATATTATTTGTGACTTCGGTCACCAGTGGTTTTGACCACCAGTGGTTTGGTACCATATATATGTTATTTGTGACTTCAGTCACCAGTGGTTTTGACCACCAGTGGTTTGGTACCACACGGGGTAGATTCAGGAGTTCTGGATGGATAGGTTTCGGGTTGCATGGCATACATATTCACTTATGAAACTGTGTAAGGGCTTATTATCTTCGGGATGAGGATTTACACACTGAGTCTCGGTGACTTACCCCTTCCTTCACATTTTGCAGATGATTCTTAGATCGCGGATGTGGAGCCGGGGCGGACTCGAGGTGGCCATGCACAATATTTTGGGTTTTTATGTTAAACTATTATTTCGAACTTAGCTCACTTTAAATTTGTTTTGGGTGTTGTAATAAGGCCACTAGTTTTCATTTTTGGGATTATTTATCTGTTTTAGTTATCACTAAACTTTACTTAAGTTAATGATGGCATGCCTAATAAATCAATCAATGAATGTTTTCCAAACATTCACGAACTTTTAGGATTTTCCAAAACTTTACCATCGGGTAACAACAACTAGTAGTAAAAACAAGTTAACTCAATTTTCTTTAAGAATAAATCGGAAATGGTTTTTAGCAACGTTACCCAAACAACTCGGCTTTTCATAAAATCAAGATTTTCTTAAAATAAGTGACGACAACTTGTTTTCATTAACGTTTCTTTACAAAATTAAATCAACAACTTGTTTTCTTCAAAAATGTTTTCCCTGTGACATGTCGGATTCAGTCGTAGCGTTTTGACCGGGTTTGGGGTGTTACACACACCATAACAGTAAGAGTCGTAGCTTATTGTGGATAAACCACCAGTAACAATAAATAATTGCCTATAAACTGCCAATAGTTTGCGGACGAACCACCAAAACTCTGAACAATACTCCAGTGTTGTGGCTATACTGCCAAAACTCCCATATTAGTGGATTAATCGATAGAGCTCCTATATTTGTGGATAAACCACCAGAAGTCCACAAAATTCCTCTGTCACCGATATTCCCAACCCCATGCAATAGAATGGCATAACATGCATGACAGGACCAAGTACACTACAGAATAGTGACATGTATTAACATGCGGTCAATGATTTAGTAACAATGGCATGCTTTACATGTAATCATTATACAGTAACAGACAATGACATGCTTTTTCATGCAATCATAACATAGTAATAATCAGTATACTTAATAGAACAAGTCATGCAATAACATGCAATCAATCATCAATAGCAGTAAGCAATCGACTGGTTAACCTCTATAGCACTACATGCTTGATAAACCACACCTTAAGTCCCTAGACATTCGACCATCACCAATTAGGTCATTTAATGCATTCGGCCATACCACACACCACTTACCATGCTCAACAATCTCTTAAACAGTTCAATATATATTCAGCTACCTTTCACTACCACATACCATGCACACAAAAAAACAACATGTATATACTATACATTCAACGATTACCAAAACTACAAATAGGATAAAATAGGATCATATTGCGAGAGTGGATTTATCCCAAAGGGATTAAGGATATCCTATGAAAGTAACATACTTATGATAAGGTTATTGGATAAGCACTGATCGAGTTGCTTTCATAATGGTATGTCATTAGGGAGAGCTCAGTCACGATACTATAGTAGAATGACTTTGTGACTAAATGAGTTTATAATTAATACACGAAAAGCTGGAACTTAATTATAAATCATTTAAGCCCTAATCACATATGTCTAATCAGCCCCTCTATTAGCTCGTTGAAACCAGAAATGAATTGCATGTTGAATCAAATGAACATAAATGGATATAATTGATAAGGTTAGAGAAATAGGAAACATTCGGAAATGAATGTGGTTTTCTCACTAAGTATGAAAATAACCTGAGAATTAATTTATGATTTTTCGAATTATTAATTAATTAATTAATTAATTGAAGTTCAAAAATTAAATTAAATTAATTGGTTATTGTGAATCGGTTGAATGTAAAAATTAAATATATTTTCTCATGGATTCTTTTACGGTAAAGTTGTCATAATTTTAACGGATTAAGAATCGGGTTAAGAAAATTATTTAATTAGAAAATTTATTAATTTAAATTAATTTAATAAATAAGGTCTATTTTGAGAAATAGAAAAACATGTATTGGGTTATATTAAATTATAAAGTCTTAGGTTAAAAGTCTAGAAAGTACATATAATTGGACTCAACACAGGAGAAGGCCCAAATCCCCACATAATACATACGAAGGGAGGCACATCCTATTATCCCTCTCTCTTCTAGTTCAACTAGAAAGTTGTTTTCTTTTAAATAGACTTCTAATAATTCAACAAGGGTTTCACTTCTTTTCCCTATAAATAGATGGCATCGGTAGGGCTAAATACACAATAAGTTTTACACAACTTTGAGATATTGTTATTCTGCCCAAAAATAGTGAGAATTTATTTCTAAGTATAAATTCTATTTTTTGAAATAGAAAAAAATGGACTTGATTTTCAAATTTTTAATTTTTCACTGTGCAAGAAAACCATTTTCTCACTAGATTTTTTTCAACAATGTTACAAAGACACTTATGGAATTATCATCCTATATATATTGGTTTTTAGCTTTACTTTATAAAAAAGTGATTAGACTATGACTCTAATGTAAGCAAAATTTAACTAGTATTTAAACTTAAGCTTTGTCTAGGTTAAAGTAACTGATAGATTGAGAGAGCACAAATTTGTTTAAGTAAGGAATGTCTTATGTGTGCATTGTTTTTGTAAGCAATCAAGAGATCCTCTTGTATTGCAAAACTAAACTTTCGAAGGGGAAGCTTAGTGGGAGAGTGATTTAGTCTTTGTACAACGATGAGATCACTAGATTGGTGAGAGTTAGATTGATGTTAGAACTTAAATCATTAGTTGTATTATGAGAAAGATAGTGAATCATTGCTCTAGATAAGGCCCCATAGATGTAGACTAAAGTTGAACCGCGTAAACAATCTCAGTGTTCATCTTTATGTTTTCGCACATTTGATTTCGTGGTTGAAACTATGGTCACAGTTTCTAGTACTATTTTAGTCACAGTTTCAATTTGCAAAGCAAGTACCCCTCATTTCTACAAAATGAAAATAAAAAGTTCATAAAAATTCAAAAATAATTAGCATAGAGTATATGTAGATTGCCATGTTAACTGCAATATTTAAAAATTTAACGTTTTACTCAATATTTCTATTAAAAAACAACACTTTAATTTTTTTTAAAATATTAATAGTCAAATTGATTTAGAAAAAAAAATCAAATTTAGCTAAAACTAAAGACTAAATAATAAAAAAATCAACATTCAAATTAAATTTGACATTATGGAAAAAAAAATATACGAGCATGACTCGAACCGATCATCATATAATACGTAAATCGATAGGAGGCAACACGTAGCCATTGTTTTTGCGTTGCCAAATGCATAAATATGGCCAAAGCTTTAATGCTCTTCTCAACACGTTGTTGCCAAAATTTTTAGCCTTTGCTAACGTGTAATTGATTCAGTTTCGTACTTAAGTAAATGCTAAATATTGCAATACTTGCTATTAGGATTAAAGTAAAAATTTGTATGAAATAGAGATATTATTTTTTTAATATTTTAATATTATATTAATAATTTTATTCTAAATTTTAATATTTTTATTTGAATTTGATTTTTTTCAAAATAAAAATACTAAAATTTAATATAAAAATATTGATGTGATATTAAAATCTATGACTTTAAATGGCATAAGTGGCTAAAAACAGTGCTACTTAACTAGTCAATTACTTAAAAATATTTCCTTGATAGATAAGTGCTCTCACAAATCCCGTTAAAGCTATGCTCAAAGTAGAAAGATAAAATCCAAAAATAATTGAATATAGATACTCCAAATATGGTACTTCCATTGTTTGAGTGTTTGATACACTGCACAGAACACTCACCAAACCTAATTGGTTTTGTTATTTCAAATCTCTGAAACTATTTATAATGGCTCGACAATGTCATTAAAACATATATAATTCGTGTCGGATGAGAAAGTGTTTAAAAATCCTTCACCTTTATCCACAGTTCGACGATTGTTAGTTCCTCACCAGGACCGATGATGTTTTTCCATAAAAACTGGCTATGAAAATTAAATACCAACCAAATCACCACCAACATGACCGAACATGCATGCATGTTCCATATGTTGTTTTAAACCTCAAACGACACCTGGTCCACAAAATAGTCCATGTGTTTGCTTCTTCACCGAACCATATAAATATATATAATATCAAAAACAAAAACAAACCCCACACCACGAAATCCATGCATGTCATTCACTAGTGTACCTAATATGTCTACAAGCGTTACTACCGGTACCACCTTTCTTCTTCTTTTTCTCTTAGCCATGGCTACTGCCACCACTGGCTCACATTTAGAACAAGTTACGGAGGTGGTTCAAATGGCTAGGACCATGGTGGTGCAGTCTAGGAACTTGGCTAAGGCTTCGATGAGCTTATATGGGTTGCACAATACTATGCATTATCATGGTATGGGTTTGGCTGATTGTATTAAGTTGTATGATGAAAGTGAGTCTAGGCTCTCGGTTTTGCTATCCTCTCGAGGGTTTACTGTCGATGATGCTCGGACGTGGTTGAGCGGCGTGCTTGCGAACCATCGGAGTTGTTCGGAAGGGTTGGGACAGAAGGATTTTGGGATTCAAGAACATGGACAGGGTCGAAATTTGACGAGTTTGGTTAGTGAAGCTTTGGCATTGTATACAATGTATGGGAAGGAAGCTGTTGTTGAGCAAGGTAATTTCTTTTAACTAATTAAATATTTGATAAATAAAAATCTTAATAATATTAATAAAATATACCGGCCTTTTCATATTAAAAAATTTAATCTCTCAATTTTTAAAATAAAATTTTGATTCGAAACAAATTTTTAAAAAATAATCCTTGGAAAATTTCTTTCGGTATAGTCCATCTCCCTCAAGAAATTCTCACTAACTTTTAAGTAGGTTGAAATAAATTCATTGGTAATAAAATAAAAATGTAGATAAAGTTATGTACTTCGGGTTTCGTGATTCATGCATCTATGTGCGGCAAATTATGCACATATTTGTTCCACTATAGAGTTCATTTTCTCGGTTAAATTATGGTTTTAATCCCTTCACTATACTTAAAATTAAATTAATCAATAAACTAATACTGTTAATTATTCTAATTAAATCAAATACCAGCGTGGGTTTTTTTTCCCTTAAAACACCCCTTTCAAAACACTAGCATTAGCTGGAAGGTATTTTTCGAATTAAATTATCTTTTCAAAAATAATTTAAATTTAACATTTAAATTTTCAACACACTTATTTTCTTAATTTATTTTGCTCGAGTAAATTGTTCATTTATTTTCATTGTTATTAAAATTCTTTTTAAGAAAAAGTCTACATTGGTATTAGTATTTAAATCGGGTTAACTATTTGGATTAATTAAATTTAAAATTTAAAATTTCAAAAATTTAAATTTAAGCAGAGTAGAAGGACTCGAAGAAGAATTTGACATTTCTCTTTTATTGGATGGTTCTTTTGCATAGAAACCTACTGCTTACTAAATTACCTATTTGTTTTGTTCTCGACAGAGCTAATGCATAGACCACGACTCGGTGGGAAACTTTTAACATCATGGAACCCAACAACTTCAAAGGCTGATTTTGTCGTGTCAAAAGATGGCTCCGGCACTCACAAAACGATCAATGATGCGGTGGCCGCCGTTGCTAGGATAGGTAACAACCGTCGTCCAAGGGTAATCATTTATGTGAAAGCAGGGGTGTATAATGAGAAAGTAGACATAGAAAAGAACCTTGAAAACATAATGTTAGTCGGCGAAGGCATGGACAAAACAATCGTAACTGGTAACCGAAATGTACCGGATGGTTCCACTACTTATGGCTCCGCAACATTCGGTAAGAAACTCGGGTTCAAATTTTAGATTTGATGATATTGATGGGTTTAATTCAGTTTTTTGGTTTTGTAGGTGTTTCCGGGGATGGTTTTTGGGCACGGGACGTGACATTTGAGAACACTGCCGGTCCGCATAAACATCAAGCTGTGGCATTAAGGGTAAGTTCGGACCATTCTGTGTTCTACCGCTGTAGCATCAAGGGTTACCAAGACAGTCTCTTCCTCCACTCGCTGCGACAATTTTACCGAGACTGTCACATACACGGCACAATCGATTACATATTTGGTGACGCCTCGGCCGTGTTGCAAAACTGCGACATCTTTGTCAAAAGACCGATGGACCATCAATCCAACATGGTAACGGCACAAGGGAGAGACGATCCCAACGAGAATACAGGGATTTCAATCGTGGAATCCCGAGTGAGGCCAGCACCCGATTTCGATTCGGTCAAGCATTTGTTCAAGAGTTACTTAGGTAGGCCATGGAAGAAGTATTCAAGGACGGTGTTCATGAAGACGGACCTTGACGGTTTGATCGACCCCAAGGGATGGAATGAATGGAGCGGCAGCTTTGCGTTGTCAACGTTGTATTATGCGGAGTATAGGAACACAGGGAATGGTGCTTCGATCGGGAATCGAGTGAAGTGGCCCGGTTTTCATGTCTTCAACCGGGCCGAAGAAGCTAACCCTTTTACGGTGAATAGGTTCATACAAGGAGAGTTATGGATTCCGGAGACTGGTGTGCCTTTTAATTCAAGGCTTTAATTTAATGGTTTCTTATTGTAATGTTGTTAATGTTTTTGTGATGCGATAATAATGGCTTTAAAAGTTTTAATCTAAAAATTATAGTTAAAATATTTTATGGGTTAAATTGTATGTTATTTTAGTATTATTAATAAAAGTTTAAAAGATAATTGTGATTAATTAAGAGTTTGAAGTTTAAATTAATTTTTATATATTTTATATAAAGTTAAAATATGATATGTCGTAAATATTGAAAAAAATTTTAATCACTTTTGAATGAATATTCGTTTGACTTGTGAAATTAATTCAATCAATAACTTACATATAGTATAAATATAAATAGATAGCATGACCCAATAGCCTTGCTAAGAAACTTTGAGCAATTAAAGTTGCATGCGGGTCAAAGTGTAAATTTACTATTATATTAACCTGTAATTTTTTAAAATTTGAAGAAATTACCAGACAATTTTACTATTTTGGGGCCAAGTTGTTGCAGGATCAATAAACTAGTTACCATACAGATCAATATAATCAGATGAGTAACCGATAATAATATCTCTGAGTAAACTCTAATGCTCCTAAAGTTTATTATATATCTTGTATCGTCTAACCTCTAAACCCAATCTATCTTCCTATATAAGCCATCTTCAAATCCAATTCATCAAACACAATCAACACATTTCTTCTAAAAAATAATTCAATGTAACTAAATTACTAGTAAGTTTACGTTTTAGTTACTTTAACTTTAAAAAAAATTACAAAATGGCCACTGAATCACTCAAAAGTTTTCATTAAGTCACTGTGTTGTTAAGTGTTTTTTTTTTAAGTCTAACTTGTGAGTTTCAAGCGACGATTTAACGATTAATATGATGGATCAATGCTCATCGATGAGTAGAAGAACACACTTTAAGCCCATGTCAATCTGATGATCAGAGAAAAAAGTTATTTGAATTTTGGTTTGCAAATTCGTGACGTTTAAAGTTATTTCATAAAAAACAACTGAATTATATAAAAAAAAAGAGAATAAGAACTTTCTATTGGTGCAGACAATGCAAACAAATAAGGTCATAAAACAATAATTTTAACAATTTAATGACTTATATAAAAATTTTTAAATAATTTAATGACTATTTTGTAACATGTTAAATATAAGTGTCCAAAACGTTAATGTACCCAAAAATAAAAGAGAAAACAAAAATAGAAAAGCCGAAGATATAAGATAAGCCCAAAAGCTATGAATTTTCAAAGCCCCAATTCCAAATAAAAAGATTTAAAATTCCAAAAGCCCTAAAAGTCTAGAGCTTTATTTTCCTTGAGCCGGCAATTAGGTTTTTTCTCAAACAAGATTGTACATTTTGGGCTGAAATTTCAATTTTCAAACTCCTTCATTGTCAATCGTAATTTAAGTTAAACTCGATCGCTGGCAGATAAATAGATTGGGGAGAAATTTTATTAAGTTTTTAGGGATTTGTTGGTGGAACCCAGATTATTTATTACTATAAAAGTTTAACCCTAATTTTCTCAAAAATTCCCCCAATTTATTTTTTCAATCACAAACAATTCAGTAATAGTTTATTGGTTCTTTCCTTTTAATTTATTTTTGAATTGAACCGGGTGGTTCAATCTTATACATAAGGCCCAATGGCTGGTGGCTCTGATGCGGCGGAGACGCTTTCATGTGCTCGTTGTAGCAATCCTGCTAGCCTTCAGTATGTTATTGTTTTCGATTTAAAATATTATCGTTTTTAGAATATCAATTTTTTTGGTGTAATTAACATTGGGTAGTTTTCAAATTTGTGAGATATTTTGAATTAGCTTGTAATTGGTTTATAGTGATCTTTTAAAAAAATATTTTGAGCATAAAAAAATGTGAATTGAGCTGTGTTTGGTTAATAGTGATGAACTTTACAATTAAGCTGAATCCTTTTGTTAATGATATAGCTGATTATCTGTAGGTGTCCTAAGTGTGTGGAGTTAAAGCTTCCTCGTGAAGGTGCTGCCTTCTGGTATGTAAATCTTTTTCTTGTATATGTTTAATTAGTCCCTGTATTTTTCAAAAATTAAAATTTCTGTCTGATAACTGTTAAATTTATTAAGTTATGTTATTTTCAAAATTTGATGCGGCAAACATATTATGGTATATTAGTGTTAGCTTAGTTTTTCCACATAGTACTCTTTAAAAATCCAGTTAATGAATTAACGATTATCAATTATGTTAGTATTAAAATATCAAAATTCAAAACGCATAGGGACTTAAATTATCCAATTGGAGAATATGAACTAAATCTACAACCCTATACATAATACAGTACTAGCAATTGAATTTATCCAAATAGAATTAATTGTTACTGTTTGGGTAAGGACTAGACTAAAATTGACTAATTTGAACATCAATTTGAAGTAGGGACTGAATCGACAAATTTCACAAAGTATAGGGACTAATAGAAGAATGTAAACCCTTTTCTTCTTTAATGGTGTTGTTTTTATTGACAGCACTCAGGATTGTTTCAAGGCTTCTTGGAGCTCACACAAGTCAGTTCATTTGAAGGCAAAGCTGTCTTCACTTGGTACAGATGGTGCTGGTGGACAAAACTCTGATTTAGCTAGTGAGGGTTGGCTATATTGCTTGAGGAAAGGACAAAGTCGGACTCCAAAACTTCCTCCTTTTAATTGGACAGGGTACTTGTCTAAGATTGTAGTCCCTCTTTTACACTTTCCTTTTAAGCTTGGGTCCTTGTTATTTCTGATTTTTATTATTATCTTCGTTGTTCAGGTCACTTAGACCATATCCTATATCTGTCAAGCGTAATGTACCTGCTCACATTGATAACCCTGATTGGGCTAATGATGTGAGTATTTCGAAATCAGTTCGTGTATATGGAATACTTATTAGCAATTGAGTGGGAATTTGTTGATGAGCGACCTATTCATGAACAATTAACCTTATTTTCTCTCTTCTTTCGTGTTGGTTTTGCATTTCTAAGATATTTCTGTTCTCCTTTCATATGCAGGGAGTTCCAAAGGTTGAGCCGAACAGTGATTGGCAACATCGTGTTGAGGTAAGTTTATGCGAGTGAAATCTCTTCTTAAGCCTTAGAGAACTAATAATATATACTTTATATGCTCCTTATGATTTTATCTTCTTCTTTTTTTCTTATTAACTTTTGGTGTTTCTGTATGAAGATCAAGACTCCTGATCAAATTGAGAGAATGCGAGAAACATGTCGTGTAAGTTCCATCTTCCACTTGATTTTGTTTTTTGATTCACAACCCTTTGTTCAATTTTTAGTTATATCCAATTTTCTTTGGAATTGATTTTTAATTTTTCTCGAGTTATTTCAAGATCTCTTGGTGTTTGAATCTCTATTGCTAGATTGCAAGGGAGGTTTTGGATGCAGCTGCTCGAATGATCCGTCCTGGTGTAACAACAGATGAAATTGATCGAGTGGTTCATGAGGCTACTGTTGCTGCAGGTTGGAATGAACTTACATTTTGCTGCATGTATTTGTGATTGTGCATCTATCTGGTTTCACTTTATATGTAATCTCTCATGCAGGAGCTTATCCATCACCTCTCAATTATCATTTCTTCCCAAAGTCTTGTTGCACGTCAGTACTTCTATACATATTTGTTGAATTTCTGGATATTATTCTAGTGATGGTAGAAATACCATGGAGGCCCCTGTACTAGGAGTCGGATTGTATTTTGCCCCCTTTACTCAAAAAATGGGCAAATTAGTATCTGTACTTTAGATCAAAAAGCAAATTGGTCCTTTCTATTAAAAATTTCATCCATTTGTTCAGTTAAAAACTGGCTTGATTGACAGAATAACCAGTCAATGACAAGTGCCGTGCCACGTCTACCTCATGCTGACGTATAGGGACCAATTTTTAACAAAAGTATCAATTTGCTCTTTAATCTAACATACATGGACTAATATGCCCATTTTTTTAGTAGAGGGGGCAAAATGCAATCCAACTCCTAGTATAGGGGCCTGCACGGTACTTTTACCTTGTTGATTAATTAAAACATATTTCGTTTTCCTTTCCAGGTCAGTTAATGAAGTTATATGCCATGGGATTCCTGATGCAAGGTATTAGCTGTGTTCTAATTCTAGAAACTTTTACAGTGTTTACATTCATCGGTGGTATTTATCATTTACTAAGATGCGCTTGAACTGAAATCGGGTTGCCTTAGGAAACTGGAAGACGGTGATATTATAAATGTTGATGTGACTGTTTACCATAAAGGTGTTCATGGTAAGAATCTTCTCGTTTATATAATTCCAATGCCACATAATGAAGCTCCGTACTTGATAAAGGATTGACTCATCGTGCAGGCGATTTAAACGAAACATATTTTGTGGGAAACGTAGATGAAGCATCTCGTAAGCTGGTACAGTGTACATACGAGTGCTTAGATAAAGCAATATCTATTGGTATGTGATTCATAGTCTTTTTTTGTCGATGAGTTTTACATATTGTAATCTTTGCAATGGATAGAGACTTGATTTCTGATAAATCTATTTTGGCACTCGAATCCAGTTAAGCCTGGAGTGAGGTTTCGTGATGTTGGAGAAGTTATTAATCGCCATGCTTCGATGTCAGGGTTATCTGTGGTAATGTGTAAATTTGGTCTATGCATATATATTTCCGGTTCACATATCATCTCGATTACAGTTTTTGTTTACGTCGTGCTCTATCATCTTTTGTTACTATAGGTGAAATCATATTGTGGCCATGGTATTGGAGAGTTGTTCCACTGTGCCCCAAATATTCCCCATTATGGAAGTATCCTTGTTAGATCAAGATTCGCAAACCTGTTACATTTTATTTTTATGTTTAACTATCCTAAATGCTTCATGGAAATTTGTGGTAAAAGTACCATGAGGGTCCTTGTACTAGGAGTTTTGCCCCCATTCACTTAAGCAAATTAGTCCTTGTACATTAGACCAATGAGCAAACTAATCTTATGTATAAGGACTAATTTGCCTATTTTTTGAGTAGAGGGGATAAATGCAATCCGACTTCTAGTATAGGGGTTTCCATGGTACTTTTATCGAAAATTGTCTACGACGTTTAATGATTCAACTGCTTATGTAAACTGTTTCTTTTATCTGCTGCTTCTCTTAACCCAATCAGGAAATAAAGCCGTTGGGGTAATGAAAGCTGGACAGACTTTTACAATTGAACCAATGATTAATGCAGGTGACTCCCGAAGTTATACTTATTGACCACTTATAAATTCTTTCGTTTTACTCACCATGTCGATGGATTTTTGTCTATAGGCATTTGGCGTGATCAAATGTGGCCTGATGGGTGGACTGCTGTTACAGCAGATGGCAAACGCAGCGCTCAGTTTGAGCATACTCTTTTGGTAACCTTCCATTTTCATTTCCATTTTGTTTGCTTAATGCAAGTAGAAGTACCTTAGAGGTCTCTGTACTAGGAGTTAGATTGCATTTTGACACTTTTACTAAAAAAGGTAAATTAGTCTCTATATACTAGATCAAAGAGCAATTTTTTTTTTTTGTTAAAAGTTTCATCCACTTGTATTGTTAAAAATTGGCGTGGTTAACAGAGTAATTAGACAGTGACACGCATGTGTTGACATATAGAGACCGGTTTTTAACAACAAAAATGGATAAAATTTTTATCAGAAGGACCAGTTTGCTGTTTAATTTAATGTATAGGGACTAATTTACCCATTATTTTAGTAGAAGGTGCAAAATGCAATCTATTCCTAGTACAGGGTCTCCATTGTACTTTTACTGCTCTATGCATCATAGGTAGAGCTGCTATTTTCAATAAACATTCGGATTATGATCGTGTTCCTAGGGAACATTCTTGGTTGTCTTGCAATAATCTAATGATCCATGATTCCATTGGTTCAATCTTCTTCAATGCAGGTAACAGAAACTGGGGTCGAAGTTCTTACGGCTCGGCTACCATCATCGCCTGACGTGTTTCCTTGGTTAAACAAGTAATCTAATCCCAATTGTCCCATAAAATAATAGAACCCCAAGTGAACTTAAAATCTATACATTATACTTATGGGCAAGAGATTATGCAGTGTACCCAACTTGGGGTACTCTTCGACCCTTTTTTGTTGAATGAGGGAAGAACCATACCATTTTCAATTTAAGCTTTTAATGGCAAGTTTTTGGTGTGTGATCATGTGTAAAATGGATTCATTTCCCCCCCCTTAGTTTTCTGTTTGTAACAAAGGATGATCATAATTTGTATGATGATGATTTTATGTTTGTAGACCATTATAAATTTTGCAGTTCTTTTCTACATTAATCAAGTTAGTTCACCTCACTTACATATATCTCTATATAGATATATACTTTTAAAATAAGTTTTTGATTGATGACATTAATTTAATTGTGTAATTATTAAAATATTTATTTATATACAAAATAAGTTATTTTATTATAAAGGTGTTTTTGTCTTTTTATGATCTTTCTATATAAAGTTAATAATAATTCAATTATTTTAAACATTTAATTTTATCATTTCAACTAAATATTTATTTGACTTTTTAATTAATTTTAATAAATATATTTACTATATAATCTATCTTTTTTACTGTCCCATAATCTAGATTTCACTGTATGTAAAATATATTCTTGAATTTGATAATGTTTTTCAATTTTTTTTTTATCCATATCAGTGTTGAAATTTTGCAACATTTTGGAATTTGGCAACTTTTATTAACGTAATCTTTGAATATTTTTTCCATTTCAGTTATTTTTCTCAATTTAGTTCTTTAATATGAATTTAATAATATGATACTTTAGATTGTGTTTTATTATCATTCAAAAATTTAAATTTTTTTATATAAACTTTAAAAATACATAAAAATATTTAAATTATTATAATAAAACTTAAAAACTAAAAAAAAAATTTGACGGTATAATATAACCTTGAATGTCTTGTAATAGAATTTAAATTTAAGGATGAAATTAGAAAAAATTATAAAGTTCCAAGCTAACATGGACACAAAATCTTTTATTTGGCATTGTAATGTTGGTCCAATTAAATTTAAATTATATACTTTATAATTGCGGGGGGAGGGAGGGATCTATGCACAAACGGAAGGTTATATAATATTGTAGAATGAAAATAACGGAAGGCTATATAATATCGTAGAATGAAAATAAAAAAGAAGATAGAAGATAATTTACAAAAGGATGATCAAGAAAGATTTTTTGGATTTCTTGAGCAAAAGAGTATACAGAAGAAAACCAAATTTGCTATTTTTCTCGATGCCTTGTTTAGGCTACAACAATGCCTATTTATAGTAAAAATTCTAAACTCTAATTCATTTAGAATTGAAATCCGAACAGTATCCTGATAAGGATAACTTAAATGTTGGCTTCATGATTTTTCCACGTAGCCTTCTTGATTTGATGGTTGCTTCCATAATCTTCTATCAAAATTGTTGTGGTTGTTTCCACGTTTGCCATGCATTAATGGTTGCTTCCATCATGCTTGCATCATCTTTGTCTTATTCATTTATGGATGGTGATGGATTGCCTATTCTTCACGTCACCTCCAAAATTAAATGCTCCTCCTTTTTTGGATGTCATTCTTCCACGTGTTGTGTTTTGTCTTTATCCTTCTTGGATATTTCTGAGATTCATCTCCTCAATTTCATCAAGGTGTAATGACTCAGGTGAAGGAACTGGTGTATTCCAGCTTTCCCACGTGTCTTTGATCTCCGTTGTTAGCGGATAATCATCGATCTCCATATCAGCTATCTTTTTTAATAACTGAATAGATTCTTCATCTCTTTCTTCCTGGGTTTTTCCGGTATCGTAGGCTAAAATTGTTTTGCCATCGGTCCAAAGCTTATAGGTATTTGCTTCAAGTAAAAACTAGGCCTTGACCTTTAAATCAATTCCGGCTTGGATTTGATAATAAGAAAAATTGTTATAACACTTGTCAATGGCTTTTGACAAGTCTTGTTGATCTTCATCTGCTGCTGAGAGAGCTTTTTCCCAAAACATAGTATGAATAATCCAAATTTGATATGGCTGATAAAAATTTTCTTTTTCAGCAATACCAATAAAACTATTTATTTCTATATGAAAATAATAGACAAAATCGTCTATATTTGTAAAATTTATTAATATATATTTTATTATAGCAAGAAAATCTTTTATTAAATGAAAAGAAAGATTTTGGACTGTTATTTCTTTAACAAATCCCCATTCAATACTGGTTATATCAAATGGTTCATGATCAAGCCTAAATTTGATAGTAGGAAATTGTTCTCCTATATCATTAGTAAAAACAGAAGCTTGTAAAAAGTATTTTGAAAAGATTTCTTTAAATAAAGCTTGCTGGTTGCAAATAGCTCTATTTACTTTTGAAAAAATATCTGGTGGTAGAATTTGTCTACATTTATTATATAGGCATATTCTAAACATTTTATTAATAATAGGACTGTTTGTTCCTTTATTAATAAAATATTGAAATATATCAAGAAGATTGTTTATCTCCTTAATATCCATATATTTGATTAGGATCTCGTCCCAATCTCTGTATAAAACAGATTTAAGTAATAAATCATCGGATTTTTTTTCTTTAAGTGTTTTTTCAACTAAGAAATTTGAAAATTGTGTAAGAGCTCTTCTAAAGTTTGCTCTTTGATCAGTAATATGAGTTTTCCATATTTTGTTTATAAAATTATAATATTCCAGGGGTATTCCCAGATTATAAAAATCTTTTATTTCAAGAATTTCAGGAATTTGTTGTTTTTTCAACAAATTTTCTGTTTCTTTTATGATTTCAGCATAGCTTTTTTGATATACTGAATAAGAATCTTGAGACCAAGTAAAATCATTCACTGGTTTTGGTGATTGTGTTCCAAATGGTTGGCTTACCATTGGATATGGTACATAATATCCCTGATTAGGATAAAATGGTACTTGAGCAGGTACAGTAATAAATCATTGTTTAGGACTTATTGTTTTCCCTTTGTTGAGTTTTTTATGGACAGTTATCCATTCTCCAACTTTTTCTAGAGGTTTTTTACCTCTATTCATAAAGCCTGCTAAGAAAATCAGCAATCATATTATTAGTACCTTTTATGTATATAACTTCAAAATTAAACTGACATAATTCATTATACCATCTAATTCTTCTGGGTACAGTTTTTAAGCTTTTGTTAGTTAGAAATTGTTTAACTGCTTGATTATCAGTTTTTACAATAAAATGTTCAGGTGCTAAATATATTAGGAATTTTTTTATTCCTTTTTTTATTGCTAATAATTCTTTTTCATATATAGCATAATTTATTTCATTCGGTTTGAATTTCCCTGAACTATATCCACAAATTAATTCTTCATTAGCTATTGTTTTAGCTTTTAATACACATCCCCAATTTTTTTCTGAGGCATCTGTTTCTAGAATTAATTTATCACCTTGTTTAGGTAAATAAACTTTAGGAATATAATTTATTTCAGATTTTATATGTTTTATAATTTCTGAATCCTTTTTTGACCATTCAAAAGGTTTATCCTTTTTTAATTTTTCATATAACTCATCTAATTTCTTAGATAAGTTAGGAAAGAAATTTCTGCCATAATTAACAATTCCTAGAAATTGTTGAAGCTGTTTCTTATCAACAATATTTTCAGGAAATTCTTTTATTTTTACTATAATATGATCTTGGAGTTTAAGACCACTGGCAGATAATATTAATCCTAAGAATTCTATTTCAGTTTTTTCTATTTCAATTTTCTTAGGACTTAGTATAATTCCATGTTTTATAAATTTTCTAGATATAATATTTAAATGTTTTCTGTGATTTTCTAATGTATCTGAAAATATTAAAATATCATCTATATGTACGACACAGAATTTTTTATATTTTTTAAATATAGAGTCCATCCATCTTTGGAAGACTTGTGGTTCATTACATAATCCAAATGACATTACTCTCCATTGGTAATGTCCATTAGATGCACTAAAAGCTATTAATGGTCTGGATTCTTCTGTTAACATGATTTGTCAGAAGCCAGATTTACAGTCAAACTTACTAAAATATTTTGCTTGTTTAGCTTGGTTAATTAAAACTTCCTTTCTTGGAATAAAATAACCATCAAAAATAGTATTTTGATTTAATCTTTTATAATTAATAACCATCCTAGTTTTTTCTCTTTTTATTTCTACATGGTTTCTTACCATAAAAGCAGGACTAGAATATGGACTAGTAGTTTCTTCTATTAATCCTTTTTCTAATAATTCTTTTATCTGTATTTCAAATTCATCTATATCTTGTTTAGTATAGACCATAGGTTTTACTCTAATAATTTTATTAGGATTTTCTAATTTAATGGTACAATATCTAGGACTATTTTTCCATAATTTTAATGGTTCTTCACTAAAATTATTTTCTAATATTTTAAACAACCAATGATTTGTTTCAAGTTGTTTAATCTGTTTTTTCCTAGGTGGTGTGAAGTCTTGATCACAAATAAATTTGTGATTTTCTACTAAAGGTATTTCTACTGAAGTATTTTCAGTAGTTAATATAACAAAGTTTTTATCAATAGAAAATGGTAAATGTTGATATATAAAATTATTACCTAATAATATATCTCCATGCATTTCATGAAAACATAATATTTTAGGTATCACAAATCTTACATTATTTATGTAGATTGGTATTTTTTGCTTTAAAAAGAATTAAAGTTTTATTACCATCTACTCCAACAACTCTTATTGGATTTCTCATAAGTTTCCATTTTTCTGATGGAATAGCATTTTCTCTACAGCTACTAGTTGTAGTTCCTGTATCTAATAAAGCATTTAAAGAATATGAATTATATTCTCTAAATTGAAATGTGATTTCAATATAAGTATAATATTTCCTGGGTTGGAAATGTGAAAATGTAATAATATCTTTTTTCCCAAGTTTCATTTGTCGAATTATTGGTTTTTCTTTGACTTTTGTGTCTTTAGAAATTTTATCTAATTTATTAGGAAAATGAATCATTTTTAATTCGATAGGTAAATATTGGTTTTTCCAATATTCTATATTTTGAGTATGTTTATTAATAGATCTCAGATAATCATCTGTTTGAAGATCTGAATCTATTTTTCTTTTACCATAAGGATCTTGATTATCAATTTCCCTAGGTTTTGGTATTTCATAATCATATGGATCTGCTTGTTCAGTATCCATGGGTTCAGGAATTTCTATATTTTCATCCTTTTTTGTTGAAGTGTTTTCTTCATCAGAATTATGACTAGTAACATTTATATCTACATCTGAATTATTAGAACAACTGCTACTATCGGTAATATCATAATTTAACATATAGTGATAATTATACTTAGTAAATAGATTTTTATGTTTTTCATAAAATTCTTCTATTAATTTTAAATATTCTATTTGTTTATTTTTATCTTTTGTTTTAGAAAATTGGTTTTTCCAATGTTCTATAAGAGTTTTATAAGAATCAAAGTAATATTTTTCTTGTTTTTTAATTTTATAGTACAATAAATTAAGAATAAATGTTCTATAAAGATTGAGTAGTTTTATAAGGTTTAAATAATTTTGTACAATATATTGTTGGTCCAATGGCATGGGTCCAATTAATTTAATATTAAATTTAATAAAATAATAATATTTTTTAAATAGTTAATTTAAAATCAAATTTTCTGGTAGAGTCTTAATAGTGGTGTAATTCTTTCACTACTCAATCACCAAAGACCTACCGTTGCCGACCATTTTCCAGCCACAGGAATGTTGACGTTGTAGTCGTTGGCACCCTGAGCTGGTTCGGTTTCTACCAGTTCGATCTGGGCTAGTGACAACCCGACCAGTTCAGTCTAGCCACCAGTTGGACCGTCGGTCCTATTTCGCATAACAGGCCCAGTTTGATCGTTTTTTGGATCTTGGTTTTGTTATTGGGCTCCCGAGCCCAATTTACGATTTTAGGTCTAATTTTCAAGTTCAATTACTCATTGAACCAATTGTCTAGCTTAAAAATTAATTTCTAAAAATATTATATTAATTTTGATTAATTTAATTTTACTTTACCAAAATTAATTTTCCCAAAAATCACTTAGATTTTCCAAATTAACTTTTCAAGAAATTTTTTTAATCAATTTCTCTAGGTGAACAATTCTTTCGGCTGCCCAATTTAATTCACATCAAATAAATTGACTCAATTAAATTATTTCTAAAGTCGTAAAATTTACTTCTAATTCAAATGTCTAATTCAAATGTAGTCCAGTCGAGCTTTTTGTTAAGCTAGCGGAGGAACCAATCAGGCATATACCATTAGGCTCTAGTAATTGCAATTATATCCAAAAGTATCGTTCCGTTTATTTGCAATTACTTAATCATGGAGTCAGTTTACAAGAAGTACCATGATTGAAAATTTCTTAATGTATACTCTAAATAAGAGCAATTCATCCAATTGCTTTGTCCAATTATCTCGTCATGTGTCTGTCACCCTCATATTTCCTTTGAGTTAAATACATTTACTAAATGTAATCCTATTTTATTTCATTGTCACCATTGTGTCTTCTTAATAATTAATATGATCACTGTCAATAAATGAATGTGATAATTTGCTCGTTCAAGAACTAGCAAGCCATGACCACGTTCCATATTTATCAATCCACACAATGTCAATGAGAGGATATCATTAACTCTTTAATTGAGCTATGAATTCCATTGTTGTTAGTAAAGCCATGTCATACATAAGTCATATACCCAACATTCCAGCTATCAGCTCGACTATCTTTAAAGCATAAGTCTCCACTTATATCAAAGCACATGAGTTATATACACGTGTTCAACGACTAACTTAGGATTTAGGCAAATCACACCATGAATGTCACAAGTGAATTAATTCACAGACGAATTCATAATTAATTAATTTTGGGTCCAAGTCAATGTATCATTCTGCCAATGAATACATCTATTTCTCTACTCGTGGAGTCAACTGTTCCGATAACCAAGACTAGCCATCTCCTCAATTGAAATTGTAGACGACATAATAATCTTTGTCAATATTTGAATCAAATACTCACTTCGATTCTTTTACAGAATTACGGACACGTTTAGATTATCTATTAAAATAAGTTGTCTTTCTTGCAATGTAAACATTCTTATAATATATTTTATCATTAGTTTAAACTTAAACAATCAATAAACTAATATATACTTGTCACAATTTCACTATGCATGTAAAATATGAAAGAAAGAAATACAAAAAACATAACATTAAAATATAAAATTTATTCATTATTTAAATACATAAAAAAACAATTACATGTTTATTATAATATAGACACGTTTCCCATCATATATATTAATAACGAATTTAGATGGATGACGATTAGGTAATGCTTCAAAAATTATATCGTTCTTTTAAATATGGGGGATTTTGATTTGGTAATCTTTTCATAAACATACTTGCTAATTTTCGGGACTAAAAGTTATATTAACCCAAAAAAATATGTACTTTGCCTTCTCTTCCTCGAATATATCAACTGAACTCATTTCGATCTCCCTTTTACCAACCTCACTCAGCTGAGTCGACTCGATCAAAAATTATATCGTTCTTTTAAATATGGGGGATTTTGATTTGGTAATCTTTTCATGAACATACTTGCTAATTTTAGGGACTAAAAGTTATATTAACCCAAAAAAAGTTGATGCCTATGTACTTTGCCTTCTCTTCCTCGAATATATCAACTGAACTCATTTCGATCTCCCTTTTACCAACCTCACTCAGCTGAGTCGACTCGATCAAAAACAACAATGGCCTCTACTTCATCTCTCACTGCCTCAAGCTCTCCTAGCTCGAACCATCTTTTCCAATGGGTCCACCCAATCCTCCGACTACCGTGTTTCACTTCCCACCACCACTTTCTCCGGTTTCAAGCTCACTACCCCACGCTCCTGTCGAGTCCTTCCCACGCGCTTAAACCGGAGTCTCCGAGTCCGTTCAGCTGCCGTCGAGACAATCGGCACTCCTGCCGAAACTTCCTTATTGGAAAAATCAGTCAACACGATCAGATGCTTAGCTATTGATGCTGTGGAAAAGGCTAATTCCGGTCACCCTGGGTTACCCATGGGTTGTGCTCCGATGGGTCACATTTTGTACGATGAAATCATGAGGTATAATCCTAAGAATTTATATGGTTGTATGTTGCAATATGCTCTGCTTCACCTCGAGGTGTGCACGTGACGGGCCGGGTTTGGGCTGGGACAGGTCAGATTTGGGCCGGGTCCAACTAAAAATTTAGTCCCGTTCATTGGGTTCGGGCTGGGCCGGCCCCAAAAAATGGGTCTAAAATTTTGCCCAAGCCCGACCCATATAAAAATGTTAAAACTCGGGCCCGACCCGCCCGTATTAATTTTTTATATCATTTTATATAATTTTTAAATATAAATAATACATCAAAAATATCAAAAAATCAAAATAAATATTTTTCAACAAATTGAAAATAAATTTTAAAAAATATGTAAACTTAAATAATATTAAAATAGATGTAATTTAACAAGCAAATGCCTCTAAAATAATAACAAAATTAACAAATATCTTTAAAATAATAAAAAAATTAACAATAAAATAAGTTTTATATAATATCTAAACAATAACAACAAAATAATAGAAACATAATAGTAAAACGGTAGCAAAATAAGGATAAAAATAATAAGAAATAATATTAAAAAACAGTTTTTTTTCCTTTAAATTCGGACCGGGCCGGGCGGGGCCCGGGCCAAAGAATGCCTTACCTGAGCCCAACCCATTTTTTAAACGGGCCTTATTTTTTTGTCTAAGCCCATTTTTAGGCCTATATTTTTGCCCAAACCCTCCCACATTTCGGCCGGGCCGCCTGGCCCATGCACACCTCTAGCTTCACCTTGCTGGTTATGATAGTGTTCAGGTAAAGCTTTTAAACTTTGTATCCATGTCCGATTCGGTGAAAAATTGGATTTGAGTTTATTTCCTTTCAGTTCTTTTTAATGTTTTGCATTAACTACGGTGTAATGCGTAATTGAGTGCATAAACTTTTATTTGTTATAATTATGCATATGAAACTTGAATTAAATTGTGATTTATATATATAAATATATTCACTTATTTTCATATTGTATTAATAATTTTTTTTGTATATAATATATCCGCATAATTTTCTACTTCGACAATTTTGTAGTAATTTATGAAAATAGGATCAAATCAAAATTTCATATATAAAATTGTGCCAAACCAAAATTCATATATATATTACACATTATAGTTTTGATATTTATCTCTAAAAAAATTGAAAAAAAGAGTTGATTATTAGATTAAAGAACTAAACTTTACCGTTATTGGATTATGTTATATAGGAAGATGATTTGAAGAATTTTCGTCAATGGCAAAGCAGAACACCAGGACACCCTGAGAATTTTGAAACACCTGGAGTTGAAGTTACAACTGGTATGTTAGACGTCTATGTTTTGGTCCCTCTCTATTAAGAAATTTGTGATTTAGTCCTTGGAATTTGGTTTTTTGCCTTTATAATATCATTTTGTTGGAAGTGGTGATTGTGTTTTTAAGAAAAATTCATATAAGTATTTTGTATAATTAATGATATTATAAACATAGAGGCACAAAATAATACATGATTAAAATATAGGGGCTAATCACAAATTTGAGCATAGTAAAGAGATCAAAACCCTAATTTGATACTATGTATCATATTGACATGGCATATATATATTGTTGGAAGTGTTGATTGGGTTTTTAAGAACAATTCATATAGTTAAAATGTATTTAACTATTTGGATTAATTAATGATATTATAAATATAGAGTGACAAAATTATACCAGATTAAAATATAGGGACTAAAGACTAAATACTAAATTTAAGCATAATAGAGGGATCAAAACCATAATTTGATAGTATGTTAAACTTATGCAAGAGTTATTATATATATAGAATTTTGTCAAGAAACATGTCATTGTCATAGACTCATACTATAAATAAAGCAAATGTATGTACTTATGTCACGGGGTTAGGATTTTAGTCTTGCAAACCGCGCTACTTTAGGTGATTTCTTTGTTCCAAATCTGCTTAAGTCAGTGCAACTCTCGCAAAAGTGAGAATTCTTGCAGAAGTTCTTTAAGACATTGAAATATAGCGGAAGCAAACTCAAATCGAAAGAGTAACGAAGAACAAAAAACCAAAGGAAAATAATGCACACAAGATGTTTGAGTAAATGCTCTGAATATATTCTTTAGCTCAAAAAGAATCAAGTAATTACAAATGAAGGAAGATGATTCTATTTATAGTTGAGCTCCGTTAGATCCAACGGTACTAATTAAATTACATTAATTGTTGAGATTAGTTCTCATCTACAATAAGAGAGTTCTAAGGGATTTAAATTCTATGCATGTTTATTTTTTAGGATTTAAAATAATTATCTTGATAAAATACAATTTACTAGAGTGTTTCAATTCAATTAGGATTCAAGTAGATGGGTCTTGAGTCTCTTCCACGTGATGGGTAAGTCCTGATGAGCTGAATGGCTCTAAGGGAACATGAAGGGTCTGAAATATGTGTATTAGTTATGGGATCCTTTGCGTAGCCCATGACATTCTCCCCTACCTGTTCTCGCAACTCCCTCTTTGCATCCTCAGAATGGAACTGGTCCATCTTCTCTTGGAATTACCATAGAACCTCGACAGGTTCTCAACTAGCCTAACTGTCGGGAAGTGCCCTCTATCGTACAAGGTACTCAGGCCTCGACTTGTAGTACTTCCATCAGATTACTCGGTCTGCCATGGTGCACTCAACATCACAATCGTAGGAGATATTTACTCCTATTGGTGCTCATTCGGACTTGCCTTGATTTGAATCCTATTGATCCTCATGGAAAGGCTTAAGCATACTCACATGGAACACCGGATGGAACTTGAGTTTTGTTGGCAACTCTAGTTTTTAGGCTACATTGCTTACATTTTAGAATTCTGAAAGGTCCCTCATACAGTCACACAAGCCCCTTGTGTAAGCCAATGTGGTACAAAATCAAGTGTTGTTTAGCAAGACTGAGTTACCAACGTGATACTGTACATTTCTGTGATTCTGATCAATCCATTTCTTGTTGTGCTTACTTGCCTTATGTAGGCAAGCTCAGGCTAAGTCATTTTGCTTTTGTCAATCTTTAGCAAATCAATAAGCTACTAGATTTGGTCATTCGTAATGAGTCGCAACAACATTGGGTGTGAGTGGTTGTTGCCCCATCACTATTTCGAAAGGACTTTAATTTGTGGCCCCACTTCGCTGCACGTTATAAAAAAAATTTGGGCCATATCAAACAACTTTGACCAGTCCCTCTGTGTGGCACTCACATAGTACCGAAGATAAGTCTCTAATAAAGCATTTACTCTCTTAGTTTGCCCATCAGTTTGCAGATGCATGCTAGTGGAAAAGTTCAAGTCTGACCCCATCAACTTGTATAACTCTGTCTAGAATTGACTCGTAAATTGACCGTCTCGATCACTGACAATAGATTATGGCACCTCCAATATTTCACCACATATCTAAGGAACAAACGAGCTACCTCCTCAATAGGGCACTCATTGGTTGCTGGAATGAAAGTTTTATCCTTGGAAAATCTGTCAAACATAATAACAATACTTGCAAACCATCAGATTTAGGCAAACTAATAATAAAATTCATGGATACACTCTCTCATGGAAGTTCCCAAATGGGCAAAGGCTGCATTAAATAGATTGACGTTTTCAACTCTATTTTGTCTTATTAGCACACTAGACAAGTCTTCATATAAGTCTCAACATCATTACTCATGTGAGGCCAATAATAACGATCCTCAAAAGAGCCAGAATGCAGTGTCTACTTAGATGGCTAGCTCGAGTCATGACACTCCTTCATGACTTTCTTGCACAATTTCTCATATTGAGACATATAAAGATGATACCCTTGATTGTACAACAAATCTCCCTTAAGCTAAAACCGTCTCGTTTTCCCTTTTTTTGGCAAGTTCTATCAATGTTTTGGCTATGGGATCATTGGACAATCCCTCTTTAATGCGCTCTAATAAAAAGCTATCTGGTGGTTGATTGCTGCAAACTCCATTTTTTAGCTTAATGCAGTAGCCACTACATTGGATTTTCCCGGCTTATATGCTATGCCGAAAGCGAATTCCGTCAAGAAAACTTGCCAACGAGTCTATTTGGAGGATAACTTTATCTGAGTAAGAAAATAACTATTTTCCACATTGTTTGTAAATACCACGAAGTTGGAACCTAGCAAATAGTGTCTCCATGTGCCCAAACAATGCACAATTGCGGTTATCTCTTTCTCTTGAATTGTGTACCACCACTCAGTATGATAAAGCTTATGACTCTCAAAAGCAATTGAATGACCATCCTACATCAATACTCCTCCAATAGAATAGTCTGATGCATCCGTATGCACCTCATACGATTTGTTATAATTCGATAAGGCAAGCACAAGCTTTTTTATCATCACATTTTTCACTTGATCAAAGGTTTTCTGACATTGTTCGTTCCAATCCCATATTTTACTCTTCTTCAATAGGTCTGTCAAGGATGCGATGATTTTGGAGTAGCCTTGGATGAAGAGTCAGTAATAGTTTGCCAACCAAGGAAAGATCGCAACTCAATTGTCTTGGTTGGTGGTTCCCAATTAGCAATTGCACCAATTTTCTCCTCGTCCATCCAGATTTTTCCACCTCCCACAATGTGGCCTAAGAATAGCACCTCGCGCTGAGCAAACGAGCATTTATCCTCCTTAAAAAAGCTCATTCTCTCGCAAGGCTTGGAACACTTCCATCAAATGCTCCAAATATTGCTTAAGCAACTTGATGTACACCACAATATTGTCAAGGTAAAAAACCACAAAACAATCTAGAAAAGGTTGAAATACTTTATTCATTAGGGTGCAAAATTTTGTTAGAGTATTGGTTATTCTGAATGGCATAACCAAGAACTCATACAAGCCATAACACATCATGCAAGCTGTCTTTAGCTCGTCCCCTTCGGCTACCCTGACTTGGTGGTATTCGAATCGCAAATCCAACTTGGTAAACCACCCTGCACTTCCCAATTGATCAAAGAAATCTGCAATGGGATGAACCGGGTACCTATTCTTCACAATAATCTTGTTTAATGCTTGATAATCAATGCACAATCTTAATGACTCATCGTCCTTTCTTTAAAACAGAATCGATATACCAAATGGGGCTTTAAATGGTCTAATGAACCCATAATATTTTCGCAACTCTTCTAACTTTGGCGGAGACATACAATATGTGACCTTAACTGACGGGCTCAATATTGGGCATCAATTCAATCTTGTGACCCACCTCCCTCTTAGGTGATAACTTTTTGGGCAACTCAGCAGTCATCACATCCCAAAAAAACTATAATAATTGTACTATTTCTTTCAAAATTTCATCAATGGCCTTGATAAAATTGTCGGCTTTCAAGTTTCTAAGTATGAAACTTCATCTTTGCATACATATTTTGCAAACTAGATTGTCGATAATACCTTGGCTTCCACACCCTTGTCTCATTTAATTGACACTACACATTGATTGCATGGATCCAAAATGCACATGCAATCAACAAAAGGGACAATGAGTACATTAACTCGATCAAGGAATTTTAATCCAACCATAAAGTCATAATCATCAAGGGGTATTACCTTGATAGTTTCTTTTTTGGTCCAACTGCCAAGTTGAAGTTCAATTCATTTTACAACACTCATTATTGGGACCCTCTTGGAATTCATTGTCTCAATCCACCCCAATCTCCCCTCAAGCTTGAGACCAAGATTCTAAGTAGACTCTTCAGACATGAATAGATATAAAATATCTGTGTCCACTAGTGCATTCAATCTTCTACCTGCTACCATGATGTCTATAAACATCAGTTTCTTTTACTTACGACTCTTCTTGGCTTCAACAAACTCAAGATTGAATTAAGCTTCAACTGTGCTTTTTTTTTTTTTTACTCATTATCTTCTTTGATGGAAGAAACATAGATCGTTTCGGATAATCCCTTACCATATGTAAACCCTTATAAATGAAGCATTTCAATAGCCTTTTCTTCTGTTCCCATTGCTTGTCGAGTATAGCTTTTTAAACCGTTTGGTTCTTACCTTCATCATTCCTTATCAGTCTATCTTTTTCTCCCTCACCATTACTCTTTGGTTTGAATTTGGGCTTGGAAGACTCAAATCTTTCCGACTTCTTAGTACCTAGCTCAAGAAGCGACTCTGCAACGGTCATGACTTTGGTAAGTTCCTCGACTCCATGTCTTTCCAATTCCTATTTAACTCATGGTTTCAACCCATCCATGATAAAGAAGAATGTTTCTTCACTCAAATCCGTAATTTGGTACATCAGTTCACTAAACTCCTTTATATATTCTCGAATTGTGCCATGTTGCGAAAATAGACGCAACTTAACCCAAGCCTCATTCTTGACATATTGGGGGGTAAAATTGCTCCTTGAACTCTTTTTGAAACTCCTCTCAAGTCCCAATTTCGGTCTCAACTTACTTTTCATCTGGGGACCTACGACACCACCGTAGAAGAGGGACATCAATAAAATACACGAAAGTAGTGTTTACCTTAACATCATCTTTCTTGATACCCAAGACACGGAAGTATTACTACACTTCTCATAAGAAATTGTCCACTTCCCTCGCGAACCTTGTCCTCTTGAACTTTTTCGATTTGGGGACATCAATCTTATGGCTAAGTGTCGCATTCAACACTCTTTTTCTTATAGCAACTCTTCACACCGTGAGCTCTCCCTTGAGCTCCTCGATCTTTGGTTCAAAGTTGTTACTATGGCTTCGAGAGCATCATTCCTTTCAATCAACTTATCCACAATAGTGTTAAAAAGCGCTTGCAATGTATCCATATTGGAACTAAGAGCCTCTGCCAAATATTCATTAAACTGCTCTTTTATCGGGTCTAACTTCTCAGTGTGTGTCTCCATTACGTCAAACATTTCCTTTACTTCCCCCATGGATTCCTCAATATGAACCACATGACTTTTCAAAGTCGACAGCATATCCCTTGATTTACTTCGTTTTTTGCCCCTCTCATAAGTTTTTATTGGGACATTCTACTCATCTGCTCCTTTTGACATTTCAACGTTACCTTCGTAACCTTAATCTAGATACCAACTGTTACAGGACTAGAAACTTAATCTTGTAAATCATGCGGCCTTAGGCGATTTCTTTACTCCAAATTTGTCTACGTCAGCATAGTTGTCGCAAAACTGAGAATTCTCACAGAAGTTCTTTAAGGCACTAAAATATAGCAAAAACAAACTCGAACTGAAAGAGCAACAAAAAACAAAAAAGCTAATGGAAAGTGATGCACACAAGATGTTTGAATAAATGCTCTTAATATATTCTTTAGCTCAGAAAGAATGAAGTGATTACAAATGAATGTGAGACTCTAGATTCAACGATATAGATTAAATTGCATCAATAACTGATATTAGTTCTCATCTACAATAAGAGTCCTAAGGGATTTAAATTGTTTACATGTTTATCATTTAGGATTTACAATAATTATCCTGATAAAATACAATTTACTTGAGTGTTTCAATTCAACCAGGATTCAGTAGATGAGCCTTGAGTATCTTTCAAGTGATGGGCCAATCCTGACCCCAAGGAAACATGAAAGGTCTGAAATATGCGCATCAGTTATGGACTTCTTTGCGCTGACCGTGACACTTATATGTGGTATATTTTATTTTACATATACAGGTCCTCTTGGTCAAGGTATTGCAACTGCTGTCGGGTTGGCTCTAGCTGAGAAGCACCTAGCTGCTAGGTTCAACAAGCCTGACAATGAGATTGTTGACCACTACACATATGATTACTTCTTGAGTTTTTACGGTTCTTTGTGTTATGATTTCTTGTATGGATAATAAACTGATCTTTGTTTTTGTAGGTATGCTATTTTAGGTGATGGTTGTCAAATGGAAGGTGTTGCAAACTAAATTTGTTCGCTTGCCGAGGGACTTGGAAAGCTTATAGCTTTCTATGATGATAATCACATTTCGATCGATGGTGACACTGAAATTGCCTTTACCGAGAATGTTGAGGAACGTTTTAAGGGGCTTGGGTGGCATGTTATTTGGGTCAAGAATGGGAATACTGGTTACGATGAGATTCGTGCTGCTATTAAGGAAGCAAAGGCTGTCAAAGACAAGCCTACTTTGATCAAGGTCAGATATTATCTTGATGCTTGTTGAGTTTATAGTTGGAATCAGGCTCGTAAAAACTGTTTTCCTCTTGTTCTTTGCAAGTGACAACCACCATTGGTTATGGATCTCCAAACAAGGCAAACTCGTACAGCGTTCATAGTAGTGCATTGGGTGCCAATGAAGTGGACGCTACTAGGAAAACCTTGCATAGCCACATGAGCCATTCCATGTACCCGAAGATGTTAAAGGGTAAGGAGATTTGTAGAGGTTTCAATATATGCAGTTAATTATGTTTTCTTGTTTGGTGTTCGAAACTTTCTTCCCATATTTGCAGGCATTGGAGTCTCCATGTTCAACAATGAGCTTCCCTTGAAGCCGAAGGGAATGCAAAGTTTGCTGAATACGAGAAGAAATGCAAAAATGAAGCTGTAGAGCTCAAATTAATCATCACAAGTGAACTATCAGCCGGATGGGAGAAGGCACTTCCAGTGAGTACCCCTCTTATTGTTTCGAGTCCTGAGTCCTGACTGAATTTAGTCAAACACTTGAATTCTTAGACAAATCTTGCTTCGTATGTAAAATGAGCCTTTTTTTGTTTGCAAATTTCCAGACATATACTTTGGAGAGCCCCGCTGATGCTACCAGAAACCTCTCTCAACAAAATCTCAATGCTCTTGTAAAAGTACTCCCGTGTTTTCTTGGTGGAAGTATAGACCTTGCTTCTTCCAACATGACCTTGCTCAAAATGTATAGTAATTTCTAAAAAGACACCCCCGAGGAACGTAATCTTAGGTTTGGTGTTAGAGAACACAGAATGGGAGCTATCTGCAACGGCATTACACATAACAGCCCTGGCCTTATTCCGTATTGTGCTACTTTCTTCGTTTTCACCGATTACATGAGAGCTGCTATTAGGATGTCTGCATTGAGTCAAGTCGGAGTTATTTACGTTATGACACATGATTCCATTGGTATCGGGGAAAATGGACCAACCCACCAACCAATTGAATACTTAGCTAGCTTCCGTGCAATGCCTACCGTTTTCATGCTTCGTCCAGCTGATGGAAACGAAACTGCTGGTGCATACAAAATATCCTCAATAGAAACACACCTTCCATTATCGCACTCTCTAACAAAAACTACCCCAACTACCCAGAACTTCCATCAAGGGGGTCGAAAAATGTGGCTACATTATATTAGACAATTCTTTAGGAAACAACCCTGACATAGTCCTAATCGGAACTGGTTTTGAGTTGGAAATTGCCGTTAATGCTGCCAATAAACTAAGGAAGGGCGGAAAAGCTGTTCGGGTCGTCTCCCTTTTTTATTGGGAACTATTCGATAATCATCAGACGCCTACAAAGAAAGTGTTTTACCATCTAATGTATCAACTAGGGTAAGTATTGAAGCTGGATCAACTTTCGGGTGGGAAAAGATTGTTGGATCGAAAGGGAAGGCAATGGATTTAGTCGGTTCGGAGCAAGTGCACTGGCAGGTAAATTATATAAAGAATTCGCTTTAACACTAGAGGTTGTTGTTGCAGCAACAAATGAAGTTTGGTAGGCATTATTAGGTGCCTTTTGTGCCTGTTTTCGTTTTTAATAATAAAAGGAATCATCCAAATTTCTTATGTTGCTTTTGTGATTTTATATGTTTATGAATTTGTAATTCCTCTTTGAATTATTTTCAATTTGTTGGTCTCATGAGTTAATTAGATAGTAATTTAATTGATAAATTGTTAAATGAGTTATTTTATTATTAAGGTATTTTTGTCTTTTCATATTTTTTTTTATATAAAATCAATAATAATTCAATTATAATGAGATTTGAACGTAATATATTTTAAACATTTAATTTTAACATTTCAATTAAATATTCATTTGATTTTTATATTAACTTTTAATAAATATATTTACTATATAATTCTTTTTAGTGTTTCATAATCTAGATTCCAGTATATAAATATATATTTTTAAATCTTGAATTTGATAAAAAAAATTTCAATTTGATTTTTAATTTTTTTTATTCATATGAGTCTCAAAATTTTGAAATTTTTTGGAATTCGGTAACTGATATTAACTTGGTATTTAAATTTTTTATTCATATTAATCTTAAAATTTAATTATTTTTTTCAATTTGATTCTTTAATTTGAATTTCGTTAAATTGTGATTCGTCGTCACTTAAAATTAAAATATTAAAATTATTATAATAAAACTTAAAATAATAAAAAAACATGGCCACAAAAATTAAGAAATAAGCTGAAATAAATTATCAAATTTTAGGGTTAAATGTCACTTTATATAATATTTAAAAAATTTGCAGCAAAAATTGAAGAAATTATATAAAATTATGCAGTTTTGCAAGAATATTGAAAAAAAGAAAATGTTGAATAGATGATCATCTTCTTTGACCAACACCACCGAACAAGCAAATTGAAATTTCCAACAACCTTCCACCTTTCCCTTTTCTATTTGGCATTATAATGTTGGTCCAATTAAATTATAATTATTTACTTTATAATGAGGCGGCTATGGTTTAAATAATTTTTGTATTACTAACCAATCTAGATGCTCCTTTAAATATTATATCTTTGACTCTTAGATTGGGGGGTTTTGATTTGGTACAAACAAATTGCTTCAGTAAAGGGGAAGTTAGGATATTGTTTAGGGACCAAATTTGAATAATAAATTTTTAGAGAGATATATGAATTTGTAATTTCATAAATTTTAAAAGGATTAAAAGGGGAAATATACTAAAGGGCAAGGCTTTACTTCGGACGTAAACTCATGTGTGCTTAATTATATATATTATTTTTAAATTCTTATTATTTTTCGATTTAAGGATTTAATGTATGAATAATAATAGGAATTAGATTTTAAATTAATTTTAAACTTACAATTATTTTAATTGACTTTTTGGTATTTTTTAATACGTAAGAATTAAAATTGTTCTATGTAAGTATATTCATATTTAAAATTTGATTTATGTGTTTAATTTGACAAATTAAATTAATGAAAGAGTTAATCACCGGAGTTAAGTGAGATGACAATGGTTTGGTCGAGGGTTGAATCCTTGTTCTGAGCATGGAACAACTTTAAAATTCATAGCCAGAATCTATAATTTAGTGTGATTAATTAAATAAAATGAATATAATTTATATTTCGAAAGAATTGATATTAGTGGATTAGGCTTGAAATATAGCTTAGTGATAAAAGGGTTAATATTACTTTCAGCCCTTAAATTTGACAATTAGGTTCATTTTAGTATTTGTACTTTTTTTTTGGTTCACTTAAATATCCAAATTTTACAAGTAAATCCATTTTGGTAAGTACAAAAGTTTGATGAGGCAGCACCATCTCAAATGGCCACATCATCAATGATAGAATCCAAGTTCAGATCAAAATGGTCAAGTTTAGGCACTAAAAAGACCCTAATTGCTAATTTTAGGGACTAAAAGTTATGTTAACCCAAAAAAAGTTGGTGCCTGTGTACTTTGCCTTCTCTTCCTCGAATATATCAATTGAACTCATTTCGATCTCCCTTTCACCAACCTCACTCAGCTGAGTCGACTCGATCAAAAAACAACAATGGCCTCTACTTCATCTCTCACTCTGTCTCAAGCTCTCCTAGCTCGAACCATCTTTTCCGATGGGTCCACCCAATCCTCCGACTACGGTGTTTCACTTCCCACAACCACTTTCTCCGGTCTCAAGCTCACTACCCCACGCTCCCGTCGAGTCCTTCCCACGTGCTTAAACCGGGGTCTCCGAGTCCGTTCCGCTGCCGTCGAGACAATCGGCACTCCTGCCGAGACTTCCTTATTGGAAAAATCAGTCAACACGATCAGATTCTTAGCTATTGATGCTGTCGAAAAGGCTAATTCCGGTCACCCTGGGTTACCCATGGGTTGTGCTCCGATGGGTCACATTTTATACGATGAAATCATGAGGTATAATCCTAAGAACCCTTATTGGTTCAACCGTGATCGTTTCGTCTTGTCTGCTGGTCATGGTTGTATGTTGCAATACGCTCTGCTTCACCTTGCTGGTTATGATAGTGTTCAGGTAAAGCTTTTAAACTTTTTATCCATGTCCGATTTGGTGAAAATTTGGATTTTGGTTTATTTCTTTTCAGTCCTTTTTAATGTTTTGCATGAACTGTGGTGCAATGTGTAATTTGTACATAAACTTTGATTTGATGCAATTATACATATGAAACTTGAACTTGAATTGAATTGTGGTTCGTATATATACATAAATACATTCTTTTATTTTCATATTGGATTAATATAATTGTTTGTGTATATAATATATCAACACAAAATGATACTAATTCGATAATGTTGTTAGTGATTTGTGAAAATAAGATCAAATCACAATTTTATGTATAAAATTCCCCCGAATCATAGTTCTTATATGACATTACACATTATAGTTTTGATATTTATCTCTAAAAGAAATGAAAAAAAGTTGATTATTGGATTAAAAAACTAAACTTTACAGTTATTGGATTATGTTATAGGAAGATGATTTGAAGAATTTTCGTCAATGGCAGAGCAGGACACCAGGACATCCTGAGAATTTTGAAACACCTGGAGTTGAAGTTACAACTGGTATGTGAGAGGTCAAATTATGTTTTGGTCCCTCTTCTATTAAGAAATTTGTGATTTAGTCCTTGGAATTTGGTTTTCTGCCTTTATAATATCATTTTGTTGGAAGTGGTGATTGTGTTTTTAAGAAAAATTCATATCAGTATTTTGTATAATTAATGATATTATAAACATAGAGGGACAAAATAGTACATGATTAAAATATAGGGACTAAATCACAAAATGGAGCATAGCAAAGAGATCAAAACCATAATTCGATACTATGTCATCATACTGACATGGCATATATATATTGTTGGAAGTTTTGATTGTGTTTTTAAGAAAAATTCATATGGTTAAAAGTTGTTTAACTATTTAGATTAATTAATGATATTATAAACATAGAGGGACAAAATTATACCAGATTAAAATATAGGGACTAGAGACTAAATACTAAATTTGAGCATAGTAGAGGGATTAAAACCATAATTTGATATTATGTTATACTTCTGCAAAAGTTATTATATATATAGAATTTTGTCAAGAAACATGTCATTGTCATAGACTCGTACTATAAATAAAGCAAACATATGTACTTATATGTGGTATATTTTATTTTACATATACAGGTCCTCTTGGTCAAGGTATTGCAAATGCTGTCGGGTTGGCTCTAGCCGAGAAGCACCTAGCTGCTAGGTTCAACAAGCCTGACAATGAGATTATTGACCACTACACGTATGATTACTTCTCCAGTTTTTACGGTTCCTTGTGTTATGATTTCTTGTATGGATAATAAATTGATCTTTGTTTTTGTAGGTATGCTATTTTAGGTGATGGTTGTCAAATGGAGGGTGTTGCAAACGAAGCTTGTTCGCTTGCTGGACACTGGGGACTTGGAAAGCTTATAGCTTTCTACGATGATAATCACATTTCGATCGATGGTGACACTGAAATTGCCTTTACCGAGAATGTTGAGGAACGTTTTAAGGGGCTTGGGTGGCATGTTATTTGGGTCAAGAATGGGAATACTGGTTACGATGAGATTCGTGCTGCTATTAAGGAAGCAAAGGCTGTCAAAGACAAGCCTACTTTGATCAAGGTCAGATATTATCTAGATGCTTGTTGAGTTTGTAGTTGGAATTAGGCTCGTAAAAACTGTCTTCCTCTTGTTCTTTTCAGGTGACAACCACCATTGGTTATGGATCTCCAAACAAGGCAAACTCGTACAGCGTTCACGGTAGTGCATTGGGTGCCAAGGAAGTGGATGCTACTAGGAAAAACCTTGCGTGGCCACATGAGCCATTCCATGTACCCGAAGATGTTAAAGGGTAAGGAGATTTGTAGAGGTTTCAATATATGCATTTAATTATGTTTTCTTGTTTGGTGTTTGAAACTTTCTTCCCATATTTGCAGGCATTGGAGTCGCCTTGTCCAACAGGGAGCTGCCCTTGAAGCCGAATGGAATGCAAAGTTTGCTGAATACGAGAAGAAATACAAAAATGAAGCTGCAGAGCTCAAATTAATCATCACCGGCGAACTACCGGCCGGATGGGAGAAGGCACTTCCAGTGAGTACCTCTCTTATTGTCCCGAGTCCTGAGTACCGACTAAATTTAGTCAAACACTTGAATTCTTAGACAAATCTTTCTTCGTATGTAAAATGAGCCTTTTTCTGTTTGCGAATTTCCAGACATATACTCCGGAGAGCCCCGCTGATGCTACCAGAAACCTCTCTCAACAAAATCTCAATGCTCTCGTAGAAGTACTCCCGGGTTTTCTTGGTGGAAGTGCAGACCTTGCTTCTTCCAATATGACCTTGCTCAAAATGTATGGTAATTTCCAGAAAGACACCCCCGAGGAACGTAATCTAAGGTTCGGTGTTAGAGAACACGGAATGGGAGCCATCTGCAATGGCATTGCACATCACAGCCCTGGACTTATTCCGTACTGTGCTACTTTTTTCGTTTTCACCGACTACATGAGAGCTGCTATTAGGATGTCTGCATTGAGTCAAGCTGGAGTTATTTACGTTATGACCCATGATTCCATTGGTCTCGGGGAAGACGGACCAACCCACCAACCAATCGAGCACTTAGCTAGCCTCCGTGCAATGCCTAATGTTTTCATGCTTCGTCCAGCTGATGGAAACGAAACTGCCGGTGCATACAAAGTTGCTATCCTCAACAGGAACACTCCCTCCATTATCGCACTCTCTCGACAAAAGCTACCCCAACTACCTGGAACTTCCATCGAGGGGGTCGAAAAAGGTGGCTACATTATATCAGACAATTCTTCAGGAAACAACCCCGACATAATCCTGATCGGAACTGGTTCTGAGCTGGAAATTGCCGCTAAAGCCGCCGATGAACTAAGGAAGGCCGGAAAAGCTGTTCGGGTCGTCTCCCTTGTTTCTTGGGAACTCTTCGATAATCAATCAGACGCCTACAAAGAAAGTGTTTTACCATCTGGTGTATCAGCTAGGGTAAGTATTGAGGCGGGATCAACTTTCGGGTGGGAAAAGATTGTGGGATCGAAAGGGAAGGCAATCGGAATCGATCTGTTCGGGGCAAGTGCACCGGCAGGTAGATTATACAAAGAATTTGGTTTAACACCAGAGGCTGTTGTTGCAGCAGCAAAGGAACTTTGCTAGGCATTATTAGGTGCCTTTTGTGACTGTTTTTGTTTTTAATAATAAAAGGAATCATCCAAATTTCTTATGTTGCTTTGTGATTTTATATGTTTATGAATTTGTAAATTCTCTTTGAACTATTTTCCCATAGTTTTTGCATCACTTCTTGCTGCTTTAAATGCTTATATGTGGGAAAGAGTTGATAATTTTGCTTTTAAAAAAAGGGTTAATAGTACTTTTAGCCCCTGAGCTTCAGAATTAGTTCCACTTTGATATTTAGGGTCTTGTCAACTAAGTTTTGACGTTGTAGCACTCTCAAGATTTTGCTATGACATCAAGTTTTTATATTTGTCAAGTTAAAATGGACTTAGCCATCAAGTTCAAGTATCGAAGTTGATAAAAAATAATAGATACTAAAGTTGACTTAATTATCAAGTTCACAATTAACAATATCTTTTTCAAGGTTTAAATTTACATTATATCAAGTAATTACATTGATTATGTGATTGTAAAAGTATCAAGGAGGTCTTTGTATTAAGATTTAGATTGCATTTTGCTCCGTCTACATAAAAAATGAGCAAATTAGTCTTTGTACGTTAGATCAAAGAGCAAACTAATCTTTCTATTAAAAAATTTATCTAATTTTATTGTTAAAAATTAGTCTTTGTATATCAAAATATGGTACACATGGTATGTCAAATATAATTGTTTGATTATTTTGTTAGTCAGATCAATTTTTAATAGTAAAAATAAATAAAAATTTTAACAAAAAATCAATTTATATAAATGCCAATTTGTGTATTTTTTGAGTTAAAAAGAACTAAAATAGAAAGTGTATCCTAATATAAACACATGATACTTTTACCATTAGCAAATATGAAATGAATCTCAGAAAAATTCAAGAAGAATAACAACAAAACACAACACGTGGAAGAATGACATCCAAGAAAGGAGCATTCAATTTTGGAGGCGACGTAAAAAGAAGGAAATCTATTCACCATCACCATCCATAAATGTCCATCAACAAATGAGACAAAAGATGATGAAAGCATGATGGAAGCAACCATTAATGCATAAGAAACGTGGAAACAACCACAAAATTAGAAGAATCATTTATGAAGCAAACTTTGGATATTTTAAATAATATTATTAATTTTATTTAAAATAATATTATAAGAATTTTATCATAAAATAATTATTTATGATATCCAAGAAAGGAAGTTTTAATAAATCAAGCTAAACAAGCAAAATATTTTAGTAAATTTAATTCTAAATCAGGATTCTGGCAAATTATGCTAACAGAAGAATCTAAATTTTTAACAGCTTTTAGTGCACCCAATGGACATTATCAATGGAAAGTAATGCCATTTGGATTATGTAATGCACCACAAGTCTTCCAAAGATGGATGGACTCTATTTTAAAAAAATATAAAAAATTCTGTGTAGTGTATATAGATGATATTTTAATATTTTCAGATACATTAGAAAATCATATAAAACATTTAAAAATCATATCTAGAGAATTTATAAAACATGGAATCATATTAAGTCCTAAGAAAATCGAATTAGAAAAAACTGAAATAGAATTCTTAGGATTAATATTATCTGCTGATGGTCTTAAACTTCAAGATCATACTATAATAAAAATAAAAGAATTTCCTGAAAATATTACATATAAAAAATAGCTTTAACAATTTTTAGGAATTATTAATTATGGTAGAAATTTCTTTCCTAACTTACCTAAAAAAATTAGATGAGTTATATGAAAAACTAAAAAAGGACAAACCTTTTAAATGGTCTAAAATGGATTCAGATATTATAAAAAATATAAAGTCTGAAATAAATTACATTCCTAAAGTTTATTTACCTAAACAAGATGATAAATTAATTCTAGAAACAGATGCCTCAGAAAAAAATTGGGGATGTATATTAAAAGCAAAAACAATAAAAAATGAGGAATTAATTTGTGGATATAGCTCGGGAAAATTTAAACCAAATGAAATAAATTATGCTATTTACGAAAAAGAGTTATTAGCAATAAAAAAAATCTTAATATATTTAGCACCTGAAAATTTTATTATAAAAACTGATAATCAAGCAGTTAAGCAATCTCTAACTAACAAAAGTTTAGAAACTATACCTAGAAGAATTAGATGGTATAATGAATTATACTATTTTAATTTTGAAGTTATTTACATAAAAGGAACTAATAATATGATTGCTGATTTTCTTAGCAAGTCTTATGCATAGAGGTAAAAAAACTTCTAGAAAAAGTGAGAATGGACAACTGTCCATAAAAAACCCAACAAAGGGAAAACAATAAATCCTAAATAAGGATTTATTACTATACCTGCTCAAATTCCATTTTATTCTAACCAGCGATATTATGTACCATATCCAATGGTAAGCCAACCATTTGGAACACAATCATCAAACCCGGTGAGTTATTTTAATTGGTCTTAAGATCCAGATTCAGCATCTCAAACCAGTTATGCTGAAATTATAAAAGAAACAGAAATTTTTTTGAAACAACAACAAATTCTAGAAATAAAAGATTTTTATAATTCAGGAATACCTCTGGAATATTATAATTTTATATACAAAATATGGAAAACCCATATTTCTAAGCAAAGAACAAACTTTAGAAGAACTCTTACACAATTTTCATATTTTTTAGTTGAAAAAATAACTAAAGAAAATGAATCTCATGATTTATTACTTAAATCTATTTTATACAGAGATTTGGACGAAATATTAATAAAACATATGGATATTAAGGAGATAAATAATCTACTTGATATATTCCAATATTTTATTAATAAAGGAACAAACAGTTCTATTATTAATAAAATGTTTAGAATATGTCTATATAATAAATGTAGACAAATTCTACCACCAGATATTTTTACGAAAATAAATAGAGCTATTTGTAACTAGCAAGCTCAATTTAAAAAAAACTTTTTCAAAATACTTTTTACAAGCTTATGTTTTTACTAATAATATAGGAGAACAATCTCCTACTATCAAATTTAGACTAGATCATGAACCATTTGATATAACCAGTATTGAATGGGAATTTGTTAAAGAAATAACAGTCCAAAATCTTTCTTCTCATTTACTAAAAGATTTTCCTGCTATAGTAAAATCTAGATTAATAAATTTTACTAATATAGATGATTTTATCTATTATTTTCATATAGAAATAAATAGTTTTATTGGTATAGCTGAAAAAGAAAAATTTTATCAGCCATATCAAATTTAGAATATTGGTACAATGCTTTGGGGAAGATCCCTCTCAGCAGTAAATGAAGATAAACCATTGACAAGTGTTACAATGATTTTTTTAATTATCAAATCCAAGCCAGAATTGATTTGATGACTAAGGCCCAGTATCTACTTCAACAAAACACTTATATATTCTGGACCGATGGCAAGAGAATATTAGCATATGACATTGAAAAAGCCAGGAAAAAAGAAATGAAAAGTCCGTTCAGTTATTAAAAAAGATAGCTGACATGGAGATCGATGATTTTCCGATAACAATGGAAATCAAAGACATGTGGGAAAGCTGGAATTCACCAGTTCCTTCACCAGAATCATTACATCTTGATGAAATCGAGGAAATGAATCTCAAAAACATCCAAGAAGGATAACAACAAAACACAACACGTGGAAGAATGACATCCAAAAAAGGAGCATTCAATTTTGGAGGTGACATAAAAGAAAGGAAATCTATTCACTATCGACAAAAGATGATGAAAGCATGATGGAAGCAACCATTAATGCATGGAAAATGTGGAAGCAACCATCAAGTCAACATTTATTTCAAGAAGGCTACGTGGAAGCAACCATTCAGCCAGCATTAAAGTCATCCTTATCAGGATACTGTGCGGACTTGAATTGTAAATAAATTAGAGTTTAGAATTTGTATTATAAATAGGCATTGTAATAGCCTAAAGATCGCATCAGATTGGGAAAGGCATCAAAAAACTTTCTTTTGTATACTTACTCTCTTTCTCAAAACCCATAAAAATATTTCTTGATCATCCTTGTAAATTATCGTTGTAAATTATCTACTATCCTTTTGTAAAATAAAATTCTACGATATTAATATAGCCTTCCGTTGTGTATATCTTCCATTCTAGTGTTTCTAGAATTTCTACTAGGTGTAGTAGGAAAAATAGGAATATGAATTGTTTTCATACCTATTGATGTAGAAGTATTTATATTTTCCTCGTCTTCCTCTAGTTGAGAATTAGAGGGTAAAACTAAATTATCATCTGTATTAGTTATCATATTATTTTTAAAATATAACTTATCTCCAGATGACATATATTCTATAGTACTTACTGGTTTAGAAATACTTGCATTATTAGTTTCTTCTATCATCCAGTCTTTTGGAATTGATAGGTCTTTTAAATGTAATAATTTTAGTTGAATTTCCGTAGTAAACTTATTGGGCTCAAAAAGTTCAATTATTTTATTATTTATTTCTTTTATTTCTACCTCTGCCGTATTAGTATATTCATTAATAGAAGTCCAACTTATTGCTAAATCTTCTGCTAAATCACTAATATCACAATTTTTTGTCTGAATTCTAAGACATTGACACTCTTCTATTAGAGGATCTGTTATGGATATAAAGTAATTTGGTTTAACTTTAAATCCTATAACTCCTGTATGTGAATTAGATCGAATTCCTCCAATAAGTGCTTTTATTGGATTCTCAAATCTTTTATCTAATAATACTGTTATAATAGGAATATCATGACCTTTTCTAAATAAAGCTCTGATTGTTATCATAATTATTCCTAAATGTATATATCTAACTTGAGAATATTTTTTCTTAATCCTTTTTATTCTATGATTAGTAAATAAAATATCCATCAAAAATAGTATTTTGATTTAATCTTTTATAATTAATGACCATTCTAGCTTTTCCTCTTTTTATTTCAGCATAGTTTCTTACCATAAAAACAGGACTAGAATGTGGACTATTAGTTTATTCTATTAATCCTTTTTCTAATAATTCTTTTATTTGTATATCAAATTCATCTATATCTTGTTTAGTATAGATCATAGGTTTTACTCTAATAATTTTATTAGGATTTTCTAATTTAATAGTACAATATCTAAGGCTATTTTTCCATAATTTTAATGGTTCTTCACTAAAATTATTTTCTAATATTTTAAACAACCAATGATTTGTTTCAAGTTGTTTAATTTGTTCTTTCCTAGATGGTGTAAAGTTTTTATCACAAATAAATTTATGATTATCAACTAAGGTTATTTCTACTGAAGTATTTTCAATAGTTAATATAACAAAATTTTTATCAATAGAAAATGGTAAATGTCGATATATAAAATTATTACCTAATAATATATCTCCATGCATTTCATGAAAACATAATATTTTAGGTATCAAAAATCGTACATTATTTATGTAGATTGGTATATTTTTATATCCAAACTTTTGGAATTGATAGGTCTTTTAAATGTAATAATTTTGGTTGAATTTTCTTAGTAAACTTATTGGGCTCAAAAAACTCAATTATTTTATTATTTATTTCTTTTATTTCTACCTCTGCCGTATTAGTATATTCATTAATAGAAGTCCAGCTTATTGCTAAATCTTCTGCTAAATCACTAATATCAGAATTTTTTGTCTGAATTCTAAGACATAGACACTCTTCTACTAGAAGATCTATTATGGATATAAAGTAATTTGATTTAACTTTAAATCCTATAACTCTTGTATGTAAATTAGATTGAATTCCTCCAATAAGTGCTTTTATTGGATTCTCAAATCTTTTATCTAATAATACTGCTATAATAGGAATATCATGACCTTTTCTAAATAAGGCTCTGATTGTTATCATAATTATTCCTAAATGTATATATCTAACCTGAGGATATTTTTTCTTAATCCTCTTTATTTTATCATTAATAAATAATGAGATTTTTGTTAATCCTCCTTTAGTGTCCTTAGCGACTGTGTTACCGCTAATTTTTTCTATATGTCTTTGTGACCATATTTTAAACTTAGATATTTTATAAATTTCTTCTTTAGAAATATGGTTTTTAGTAATTTTTTCTATCATTTCATCAGAAAAGTCTATTTCTTCTCCGATTAAATTTCCTAATTTAATATCCTGTTGTTCAGATTTAGGAATTTCTTCTAATCGATTATTAGAACTACTTCCTAACATAAAAATATGTTCTTCAGAATCTGTGTCAGAATCTGTTTTTGATATTAATTCATATAATATTTCAGCAGGATTTATTTCTTCACTAAAACATATTTCTAAATCTTATTCTTTAAGATTTTTAATCATTTTCCTAGCATTTTTTTCCTTTGTTAGGAGAATTTGTTGCTATGTGACCTTCTTCATCACATATAAAACAATTACATATTTGTTCTTTAGGTTTATTAGAAGTTTTTCTCCTAACAATTTTTTTCTTTTTATGAGTATAATTTTTATTTCCTGGTTTCCATCTAGCTAATTTATATATTTTGTGTTTTTTATAAGTAGTAGGACGTATAGGTTTACATCCAAACTCCCATTCATTTTCTAATATCTTTGTACAATATTTATGACTTAATTTATTCTTAACTTGTTTAGCAGCTTACTTTGTAAACAATGTAATATTATTCTTTCTTTAGCAAAATTAATTCTATTACCTATAGAATCTATATTTGCTAAATCTATTCCAGAACCTTTACTATGTTTTTGTATATAAGAAGCGTATTTATTGATACAAATCTCATCCCAAGATGGTGGTAAATTATGAAAATATTGGTTTTTCCAAAATTCTATACTATCATTTTTTAACTTTTGATATTCATGAAGAAATTTTTTAGAAAATTCCTCTAAATATCTTATATCACATAATTTTAATTTTATCAGGATATAACTAGCTTGGCTATCTTGATCTATTTTATTAGTATAACCACAAAATTCTGTTTTTAGGATTAAGGTTAATCCTTTTAGTAAATCCTTAGGGGTTCCTATTTGATTAATAAGTTGACCCTTTTGTTCATTTCCTTTTTCAGATTCTTCCCATCGCCTAAGAAATTGTAGAACATCCCCTTGAAATGTTCCTACAAAATAATTTAAAAACTTTTGTTTTGACCAAACAGTATTGTTGTTGTTTACAACAGTAGTCATAGATTGTGCCCAATCATCTATGGTTTTTTTCATAATTTGATAAAGGAATATTGGTTAAATCTAAATATATTCCTCCTTGAGTAAGATTTCTTTTATTTAAATCATTACCCTATATGGTATAGGTGTAGGTTGACTAAATTCTTCTGGGTTTTCAGATTTTATTTCATTAGTAGCTATAGTTTCTATTTGATTACCTAATATTCTTGTTGTGTTTTCAACTTTTTCATGATTTTTATTAATAGATCTCAGATAATCATCTTTTTGAAGATCTGAATCTATTTTTCTTTTACCATAAGGATCTTGTTTATCAATTTCCCTAGGTTTTGGTATTTCATAATCATATGGATCTGTTTGTTCAGTATCCATGGATTCAAGAATTTCTATATTTTCATCCTCTTCTGTTGAAGTGTTTTCTTCATCAGAATTATGACTAGTAACGTTGATATCTACATTAGAATTATTAGAACAACTACTACTTTCTGTAGTATCATATGTTAACATATAGTGGTAATTATATTTCGTAAATAGATCTTTATGTTTTTCATAAAGTTCTTCCATTAATTTTAAATATTCTATTCTTGCATATTTATCTTCTGTTTTAGAAAATTTTTCTTTCCAATGTTTTATAAGAGTTTTATAGGATTAGAAGTCATATTTTTCTTGTTTTTTAATATTTTCTCTTTTTTGTTTTTCTTTTTTATTATAAGTTGAAGATGACTCTTCCGAAGAATCTTCATCTTCATCAGATAAAGTTAATATTACATTACTATTATCATAATATAAAGGACCTAATCTAGATCTGATTCTATATTTTTATTAGTAATAACTTAATCTAATTTATTATTAACATCTGATAAAAGTTCTTTAGATTTGTTATTCAAATCTAAATCTGTTACTTCTCTTATATTATCTACTTTTTCTTCTATTTTACTAACTTTATTATATAATTTATTAAAATATATAGAAGTCATATCTATTAAACTATTGATACCTTTATTAAGAGCTAAGAGCCGAAACATTATTTTCATTCTTAGAGTCAATATGCATAGTATGATTACAAGTTTTTATCTTTATATAAACAATCCATTTCTTCCATGTTATTTATCTATGGTACCTAAAACCGTCTGTTATCTTAAACGTCTTCACTCAAATACCTAACAACGTCCCACTCGGACTTCAACGGCAATAAGAAGACAAAATCATAGATATATGGGTTTTAAGATAAACAACAGTGAAATAAACAGAATTGAAAATAAAAGATAGAAACTTACAATGAGTACTACGATATTATAACTCTAGAAATCGTTACTCCGGGGCTCCTCTGATACCAATTACAGAGGGGAAGGGGATATACACAATGGAAGGCTATATTAATATCGTAGAAGTTTATTTCACAAAAGGATAGTAAGATATTTTACAAGGATAATTTACAAGGATGATCAAGAAAGATTTTTATGGGTTTTGAGAAAGAGAGTAAGTATACAAAAGAAAGTTTTTTAATGCCTTTCCCGATCCGATGCCTTGTTTAGGCTATCACAATGCCTATTTATAATACAAATTTTAGACTCTAATTTATTTACAATTCAAATCCGCACAGTATCCTGATAAGGATGACTTTAATGTCGGCTAAATGATTGCTTCGACGTAGCCTTTTTAAAATAAATGTTGACTTGATGGTTGCTTCCACGTAGTCTTCTAATTTTTTTGGTTGTTTCCACTTTTCTCATGCATTAATGGTTGCTTCCATCATGCTTTCATCATCTTTTGTCTCATTTGTTTATGGACATTTATGGATGGTGATGGTGAATAGATTTCCTTCCTTTCACGTCGCCTCTAAAATTGAATGCTTATTTCTTGGATGTCATTTTTTCACGTGTTGTGTTTTGTTGTTATCCTTATTGGATTTTTCTGAGATTCATTTCCTCGACTTCATCAAGATGTAATAATTCTGGTAAAGGAACTGGTGAATTCCAGCTTTCTCACGTGTCTTTGACTTCCGTTGTTATCAGAAAATCATTGATCTCTATGTTAGCTATCTTTCTTAATAACTGAACGAACTCTTCATTTCTTTCTTCCTGACTTTTTCCAGTGTCATATGCTAAAATTCTCTTGCCATCGGTCCAGAATATATAAGTGTTTTGTTGAAGTAGATACTGGGCCTTGGTCATTAAATCAATTCCGGCTTGGATTTGATAATTAGAAAAATCATTGTAACACTTGTCAATGGTTTTTGCCAAGTGTTGTTTATCTTCATTTACTGTTGAGAGGGATCTTCCCCAAAGCATTGTACGAATACTCCAAATTTGATATGGCTGATAAAATTTTTCTTTTTCAGCTATACCAATAAAACTATTTATTTCTATATGAAAATAATAGAAAAAATCATCTATATTAGTAAAATTATAGCTGGAAAATCTTTTAGTAAATGAAAAGAAAGATTTTGGACTGTTATTTCTTTAACAAATTCCTATTCAATACTAGTTATATCAAATGGTTCATGATCTAGTCTAAATTTAATAGTAGGAAATTGTTCTCCTAACATAAGCTTGTAAAAAGTATTTCGAAAAAGTTTCTTTAAATTGAGCTTGCTGGTTGCAAATAACTCTATTTATTTTTGTAAAAATATCTGGTGGTAGAATTTGTCTATATTTATTATATAGACATATTCTAAACATTTTATTAATAATAGAACTGTTTGTTCCTTTATTAATAAAATATTGGAATATATTAAGAATATTATTTATCTCCTTAATATCCATATACTTTATTAATATTTCTTCCAAATCTCTGTATAAAATAGATGTAAGTAATAAATCGTGAGATTCATTTTCTTTAGTTATTTTTTCAACTAAAAAATATGAAAATTGTGTAAGAGCTCTTCTAAAGTTTGCTCTTTGCTTAGAAATATGAGTTTTCTATATTTTGTTTATAAAATTATAATATTCCAGAGGTATTCCTGGATTATAAAAATCTTTTATTTCTGGAATTTATTGTTGTTTCAAAAAAATTTCTGTTTCTTTTATAATTTCAGCATAACTGGTTTGAGATGCTGAATCTGGATCTTGAGACCAATTAAAATAACTCACCGGGTTTGGTGGTTGTGTTCCAAATGGTTGGCTTACCATTGGATATGGTACATAATATCCCTGGTTAGGATAAAATGGTACTTGAGAAGGTATAGTAATAAATCCTTGTTTAGGACTTATTGTTTTCCTTTGTTGGGTTTTTTTATGGACAGTTATCCATTCTCTAACTTTTTCTAGAGGTTTTTTTACCTCTATTCATAAGGCCTACTAAGAAAATCAGCAATCATTAGTACAAATAAATTTAGGATCTTCTACTAGTGGTATTTCTATAGAAGTTTTTTCTATAGATAACAAACTGGTTTTTTATTAATAGAAAATAGTAAATATTGATTTATAAAATTATTTCCTAATAAAATATCACCATACATATCAGGAAAACATAATATTTTTGAAATTATAAATCTAATATTATTAATGTAGATTGATATATTTTTTGCTTTATAATAAATAGTAGTTTTATTTCCATCTATTCCATTAATTTTTATTGTCTTTTTTACAGGTTTCCAATTTTTTACAGGAATAACAATCTTTTTACATATACTGGTTGTAGCACCTGTATCTAATAAAGCATGTAAAAAATATGATTTATATTCTTTATTATGTAATGTAATTTCAATATATATTATTTTTTCGTGATTAAAAATTAATAATATCTTGTATTGAGGATTCTATATCTTCCATTTTAGTGTTTCTAAAATTTCTAATAATTCTAATATAGAATTATTAATTTAAAATATAATAATTTTATGAAGCAAACTTTGGATATTTGCACGCTTTAAAAATTAAACAACTCCTATATCTACCTACCTACCTACCCACCCACCCATCCAAATCTCAATCTCTAAAAAATGTTGAAAAATTAAAATTAAAATAAATCATAATTTTATATTAAAATAACTGGAATCTAAAATGAATCCAAATTAAAATTGGGGTTATATCAATAGTACCTATAGTGTGGACCCCATTAAGACAACAATTAAAATTGAGGGGGTTTGGTAAAGCTAATTCCCATACCAACCCCATTTTCTCTTAGCCTTTAGATTTTGGTTGTTGGTGAAAAAACCCTTCTTCCACTCAATTCAACCCAACAACCACCATCACCAAAAAAGCTTCCTTTTTTAATCCCAAAAACTCCATCAAATCTCAATTTAAAGAAATAAAGTTACAAACTTTGTTTCTAAGAGAAAAGTGAGCATTCGAGACAGAGATGGCAACGCAGGTTGGCAAAATCTACAATGGAACACAAAAAACATGTGTTCTTCCCAATGTTTCAAAAACCCAGAATCCCAAACATGTTCCTTTTGTTTCATTCAAATCAAATCTCAATGGAAAGACAGGTTCTTGGGGTTTGGTTGTGAAGAACAATGGGAAATTTGGGTCAATAAAGGTTCGGTCTTTGAAGGTTTCTGCTTCAACAGCAACAGCTGAGAAACCATCTAGAGCTTCAGAGATTGTGCTTCAACCAATTAATGAAATTTCGGGTACTGTTAAGTTACCTGGGTCTAAATCATTGTCTAATCGGATCCTGCTCTTAGCTGCTTTATCTGAGGTATGTTGATTTTCATTGGTTAAATTTTGGTATTAGTCCTTCTACTTTGCGAAAGTTATGGATTTAGTCCTTTAATTTCATTCGAATATGTCAATTTTAGTTTATATAATTTAAATCCTTTTGGTTATATTCAATTACTAGGACATGTTCTCTAAGGGAGGGGGCAAAATGAAAATTTCCCATATGGCTCCTTTTTAAGTTAGTATAATGGTAAAATTTTACTTTGGTCCTCAAATTTTTTATTCATTTCTGGTCCCCTAAAACAATTTTCTAGCTTTGGATCATTATAGCTCCTTATGTTTTTGAATTTTGAAGTTTCCACATTGGTTAATACTTGGATTTTTAGTGAGTAATACGTAAAATAACAAATTGATATAGCATTACACAGATGGTAATATGTTTGTCGCATTAGCCTTTGAAAATAACTTAATAAATTTAGCAGTTGACCGAAATTTTAAAAATTTAAAAAAGTATTAATGCTAAAAATGACCAAATTAAAGTACATGGATTAAATTCACAACTTTTGTAAAAGAGAGGGATTAAATTCAAAACTTGGTAATGCCATATCCTTATATGTTTTTAATGTTTTGTTTGATATGTAGGGAACTACTGTGGTTAAAAATTTGTTGAACAGTGATGATGTTCATCACATGCTTGTTGCTTTGGGTAAACTTGGTCTATATGTGAAACATGACAGTGAAAAGAAACAAGCCATTGTTGAAGGTTGTGGTGGTCAGTTTCCAGTTGGAAAAGGTGAAGGTCAAGAAATCGAGCTTTTCCTCGGGAATGCTGGAACCGCAATGCGACCACTTACTGCAGCTATTACAGCCGCCGGTGGCAATTCGAGGTCTGTCTCTATAGGAAAATCATGTTTTATAGTCAATGATTCCTTATGAATGACATTAGCTTTTCATAGGGTAAAAGTATCATGGAGGCCCTTGTACTTGGAGTTAGATTGCCTATTGTTTGGCAAATTAGTCCCTATATATTAGATCAAAGAGCAAATTGGTCCTTTTTGTTAAAATTTTTATCCGTTTCTACTGTTAAAACTGGCGTGGCAGGGACTAATATTCTAGAAGGCAAAATGGATGAAATTATTTAACAGGACTGGTTTGCTCTTTGATCTAGTGGACAGGGATTAATTTTCTCATTTATTGAGTAGAGGAGGCAAAATGTAATACTACTCCTAGTACAGGACCTCCATGGTACTTTTACCATTTTCATAGTCATGGAACTATATATGCTCATATGTTGATGCTCTTTGTTTTGTGTATTGGTTTCGAGTTAATGGATATATGTTACATCTCTCTTTAGCTACGTACTTGATGGCGTACCCCGAATGAGAGAGAGGCCGATCGGGGACTTAGTTACCGGTCTTAAGCAGCTCGGTGCTGATGTTGATTGTACTCTTGGCACGAATTGTCCCCCTGTTTGTATAGAAGGAAAGGGTGGTCTTCCCGGGGGAAAGGTACAGTTTAAATAATTTTTGTTATGTTCAAGTGCTTCTAGTGTTGTTGCCGATATTCACGATATATTTTTGTTTTGGGTCATTTTGCAGGTGAAACTCTCTGGGTCTATTAGTAGTCAATACTTGACAGCTTTACTCATGGCGGCTCCGTTGGCTCTTGGGGATGTGGAAATTGAGATAATTGATAAACTTATTTCCATCCCATATGTTGAAATGACTATAAAGTTGATGAAAAGGTTTGGGGTCACCGTGGAGCACACGGATAGCTGGGATCGGTTCTTTATCCGAGGAGGTCAAAAGTATATGTAAGTTTCTAAATGTGCACTCACTTGCATGGCTGGAATGGTCTTGGACAAGTAGTAAAATTTATAAATCTTTCAGGTCTCCGGGAAATGCTTATGTTGAAGGTGATGCTTCGAGTGCCAGTTACTTCCTTGCGGGTGCAGCAGTCACGGGTGGGACTGTCACGGTAGAAGGATGCGGAACAAGTAGTTTACAGGTACTTAGTGAAGTATTGTTCCCGTTGTTATGGCCGTCTTTAAGGCTTACCTTGAATTCCATCACTATATAACTTGTGCTTGTTCTTTTGTTTCGATTTAAGGGTGATGTAAAATTTGCCGAGGTTCTTGAGATGATGGGTGCCAAAGTCACCTGGACCGAGAATAGCGTAACTGTCACTGGACCCCCTAGAAATTCCTCAGGGAGGAAACACTTGCGTGCTATTGATGTCAACATGAACAAAATGCCGGACGTTGCTATGACTCTCGCTGTTGTTGCCCTTTACGCCGATGGTCCAACTGCCATAAGAGATGGTATAATCTTGCTTTTCTAATCGAATCCGAAAATGTCTTCGGATTAAATTTAATATTTACATTTCTTAAATAACATCGTCTTTGGTTCTCTTCAGTGGCAAGTTGGAGAGTGAAGGAGACCGAAAGGATGATTGCTATATGCACGGAACTCCGGAAGGTAGTTTTGATCTAGTTTTATGCTTAAAACAATCCCACTACTTGATACTAATCCGGGTTTCTTCCCTTAACTATATTGGTGCAGCTCGGAGCAACAGTTGAAGAAGGGCCGGATTATTGTGTGATCACACCACCAGAGAAATTAAACGTGACAGCAATCGATACTTACGATGATCACCGAATGGCCATGGCATTCTCTCTAGCCGCATGTGCTGAGGTTCCAGTTACCATCAAGGATCCTGGTTGTACCCGGAAAACCTTCCCTGATTACTTTGAAGTTCTCGATAGAGTTACAAAGCACTGAATGACTCTTACTTTAGAGAAAGCAAGAAAAGCACAAGAGATAGGTTCGTACCACCGTCCTTAAAAATCATTAGACGAAAGGCAATCAAACCTCGTCTTCGATGTTCCATCTCGTAATCTGATAATTCCGCAATCGGCAGCTCGGGTTTATTACCGTTTCTTCCTAGATAATTTATTTTTCTACTTGTAATGAGTGTAGTTGGTCTTTGGTCGCTGTCATGAAGACTGTTATGTTAAACAATATTTGCTCAATTAAGGATTGATTCTTTTTTGCTACTAGTAGTACTATAGTTGAGTGGCATAATTGAAATAAATTATGTTGAGTTGGGTGGTAAATATCTCGGTTTCAGTTTCGATTTTGAATTTTGTGAATGGAGAAAGTAAAAGTTACAAAAGACCTCTCATTTGATGTTCCACTTAGCTTGACTTTGAAATAATCGAACTTAAATATTAAAGAATTTTAGGCAAAAAGGAGGAGGAGGTAACAGTATCATAGAGGTTCTTGTATTAAGAATTAAATTGTATTTTCTTCTCTTTACTCAAAAAATAGGCATATTAGTCTTTATACGTTAGATTGAAGAGTAAACTGATCATTTTGTAAAAAAAATTATTTATTTCTGTTGTTAAAAATTAATTCATGTATGTCAGCAAGAGGAGGTATACGTGTACCTCTCTAGTTATTTTATCAGCCATGCAAGTAAAAATGAATAAAACTTTTAATAGAAAGAATCGATTTACTTTTTAACCTAATGTACACAGATTAATTTACTATCTTTTAGTAAAAAGGGTAAAATGCAATCTAACTCCTAATTTAAGCATACTTTTATAACATGGAAATTAGAAATAACCGAATTAACTGGTTTCGGTTTAGTTTACTAATATATTTTTCATCAAAGTAATGTATGCAGTTGTTAATTTTACTAAAAATGACAGATTTATATCTAATTTGATTTACCTGATTAATTAGAGCAGTATTATTTCACTGAAATTTTTTTCAGAGTGAGAATTTTATTAAATCAATCAAACACCAATCACTTCTTATCAACAACAACAAAAGAACGGATCCACAACCCAACCACCATCACATCAAAATGCTTTTTTCTTATAATCCGACAACTCTTTCCAATTTCCTGTCATTTTTTCTTCAAAAACAGTTAGTGTCTTTGACACAGAAATGGCACAGGGTAGCAAAATCTACAATTCAACCCAGAAAACATGTGTTCTTCCCAAACATGTTCCTTCAGTAACAGCTTCAGAAATATTGATACAACCAATAAATGAGATTTCGGGTACGGTTACGTTACCCGGGTCAAAATCTTTCTCCCATAGGATCCTGCTTTTAGCTAGTTTATCCGAGGTATGTCAACTTTTATTTAAGTTATTAGGCTATTAGTAAGTTTATGTTTTGGTTATTCAATTTTAAAAGTTATAAAATGATCACTGAACAATTCGAAAGTTTTTATTTAACTCTTTCGGTTGTTAAAATCGTTATTGTATGATTTTGTCTATTCACAATGCCTGTATTAGTTGTAGACTCTCATCCTCCGGTTCAATTTTTTTCATGGAATATCTTTGAATGTCCAAACAAATTTCTTCTCCTATTTCCAACACTAACCGTCAGATCAACTTGGATCTAATGTATGTTATTCTACCCATTGATCGGTATTGATCCACCGTCACTTGAGCTCGCTAATTGGACTTTAAAAAAAAAAAAGAAATTTAACAACCCAATAACTTAAATAAAAACTTCGAATAATTCAATGACCATTTTATAACTTTCTAAAGTTGAGTGATCAAAACATAAATTTACTAATAGTTTAGTGACATTGGGTATGGTTTTTTCCAGTAAAATTTGATAATACTATGATTTTTAATGTTTGGTTTGATATGTAGGGAACTACTGTGGTAGACAATTTGTTGAATGGTGATGATATTCATTACATGCTTGTCGCTTTGAAAAAACTTGGGGTGTATGTGGAACATGACAATGACGAGAAACGTGTAACACCCCTTACCCGTATTCAATGCCGGAATAGGGTTATGGAGCATTACCGTACTTATAACACTTTTAAACATACATTTCATATTCAATTATCAATTCAAACACAATTCAATCATAACCAATCATAGTGTCCCTTAAACGAGCCTACGAGGCCATAAACATGCATTGGGAGTAGTTCAGAACTAAACCAGAAACTCGGGAATTTTTTTTCAACACTTATAAAATTTTTCTCCAAAACAGGGGACACACGCCCGTGTGATCAGGCCGTGTGAACATTCGAAATGGAAGCACATGGCTGTGTCCCAGCCTGTGTCCTACTTCGTGTCCCAACAAGAGAGCTTATTGACTTGGGTCACACGGCCAACCACATACCCGTGTGTCTAGCTCGTGTGCCCTTTGAATTGGCCACACACGCCCGTGTGCTAGGTCGTGTGTTAATTAGGGGGTATACTGACTTGTGCCACACGACCGATCACACGCCCCTGTTGAGTATACTGACTTCATTTCAATTCCAACACCAGGGGACACACGGCAGTGTAACATGACCATGTGTTACACACGGCTGGGACACACGCCCGTGTCTCTGCCCGTGTGGACAAAAATAGGCTATTTACAAAGCCATTTTGCCACCCAAATTAAGGTACACCTACACCTTTCAAATAACACACAATACAACATTAAAAGGCATATATTTCAATTCCAATCAAGCATGATTTATATCTATTCCAACATCAACCAATACAAAACATAAATACCACATATTGCCATCTAATTTCATGCCAATCTTTGTCTTCTCAAAACATCAAAATATCCATTTATAGTTATACATTATTATGCTCAATTTCACAAACATACCACTTGACAAATCATCACCTATTGACATTCAAAATTACCTATTATCAACGAGCATTATGAATCCACCTTAATTACACAACATAGGTCAATTACCAACTCAAAACAAAAGCCATTTGCACTATAAACACATCAAAATAAACCAAAATATGCCAACTTCCTTGGCTAGATACAAACCAAACATAGATGTTTATAGACCGAATCAAATGACTACATCATTTACCAAAATTGACTCAAAATCCCTATACATGCCATATGACTCGAAAACATAGTTTCAAAAGTACCAAAGTGTCAGCGGATAGTGTGATGAAGTCTCTGACGATCCCCGAATCTGAGCTAGCTTTGAAATTACTATAAAACATGGAAAAGCAACAAAGCAAGCTATATAACTTAGTAAGCTCATATGTTAACAATGAGCAAATATCACTATTCATTAATCATTCAAATAATAAAAAGCAATATACAACAATTCTATTAAATCACAAAGCTATCAATGATCATTTACATAACTTACCAAGGAACTCATCAATTCCATGGTTTCAATATTCAATTCATTTCCGTACGTACCTATACCATCTTGTACCAATCTCATACACATTCTTGTCTTTCATTGACCCGTTGGATTATTTCAATATCACAAAATATACCCTACCTTGAATTGATACTAATAATAATAATAAGACTTTATATATTAATTCCATAATTCACTTACCAAATCACTCTGGATTTATAAATGCTTACGGTACGAGTACTTCGATTTTCCGATGCCATAGTCCAACTATGGTCTTACACATACATTGCCATGGCCCTATCATGGTCTTACATTCATATGCCATAACCCGGTTATGGTCTTATTTTCCGATTGCCATAGCCCAGCTATGGTCTTATTTAGCAATTTGTCTTACTTAAATCGTACATTTAATTTAAAATCTCCAAAATTTAACTAATGGAATACACACAATCTCAATTCCATCCATCAATTAAATAAATGAACATTTAAGTTCAATTATACGAACTTACCTCGTGTACGGAATGACGGAACAGACCGACTATTCAATTACTTTACTTTTTCCCTGTTCTAAGTCCGAATTCCTCTTTTCTTGATCTATAAGTAATCAAAATTAACTTATTTATTCCTATATTTATTCAATTCAATCCAAAATATATTTTAGGGCACATTTACACTTTTACCCCTAAACTTTCACATTTTTACAATTTAGTCCTTATGCCACAAAATCACAAATTCATTCAATTCAACCCACTTTCATGCTAGCAGAATTTTACTAATACATATATTATCCCATATTTATCAATTATTTCACAATTTACCCATAACTTTTCACACTTCTTAAATAAATCCCTAATTGAGAATTTTTACCAAAAATCCCTTAACAAATGTTGTTTATTTAACAACAACCATGCATTTTCTACCATTAAACATCAAAACACATGCTTATTCATCAATGGAAAAACCCTATACTTTTAAAAATTCTCAAATTAGTCCCTGGGCTAGCTAGATTAAGTTACAACGATGCCGAAAACATAGAAACCATTAAAAACTGAGCAAGAAAACACTTACATGCATCAACAAGAGCTAGCCGAACTTTGAAGCTATTTTAAGGGATATTTCCTCTTTAATTTAGGCAAGAAGATGATGATAATGGGTGAGAATTTTGTTTTATTTAACTTATTATAACTTAATTACTCATTTACTATTTTAACCTTATTATAAACCATTTAATATCATCCATTTAATGTCCATATATGTCCAATCATGCTATTAATGGTCTAATTACAACATAAGAACCTCCTATTTTAAGTTTCATAGCTATTAGGCACCTTTAGCTAATAGAACATAAATTTTGCCCTTTACGCGATTTAGTTCTATTTCTCAAATTGACCATTTAAACGATAAAATTTCTTAACAAAATTTTCACACAATCATTAGATCATGCTGTAAAAATTATAACAATAATAAAATAAATATTTTGACCTCAGATTTGTGGTCCCGAAACCACTGTTACGATTTGACCAAAAACGGGCTATTACAAAACGAGTCGTCATCAAAGGTTGAAAAGGTCGATTTCTGGTAGGGATATGGAAGGTAAAGAAATTTAGATTTTTCTCGGGAATACTGGAACTACTATACAGCTTCTTACCACTGTTATTGCTTCCACCGGTGGTAGTTCGATGTTTGTCCTATAATTTTAATAATGTGGAACTAAATGCTTTATATGCTGATGTTCTTTCAAATGCATATATGTTACATGTTTATTTAGCTACATTCTTGATGGCATACCCTGAATGAGAGAAAGGACGATCGGGGACTTAATTACTTGTCTTAAACAGCTTAGTGTTGATATTGATTGTACTCTCGGCATGAATTGTCCCCCTGTCTATATAAATAGAAAGGGTGGTCTTCCCAGGGGAAAGGTACGTATGGTTTAAATCATTTTCATTATATGGTGTTGTTACCATTTATGATGTTTCATTCTGGGTCCTTTCGTAGATGAAACTCTTTGGAACTATTAGTAGTCTATACTTGACTGTGTCATTCATGGCAGCTCCTTTAGCTCATCGAGATGTGGAAATCGAGATCATCGATAGATTGATTTCGAGTCCATACGTTGAAATGACTACAAAAGTGATGGAAAATTTTTGGGTCATCGTGGAGCACACAAATAACTTGGATCAATTCATTTATCAATGAGGTCAAAAGTATAAGTAAGTTACATAGCTGCAAAATCCTGTACTCAATTTTGATAAATGTTGTGAAATCAATAAATCTTTCAGGTCTCCTAGATATGCTTATGTCGAAGGAGATGCTTCTAGTGCAAGTTACTTCCTTGATGGTGTAGCAGTCATGGGTGGGACTGTCACTATAGAAGGATGCGGAACAAGTAGTTTACAGGTACTTAGTAAAGTATTGTTCCCATTGTTATGGTCGTCTTTAAGGCATATCTCGAATTCCATCGTTATATACACTTGTGCTTTTTTTTCTTTCGATTTAAGGGTAGGGGCGGAGCGATGTAGAGACCTAGAGGGCCATGTCCTCCGAAAGTTTAATTTTTTTTTTCAATTTAGTCTTTTATAAATATACTATGTGTAACAGCCTGTTTTCAGTAAAATCAGAACAGTGGTTTCGGGACCACAAATCTGAGATTGGAAGAACATTTATTTTAATATTATTTTTATGGTCTATAGTATTATAGAAATATCGTATGAAAATTTCGTTAAAAAATTTTATCGTTTACATGTCTAATTTGATGAAAAGGACCAAATTGCATAAAGTGCAAAAGTTGAATTCTAGTAGCTAAAGGTACCAAATAGCTATGGAATTCAAAATTGGAGGTCTTTATATGGCAAATAGACCAATTAATGGAGTTAGTACATAAGGATGATTATTCATCATTGGAAAATTTAATAAAGAAAAGGGTTAAATTGGAAAGATGATAAAATAGAAGATGATAGATGAATTAAATAATAAAATATCATTATTTTCATCATCTTTCCTAAAATAAGACATGGAAACCCTAGCCATGGAAACCTAAGTTCAAGCAAGCTTATTTTGCTTAATTAGGTAAGTACTTTGGTCCCGTTTTTAATGATTTTTATGTTTCCGAGATCGTAATAGCTTAATTTAGCTATCTTGGGGATTAATTTGTAAAACTATTAAAGTGTTATGATTTTTCCATGGATGAGTATAGTTCAATTATGAAGTTTTATGGTAGAAAATGAAATGTTGTTGATAGATAAACAACTTTTGTAAAGAGAATTTTGATGAAATTATGATTTAGGGACTAATTGAAAAGATGAAAAATTTATGGAAAAATTCTAAATTTTGTAAAGTACATGGGCTGCTATGGGTATGAATGAAAATTAGTTAAGCTTGAAATAAGGATTAAATTGTATGAATTTCATTTTCCGAGCCTAGGAACGAAATCGTAATTAAATAAAAGTATAGAGACAAAATGGTAATTTTGCCTAAGATGTGAATTGGATTGAATTGTATTAAATTAATGTTAAATTCATTCATATAGATTCGGGTAGACCAAATACAGAGTTAGATCGAGGAAAAGAAAAAGTGTCGGATTAGTAGATTTTGCATACACGAACATTGTCGAGGTAAATTCATGTAACTAAATTGTATATTTATATGTTTTAAATTGAATATTATTGTGTGTGATTTGTATAAATGCCATGTATAATATTGACCACATATCCGACAAGTACAGAGTCCCGTTTGAACCTTAAAAATTTAAAGGATACAAATGACATGTTATTAGGGTTCCTGAATTGGTTGTGATCCTGCATGTGTTGCGGACACACCACAACTCTTATGAGCGTCCTGAAATTTGGATCTCACGAGCTTCCCAATACTTGGCTCTTATGAGCTTCCCAATATTTGGCTCGCAAGAGCTTCCCAATATATAGCTCGTATGAGCTTCCTGTTACATAGCTCACATGAGCTTCCCGCCATATGGCTTAGAAGAGCTTCTCATTTACATGTTTGTATAAACATACATGTACATGAATTGATGGATTACAGTTTTGTACACTTTGTGTGTACTACCCATGTATCCAACGATATTTTAAATGGTTCAACAGGCTAAGTTCTAATATGAGATAATATAAGTTCGAAATGAACTATTACCCGTATACACATGAAGTACATGGAAATGATATTACTTGATATACTAAAGCATGAAATGATTGTTACATGTATGTGGAACTTGTTTGATGACTTTGTTATCCATGATGATGGGCTCTAATATGTGCTTACATGGCTAACGTGTTGAAGATATGTGTTTAGGCTTTTGGCCAAGTTGATTGGAATATGTTTTGTATGCTTACCTTCTATGTGAAATAATGGTAAGTTAAATTCCATGTTATACAAACTTACTAAGCTTAAATGCTTACTTTGTTTTATTTTCCCTGTTTTATAGTAATTTGGAAGCTCGATTTGGTTGGAAGCTGGTCGGAGTTACTTCACACTATCCATCGGCCCATTTCGGTATATAAAGTGAATCAACTTTGGTTATAATGGCATGTATAGATTAATTTGGCCAAATGTTGGCATGTAAATGTTTTGTTGTGATTAGCCATTTGAATGGCTGGTGTTTGATATATTTTGATATATATATATATATGGCTTATCATGTTTGATGTGTGTTTGATATGTTTGAGTGATGGTGAACTTATAAGTATATTGATGATTGGTTTGAATTGGTATATTTGGTAAACTTATAAGTATATTGATGATTGGTTTGAATTGGTATATTTGGCATCATTATGCATATATGTGGTTGGAACAATAGGTGATTGTGGATGTTGATTGACATGTTATAAGATGTTATTTGAGGTGCCTAAAGGCATATTGGTTGTATGTTGTGGTAACACATGTTTAGGACATGATTCTAGCTTGATTTAAATGTCTTTTTATGGCTTGGAGATGTGCAAATTAATGTGTATAGGTTGATGTCAATTTGGGTGACAAATGTGGCTTGGAAAATAGCCTATTTTCGTCCACACGGGCAGAGACACGGGCGTGTGTCTCAGCCGTGTGTGACACACGACCAGATGACATGGGTGTGTGTCCCTTGCACCTTTGAAAAAAAATTTAATATTTTTTGAAAAATTCTTTAAGTACCCGATTTAGTCCGACTTGTTTCTAATGTGTATTTTGGGCCTTGAGGGCTCACATAAGGGACATTATGCTTAATTACGACTAGTTTCTGATATGAATGCTATATGATATGAAATATCTATTTATTTGTTCTATAAATTTCGGTAATGCTCTGTAACCCTGTTCCGGCAATGGATACGGGTTAGGGGTGTTACACTATGACCCTCCCAAAAATATAAATAGGCTCTCAAAAGTTTAAGATTTTTGCAATTTCCCCCTTTGTATATATGTTATAGCCCTCCTAAAAATATAAGTAGGCCCCACCAATATTTTTATAGTATTAAATATAATATTAAAAAAATTATTCTTGATAAAAATAAATGGATAATTTTATTGAAGAAGCTAAATTACTCATGATGACTTTTGAATGATATTTTTGTTAAATAATAAATTAATATTTATTTAATATTTTACTTAAAATAATAATATTTTATAAGTGATATAATAATATATATAAAAAGAAAAGAAAATATGAGACTTTTATCATTTTTCTCCTTCATATTGGTGCCTAGCAAAAAAAGAAAAAAAAAATTCTTCATCAATTTTCCTCCAAATTTTAAGCATAAGATATGTTCTTCTTCAAAATTTTCATAAATTTTGAATCTTTGAAGCTTGTTTTACATATAGGTCCCAGTAGTTTTTATTTTATTTTATTAAGTATATTAAAAGTTGTCATTAAAGGATATTGATAGAAGCTTATAAAATTAAGTGAAACATGCATGTTTCTAACTTGCTAGAAATGTAAAAATGAAACAAAAATAGCTAGATAATGTTATAGTAAGTTTAGGCCAAAGTGAAGGGGAGGAAGAAAACATTTGTCACTTTGTTTAAAATTATGTCAAATGATATCTTGTGAAGCAGTGAACATTCTGGTGAAAACAGAATAAAAAATGGTTAACCGAGTCGAAAGTTATATGAATTTCGGATTAGGAAACTTAAGTTGTCAACTTGATAAACCATGTATATACAAGCTTGTCATTAGTAGTTGATTTGCATAGCATTTAAAATATTATGTTTCGAATTGAAAACTATGATTTCAATTATAAAGTTAGTAAATTCTTAATTTTAAGTTGAATTTGAATATTATGATTTCGAATGGTTGAACAAGCAGAAGCATGAGTATGTTTGATTAAAAGTAAAAAAAATTATATTATACTATTTATGATTTGAATATGAAATGAAATTGAAATGATAGAACGTCGTGCACAATTTTAAGTAATGATATGTTATTTCTTCTTAATTGTTGGAATACTGCTTCTTTTGAAATGATTTTTTATATGTTTAAATTGATTGTCATGTTGGAATACTGCTTCTTTTAAATCGATTGTTTATATATTTAAATTGACTGTTATATTGGAATACTGCTTCTTTTGAATCGATTATTTTTACATAGCACGTCTAATTTTAACTTGTTCCCCTAAGATTAAAATCCTGGCTCTGCCACTATATTAAGGATGATGTAAAATTTGCTGAGGTTCTTGAGATGGTGGTTGCCAAAGTTACCTAGACCGAGACTAGCGTAACTGTCACCGAACCCCTAAGAAATTCATCGAGGAGGAAACACTTGTGTACTATTGATGTAAAGATGAACAAAATGCCAGATGTTGCTATGACTCTCGCCGTTGTTGCCCTTTACGCCGATGGTCCTACAGCCATAAGAGATGGTATAATCTTGAACATGTTATAGTATAGGTAAACTACACCAATAATCACCCAACTATTAGTGAATTTCGTTTTTGTCATCTAAATATTCAATTTTGTTTTTAAATCATGAGCAGGCTAATGATGGTAACTTTTAAAATTGGCATAACAACAATTTTAACTCTCAACATTTATAAATTATTTCTAATTAGTCTTGATTCTAAAAAAGTTAACCCTCAACATTTACACATTGTGTAATTTGTTTTTTTTTTCTTTTTGCAGTTTTGATTTTTTTTGTGACATTGAGGATTAATTTTAAAAGAATGAAAAAAATAAAAATTATTATCTTAGATTTTTTAATGTTTCTATTTTTTTATTATATATTTTCAATCAAATTTAGTTGATAAATTTATTTTTTTAGCTTTTTAGGTGAAAATATCGCAAAGAAAAACAAAACTGCAAACAAATATCAAATTATACAATGCGTAAATGTTGAGGGTTAAATTTTTTAGAAGCTGATGAATAAAAAAACAAAATTAAATAATTGAGTAACCATTTTATAATTTTTCATATTTGAGTGACCAAAAAAAAAATTTACTACTAATGTATTCTACCCTTTAGTGTGTGTGTATATATATATTGATAAAAAACGACCCTAAGGTCAACCTAATTTTATTGCATCATTAATGACAATACTATGGATTTCCACAGGATAATCCACATTGAAATACAAATTACACTTTTCTTTAATGGCTAAATTACCCTTTAGTATATATGAATAGCATAAATAGGAGACCTTTTGTAATATCATCTTTTTTGGGTTTCTTCAGTGACAAGTTGGAGGGTGAAAGAGACCGAAAGGATGATTGCTATATGCACGGAACTCCGGAAGGTAGTTTCGATCTACTTTTATGCTTAAAACAATCTTAGTAAGTGATACTGATTCGGGATTCTTCCCTTAATTACACCGGTTTCATATTGCAGCTCGGAGCAATGGTTGAAGAAGGGCTGAATTATTGCGTGATTACTCCACCAAAGAAATTAAACGTGCCAGTAATCGATACTTATGATGATCACCGAATGCTTATGGCATTCTCTTTAGCTGCATGCGCGGAGGTTCCAGTTACCATTAAAGATCCTGGTTGTACTCGGAAAATCTTCCTTGAATACTTCAAAATTCTCAAGAGGGTTACAAGAATGACTCTTTTACTTGTACTAGTGTTACGGGGCTAGATCTTTCGTCTCGCAATCCGTGCGGCCTTAGGCGATCCGTTCATCCAAACTCCCCTAAGTTAGCCTTTACTCAAGTGAGTATTCCTTTAGAAGTCTTCCAAGGCACCAATTTGTAGACCGGAAGCGATTTATACCAAAAGAAGCTTACAAAGAACAAAAAAAAAGAGCGCACACAAGGTGTTCGAGTAAATGCTCTCAATATTCTCTTATTCACAAAGAATAATGAAACAATGAATTGGGTGAGTACAAATGAGGGGGAGGCTCTCTATTTATAGTTGAGCTTCTCCAAAACCAACGGTCAAGATTACAATACATTAACGGACGAGATTAATTATATCCCTTAAATAATGGGATTTACAAGATATGCCATATCAAATCTAATTTAATCTTTACAAGATATGATTCTATCAGTCTTCTAAGATTAGTTACCAAAATAGCCTAAGTTACCATATCTTCATTATCGGGCCAACCAAGCTTCGATCTGACAGGCTTTTCCATCAACTTACTGAATCGGGACAATTCTTGTGGCCAAATGATCCCCATCTACATAATAAACCTCCACTGAGGCATTTGATGCGATGGTCATGGGCTTTGAACTGCGGCTCATGACATTAGAGGGAAAAAAAGCATGAGACATAGGTTTGTAATGGAACCTTGTCTTTGATGTTTGGTATATAATTGTAATAAAAAAAACCCAACCCAGGGTCCAACCTGATTAATTCCCCTATACAATAAAATTCTAAAGAACTTCTTTGGGGGACGACACTCAGACATTCTGTTTTTACCATCTCTATTTCTTCACGAGAACTCTCTCCCTCCATTGGTTGATACTTTGTATCAACAATTAGTGCGTTGGAGGTTGATCGAACACGTGACCTTCAAATAATTTCAAAACCATACCCTTCGATGCCACTGACGGCCATGGATCAACAACTTTCTTACCATTGAACCCGTTATTAGCCTTTGTATGAAACCAAACTGAGCCATCAGACACAGGCTCCATATCAGTCTACCCAAAACACTTCGTAAAACACTACTATCGTTCGACAATCCCCTCTTTGCCGGAAACCAACAAAATAACCGTTACTTTCCTCCATTAACCACTGATATTCCCATAGAGACTCTTCCTCATCCACCCCCAAAACAACGGTTTGTCTAATTAGGGATTAGTTTTGGAGGCTTTAAGTGATTCTTGCTTTTTGCAAAATTTCCATGCTCCATACATCACTTCATTTTCCATATTGAGTATGACTCCTATTTTAGTCAAATTTGAGAAATAATCTTTTAGGTAAACTCTGTTTATTTGTTTCAATCAAACTCTGATTAGTCTAAATTATTTTATTATTATTTGACCTATGAATTTATCCTATAAATAGGCTCTTTTACAACCTTAGAAATACATCCATTAGAGATTAGAACTCACAGCACATTTAGAGAATTTTGTGTTTATGTTTTGAGGGTTTTTTTGTTTTCGACTTTTTGGGGTTTAGTTTTTATCTCCATCTTTTGTAATATTCGGTTTTTTTATCCTCTTTGGAGGGGTTTTTCTACGTTAATTTTGTGTGTTCAATTTCTCAATTTCTTCCGCTATTTTTTTACTTGTTGCTTAATTGGGTCGATCCCAACAAGTAGTATCTGAGCTAGTTCAATTTTCATAGATCAACCCATTTAGATATGACAGCAACAAGGTTTGAAATTCATAAGTTCGATGGTGAGACAAATTCCAATATGTGGCAAGTTCGAATGATGGCAATTCTAGTTCAAACCAGCTTGAAAAAGTTTGTTACCGGGAAAAAGCCTGAGAATATAAATCAAACAGAATTGGAAGAGCTTGATGAAAAGACCTTATCTGCAATCTAGTTGTGCCTCACGAATACGATATTTTAGGAGGTATTGATAGAGAAAACCTCATCCGCCTTGTGGAAAATGTTAGAAACTCTTTATGCGACTAAGTCTCTGGCTACCGTTTAGTGTTGAAACAAAGTCTATTTACGTTTCGCATGAACGAATGTGAGATTTTTAGAGATCACATCAGTCAATTCATTCCTCTTTTAAATGATTTAAAGAATGTTGATGTATATATTGATGATGAAGATCAGGCTATGCTATTATTGTGCCCTTTACCCCTTTCATACAAGTCTTTCAAGGAGACCCTGATTTATGGCAGAGACAAACTCTCGTTCGAAGATGTGAAGGGTCATTTATTGAGTAGAGACGACAATGAGTTTGGTTTGGATAGCAAGGCAGATAAGCAAGTTTCTGTTTTGGTAGCATCAAAGAAACGAGACAAAAGGTGTCGCTATTGTAAAAAGTTAGGTCACATCAAAGTAGATTGTTATAAACTGCGAAATAAAAGAGCTGTTGAGAGTAACGGGGAAGATGTAGCTGGTGCAAATTTGGCTGATGAAAGTAGTGATGATTTCTTGTTAGTGTTAACGAGCGATAACTTCAAGCTCACGTCTGATGGATCCTAGATTCGGGATGTTCTTTCCACATGTGTCCCAATAGAGAATGGTTCTCCACAGACAGTTCGGTTGAATGTGGAGTTATGTGCATAGGAAATAATTCATCTAGTAAGGTAATTGGTATTGGTACTATTAAAATTAGGATAAATGATGGGACGATTAGGACACTCTCAAATGTCCAGTATGTATTTGATTTACGAAAAAATCTCATCTCCTTGAGTATTTTAGACTTGAAAGGATGCAGAATCAACATCGAGTTGAGTGACATTAAAGTATCTCGTGGAATTATCATTTTGTTAAAAGGTAAAAGAACCGACAGTCTTTATATTCTAGAAGGTTCCATAGTGACCAGTGAAATTGGACGTCCCTCGTCCGTTACAGAGTTGAAGTCAACTCGTTTGGAGCGGTGGCAACTTGGTCATAGGAGGGAAAAAGGTATGACCGTTTTGTTGAAGAGATGTTCTTTTTTGGAAGCAGGTTTTGAAAAGTTAGGGCACTGTGATCGTGAAAATCAGACCTAGGTTAATTTTAATTTGGCAGTGTACAAGTCGAAGGCTAGAAGTCTTCTAGTTTTTAGGCATAGATTCGACTTGTAACACCCCAAAATTTCTAATTTCGTTATTGTAAAAATATGACACAAATATCTGTCAACTTTATTAGTTATGTGTTCTGGGAGTATTTGGGAGGTCCCAAGTTCAAGACTTCGCTTGGGAAAATTTTGGTATTTTGAATGAATTAGGCCTTACTCTTGTTCAGTAGGCATTTATTTGATTGTTGGTAAAAATATATCAGAATGGGCCTATTGGTCTGGTGGTTAAGTGGAGTGTTAGTGTGTAGGAGGTCCTGTGTTAGAGTCCCTGCGCAAGCAGGGGAACTAATTTTTGTTTGAGGCGTGTGGCGTGGTGGAGTTCAAATTAAACTAGACTGCTGAGTTGTTGTGTTTTAGTGGATTAGTAGGGAGTGTTTTAGGAGATAATTGTGGAGAAGTTATCGAAATAAGATTTTCTTCTTATCAGTTTTCTAGTTTCTTTTTTCTCTAACAAATTTTTTGACGTTAGACTTTTGTTTCTCTGCCGTTTCTTCTTCCTTCTTGTTCACTTTTGGTTTTTGTCCCTTTTGGCCGAATCTTGTTTCTTCTCTTTCCCCTCTCTTTTCGTTTCTATATTTTTTACGAGTCATCTCTTCGGGTGCAACTTTTAACTTCATTTTTTTCGGTAAGTGGAATTTTTCCCCTTAGTTATTATATTTCGAGTAGGCAATTAAAAAAGGGTTCGTTTTACTCTCGTTTAGGTGTTGTTCAAAGGTTTTGAGTGGATATTCTAGTGTGTGGAGACGACTGGTTATCAGATTCGTCGTGGTAAGTTTTTGAATCGTCGTTGGTTTAGTTTCTTGAGTTTTATGTTAAGGATATTTGGTTTGATTGACGAATCTGGTGACTAATTAAGGGATATATTGGTCAAATATAGGTTTTTGAAGGCTCGAGTTACTTTGCACAGTGAATTGATACCGAATGTGTACTCGAAACGTAGAAAATGGGATCCGGCAAAAAGTCAAAATTGCTTGTTGTCGAGAAATAAGAGAAAATGATGCGAAAAATTGTAGAGAAAGGAAATAAGGGTGTTATAAACTTGGAAATCAACATTTTGCACTAAAATAGTTTTGGACAGCAGCAGTAGTCTAATTTTGAAAAATCATAAAAAATAGTGGGAATTGAGTTAGAGGTTGAATAAAATGTGAAATTAAATTTTGTTGAGTCTAGTTTTTCATGGAAGAAACAGTGTAAGCAATGGAATTCTAAATCATGAGATATAATAAATTTTCTGAGACAAGTTCAGAATGATTTCGGGTTCCCCTGTTTTGACTTAGGAAAATCATCAAAAATTGTAAAAAAAATAATTAGGGGCTTAAATTTATATGTTTAAATCCTTAATGAGTCTATTTTCAAGAGAAATAAACAAAAACATCATCTAAATTTCGTACTAAGAGATAAATAATTTTAAGTAGGGAAAGGATGAAGGTGTTGAACAACAAAATAGGGATAACTTTAAAGATTTTACTGTGCTTATTTGATAAACTATAAATTCTAAAAATTTTATGATAGAAATACATTTGAGTCTAGTTTCAAAAACATCGAGCGGATCTGAATTTGGAATTCTGTAGCTCAAGATATAAATAATTTAGTGATAATGACTCAAGTAGACAGCTTTGAATGAACATATAAGTAAATAGTGAAAACATATATGAGTATTGAGCTAGATGGGTTACTTTAAAAATGAATCACACGGCCAAGGCCAATTTGGGCCGAGTGGGCCACACAAGCGTGTGGGCCCACATGGGTAGATCACATGGGCATGTGGGCCCATTTTTATCGAAATGTTTTTATGATTGCACGGGTCACCCAAGTCGACTGTGAACCTACTGTAGGGTTGGTAAGCACTACTTAGACCCCTAAATGTGTGAAATTGAATGAATGATATCTGTACTGAGCATGTTAATATCTGAACTGAATATATGTACTGAAATTGCATAATAGCATATCATCCATTGTATGTTGCATTGTGTTGGGTTGGAGGTTGTTATTCGGAGGAAGTGTACTGAAAGGCTTTAAGCCTAATTTACTGGCAGCTCAGCTGCACACTACTATTTTGTGCCGCATTCGGTACTACTTGGAGTGTAAGGATGGGTGGGTTGATTATACCCCCACATGGAGTGTAGGGTTGGATGGAGATGGTGTTAGAGGTTGGTTGGGTAGAATTTTACTCGCCTAATCATAGCGCGCATCGCGACATCGTGATGGGTTAAGGCCTCTTGCATTTTTGACATCAGACTAAGATGGGCTAAGGCCCAAACTGTCACTGATACTGAAAAGGGCTTAGGCCCAATACTGTTCAACTGTGCACTGTGAATACTGATTGTTTGTTTGTTTCTGCAGGATTACACACTGAGTTTACGTAAACTCACCCTTTTTGTTTAATGTGCACAGGTAATACCCAAACTTAGAAGGATCGGTGCGATAGAGGACTCAGCGGTGACCACCATAATTTTTGGACTTCATGGTTTTCAATTTACGATTTATGATTTGGTTATTATTAATTATTTGGGTTGTAATTTAAGGACCCTCTGGGACTTCGATTTTGATTTATTTATTTTACTTTATGGATTTATACCTGCTGATTGTAGGAAATTCGGTTTTCAAAAAGTTAAAGTATTTTCTAAACGCATGATCACCTAGATTGAATTATTAAAGTTTCCACAACGAGGGATGTTTCAAAACAAATGTTTTAAATGAAGAAAGATGACTTCCTAAGTTCTAACAAAAGGTTTACTAAAGATAATAACATGGAATATTTTCATCGTAACAACGAGGTTTCAAAAACACTATTGTGTGACATTGCCAGATACGACCATAACGTCTAGGCTGGGTTTGGGGTGTTACACGACTCAGTTAATTTTCTACATAGTTCAAGATAGGCATGTGGTGGGCTTTGGCAAAGATGGCATTGTGGAAATATGAGTTAAAGTGGAGATTTGTTGAGTATGACTCCTATTTCAGTCAAATTTGAGAAATAATCTTTCAGGTAAACTCTGTTTATTTGTTTCAATCAAACTCTAATTTGTAATATCTCGAAATTGGGCCTAGTATGATTGGGCCCAATGGGCCTTGAGCGTAGTAGCGTTTAAAATTTTTGGAGAACAAGAGATCGACTTTAGTGCAAGTTAGACCTATTAGATAAGTGATTTTGGAAGGTTAGAGGGCTTCTATGAAGTCCCGGGATCAAACTTTGGCTTTAGGGAAATTTTGGTTTTAGGTGGAAAAATCCCTGGGAGTTGGTAGGTAGGCTTTAAGAATAAAATGTGGAGGAAAATGACACAAGTGGAGTGTGTGGTGTGGTGGCAAAGTGACACCACTTAAGGGGCAAGGGAGTGACGCCACAGGGAAGGAAGGAGGTCTAAGGTTCAAGTCTTAGCTCTTGCATTTTGGTTTTCTTTTTAAAGGGACTTTAGAATTTGACATTAGATTTATATTTAGTTGCGCATGGTTTAAGACACAAGAGGAGCTTGTGGCCAAGTGGTTAGCGACGTGAATTATGTTGCAAGAGAGCCTGGGTTCGAATCTCATGAAAAGCAAGGGAGTCTTTATTTTGCGAATTGGATGGGAAGAGTTTGAGTTAGATTTAAACTCTGATGATGGAAGAATCCCACGTTGGAAAGACACAAAGAAGGAAGGTGAGAAGCTAGCTATATATATAGCATTCTAGGAGGAGGATGCATACACCTTGGAGGGCGTTTGGGCACAGGAGTAGTCGGAGCGCGAATTAGCACCAGATTCCTATCAGGTGTGTAACTCTCTCTACTCTAGCTGTAGAGCGGCAAATACCGAAGTGCTGATCACGGCAATAGTAGTCACACGAGGGTGCAAGCGCACGTGTGGGGCTTCGACGCGATAGTTGAGACCATCAGTAGTTTTCTTGTAGGTTGAGGCTGCTTGGGCCACGATGGGACGAAGTGGGCCCAATTGGTTAAAATTATATGATGGTGTAGTATATAGTGAACTAGACTAGGTGAATATTATATACGTGGTTAGATTTGTGTTGGGTGGGCCACATGAGCGTGTGGGCCCGAATGGGCCAAAATTGGGTTTTAGGCCCAATAGTCCGGTACGAACGAAAATGGTAGCTGAATTGTTCGGGGCGACATTAGGCCTTCGGAAAGGCCATTGCATGTGCAAAATTACTGAAATACCCTCGGTAGGTAAATTATGAAAATACCCTTGTTAGGTAAAATTACGGTTATACCCTTAGAGGTTGATTAGCTTGATTATGTTGTATTATGTCTATCTGATTATGATGGTAATTCATGTTATACTTATATTTTATATATGTTTTGTATACATGACATACTGCATACACGAATTATTATGTCATGTTGCATGGGATTTGGGGTGTTACAATTGTGGTATCAGAGCCTAGGTTGCAAAACTCGGCTGTGGAATGGGTTTGACAACGTTTTCCAAAAATTAGTTTGAAATATTGTTTAAGAAATACATGTGTTACTGGAAGTATGGCACCCGAGTCCCCGGCACCAAATCCGTAAGTTCTCTTATTTTATGATTGTTGATATGATGATGTTATGACTGTACTTTTGGTATTTGCTCTGTGTGTGTTTTGGTTTGGATATAGAATTGGCTGCATATGGAAGATTTGTCTGCTTTAATGGCTAGGTGATTCTGAGAATGTATAGGAGTTCTAAATTCTAGTTAAAAGTATATTAGTGTTATTGGAATCAGAGTGCGCAGCATGAGCGTAGTGTTGTAGGTTAGGACGTACGACTGTTAGTTAGTTGGAAATTTTGAGGACGAAATTTCTTTAAGGGGGTAGATTTGTAACATCCCGAAATTGGGCCTAGTAGGATTGGGCCCAATGGGCCTTGAGCGTAGTAGCGTTTAAAATTTTTGGAGAACAAGAGATCGGTTTTAGTGCAAGTTATACCTATTAGATAAGTGATTTTGGAAGGTTAGAGGGCTTCTATGAAGTCCCGGGATCAAACTTTGTCTTTAGGGAAATTTTGGTTTTAGGTGGAAAAATCTCTAGGAGTTGGTAGGTAGGCTTTAAGAATAAAATATGAAGAAAAATGACACAAGTGGAGTGTATGGTGTAGTGGCAAAGTGACGCCACTTAAGGAGCAAGGGAGTGACGCCACAGGGAAGGAAGGAGGTCCAAGGTTCAAGTCTTGGCTCTTGTATTTTGGTTTTCTTTTTAAAGGGACTTTAGAATTTGGTATTAGATTTATATTTAGTTGCGCATGGTTTAAGACACAAGAGGAGCTTGTGGCCAAATGGTTAGCGGCGTGAATTATGTTGCAAGGGAGTCTTTATTTTGCGAATTGGACTGGAAGAGTTTGAGTTGGATTTAAACTCTACTGATGGAAGGATCCCACATCCAAAAGATACAAAGAAGGAAGGTGAGAAGCTAGCTATATATATAGCATTGTAGGAGGAGGATGAATACACCTTGGAGGGCGTTTGGGCACAGGAGTGGTCGGAGCGCGGATTAGCACCAGATTCCTATCAGGTGTGTAACTCTCTCTACTCTAGCTGTAAACTGGCAAATACCGAAGTGCCGATCATGGCAATAGTAGTCACATGAGCGTGCAAGCGTACGTGTGGGGCTCCGACGCGATAGTTGATGCCATCAGTAGTTTTCTTGTGGGTTGAGGCTGCTTGGGCCACGATGGGCCGAAGTGGGCCCAATTGAATAAAATTGTATGATGGTGTAGTATATAGTGAACTAGACTAGGTGAATATTATATACGTGGCTAGATTTGTGTTGGGTGGGCCACACGAGCATGTGGGCCCGAATGGGTTGAAATCGGGTTTTAGGCCCAATAGTCCGGTACGACCGGAAATGGTAGCTGGGTCGCTCGAGGCGACATTAGGCCTTCGGAAAGGCCATTGCAGGTGCAAAATTACTGAAATACCCTCGATAGGTAAATTACGAAAATACCCTTGCTAGGTAAAATTACGGTTATACCCTTAGAGGTTGCTTAGCTTGATTATGTTGTATTATGTCTATCTGATTATGATGGTAATTCATGTTATACTTATATTTGATATATGTTTTGCATACATGACATACTGCGTACACGAATTATTATGTCTTATTGCATGGGATATTGGGATGTTATGATAAAGGGGAAGTGTTGATTATAAGGTCACATAGTGATCGGTGGCTCTGCCACATTTGATTATAAGGTCACCCCTTTGTTTAATTTTGCAGGTAATCATTAGATCACGAATTTGGGAGCTGAGGCGGACTTGTGGTGGCCATGCAATGTTTTCTCGTAAACTCGTTTCTTTTATTTGGACTTATTTTTATTTGGGTTTTTGTTATGTAATAAGGCCACTATAACTTTAATTTTGGTATTTTATTTGGTTTAGATTTTAATTTGATTACTGCCTATTATTATTAAATGTTCAATACGAGAATTTCCTAAACCCTTAATGATCGTTTTCCAAAATGTTAAATAAAGGATTACCGGCGATTAAAATTTTTAACAAAGGCGCAATTTATAAACAACCCTTTTATGTGACATGCCAGATCCGGTCGTAACGTTTAGGCCGGGTTTGGGGTGTTACATGATTAGTCTAAATTATTTTATTATTATTTGACCTATGAATTTAGCCTATAAATAGGCTCTTTTACAACCTTAGAAATACACCATTAGAGATTAGAGCTCACAACACATTTTTGAGAATTTTGTGTTTACGTTTTGAGGGTTCTTTGTTTTCGAGTTTTTATGGGTTTAGTTTTTACCTCCATCTTCGGTACTCTTCGATTTTTTATATCCTCTTTGGAGGGGTTTTTCCACGTTAAATTTGTGTGTTCAATTTCTCAATTTCTTCTGCTATTTTTTTACTTGTTGCTTAATCGGGTCGATCCCAACATTCCAGATAAGCCTTACTCTCTCTTTTTATATATAAGGAAGAAATACTGTAATTTTGTGAATTTACGGAATTAATCTCATGCACAGTCTTACAGAGGTTCTTTAATGTTCCATTGTATTTGAATTGTGGTCTTATGATCATGATTTATTAAAACCACAATAATTCTTGCTTTCTAAATGTAGAAAATTTCAGTTTTAAAGCTCAGCTACTCAAGCCTGGAAAAGTGCATGACTTCATGTTGCAATTAAAAAAAAAGAAAAAAGGAGGGTGACCCTTGTTATAATTAATTAGGACTTGCATGTCATTTGGGTAGAAAGGTTGGAATAGTGGCTATTGCTGGCTTTCTATCCCCTGTACAAAACTTGATTTTTGCCATTTCTTATTTCTTCTGCATGTACAGCTTTGCATCTCATTTCCCCCATTCTAGAAAACTCACTAGTTGTTCTACTTCAATTTCCTTCATCCTTGTTTTCATACAACGCTTGTAACTAATATTCACAATATTTTGCCTTAATTATCTGTGTCGAAACCATTTTTTCAAATGGTCGACTTTTGGTTTTAAAACGAAAAATGGGAGTCGCCACCAATCCTTTTTGATAAGGTGTGATTGGGTCACCTCGTACAGTGGTTGGTTTTAATAAACGGTTTTGATTTATTAAAACAGCGCTTTTCGTCTACGAAATTCAGAAAGATGGTTTCGGGAGTCGGTTACGCACAAGGAAGTACTAGCACCCTCTTAACGCCCAAAATTGGTACCTAGTTGATTAATTCTTGTTCTTTTAGTGTCAAGAATTGGAAATCTTGAAGATATTTAAAATACGATCCTTTACTAAAATATTGCTTAATTGAATTTATACAAAAAGGGGGTTTATTTCACGTTAATCAAAAAGGAGGATTGCGTCCCGTAAGTTAGTATACAATGTCTTAAATTCTTGAAACAAGAATAAACATAAAAAATTTATTTATTTTAAAAGATATTTGATTATCTCGATTTTAGAAAGAAATCATATTCCGTAAGTTAGAACACGATCTTTTTTAATTCCCAAGAATATTTAAAATTCGTGCTTTAAAAGCGTTCGTTTATTCGAATTCATAGAGAAAATTGAAACCCCGTAAGTTAGGGAATGACTTTTTGAATCCCAAAATATGAAAGATTGCTTATTTAAAAAAACGAAATTTTATGTATCGGGTAAAATATAACACGATTTTATAGTGAAATATAAGATGAATTACGGTGCTAATATACATGATAGAATAAAAATAATGAAAATGATAAATGTAAATGTAAATGTAAATGTAAATGTAAATGTAGATAATAATAATAATAATAATAATAATAATAATAATAATAATAATAATACATATGAATAATCTAATTTGGGAGTATATAAAAAGATATACATAAATAGATGGATAAATAATAAAATAACAATAATATGGGTAAAAGTAAAAAAAAAAAAAGCCAATTATAAAATAAAATAATAAAATAAAATAAAAAATACAAGAATTGATAAGCAAATAAATAATAAAGAAATAAAAAACAAAGTTTAAATAATAATAAATAAACAAATAATTTAAATTAAACCAACAACAAATAATTAAAGGAGTATTAAAATTACAATGGTTTAAAATTAATAATAATAAACTAATTAATTTAATAATAAAGTAGCAAAAATAACATAAGAAAGATTAAATTGAAATTTAAAACAAAAAATTGGGGAAAAATTGGGAATCAAAAAGAAATGGAGGACTCAATTAAAACGCGCGCCATGAAGGAAGGACTAACTGGGAAATTACGCCCTGCCTCCCAAACGACACCGTTCGAATGTGGATCTAATTGAAATCGAAACAAATTATAGGGTCAAAATTAAAAATAAAAAGAACTTAATTGCAAAAATATTAAAAAGCGAAAGGGCCAAAAGCGTAAATAGCCCTTCCGTCCAAAAACACGCGGATCCTAGGCCGAGTCGGGTCAACACGCGGATCATTGGGCCAAAACGACGTCGTTTTAGGGCTATGGTGACCAGCCTTAAACGACACTGTTTAGGGGGGTTATTTAACTCAATTATTTTTTAAAATTTTTCATTCTTCCCCGTTTCTAAAAAAAAAAAAAACAGAAAAATGCTCTCAACTCCCTTTCTCCCTCTTCGACCGGACTAGGGTTCCGTTAGTTGGACCACCGTGGCAGCCGTCGGCGCCGCCGTCAATGGTGGCCGGAGAAGGCGAAAAGACCCAATTTTCTTTATTTTTTTATTTTTAAAAAAACTAGAAAAAACATGCCCTTTCGTTTCTTCTTTTGGCGAAGCCCGAAGGCTTGCGGGGCGGAGGAGATCCTCGACGGCGGCTCCGACGACCGAATAGGTGAGTACTATTTTATTTTTTATCTCTCTTTTAAAAAAAATAAGACGATAAAAAATCACCTTTTTAAATCCATTTTTTTTGTATTTGATGTTCGTCCGTGAAAAAATTACATTTATTCATTCATGGCTTTTATAGCCGAAAATATACAATATTTTTATGTGTTTTTTGCTACTATTTGGGTTTGCTTCTGTTGCTATTTTTGCGTGTTTTCGTTTCTGCTTCTTTTGCTCTTGTTTGCAGGTCCTGGCAAGTCAACGGCGAGGCGAAGCTTGTTTTTTTGTCATTTTGGTGAAACGACGACAGCGGAGGGTGCACCAGGAGGGGCTTTGGGGCGAGGCAAGGGCGCTGCAATTGAGGGAGGCTGCGGCGCCAGAATCCCTAGGGTTTTTGGCTTTTCTAGAAAAAAAATTTAAGTTTTGGGCTTGTTTTGCCTCGAAATTTTGGGTTGATTTTAGGCTTGTTTTGTAATTGGGCTTGAAACCCCAAAACTTGGACTGTTTAATTTTATTTTTAGACTTATATTCTATTTTTATTTGGTTTTTATTTCTGGTTTGGACCCGAGCTAAATTGGCCCATTACAGCTGCCCCCTCTTTGCTCGTTGTCGTGCAACGGGAACGAAGCAAAGACTTAAAAAAAGGGTCAATTTTTCCTTGTCTTGCAGCGTTCTTAACTTCTTTTGGTGCTTCTCTTCTTCAAGTAGCCTCATTCCAATCCACTGCATCTTGTTGCTTTGATCGAATCCACCGCAACTTCAGAGAGATAAGACTTGTAGCTTCAATCTACTCTGCTGTAACTTTAGGGATATGAGATTTGTGGTTTTAGTCAACTCCGTAACAACTTCAGGGAGAAATGACTTGCTATGGTAGATTTAATTTGACCTACTGCAACTTTAGAGGTATAGGGTTTGCCACTTTAATCCACTCCACTGCAAATTCAAGGAGATAGGATTAGTAGCTTCAATCTGCTCTGCTGCAACTTCATAGAGATAAGATTTTGCTATCTTCGATCTACTTCACTGCAACTTTAGGAAGATAAGTTCTGTAACTTCAATCTGCTCCACTGCAACTTCAGGGAGATAAGATTTATGATTTGTAGTCTACTCTACTGCAACTTTAGGGAGATAAGACTAGTGACTTCAACTGCTCCACTGCAACTTCAGGGAGATAAGATTTGTAATTTGTAGCTTTAGTCTATTCTACTGCAACTTTAGGGAGATAATACTTGCTATGGTAAATCTAATCCGACCCACTGCAACTTCAGAGGTATAGGACTTGTCGCTTCGGTCTGCTCCACTACAACTTCAAGTAGATAAGATTCGTAGTTTTTAGTTTTAACACGTTCCACTACGACTTTAGGGATAAGGCTTATAGTTTTAATCTACTCTACTGCAATTTCAGAGAGATAAGATTTTGCTATCTTCGATCTACTCCACTGCAACTTTAGGAAGATAAGATCTATAACTTCAATCCTGTCCTCTGCAACTTCAGGGAGATAAGATTTGCGGCTTTAATCTGCTCCACTGCAACTTCAGGAAGATAAGATTTGTAATTTGTAGCTTTAATCTGTTCCACTACAACTTCAGGGAAATAAGATCCGCTACGACGACTGCTCCACTGCAACTTCAGGGAGATAATATTTGTGGCTTTAATCTACTCCACTGCAACTTCAGAGAGATAAGATTCGCCATGATGACTATAATCTCTCCCACTACAACTTCAAGGGTATAGGATTTGTGGTTTTACTGATCTATTGCACCGTTCTCTAGGGAATATGACCTGCAGAATTCATTTCGTGGGCCTATTTATGCCTAGTGATTAGGATGTCACGATCGGAATGAATCAAATGCTCATGACTAGATGTGTATAAATGATATTTGCATGAATGCGAAAATATCATCTTTCAATAATGATCCCTTTTTAATGCTTAGGTTGCCATTGCTCAATGTTTATCAAGGTTCCATAACTGATGTGTTACCATGCCTTCTTGTTCAGCCGAAAAATCCAAAGAAATAGTCATCATTTAGACTATTTGTTCTCAAATGTTTCCAACCCCTAAGTTTGGTTAGTTCTTGAATAGTGGTCCTGTTTTCAGATCCTTGTACTATTTTAGAAAACCTTTCAGAGTGATCGCTGAAATCAGAGTTTTAAAATTTATAAAAGAATGATCAAAACCTAAAAACTAACTCTGACAACGATTAAAGGCAAGTGTACCTATCGAACAGTAATATAGCTTAGGCAAGACCGGATATCAAACCCAAAGGAATTAAAAGTATTAATACTAACTTTCTTTTTATTATTTAGCCTTAAAATTAGAGTGAAGTTGCTTTTGACGAAGACTAAACTAAGGACACAAAGACAAAAAGGACGAATAGGAAAATAACTTTGAAGGAAAACTCAGTTGATTAAGATGATACCCTTAGGAAGAATCCACCTGGACTTCACTTTTTATTTAACCCTAATTTATATGATTTATTTTACTTAGCTTAATTCGTAAGACTCCCTAACCTATATTAAACCCTTTCTCGAGGCGAATAACGTCTAACCTTAGTTTAATTAGTGGAACTCTCGTTCACTTATAATAACCCCCTAGGATATGGACTCCCATATTAGGTTTCACCCTAATCCGGCAAAATCTTGTAACTCTATCTCTAGGCGTTTGATCAACTCCGCTTAATTATGTTAGATCTACTCTTAGGCAGGGTCTATTCCTCCTCCACCTAAGCACATTAGATTTGGATTAAGCAACATAACTAAGAACAAACTAAGCAATTATCATATAACTTAAAAATGAAATAAGAAGATTCATCTAGGTTTCACCCCCTTCAGGTATCTGAACGGTTTAGTTCATAATGAATAAACAAAACATCGCAAGAGAAAAGATAAAATAAAACATAAGAAAATCCTAAAACTCCTTGAAGGAATTGAAGGAGAATTCCGCCGTCTTGAGTATAATTTCGGCTTCTTGGGATGGATCAACTGGCTATCTTTGTGTTATTCCCTAACCCTGACCTTCTCGGCTTGGCTCCTTGGCCTAGCTTTGACGCCGGTTTCGACTTTTGCCGAACTCCCCTATCAAGTTGCCCCCTTGGGTGTTTATATAGACTTTGAGATGCCTTACTTGGCCCCTTAGTTTCCTAAGTTAAGTAGAATTCCTGCTAGGGTGTTTGAATAGGCTTTGGAATGTGCTTCTTTGCTTCCTAGTATCCTTTCCCGAATGAAATTTCTCTTTCCAGTGACAGGGACACGACCATGGCACACGCCCGTGTGAATTGTGGCCAGACCATGTTTGGACTTTTAATGAGGCACGGTCGTGTTTATCGGGATCCAGGCCGTGTTATAGTAATTTAGTGAGGCACGGCCGTGTGGCTTGAAGTCCAGGCCGTGTCGATTTCGTGAATTGGTCCATTTGGCCCGTTTTAAGCCTGTTTTACGTTCTTTTCATCCGTGGGTGCTTTTCTGGGTATAAGACATGAAAAGAAAGGATTAAGAGCACCTTTTTACATAAATCGAGGCTTAAGTTATCCAAAAACATGCTAAATGTGGGCCTAAAATATGTTATAATTACGGTTTATCACAGAGCAATATGCAAAACTCCCTTTACTTGAATATTATTAGTCCATTAATCGTTATTTCAATGTAAAAATGCTTAAAAAAATTGTAGTAATGGAAAAGATCGAAGTTTATTAGGAGCAAGGCTCATAATGAATAGATTAATCAAAATAGAAAATTTGCTTAAATACAAATGAATAAGAGGAAATAGATGCCTTGGATATCATAGCATGAAATTCTTTGTACTAACTTCTCGAGGACCCTTTTGAACTTGATATGTGTTTCGGAGATCCAAAATACTTTTTTGATGCCCCAAGATGTAGCGTCTCTTCTCCTTGTTCATTTAGGGATAATAAGACTACCACATGCCCCATTTTTTTTATCAAGATTTGAATTTCCCTTTTCTTGGGTTTTCAATTCAAAATCCCTTTGGTCTCAAGGTGCCATTTGCGAGTTTTCACCTTGGCCTCTCCTACTTTTTTAGGTGAAGTATTTCTTGACTGGGTTTGAATTCACAGGATTGGGCAAGTTTTTTCCATCCATCTTAGTCAAAATCAACGCTCCTCTAGAAAAGGCCTTCTTTACCACATAAGGTCCTTCCCAATTTCGCATCCATTTCCCCCTGAAATCCTTTTGTATGGGCAAGATCTTTTTCAATACTAGGTCCCCCTCATGAAATTATCTGGGATGAACCTTTTTGTTGTAAGCTCGCATCATTCGTTTTTGGTACATTTGACCATTATAGATGACTTTCAACCTTTTTTCGTCAATCAAGTTTAGCTGGTCATATCGAGATTGGATCCATTCTGCTTCATCCAAATTCAATTCTGCTAAAACTCAGAGAGAAGGAATCTCGACTTCAATGGGTAAAACTACTTCCATTCCATAAACCAAAGAGAAAGGTGTTGCCCCAGTTGAGGTTCTGACAGATGTTCGATAGGCATAGAGGGCGAATGGTAATTTCTCATGCCAATCTTTATAAGTCTCAGTCATTTTCCCTACGATCTTCTTGATATTTTTATTGGTTTCTTCCACTGCACCATTCATTTTTGGACGATATGGTGATGAGTTATGGTGTTTGATCTTGAACTGATTGCAGACTTCTGATATTGTGCTGTTGTTTAAATTTAGTACATTGTCAGATATGATCCTTTCTGGCATTCCATATCGACATATGATCTCCTTCTTTAAGAACTTGTTGAATACCGACTTCGTAACATTGGTATATGAAGTGGCTTCTACCCACTTTGTAAAGTAGTCGATAACCACGAAGATGAATCGATGCCCGTTAGAAGCTTTGGGTGAAATTGGCCCAATGACATCCATGCCCCACATAGAGAAAGGTTACGGAGAAGTCATAACATGAAGAGGTGAGGGAGGTATATGAATTTTATCTTTGTAAATTTGACATTTGTGGCATTTCTTGGCGTACTTGATGCAATCTCCTTCTAGGGTGGACCAATAATACCTGAATCTCATGATTTGTCTGGCCATTGTAAAACCATTAGCATGTGCTCCGCAAACACCCTCATGGACTTCTTCCAAGATTTGTTTAGCCTTGAAAGCGTCTACATATCTTAGTAGCACCTAATCCTTTCTCCTTTTATATAGGATCTCCCCATCTAGGACATAGTCGTTGGCCAGTCTTCTCAACGTCCTTTTATCATTCTCATTTGCTTGGTCGGGGTATTCACGATTCTTCACATATCGTAGTATATCGTGGTACCAAGGGTGGTCATTGTCTTCTTTTTCTATTTCAATGTTATAATAATTAGCCGAAGTCTCATAAATACTCATCTGGATAGGTTTTACATACTCTTGTTTGTTCACTTTGACCATCGAAGCCAATGTAGCCAAGGCATCAGCCATCTGATTTTCATCTCATTGGATGTAATAGAAGGTGATGTCATCAAACTCCTTAATTAGCTCAAGAACCAACTTTCGGCACTTGATTAACTTGGGATCTCTTGTTTCCCATTCTCTCTTGAGTTGATAGATTACTAGTGTAGAATCCCCATATACCTCTAGCACTTTAATCTCACGTTCTATGGCTGTACGGATACTCATGATGCATGCTTCGTATTCTACCATATTCATGCAATCAAAATCCAATTTTCTAGTGAAGGGATAATAATATTAGTTTGGGGATACCAGGACTGCTCCTATTCCGTTACCCATAGCGTTTGAGGCTCCGTCGAAGTTTAGCTTCCAAGGATGACCTTCTTGAGAGTCTTCTTCAGTGGTTGCAACATACATTAGATCTTTATTTGGGAAATCAAAGTTCAAAGGATCGTAATCCTCTAGAGCTCTACTGACTAGAAAATCCGTTATTGCGTGTAACATCCTAGATTAGGGGTTATGCGTTTGTGCATAATTCATGAGTTAGTAGGTTTTGGCAGTGTTGGAAGTGTATTAAGGGTTTTTAGAATTTTAGAATGGAAGAAGAAAGCTTTGGAAAATTATTGGTTTTTAAGTAAAAAGTGGAGCTAGGTAAATGAGGCTTTAAAAGAAACTCCGTGTGAAGCATGACACAAGGAACCATGTGGTAAAATGGCATGTTTTATGAATTATGAATGTGTTATGTGAATTCTAGAAATAAGGAAATGTATGGAAATATATGGAAATGTATGGAAGTGTATGGAAATGTGTGGAAATGTGTGAAATGTATGGAAATGTAAGGCAATGTAGGAAATGTAAGAAAATGTAAGGAAATGTAAGAAATGTATGGAAATGTATGGAAATGTAAGGAAATGTAAGAAATGTGAGAAATGTATGGAAATGTAAGGAAATGCAAGGAAATGTAAGGAAATGTCTTGTCTTGGAAATGTAGGAAATGTCCTGAAAATGTAAAGGAATAAAGAGGAAAGTGAACATTTATGGAAACTAGAAATGTAAGGAAATGGTTCAAAAATGGAAAGTACACATTTTTGGAAACTCAACATTTTGGAAACTTGGAATGTAAGAAAAATGGCAAATTCTGAGCCGATCGAAAATTTTAGGAAACTTAGAAATGACCGCGAAATGATGAGTTTTAAAGTTCAAAATAGGAAATAAGGGCTAGAGGGCCTTAAAAGAAAAAGTTGGAGAAGTTTGACACACAATTAGGCTTGGAAAAATGGCACTGAAGGTGTCACTTAGGGCCTATGGAAATGGCGCCATGTGCAAGAGTTGTTGGGCTTGGGTTCGAGTCACTTGGGAAGCAAATAAATAAGTTTAATTTTTGCTTCCAGAAGGTTGAGGTGGACGGCATGGGTTTCTAGAAAAGGAAGAGTTTTATTTGCATAAATATGTGAATAATACGAGATAAATAAAGGAGTTTTATTCACATAAATATGTGAATAATAAGAGATAAATAAAGGATTATTTTCTAAGGAGATAATTGAGAGATAATTGATGGATTAAAGGCTTTTATCTTTTAAATAAAAGAGATAATATTATCAAAAGAGGAGTGGTGGCCAAGTAAAGGACTCTAGCTAGTAATTTTGGCTATAAAAGGAAGAGTAAGGCTATTCTTCATTCATTCTTTTCTCTTCAAGAAAACCTCTGCAAATTCTCTAAAGTTTCTCCTATTCTCTCTGCCGAATTTTCTCTGCCATTATTCTCTTTTTCTCTTTTCTTTTCTTCTATTCTTTTCTTCTTCATTCTTCTCCTCTCAATATTCCAAAAGCCGAAAGCTTGCTAAGATCAAGGCCATAGCCAGAAGGTTGAAGTGAAGGTGCAATTGATTTCTTCAAATAAGGGGATCTTTCAGGATTTACTAAGTGTCGACTACAAGGAAGGAGAAGTTCTTTTCCCGAAGGTACACCATAGGCCGCGTGTTCCCTAGTTATTCGGTGAATTTCGGGATTTAAGAATCTAAGGTAAGTCATATTTAACATTCGGCTAAGGGTTAATTGTTGTGAATAAATGTTAGAAATTGATCTAACATGTAGTTATAGGGATTTCGGCAGAGGAGGATACAAGGATTTGGGATTTGAGAATTTCAAGGAACTTGAGATCTAAATCAGAGATCATTCTTCGGATTTCAAGGAATCATTAAGCAAATCAGTGTGTACCCTTACTAACCTTCAATAAATTACGTGGTAATTATTAAATATATGAATATGTATCGATATGTGAATGTGGTTAAGTACCACAAATGTGGTAAGGAGTACCTGGTATGTTTCCTACTTTTGATAGGATTATGAATGTGATATACTTTGAACATGTGATTAGTAACATGAATGAAAATTAAGTATGTGGAATATGTTATAAAATAATTGGGGCATTTGGGATATATGTGAAGGAAGAAAGTGAAGGTGTTGACTTCGGTCTCACCAACGAAGGTGTTGACTTTGGTCTCACCAACGAAGGTGTTGGCTTCGGCCTCACCAACGAAAAAATGGTGGCTACGGCCCCATCGCGTAAATATGGTAACTTCGGTTACATTATCTGAACATAGTGTCTAATGACACAACGTATATGGGCGATGAGCACGCCGATCGCAAATGATCGCGCCGATGGTGAGTAGCGGATGGAGGGTCGACTTAGTAGTCCCCACGGTTGGTACGGGTGGTGTGTAGCGGATGGACCTTTAGGTTTGGGTTTGGGTTGCATCATTATTTGATTTGAATATGCTTTGATATGAATATGTATGCCTGGAATGTTGATTGTTAGTTTGTGTACACATTGAGTCTGTTGACTCACCCCTTTTGTGGGACTATTTTTCAGGAAATGAGCAATAATGGACCGGGTCGGCAGGAGCTAAAGGTGGCCATGCATCACTTGAAGAATTTATTAGAATTTGGACTTTACTCAATTTTAGTATATTCAATTTTATCTTTGGATTTGAATGATGTAATAAGGCCATAAGGCCCAAGATGGATGGTTTTATTTCCCTGCTTTTATTTTCAGTTGTTATGTTATGAATTATTTTTGACTAAGTTTAATTAAATTTATTTTTAGAAATAAACCCTAAATTGTTTTGTCCCCAAAATTAAATGTTTTCTAAATTAAATAAATGGGTTTCCAACCTAAGCCCAACCCAAAACCAATATCTTTCTAAAAATTCACAAAAAAATTTTCTAAGTAACAAAAGAATTTGAAGCCGATTTTCTTAAGGAACATACCAGATCTGGTTCAGGCTCGTGGGTCGGGTGTGGGGTGTTTCATTGCGTTTCTTTTGACTGCCTTCTATTTCACATAGACGATGTCAAATTCGAAAAGCAGAATTTGTCATCGGGCCATTTTTCCATTTAGAGCAGTCGACTCCATCATGTACTTTAGAGGGTCCAGCTTCGAGATGAGCCAAGTTGTGTGATACAGTATGTACTATCTCAATCTTCTGGTTGTCCAAATTAGGGCGCAACATAACTTCTCGATTGGCGAATATCTTATCTCACATTCAGTGAATTTCTTAGAGATAGTATATCACTCTTTCTTTTCTTCCCACTCATCATGTTGACCAAGCACGTATCCCATGGAATTCCCGAATACTTCCAAGTACAGTATCAACGGCCTATCTAGGTTAGGTGGCATCAGTACTGGGGCATTGGACAAGTAATGTTTGACCTTATCGAAAGTCTTCTTGTACTCCTCATCCCAAACGCCTGGATTGTATTTCTTAAAGAGACGGAAGGTGGGGTTGCATTTCTCAGTTAGCTGTGAAATGAATCGGGCAATGTAATTTAGTCTTCCTAGGAAACCTTGAACTTCTTTTTTGTGTGCATGGTGGAAGCAATTGTTATATAGCCTTTACTTTGTCTGGGTCGATCTCAATCTCCTTTTCACTGACTACAAATCCTAGCAATTTTCTCGACTTGGCCCCGAAAGAACATTTTGCTGGATTGAGTTTAGTTGGAATTTTTTCAATCTCAAGAATAGTTTCCTTAAGACTTGTACATGCTCTTTCTCTATTCGAGACTTTTCGATATATCATCAACATAAATTTCGAGTTCTTTGTGGATCATATCATGAAACAAAGTTACCATTTCCCTTTGATACATTGCTCCCGCATTTTTCAGTCCAAATGGCATCACCTTATAACAAAATGTTCCCTACATGGTCACGAATGTAGTCTTCTTCATGTCTTTAGGATCCATCTTTATTTGGTTGTATCCCGAGAAACCATCCATGACGGAGAACAGTAAGTAACCTGCCGTGTTGTCCACTAGTGTATCGATATGTGGTAATGGGAAATTGTCTTTCGGGCTGGCTTTGTTCAAGTCCCTATAGTCCATACACATTTGTACTTTCCCATCTTTTTTAGGGACAGACACGATATTAGCTACCCATTCTGAGTATTTAACCACTCGTAAGAAACTAGCATCAAATTGTTTCTTGACTTCCTCTTTTATTTTTAGTAAAACATCGGGCCTCATGCTTCGGAGCTTCTGTTGAATCGACTTACACTCTTCCTTTATGGGGAGCCGATGTACCACGATATTAGTACTTAACCCGAGCATGTCTTGCTACGACTATGCGAAGACATCCTTAAGTTCTTAGAGTAATCCAATGAGGTCTTGCTTTGTCTCTGCTGTAATGTAAGCTCCTATTTTCACCTCTTTTTCCTCTCCTAGGCTTACAATTTCCACTGACTCTTTATAAGGCAAGATTTTTCTTCTCATCTTGTTCTACCATTCTCAACAAATCAGGGGATAGGTTATAGTCTCGATCATCTTTAAACTCTTGAGAATCTTCTGTGCATATAACTTTCTCAAAAGGAGATTCTGAGTCAGCCGCAATGTCGCTCATATCATTGATATCTGGAGACCTGCTACAGGGATGAAGAAAAAATCCAAAGAACAAAAGAATCTAAGAATAATTATTTGTATGGTATGAGTATGAATGAAAAGAATAAAAGAATATTTTCTCAAGATAATATGCAAAGATGCACTTTATTAAAATAAGGATTTTGGACATAAGCCTATTTCACAAAGGATTCTTATTGCTCCTAGGTTTAGGGCAATAAGCATGTTTTGAAGATTACTCTGTATTGGCTCTAAAAACTACAGGAATTTCTTCTGCAGTCCAGATGTTCAGAACACTTCTAGGTATATAGGGGCTGATGTCTGATAAATTTTCTCCCCAAATTCTTTCTTTGGATATGGCATTGATGTTTAGATTTTCCAATATTTCTTTTGGTCGTGAAATGATAACCACTAGGTGGTTGAATTTATAGACCTTCTCTGTTGACCCTTCTTCCGAGGCGCATATATCTCCTTCTTCTGAGCCCTTGGCATATTCAAAGAATCCTAGCTTCTTATTATCCATTAGAATTTGCACTAGAGTCCTGAACTCAAAGCACTCTTGGATTTCATGACCCTCATTAGCATGGAACTCACAGTAGTCCCTCATCCCTTCAGGTCTCTCTTCTGAATCTCATTTGATTAATCCTCTCTCTACCATTTTCTTTCAAACCCATTTTAGTGGGGTTTTCAGTTCTGCTATGTTTATTTTGGTTCTCTTTCCTCCACTCTTGATTATCGCATTTACCCTTTTGTCAAAATAACTGGGTAACAGATTTCCTACCACATTAGGTTCCGATGGATCATTGAACTTCACAATGCCCATCTTGATGAACCTTTCAATTAAATTTTTGAACATGGTGCAATTCTCAATTGAGTGTCCTGTGATTCCCGTGTGGCACTCGCATTGAGCATTTACATCATACAATTTGGGGAATGGAGGTTGTATAGGTTTCAGGTAGAAAGGGGATACCACATGTGTATCAAACAGATTCTGATACAGCTCTCTATATGTCATCGTGATAGGAATAAACTGAAGCCTTTTTGTATTTGACCTTGGGTTGGATTCTTGCTTTGGGGGGTCCTGATGGCTAGTAGTTACTGTACTTGGTGGGTCTACCGTGATTGGTTTTTAATAGCCCTTGTTATATATGCTTGTATTGTTCACCTCATTTTCCTTCTTCCTCGGGACTGATCTTTTGGCGTTTTCCCCCGCATCTATCTTACTGCTTCTCACCGTGTTTTCAATCATTTCATCAGACATCACTATATTTGAGAAACTCTTAGTAGCACTCCCTAACATATGGTTGATGAATGAGGCTTTCAAAGTGCTGATGAAAAGATTTGCGGTTTCTTTTTCCATAAGAGGTGGCTGGACTTGTGTTGCCACCTCTCTCCATCCTTGGGCATATTTCTTGAAGCTCTCATTCTACTTCTTCTCCATATTCTGTAGCGTGATTCTGTCGAGTGTCATGTTCGTCACATTACTATATTGCTTCATGAAAGCTTGTGCTAAGTCTTTCCATGAATTGATTTTGGCACGACTCAGTTGGTTGTACCATTTAGCTGCTGACCCAAGCAGACTGTCTTGGAAGCAGTGGATCAACAGTTGATCATTATTGACATATCCTATCATCCTTCGACAGAACATGGTGATGTGAGCTTCTGGACAACTGGTCCCATTATATTTTTCAAACTCTAGAGTTTTGAACTTCGGAGGGAGCATTAAATGTGGGACCAAACTCAGGTCCTTGGCTTCAAATTCTGCAATGATAATTTGCATTTTCCATTGCTCTGAATTTTTCTTCTAACCATCTGCACCTATCTTTGAGTTGCTTTGGCAGTTCCACTCTTGCTTTTCCCATTTCTACCATATCATCTAGTTCAGGGACAACGAGATTGGTTGGATTATCGTTCGGATCAGAGCCTGAGCCTGTTTGGTAGTTTACTGGCGTCGAGGTACCGACTTGATACTGTTGGGGTCTGATTGTAACGGGTACCCTTTTTGGGTACACATCTGGTTGTGCCTGAATGTTCATTGGGGTAAAACTCGGGGGGTAAGTGGGGTCCTCATTATCATCCCTTGAGTTGACCATGGTGCTTGATAAATCGTAAAAGTAACATATTTTAATCCCACATTTAGTATGCTTTTGGATGATTGATTCAGCCGCCGGTGGAACTCTGAACAACAAAACTCCAGAAGCAGCCTACGAGTTCATTGAGGAGATGTCATTAAACAATTATCAGTGGCAAGCTTCAATGACTAAGCCAACAAAATCGGCAGGAGTCTTCAACGTCGACACCATGACCATGCTATCAACGCAGCTTGAGATGATGAATAAAAAGCTTGATAGTTTGTGGTCTTCGTAGGCACATCAGTCATGCAGTGTGACGCAAGTGGAGCAGTGGCGAATCCTGAGTACCCACCCTACCAACCAGAAGCAGAAAACGAACAGATGAACTATATAGGTAATAATTTTCGATCCAATAATAATCCTTATGGTAATACTTACAATCCAGGTTGGAGGAACCACCCAAATTTTTCATGGGGAGGTCAAGGCAATCAAGGAAATCAAAGGCAACAACCTCCTCAAAACTTCCAAAATCAGCCTTATCCACAAGAAAAGAAACCAACCCTCGAGGAACGTATCCAAGAAGCTGTTAGAACAATCAAAAGCAACGAGAGCCGAATCGATGAAATTGCTAAGTCAGTAAGGGAAGCCACTGAAGCAGTCGAACAACTTGCAAAGCTAATGTCAGAACGACCGCAAAGACATCTACCCAGTAATACAGAGATTAACCCTAAGAAGCAAATTCAAGTCATCACAGCTCAGGACAGCGAGGAGTTAGATAAACCCAAACCTATTCCAGAAAGTAAGGTAGACGAAGGTACAACAGAGGTAGCACAAAAAAAATCGAAACCGGTAATTAAGGAGTACAAACCTCGCATACCTTATCCCAAAGCGTTAAAAAGAGACGATTCAGAAGAACAGTTCGGTAAGTTCCTTAAACTTTTAAAGAAATTACATATTAACTTACCTCTTCTTGAAGCTCTTTTTCAGATGCTAGACTCGAGAAAATTTTTAAGACAACTCTTGACCAACAAACGCAAAATTGATGAAGAGCATCACGTGGAACTGAACGCAACTTACTCAGCAATGTTATAGAATAGACTACCACAGAAACTAAAAGATCCAGGGAGTTTTACAATTCCATGTTTAATTGGTAGTTTAAATATTGATAATGCGTTAGCTGATTTAGGGGCAAGCATAAATGCCATGCCTTATACATTGTTTAAACGACTAGGTCTAAGGAAGCCCAAACAAACTAGGATGAGTATTCAATTAGCAGATAAAACTATTAGAATTCCTAAGGGCATTATTGAAGATTTTCTCATAAAAATCGATAAATTTATTTTCCCAGTAGACTTTGTTGTTTTAGACATGGATGAGGATAATTGAGTCCTCTTAATTTTAGGAAGACTTTTTTCTAGCAACTGCTAAGACTAAAATTGATGTTGCCACAAGCAAGCTCATACTTTGTGTAGGTGACGACTCAATTAGTCTTTAAGCCCCCGACTCAGCTAGGTCATCAAAGAATCAAGGTGAGGAAGAAAATTCTTTTGATAATCATTCAATTATACCCTCTTTACAGGAACTACCAAAAAAGGGAACCATTGAACCGGATCCTCAGTTCAGTGCCAACAAAGAAATAACTCACGAGGAGCAAAGAATTCAACCCAATGACTTAGACGAGTGGGAAACACACTTCAAGGAAAAACTAGGGTTACACGAGGAAGAACTGAAATCACACAAAGTAAAACCAGAAGAACCACTAGAAGAGCTTGTAGGGACTTCAAATCTCTTTAAAATAGGAGACCAGGTACTGTTAGACAAAGTCGATCCTCACATCACCACAATAGACCTGAGGGCAAAGGAAAAACTTCTTTTTGAGGTACACGATATTTTCCCACAACGAATAGTCGAGGTAGGCAATTCGATATTCGGCAATTTTAAGGTAAACGCATCTCGACTTCAACTTTGTCAAAAGAATACAACCATAAGCATGAGGGAATATATTCAAACTTTTAAACCTCCTTAAAATTTTCAAAATACAAGGACAAGTCTAGCTTAAGACTATAAACGAGCGCTTCTCGGGAGGCAACCCGAGCACTAACCTTATTTCTTTTTACATTTATTTGCATTTAATTTTATTTTTCCTTTTCTTCTTTTTAAACTAACCAAAAATGCAGGTTTTCCAGGTCACACGGCCTTACACACGGCCGTGTTCGTGGCCGTGTAGACCACCGAAACTGCCATACTGACAGAGCGGAGGCCGTGCAAGTCAGTCCAACCACCTCCCAACATCACGGATCCAACCACCCTCCCCACAGGCACCGACAGAAGGGCACGGCCGTGCTCCTCAACTATGTGAAGCTACTGACTTCCACACCACGGGCACACCACGCCCGTGCCTACAAACTGTGCTAAGCTACTGACTTGTCAAACACGGCGTGGGAATTCAAGACACGGGCGTAGGGTAACAACACACCCATACACACGGTCGTACGAGGCGGCCGTGTAAATCGACACACCCAAGGACCACGGCCGTGGGAAAGCATCAGCCCGGAAACCCTTTTAAAACTCCTCAACTCTTCCCTTCCCTCCATATGATTTGCATCCTTATTCTCTTCGCTTCTCATTCTCTTCTATCTCAGATTCTTCACTTACTAAGACTCTAGATCCTTGAGCAAGCCAACACCATGCCGAATAAGCGGAAGAAGCTAAGCATAGGCTCCTTAACAAAGAACAATCAACATGAGTTCATGCTGGCAGCTTCGCCTCAACACCAAGCCAAGGATCTTTGAAACCAATTAATTTTTATTTTTCATTTCTCTTTCCTTTCATTCTCCTTTTTCTTTAATAATCTTATGTTTAATTTAGTTTAACTTAATTTAGTTTCGTAGTGTCAGGTTCGCCAGGCTGCTAGGGAATCACGCCGACCACCACGATAACCTCTTCACTTCTGCCACTGTCAGCACCTCCCCAGCCTTAGAAGTCACACCCACCTTGCGAACCATCCTTCAATAAGGACTTCATAGGCCATTAATATTTTCTTTTCATTTTAGTTTTCTTCTTAGTCTCCTTCCTTTTAGTTTGTTTTTCTATAATTTTATATTTAGTTTATTTTTATTAGGTCTTAATAAAGCCTGGCTACTTCTCAAGGCACTACCCAATTTCTTCATCTAGCGCAGGTTCGTTACCCGACTGACCATCACCGTCACCAAAGACACTCATCCGGGAAAACATCCATAATTTAGGGAGTAATTCTTTCCCCTTATCTTTTGATTTATCCATTACTTGTTATTATCTATCTTTGTACATTGAGGGCAATGTACATCTTAAGTGTGGAGGGGTGAATAGTTATTTTTGAGAAAATGCCTAACTTTCTGCATTGTTCTCAAATCCCTGAATTTAATCTTGTTTTTATGAAAAGTTCTCATATTACTAATTAGGATGAAATTTCTGATGATTTGTGATGATTATTAACATGTTTTAGAGTAAGTCATAGTTAATTGTACATTGATGATTAAATTTAAAGAATACTATAGAATCAAGCATGATAAGTCTATTTTTCAGGAATTAAAATTTTTGCTAGGTTGTTGATCCAATTTTGAATATCACCTTGAAATTCGAATTTTATAAAGATGATGTCAAAACACCCATAATTTTTGTGAGTATTTGAACCTTATAGAGCATACATTCTTTTTCGTGCTCATTTTTTGATTATGAGTGTGTCAACATTGATTTGTTATTTCAGAACTTGCCTTGATTATACATGTCGAGACCACAGTTATGATTTGATATACCGAGATGACAAAGGCACTTAGGTTTTAACCTACTTACTCCACTAAAAAGCCTACCTTCATAATTAACCCCTAGTGAACCCCGTTGAGCCTAACAGCCCTCTTTATTGACTCACCCACTAATTTTAACCCAAATCCCTTTGTATTTGTTATCACCATTTTTTTATTACCTTTTTGTCGAGATTTGATTTTGAACAAGTTTCCCAACTATGTTCTATATTTCAGTTGTAAAAATTCTTCCTTATTATTATGTTAGTTTGTTCTTAAAAAAAAACGAAGTATATTCATTATTAGTTCTATGATTAAGTGAGCTTGCATGTTCAAATTCCAATTCTTAAGGAAAAAGCTCGTATTATTAGTTTTTAATTAATGTAAGATTAAGTTCATTTTTTCTAGTTAGGAAATTTATCAGGTCAATCTCGATTCTAACCTTCTAATTTTAGCCTGTGACCACACCTTTTACCCTAGCCCCGTTACAACCTTAACAAAGACCTTTTGATCTATTTATCATCTCATTTTACAGTGGTGGAGATTTGATTTTTGTGCAAGCTTATGGGATTAACTTTTCATGTTTGACTTATGAGTGCTTAATTTTGACCCTTAAACACTTTTTGAGTGATTTGAGTGAATCTTTTGTGAGGATGTCAATCCTTGTTAGTTTTGAATTGAAAAAGGTAGTTATTTAAAAGAGGGGAGACACCTATGTTTTCGAGGAACAAAATCATGACTTATGTCGTTTGAATATTTAGGACTCTTTGAGTTAAATTATCCATGTATGAATTATCTATGAATTAGGATTAGACATTGTTGATAAGAATTATGAATCATGGAAAGTTCGTTTTAATTGTAAGTTGAGAATTTTGCTTGAGGACAAGCAAAAGCTTAAGTGTGGGGGTATTTGATAAACCGTAAAAGTAACATATTTTAATCCCACATTTAGTATGCTTTTGGATGATTTATCCCTCGATTTATATAAAAAGGTGCTTTTAATCCTTTCTTTTCACGTCTTATACTTAGGAAAGCACCCGAGGATGAAAAGAACACAAAACGGGCCTAAAACAGAGTAAATGGTCCTTAACATGAAATTGACACGGCCTGGCCTAAAGTCCACACGGCCGTGCCTCGATGAATACCTAGAGCACAGCCTCAACTCCGTCCCATACAGCCGTGTCACGCCAATCATCTAGAACATGGCCTTCTCCCGATTTACACGACCGTGCCTCATTAAAGAAGTCCGAGCACGGCTTGACCACGAGTCACACGGGCGTGTGCCATGGCCGGGCCTCTGTCGCTGGAAAGAGCAATTTTAATCAGAAAAGGATACTTGGGGAGAAAGAATCGCATTCCAAGGAGCCTATATATATCCCCCAAGTACCACCTTTTGAAGGCATCGAAAGCTAGGCCAAGGAGCCAAGCCGAGAAGGTCAGAGTTAGGGAAAAACGCGAGGGTAGCCAGTTGATCCATCCCAAGAAGCCGGAATTATACTCAAGACGGCGGAATTCTCCTTCAATTCCTTCAGGGGGTTTTAGGGTTTTCTTATGTTTTGTTTTATCTTTTCTCTTGCGATGTTTTGTTTATTCATTATGAACTAAACCCCTCAGATACCTGAAGGGGATGAAACCTAGATGAAACTTTTTATTTGATTTCTAAGTTATATGCTAAATTACTTGGTTTGTTCTTAATTATGTTGCTTAATCCAAATCTAATGTACTTAGGTGGAGGAGGAATAGACCCTGCCTAAGAGTAGATCTACATAATTAAGTGGAGTTGATCGAACGCCTAAAGATAGGGTTACCGTATTTTGCCGGATTAGGGTGAAACCTAATATGGGAGTCTATTGATCGATTTACTGCTATCGTAGGGGGTTATTATAAGCGAACGAGAGTTCCACTAATTAACCTAGGGTTAGACGTTATTTGCCTCGAGAGAGGGTTTAATATAGGTTAGGGAGTCTTACGGATCAAGCTAAATAAAAGAAATCATATAATTTAGGGTTAATTAATAAGTGAAGTCTAGGTGGATTCTTCTTGAGGGTATCGTCGTAATCAACTGAGTTTTCCTTCAAAGTTATTTTCCTATTCGTCCTTTTTGTCTTTGTGTCCTTAGTTTAGTCTTCGTCAAAAGCAACTTCACTCTATTTTTAAGGCTAAATGATAAAAAGAAAGTTAGTATTAGTACTTTTAATTCCTTTGGGTTTGATATCTGGTCTTGCCTAAGCTATACTACTGTTCGATAGGTACACTTGCCTTTAATCGTTGTCAGAGTTAGTTTTTAGGTTCGATCATTCTTTTATAAATTTTAAAGCTCTGATTTACAGCGATCAGTGCTCTTCCCTTTTTCGAGTCCTCCAGCCATCAACTGCGTCAATTGGCTTATCATACTTCTTTGGGATTCCCGTATCTGATCCTTCATATCCTGTTGTACTTTTGCTAATTGTTCTTACAGTTGCACTTGCAACTGGTCTTGCATCTCTTTTTGAATCTGTTCTAGCCTTTCCAATCTTTGGTCCATTACTTTAGTTTTTGCATGAGTACTATAACGATGTTTAGTTGGTTGGCTTTTGTTGGTTTCCAGATTAACTGAAATAATTTTGATTAATTAGGGACTTTTCGTGAAATTTAATGCATGTGATTCAATGCAATGCAAATGCATGGAATGAATGCAAAAAGAGGCATTGACTCTGATTCAATTCCACTAGAACAACTTTAATAGAAATTAGATTTCTTTACATAAAATGGATTACATATACAACTTTGCCCTAATACTCAAAGCCTTAATCTCCCTAAGAAGCCAAGCTAACTCCTAACCGTGATCTGATTCTGATTCACTTCAAACTTAGCATGTCAGCTTGAACTGCTATGGTTTGCCAATGATTGGCCACCTCTTGTATTTGAGCCACTAATTCTTTCAATGGAGAGTAGTTCTCAGAGAATACTCGATAAGAAACCTTCTCTACCTTCTAAAAGTGGCTATGAAACCATGCCAACAAGTTGCGTGCATCTAATGAATCTCCCTTCACCCGCTCTTCGGCATGCATTTAGAGATCGGAATGTTTTGGACAAAATCGCAGGAACGGGCGTGACCCTCTTATCAAGTTTGTCAAACAAATTTGAAACTGCTTCGTCCATATGCCCTAGTGCTTTAGGGAAAACAACCAGCCTACAAATGCTCAAAGCGAAGACATCGACTCTTTTTTTTCATATATGGGTGTGCTAAGATCAAATCTCGTAAACTATTCCAAGGGATACATTTTCCATCTTCCTTTTGCTTGATCCGGGCTGCAACCCATTGCTCACTCGTCCCCGTGATATTAATTAGTTTCTTGAGAAAGGTTGGGACATTAGCAGCTCTGGAATAAACCTTATCGGGGAACGAAGTAAAGTCGTGTATTCTTCCACAGTAGGTACTAAGTCCACTTTTCCAAAAGTAAAACAGCTATTAGGGGGATTCCAAAATTGAGCAAGAGCTCGAAACAAGTGCTTGTCCACTTTGATATCGAGTAGATAGGGCAAATCACCATAATTATAGTAAAATAACTGTTTGATTTCTTCATCCCATTGGGCCATATCTCTTTCAATTCCTAAAGATTGTTTTGGATCACGCTGATACGAGTGAAGTCTCACAATTTTGATACGTACCCTTCCATCAGACTATCACCTTTCTCTAGTTGCGTTTTCTCGAACCATATTCGGACAGTCGCATTATCTTCCACTTTATCAAAAAATCTGTTCTCTATGGCAAGTTCTATATTTAGTAATCGAACGTGAATCAACACCTTTTTTTATGATAAAAATGTCATGCAATCACAATCAAAGCAAAACAAACAAGTCAGTATACAAAGCAATAAATTAAAGTAAGCATGAAATAATAACTAAAGCGCCTATTTGGGTAACCATTAGGGTTTGGTGTGGTTTTTACCTAGGGTAAGTTCTTAGGGCTCATTATATGTGGTTCGATTCTCAAGTAAGGGTACCTGAACCGACAAATTCCTCGATCCTCACCATTATAAGCTCATACGGACCGAGTTCAATTTAGGGGAATAAATTTTCCTATGGCTATACGAAGATGAAAATCTCACGAAGACATAGGTAGGGATGTATCCCGAAAGTGATCCACTATCCTTTACGGAGGTGAAGGCCTCACAAAGGAATAGTTTCTTACTCCCACTTAATAGGGTAAAAATCAACCAATAAAGCAATATACGGAGATACATTTAAAAGACTCGAACCAATAAAGCAACGATATTGAAATGATGCAGATACAGCGAAAGGATCGTAAATTTAAACCAAATTATCAATTTTCGACAAAAAGACAAGAAATAATGAAATTGTGGCTTGACTCTCTTATTTTTTCGCCAGTGGTGTTGCCAAGCTGTCGAAACCATTTTTTCAAAGGATCGACTTTTGGTTTTAAAATGAAAAATGGGAGTCGCCACCAATCCTTTTTGATAAGGTGTGATCGGGTCACCTGGTAAAGTGGTTGGTTTTAATAAACGGTTTTGATTTATTAAAACAATGCTTTTTGTCTACAAAATTCAGAAAGATGGGTTCGGGAGTCGGTTACCCACGAGGAAGGATTAGCACCCTCGTAACGCCCAAAATTGGTACCTAGTTGATTACTTCGTGTTTTTTAGTGTCGATTGGAAATCTTGAAGAGATTTAAAATACGATCCTTTTCTAAAATATTGCTTAATTGAATTTATACAAAAGGGGGTTTATTTCACATTAATGAAGAAGGAGGATTGCGTCCTGTAAGTTAGGATACAATGTCTTAAATTCTCGAAACAAGAATAAACATAAAAAATTTATTTATTTTAAAAGATATTTGATTATCTCGATTTTAGAAAGAAATCATATTCCGTAAGTTAGAACACGATCTTTTTTAATTCCCAAGAATATTTAAAATTCGTGCTTTAAAAGCGTTCGTTTATTCGGATTCATTGAGAAAATCGAAACCCCGTAAGTTAAGAAATGACTTTTCAAATCCCAAAATACGAAAGATTGCTTATTTAAAAAAACAGAGTTTTATGTATCGGGTAAAATGTAACACGATTTTATAGTGGAATGTAAGATGAATTACGGTGCTAATATACATGATAGAATAAAAATAATGAAAATGATAAATGTAAATAACAACAACAATAATAATAATAATAATTAATAAAAAAGACGAATAATCTAAATTTGGGAGTATATAAAAAGATATACATAAATAGATGGATAAATAATAAAATAACAATAATACGGGTAAAGTAAAAAAAAGCCAATTATAAAATAAAATAATAAAAAAATACAAGAATTCATAAGCAAATAAATAATAAATAATAATCAATAAAGTTTAAATAATAATAAATAAACAAATGATTTAAATTAAACCAACAACAAATAATTAAAGGAGTATTAAAATTGCAATGGTTTAAAATTAATAATAATAATAATATTATTATTAAACTAATTAATTTAATAATAAAGTAGCAAAAATAATATAAGAAGGACTAAATTGAAATTTAAAACAAAAAATTGGGGAAAAATCGAGAATAAAAAAAGGGAGGACTCAATTAAAATGCGCGCCGTGAAAGAGGGACTAATTGGGAAATTACGTCCTGCCTCCAAAATGCCACCGTTTAAATGTGGACCAAATTGAAATCGAAACAAATTATAGGGTCAAAATTAAAAATAAAAAAAACTGAATTGCAAAAAAAATTAAAAAGCGGAAGGGCCAAAAGCACAAATAGCCCTTCCATCCAAAAACACGTGGATCCTAGGCCCGGTCGGGTCAACGCGCCGATCCTTGGGCCAAAACGACGTCGTTTTAGGGCTATGGTGACTAGCTCTTAACGAAGCCATTTAGGGGGTTATTTAAGTCAATTTTTTTAAAAAAATTTCATTCTTCCCCATTTCTTAAAAAAACAGAAAAATGCTCTCAACTCTCTCACTCCCTCTCCAGTTGGACTAGGGCTTTAGTCGCCGGACCACCGTGACGGCCGTCGGCCGCCGGCGACAGCGCCGCAGTCCACGGTGGCCGTAGAAGGAAAAAAGACACCCTTTTCTTTATTTTCTTTTTTTTGGTTAAAAAAACCTAGAAAAAACGAGCCCTTTCGTTTCTTCTTTCGACGAAGCCCGAAGGCTTGTGGGGCGGAGGAGATCCCCGACGGCGGCTCCGATGACCGAATAGGTGAGTCCTCTTTTATTTTTTTTTATCTCTCTTTTAAAAAATAAAAAATAATAATAAGATGATAAAAAAAATCACCTTTTGAAATCCTTTTTTTTTTATATTTGATGTTCATTCGTAAAAAGATTACATTCATTTGTTCATGGCTTTTATAGCTGAAAATATACAATATTTTTATGTGTTTTTTGCTACTGTTTGGGTTTGCTTCTACTGTTGTTTTTGCATGTTTTCGTTTCTGCTTCTTTTGCTCTTGTTTGCAGGTCCTGGCGAGTCAACGGCGAGGCAAAGCCTATTTTTTTGCCGTTTCGATGAAACGACGACAGCAGAGGGTGCACCAGGAAGGGCCTCAGGACGAGGCGCTGGGGCGACGATCGAGGGAGGCTGCGACGCTAGAAACCCTAGGGTTTCTGGCTTTTCCAAAAAAAAATTAAGTTTTGGGCTAGTTGGGCCTCGAAATTTTGGGTTGACTTTGGGTTTGTTTTGTAAGTGGGCTTGAAACCCCAAAACTTGGACTGTTTCATTTTATTTTTTGACTTATATTTTATTTTTATTTGGTTTTTATTTCTGGTTTGGGCCCGAGCAAAATTGGCCCATTACAATCTATATCTGGATGAGTTATGTAATGATTCTTAAACCCCCTTGGTGAACAGTTTTGTCTGATAAAATCCAAAATCAAGTTCTCCTTGAAATCCCGACTAGATGCCTTGCCTTAATTTTTAGTGGGCTAATTTAATTAGAAAGGTTAAGAAGAACAAACATCCAAGCTAGGAATAAGTAGGTGAGATGCTGCAATCTTTTTTAATATATATATGGTTATTTAGTGGGGAGAATCGGGTTATTTATATGATATGGTTACTGTTCATAGAATTGAAGTTCTAGGTAGGCTCCATGCATATCGACACATATGCTATCCTAGACTTAACACGTGTTCACCGGTCTAGGTGCTCGCCGATTCATTCGTTTGGCTTCATGCCTTGTGCTCACGAATACCTAGGGATGTGCGAACTGAGCTCACAAGCTCTCCCCGCCAAGCCCCTTAACGACCTTTGATATTCTAACAGTTAGCTCGATTTAAGATCACAACTGTCATTTTCATGGTTCGTCGATTTTAACTTGATTTTTACGGTCGTTTCTAAGCTTGCTAATTTCTTCGACAAGGTGAGGGACAAATTTTAACTTATGAGAAACAGGTTTCGCGGTATTTTGCAATACAATTTTTTACTCCTATACCACACTATTGGACAACAAAATTTGATTGATAAAGTTTCAAGTTAAAACCTATATAGTATGCCCCAAATTACACACTTCACAAGTGTAAGTTTGTCTCAGAAAAATCCGACCTGATTAATTCCCCTATATAATAATATTCTAAAGACCTTCTTTGGGGAACGATACTTAGACATTCCATTTTTACTATCTTCTTCTTCTTCTTCTCTACTTCACCAAAACTCTCTCCCCTCCTTTTTTACATCCGCTGATATTGTGTATCAATAATGTTTTATCTCGTAATCTAATAATTCTGCACTTGGTAGCTCGATTTTATTGCCTTTTCTTCCTAGATAATTTTATTTTTCTACTTATAATGTGTGAGTACTTGGTGTTTGATCCTTGATACTTCATATGCAACAAAATCTCTCATAATTTGAGTTACATTTATGCTTAAATTGAGGCTACATTTTCGAAAAGATCTTATTGATATAATATTAATATTTTAATAACGCAAATTAAAATACTTTAAAAATTAAGAATCAATTTAAAATCAAAAATAATGATTATAAAATATTTGGTGGAACTTATAAAATATGAACAAAATAAAGATTATAGATCGGGTTTTTTTTTTTAGCTCCATTTATAGTGATTCATCGGGGATTTTTTCATAATTTGCTGCTAAGTTTCTAAGGAAAAAAAATGAGCCTAACTATTTCAGGGTTATTTTCATCAAAGATCCTTTAACTATGTTTCAATTTTTAAATTAATATTAAAAATTTAAAAATTTTAATTGAATTTTTAAAATATCAATATCGTATCAATTATGTTTTTTCATCAGTCTAAATATTAAAAAACTCGAACGTTTTGTGAAGTAATCCTTTGTTAGATGTCGTATTTTTCATTTTTTATTTTTCAATTCAAACCTTAAATTAAAATATATTAACTAATTATTGCTTCCAAGTTGCAATTAAAACTATGCTTCAGCTTTCAAGCATTCTGAGGTAAGTGAAAAGGCAACAGCTTGTCAGCTTTTGAGCAATTTAGTTTAATTATTTTGCGTTAAAGTATTTAGGATCTCACTATATTATAGAGATTAAATCAATTTAGTTATTATTAAATACATTAAATTAATCCTTATATTATTAGAGAATTAAATAAGTTCAAATTGTAATAGAGCTAACATTTACGGTATAAAAAATGTCTTGAAATTTATTTGTTTTTTCAATTGCAATTCAATCCAAAATAAAATATTTCATTTACAAAACCATAAAAACTTTAAAATTACTAACTCCGTTAAATAATAATTGATATTTTTTAAAACAATAAATGTTAAACCTATTCCAATTTGACCTTAATTGATTCTTTTTAATAGTGCAATGACTAACTTTAATCTATTTAATAGTAGAGAGACCTAATTAAGTCCCTATAATAGAAGGACCTTTCTGATAAATTCACCAATTATTTTAATTTTTATATTTCAATGACATCAGACTTAATAAATCGAGTCAAGCTAAGTTCAAACCATGCTTTCTTTTTCCAAGAGAGTTTGCAAGTACAAATAAAGTACAATATATATATATATATTCGAGTAATTACAAAGTAGTTATAAACTAATTCAAAACACAAACAAATTAAGAATTAGAATAACCCAAACTAAAATCGATCCATAAAACTAAAACTGATGTAAGATAATAAAGTTGGAGAATTTAATTTTGTAAATAACAAAAACAAACATAATATAGTTTTTTTATTTGGATAAAATGAAATTCTTATTATAGCGCAAGTGGAGGGGGGCATTGACCTAGGAAAAAGTCATTTTCATGTGTGATGACAAATTGTGCCCTTGAAAACTATATCCTATCGTAAGGGTTTTTAAATAAATATAATTTCATGTTGTCAAAATAATAAAAGACTTTTCTTGGATTTGCTTTCTAAATATGTAAGCTAATTACATCATAAAAAAATATTTTTTTTTTAAAAATTGAGATTATTATGGTATTGGTCATTACCGACCCCTTACCCTTTACTCCAATAATGATAGCTTGCATAGTTCGTTCACATGAGTTTATACGTGATGGGTTCTCATTCTTACATGAGTTCGCACGTGATGGGTTCGACACCTAGAGAACACGTGTTAATCTTAAGATAAGGTATATGTTAACATGCATGGGAGCCTGCCTAAAACGTCACATCTAGGAACCATATCATATAAATAGAGAAATTAGCCTCCTTCAAAAATATAAATTTTTATATGTCAATTGTACGTACGGTTATGCATATAATAAAATCAATCAATATAATATATTCATTATTTCAACTTATATTTTTTTTAATGTAATTGTATGCTATTTGAGCATGTACAAAGACTTATTCAAAACTATACATATTTTAATGGTACAATTAGTGGATCGATCCCTTAGTTTTAAATTGTAGTACTTTCGGATTTTGACCTTTTTTTTCTATTTTTTCTTTATTATAAGAATTGAGAATTTGGAAATATACTTAAATTTGATCTTATCTCTTCCTTCATTGGGTGCTCAAAGTTTTTGCTTTCACCGAAAAGAAAAAAGAAAGAAAATGCTTATATAATTCATAAAATATTATAAATAATTTTAGTCTTGTAAGATATTTTTTAAAGTCATTTAAATAATTATTTTGTTTAAATAAACAAATAAAAATATTAAACTCAGAGATGATGAAAATATTAAAATTTTGCATTCCGAAATTCTTAAGCGTAAATGAAAACTTTATCCACGCATTAATTTAATATTGAGGGGAGGTCAATTCTTTCCATATAAGTCTTTTAAATGTCGTTATTTTGAAGTCGGTGGATCTCTCAACGAGTTGATATTATCTTCAAGTCGAGCTAAGATTTTTTCCTTTACTCTATAAAGAGCCTGAACCAAAAATAAGAGTCACAGAGCGAGAGTGCCTCGTTGAATCAAGTCATGCATGGTAAGAGAATGTAAGTATCGTGCGCTTGGTAAAATTTGAACTATTGCCCCTTATATGACTTCAAAGAGCATATATGCTACCCTCGACAAAGTTGGGACTTGGGAGACAAAACCCAAATTTGACCTAAAAACAATACTAACCTGTTGAGGAATTTATCAACTCTATACCTTCCCTCAATATTTAGAAATCTTTAAGAAAAACAAAAAAGAATATGGTTCATCAAATTGTTGGCATATGGTGAGGTGCATGCATCTCCACCATTTTCGTACCTTGAAGCCCCCTCCTCTCTTTTTCCTGTTTAATTATTATTAATAAACATAGACCAAGTTGAAGTTTCCGTATGTACAAATTTAGGGTTCATAAGGAATCAATTTTTCTAAAAGTCATGTAGTGGGCCAATTTAGCCCGGGACTAAACCAGAAAAATAAAACCAACATAAAAAACAAAAATACGTCCAAGTAGAGAGTCCAAATTACAAGCCCAAATTTAGAAAACCCTAAATAAAAAATAAAAATAAGTCCAATTAAAGAGTCCAAATTACAAGCCCAAATTTAGAAAACCCTAACCCAAAATTACAATAGCCCAATAAACCCACAAATTTAAAAAAATTTCAGAAGGCCAGAAACCCTAGGGTTTCTGGTGTCGCTCGCCTCCCTTGGGCGCACCGTCCGAGCCTCGTCCCGAGACCTACCTCTCCCCTTTCTGCTGTCTTGCATGGAAACGGCAAAAACACCTTCCCCCGCCTCCGTCAACACCTGCAACAAGCAAAACAAAGAAACAGCAGAAGCAAGGACAAAAGCAAATAGTAGGAACAATAAAAAATTGTATAATCGGCTATAAAAGCCCGAATCCAATTTGTAATGGTTACAGACACTACATCAAATATATATATATAAAAGAAACAGATTCTGAATATACAGAAAAAAAAGTTCGAAACGCAAAAAAATCAAAGGTGCCCCTTTTTTTTTATTTTTCTTCTTCGAAATAAATAAATAGTCAAATAAAAATCTTACCCTACGTTTCGTCTTCTCCTCCTTTGTCGAACGTTGCTAGCGTCGAATACCCAAGAACCCCTGTGGGTCCTGATGATGATTCAAAAAAGTAACAGGATGGACGTATTTCGTATATACTTTTTTTTTTAAAAAAAGACACAAAGTCCGATCTAAAGGTTTATTTTTGAAAAGGGAAAAGGGGACTGGAAAAGGACTGAAAAGGCCCGATTTTTCGTATCTTAGGCCGCTGCCTACGGCGGAGCCACGGCAAAGGCCTGCCGGAACCCTAGGCCGGAGTTAGGGCCAGGGAGAGTGAACAGAGAAAAGGAAACTCTTTTTTTTTTAGGGATGCGGTTAAAATGACAGGTTTTAAGGTTTTTTTCACATTTATACTGCCCCCATACGACGTCGTTTAGGGCAAGCTTCTAAAGCCCTAAAACAACGTCGTTTCGTCCAAGGATCCGCGCATCGACCCGACCCGCTAGCAAGATTCGCGTGTTTTCGTTTTATGGGATATTTATGCCCTAGGTCCTTCCGCTTTTAAAGCTGGTTTTAATGGGGTCCCATTTTTTTTTTTCATTTTGCTACTGAATTCTATTGTGTCTTCTATTCGGCCCTCTTGAGAACGACGTCGTTTTGGGAACAGGGAATAATTTCCCAATAGGTCCCCCTTATTTCGCGCGCGTTTCACTTTGGCCCTTTTATTATTTATTTTATTTAATCTACCCCTTTTATTTTGTTTAAGTTTCAATTAAGTCTTTATTTATTTAAATTCTTTTATTTATTTATTTATTCATTTATTATTTCTTTCATATTTAAGTTATTTTTTGAGTATTTTTTATTTTTTAATATTCGAAATTGGTTCATTTCCTTCATTGTGCATTTGTATTTTATTTCATATTATTATTATTATTATTATTATTATTATTATTATTATTATTATTATTATTATTATTAGTTTATGTTTGAATAATTGACATTAAAATTAATACATTATTTCATTTATTTATCTACTTATTATCCTTTTTATATGTTTAAAATATATACATGTACATAATGTTTATACTTTTCTTTTTTGTGCACTTATTATCTGTATTATTTTTACTATTGTCATTCACATCATTTTAAACATTGTGTTTATATCATTTTAAATATTATATTAGTTTTCACCCAAATTCATAAAAAGGAAAATTTTCAAAAACATAGGCAATGTTTCGTATTTGAAAGATTCGATAAAATCGTGCCCTAACTTACGAGGTTCTGATTTTTCTCGTTGAATTCAAATAACGAATATCCTGTTAAAAATTAAAACACGTGAGAATTCAATAAAAATAACGGCAAGCTTATTCTCAAAGGTTCAAAATGTCGTGTGACGTTTAGTTGCCTCAAGATAAAAAGGTCTTCGATATATTTTTTGACTTATTCAAGCAAATTTTTAAATAAAAATAAAATAATACAAAGAAATATCGTAGTTTAAATTCTTTCCGAGTTCTCAACTTTCAACATCAAGACATCAATTAATCAATTAGGTACCAATTTTGGGCATAACGAGGGTGCTAACCCTTCCTCGTGCATAACCGACTCCCGAACTCATTTTCTGAATTTTCGTATACTGAAAAACATCATTTTAATAAATTAAACCTCTTATTAAAACGATTAAATCATGAGGTGATCCGATTACACCTCATAAAAAAGATCGGTGGCGACTCCCAATTTTCGTTTTTTTAAATAAAAGTCGACCCTTCAAAAAATGGTTTCAACAACTTGGCGACTCCACTAGGGAAGAAATAAGAGAGTCAAGCCACGATTTGATTATTACGTGTCTTTTTGTTGAAAATTGATAATTTGGTTTAAATTTACGATCCCTTCGTTGCATTTCATTTTTGTGGTCTGCATCATTTTGATATGTTTGCTTCATTGGTTCGAGTCTTTTAAATGTATCTCCGCATATTGCATTGCATAATCGGTTGATTTTACCCTTTTAAGTGGGAGTGAGAAACTATTCTTTCGTGAGGTCTTCACCTCCGTATAGGATAGTGGATCGCTTTCGGGATACATCCGTACCTATGTCTTCGTGAGATTTTCATCTCCGTATAGCCATAGGGAAGTGTATTCCCCTGAACTGAACTCAATCCGTACGAGCCTATAATGGGTGAGGATCGAGGAATCTGCCGGTTTAGGTACCTTTACTTTAGAATCGAACTGCATATAATGAGCCCTAAGAGCTTACCCTAGGTAGAACAGCACCAAACCCTAGTGGTTATTCGAATAGGCGCTTTATTTATTTCTTGCTTACTTAATTCTAGCTTTGTATACTGACTTGTTTGTTTTGCTTTGACTGTGATTGCATGAAATTTTCATCATAAAAAATGTGTTGATTCACGTTCGATGACTAAATAGAGAGCTTTCCATGGAGAACAGGTTTCTTGATAAAGTGAAAGATAATGCAGCTGTCTGAATATGGTCCGAGAAAACGCAACTAGAGAAAGGTGATAGTTTGATAGAAGGGTACGTATCAGAATTGTGGGACTTCCCTCGTATCAACGTGACCCAGAACAATCTCCAAGAATTGAAAGAGATATGGGTCCAATGGGATGAAGAAATCAATCAGTTATTTAACTGTAATTATGGTGATTTGCCCTATCTACTCGATATCAAACTGGACAAGCACTTGTTTCGAGCTCAGGCTCAATTTTGGAATCCCGCTACAGCTGCTTTACTTTTAGAAAAGTGGACTTAGTACCTACTACGGAAGAATACACGACCTTACTTCATTCCCCGAAAATTCAGCCCGACAAGGTTTATTCTAGAGCCGCTAATGTCCCGACTTTCCTAAAGAAACTAATGAACATCACGGGAATGAGTGAGCAATAGGTTGCAGCCCGAGTTAAGCAAAAGGGAGACAGAAAGTATATCCCTTGGAATAGTTTGTGAGATTTGATCTTAGCACACCCAGATATGAAAAAACGGGTCGATGTCTTCGCTTTAAGCATTTATGGGCTGGTTATTTTCCCTAAAGCACTAGGGCACGTGGAAGAGGTAGTTTCGGATTTTTTCGACAGACTTGATAAGAGGGTCACTCCCTGCCCTGCAATTTTGGCCGAAACATTCCGATCTTTGAATGCATGCTGAAGAGCGGGTGAAGGAAGGTTCATTGGATGCGCACAACTCTTGTTGGCATGGTTTCATAACCACTTTTGGAGGGTAGAAAAATTTTCTTATCGAGTATTCTCCGAGAAATACTTTCCATTAAAAGAATTAACGGCTACACTGAGGCGAGATGGTATTTCAAAAAAAAAAATGAATGACGATACTTCAGAATCTCTAAGATGAGGACGTCGAATGGAGAGCCCCTTGGATGATCCCCGATGAGATTCTATACCGGTGTGGAGATCTCGACTGAGTCCCTCTACTTGGGATTTGGGGAGCTATTGGATATGCTCCTCTACTAATGTTAAGGTAGTATAGATAGAGGCAGTTCATACCAGTAACACAAAGGCTGGCTCAATGCGAGTTTTCATATAAGGGCAATAACTACAAGAAAAAGATCCGAGAAATGTATAACGCTTGGAACCAAACTCGCCAAATGAAGAGATTTGCTGTAGGTCCAACGACGGCCCCCGAATATAATGGATGGTGGGGTAAAATAGTCAATGATAACATCCCTGGGCCAAGTCAAGAAGCATTCGACCAATGGAGGAATACCTGCGAGTGGTCTCATCTGAGCTAGAGATCATAAAACAAGATTTTGAAAAAAAAAGAATTCAGAGCTAGGAAAGAAGATAGAGCAATTAGAAGAAGAAAAGATGCAATTAGGACTAGACGTTAACGTTCAGAAGTTAGAGGCCAATAAGCTAAGAAAAGAAAAGAATAAGGTCGAAGAAGATCTGGACGGTTTGAAAACGGATTACAAGAAGCTGCGCTTATTAATGAAGACTGTCGGGTTGGGAAAGACATCAGAACAATGGCGGCAAGAGATCAACGAAGAAAAGAAAAAATCTAAACAATGGGAAAAGAAATGCCAAGATGCCCAAATTCAAGGAAATGCCTTAGAAAGAAATCTATTGGAATGCCAAAATGAAAAGGTCAGATTAAAAGCAGGGGTAGCAGAACTAGAAAAGTCACTTCATCAGTATCGTAATTGCAACTCCACAATTGAGCTAAAAGAGGGCTTAAGCAAGATTGAAGAGCTGAAAAGGAAAATAGAAGAGCTCGAGATTGCATTACAAAATTGTGAACTCCGAGTTGAACTCCTTGAAGCAAACAACAAGCAGTGGAAAGAGCAACTTCACCATTCTCAAGGTCAGGTCAGGGATAGAGACTATATCATGGGTGAAGCTGTGGCTCAAATACGAGAAGTGACCAAACATTTACAAAACTTAGAGGTTCAGGCTGACGTGCTAAGCTTGAAGTATGCATCAGAATCAGATCGGGGTCAAGAGTTAGCTTGGCTTTTTAGAAAGGTAAAGGCTTTGAGCATTAAGGCAAAGTCGTATATATAATCTCTTTTATGTAAAGAAATTTGTTTTCTAGTAAAGTTGTTCTAATGGAATTGAATTAGATTCAATGCCCCTTTTTGCATTCATGCATTTGCATTACATTGCATCATATGCATTAAATTTCACAAAAAGACCCTAATTAAAAAAAATTATTTCAGTTAATCTGGAAACCAACAAGAATCAACCAACTGAACATCGTTATAGTACTCGCGCCAAAACCAAAGTAATGGACCAAATATTGGAAAGGCTAGAACATATTCAAAAATATATGCGAGACCAGTTGCAAGCCCAGCTGCAAGAATAGTTAGCAAAAATACAACAGGATATGAGGGATCAGATATTGGAATCCCAAAGAAGTATGATAAGCCAATTGATGCAGTTGATGACTGGATGACTAAAAAAAGGGAAGAGTATTGTGGTCAACTCAGGGGATGATAATGAGAACCCCACTTACCTCCGAGTTTTACCTCGATAAACGTCCAGGCACAACTAGATGTGTACCTACGAAGGGTACCCGTTGTAATTAGACCCCAACAGTGTCAAGTCGGTACCTCGGTGCTAATGAATTACCAAACAGGCTCAGGCTCTAATCCAGGGAATAATCCAACCAATCCTGTTGTTCCTGATCTAGATGATATGGCAGAAATGGAAAAAGCAAGAGTGGAGCTGCCAAAGCAACTTGAGGATCGATGCAGATGGCTAGAAGAAAAATTTAGAACAATGGAAAACGCTGATTACCATTGCGAAATCAATGCCAAGGACCTGAGTTTGGTCCCAGATTTAGTACTCCCTCCCAAGTTCAAAACTCCAGAGTTTGAAAAGTACAACGGGACTAGTTGTCCTGAAGCTCACATTATTATGTTCTATCGAAGGATGACAGGATATGTTAATAATGATCAACTGTTGATCCACTGCTTCCAAAACAGTCTAATCGGGTCAGCAGCTAAATGGTACAACCAACTGAGTCGTGCCAAAATCAATTCGTGGAAAGACTTAGCACAAGCTTTCATGAAGCAATATAGTCATGTGACGGACATGACACCCGATAGAATCATGCTGCAGAATATGAAGAAGAAGTGATCGTTGTATTTCAGAGTTTTAAATTTATAAAGAGAATGGTCGAACCTAGAAACTAACTATGACAATGATTTGAGGCAAGTGCACCTATCGAACAATAGTATAGCTTAGGCAAGATCGGATTGTCGAACCCAAAAGGACTAAAAGTACTAATACTAACTTTCTTTTTATTATCTAGCCTAAAATAAATGAAGTTGTTATTTAATCTAAACTTAACTAATTACTAAGCTAAAGACGCAAAGACAAAAGAATAAATTGGGGAAAATAACTTGAGGAAAAACTCAGTTGATTAAGACGATACCCTTAGGAAGAATCTACCTAGACTTCACTTGTTATCTAACACTGAACCAGACGATTTATTCACCTGACTTGATCCGTAAGATTCCCTAATTTATATTAAACCCTCTCTCGAGGCGAATAACGTCTAACCCTAGGTTGATTAATTGAAATCTATTTCTAATTAAAACCCCTAGAATCGCATTAACTCGATCTATGGACTCCCATATTAGGTTTCACCCTAATCCGGTAAAATCTCGTCACCCTATCTCTAGGCGTGCGATTAACTCCGCTTAATTATGCTAGATCTACTCTTAAGCAGGGACTTTTTCTCCTCCACCTAAGCACATCCAAGTTGAATTAATATCCCAAAAATATCAACACAAGAATTAAGCACACATAATTAAGAACAAATCAAGTATTTATCATATAATTCAGAAAAAAATAACAAGATCCGTCTTAGGTTTCATCCCTTTCAGGTATCTGAAGGGTTTAGTTCATAACTATAAAAGAAAACATCTCAGAAGAAAAGATAAAACAAAACATAAGAAATCCCTAAAACCCCTTGAAGGAATTGAAGGAGAGATCCATCGTCTTGAGTAGAATTCCAACTTCTTGAGATGGATCAACTAGCTATCTTCGAGTGATTTCCCACAAATCTGACCTTTTCGGCTCGGCTCCTAGGCCTAGCTAATTGCCTAGCTAACCGCCCCCCTCTAGGTTATACTTAGAGGGTTTATATAGGCTTTTGAAATAGGTTTCTTTGCCCCTAAGTATCCTTTTCCAAGTAGAATTACTCTTCTCCACGACAGAGACACGGCCATGGCACACGCCCGTGTGAATCGTCTTTAGGCCGTGTTCAGATTTCTTTAATGAGGCACGGTCGTGTGAATCAGGATCAGGCCGTGTTCTAGTTTCTCAAGGAGGCACGGTCATGTGGGCTTAAGTCCAGGCCGTGTCGATTTCCACTTTGGCCCAATTTGGTCCGTTTTAGGCCTGTTTCTCGTTCTTTCTATCTTCCGGTGCTTTTTTGAGTATAAGACATGAAAAGAAAGGATTAAGAGCACCTTTTTACATAAATCAATGGATAAATCATCCAGAAGTATGCTAAATGTGGGATTAAAATATGTTACTTTTACGGTTTATCAAGAAGCAGAATGAGAGCTTCAGGCAATATGCCCAAAGATGAAGAGAGGTGGCAACGCAAGTCCAGCCACATCTTTTGGAGAAGGTAACCACGATACTTTTCATCAACGCCATTTATCATTTGCTTCAAAAGTTTTTGCTTGTGTTTGATGACACAAGAAATGCAGTAGTAAGGTGGCAAGGAGGCGCCACCTAGCATGCAGTGAGGTGGCGTCAGAAGGGAAGCTGAGGGAGAGGGTTCGAATATCTGAGGTAACGCAAGGGAGCATTATTTTTTTGCTTAGGCAACGGAGGTGGTTGGATGGTAATCAAACTCTGGAAGAGAGAGGGAAGACTTGGTCAAGATATTCAAACAAGTGGTGGAGAGCTATTTGGGGAGTTTGAATAATTCAAACTAAATCAAATGAGTGGAGAAGAGAGGATGTAGGAGAAAATAAAGGAGGAAGCATGGAAAGTGGGTGAGTAGTGTGTTAGCCGAAATTTTGATTACTATAGGGGGTGGATGCATTCGGTTTTGATGAAGGGAATAAGTGCCGAAATTTTGATAGGTTTTTAGCAAATTATGTATGCTAAGGGTTCCACTTTCGGTCTTTGTAACTATACGCATCTTTGAGCATTTTTCTTTTCTACTTTGTCTGTCGAAATCTCTGAAGCTGCTATTCGAGCATTTCTTCTTTGGTTAGCCGAACCTAATAGGCATTATTTTCTTCTATTTTTCCTATTTCTCTCAATTGCTTCATTCTTCCCAAGCTTTCAACTTTACCCGATTTCTCACAAGCTTCTCTTCTTTTTCTTGTTTTGTTTTTCATCTTTTACACAAAGCCGTAGCACCTATTGTTCTATTCTCTCTTTTCCATACTTCATATCTCTGCTATTTGTTCTCCATAGCCAAAAGCCCACCTCTCATTTCTTTTCTTGGAATCGTTTTGTTTGTTAAACACTAAAGTCGAATTTCATACCCCATTTCTTTTCTCTTGACCGAATTATTATTCTTTGTCACTCATTCTCTTTGATTTCTTTTCTGCCTTAGCCGAACCTATTCTCTTCTGTTAATTTCCTGATAGCTGATCATAAACGTCTAAGTGATTCACTCTTGTCGGTAAGAGACTTTCTTTGCTTTTCTCATCACTTTCACTTCTCTTTCTTTTGTTATGGCTAATCTAAGGCACTGACTCGTATTCATGGGCGGTCAGTGGTAGAAGGGCGTATCTTTATCATATCTTCTCGGAGTGGCCTATTTCCAAAAATGTGTTGGCAAGTGTTATGGCTGAATAGGCTATGAAAGGATTCAATTTTGTTGGTTGGCCATAAGGGTCACTTCTTTACATTCAATCCTTCTTGGAGAACCGATTTCTTATATGGTATTTATGTAGGTACTCAATCGATCTCATAACCAAAGCCGGAAGCTTTCAGTATTTTGTCGATCTAGGTAAGTAATCTTTTTGTTTGAGTGTGTGTTCTCATATCCATATTTTTCAATACCTTAACCTGGTCTTCTGACCAAGATCTATTTCATGGAACCAAATCCTAGCCAAACAAAGGAGGGGTTGGACTCATGATCCCTACCCCCTAAGTTCAAGAAGCGAGCGGTGTCAGCTGTTCGTGATTGGCCACCAGGTTGTGGGCCGGCTTCGGAGAGGGATAAACAGATCGCTGTGATCCCTGCGAGTGAAAGTGTTAGTGAGATTGAAAGTATAGTTCTTCATGTTTAGTGGTGTGTAATTTCCACACCTTCTTTGTATGTTTTTAATATGATTAAGTATGTTGATTGGTAAACAGAAAAGAGCAGTAATAGTTATTGTATACCCTTAAAGGGTGAGGATCGTGGCACTAGGTATGCTCATTCTCTGAGTATGTTGTATAATAATGGTTGTACGTATCTATACGTATACATGGATATCTTCAGTATGTCATGGGATAGTATATGGTATATTGCATTCATATGATCGCATGTTGCATGGGCATAGGGAATATGATTATGATAAGGGGCAGTGTTCCGGTGGCTTTGACACATACTCTGGTGACTTTTGTCACATTATTATTTCGGTGGCTATAACACATATTAAGGGTGATGTGCAGCTAACTGCAGCAACTGCCATCTAAGGTGTGTAGCGGATGGAGGGTCAATTGTAGAAATCCCCACTGGTGTGATTGGCAGGAACGGGTGGTGTATAGCGGATGGAAATTTAGGCTGGGTTGGGCTTTGCACCATTTTGCATATATGATTGGTTATACTGTGATAATAGGGCTAAGGGCCCAGTTTTGATTCCGTATGGGCTTTTCCCAAAGTGCTTGTGAATAGGGCTAGAAGCCAGATGGTAAATTGATGGGCTAGGCCCAGTGATGGTGTAGGTAATTGCACACTGAGTCTCTTGACTCACCCTCGTGGATTAACATTTTTGCAGGTGACAGATAGTGCTATGGGCCGGGCCGAAGGGGACTACGAGGTGGACATGCACGGTTTTCTTATTTTCAAGAAGAACTTTATTTATCATTAAATTTTCAGGATTTTATGTTGTAATAAGGCCACTACTAATCCAGTTTAAATATTCGTTTTAAAGTCTTAAATGCTTTACACATTAGTTAAGTAGTATGATGTTTTCTTCAAACGCAAACAAAGTTTTTCTCTCTTTTAGTTTAATTAACGATTTTCAACTGTAAATGGATTTTCTTTCAGTAATTTTCCTAGCCTAATGGGATGTAATAGCAAGTGTTTTCAAAAGTCACATAAGCACTAAAATCAGCGATTTAGAGTCTAACCGAAACGAACAACGAATTCCCATTTGAATCGCTATATTAATAATAATAACTTGATGTTTTTCTGAAGTTTACGATATTTTATAAAACTCCTTTTTAGTGACATGCTAGCTTCGGTCGTGGTGTATGGGCCGGGTTTGGGGTGTTACAATGAACGTCACAGAGAGTAAATTGGGAAAATACTTTTAGACAACTTATATAAGATAGGCAATACCTAAGGAAGAATCCACCTAGACTTCACTTATTACTTTTGATTCATATGATTTATTCACTTAACTTAATCCGTAGAAATCCCTGATTTATGTTAATATCTCTTTCAAGACTAAAAACACCTGACTCTAGGTTGATTAATTGAAATCTCTTTCTAATTAAAACCCCTATTGTCGCATTAACTCGATCTATGGATTCCCTTATTAGATTTGACTCTAATCCGGTAGATTTTCGTCGCCCTATTTCTAGGGTTGCAATCAACTCCGTGTAATTGTATTGATCTTCTCTTAAATAGGGACTTTTGCTCCACTAAATAAGCACATTCGACTTTGAATCAATAACTTGAATTATCAAAACAAGAATAAGAACTCACAATTAAGAATAAGAACAAGTATTTATCTTATAAATCAAATAATAATAAGATTCATCTTAGGTTTCATCCCGTTAGGTATTTAAGGGATTTAGTTCATACTAATAGAGGGAAACATATTAGAATAGGGAAAACAACAAAACATAAGAAAACCCAAAAACTTCTAAAGAACTTGATAGGAGATCCTCAGTCTTGATGGAGATTATTCTCCTAAGATGTTCCCGACGGTTGTCTTGGAGTATTTTCTGCCTTCCACTCGGCGTCTATTAGACGTCCTGTCGACATCCCACTTTTAGGTTGCCCCCTAGGGTGTTTATATAGGCTTTGAGATGCTTTACTTGGCCCACAAGTATCCTATTCCGAATAGAATTCATCCTGGTTTCGACAGGTACACGCCCGTGTGACACGCTCGTGGTGGACGATAGTCCAGGCTGTGGTTGATCCTGCTCGTAACACACGGCCGTGTCCAATGGTCCAAGCTATGTTCTTTTCAACTTCCCAAGCTCTCCTGAGTATAAAACATGAAATTAAGAGATTAAGAGTATCGAATTCGTCAAATTTAATGAAAACTCATCCAAAGTTAAGCTAAGCATGGGGTTAAAATATGTGTAAATTATGGTTTCTCATGACCTGTGAGGAACATTTTGCTATAAAGTGATGCCATTTAGATTGAAAAATGCGGGAGCAACATATCAAAGAGCCATGGTAACTTTGTTTCATGATATGATGCACAAAGAAATCGAGGTTTATGTAGACAATATGATCACAAAGTCCCGAACAGAGAAGGAGCACATACAATTCTTGAGGAAATTGTTTTTGAGATTGAGAAAATTCGAACTGAAGCTCAATCCAGCAAAATGTACTTTCAGGGCTAGGTTGAGAAGACTGCTAGGATTCGTAGTTAGTGAAAAGGGGATTGAAATCGACCCAGATAAAGTAAAGGCTATACAGTAATTGCTTCCACCACGCACTCAAAAAGAAGTTCGAGGTTTCCTAGGAAGACTAAATTACATTGCCCGGTTCATTTCACAACTAACTGAGAAATACGACCCTATATTCCGTCTCCTTAAGAAAGACAACCCAGGCGTTTGGTATAAGGAGTGCCAGAAGACTTTCGATAAGGTCAAACATTACTTGTCCAATGCCCCAGTACTAATGCCACCTAACCCAAATAGGCTGTAGATACTGTACTTGGCAGTACTCGGGAATTCCATGGGATGTGTGCATGGTCAACATGATGAGTCGAGAAGAAAAGAAAGAGCGATATGTTGTCTCAGTAAGAAATTCATTGAATGTAAGACAAGATATTCGCCAATCAAGAAGTTATTTTGCGCCCTGATTTGGACAACCCGAAGATTAAGACAGTACATGTTGTACCACACAACTTGGCTCATCTCAAAGCTGGACCCTCTAAAGTACATGGTGGAGTCGACTGCTCAAAATAAAAGAATGGTCCGATGGCAAATTCTGCTTTCTAAATTTGACATAGTCTATGTGAACTAGAAGGCAGTCAAAGGAAGCGCAATAGCAGATTTCCTAGCCACTAGGAGCTCTAGAGGATTACGAGCCTTTGAACTTTGATTTTCTAAACGAAGATATAATGTATGTTGCAATCACTGAAGAATACTCTCAAGAAGGTCGTCCTTGGAAGCTAAACTTCGACGAAGCCTCAAAAGCTGTGGGTAAGGAATTAGAGCAGTCCTGGTATCCCCAAACAGAGATCATTATCACTTCACTAGCAAATTGGATTTTGATTGCACGAACAATATGGCAGAATACAAAGCATGCATCATGGGTATCTGTGCAGCCATAGAACGTAAGATCAAAATGCTAGAGGTATATGGGGATTCTGCACTAGTAATCTATCAACTCAAGGGAGAATGGGAAACAAGAGATCCCAAGTTAATCAAGTATCGAAAGTTGGTTCTTGAGTTAATTGAAGAGTTTGATGACATCACCTTCTATTACCTCCCACGATATGAAAATCAGATGGCTGATGCCTTAGCTACCTTGGCTTCGATAGTCAAAGCGAACAAACAATAGGATGTAAAGCCTATCTAGATGAGTATTTATGAGACTTCGGCTCATTGTTACAACATCGAATGAGAAGAAGAAGAGGACGACCACCCTTGGTATCACGATATACTACGATTTGTGAAGAATTGTGAATATCCTGACCAAGCAACTTAGAATGATAAAAGGGTGTTGAGAAGACTGGCCAACGACTATGTCTTAGATGAGGAGATCCTATATAAAAGGAGAAAGGGTCAAGTGTTACTAAGATGTGTAGACGCTGTCGAGGCTAAGAAATTCTTAGAAGAAGTCCACGAGGGTGTTTATAGAACACACGCTAATGATTTTATAATGGCCAGGTAAATCATGAGATTCGGGTATTTCTGGTCCACTATAGAAGGAGATTGCATCAATTATGCCAAGAAATGCCACAAGTGTCAAATTTATGGAGATAAAATTCATGTACATCCCTCACCTCTTCATGTTATGACTTCTCCGTGGCCTTTCTCTCTGTGGGGCATGGATGCCATTGGGCCAATTTTACCCAAAGCTTCTAACGGGCATTGATTCATCTTCGTGGTCATCGATTACTTTACAAAGTGGGTAGAAGTTGCTTCATATGCCAATGTCACGAAGTCGGTAGTCAACAAGCTCTCAAAGAAAGAGATAATATGTCAATATAGAATGCCAGAGAGGCCTTTCTCTATGTAGGGCATGGATGGCATTGGGCCAATTTCACCCAAAGCTTCTAACAGGCATCGATTCATCGTCGTGGTCATTGATTACTTTACAAAGTGGGTAGAAGCTGCTTCATATGCCAATGTCACGAAGTCAGCAGTCAGTAAGTTCTTAAAGAAGTAGACCATATGTCGATATGGAATGCCAGAAAGGATCATATCTAACAATGCACTAAATTTGAACAACAACACGATATCAGAAGTCTGCAGTCAATTTAAGATCAAACACCATAACTCACCATCATATCGCTAAAAAATGAATGGTCAGTGGAGGCAGCCAATAAGAACATTAAGAAAATCGTGGGGAAAATGACTCAAACTTATAAAGATTGGCATGAGAAGCTACCATTTTCCCTTTATGCTTATCGAACATCTGTTAGGACCTCAACCAGGGCAACACCTTTCTTTTTGGTTTATGGAATGAAGGCGATTGTACCCATCGAAGTCGAGATTCCTTCTCTCTGAGTTTTGGCAGAAGTGAAGTTGGATGAAGCAGAATGGATCAAATCCCGTATGATTAGCTATACTTGATTGAAGAGAAAAGGTTGAAAGCTATCTGTAATGGTTAGATGTACCAAAAAATGAATGATGCGAGCTTACAAAAAAAAGGTTCGTCCCAGAGAATTTCATGAGGGGGACCTAGTATTGAAAAAGAACTTGCCCATACAAAAGGATTTCAGAGGGAAATGGATGCCAAATTGGGAAGGACTTTATTTAGTAAAGAAGGCATTTTCCGGAGGAGCGCTGATTTTAACTGAGATGGATGGCAAGAACTTGCACAATCCGGTGAATTCAAATTCAGTCAAGAAGTACTTCACCTAAAAAAAAGGAGAGGCCAAGGTGAAAACTAGCAAATGGCGCCTTGAGACCAAAGGGGTTTTGAATTGAAAACCCAAGAAAAGGGCAATTCAAATCTTGATCAAAGATGGGGCATGTGGTAGTCTGGTTATCCCTGAATGAACAAGGAGGAGAGATGCTACGTCTTGAGGCATTAACAAAGTATTTTAGATCTCCGAAACACATATCAAGTTCAAAAGGGTCCTCGAGAAGTTAGTGCAAAGAAACTCATGCTATGATATCCGGGGCATCTATTTTCATCTTATTCACTTTAAGCAAATTTGCTATGTTGATTAATTTATTCATTTTCGAGCCTTGATCCTAATAAAATTCGATCTTGTTCATTACTACAATCTTCTTCAAGCATTTTTACATTGAAATAACGATTAATGGACTAATAATATTCAAGTAAAGGGAGTTCTGCATATTGCTCTGAAAGGTTTTCTAAATAGTACAAGGATTTGGAAACAGGATCACTGTTCAGAACTAACCGAACTTAAGGGTTGGAAACATTTGAGAAACAATAGTCTAAATTATGACTATATCTTCAGATTTTCTATTAAAGATACTGGCTGAACAAGAAGGCATGGTAACATATCGAGCAATGACAACCTAAGCATCAAAAAGGGATCATTCTCAAAAATGACATTCTGCATTCATGCAAATATCATTCATCCACATTTAGTTAGGAGCATTTGATTCATTCCGATCATGACATCCTAATCACTAGGCATAAATAAGCCCATGAAATGGATTCTATAGGTCATGTTCCCCAGAAAACGGTGTAACAGACCAGTGAAACCACAAATCCTATACCCCTGAAGTTGCAGTGGGACGAATTATAATCATCGTGGCGAATCTTATCTCCTTGAAATTGCAGTGGAGCAGATTAAAGCCATAAATATTATCTCCCTGAAGTTACAGTGGAGCAGTCATCGTAGCGGATCTTATTTCCCTGAAGTTGCAGTGAAATAGATTAAAGCTACAAATTACAAATCTTATCTCCCTAAAGTTGCAGTGGAGCAGTTTGAAGTCACTAGTCTTATCTCCCTAAAGTTGCAGTAGAGTAGACTAAAAATCACAAATCTCATCTCCCTGAAGTTGCAGTGGAATAGATTAAAGCTACAAATTACAAATCTTATCTCCCTGAAGTTGCAGTGGAGCAGTTTGAAGTCACTAGTCTTATCTCCTTGAAGTTGCAGTAGAGTAGACTAAAAATCACAAATCTCATCTCCTTGAAGTTACAGTGGAGCGGATTGAAGTTATAGATCTTATCTTCCTAAAGTTGCAGTGGAGTAGATCGAAGATAGCAAAATCTTATCTCTCTGAAGTTGCAGCAGAGCAGATTGAAGCTACTAATCCTATCTCCCTGAAATTGTAGTGGAGCGGATTAAAGCGACAAATCCTATACCTCTGAAGTTGCAATAGGTCGGATTAAGTCTACCATAGCAAGTCTTACCTACCTAAAGTTGCAGCGAAGCAGACTAAAACCACAAATCTCATATACTTAAAGTTGCAGCAGAACAAATTGAAGCTACAAGTCTTATCTCCCTGAAGTTGCGGTGGAATGGATCAAAGCAACAAGATGCAGTAGATTGGAATGAGGCTACTTGAAGAAGAGAATCACCAAAAGAAGTCAAGAAATCGACAAGACCAGACAAAATTGACCCTTTTTAAAGTCTTTGTTTCGTTCCCGTTGCACAACAATGAGCAAAGAGGGACAACTGTAGTGGGCCAATTTAGCTCGGGCCCAAACCAGAAAAATAAAACCAAAATAAAAAATAAAAAATAAAAATAAGTCCAATTAGAGAGTCCAAACTACAAGCCCAAATTTAGAAAACCCTAACCCTCTCTGCTGCCTTGCACGTACACGGAAAAAATGCCTTTCCCCCGCATTCGTCAACGCCTGCAACAAGCAAAACAAAGAAATAGCAGAAGCAATGACCAAAAACAAACAGTAGGAACAATAAAAAACTGTATAATCGGCTATAAAAGCCCGAATCCAATTTGTAATGGTTACAGACACTACATCAAATGCAAAAAAAAAAAAAATTCTGAATATACAGAAAAGAACTTTGAAACGCAAAAAACATCAACTTTTTTATTTTTCTTCTTCGAAATAAATAAATAGGAAAATAAAAATCTTACCCGACGCTTCGTCTTCTACTCCTCTGTAGAACGTTTTTAGCGTTGAATACCAAAAAACCCCTGTGGGTTCCGATAACGATTCAAAAAAGCAACGGGATGGACTTATTTCGTATATACTTTTTTTTTAAAGTCAGCTCTAAAGGTTTTTTTTTTTTTTGAAAAGGGACAAGAGGACTGGAAAAGGGCTGAAAAGGCCCGATTTTTTGTATCTCCGGCTGCCGTCTACAGTGGAGCCACGGTGGGGCTACGGTAAAGCCACGGCGAAAGCCTACCGAAACCCAAGGACGGAGTTAGGGCCAGGGAGAGAGAACAGAGAAAAGAAAACTCTTTTTTTTTTTTTAGGGTTGCGGTTAAAATGACAAATTTTAAGGTTTTTTTCACATTTATACTGCCCTCCTATGACGTCGTTTAGGGCAGGCATCTGAAGCCCTAAAATGCCGTCGTTTCGTCCAAGGATTTGCATTTCGACCCGACCCGCTAGCAAGATTCGCGTGTTTTCATTTTAGGGGATATTTATGCCCCAAGTCCTTTCGCTTTTAAAGCTGGTTTCAATGGGGTTCCATTTTTTTTTAATTTTGCCACTGAATTCAATTGTGTCTTCAATTCAGTCCTCTTGAGAACGATGTCGTTTTGGGAACAGAGAATAATTTCCTAATAGGTCCCCCTTATTTCGTGCGCATTTCACTTTGGCCCTTTTATTATTTATTTTATTTAATCTACCCCTTTTATTTTGTTTAAGTTTCAATTAAGTCTTTATTTATTTAAATTTATTTATTTATTTATTCATTCATTTATTATTTCTTTCGTATTTAAGTTTTTTTTAGTATTTATTATTTTTTAATATTCAAAATTGGTTCATTTCCTTCATTGTGCATTTGTATTTTATTTCATTTTATTTTTATTATCATTATTATTACCATTATTATCATTATTAGTAGTAGTAGTAGTTTATGTTTGAATAATTGACATTAAAATTAATACGTTATTTCATTTATTTATCTACTTATTATCCTTTTTATATGTATAATATATATATGTACATAATGTTTATATTTTTCTTTTTTTGTGCACTTATTATCTGTATTATTTTAACTATTATCGTTCACATCATTTTAAACATTGTGTTTATATCATTTAAAATATTATATTAGTTTTCACCCAAATTCGTAAAAAGGAAAATTTTCAAAAAAATAGGCAATCATCTGTATTTGAAAGATTTGATAAAATCGTGCCCTAACTTACGGGGTTCCGATTTTTCTCCTTGTTCGAGTAATCGAATATCCTTTTAAAAATTAAAACACGTGAGATTCCAATAAAAATAACGGCAAGCTTATTCTCAAAGGTTCAAAATGTCGTGTCCTAGCTTACGGGATGTGAGTCCTAACTTATGAGACGTGACATGTAGTTGCCTCGAGATAAGAAGGTCTTCGATACATTTTTTGACTTTGTAGCAGGCCCAATTTGCCCGGGGCCCAATCAAGTTAAAAACACAAAATAAACCCAAAAAAAAAAACAAATAATAATAGTCCATCAAGAGTCGAATTACAAAAATTAAACCAACCCAAAATCTGAAAGGCCCGACAGGCCCAAAACATTAAAATTTTTCAAAAAAATTAGGGTTTCTAAAACCCTAAAATAGCCTAGCCGCCGACTTTCCGCATGCCTCTACCACCACTGTCTTCAGCCGCCGCTACTCATCACCCATCGCACACTTCTGACGCCTGCAACAGAGAAGCAAAAACACGCAACAAAAGGCAGCAAAAAGAAACAAAGAATAACAGAGGACAAAATAGAAACAAACAAAAAGGGATCTTTGTAAATCGGTTATAAAAACCGAAACGAACACCTTGTATTTTTTTACGAACACTTAGAAATAAAAAACAAGGACAGAAACTTTGAAGGTTGATTTCGTTTTTTCTTTCGTTTTTACTTTTATTACTGCTGTTTTCTATTTATTTTTTTTACTTATTATTTTCAAACTTTTAAAACGAAATAATGAAAAAAAGGTAAAGTTCTTACCTTTCCGATGATCGGACTCTCTTTGGGAAGCCGAAAGAATTGGCCCGATATGTCTCGGATTTTGAAGGCTTTCGAGTGTTGTGACGTTAAAACGATGTTTGGAAGGTTGAATGACTAAAAAGGGCGTTTTTTTTAGACCCCCGCCGCCGCATACGGCGGTGCTAACACCGGAGACCCAAGCGGTGCGCAGTGGTCCGTGACCGAAAGGTGACCGGCATCTGGAAGGCTTGAGAGAATTTTTTAAAGGTTTTCTTTTGTTTTTTTTTTTTTTTTTTTTTTTTTTTGAAAAGGAAGTGACAATGATTTTTTTGGGGAAAAAAGTGGCTTATATAACGATCAGAAACAACATCGTTTTGGGTAAGGGTTCCTAACGCCAAAACGGCGTAGTATGAGGCCCCAACCCGCGCCCATAACCGGACCCGGGGAAGGATCCGCGTGTTTTGTACAATTGGGCTATTTGCCGCTTTAGCCCTTCCGCATTTTTCGTTTTTTTAATTCAGTCTTTTTATTTTTTTAATTTTGCCCCAATATATTTTCGTCTGTTCCAATTTGGCCCTACGCAAAACGCATCGCATAGAGGCCAGGGATATTTGCCCATTTGGTCCTCTTTGTTTTTCTGCGCGTTCAATCGGGCCCTAATTCATTCTATTTTTTAAAAAAAAATTCAATCCCTTAATTTTATTTCTATTCTGATTCGATCTTTGGCCAGTTGGATTTCAATTTTTTTTAATTTAGTATTTATTTATTCATTTTAAATATTATATATATTATTCATTTTAAGTCTCCTTTATTTTATTTTAAATTATTTTATATATTAATTATTTTTAAATTGTTCTATATTAAAATGCATTATATATTACTATTTTTAAACTTGTTTTTATTATTTAAAATTGTTTTATTATCCATTTTAAATTATTTCATATACTTTATCTTAAATTCTCTTTGTTCAATTTAAAATGTTTTATCATTATTTGTTTTAGGTTTTCTTCATGTTATATTTTATACTTTATATATATATATACACACCATCTATTTAAAGTTTTTATACATCATCTTTTAAAAATTGTTTTTTATATTATTGATTTTAATTTTTTTTTACATTATCTATTTTAAACTAATTTATTATCACTTCAAAGTGCATGTTTTATATTTTATTTATTTTATCTTGCTTTTTACCTGTTGCAAATGGTTGTGCATGTTGTTTAATTTATTTGTCCCTGTATATTGATGTCGATATTTAAATAGTGCGAGTTATGTGATTATTATTCTTGTATGTATTATAACTTGCTTATTCATATTTTCATATCATTATTGTTCATTCGTATAGTATTTTATTCATGTATTATTGTTCCATGAGCGTCTATTTTCATATTATGCCATCACATTGTGCATTAAGCCCCAACATGTTTATCCAACTTAGATCGTCATGTTTTACTCCAAACAAAATAAATGCTTGTTGTTAAATATTGTACCCGCTATCGTTTTAAAAGAAAAATCTTCAAAAAAAACAAAGGTAATATTTCGCGTTTCGGGGATTCGAGAAATCGTACCCTAACTTACGGGGTTTCGGTTTTCACGTTAAACCTTAATTGCCAAATACCCTTTTAAATTTCAAAATACATAAAACTTTAATTAAAATTAAAGACAAACTTGCGCTCGAGTGTTCTAGGTATTGTGTCCTAACTTACGGGATGCGATACTCTGTTATCTCGAGACGAGGAAATCTTTAGCAATCGATTTGATTTAATTCAAGCATTGTTTTTTAAAACTAATAAAAAGGATCGTATTTTAAATTCGTTCTCGATTTTCAACTTTCGACATTAAAACATTAATTAATCAATTCGGTACCAATTTTGGGCGTGACGAGGGTGCTAATCCTTCCTTGCATGTAACTGACTCCCGAACCCGTTTTCTCAAATTTCGTAGACCAAAAACACCGTTTTAGTAAACCTAAATGTTTTATTAAAACAAAGGTGATCTGATCACACCTACTAAAGATCGGTGGCAACTCCCATTTTTATTTTCATTTTTTTAAATCAAAGTCGATCCCCATCATCAAAAAATTGGCTTCGACAGCTTGGCGACTCCACTGGGGACGATATGAGAGTCGAGCCAAAAATTGATTAATTTCTGTCTTTTCGTCAAAATTTGAAAATCCGATTTAAAATTACGATTATTTCATTGCATGTTATGCTTTACTTTCATGGTTTTCTTTATAACATGCCTGTTTTATGGTTTAAATCTCTTGGTGTATCTTTGCATATCGCATCACATCGATTGGTCAATTTACCCTTTTAAGTGGGAGTAAGAAACTATTCCTTCATGAGGTCTTCACCTCCGTATAGGATAGTGGATTGCTTCCGGGATACATTCGTACCTGCATCTTCGTGAGATTTTCATCTCCGTATAGCCGTAGGGAAATGTGTCCACCTGAACCGAACTCGGTTCGTATGAGCCTATAATGGGTGAGGATCAAGGAATTTGCTAGTTCAGGTACCCTCTCTTTAGAACCAAACCACATATAGTGAACCCTAGGAGCCCACTTTAGGTAGAACTATGTTGAATCCTAGCTGTCACCTGGATAGGTGTTTTACCATCTGTATATGATACTAACGTGTTTCTTTTGTTTATGACTACATTGCATTTCATCATCATAGAAAGGAGGTGATGATTCATATTCGATTGCTAAATAGAAGAGTTTGTCATAAGAAAATGGATTGCTTAATAAAGTGGGTTATAATACGTTCGTCCAAATATAGTCCAAGTAGACACAACAAGAAAAGATTGATAGTATATGACTTTGCCTCGTTGCCCGAGGATTCAATCCAACAAGGATTATTCGAGAGTCAATACGTCTCAGTTTTCTTAAAAAAGCTTATGAGCATCACGGAGGATAAGTGAGTGAAGAGTCACGGTCTGGATCAAGCAATAAGAAGATAGAAGAGGCATCTATTGAGAAAGTTCACGGGATATGACCATAACATCAGGATACGAAGAAAAGGATTGGTGTCTTCATTTGGACTATGAGGACAAAGCCGCATATGTAATCCGTTCTATGTAAAGAAATTTATTTTCTAGAAAAGTTCTTCTAATGGAATTGAATTCAGAATCAACGCCTCTCTTTCTTTTTGCATTCACTCCATGCATTGGCATTGCATTTCATGCATTTGTATTACATCACATCATATGCATTAAAATTTGTAGAAAGACCCTAATTAGGTAAAATTATTTCAGCTAACTGAGGAATCGACAAAAGTCTACTGAATTGAGTATCGTTATGGTACTCGTGCAAGAACAAAAGCCATGGACCGAAGGTTGGAAAGAATAGAGCAAATACAAATACAGATGTAGGAGCAATTGAAAAAAAATTCAACAAGAAATGCTGGAACAAATGCTAGAATTCCAAAAGAATATGATGGGCCAGTTAACCTAGTTACTAACCGGAGGACTTGAAAAAAGGAATGGCCCAGTGGTCAACAGTGTGGATGGTAATGAATACATCATTTATTCCCCAAGTTTTTCCCCAATAAGTGCCCCGTCTCAACCAAACACACATTCGCACGGGGTACCTTTCATTATCGGATCCTAGTGTCAGGCTGATACTTCGTCCCTGTTGAACTTCCCGATGGGTTCAGGTTTTAATCTGGAGGATGATCGAGCCAAACCGGTTGTTATTGGCTCAACAGAAACAAAGAAAAGGGGAGAGTGGATTTCAAAGGCCCCGAGAAAGAAGGAAAAGGAAGTGAATAATACAAGTAGGTATAACAAGGGCCAATCGAAGCCGTTTATAGTAAGCCAGCCAAAGACGGAAAATACCAGCTATCGGGTCCCCCCCAAAGCAAAAACCCAATCCAAAATCGAATTCAAAAAAAACTCAGTTCACACCTATTCCAATGGCGTATAGGGAGTTATACCAGAGCTTATTTGATGTGCATGCTGTAGCTCCTCATTACTTGAAACCAATGCAACCCCCGTACCCCAAATGGTATGATTCGAATGCCCAATGCGAGTATCACGCGGGAATAACGGGTCACTCAATCGATAACTGCATTACATTTAAAAAGTTGATCGATAGATTCACCAAAATAGGAGTTGTGAAGTTCAATGATTTTTTAGAGCCTGATCATTCTGACGAAGCAGTAAAATGTGATAATTGAAAATTGGGGCGGGAGAGTTGTGTTTTCTTGAAGAAGTCATCAGAAGCCTAGAAATCGAGAAATCAAAACACCAATGGCGTATCCGAAGAGGGAATCGAGGAATAAAAGTTTTCCAAACATCTGCCTTTATGAACTTGAGAGTCTTTTGAACAATGGGACTGTGAAAGAGACATGTGTCGAAACCATTTTTTTCGAGTTTGAAAAATGGGGATCGACTTTAAAATATGGATGGAGTCGCCACCGATCCTTTATCCAAGGTGTGATCGGATCACCTTAAGATGGATTATTTTAATAAAACATTTGGATTTATTAAAAAAATAATTTTTTGTCTACGAAATATAAGAAAAACGGGTTCAGGAGTCGATTACGTACGAGGAAGGATTAGCACCCTCGTACACCCAAAACTGGTACCAATTTGATTAACTAATGTCCTTATGTTGAAAACTTGAAAATGTTTAATGTGTGATTCTTTTTAAAGAATGTTAATTAGTTTTGAATTGAATCTCAAGATTCACTCGATCCAAAGGAATAAAAACATCACATCCAGCACGTTAAGATATGACACGTTTATACCCCGACATCGAGATCATTTTTTATTTTCAAAATATGCGATTAAAACGATATTTGGTTATTTGGTCAAACAGAAAAACGCAACCCAGCACGATAGGGCACGATTTCTCAAATTTTCAAATACACAAATATTGCTTTATTTTGAAGAATTTTCAAATACACAATTTTAAAATTGGCTCAAAATGCATTTTATTAGCCTATTTGGAACGACAATGGAACTACTTATATCAATCAAGATGTTAAAGTTTGAATCATAATGCGATAATGTAAATAAACAAGGTTACAAACATTGAATAATATACATGGATAAAATATTATACTAATGAATGATCGTAATATGAAATTTGAAGGGAATGAATTTGGGTACATAGAATGGCAAGACAATTAATACAAATAGCATATGGCAAGTTTTAAAACAAGATAAGCCGATGATATATACATAAAATAATATGTGTCAGTCTAAATGATATACACATAATAAAAAACTTGATATAAAATAATGTATATAATATATATAAAATAATGGTATATAAAAAATGTTTAGAATAAATAAACATATAATTTAAAGTAAGGTTCTTTAAAAGAACAGTTATATATTTATATATAGATTTTAAAATAATATATATACATATATGGATTTAAAAGAAAATACATAAAATAATATGAAACTAATAATATATACATAAAATGAGATAATTTTAATATAAATTATGTATGCATATATATAAAAGAATTGTATGCAAGAGTATTTAAGTTAAAAGTTATGCAAATTATTAAAACAAAGAAATAGGAAATTTTGAAATTAAATACTTATATGAAAAATAAATAAAATATATATACAAATGGAAGTAAAAAAAAAAAAACTTAAAACATTGTAAAATCAATAAAATGATTCAAAATAATCTATTAAAACAGCTTTTAAAAATATATAATGAATAAATTTTAAAAAAAAAGAAAAAGTTGCAAAGATTATAAACAAAAGTTAAGAAAGTACTTAATCGAAATAAAAAATAAAATCAAAGGGATACTTTATAAATAAATAAAATCATTTAAACATGCGCAAGGATTAAATTGAAATGCGCTAAAATGGTCAGGGGCTAAACCAGAAAATATTTCAATTAGCCAAAGCGCGGCTTTCAAAATGGACTAAAATGAATGTACGCGTGAATTTTAGAGATTAATTAAAAGAACGAAATAAATAAAAAGGGACTCGGTCAGATGTCAACACAAAACGGGGGGACCGAATGCGCAATTAAACTACTTTATATAAAACACGCGGATCCTCTGAGTTTTCAGGTCAGATCGGGTCGATTATTAAGGCCTATACGGCGTCGTTTCGTACGGTTTAAAAAAAAGGTTAATAAAACCTTAAAAACTAAACAAAATATTAAACTCTCCTATTCCAAAATCAAACCCTAACCCCTTTGCTTTTGTTCTCAGCCGCCTCTAGAACCCCTCCGTTCAAGCACTGAAACGCCACTGTAAACGGCGAGTAGTGGTACACGAAGGTCCCATTGGCTCTTAAGCGCCGACTTTGAGGCTTTACCCTCCGATCAACATCCATATCTAACTCCGATTGTGATGGAGAAGACGAGGACAAAAACCTACGACGGTAATCCTTCATTTTTCTTTTTATTTATTACTCTATGCTAATAAAACAGGAAAAAGAAAAACAGAAAATGGCCTAGATCTAAGAACAGGAAAATCAATCACCTTTTCAAAAATGTTTTTCAGTTGTATTTCTGTATATCTGTCTGCGTAAAAATGTGAAGAAGACTTTTACAAATGCTTGTTTCAGTTTTTATAACAAATTTTAAAAATAAAAATAAGAAAAATACAATCGTTTCTTTTGGTTTGCTGTGCTGTCTTTTGTCATTGTTTTCGCAGGTACAACGCCGCGTACGGAGGAGTGGACGTGGCACGTACGAAGGCTGTGTACTGGAGGCTACTGGAGCGGCGCAAGGCTAGTTCCAAAAACCTCTAGGGTTTCTGGAAGGATTAGTATTTTTGGGCCAATCGAGCCTTGGGATTTTGGGTCTAAATTTGGATAATGGTTAGTCGGGCCTATGTGATTGTTTTGTAAATTGGGCTGCTGTAATGGACTGATGGACTGTTAATAATTTTTTGTTTTATTGGTTTTTTTTATTTGGTCTTTGGTTAAATAGGTCAATCGGGCCAAGCCAAAATTGGCCTATTACAACATGTATTTTTAAAGCTAATCTAGAGTAATATTCAAAGCACGCTTATTGCTTTTAGCCTAGAAGCAATAAGAGTCATTTTGTGAAATAGCTTGTGTTCAGAATCTTTATTTCAATAAAATGAATTTATTTTAAGTGGATATTCTTTTATTCTATAGATTCTTCTGTCCTTTAGACCTTCTTTCAAATATTCTTTCATTCTTCAATCATGATCATATCATATAAATAACCATCCTTAGAATCATTTATTCTTTGAAATTTGCCTTCGCACCTAGGTACCAAGATATCAATGACATGAGCGATGCTGTTACTGACTCCATTTTTAGTGAGATATGTGTCAGAGGGATCTAAGGACTCTGAAGATGACAGAGATTGCAACTTATTTGTTAAGAATGGTAGATCCTACCTTACAAAGTGTCAGCGGACACTATGAGCTAACGAAGGAGATGAAGAATGGAAGCTTAGCTCACTGCAGGAATAAGGCAAGGCGTCATTGAGTTATTTCCAAGAATTCAAAGATGTTTTCGCATGATTATATTAAGACACGCTTGGGAAAATCTTAAAAGAGGTCCATAAGGGTGTTTAATGAACACATGCTAATGGTTCTACAATAGTTAGGCTAATCATGAGGTTTAGGTACTGCTGGTCCATTAGAAAAGGGAGGTTGCATCAGTTATGCCGTGAATGCCAGATGGATAAATACAGGACTTATGCGCCTCCTCTATTTCTTCACAGATTCCCTATATGTGGGGCATGGAGGTTATCAAGCCAATCTCCTTAAAAGCTTTTAGCCAACATCGATTCATATTCGTGGTCGTTGGTTACTTCACCAAAAGGGTGAAAGTCGCTTCTTATGCCAATCTTATAATGTCAACAGTCATTATACCCCACTCTAAAAAAAAAAACCAAAAACCAGGTGCCAATAAAGAATGCCAAAAAGGATCATGCATAACCGCATAATGTCAAAAGTTTATAATCTGTTCAAAAATCAGACACTATATCAGTGCAGTAAAGGCAGCCAAAAAAGAAAAAAGAAAAAAATAGAAAGAAAAATAAAAACAACAAAACAAGATTCATTGGAAAAATGATCGAGATTTGTAAAGATTGGCATATAAAAGTTACGTTTACCCTTTATGCTTATTAAACGTCGGCCAGGACCTTCATCGGGGCAGCACCTTTCTCATTGGTTCATGGAATGGAAGTGATTTTGCCCATTGAAGTCGAGATTCCTTTTCTTCGAGTTTCGTCAGAGCTGAAATTGGATGAGGCAGAATGGATCCAATCACAATATGATCAGTGGAATATGAGAGGTTGAAAGCTATTCATCGTGGTTCAATGCACCAGAAATAAATGACGCGAGCTTATAACAAAAGGTTCGCCCCAGAGAATTTCATGAAGGAACATTGAAGAATATCTTTCCATGAAAAAGATACTTCGGAGGAAAATAGATGCCAAGTAGGACCTTATGTAGTAAAGAAGGCTTCCTCCAGAGAAGCATTGATATTGATCGAGATGAATGGCAAAGATCTACCCAATTTGGTGAATCCAGAAGTTTTTGCCTAAAAGGGGAGTGGCTAAGGTTTAAATAAAACCTGCAAAGGGCGTCAAAAAAATAAATAATAAATAATAAAAAAGAATCAATCATGAAAAAAGAAGAAATAGAAAGGAGAAGCCAAGACGAGAACCCGCAAAGGGTGCCTTGAGACCAAAGGGCATTTGAGTTGAAAACCCGAAAAGGGCAGCTCAAATTTTGATAAAAAATGGGGCATATAGTAGTCTCGCTTTCTCCGAATTAACAAGAAGGAGAGATGTTACGTCTTGGGGCATCAACAGAGTACTCTAGATCCCTTAAACACATATTGAGCACAAAATGGTCCTCAAGAGGTTCGTACAGAGAAGTTCAGGCTGTGATATCTGGGGCACCTATTTTTCATCTTACCCATATTGAGTTTGCTATCTTTGATTACTTTATTCTTTTCAAGATACGCTCCCAATAAATTCCATTTGTTATCTTGATTAATTCATTCTCATTTTGTGTTTTTCTCAAAATTTGATATCTTGATTAATTTATTCATTTCGAGCTTTACTCTCAATTAATTTCCTTTTGGTCCATTGTTATGATCTTTTTCAAGCATTTTGCATTGAAATAACGATTAGTGGACTAATAATACTTTCATAAAAGGAGTTTCGCATATTAATTTGGAAGCTTTTAAATAATACAAGAACCTGAAACAGGATTGTTGTTCAGAACTCACCAGAACTAAGGTTTGGAAAGGAGTTTAATTTGAGACTACCTGTTAAGATTTTTTGTCAAAACTATCAGTTGAATAAAAAGGCAAGATATTGCATCGGTGATACAACTTCGACAAATAATGAGTAACCCGAGCATTAAAATGGGTTATTCTCAAAGAAATTCGACATTCATATACATCCGGTCATGACACCCAGGGAATAGAAGGTGTAGCAGACCAAATTGATTACCCCTGAGTCGCAATGGGATGGATTAAAGATGATACAAATTCTATACCCTTGAGTAGCAGTGGGATAGATTGAAGATGACTTAGATCCTATCCCCCTTGAATTGCAGTGAGAGGGCCTGAAGATGGTATAAGCCTTAAAGTCCCAGAGGTACCATGGAATGGACCTTGAGGTTACATTGGGGCAAACCAGTTGAGCAAAATACAATTGTTTTTTCGGGTTTTTGGTCAAAATACCACCCAAGTAAGAAGACAGCATAATACGTTAGTTATAAAGATGAACAACCAGCAGTGACGCCTTAAATATTAAAAAGGATCATTCTCATAAAATTTTGCATTCATCATTCATAACACACTCAGTTAGGAGCATTTGATTCATTCTGATCATAACATCCTAATCATTTGGCATAAACATAAGCATATGAAATCGAGTCTACAGGACAGTCCCCCAGAGGACGGTGTAGCAACATCAGTGAAATCACATATCTTATCTCCCTAAGCAGTAGTGGGGCAGATCGAAGACGGTGAATCTTATCTTTCCAAGATAGCAGGGGAGCAGATTTTAGCCACTAGCCTTATCTTCCTGAAGTAGCAAGGAAGCAGGCTGAAGATTGTAGTCTTATCTTCTTGATGTAGCAAATGAGCAGACTAAAAATTGTAGATCTTGTCTCCTCAAGATAGTAGTGGGGCAGATCGAAGACGGCGAATCTTATCTTTCCGAGGTAGCAGGGGAGCAGATTTTAGCCACTAGCCTTATCTTCCTGAGGTAGCAGGGGAGCAGGCTGAAGATTATAGTCTTATCTTCTTGATGTAGCAAAGGAGCAGACTAAAAATTGTAGATCTTGTCTCCTCAAGATAGCAGTGGGGTAGATCGAAGACGGCGAATCTTATCTCCATGAAATAGCAATGGAGCAGACTTAAGCCACCAGCCTTGTCTCCCTGAAGCGGCAGTGGAGCAGACTGAAGATAGCAAATCTTATACTTCTGAAGTTGCAATGGGACAAAGCAAAGTTACTTGAAGAAGAAGAAAAGAAGCACCGATACTCAGCAAGACTGAGCAAAATTGGTCCTTTTCAAGTTTTTGCTCCATTCTCGTTACACGACAACGAGCAAAGAGGGGCAGTTGTAGCAGGCCCAATTTGCCCGGGGCCCAACCAAGTTAAAAACACAAAATAAACCCCCCAAAAAAAACAAATAATAATAGTCCATCAAGAGTCGAATTACAAAAATTAAACCAACCCAAAATCTAAAAGGCCCGACAGGCCCAAAACATTAAAATTTTTTAAAAAAATTTAGGGTTTCTAAAACCCTAAAATAGCCTAGCCGCCGACCTTCCGCATGCCTCTGCCACCACTGTCTTCAGCCGCCGCTACTCATCACCCCTCGCACAGTTCTGACACCTGCAACAGAGAAGCAAAAACACGCAACAGAAGGCAACAAAAAGAAACAAAGAAGAAAAAAAAGAATAACAGAGGACAAAATAGAAATAAACAAAAAGGGATCTTTGTAAATCGATTATAAAAACCGAAACAAACGCCTTGTATTTTTTTACGAACACTTAGAAATCAAAAACAAGAATAGAAACTTTGAAGGTTGATTTCGTTTTTTCTTTCGTTTTTACTTTTATTACTGCTATTTTCTATTTATTTTTTTACTTATTATTTTCAAACTTTTAAAACAAAATAATGAAAAAAAGGTAAAGTTCTTACCTTTCCTATGATCGGAGTCTCTTTGGGAAGCCGAAAGGATTGGCCCGATCTGTCTCAGATTTTGAAGGTTTTCGAGTGTTATGACGTTAAAATGATGTTTGGAAGGCTGAATGACTAAAAAGGGCATTTTTTTAGACCCCCACCGCCGCATACGGCGGTGCCGGCGACGGAGACCCACGGCGGTGCGCGATGGTCCGTGACCGGACAGTGACCGACATCTGAGGGGGCTTGAGAGAATTTTTTAAAGGTTTTCTTTTTTTTCTTTTTCTTTTTTTTTTTTGAAAAGGAAGTGAAAATGATTTTTTTGGGGGAAAATATGGCTTATATAACGATCAGAAACAACGTCGTTTTGGGTAAGGGTTCCTAACGCCAAAACGGCGTCGTATGAGGCCCCAACCCGCGCGTGTGACCTGACCCGGGGAAGGATCCACGTGTTTTGTACAATTAGGCTATTTCTCGCTTTAGCCCTTCCGCATTTTTCGTTTTTTAATTCAGTCTTTTTATTTTTTAATTTGGCCCTACGCAAAACGCAGCGCATAGAGGCCAGGGATATTTGCCCATTCGGTCCTCTTTGTTTTTCTGCGCGTTCAATCAGGCCCTAATTCGTTCTATTTTTTTTAAATTCAATCCCTTAATTTTATTTCTATTCTGATTCAGTCCTTGGTCAGTTGGATTTCAATTTTTTTTTAATTTAGTATTTATTTATTCATTTTAAATATTATTATATTATTCATTTTAAGTCTCCTTTATTTTATTTTAAATTATTTTATATATTAAGTATTTTTAAATTATTCTATATTAAAATGCATTATATATTACTATTTTTAAACTTGTTTTTATTATTTAAAATTGTTTTATTATCTATTTTAAATTATTTCATATACTTTATCTTAAATTCTCTTTATTCAGTTTAAAATGTTTTATCATCATTTGTTTTAAGTTTTCTTCATGTTATATTTTATACTTTATATATATATATATATACACTATCTGTTTAAAGTTTTTATACATCATCTTTTAAAAATTGTTTTGTATACTATTGATTTTAATTTTTTTTTACATTATCTATTTTAAACTAATTTATTATCACTTCAAAGTGCATGTTTTACATTTTATTTATTTTAACTTGCTTTTTACTTGTTGCAAATGGTTGTGCATGTTGTTTAATTTATTTGTCCCTGTTTATTGATGTCGATATTTAAATAGTGCGAGTTATGTGATTATTATTCTTGTATGTATTATAACTTGCTTATTCGTATTTTCATATCATTGTTGTTCATTCGTATAATATTTTATTCATGTATTATTGTTCCATGATCGTCTATTTTCATATTATGCCATCACATTGTGCATTAAGCCCCAACACGTTTATCCAACTTAGATCGTCGTATTTTACTCCAAACAAAATAAATGCCCATTGTTAAATATTGTACCCGCTATCATTTTAAAAGAAAAATCTTCAAAAAAAAAAACAAAGGTAATATTTCGCATTTCAAGGATTCGAGAAACCGTACCTTAACTTACGAGGTTTCGGTTTTCTCGTTAAACCTAAATTGCCAAATACCCTTTTAAATTTCAAAATACATAAAACTTTAATTAAAATTAAAGACAAACTTGCGCTCGAGTGTTCTAGGTATTGCGTCCTAACTTATGGGATGTGATACTCCGATATCTCGAGACGAGGAAATCTTTAGCAATCGATTTGATTTAATTCAAGCATTATTTTTTAAAACTAATAAAAAGGATCGTATTTTAAATTCGTTCTCGGTTTTCAACTTTCGACATTAAAACATTAATTAATCAATTCGGTACCAATTTTGGGTGTAACGAGGGTGCTAATCCTTCCTCGCACGTAACTGACTCATGAACCCGTTTTCTCGAATTTCGTAGACCAAAAATATCGTTTTAGTAAACCTAAACGTTTTATTAAAACAAAGGTGATCCGATCACACCTAATAAAGATCGGTGGCGACTCCCATTTTTATTTTCATTTTTTAAAATCAAAGTCGATCCCCGTTATCAAAAAATTGGTTTCGATAGACTTATTCAAGCAAATTTTTAAGTAAAAATAAAATAATACAAAGAAAGATCGTAGTTTAAATTCTTTCCGAGTTCTCAACTCTCAACATAAAGACATCAATTAATCAATTAGGTACCAATTTTGGGTGTAACGAATGTGCTAACTCTTCCTCTTGCGTAACCGATTCCTGAACCCATTTTCTGGATTTTCGTAGACCGAAAAATATTGTTTTAATAAATTAAACCTTTTATTAAAACAATTAAATCACGAGGTGATCCGATTACACCTCATAAAAAAGATCGGTGGCGACTCCCAATTTTCGTTTTTTTAAATAAAAATCGACCCTTCAAAAAATGGTTTCCACAAGTCAAATGAACAGCGCCCATAAATACGGCCATTAAGCCTCAACTTGCTCAACTACCATTTTCAACTTTAAACACAAATTCTTTCTTATCGAATAATAAGTATTTACGATATGTGAGTCTTCGTTCTAGTATATATTATTTATTACTTTTATCTAACTCCTTTTGGTTTGATATGAATTTTTTCGATTTTTCGTTTATTATACTTCTATATTAATTTGATTCCATATTGTAATTCGTTTGACATATATCCATACTTTAGGGGGTAGGGAGGGATAGGCAGGGGAGCCCCTCTAAGATGAAAAATCATTAATTTTAGTCCCCAAATATATAATAAATTTATAGTTTGGACACAGAAAAAATACTAGAATTTCTGTTTAATCATTTTGAAAATCATAAAATTACATTTTAACTCTTATAAAATTATATAATTTAGTCTTCACTCCCTAAAAATCTTTTTGACTTCCCCTCTGCTATACTTACATGGTACATGTGAATGAACTTTATTTGTAATGGTGAAACTCTTCAAAACATATTCTCAATGATTATCTAGTTAAAATCAACGAACAAAAAATTAATTTAAAAATCGAATTAAAAATCATATTATAAATTTTTTAAATTAATATAAGTTTTTTTATCATTTAAACAAAAATTAAAACCTTTATTCAGAGTGAAATTAGAGAGGCTGACAGGGCCTGGTCCTCCTAAAATAGAAAATTTTCTATTTAGATCTTTTAGATTTTTTTAAATTTTAAATTAATAAAAGTTAAACTACATTTTAACCCCCTAAAATGATAAAAATTTAATTAAATAAACTATTAAAATGATGAAATTATATTTTTACTACCGTAAAATTTATAATTTAATTTTTATCCCTAAAAATGGTTTCTCATTACTCCCACGCGATAGTTAAAATCAAACCCAACAAAACCTCTCAACTTGTCTACCAAATTGACTGTGTTCGAATAAAAAACCTACGGTTTTAAGTTAATTAAAGCTTATAAAGACAATATTAATGTTTTTGCAACTTGTCGGATTAAACTGTTTTGGAATCACTTTAATTAATATTAATGAAAAAGAAAATTATTTTCGTTTTTTTCTATTATTGAAAGCATGCAATTAATTAATTAGTTAATTATTTATATTTTATTAGATCTAAATTATTTCTTGATTATTTATATTGGAATAAATTTTCTAATGGTATGTAGTACAAAATCTATCATGTCATTATCATTTTTTTATTTTACATATAAATAAAATATTAATATTTTAATTATATTTTAATTGGGCAATGCTAAAAAAACGAAAATTAGCTTAAGTCAAAAAGAAATCAGAGGAATAAGACAAACATTAGAGTTGACTAAATAAAGATTGTACTTACGTACGATATCAAACACTTAGTGAATAAAAAATTTAATTACTATATTTTTATGAAAAGTTAATTTTTTTCTTCATATTGGATAATTTTATATTGTAATACATAAAAAATCAAAAATACGTTGTGAGTTCATTTTAGAAATGATTGTGGTACCTAGTAGTAAAAGTATCATGGATGTTCTTGTACTAGGAGTCGGATTATATTTTGTTCCTTCTATTCAAAAAAATTGATAAAAATAACTCTTGTACGTTAGATGAAAGAGCAAATTGATTCTTCTATTAAAATTTTCATCCATTTCTAGTATTAAAAATTGGTTCATATATATCAACATAAAGTACATGTGACGCTGTTTAGTTACTACATTAGTCACACTAGTTTTTAACGGTACAAATGGATGAAAATTTTTAACAAAAAGGATTGATTTGCTTTTTGGTTTAATGTACAGGAATGAATTTACCCATTTTTTGAGTAGTGGGAGAAAAATATAATTTAACTCTTAATACAGGGTCTGTATGGTATTTTTTCTATCCCTATTCTTTATTTTGACATTCAATTCTCTTACTACTATTGATATTTTTTTTACTCCAAATCACTAACACTGTTAAAAAATAGTTTGTCGACTTATATGAACTTTTTAAAAAAAAACGACCCAAAATTTCTTATTTCATTTAAATTTCAAAATTATGATTATTAAAATAATTATTTTTAACTATTTAAAAAAAATTAGCTCAACCTCATGATTTGATTTTTACAAAAAAATTAACAAGAAGAAGAAGAAGTAAATCTCCATTTGTTGAATATAGTATGGGGAGTAATACTACAATTTTACCCAAATTATAATGTAATATAGTGTATATTCTTTTCATTTTTCATATGAGAAAGAAATTAATAATAATAATAACAATGCTAAAGCTACATATTACAGGCCTTTAAATTTATAAATGTCAACGGCTTCACAAAAATGGCATCACCTTCACCACTTTGCATGCATTTATAAGCTGAACCAATCTCAAATATTACACAAAATTTAAATAATAAAAAAAAGTGTAAGAGAATTTGAGGAAAACGATGAAGCTGGTTTGGTCGCCAGAAACAGCTTCAAAAGCTTACCTAGAAACTGTTAAATCAGTAAGTTAAATTTCATGTCTTTTTAATTATATGTTTTTCTCTTCTTCTTTTTTTAATTTTCTGTTCTAATATATAGATTGCTTTGCAGTGTCGTATTTTCAACGACTCCGGAGTTGCTGAGTTCTTATCGGCAATGGCGGCGGGTTGGAACACGAAGCTAATCGTCGAATCATGGTCATACGGTGGTCCTGTAGCTACAAGCATCGGCCTCGCCGTAGCAGCCCGTCACACGAGCGGTAGGCACGTGTGCATAGTCCAAGACGAACGATCGAAATCGAGCTACGTTGAGGCCATGGCGGTGGCCGGGGTGCCGTCAACAGTGATCGTCGGCGACGGGGAGGAAGCTATGGAAGGGTTATCGGGCATTGACTTCCTCGTCGTTGACTCGAAACGGAAGGATTTCGCTAGGGTTTTGAGGTATGCTAAATTGAGTCATAAGGGTGCGATTTTGGCATGCAAGAATGCATGTAGAAGGGCCATTTCAGGGTTCAGGTGGAATAGGGTGCTTGGTAAAGAAACACGTGTCGTGAGATCAGTGGTTTTACCTGTGGGGCAGGGACTGGACATTGCTCATATAGGGGCTGATAGTGGTGTTGTGGGGTACAAGAACAGTTCTAGCCGTTGGATTAAACATATCGATCAACGATCAGGAGAGGAGCATTTTTTTCGAGGCTAATTTCTGTTTTTCGATATTTTTGGTCCTTTTTGTAAATATCAATAATTAAAAGAAAATGTTAATTTAGCGATTAAAACTTATAAGTATATTTATATTTTGTATTTAATCAATAAATTAACATTTTTTATCATTATTAGAAGATTAAATGGGCACTAGTATAATTTAAGAGATTAACTCATTTAGCAAAGATTAACAAATATTTGTTAATGAATATGTGTTTGAGTGTTAATTAATAGAATTTATAAATGTGTAAGGTTAAATTTGTTGAATTATTTAGGATCAAAATGATAAAATTACAAGTGTTGTTATTGATGCGTCGTTGAATGCACCAAAATATATCCTACTCCCTGCAAATTAATGAAAATAACAGTAAATGGCAAGTAGGGTCGAATCCATAGGGATCGGATTATACAAATACCTGTTTCTCGAGATCTTGGGCAGAATCGTGCCCAAGAAAACCTGCGTTCCTGAAAAATAAATAAAAACAGAATTAATAATTTTCGATCTGGAAAAATAATAATAAAAATAGAGTTTAAGACGAATTGAAATTTCGAGAATTAAAATGAGGAAAATAAAAAGAAAGGGATTAGAGAAAAGTTTCTTATGTGGAGGAATTCCAGCCTCCGGTTGTCTCGTTCCTCCTTGGGCTCCGTCTTCTGGCTTTTGGATGACCCTCTCTGCCTGCCAAGTAAGCCGAGTTATAGTGGAAGAGGGCGCCTCGACCACCAACTCCAAGAGTTTTACTTTACGAATTTTAGGGAGCCTGACTCTAGCCTTCTATTGCTCTTGTGGAGTCTTTTGCGCTAGATCAACGTTTCTCAATGGCGAATCCCACGCCATTTTGTCTCTTGGGCTCGCTAACCTCTGACGCAGTAAGCTCACGAACCGACGGTGCAATCCTCCCAAAACACACAAAGCGGCCGCCTTTGCATAAGTTGAAAGGGTTACTTTTAAAGGGACACGGACTGAAGCGTCACTCCAGTGAATGCGAGAAACGATGAATACTTGGGTGAGAAAGTTGAGTGCGGGTTCTAAGCCTCAAGAACCTTTTTCTGGGGAATTCGACAACCTTCGGCTAGATGGAATTTTAGTGGCTCATATTTGTAATGGAAAAGAAAATAAATATAAAAGTATGAAAGAAAGGAATTTTTATTGAAAGAAAAATGAATGACAAAAGACTTATGGGAGAGGAGTATACAGAAAAAGATGAACCACCCAAATGAGCTACTCCATCCCCTATTTATAGTGCTCAGAATAGATAGCCTAATTCTATTCAAACTCTCAAAGATAATTACAATTTAATTAAAGATAAATAGAGATAAATAAAGAAATCAAATAATCCTAGATAATTATCCTAATATTAATTATCCTAATATAATTAAAATAGAATTTGATAAAGCAAAGTCTCTTCTTTTTGCATTTCAATCCCTCTGCCCTCCATGTTTGCACTTTTGGCACCATCTTTTTCCTTTGTTGCACATTGGTCCATTTTCATCTTTAATTTCACGATTTTGGCCCTCAATTTTGTGTTGGTCTCCAATTTAGTCCCTACGAGATAGAAGTCCATAAATAGCCCAAATTAGTAGAGTCTCATTCGAAATTAATATACACTTAACACATAAAAACATGTCGTTTTAAAGTGTTATCAGTTATACTAATTAAAAAAGATCATGGTATCATTTTTATTAACAATTTAACGGAGAGTGGCCAAAACAGAATTGATAAAAAACCGTTAATAATAAAATTGAAAGATTTTGTAGTTTAGTGGCTAAAGTAGAAATAGTTTAATAGTTGAGTGATTAATAATGTAATTTATTTTTATTTTATTTTTTTTTGAATAAAAAGGGAATAAAAAGTCATCATTGAACTAAAAAAAATGAAGTTAGAAACAGATAAAAATATAAATTATTAAAAAGGTTAAAATAAAAAAAAATGTATAAAAAATCTCAAATAAAATTATTAATTTTCGAATAGATCAGAAAACAAAATTATGGTATGAAATAAAAAAAAAAATCAAAACCTTATTTATTCAAAGGAAGTTCAGTTGATTGAATTAATCTTTGATTATTTAATCATAATTAAAATTAAAATTGGAAACAATGAATGGAAATTCGGATATTGAGTTAAATTATCAGTTTCCATTTTTCTTTATTAAGCTCATATATGGGCTTTTTTACACTAATAATATAAAAAATAAATAATTATCCAAATGGAATAGGTAAAAAAATTAAATACAAAAACAGCACCACCCCACTTTTACCCCAATCAATTCACAATCTTTAGTTTTTTTTTTTTTTACAAAGGAATTTTTTTTGTGTCACTACTGTGTCACGTAACATTGGTATGTATTTTTAAAAAATATTCATATTTTTTGGGTATACCAAGGTAAAAAAATATCTTTTAATGGTGTTGTCGTCATGTCAGGTAGCATTGACGAAATTTTTTAATATTTTATTTTACTGTTGGTAAAAAAATTGAATAAGAAAAAAATTGAGAAATCAGAAGGAAAAAAGTCTGAAAAGAAAAAAAAAAAAGCAAGGACCTGTGACTGTCCGATCACGTCTGCATTGGGCCGTCAGACTGGTGTTGCATAGCTGTCGAAATTCTTTGTATTTTTCTCTTCTTGTTAATTTCGTGGACATTGTCAAAATTCTATGGAACGTCCAGAACATCTTGTTTGCACCCAAATTGTCACAGAATGCGATCTCCATTTTACCACTCAACTATTGAAATATTCAACATGGATCCGTTAATACACCACACGAGTAAGCGAACGTGAACCGACGAAAGAATGACAGCCGTAATATCTGGCTCCATATATGGTATCCACACAAATTGCACAATTAATAATATGGTTATAGTGATATGAGTAAAATAAAATAAATAAATAAAGTAATTACATGACATTAATATAATTTTGTTTTAGGAAAAAAATTACCCTATTCCCGACGTGTGCCTCAATCATTTGTCAGTAGACAACAAGGGTTTTCAACTACCCGATACCCAGACAAGTATACCATCTAAAAATAAAGCAAACTTGTTAGAACATATTTTCATATAAAAGAATTTATTGATCCAAGTTTTAATATTTTTTTACCTATTTATAAGTGGGAACACGTGTTTGGTGACCCACTGATATTAGAAATGGCATCCTGTATAGCGCCTAGAAATGCAACAGTATCAGACACTCGCCTATATCTTGTATTCCGTATCTTGTTACCCATCAAAGCTCACGATACAATGTTGCTAATACTGTTGAGGCCCAACTGTACGAACGGGCAACTTCCAAATCAAATAATAGTGTGAAGTACATCAAGTGGACTTTATTATTTTTTGCATCCGACATAAGTACCCCCTATCATTTGCAATATATATGCCTAAACAACGCACATATTCTCCCACTTCAATGACACTACTCAATAAGATTTCAAAATTTTCCTTCAACTAGGAAAATTTCAAACTCATAAATCTAGCTTCACCATCACCGAGCGAGCATCGAAGCAAGTGATAGCAGAGCGTCGTAGGTTTGAACACTTACTTGAACCCATGATCGCATTACCGTCAGCTATAAGCCCGAGTTACAGTGCGATATCTGCCAGGGTGATGGTGCACTCCCCACATAACAAATGAAATGTGCGCATCTTCGAGCGCCGCCACTCAACCAATGTGGATATTAAGTCAGCCTTCAACTCAAACATCCGGAGTAATACCACTGATCCAAACCCGGCATCATCCAAGTATGACATAATCCATTTGTTCAGCCGGTAGCTCAAACCATGAACACGCACCTTCAACATGCGATACTCACCTTAACCATATTAAATTGTCACATTATATTAAATCTTCCAATTAAATATAAAATGACACGCAACTTTATTAATATACGTGCGAATAACAAATAATAATTTTTTATTGGCACATTAATCATCCTTGTTGTATGATCATTTTCTCTAATCAAAGAACTCATTTCGATATCTGTACAAACAATAAAAAGTTTAATCATCGACTGAACAAATACACAATATACGAATAATAAAAATAATTTTTTTCCTAACCCATTTTCGTAATTAATTTTTTAATATACTATTTTTTGTAAAATATAAATTATAATGTAATATTAAAATATACAAGCTATTATTAAAAAAAAATCATACACTACTAAAACTATCTTAATATATCCATGAACATTAAACACAAATCTAATTTTTAAAACAAAAATATAATGTTAAAAGTTATATCTAAAAATTAATAATAATCTTATCTAAAATATAAAAAAATATTTTTAATTTATTATTAAAAAACACACATTAATAATTATTACTTTTTCTCTTTAAAACTCCAAAAAAAAATTTCCAAAATATACTCAACTATTTTTTCCTCCCGATGGTGGATGGGATAGGGAGGACCAAACCCCCTTTTATATAATAATTAGAAAAAAATTAGAAAAGAAAAGAAATGGCCAGGAAAGCCAATATTGATCTGACAGCTACCGCCACGTGACCGGACAGTCACGAGTCCCTTTTTTTTTTTTTTTGCTTTTCAAGCTTTCTTTTTATTTCTTTTTCAATTTTTTTACCAAGAGTAAAATAAAATATTAAAAAAATATTGTCAGTGCCTCTTGACACTACAATAACATCATTAAAAAATATTTTTCTACTTTGGTATACCTAAAGAAATACGGGAATTTTTCCTAAAATATATACCGATGTCGTCTGACACAGTGAAGCCAACAAATTTTTTTTTTTAAAAAAAGCTAATGTTTGCGGCATGACTTGAGGGGAAAGTGGGGTGATGTCGTCGTGTGTCGTCAGGCGGTACCAACAAGAACTGTTCCCTTTACCTACTTTCGTATTTAATTTTTTACCTATCCCATTTTGATAATTATTTATTTTTTTATATTATTAGTGTAAAAAATCTCATATATTTTATGTTTGCACCTTCAATATGAATGGGAAAATCAAGAGAAACAGATCCAAAAGTAATTGTTGGTCCATTATTCAAAAAATTGAATGGCATTTATTGCTAAAATATTTTTAAAATACATATCTAAATGTCTTTTGACAAAAAAATTTGTACATTTTCAACTTATCAAAATAAAGCATTGTTAATCTCAATGTTCTGGTTATTGGCTAAGGTGATTTGCTTTATACCCATGTTGTGGGCTCGTGTCACAATAATTGTATGCTAGTGGTGTAGAGGATAGTGATTTACTCTCGCCAACAGTGTGTAAATCGAAAAAAAGATTTGTCATGAAAGTCGTTCGTAAGTGAATCTACATGAAATGTTTACAGTGGCAAACAATCATAAACGAATTCATTTTCAATCTTGTTGAGATTATTTTTTATGCTTTAATATTATTCCTTTTGAAAAAAAATCAATTGTAAATAGTTTTTGTTAGGAGTAAGGTTGTCCAAGGCTGATGACTCGACTCTTGTTCAAACACTTGTTTGAACAATTGTTTAAACACTTGCTCAAATAAGACCTTTCGGACAATCTAATTAATGTAACGACCCGATTTCCAATGGTGTCAAAAATTATAGTTTCGAGACCTCATTTTCATAAACCGAGCCTATAAATATTAAATAGATATATTTATGAAGTTATTATATAGATGAATTAAATTTTGGGTAACCAATTTACCCAAAATTATGATTAATTAAGGCTTAGGGATTAAATTATAAAATCCAATCACTATAGGTTTTTAATTGATAAAAGACTTAGGGATTGAAATAGCAATTAACCAAAGGTTTAAAATGTCAAATAAACCATTTTACAATAGCAATTAATGCATGATGATGGAAGATTCTACTTATGCTAATTAAAGATGGATTAAGCTAAATAAAATATTATTAAATTAGGTGATTAAGGATTAATTAAGGTATATAAGACAAACTTTAGTGGAATTTTTTGATCTTTTCACTTTTTCAACCATCCAAAACCATATAAGAACAAAAGGAGAGAGTTTTAGGTTTCAAAAGCATTCGACCAACAAGTTGGAAAGCAATTCAAACCCTTTTTCTTGTATTTTTTATGGATTTGAAGTCATGGGAATTTTGATTTAACTAGCTCATGTACCAATTTGCAAAACTGTTAAAGTTTTAGAAAGTTTTTATTGTTGATTTCTTGAAGAATTAGGTGTGAAATTGATAGAAATTAAGCTTTGTTTATGAAAATGACTAAATTGTAAAGCTTAATTGTTAGTTTCATACATTAGGGACCAATTTGAATAACATACAAAAATTGTTATGAAATTTTAGTAGGAATAGAAAGGAGGAGGTCCTTAATGAATAAATATGAAATTAGATTTTAATCCGAAACTAGGAATTTAAAGTTATGCTTATCCCGAGTTTAGGGGTTAAATTGAATAAATTGTAGAAATACATGCATTGATAATTGCTTTTGAATTGCCTAGAAATTTATATTGATATATGTTTTATGATTGTAAGTAGCTAACACAAAAGCGAGAGTTGTCGACGAATGATACAGGACCCTGGTTTGTATTTCTATGATTCGAGATCAATTTAATTGTTGCATATTTATGATGTTTTTCATGATATAACATTGAGGTGAGTTATCAATGGCTATTTGAACTGAATTGTTTTGATTGATATTGAATTTTTAAGATAGGGACTAAATTGAATAGAATGAAAAATAGTATGATTTAATTTATATATGCTATTTGGTATGAATTTGTATTGATATATATTGTATGATGTGATGAAATGATGAATTGATGATGAGATTAAAGCAAAATATGTTATTAGGATGTTTACTGATTCAGTGTTATATTGTTAACGAATTTGAGTTTCGTCAAATTAGTTGGCATGCCCTAGATAGAAAACCATCACTGCCAAGCTATTCGGGATGGTAGAATGTGTATATAGTGATAGCCATCATTGCCTAACTATTTGGAATGGTAGAATATTTATATATTGAATGACATTGTTGCCGAGCCATCCATGATGGTAGGATAGATAAATTGTGAGAACTATCGTTGTCGGGCTATCCAGGATAGTAAAATGTAAGAAGAGTGAAAGCCATCGTTGTTGGGCCATTCGGGATGGTAATTCATTGAATAGCGCGAACTATCATTATCGAGCCACCCGGGATGTTATAATGAGTTTTGGTAGCAAAAGTAATCATTGTCGGGCAACTTGGGATGAAAAAAGTAGCATCTAAGTTATGGAATGTTAATGAATTGGTATAATATATTTATATGTGAGTTAAGATAGGTAAGGTATGTAAATTACTATATGTATCATTTGAAAATGAACTTTGGGGACCAAACAAATATGAATGAGTCGATAGACTCCAGAAAACGATTGAGTGGTGGGTTAAACGATATATTGGTGTTATATGAGAATGAAATTGAATGTATTGAAGTTGGAATTGATTTAAAGATAGGTAGTGGATAAGTGACTTGAATTGATTTTACTATTGTTATAGTATGCACAAATGTGAATATGTTAATAGAATTATTTGGCATTATAGAACATGATTTGAATAGTCATTTATATTATATACCTCATGACAATTCACTAATGCATATGTTATTTTATTTTAAGTCATGAAAGTACCACTGAGTCTATAGCTCAGCGTACGGTTTTTTATTTTGTGCACAGGTTCAGGTACCCTCGAGTCCCAAAAAAGTGAAGTCAACACCCAAACCACATCCACCATGTAACAGTCCATTTTTAGTGAAATCAGAACAGTGGTTTCAGAACCACAAATCCGAAGTGAAAATATTTATTTTATTTTTATTTTAATTTTTACAGCATGTTAGTAGAGTCATAAAAATTTCGTTAAGAAATTTTATTGTTTGCATGCTTAATTCGATAAAAAGGACTAAATCGCAAAAGGTGTGAAACTTGAGTTCTACAGGCTAAATGTACTAAATAGCTATAAAATTAGTGTGTATGAGTCCTTATGTGGTAATTAAGCCATTATAATTGTGAGTGGACATTTATGTGCATGATTAAGTGGATTTAATGATAAATAACAAAGGTTAAAAATGTAATTTAATAAATAAAGTAAATTAAATTAAACTAAAACAAGGTATTATCTTCCTATTCTCATCCCCACCGAATTTTTAACCTAAAAACAACATGGGAAGAGCTTGAAACATTCGGCTATCTTTCTCCCTTGCATAAGTGATTTTTTATTCCATTTTTAATGATTTCTATGTTTTTGGAGTCGTCGTAGCCTAATCTAGCTAGCCTAGGGACTAGTTTGCAAAACTATTAAAAGATTAGGATTTTTCCATGAATGAATACATGTTGTTTATGATGTTTGATGGAAGAAAATGAACCTTTGTTGTTAGAAAAACAACTGTTGTTAAGTAATTTTTTGATGAATTTGTCAATTAGAGATTTAATTAAAAAATATGAAAATTTCATGGTGAAATTGTGAAAAAAAAATGAAATGTATGAGTTGCTATGAGCCCATATGAAATGCAGCTATTAAATTGTTAAGAAATCAAAACATCAGGGGAAAAAGTGTAATTTTTCAAAAATTTAAATTTGGATTGAATAGAATGGCTTTTAAATTGATTGAATTTATTCATTTATGTAACACCCCTAACCCGTATCCGTCGCCGGACTAGGGTTAAAGGCGTTACCAAACAGATCGGAAACGTTTACAGAAATGTCATACAATTGAATATTAACCTCAACCATAATGTCCTCTTAGTAGGTTATCGAGACCTAAAACATGCTATAAACCGGGTCGGGACTAAACCGGAACACATACAAAATTTCACGAAAATTTAAAACTTTTCTAAGTTTCAGGGCTTACATGCCCGTGTGGGTAAGTCGTGTGCTTCCCACGGCTGCTAGACACACCCGTGTGTCCTCCCCGTGGTCGAAACTGACTTGGCTCCACGGCCACCAAGCACGCCCGTGTACTTTGGCCGTGGTCGATCCTGTTGAAAACCACATGGCTACTAGGCACGTCCTTGTGCCAATACTGTGTACTCTTATGTTAGCTACTGACTTTGTCCCACTGTCACTAGGCACGCCCGTGTGCCACAACCGTGTGGCAAAATAGGCCATTTGCAAGGTCAAAATTCCATCTACATGGGTCTTACATACAAGTAAAATCATCAAGACATCTCATGCCTGTTTGGCAACCAATAACATACCAAAATAACCATCCAAATTACAAGACTAAAACTCAACTCATCACAAGCATAATTCATTCATTTGCTTAATCAAAACTTGACTATTTCATGAATCAACTAACCATGCCAAAAACATACTTCACACATATCACATTCATTCAAGCAAATTCTCAACTCATAACTAGCCAAATCACATGGCAAAGTTCATATAACAAACTTATATCAAATACTAGTCTATACATGCCATATCTAGCTATATACATTTCCAAAATATACCAAAATGAGTTTAGTAGTACGATGATTATCCTTGACGGTCCTGAGCCTTCAGTAGCTTTGACGACCTATAAAATAGAGAAAAACACACACATAGAGTAAGCTTTCCAAAAGCTTAGTAAGTCATAATACAAAAAAATTTAACATAAAAGGCATATATGCACATAGGTGCATTGGCACATCTTAATTACTTAGCAAACTATCACATATATGCTTTGGTCCATGTACTTGGCCATATTTGCCACATTTATCAATTCAAAAGTCTTATATATACAAGCTCTTTCATGCTTACTTTCACATATCATATCATTATCCCAATATTCATAATCATAATAGTAAGATCACATAGGTACTTACCTTAAATACACACTTAGTGTATAAATCAACGTACCTGAAACGAATTCACTATTTACATAGCCATTCGTATCACAGACTTGCCCGTTGAACCGTAAGGAATCTAGTAGGATACTCAGAAAGCTCGAACTAGTCGTACAATGCCAACGTCCCAGACGAGGTCTTATATGCACTCAGATATTGGTGCCACTGTCCTAGACAGGGTCTTACACGAATCAATACGATGCCGATGTCCCAGACATAGTCTTACACGTAAAGATAATATCGATGTCAACATCCCAGACGTGGTCTTACACGAAATCTCAAATCAATACCAACGTCCCAGACGAGGTCTTACATGATAAAACAGAACAGATACCTATGTCATGACATAGCTAATCCTATCTATTCCTAGGTTCGTACGGGACTTCTCGGACATTGTCACTAAGTAATCCTTATCTGAAATTCATGAATAGATCATATCATAAGTATTCATCAATAACAATAGTCATAGAACATACATAATTCCATACAAATACGTTTATTTGCATAATGACTTACCTCGAGTTCGGTTTAACATAAACGAAAACGGCTACTCAGTTACTTTCGCTTTCCCACGATCTAAGTCCGTTTTCCTCGGTTCTTGATCTATACATATTCAGAATTAACTCTTTTATTCACTAACTTATTCAATTCAATCCAAGGACACACATTTAGGGCTATTTGCAAATTAACCCTCATATTTGCACAATTTATCAATTTAGTCTATTTTTCTCAAAACATCAAATTCACAAAATCATTACATACTCATTCTTAGCCGAATATTCATACATCACGTACAAGCCCATATTCATCAAATTTGCAATTTAGTCCCTCAAATTACTATTTTCTCAATTTAGCCCTAACTAGCTAAATTCATCAAAAATTCAAGAACAAAGTATGTTCATCTAGCTCAAATCTTTCATTTATCAACTAAGTTCATTACAAAACTCAACATATCATCAATGGCATATCTCACAAACATCATCAATACACAAAATTGAGGCATGGGCTTGATAGTAAACAAAGCAAAGATTGCAAAAATGTAGAAATTATCAAAAACCGAAGTCAAAACTCACCTTAATTCAAGCTTGCAAGTTCCAAAACCTAGGATAGTTTTCTTTCTTTTCTTCCTTCAATATTCGGCTAGATGAAAGATGATAATGGCTTATTATCATGTTTTTTTCATTATAACCTTCCAATTAATAAATAAAACAACCATGCTTATATTTGTCCATATCCATCCACTAACTAAATAGTGGTTTAATAGCCACATAAGTCCTCACCCTTATAAAGTCATAACAAATAGGCTCTTTAACATATAGCATACAACTTTCACATTTAATGCAATTCAATCCTTTTGTCCAATTAAACACATAGACAGACAAATTAGCTCACGAAAATTTACCACATGCTTAGTCACATATCAACGGTACAGAAAATAATATTAAAATATTATACAGACTCGAATTTGTGGTCCTGAAACCACTGTTCTGATTAGGGTATAAACCGAACTGTTACAATTTAGATCAAGATAGACCTCGTACGATTTTAGATTGAGGCAAAGAGAAAGCTTCGGATTAATCGAATATGTTTCTACATTTTATCATCGAGGTAAGTTCGTACCTTTTGTTAGAATTAAGTGACTCGAATCCTTATTTAAATAAAATACAATGGTAAAATAAAATTAAAAAAAAAGAATCTCTATAGAGCTACACTTCTTTTATTTTATTTTAAATAAGGTTTTTAAAACCTTATTAAACTCCATCTATTTGATATTGATTAGAATAAGGTGTTTCAATCTTACTACAATCCTATTAGAATATGATTTTACAAGCCTATAAATAGAAATGGTCGATTCCTCTTCTAATTAGTTCGAATTTGACATAGTGAATTTTCTTCTCCTCTGCCCATGGTTTTTTCCCGAAGGGGTTTCCACGTAAAATCTGAGTGTTCTTTATTTTATTTCTCTTTTCTTTGTGATATATTGTCATTACCGATGTTATATATTTTTTACAAATTGGTATCCGAGCTTCCGATTTTTTTTCATCTCGATCATGGTAATGGAGTCTTTGAAGTATGAAATTCCACTGTTGGATCGCAACACGAGATTCGTGTTGTGGCAGATAAAGACGCAGGCAGTTCTTGCACAGATAGATTTAGAGGAAGCCCTACTTAGGGTAGATAAGTGCCTTCGACATTGACGGAGGAAGAGAAGAAGCGCAAAGATCGAAAGGCGTTAACACAGTTACATCTGCATTTATCTAACAAAATATTATAGGATGTGATGAAGGAGAAGACCGTCGCTACATTATGGAAGAGGCTAGAACAAATATGTATGTCGAAAACTCTAACTAGCAAGTTGCATATGAAGCAACGTCTTTATGCTCATCGTTTGGAAGAAGGTGTGTCTGTGCATGAATACTTAACAGTGTTTAAAAAAATTCTCTCAAACTTGGAGGCCATGGAGGTTCAGTATGATAAGTAAGATCTAGGGTTGATTCTACTTTGTTCGTTGCCCCCGTCTTATTCAACCTTTAGAGACACAATTTTATATAGCCGCGAGTCTCTCACAGTTGATGAGGTTTATGATTCTTTGACCTCATATGATAAGATAAAGCATCTTTTGGTTAAAACTGACTCTCAGGAGAGGGTCTCATTGTTCATAGGAGGTAAGATCGAAATGTTGATGATGATCGTGGAAGGACACAGGAACGGAATCCTCGAGGTAAATCTGAGGGTAGATCGAAGTCTTCAAACAGAGGTAAAACTTGTAACTTCTGCAAGAAGAAAGGGCACATTAAATCTAAGTGCTATAAGCTACAGAACAAGATTAAAAGGGGGGCTGTGAATCAAAAGGGAAAACAACCAGAAAATTCTAGTGAAGCTGATGTTGTAGAAGACTACAGTTATGGTGAACTTCTAGTCGCTTCTGTCAACAATTCTAAAGTGAGCGATGAGTGGATACTTGATTCAGGTTGCACCTTCCACATGTGTCCCAATCGGGATTGGTTTACAAATTACGAAACAGTGTCTGAAGGTGTTGTTTTGATGGGAAATAATGCTTCATGTAAAATCGTAGATGTTGGAACAATTAACGTTAAGATGTTTGATGAGTTGTCAGAATACTTAGTGACTTACGACATGTTCCAGAATTGAAGAGAAATTTAATTTTGTTAAGTACTCTTGATTCAAAAGGGTACAAATACACAGCTGAAAGTGAGATTTTGAAGATTTCCAAAGGTTCCCTCGTTGTGATGAAAGGGCAAAGAAAAACTGTCAAGTTATATGTTTTGCAGGGTTCTACTGTTATTGGTGATGCAGCTGTCACTTCCTCTTCCTTGTCAGATGATGATATTACTATGGTTTGTTCAGATGATATTACTATTATTGGCTTTGTCTCCACAATCAGATGATGAGATTGAGTACATGTCACATGTTCCATACTCTAGTGCAGTGGGATCTCTTATGTATACTATGGTTTGTTCACGTCCAGATTTATCATATGCAGTCAGTGTAGTTAGTAGATACATGGCAAATCTCGGTAAAGATATTAGAAAGCAGTTCAGTGGATTTTAAGATACTTATGAAGTACTACTAATGTTTGCTTACAGTTTGGAAGAACTAGAGATGGAGTCATTGGGTATATTGATGTTGATTTTGCTGGAGACCTTGATAGAAGAAGATCTCTCACTGTTATGTCTTTACAATCGGAAGTTGTGCAATCAGTTGGAAAGCTACTTTGCAAACTACAATCGCTTTGTCTACCACTGAAGCTGAGTACATGGCGATTACTGAGGCTTGTAAAGAAGTTATTTGGTTAAAGGGACTCTTTAGTGAGCTTAATGAAGACCTTTAAATTAGCACAGTATTTTGTGACAGTCAGAGTGCCATCTTCCTTACAAAAGATCAAATGTTTCATGAGAGAACAAAACACATTGATGTTCGGTATCATTTTGTTCGTGATATTATTGCTCGTGGTGATATTGTTGTGAGCAAAATTAGTACTCATGAAAATCCTACAGATATGATGACTAAGTCACTTCCTATAACCAAGTTTGAGCATTTCTTAGACTTGGTTGGTGTTCATTGTTGAAGTTAAACCCTTTAGGGGTTTTATGGAAGAGATGGGGAACTTGTTCGTTGAGAGTTCGCGATGAAGAACTTGTTCATTGAGAATTCGTGTCAAGGTGGAGATTGTTAGAATTAAGTGACTCGAATCATTATTTAAATAAAATACAATGGTAAAATAAAATAAAAGAAGAATCCCTATAGAACTACACTTCTTTTATTTTATTTTAAATAAGGTTTTTTAAACCTTATTAAACTCCATCTATTTGATATTGGTTAGAATAAGGTGTTTCAATCTTACTACACTCCTATTAGAATATGATTTTACAAGCCTATAAATAGACATGGTCTATTCCTCTTGTATATTAATTCGAATTCGACATAGTGAATTTTCTTCTCCTCTGCCCGTGGTTTTTTCCCGAAAGGGTTTCCACGTAAAATCTAAGTGTTCTTTATTTTATTTCTTTTTTCTTTGCAATATATTGTCATTACCCACGTTATATATTTTTTACATGTTTAAATAGCGTTTTAAATTATGTTTTAAATGCTATGATTTTCTAATATCAATGTCTCTATGGAAAAATCCAAAGGCGTAACGACGATCATCAACTATGAAAAGGGATAGTTTCGACTATTGATTATGAAAAGGGATAGTGACGAGCATCAACTATGAAAAGGGATGGTGATGACCATCGAATTTGAAAATGGATAGCTTCTGCTATAGATTATGAAAAGGGATAGCTTCGAATATAGATTATGAAAAAGGATGGTGACGACCATAAACTATGAAAAGGAATGTGACGACCATCAAATATGAAAAGGGATAGCTTCGGCTATCGATTATAAAAAGGGATAGTGACAACTAGCAACTATGAAAAGGGATGGTGACGGCCATCGAATATGAAAAGGGATAACTTCGGCTATCGATTATGAAAAGGGATGGTGGCGACCATCAACTATGAAAAGGGATGGTGACGACCATCGAATATGAAAAGGGATAGCTTCGGCTATCAATTATGAAAAGGGATGGTGACGACCATCGTGATTCCACTTCTCGTGAGCTTCGACAAGAGTTTTTTATGCAAGTTACTTGATACTATGAAAAGTAGGAAGCATGTGTAGTCATGATTTGAGGAAATTTATTTTATCATGTGTTAATATTGAATTTATGTGATCAAGCACTAATTTGGGTTGTTGGTGATGCTTAGGCTTATGCCAAGCTTGTGATGGAATGATTCATATTTATTTTAAGCTTATACATTGTATTGGTAAGCATCGTTTATGAATTACGAACTTACTAAGTATTATATGCTTACCTTGTGTTCATTTTTCTATGTTTTGTAGTTAATCGGAAGCTCGTCCAGGTTGGAAGTTCGTTGGAGACCTATCACACTATCCATCGGCTATATTGGTAGATTTTGATGTCTTTAAGTCATGGTTATAATGACATGTATAGGTGTATTGTGCTTAATGAAATAGCCATTATGTTTGGCTTGTAAAAATGGTATTTTAGTTAATTGAATAGTTGTCATGTTGGCTTGTATATATATGGATTTATGATAGTTGATAATTTGGCATTTTGGTTCTTTTTTTGTGCTTGATGTTGGAATGGTCAAGTTTATGTATGTTTTAGTAACCATTTTGTTATATTTAAATGTGATTTTGGTATGGTCATTTTGGTAGAAATTGGTATGGAAATTGGTTGCAATTATTGAGTAGTTAAATGACTAAGTTATGCTTGTGTTTGAGTATATGTAATGTCATGAAAATTGAGGTGCCTTTTGGCATATTGGTTGAATGAGTAGGTACCATATTGTGCTAGCTTGATTAAGCATATTTTATGTACATTTTGGATGCTTGAATTGGATGTAAATGGATTGTATATGTGTGTACAATTTGGGTGAAGGAAATGGCTTGAAAGTGACTCATTTCTTGTCCACACGGTCTAGGACACGGGCGTGTGTCTCAGTCGTGTGTGACACACGGCCATGGGATACGACCGTGTGTCCCCTGTAGGTTTCAAAGGGTTGCAAATCAGGTTGTTACATGTGACCCAAGTCAGTGAGTTATACGGGCATGGACACGGGCTGGGACACGACTGTGTGTTCCTACTTCGAATGTTCACATGGCCAGAGACGCGGGCATGTGTCTCAGCCGTGTGACCCCTATAGTATGAAAATTTTTAACTTTTTCCCAAAAATTCTATATGTTTTCGATTTAGTCCCGACTCATTCCTAAAGTGTTTCTTTGGTCTCGAGGGCTCAAATAAGGGACAATAAGCTTATGCTTGAATGGAATATGATGTGATTCTTGAAATGTTTCGAGATGAATATTTAAGTGTTAAATTTTTTGGTAATGCTCTGTAAGCCTATTCCGACGATGGATACAGGTTAAGGGTGTTACACCAACTTAATATAGTTTGCATAGTTCTCTTCTTTTGGTTAAAAGGCATGTGTCTAGGCTTTAGTTGTTCAAAGTTTACATATGATCATTCTAAGCTATAATGTTGTAAATTTAATGAAATGGTTAATATTTATGTATACAAAAGTTGTTAATGGCTTAGAATCTTTATGTTAAATGTTTTTGTATGTGTACATGGTTAAATTGAGGTCTTAAGACCAACAATTTTGTATAGGTTTATGCTTGGGATGTTTGAATAGGTACCAATTGGACATTGATGAAATTCAGGGGTCAAGTCGCAACAACATACTTCCAACGTCACGACGAGAAATAGCTTAGGGCTCACGTTGCAACAATGTAGCCTCTCACGATGAACCAAGTCAATGATTTGTGTTGCGACGAGGAAACTCTAAAGCCGCAACGTCAACCCATAACTTTGTAACCTATAAAATTTGATTCTATTTCGATTATGGGTTAGCAAAAGAGCTTTCGTAAGTTCGTATAAGACCCGGAATTGATTATGTATTGTTTAATTCACATGTTTTACTTGTATTTGATTATATAATTATGTTGAATTGTATATTATTTATTGTAGCTTCTCCAAAAACTAATGTTCCACCTTGTAGCTCGGACCTGACAATCGGATCAGGTATCAAGGTGATATAGAGTATTATGAGATGTTGGTATTTTGATTTGGGCCTACAAATATGTTTTTTACCATAGGCAAATGGACTCCAAAACATATTTTATTTCATCTCAAAACCATGTGAATCACATGTGGTGGCTGAACAAAAATCGGAGATCGACATGCCTTTATTGGATAAGGCTTATGCTTATCCTTTAGCCTGAGTGGTTTATGTGCTAATATTTTTAGATTTATCAAGCTTTATGTTGGGATAAATTTTGGAGGTTATTTATACATAATTATTATGTTGTTAAAGATGATTTTATCTCTGCTTGGATTGATCTAATAGGCTGTCTCATTTGGCCTATAAATAGTCAACTATTCACGTATGGAGATTCATCTTTTGTGGTTGCTTGTGTTGCATTTGGCTAATTTATTTGATGTCGACTTTTATTTGTATTTTGCACTCTTTTTCACAGGTTTTATTTGAGAGTATTAAATTATTGTAAGTGAGGTTATTTGGGTGAGTAGTTGTAATAAATTGATGCTAGTTATTGGGGTTGCAATTACTTATTGTGTAAAGATAGATTGGATTTTAGCTTTAGCCAATAAGTAATTGAATCAATTGTTGAATAAATCATTTACTGAATGAGACTTCGCAAAGTAGAATCAATTCCAAACTACATTAACAAATTTTGTTTGCATACCTCTTTTTTTTTTTCTTTGTTCAAACTCATGTCTAAACACTTATTTAGTCAGCACTTTGAACAAGTGGCAAATTGACTAGTTTTTTTCAATTTTTTTCATCTATAAAAAAATTGTATATCTCACCATTGCCCTTTTATCTTGTTTGTTAAAGTAAAAAACTTAAAAAGATTAAAGTAACATTTAGTCCTTAAATTTGGTAATTTTTCTCAACTTGGTTATTGGGTTTTTTTTTTGTCCATAGTAGCCTAGAAATTTGACAATTTTTCCTAATTTGATTCCTGAATTTAGATTCCATTAAGGTATGAACAGACCAAAAGTAAGAAAAACTGACAAATTTATATAGGAAATGTTACTTTTTCACTTATATTTATTCCACTATAATTTGATAGACTTTCAACAGATCCAATATTAATGCATAATAGTGTAAGTGCTAAAAATAAGATCTAGAAAAGATGGATTAAGAGGAGACGAACAACTTGTTTACATAACATCCAACTTGTTCCAAAAAAAAAAAAAAACAGAGCCAGATGGGGGTAATTACATTACATGTTGGTCACATATTATATATTTTATCTACAACTTGATGAACTTTTAATATTATTAGAAGCTAAAAACATGGTGAAGTGATCCTAAAAACATGTTCCTCACCGGTCCATTTATCTATTTTAACAACCCACCGGCTTCTTTTTCTACTATTAAACCCATCACCGGCACCTTTCCTCGTCGGGGCTTTTCTGATCACCAGCAAACCATCTCCGATGGGCAAAAAATGGGTCTTAAATTCATCAACGTTGTTCCAACCATGTCCTTTATGAAGGGCATTGTACCCTACAATAAGGGCACCCCTATTATGCTTTGTACCCTCTTGTGCTGCCTTCAATACTTCCTTGTGACCGTCGATGTTGCAGTCGATGAGCACGAAATCGGCGGTTTCGTAATCGTTTAGGACCATTTTGGCATCTCCGATGACGAAGGTTAATGACCCTCCGTAGTTGCCTAGTGCAGTTTTCGATGCGACGTAATCGTCAAGACTATTCAAGATGCATACTACTTTGCCACCAGTTTGACGTGCCGCAGCGATTAAAGCTAGCGTGGTAGATCCTGCTACGCCGGCACATGTCATTACCATGAGCTGCGCACTGTTGCCCGCCGCCATGGCGGATATGAACTCCGATACGTCTGGTTCTTTGCCTCTTCTCCCCTATAAAACAAAACACATCCAAAATAAGTACGTACATACATACATACATAGCATCAATGGACTAATGTGGGTTTTGGTTACCATTTTCAATGCTCGGAGATAAGCTTTGGTGGCGTTCTCAGCAGACCAAAAAGCCATATTGTGTTTTGCTTGAAACTTGAATAGTTGAAAGTATATGTTTGATAAACCATACATTTGCCATTGGTTTTATATATACAGAGGGGTACAAGTAATATTATTATATTTGCATGAGGTAGGTTCTTAAGAGATTCTGACATGACAGCTCGATAATATTTTTATATAATCATAACACATATTCATCCGTTTTACAATCTCAACTTAACTTTATTTGAATTGAGATAATATTTAATTAAACTCTCTTGAAAATGATAATTTTAAGAGTTAGAAAAAAAGTTTTACTGTTTATTGATAAATATTAAATAAAAATAATAACCAAATCTTATATAAAAATACGAATATATCAAAATTTAGATAAGACCATCCGTGAATCAAAATTTATATAAATATATAGTATAATAAATTGAAAACGAAAGGTGAATGTATGTTGAATCCCCCCCAAAAAAAAAAAAAAAAAAAGGGTATGGAGCAGTTTGCAGCCATATTCATGTCTTGTTATGGGGATAATGTCTTGCCCACTTGCTTGTATAGATTATCGTTAGAGCCATAAATCAACAATACATCTTAGTTTTTGTTGTTTCTTAAGATAAATAAATATATGTAAATTATACTTAAAGTTATTAAATTATTAATAAGTTTTTGTTTTAGTAATTAACTTCGAAAAGTTATAAAATAATTATTGAAATATTTAAAAGTATTTTTCATTTAAGTCACTGAATTTTTAAAATTGTTATTGTATAGCCTTTTTGTTCATACTATTGGTATCAATCAAAAACTCTCATTCTCTTCTCTTCTACAATTCAATTTTTTTTTATAAAACTTTGAATGTTATGAATCTACGAACCAAAATCTAAACAATTTTTTCTCTAATATCTAGCATTGATTGTCAAATCGACTTGGATCTAAGATAAGTTCCTTTACTCGTCAATGGGTATTGATCTACCATACTAATCGTTGAATTGTCGCTTAAAACTCACTAACTAAACTTTAAAAAAAAAAAAAAAAGCTTAACAGTCCAATGACTTGAATAAAAACTTTCGAATAGTTTAATGACAATTTTATAACTTTTTGAAATTGAATGACCAAAACATTAACTTACTAATAGTTTAGTAATCTCGGATGTAGTTTTCCATTTTAAAATTCATTTATTAAATAAACCAAACACCAACATAACATATTCAATTCATTTATGCATATAACAAACTCGTTTTTATCCATTTAAAGCACTTTTTATAAGTTTCATAAAATTTCTTCATTTAAACCTATTGGTTGAAGCTAAATTGATTACAACCCTACAACATTGGGGAAGCTTGACAACCTAGAATATATCGAAAACCACTTACAGCCCCCAGTGTTGAATCTATTTTATAACATAAATCTTGCCTGAAAATCAAGATCCATGTACAAAAAAATTAATGAATAAAGCAAATGAGCAGAGAAAGAACATGTTGTGGGCAATGGCTCCCACATGTTGCCAACAAGTCCCTGGAACAGTTGCCCGCACCAGTCGTGAACCAATGGTTCCTGTTTGTAAATTTGTGGCCTTCCTAGATATAGCTCAAATCCTAGAAATTTTGAATCATTGGAATTTGATTTCTACTTTACGCCATTCCCAAAATATTCAGCTTTTAAGTGAAGAGTTACTTCCATTATAAATCCTTCAACTATGGCTTAGATTTCAAATCCGTCCTTAAGCTTTAAACATATTAATTGTGTACTTGATATATCAATATCGTATCAATCAAGTTATTTCGTCAACCTTTTTGTTAATTTGACATTAAATGTTGGTTCAAACTAGCATGAGCATTTGATACAAGTATGTGTGTAATTTTAATGATATCATACAACGATGAAGTCAAAAAATTTATTTGAGGAGCTAAAATAAAATTCTAAAACTTTGAAGTGGTGAAGTTAAAAATTTTATTCTAAAAGAGCTTAGATTATAGAATTAATTTTTATGAAGGGTCAAAATTACAAATTTTCTATTTATTTGAATGGTTAAGATGTTAGATTATATAAACCGTATGCTTGTTTAAGATCCAAACTGTCCTTATGGTAGATACACACATCAATAGCAAAGCTAAGAGTAGGAGCCTTGTCTCTCCTTGGTTAAATTGTATAATTCTCTTTTTAGTCCTTCTTAAATATTAAAAGTTCAATTTTAATCCTTTTTAGCTTCGATCAAATGAAAAAAAATGTATTTTTTTGGCCCTTACAAAAATTATTTATTCAATTTAGATCATTTTAACTCACGATTCTTTAGCTTTGCCCCTCTACTAACCAAAAAAGAATTTTAATTCTCTCAATCCCCTTAATAAAAGATTTCTAATTTCATCTTTAATACATGTTTACAATTTAATCCACATACTTCAAAAATGCTCCACATCATATCTTAATTAACATTTAACGCTTAAACAGATGATTAAGTTGTTGAAAGGAACTGATCAATTCTTTCAAGACTTAATTAAAACGTTTTAAAGATCAATAAAAAATTTAAAATTTTAAAATGTTTAATGCAATTAACCCATAAAAATACAACCCTTCTTCATTCAACATTAATGTTTTACAATGGAAAACAAACCTCCAAGTTTGCAGTAGATATTATTACCATCTTATCATTGATCTTAAATATTCCCACATAAATAAATTAGCTTCACCGGCCAAGAGAAAAAAATAATATTATTAATAATGGAAAATTAATTTCAAAAATGGAAATTTTGATGTGCAAAACCAATCAAGTTGATATTTTTTTAAAAAAAATTAATAATAATAAAAACATTGGAATAAGGTTATATTAATGAATTTGTTTTCCCCAACAGCCAACACTGGAATCTAAATAAGATTATATTGTTTGTTTTTCTCAGGCATATGCATTGACAATCACAGCCTACCCATGATGTTTGTATTGTTTTATGGCCTCATTTGCAAAAAAAAATTTCTTTTTTGGGGGGATTCTTGAAAGGTTATTTTACTTGTTTCTTTCTATGTGTTTTATTTGTCTTGTCAGTTCTGTAAACAGTTTTATTTGAGCTGCATAATTTGTTTGTTGGGGTTTAATGAGAATTTTTAAAAAAAAATTGGGGATTTAATTTAACTTTTTTGAAATTATGAGGCTGTAATTAGAATTTCTAGAAATTTTAAAAGAATTTAATTGAAATTTTCAAAAATCCTATATGGGGTGTAATTGAAATTTTCAAAAAGTTTCAAAAGAATAATGAAAAAGAAAAAAAATGGGGGAGGGGTCTCCAATATTTGGTTGTGTGGTTATGAGAAGGCAAGTATTCAAAATAATTAAATTACTCTCTTTTTTTCTTCAAGCCGTTTGCTTTTATCTTTTCTTTTACATAGCGGTGGTGTCAGCCTTCGGGCTAGCTATCACTTGCCTTTTTCATCTCCCATCAATCCTTTCTTTCTTTCTTTCTTCTTCTCATTCACTACACATGACTCTTCTCTTTTCAGTTTGTAGATCGATTTTGTAAGTATTTTTGCTATCTTCATACGTTGTGATGGACAAATGGCAGCGTCTGCGTTCACCAAAACTCCACCGAACACCAATAGTTTTTCTTGGAGTGGGCGACTCTTCATCAACTTCTTAATTTGTTTCTGTTTTGAGAGTATTTTAGAATAATAAATGATTTCACGTGTTGATTTGGACCCATATTGTCTTAAGTTTTATATGTTTTTTTGTTTGTTTGATAAGTCTTTAGTTTTAAAAGTTTTTATTTGCTCTTGTAGTACTTTTTTAGTATTGCTTATGCATGTAATATTAGTTTTACAAGTGATTTTATGGATGATTGTATTGTCATCATCTCTAGTTTGGTGAATGTTTGATTCTTTTGTCGATTTATGCTCGCCGCTTTGGACCATCTGGGGCTGATTTCCTTATCATATTAAGTACTTGCAATCACTCCAGATGTGTCATTCTTGAGTTGTGACAAAGTCAATTGTCAACGTGTCATAATGTTCTACTGATGTTGAGGCTAAAGCCTTTGTTGTGTTGATGGAGCTTGTCATTCACCATCTGTGACGAGTGTTTGCTATTATTTTCTCTCTGAATTGTATAGTTCCATTCATTGAATGAATTAATGAATTTATCTTTCAAAAAAATGATTAAATTACTTTCTTAGTTTTTAGAAATTTATAGTTTTATATAGGGATGTAATCGAGTCAAAATTTGGAGTTGTATACTCAATTTGAATTCGACCAAACGTCTATTTTTAAGTTTGAGTTCGAGCTCGATCAAGTTTGTTTACCAATTTTTGTACTTGAGCTTAAGCTTAACTCAATAATTAAGTTTAAGGTTAATAATATATATTAAAAGTAATAATTAATTTAATAATATAAAAATACAAAAGAACTCGACAATGCTTGCAAGCCATTCGAATCAAGTATTACTAAACCCGAATTCAACTTGATCGATAACTCTAGCTTAGCTTAGCTTGATAATTACCAAATCAAGTTCAACTTTTTTTTTAAATTGAAACCAGTATATTATTTACACCATTAATTTTATTTGAACTTTTTAATACAAAATTCATGCTTTTGGTTCTTATTTCGACCCTAACATAAAATTCTTAACTTGGCTCCTAATAAGAGGCAAAACTCCCACCATTATATTCTTCGTCCACTAAACTCTTGCATAGAGCTCCTTATCATACTTATTCATGGACTGGCTCGATTTCAAAAGGATTCAAACCCCCACCTGAAAAGTTCATTACATTGTTCAAAAATTAATAAAATATTAAAAATATATATTTGTAATATTTAACTTAACTTCAAGCCTATAAAAAAGTTTTATTCAAACTCCACTCGATTAATTCACTAGACGTACCCAAACCATGGCTCAATTTTTTAATGAAAACCTTCTGATTAAGATTTGAAATTATTACCCTTCCATTAGGTTTAATATAGGGTATAATTAACACAAGCGGCATATTTAATGCCCAAATTAATGATTAAACTAATAAAAAAAAGCTTAATTAATGTAATATGATACTCAATAATATATTAATGCTATTAACATTGCCGATTGAATCTTAGTTCGATTGGTATGGACATTGTTATCAATATATGAAGACGTAAATTTAAGTGCGCTAAAGCGCATTATCTTCCTATTTATAGATTGAGGAGAAACTATGGGTAATTCTAGAACGTGTGTCAAAATAATATATATGATCAAAACCTATAATGTGATCATTAAAAAAAAACAAACGATATTAATACAAATACAAAAAATTCAAGCAAATTTGAAATACAAAACCATTTTCTTCTATATTTTCAGTCAGCATGTACAAATGTCACATGAAAACGAACAGTTAGAGCCGGAATACCTGTACAAAAACAAGGAAGCAATGTCGGAGGGCTTCCTTTATCTCTAATTACAAGAAAATTTATCCAAGTTTCCCGATTGTGGACTTTTTAGAACTCTTCGGAATCAAAATCAGGGTTCGATGGGAATTCGAGACCCTGAAGTGCTGGCATTCGTCGTAAATCCTCGTCTGAGTTAGCTGGAATGAACCAGTATCGCTTGTCTGTTCCAAACACCTGTATATATACAAGCACCAAAACTTGAGAAAAACGAAGATCGATGACAGTTAATACAGCATACAGACCAGCTATAAAGAATGCAAACTCCGGTAAAGCTTCCAGAAGCCATAAGGACTTGTCAAACAAAGATAAAAAAGTTAACCTGTTCAAAATTTTTCTTTTGGCCTAGGTCATATCGCCATTTCGGAGTAGTTTTCTTCTCATATGCCTGTTCGAAAGACGACCAAAGAATTTTTTTTTTCAGTAAATCCTAAGTCTATTTATATTGCATTTTAGTCCTATAAAGGGAGAATACACCACGTATCCAGCCGAAAGATGGAACTAAACTCTCATTAGGATATTCAGTTGATGTGCTTGGCGTTACAGCATTTGAGTTTTTTCTGAAAATGAATAGTTTCACACGTGTACGCACTATTATGACACGGTAATAGAATTCAAATGAATACAATACCTCAATAGTTGTGGTGTTAGCGGACACCAAAGATACGTGCATGATCAAAAACCCAAAGACACTCAATGCAAACGCCAGATTCAAAACTGTGACACGAGAAAATCGTAACACATTAGCACGTGGTCAGGAAAAAATTGTTGAACAGGTTAGAAGAAAACTGGCCGAGCAACCCGTACCGAAGGACAGAAAAGTTGTAGCAAGGGTGGCAGTAGTTCCGGGAATTTCTTCATCGCTAAAGAATGCTAAGAAATGAGAGAATAAGGCCAACGTCACAAGACTTGTCTCCAGGAATGTGTAGAACTGCATCGAGGTTTAAAATCGAAGTCAAACAAACAGCAAGCAACAAGCCAGAAAAGAAACACTCGGCAAGCTCGATTTATGCATTTTGAAAATAGTAACGACAAAACTGATATAGATAAAGCAGGCATACCAAGAACAGAAGGAAATACTTGTAATTCAATGCACCAACACAATTGACAACCCATACACAATGATGGTCCATCTTTAGCACACACCGCCCACCTAAAACCGATCATCATGAACAACGATTTCATAAGCAGATATAAAAAGAAACGGAACCGATAAATCTCGAACATACAAACAGAACAATGATGGCAACGAGGTGGTTTAAACTGGTTGCACTTCCGACAATATCGAATCCTTTGACTTGACAGGTCCGGCTGCAAACCGTCAAACTCCGACTCATTCAATGGGTCAACCTCCCCTCTTTCCTCATCCGAAGCCGGTTTCCAGTTAGGCGGCACAGTACCGGAATCAGTTAAAACGACAGTGAAGTAACTCCATAACAGCATAACCAACTGCAGAATCACATCAAATTTCCAACATTTAGACCCAAATCATACATTCTTCGAAGGTTTAGGGTTTAAGTTTTCAGGGTTTCAGGTTTGATCCGATTACACTAATCACAATCCCCAAAACCCAATTTATCATTTTAGAATCTAAAATTGGAAACCCTAAATCTAAAAAGGGGTCCAAAAGGAAGCTTGTGCTTCAAATTTAACCCAAGCTTATATTTTTAGCAATTAAAAATGAAATTTTTACAGACTCATAACATCTAAACACAAAAAGGGAATAAAATTTAAGACCAAACACAAAACCCCATCATAAAAAAAGGGTTTAATTTTAGGGATTTACCAAGAAATGAAATAAGATCAATACAACAACAGCAATGAACGAGTGAAGGCCACCATCGAACAAAGCAGGTCCGTAATTGGTGAAAACGACGGCGTCATAAGTGACACCGACGACCCCTAAAACCAACAGGATCATGATCGAGCCAAGGCCTCTCAGGACCGTACAAAACTTGAACACGTTCCAAGCCATAGTTGTTCCAGATCTATGCATAATACCCAGACAATAAAATTACAAAACAAGAGACAAAAATTTGATCTTTTTTCGGGTTTCTTTTTATGGTTCAGACAACTGCTTGAAAAACAAGTGAAAAATTAAGGTTGTCTTTGAATTACTTAGAGAACAAGGATGATACTGGAATAAGAACAAAAAAACAGGATTTTTTTAAAATTTTGCTCTGAGATTTTTGGTATTAAAATAAGAAATCTAGTTTAATCTAGGGTTTATGGGATTTGTGATTCCAGATAAGTATGGAATCCATGTTACTATACAGAGACGAGAGAGAGAGAGAGAGAGAGAGAGAGAGAGAGAGAGAGTCAGTGATTAATAAAGGCAATATTTAGTTCCTTTGCATTTTCTGGTAAAAATGTCCTTCCAGTCCTTCTTATTTTTACAATTGAGTAACTTGGTCCCGTTGAGAAAAATTGGAGCAATTTAATCCTATCAATTTCAAAAGTGAGCAATTAAGTACAACTAATCAATGTGTTAATGTTTTCTGCCAACTATACATAAATTTAATTGGTATAATAACAAATTTAGCTCTCATAGTTTACACATTCTATCAATTTGGTAATAATTTTACAAATTTAGCTTACAACATTTGTGTAAATGTGTAAATGTGTAAATGTTTAGGATAAATTTGTTAATTTTTTTAGAAACAAGACTAAATTGAAAAAACATGTAAACATCAAAGGGTTAATTTTTTTGTTATAGCAATCAAAATTATGTACAATTGATTAATTGTCCTTAATTGCTTCGAGTTTTTAAATGGATCAATTTGCTCAATTTCAAAATTTAAAGTGATTGGAGAAGTCTTTTTACCCATTTTTTAAAAGGGTAAACTAGATCCAATGTCTATAAAATATTAGTATGTTTTGGTCACTCAACTTTAAAAATTAAACTATTCAAAAGTTTTCGTTTAAGTCACTGATCTATTCGGAAGTTTTTATTTAAGTCATTACGCGGTTAAATTTTTTTTTTAATTCAACTAGTGAGCTCCAAGCGTAGTTCGATGATCAATACATTAAATCAGTATCCATCAACAAGTAGGAAATCATACCGTAGATCTAAGTCGATATAATAATTAGTGTCGAAGATCGAACAATAAAATTGTTTAGATTTTGGTTCGTGAATTTGTGGCTTTCTTTCATAAAAGAAACTAAATATTGTAAAAGAGAATGGGAAGTAGAGCTTTTGATCGGTTCAAGCAGTGTAACCAAAGAAGACCATAAAATAATAATTTTAACAACCCGATAACTTATACCTTTGAATAGTTCAATAACAATTTTTGTAACTTCTTAAAATTAAGTGACCAAATCAAAAATTAGTAATAATTTAAAGACTTTCACTATAATTTATACTATTTTGAACGATACCAAAGGGATGGTCAAGCCCAAAAGCCAAACAAAGCATAGTAGTCCAAGCCTAATGGTAAACTTGATTTTCGATTTAACATTGTTACAACAACAACAATATCAAGTGATAATCACTTAAATAAAAAACAACAACAAAACTGGATTTAAAAACCAAACAACATAATAACCACTAAAATCTCCAAACAATTTAATACAAATACAGGACAGGCAACAAGCTCTTATTGTTGGTTACTTCTCACTCAAGTTAATGTACAGCATCAGGTTGTCTTTCAGGCGAGGCATCTAAGAATTCCGGTAACGCCTTCAATGAGTCGAATATCCGACACAATCTAGGGTACTTGGACTGCAAAAAGAAAACCCAGCACATACGGTCGGTTTCTTCAGTGCTAATTAATCCGACATACAAGTTTCGAGAATTAATGGAGCATAAAAGTGATGTTTTAAGCGTTCAAAGACTCGTTTACCATGTCGATTTTAAACCGTTGCATCGCCGCAGCTATCTGAGGTGCCATAAATACATCAGCCTGAGACAGACAAATCAAACAACATGTAAGAATTCATCGAGGGTTTAACATCAAATCGGAAAGACTCGAAGAATGACGAATGTACCATGTATACTTCGTCTCCGGTTGCATATTTGCCGTTGATGTCTTTCAGCAACTTCTCCAGAGCTGCAATGCAAGTAAAGCAAGCAAAAAGTTGCATTAAGTATTCCGCGAAACTCAGATTATCGGTTAGAGGCTCTTTTTACGTATACACGACGACACAAACACGAATGAAAGTTAATTATGAACTGAAATCACTTACCATTGAAACCTTTTTCCACATTAGTTTGAGCAAACAAAAGTGATTCTTGTGGACCAACTTTTTGCTCAAGATATTTCTAAGAAACATGAAAAGAGGGCATCAAATTGAATTAAAACATGAACACATGAATGTGTATAAATATATAAATACATGTGTGTATATATAAAAAAAACAGAATATACCAAGTTTGACAGCATATGAAGAGGCTGTATGCTAGAGGTGACTATGCTGGCAACCTGTGGATGATAAACTAGTTAGTGAACTATCAATTGAGCAGGTGGGGTCAATTCGAGTTCTAAAATTCTCTGATTATTTTGGGATTTGGGCAGTTTTAGTTTCGGGTCATTTTTGGGTTTATGCCATTGAGGTTTGAGGGTCAGGCTTTTCAATGCAAGTCTATTTCGTAATTTGTCACTCTTTGTTTTTTTTTGGTATAACCACAGGTTTTCTTATCCGTTTTACGGTTTGAGTATAATCCTCTTCGAGTCGAGGATAATATTCAAATTTGATCACTTTAATTTCAAGTTATTTTAAGTTACTTATTCCTAGATAATTTCAGATTTAGAATTTTGATGAGTTTTGCTTGTTGACATTTCATAATCAAATCAGGCTAGATTACTTTAAATTCGGGTTTTACGGGTTCGGATCATAATCTATGAATGTAAAGCCATATTCCAAGATACTTACCTGAAGATTCAGAGCTTTAAGCTGGGGATCAGCTGGTAAGAGAGCTCTTCGAGGGTATTTTTCTTCCAAATACTAACAAAAATAAGTACCAAATTAAACAATCCAGCCGAAATGAAAGCCAAAACACCACATCAAATGACAATATCAACAAATTCTATACACTAAATTATTAGTAAGTTTATGTTTTGATCTCTCGACATCAAAACATTAAAATACTAGACTATTAAAACTGTTGTTGTATAGCACTCTTTGTTTGCACCAATCTAAATTCTTTCCCCTTTTATTTTACAGTTCAGTTCGTTATCATGAAACAACTTCAAACATCACGAATTTACGAATCAAAATCTAAACAGCTTTCTTCTTCAATCTCCGACACTAACTATAAGATCAACTTGGATCTAAGGTATGTTCTTCTATTTATCGATGGGTACTAATCTACTGTACCGATCATTAAATTGTCACTTAAAACTCGCTTCGGATTTTTTTGAAAGAAAAAAAACTTAATAGCCAATTAACTTAAATAAAAAATTTCGAATAATTCGACGACTTAAATGAAAACTTTCAAATTGTTCGGTCACTAAAATGAAAACTTTTAAACAGTTTAATAATTATTTTGTAACATTTTGAAATTAAGTGATTAAAATGTAAATTTACTAATAGTCTTGTCACATTGAGTGTGATTTACTTTCTTTCTTTTTTTAATACAAGAGGACAGCCCTTGAAAGGAAAATCGCTTTTTAGTCATTTTATAAATAAAAAATTAGAAGTTTATATTTGTAAATTGCAATGAAAAAAAAAATATTTAATCCCTTCCTAAATGATAAAATCATAAGTTATAATTAAATTCCAACCCCTAAAAGAATTCCTAATGGTTGCTACTCTTAGAGTGAAATCAATATTGGAATTAAGAACACTAACCAACAAGATTGCATATGAATCAGACACGACAACATCACCATCAACAAGAACAGGAACAAAATGCAGAGGGTTCAATTTCTCAAACTCTGCAACATCAGCAGCAACAACAAAAGAAAAAAAAATGGTCTTTTTAGTATGTTTCCATTCTACCATATGTATGTATGTATGTATGTATGTATAGCTCACCTGGTGTAAACTGCTCTCCTTTTGAAAGATTCACAGCTTTGTACTCATACGAAATCCCTAACAAAAACCCAATTAAAAAATCAGTACCAAAATTATTGGAAACCTACTGAATTAATGAATTCGAAGAGAAACCCAAATTAGATATAAGAGGGAATAAGCTGATGATTAAAGTTAAAACCTTTGAGGTTTAAAGCGAAGCGAACTCGCCATGAACATGAGCTTTGCCAGTATGAATACAGAGCAAGCTTTGGAGACTCACCAATTTTCTGTTAACAACAAAATAAAATAAAAATAATGAGTGGAATTTGGGATTAAATTGAACAAAAAAAGAAACAGCATGGTGTTAAAATCATACCGCTGCCATTGTTGGAAAGGTTGAAAGCTCAAAGCTTCAGACAGAGCGGTAAGTCGTTGTTGGTATTTGGTAAAGATTTTTGCAATAATGTGACCAGCAAAGCAATCAGTTAACGACATGAAAGTAAAAGCTTATTTGACTTTTATAATACAGAGAATCTCGTGTGAAAAAAAAAAAACTGAAACAGAGAAGAAATTGTATTCTCCTTATGGGTAGAAAGAGTAAGGTAACTACCACTTTGCATGCTTTGCTTTTCTCGAAAGTAAGAAAGATTATAATTGAATCCGTGAATCATTTTTTAGTCATTCATTGAATAATAAATAACTACAAGTGATAGAGATACACGATTTAAATAATAAAAGATCCAATATTTAAAAATTGTGAAACGTTTAATTCTTCGAATAGATCAACAGAATTGTTTGATTAGTTCTGCTAATGATTCCAACCAAAATCCGGTTTTTGGGCATAATAATAATTTGTATTCTCAAATTATAGGAGTTGGAATGTATTTTTTTTATATAAGATATGGGTAAATTAATCAGAATAAATTAATCTTTCTATAAAAATTTTATCTGATAAGTCTTTTTATATCAAAATAAGGTACACGATCTAGTTATTATATTAGTCATGCTAGATCTTAAGAGTAGAAATAAATAAAATTTTTAATAGAAAGAACTGGTTTGTTCTCTAATTTAACGTACTATGATTAATTTGTCTATTTTTTTAGTAAAGATAGTAAAACGTAATCTAACTCCTAATATAAGACCTCTATAGTATTTTTACCTCATATTGTCGATCTTGCAAACATATATAGACGAACTTTGTTAACAAATGAAGTTTGATTTTTCGAATATGTGAGATTAAAATTAAATTACGAATGATACATATACGGATGGGATAAGAACTATTTTTCAAGTGCACTTTAATTCTAAACAAAATATTTCATTTACAAAACCATCAAAATTTTAAAAATATTAACTATTTTAAATAGTAAATGATATTTTTTAAAACAGAAAATGTTAAATCTATTTCAATTTTACATTATTCGATTCTTTTTAACAGTACATTCACTTGATTCATTGCGGTTATGAAATAGATTAGAAAGCTGTTAGTCTGTTCAGGTTGTTAGCGTGTTAGTTAAAGAGCAGTTATGGCTTACATGCAAAACCCTACTGCATTAAATACATACATCTAGACTCTCTTTTGATTATGATTCAATACAGAACTTCTCCCTCTCTTCTCCTATACTTCAATATGGTATCAAGAGCCACTACCATTCGTTTGTAAATTTTTTTCCGATGGCTACGGAGCCTGTGCCTGGAGTTGAAACTCCTCATCATTCGTCCAACACTGCGGCCGCTTTTCAGTCAACCGATTCGAATGGTACGGCGTTGCCTATAGTCCATTACTTCACCAAACATGATACTATCAAGCTTACTGAACATAACTTTCTGTTATGGAAACATCAATTGCTTCTCATTCTTGAGGCATACAATCTTGAAGGTTTTGTCCAAGGTACTGTTCAAGTTCCTTCTTCTTTTCTTCCTGGTATTGATGGTCAGTTGGTTGATAATCCAACCTTTCTTGCTCATAAGAAACAAGACAAATTCTGGCCTCCTGGCTACTAACCACAATATCTAATGATATTTTAGTTCATCTTACTACTGCCAAAACAAGTTTTGCAGTTTGGTCTGCTGTTGAAGCCCGATTTGGAGTTAAATCCAACATCAAGATTTCAAGCAGTCGACGTGATCTGTATTCTCTCAAGAAAGCGAACCTCACCATTAAAGAATACTTGTCAAAGATTCAGCAATTGAGTAATAGTCTTATTGCAGCAGGGAATATGATTACAGAACAGGAACAAATCAGCATTATTTTAGTTGGTCTTTCACTTGAGTATGAGTCCATTCAAGTCATAGCTTCTGCTACTCCTATGTCTATTGACTTACTGACTGAAATGTTACTTGACTGTGAGGCGCGACAACTAGCTGTATTAACTGAAGTTCCTATGCAGACGAATGTATCTTCTTGTTCCAAGAATCCTTCAAAAACCACTGATGTTCCTAATACTTATTCTCAAGGTTTCAGATCCGGCCAGCGCGGACATGGTCGAGGTTAGTCTCGTGGCCGATATCGGGGCACTGGTAGAGGTTGGTCTCGCTCCAGACCACAATATCAGTTGTATGGCAAAGTGGGTCATGTAGTTCAAGCTTGTTATCATCGTTTTGATGAAAATTTCTCTGGTGTGGATCCTGTCCCTTCCAAGACGGTCAACTATCATCAGTTCAACAATCAAGATTTGACTACTTCTTGTTGTAACTCTCATTCACAAGTCTCAGCTCCTTCTGTTCTGTGAAAAATATATCGTCGGTAATGACAATATATTAAAAAAATAGAAATAAAAATAAAGAACACACAGATTTTACGTGGAAACCCTTTCGGGAAAAACCACGAGCGAGAGAGAAGAAAATTCACTATGTCGAATTCGAATCAATTACAAGAGGAATAGACCATGTCTATTTATAGGCTTATAAAGCCATATTCTAATAGGAGTAGTAAGATTGAAACTCCTTATTCTAATCAATATCAAATAGATGGAGTTTAATAAGGTTTAAAAACCTTATTCAAAATAAAATAAAAGAAGTGTAATTCTATAGGGATTCTTCTTTTATTTTATTTTACCATTGTATTTTATTTAAATAAGAATTTGGGTCACTTAATTCTAACAATCTCCACCTTGACACGAATTCTCAATGAACAAGTTCTTCATCGCGAACTCTCAACGAACAAGTTCTCCACCTCTTCCATAAAATCCCTTAAGGGTTTAACTTCAACAATGAACACCAACTAAGTCTAAGCAATGCTCAAACTTGGTTATAGGAAGTGACTTAGTCATCATATCTCTGCGGATTTTCATGAGTACTAATTTTGCTCACAACAATATCACCACGAGCAATAATATCACGAACAAAATGATACCGAACATCAATGTGTTTTGTTCTCTCATGAAACATTTGATCTTTTGTAAGGAAGATGGCACTCGATCGTCACAAAATATCAGTGCTGATTTGAAGGTCTTCATTGAGCTCACTAAAGAGTCCCTTCAACCAAATAGCTTTTTACAAGCTGAGTAATCGCCATGTACTCGGCTTCGATGGTAGACAAAGCGATCGTAGTTTGCAAAGTAGCTTTCCAACCGATTGCACAACCTCCGATTGTAAAGACATAACCAAAGTGAGAGATCTTCTTCTATCAAGGTCTCCAAAGAAAATCAGCATCAACATACCCAATGACTCCATCTCTAGTTCTTCCAAGTCGTAAGCAAACATCGATAGTACCTCGTAAGTATCTTAAAATCCATCGAATCGCTTTCCAATGTTCTTTACCGGGATTCGCAATGTATCTCGCTAACCGCACCGATCGCATATGATAAATCTGGGCGTGAACAAACCATAGCATACATGAGAGATCCCATCAGTACTAGAGTATGGAACATGTGACATGTACTCAATCTCATCATCCGATTGTGGAGACAAAGCCGATGAAAGTCTGAAATGGGTCACTAAAGGAGTACTAACGAGTTTAGCACTCTGCATATTGAACTCGCAAAGAACTTTCTCAATGTGCCCCTTCCGACTTAGGTACAATTTACTTGCTTTTCTATCTCTCGAGAATCTCCATACCAAGTATCTTCTTTGTTTGGTCCTAAATCTTTCATCCCAAATTCTTCACTTAGTTGGGCTTTGACCTTTCAGATCTCTCCTTTATCTTTTCTTTCTATCAACATGTCATCAACATAAAGAAGTAGATACACAAAAGAACCATCACTGCTTTTCTTAAAGTAAACACACAGCTTGTCAAAACTACTTCTTTTAAAATCATGAGAAGTCATAAAGTAATCAAACCTCTTGTACCACTTTGTCTTGGTGATCGTTTCAAACCGTAGTAAAGAGACTTTTTCAAAGAAGCAAACATAGTCCTCTTTTTCTCGAGATCAGAAACCCTCTGGTTGTTGCATGTAAATATCTTCCTCAAGCTCTCCATGCAAAAATGCAGTTTTACATCTAATCGCTCAAGCTCTAAATCTTGCATGGCCACAATACCAAGCAAAGCTCGAATCGAACTATGCTTCACAACCGGGAGAACACATCTCAGAAAGTCTACTCACTGGAATTTGATCAGTAACCCTTTGCAACAAGCCTTGCTTTATATCTGGGTTCTTCAACTCCTGAGTCCTTCTTTCTTTTTAAACACCCATTTACAAATGAACAACCTTTTTACCTTTAGAAAGTTTCACAAGATCCCATGTTTTGTTTTTGTGGAGTGATTCTATTTCCTCTTGCATAGCAAACATCCACTTTTCTGAGTCTTCACAGCTAACAGCCTGAGAATAATTTGACGGCTCTTGGTTTGCATCTATATCTTCACCACATTTAAAGCATAGGCAACTAGGTCACCTCAAAGATACTTCTTTGGAGGTTTAATTTCTCTTCTAGTTCTGCTTTTTGGCGATAGAGTATTGTGGTGAAGAAGCCACTCTATTCTCAATTTTTATACTGGCTTGAGGAGTTGACTCAGTATTAACTGATGCTCCACCGCTTTTGATTTTCTTTATTGGAAGAGTCTTTAAGAGATAAGTTAGGTAGCATAGCGGTTTCATCAAAAACAACATCTCTACTAATCACAACTTTTCTATTTTCAGACACCATAACTTATACCCTTTTACACCACTTTTTATAACCAAGAAAAACACATTTAATGGATCTTGGTTCCAATTTTCCATTATTAACATGAGCATACGCAGACACCCAAAGATCTTTAAATCGAATAATTATCGGGATTACGCACCATACCTCTTGTGGAGTCTTTTTCTCAATGGCAACGGATGGAGATCGGTTGATCAAAAAATATGCAGTAGAGGCTGCTTCGGCCCAAAACGACTTTGGTAAGTTGGCATTTGACAACATGCATCGAACCTTCTCCATAATCGTTCTGTTCATTCGTTCTACAATGCCGTTTTGTTGTGGAGTATGACGAACTATCAAGTGTCTCACGATTCCTTTTGACTTACACAGTTTATTAAACTCATCAGAACAAAACTCTAAGCCATTGTCTGTGCGGAGGTATTTTATTTGTTTTCCCGTATATTTTTCAATCATAGTTTTCCAAGACCTAAATGCAGAAAATACATCGCTTTTCTGCTTCAGGAAGAATGCCTAAACTTTTCTGGAAAAATCATTAATAAAAGTTAGCATATAATTAGCTCCACCTCTCGAAGGTACTCTTGATGGCCCCCACAGATTAGAATGAATATACTCTAATGTTCCCTTCGTGTTATGGATTCCTCTGGTGAATCGAACTCTCTTTTGCTTCCCAAGAACACAGTGCTCACAGAACTTCAGTTTGCAAATTTCTTGCCCATCAAGAAGTCCTCTTTTGCTCAATTCTGCCATGCCATTCTCACTCATATGCCCTAGGCGCATATGCCAAAGTTTAGTAATATCATCATCTGACAAAGAAGAGGAAGCGATAGCTGCATCACCAATAACAGTAGAACCCTGCAAAATATATAACTTGGCGCTTCTTTCTGCGCCTTTTCATCACAATGAGGAACCTTTGAAATCTTCAACATCCCACTTTCAGCTGTGTATTTGTACCCTTTTGAATCAAGAGTACTCAACGAAATTAAATTTCTCTTCAATTCTGGAACATGCCGTACGTCACTAAGTGTTCTGACAACTCCATCAAACATCTTACCAACACCTGTGATTTTACACGAAGCATTATTTCCCATCAAAACAACACCTTCAGACACCGTTTCGTAATTTGTAAACCAATCCCGATTGGGACTCATGTGGAAGGTACAGCCTGAGTCAAGTATCCACTCTCGCTCTCTTTAGAATTGTTGTGAGGCGACTAGAAGTTCACCATCACCGTAGTCTTCTACAATATCGCCTTCACCGAATTTTCTGGTTGTTTTTCCTTTTGATTCGCAGCCTCCCTTTTAATCTTGTTCTGTAGCTTATAGCACTCAGATTTAATGTGCCCTTTCTTCTTGCAGAAGTTACAAGTTTTACCTCTGTTTGAAGACTTTGATCTACCCTTAGATTTACCGCGAGGATTCCTTTCCTGTGTCCTTCCACGATCATCATCAGCATTCCGATCTTGTCTCCTACGAACAACAAGACTCTCTCCCTGGGAGTCGAGTTTAACCATAAGATGCTTCATCTTATCATACGAAGTCAAAGAATCATAAACCTCATCATCTGTGAGAGACTCGCGACTATATAAAATCGTATCTCTAAAGGTTGAATAAGACGGGGGCAACGAACAAAGTAGAATCAACCCTAGATCTTCCTTATCATACTGAACCTCCATGGCCTCCAAGTTTGAGAGAATTTCTTTAAACATCATTAAGTGTTCGTGTACGCACACGCACCTTCCTCCAAACGATGAGCATAAAGACGTTGCTTCATATGCAACTTGCTAGTTAAAATTTTCGACATACATATTTGTTCTAGCCTCTTCCATAATGCTGCGGCAGTCTTCTCCTTCATCACATCCTGCAAAATTTCATTAGACAAATGTAGATGTAACTGTGTTAGTGCCTTTCGATCCTTGCGCTTCTTATCTTCCTCCGTCAATGTCGAAGGTATCTTATCTACCCCTAGCAGGGCTTCCTCTAAATCCATCTGTGCAAGAACTGCCTGCATCTTTATCTGCCACAACGCGAATCTGGTGTTGCGATCCAACAGCGGAATTTCATACTTTAAAGACGCCATTACCGTGATCGAGATGAAAAAAAATCCGGAAGCTCGGATACCAATTTGTGAAAAATATATCATCGGTAATGACAATATATTAAAAAAAATAGAAATAAAAATAAAGAACACACAGATTTTACGTGGAAACCTTATCGAAAAAAACCACGGGCAGAGGAGAAGAAAATTTACTATGTCGAATTCGAATAAATTACAAGAGGAATAGATCATGTCTATTTATAGGCTTATAAAGCCATATTCTAATAGGAGTAGTAAGATTGAAACTCCTTATTCTAATCAATATCAAATAGATGGAGTTTAATAAGGTTTAAAAACCTTATTCAAAATAAAATAAAAGAAGTGTAATTCTATAGGGATTCTTCTTTTATTTTATTTTACCATTGTATTTTATTTAAATAAGAATTTAGGTCACATAATTCTAACATGTTCAACAGTCTTCATGCTCTAGATCATCAATTCAAGCTTGGTACCCTGATTCTGGAGCTACGAATCATATTACTCCAAACATGACAACTCTCTCAACTGCTTCCTCCTACATAGGTACGGACCATGTATCTATGGGAAATGGTGCTTTTGTTTCTATAGCTCATGTAGGAAACTCTTTTTGTTGACTGGTTCAAGAGTTTTACATCTTAAGAATGTTCTTCATGTACCTACTGTGTGCTTTGTCAAGGACATTCAGACAAGGATGATACTTCTGGTGGGCCACATGCATGATAGTTTTTATCAGTTTAATATGTCTCGACATGGTAGTGCCAAGGTTTCACCTAGAGTCCCTCAGTCTCACTCGGTTCATGTGTGCCATGCTCGACTCTCGTCTGCTCCCCTACTGTGGTATAACAGACTTGGCCATCCAAATCGTGATATTCTTGCACGTATCTTGTGCACCTGTATTGTTTTGTTCAAGCCTGATAGTTTGCCTCTAGTGTGCTCCGCTTGTCAGCTAAGCAAGTCTCATAGGCTACCATTCAAAGCATCAACAACAGTATATTCTGTACCATTTAAACTTGATGTATCTGATGTTTGGGGACCTTCTCCTGTTAAATCAAATGGCTTTTCCTACTATGTATCTTTTATTGACATGCATAGTCGATATACTTGGTTGTATTTGATCAAAACTAAATCTGAAGTATTGAGTTGTTTTCTTCATTTTCACCGAATGGTTCAACTTCAATTTGGTTCTTCTATCAAGATGTTTCAAACAGATTAGGGAGGTGAATATCGCTCCCTATCTACTAAGCTTTTCAAACGTGGCATTCAGCATAGGATCACTTGCCCTCACACCTCGCAGCAAAATGGTGTAGCTAAAAGACGGCATCGTCAGGTGGTTGATATGGGGTTGACTCTTTTGGCTAAAGTCTCCATACCTCTGGATTTTTAGTCCTCTGTATTCTCCTATGCTGTTCACATAGCTAACAAGCTCCAACACATCTTCTTCAACATAGCAGTCCCTATGAGATGCTGTATAAGGTCAAACCATCTTACTCTCATTTGCGAGTCTTTGGGTGTGCCTGTTTTCCCTCCTTGAGGCCATATAATCATCACAAGTTTAATTTTCGATCCAAGAAGTGTGTGTTTCTTGGGCTTACTTTAAATTATAAGGGCTACAGGTGTCTTGATGACACTGGTCGAGTATTTGTGTCTCGGCACGTAGTCTTCGATGAAACTCAGTTTCCATTCTTGCATGGTTTTACTTGTCAAGGTCATTCTGCTCCTGTTCAATCGTCTCATCAGCAGTTCTATGTTCCTCTTGTTACAATATCGGCTTCTTTAAACTCTGTGGCTAGCTCCAGTTCAACTCATCGTGACATTTGTGCTCCAGTTGATTTCCATTAGTCTACATCTACACCTACACTTACACCTTAGTTGTGTGCACCATCTGCTGATTCTCCTGTGCCTTCATCTTCTCCTCCTGTAGCTCCTTCTAGCTCTATTCCTCAGACTGGTTATCCTATGCAAGCCAGGTCCAAAAGTAGTATTTACAAGCCTAAACTTTTTTCTTCTGTCTTGATTGAAAAGGAACCAACATCCATAACTGAGGCATTTCGGACTCCTCAGTGGATAGCAGCTGCACAGGCTGAGTACCAAGCCTTGCTTTCGAACCATACTTGGGATCTGGTGCCATTACCTACGGAACGGAGGGCTGTTGGTTGTAAATGGATCTTCAATCTTAAAAAGAATGCTGATGGCTCGATATCTCGCTACAAGGGGTGATTGGTAGTCAAAGGCTATCTTCAGGAAGCTGGTATAGACTTTCATGAGACATTCAGCCCTATGGTGAAACCTACAACAATCCAGGTAGTCTTGGCTTTAGCAGTTTCCTTGGGCTGGTCCCTCTGACAGGTGGACGTCAATAACGCATTTCTAAATGGTGATTTAAGTGAAGAGATATACATGGTGCAACCACCAGGGTTGGAACAGACAGGACCAAATGGGCAGAACTAGTCTGCAAGTTGAAGAAAGCCTTGTATGGACTCAAACAAGCCCCTCGAGCCTGGTTCCACAAGCTGAAGGAGTTTCTACTTTTCAACAAGTTCGAGGTATCAAAGGTTGACAATTCTCTCTTCATAAATCGGTCTGGCACTCAGCTACTTTATGTCCTGGTGTATGTGGACGACATCATCGTTACTGGTTCCAACTCAAGTGCTATAAGTCAGTTTGTCAAGGAGCTTCATAGTAGGTTCTCTCTGAAGGATTTGGGAAACTTAAGCTATTTTTTGGGCATTGAAGTTAAACACACCTCGAATGGTATTTTTCTTAATCAGAAACAGTATATACTGGAGTTACTTAAGAAAGCTTCTATGGACAGCTCAAACAATTCTTCTATACCTATGGTGTCTACTTGTCGATTGTCGAGTATTGAAGGGAGTTCGATTGAGATGCAACTCTTTTTCGAAGCATAGTAGGTGCTCTTCAATATGTTGTCATCACTAGATCGGATATTGCCTTCTCTGTCAACAAGGTTTGTCAATTCATGCACAAACCATTAGACATGCATCTCAAAGCTGTCAAGCGGATTTTACGTTATCTACAATGCACATTGGATCATGGTCTTCACTTTCATCGTACGTCCAAACTTATTCTTGAAGGCTACTCCGGTTCCAACTGGGGATCTGATCTTGATGATCGAAGATTGACAATGGGGTATTGTGTCTTCCTAGGAGGTAACCCAATCTCCTGGAGCTCGAGGAAGTAGCAGGTTGTCTCCAGGTCTACTACTGAAGCCGAATATAGAAGTTTGGCCAATGTCACTGCTGAGATAGTCTGGCTCCACTCGTTGTTGATGGAGCTATGTGTTCTTTTTTCGCCCAAGGCACTAGTGTGGTGCAATAGCTCAGCAGCGGTTGCTGTCGCGGGAAATCCAGTCCTGCACTCAAAATTTAAACATGTGGAGTTGGATGTGTACTTTGTCCGAGAGAAAGTTGCTGCAAGTGTGCTTCAAGTTGGTCACGTGTCTGGTCATGATCAAATTGCTGACGTTTTAACAAAAAACCATTGTCAGCAGTAATGTTTAACAAGTTCAAAAGGAAGCTTAAAGTTGCTACACATGAAGATGACGCTCTCCAAGGAAGGAAGTTAATAGAGCATGGGGAATGTTATGAAATAGATTAGAAAGCTGTTAGTCTGTTAAGGTTGTTAGCATGTTAGTTAAAGAGCAGTTATGGCTTACATGCAAAACCCTACTGCATTAAATACATGCATGTAGACTCTCTTTCGATTATGATTCAATACAAAACTTCTCCCTCTCTTTTCTTATACTTCAATATTGCGGGGCTCAATTTCATTGCGATGTTATAGGTATTTTGAGTGTTGTTTGTGGCTCGATGATGGGTTTGGATCGAGGGATGTTAATACTTGGCACTATTGCTGATTTATATTCACTGTTATCGATTGAATTTGAGAATTAGAGGCTTAATGTTTGTTGGTGGTTTAAGAATATGAGGAATTGGCTTTGCGTTTTGTTATTGATTGCATGGGGAGGAGTGGGGTGGGGTGTTCATTGCCTTTTACTTCGGGCCTTTCCCTTGAGATTTTCTTTATTGTTGGTTGATGGCTTCCTATTTCGATAGTTGGTTCTGATGGTGGACGTGGTCCGATTGAATTGGGTTGTTTTAAGTTTTGTGGTGTTCTTCTCGGATCGGTATCATGAAGCAATTAAGAGTTGCAAGAGGTGTTGTTGCTTCTACTTCATTATGGTCTTTTGATCTTGTTCAGGATTAAGCTTTTGCTTGTGAGTGAGGTGCTCCATCAATCCCGTGCCAGCAACCGTGCATGACACATGGAGAGCTTTCTTTTCTATGATGGAAGTGATTGGATGAATTGGTTTGTGGCTTGGTTGTTTGGGACTGCAGCCTTTGCTTCGATTTTCAGCTTGTTTTTTGCTTTTGATTATAAGGTGATTAAAAAAGGTTATCATCTTTTTGGTGTCAAATCCTGTACTTGGGAGTTTTTTCCTGCATTGGAACTTTGCAAAGTTGGGTTGTTTTTAGGTGTCTAAAACCAAACATGTGACAGTTTCATTACATTCCAGAAATCAATAGTGGTTAACCGTGACAAACCACATCAAAACTTAAACAACAATCGGAAAATTCAATTAGCCAGAAGTTGAAGGCCGGAATCGTACACCGGGATGAGATTGGGAGACGAATTCCCGGGCTAAAGCTTGAAGGTCTTCGTCTTCCGTTACTCGATTGAAAGGATTCGGAGAACCCGCGAGTTCGATTGAAGTCTGTTGCGGTTGTGGCAGATCAAAGACGTTCATGGATGTATCAGAAGAACATACCAAGTCAGATCCTAATTCCGACGCGAAATGAAACGTCGTCGACGATCGGCATTCAGCCTGCGACTGCGGCAGCACTAGAGAGAGACACTGCAACGTCGAAAGTCGGGCCTGAATGTAGGCTAACTCTGCCTGTAAATTCACTACCTACACATCATAAGATAATTTTGTATCAAATATTAAGTTTACCTTTGAATTATGTGAAAAATATCCATACAAATATATACATACATATATATAATTATTGTTTATATACGCTGATTAGATATGGGTGCTTCAAAAAAAATTGAATTCAATTTAATTCGGTAATTATGGAGCCGAGTTTGAGCAGCTCGAACTATCAATTGACCCGAATTTAAGCATCATAATATTAGATATTCCAACGGCTTGCAAGCCTATTCAAGCTTTCATCTTAATATGTTTTATATTCGAAATTACAATTTTTATGCTCATTATATAAAAAGAATTTAAGTACAAACGATCTCAAATTTAAAGATGAACAAACTTAACTAAACTTAAGTGTGAAAATTAATATCGAACTTGAAAATTTTAAATCTAATCTAAGCTTAAACTTATTTCTATTATGAGTGTAACTCAACTCGATTACACCATAAACCTTACTCCATATTATATTCTCTTAGCAAATAAAAAAATACTAAGAGAAAAGGACTAAGTAAGTCAACCAAAACACCTCAGAATATTTCTCGAGTTGCTAAACTTTGCTTGCTGGCTCCGGCAAGCAACCCCTCTCTCACTCTTGGGGAAGGGCAAAATTTTGTGCAATTTCAATTATTTTAAAAAAAGTCCCTAATAAAACTAGCTAATTTCCAATTAAATTTCGGTGTTCAACAAATAAATATATAGGGGTTACAAATGTGAAAGCTTTGACTATGTAAAAGGATTTGCATGAAACAACTAGACAAGGCCTATGCTATGAAACAGCTGGTTACTTAATGCCAATTTTATATTATCGCGATTTGGTATTTGACTTTAATTTTAACATTTTTTAAGTTAAAATTTTTTACAAATAACTAAATTCAATTTTAATGTTGAATATGATACTTGGTATTAAAGTTGTGTTTTCTTTCTCTTCACTAAGTACTTATGCTTATTTTACTAGAACACATGTAACGCCATTTAATCTTAATATTCAAACAAAAAAACCTTCCAACTACCAAATTAAACATAGAAATCAAAATTTACCTTAACTGAATTACCCTAGTAAATATGAACTCTATTATGATATTATTGCTCACTGCTGTAATTGAGAAAACTTGTAACCCTGCTGGTGCATGTAAAGAAGAAGAAAAATGTGTGTTGTTGTTGTTGTTTAATTGCATGCATGCCCCAAAACTCAAAAAAAAAAAAAAAAGGAAAGAAAAGGAAATAAACCCTAAGGACCAAATGCAAAACAATGAAAAAAAAAACCCTCAAAAACTTAACAAAAATAGATTTGTGTTTATCTTCTTGACTAAATTCTTCACCGCCGCCCCCCACAGAAAAAAGAAATTCATAATAATAACAATAAGAGGGATTTAATTTTTACCTGTTGTTGGAGGGTGAATATATGGCCAGCACAGCCATAAACGGGGTCTCTAACCCTAGCTAAAGCCTCGTAACAAAGCGTGAACACGGCGTCGACACGCTTGTGAACCGGCGTTCCCTGCAGCAACTTGGCAGCATTGCTGGCGCCAAACACCTTGTGCACCGCCGCGAAGTGAGCCGTGCCTTGGTCCGAGTCGAAATACGGCGCGAACACGCACCCTTTCACGCATTTTCGCCTGAGGAACTTACAGGCTCCGCATGGCCCGGTTCCATTGTTGGCTGCACTCATCTCTTTAGAGAGAGAGAAGACAATGGAGGGTGATGATGGGTGTTTTAGAGGAGAAAAAACAGGGTTTTTTTGTGTTAACTGGTTTTAAGATTAAAAAAGAAAAGATGGTTGAAAGCTATAGTTTGGCTATACACACTGTTGGTGGCCGTGGGTCAGTTCAAGACAAAGACTGGTAGTTTCGTTCCTTTATTATTATATAATATATATGTATACGTGTGTGTGTGTGCATCCTTCGTTTGTGATTGAATATATATTCTATTTCCATTTTTAACTTAAAATGAGATTTTTAATGTTTGGTATGGCAGTTAATTAACCAGTTTGATATAGGTCCTTGTACTATACTTGAATATAAGATTTAATTTAGTTCCTTTTTCTAAAAAAGAGATCAAGGTATCCTGTAAAAGTATAATGAAGGCTCTTATATTAAAAGTTAGATTACATTTTACGCTCTTTACTCAAAAATAGACAAATTAGTTCTTGTACATTAAATTAAAGAACAATTTTTTTATGTAAATGTGAGAAAATGCAATTTGACTTTTAAAACAAATGTCTTCATATCCCTTTTACGGTTTATAAAAATTAATTCTTTCAAAATTCGTGATTACTCTTCTCAAAAATATTATTCTAAATTTTGAACCTAAATTATTTTCTTATGAGTGCAATATACATATACTTCCATTTGACATGATTTTTCCTGAATACTTTCTTAATATTTTTAGTTAGTCCAAATAACTATTTTAGCAAGTGAAGGGCAAGTAAGCAAGTAGAGACCTTGACCCTTGGTTAAATGATTTATTTCAAATTTGGTACCTCTTAAAGATGATAATTTGATTTAAGCCCTTTTAAACTCTTGATTATATGAAAAAAAAAATGTATTTTCACATCTTTCACATATTAATAGTTCAATTTAAGATCCATTTTTATTCCTTGCTGCAAATTGGAAAATGTAGTGTTGTTATCTGAAAAAATTTTAATTTTAAGATCTTTTAACATAAAATTTTAAATTCAACCTCTCAAAAAGAAAATTCTTTGTCTCGACCTCTCTACAAAAAGTTATTGGAATCAATGATTTTAAGAAAATCCAAGTCATTTCAACTAAAATAGGAAACATTATTAACTATTTTAATAAATTAAATGATCAAATTATATATATTACCGTCAAACTATAAGGATTAAATGTCCAATTTAAACATATTAGAAGGACCATAATCATAATTTAACCTATAATATATATATAAACCCAACACATTGTTATTATCATCAACGTACGAAAATGAACATTTGTATTGCAATGTGTCGTTTCAGTTTATATACATTATAATAAAAAGAGAAGGTTTTGAATTGTTTTTTTAAAAAGGGACTTGAAAGCTACGGCAGTGGTGAAGAAGTGGTTGCGTGAAGCAAACAAACATGCGGAAGCGGGTGAATCAGTGAGTGGCGGTCTGAGTCAATGTGCGGTGGTTCAACACCCACCCCGCCGCAGTTTGCAGACACGTGTGAGCCCCACGTGGGAAAACAACGAAACAAAAACATCTTCCCTCCTCAATCCAATCATCTTTCCTCTCTTGTCACCTCCATCTTCAGCTTTTTTTTTTTTTTTTTTTTTTGGTTTCTGGGTTCAGACAAATATCATATCACTGATCATCTGCTGTTTTTTTTTTTTTTTTTTTTAACTCTTGACCTTGCACCCCACTTGTCTCGTTTTCACCTTTGTTTTTGTCTATTACATGTTTTAAATATTGTTTTATAAAAATTTTGAGAGAGCTTGATTTGGATAAGGTGATTATTTTCGGTAATAAAATGATCACGACATATTAATTTATTATATTTTATTAATTTATTTTTAGTTTAAAATTAATTTCTTCAAAATCAATTGGAAAAAAAAAAGTCGTATAGGGTAAGGTGATAGATTCATTATGCATATGACAGTTCCATAATATGTTGATTAGGGGTAATCTGTTTAATTTTTTTTAATATAAAGTGTAACACGAGTTATATCAGATGAAATCTTTCTAAATAAAAACTATTAGAACAGATGATTATCCAACTCCGTAACCTATTCTGAAATTTTTGCATTGTTAATAATGTAATATTATTAGCTTAATGTAATATTTGTAAATCAAACATGATAATATTATACCATAATTTTACATTATCCTCGAAAATTTTATATGATTTAAACTAAATTGTCCCCTTATAAAATAAGAATGTAGTTGTAAAATACATCATATTTTCAATAATAAAATATAAATTCGAACCCGGGAGGAATGGTCATATACTCGAACTTATAAAGTAAAACAAACGTGAAAAATATAAAAAAAAAAAATAGCATGATAACAATAAAAACACAAGTTGGAAACTTGAGAAAATCGAAAATGCACCTAAAAGGAGATCAATATGGTAATAAAAAGAATGAAATCAATGGGGAAGGTAGGTGCTAAGTTAATAGGAGTGGTGGCATGACAAAACATGTTTTTAATAAATTACTACCATTTAATTAATTAAATATCAAATCACAACACTATTATAGTATTCTGAAACGGTCGCCCTTCTTACAAGGAAAGGAAAGACTTGACTTTGGTCAGCTGAACTCATCAAACAGTTTCACCAACTGGTTTTTACTTTTTCTTTTTTAAAACAAAATTTTCAATAAAATAGGACTAAATCACTATTTCGAGTCTTAACTTAATACCTATTCTCTCGTCCGGGTTTAAAATTCTTTTTTTTCATGTTAAGCCTTGAATTTGCAATCGTTTTCACATTAGGGTTTAAACTAGACAATTATTGTTCCCATATTCGAGCTTAAACATTTTCTGTTTAAGTTAGCTCTTAAACTTAACAATTGTTCCACATTTAGACCTAAACTTAGGGCTTTCAAGGACAACTTGGACAAAAATAAGTTTAAGCCTTAACGTGGGAATAATTGTCAAATTAGGACCTAATTTGGATCCAAAAAAAATTCAAACCCTAATGTAAAAAAAATTATCAAAGTTCATTCCCTAAAAGGATATTTAACCCAATAAAGTATTAGGGTAATTTGTATTGAGGAGTCAAGATAAAATTATTAAATTTAATGGGTAAGGTTAAAAAAGTTTGTGCTAAAATATATTAAATTGAATTGTTAATATTTTGGAGGTGTTAAGAATGTAACTTTCCATGTAAGAAAGAACAAAAATGGATTAAATTAAATTAAGAATTTTTAGAAATGGCTAAAAATGATTTTTCCCATTTATCCAATTGGGCAATGCCCTTGCTTACCCCAAGCTTTGCTCTTAATTATAAGATTACCTAATAAGTGGTCCTTATATGTCTAATATTCACACTATCATAGATTCAGGATTTTACTTTAACGGCGCGAAACTTTTAAATCTAAATGATCCTTTTTTCAATGTAAAAAAGTGTCGATTTTTCTTAGATATATATATATTTTCTTATCAAACAAATTAATTTAATGTTCTCTTAAAAAGCAAGAATAATTTAATGGTAAAAAAATTAAAAGAAAATAAATCAAACTATATAAAATTAAATATTTCTTTCCAATATGCAAAAAAGAATAACTACTACTATACTAAAAATTTCATAAATTTCATTATATAATTCCAAAAATTAAATTAGAAAAACTTGGCCTTCGTTCTATTTCTCAATACTAAGCATCCTAAGTTGCACCATCCAATTTTTTTATAAGATAGAACTCATCAATAGTAGAATTTGTTGAAAATTCTCAAGCTATCTCTTTTTTGATGTATGCCACCAAGTAAGTTAAAAGAAAATCATCCTCTATTCTGTTGCAAAGCCTTGTCTTCACAATTTTCATGGCTAAAAATACTCGTCTGGTTGTTGCAGTAGCAACGGAAAAGTTAGCACAAGACGAATAATTCTATCAATAAGAGGATAAATACTTGACTTATTTGTCTTATCTAGCACTTGACACAACTTGGCAATTGTAGAAGCTTTTTCCAACTCATTTGTTTCGACTCTCAGCACCTTACAAGGATGTTTAGGAACTTGAGAAGACTCGATATCTTATTCATGAGCTTGGAAAGACTCGATATCTCATTCAGGATCTTGGGATTGAGAAGACCTGATATCTCATTCAGGAGCTTGTGAAGACTCGGTATCGCATTCAAAAGCTTGGGATTGAGAAGACTTGATATCTCGTTCAGAAGCATAGGAATATATAATATTTGATTTTTCTCCACTAATAACAGGAAGTTGAGGAACCGGTTGATTATTATTGCTTTCTGATATCCTTTTTTTGAAAAAATATTCGATCTTTTTATTGACCATAATTTAATATAAAAACTTGAAGACTGCAATAATATATTAAACAACAACAAATTAGGAAAATAATAATAAGTCAAATAAATAAATAATATAATTTATGTAAAAAAATTTATCGAGAGATCTTTTGCGTAAGGAGCCGAGAGGAAGATAATTTGTATTTTTTTACTATATGCTCTCAATCTCGGCATCAAACTCCTTTCATTTTCTCTTGATAGTGTCAGCACCTTACCAAAGAAAGATAATTCCATAGCAAGACATACAAATCAAAACACAAGAAAATCACTGACCTATTATGTATGGGTATGGGTCAAATAAATTAATTCTATAATTCAGCTTTAAAGTCTATATTGGTCCTCTAAGTTTAGTCTTTCAAAGTCCATCATACATTAATATTTGATTATTATTATTAAAGTTATATAATTAAAAACTGAAAAATATTTGTTAATATAAAGTATGACCTTATAGCTTAAGGGGACGAATTTTATGAAATACAATTTGACGAAAGGGGATGAATGTCATATAATGTGGACACCAAATGTAAACTACATGACAATTTATATATAAAATTCAAAAATCTAAGATAAATTTAACAATTTATAGTTTTCGCCTCTGTATTATACTTGATTTGATAATTTAGTTTATATACTTTAATTTAACATAACTTGGTGTTCCTCCTATTATTAAAGTTAGGCATCATAGCCAAAGACGAATCCAATGGAGTAGGTATAGAACTTGTCTCCAAAATAGAAAAATTAAAATTCAATCCTTTATAAATGATAGATAGTATAAATTAATATATGGTAAAATTTCACTCTAGTCCACAAAATATAGGGACTAAATATGAAAAACATAGTTTGACCTGTAACACCCCTTACCCGTATTCAATCCCGGAATAGGGTACGAGGCATTACCGGAATTACAAATTTATTTATCAGACATTTTATTTCATTTAGCATTTATATTTGAAACCAATCAAATTCAAACATATTGTCCCTTAAACATATTTATTTTTCTCGTCATGTCTTACATAAATTTATTACTCATCTCAACATACTTAATTATCTTATATTAACATATTAAAGATAATCACATATTTACATATCATGAAAAATATCATTCAATTATCTCTTCTTCATAAACATAAATCAGTTAATTCATCATATCAATATTTCACGATAATCAACTTATATTCCCTTATATTACATAATTAAGTTACACGAACTTACTCAAGCTAAATTTTGCGTAAATATCAAAATTCGAGGGCACTTTGGAAATTTTCTATTTTCATTGATTTTTCAGTCGATCTTAATCTAAATTAATAATTTCATTCAATTTTGCAATTTTAAATAATAAAATAATTCATTTCATGCAAATTGGTTATTTCCACATTTTTACAAAATTAATCACAAAGTTTTACTTTTATTCAATTTAGTCCCTGAGCCTAAAACATTTCAAATTAGCCATACTACCTAAATATTCATACATATTTTCCTCCTCCTCCTCTCCATTCCACATCCTTAATGTATATAACATGCTATAAGTAACATTGTCAATAATTTCATTAATTACTCATAAGTATATTCAAAACTGTCCATTTGAGTTATAGTCACTAAATTATTTATTTCCAGAGCTACAGAACTCCAAATGAAGAACCGTAAATTTTTCCTGAAACTAGACTCACATATCTTCTTCCCATAAAATTTCCAGAATTTTTGGTTTAGCCAATTAGTACAGTTTATTCATCAAAGTTACCCCTGTTCTGCTGTCCGGCAGTTCTGACCCTTCTTCACTAAAAATTAATTATCTCTTCATACAGAATTCATATGATGTTCTTGTTTATTTCTATTGAAAATAGACTCATTCAGGATTCTAAACATATAAACTTAAGCCTCTAATTATTTTTCTCCAATTTTTTATGATTTTGCAAAGTCAGAACAGGGGATCCCGAAATCCCTCTGAACCAGTCTTACAAAAATATAAATATCTCAAATTACAGAATTCCTTTGCTTTCCCTGTTTCTTTCATATGAAAATAGACTCAATAAGCTTTAATTTCATATCTCATTCAACTTCTAATTCCACTTATACTATTTTTGGTGATTTTTCAAAATTACTCTACTGCTGCTGTCCAAAACAGTTTTGTTATAGCTTATTTTACAATTAAATCCTTTACCCAATTCTAACTTCAAATTCTTTCAATTAAACCACTAATTCATCTTTTTGTTCGTCATATACTATATTCAACAGCTTTAAAACTTCAAAAACTTCAACTTAAATTCATCAAAACTTTGTTCTAAAACTTATAAAGCATCAAAATTAAAAGAAAAGGACTAAATTAGCTTACCTATTAAACATCCAAGTTTTAAATCATCAATTTCTCCTTTTCTTTCTTTCTTTCTTTCTTTCTTTCCCCTGCTTTCGTCTTGTTCTCTCATTCTTTTCTGTTTCAATTCTCTCCTTTCTCTCCCCTTTTTTTTTTCTTTCCATTTGTTTGTTTATATATAATAATATAATAATATAATAATATAATATAATATAATAATATAATATTAAACATAAAAAAAATCTAAGATTTTCTTCACAATAATCGCCTCAACTAAATAAAATGGCTTAATTGCCATTTTGGTCATTTATACTTTCTTTAATCTATAATGAAACTTTTACACCTTTTTCAATTTAGTCTTTTTTATTTAATTACATATCCAAACGTTAAAATTTCTCAACTAAACTTTAATAATAACTTAATGACACTCCATAAATATTTTTAGAAATATTTATGACTCATCAGATGAATTCGAGGTCTCAATACCTCGCTTTTGGCCCAAATCTTTTTTTTTAATTAATTCTTTTAGTTCACAAAATTCACTAATTTTAAAATATTTCTAAAATCACACTTAACTTATAATTTTCGATTAACAAAGTTTTCTAACTTTTTCGTCAGATTTAGTAATCTCGAATCACTATTCCGACACTATTAAAATTGGGCTGTTACATGACCAAAATTCTTAGCAGCATTGTTATATCATTTTCATTTGCTACCATTAATCAAAGTACTTACTTTCTTCTCCTTGGGATTAATTAAAGAATAAATCATTGTGAATTAACTAAATTTATTATAAGAGAGAAAGTGGTGATGAAGTATTGTCAAATTGTAGAGCCGCGCCGTTCGCCGGTTGTCGGCTGCGTATGTGAGACGCTCAAGTAACCAGACTTCTATTTCTACAACTATTATTATTATTATTATTATTATTATTATTATTATTATTATTATTATATCTTTTGGTCCCTGAAATTAGTAACTAAAACCACTTTGGTACTTATATTTTTTTTTGTTCACTTTAATATTTGAACTTGATAACTAGGTCTATTTTGATCTCTAAACTTGAATTCCATCAAGATTGAATAATATGATCAATGTTCTTGAAACATGATTAAATTGGGCGGACGGGCCGACTGGATTTAAAATCAAACGGAATATTAGTCCAAAAATGGGTTGAACCAATTGAACCGAAAACTACTCGAAATCAGTAAAATAAAAAACGAGGACAAAACCAGTAATTGAACAAGTTAAACAAGTTTAATATTTTTTTGTTTTTAAATTTTTATTGATTTTTAATTATTTATTTGATTATTGTTGGTCTAATAGTTGAATCGGTCAAATCAATTGAATTGAGAACCACTGGTATAATTAGTTTAACCATTGGTCCGATTATTAATAAACTGTATGTGACACTCTAAGATTGTGTCACATCATCAAACTTTTATATTTTTAAAGTTCAAAGACCAAGATGAATCTAGTTGTTAAGTTCAAGTACTAAAGTCGATCGAAAAATAGTACAAGTACCAAAGTGTACCTAGTTGCCAAGTTCAGGGGCCAAAAATTATATTATCCAACATCATCATCATTAATAATCCACGCTTTTTGTTGTTTTAACATTTTGGACTCTATACTTTTCATCTATTTGAAATTTAATTCCATATTTTTATTTTCAGGAATTTAGTCATTTTATTTTTCAGATTTAAACTTTTGAGTCTAATTGTTAATGCTATTAAAATTTTTCTATTAAATTCATGGGTGTGACATGTTGAAATTTTAAAAAAAAATCACCATGTGGTGGCATAGTGGCAAAAAAATGATAATGTAATAGGCTTGAATTTAATAAAGAATTTTAATGAAGTTAACAATTCTTAAAAATTCACATAAATATTTTAATTAAAATAAAATATTTAGACTAACTAACGACATTATAAAATTTGAGATGCCAAATTATGTAAAAAAAAAATAAGGTATAGAGAACAATGTCGTTAGTTAGTCACAAAATATAGGGAACAAAATTGAAAGTTGACCATTGTTATATAGTTTCAAAAAGGTAAAAGATTGTATATTTGGACGCAAAATAAACTATTTAATTTAACTAATGTCATGCTAAATTATATCAATAATTAAACTATTAAAGTATAGATATTAAATTTCAAATTTGAACATAACATAGGGACAAAAAGTAAATTACACATTTGCTATATAATCTTTTTTTTAAAAATGTTATCATTTAACAACTTTTTTTAGAGTATACAACTACAAAACAATATAATTATGATTACAGTGAACAAAATTGATAATCACTCAACTTTTGATGAGTTTTCTTTTTCTTTTATTTTTTTATCATTTAGTTATAAAAAGTTACAAAATAGTCAACTAACTATTTTAATTTTGTCTTTTTTGGTTCCCAGTTATATAATAGAAACTTTAACCCTCAACATTTATATATTGTGTCATTTTGATCTTAATTCTAAAAAAAAAAAATACCTCGTAACATTTACGCATTGTGTAATTTGATCTTTTTTGCAATTTTACTTTTCTTTTTGACCCTTCATCTAAAAAGCTAAAAAAACAAAGTTATCAGCTAAATTTGATGATAATATACCAAAAATGGAAGTACCCAAAAGTCCAAGATAATAATTTATCGTTTCTCATTCTTTTAAATTTAACACTTAATATCTCAAGGAAAAGCAAAATTGCAAAAAATAAAAATCAAAAATCAAAATACACAATATGTAAATGTTGAGGATTAGTTTTTTTTAGAATCGGGAATAAATTGACATAATGTATAAATGTTGAGTGTTAAAGTTGAATACTTAGGTGATCACCAAATAAGAAATTTACTAATAGTCGAGTGACTACTAATATAGTTTACCTTTATAACTATAGTTTAATTACAAATACATGTCGAATCAATTTTAAAGTAAAATTAAATTAATACAAAATACAAATATATTAAGAATCGAATAATTCAAACTACGATGAACCTACCAGACTGAAACCCACACGTAACATCAATATATAAATTAAGCACCCACCGTGATAATACTCAAACTTAAAAAAAAAAAAAAAAAAACCTTAATATTTGTGAATAACATCAATGCCTCATTTCCTCCAAACTACTCTGGTGGAGAGCAATTGCTTTGGGCCAATAAGCCCAACACTATTTTTGATGGAAAGTACCTTTGATTTTGGGAAATTATATTGATTGTATATTGAAAAATTTATGATTTCTTTTATTATAAAAATATCAATTTATCAAAATTTGATTATATATAACTAAAGATCATGGGAGGGGGTAGACAGGGATTTTGGCCCTCTTAAAACTAAAAAATTTGCATTTTTTACTCTTTAAAATGTATAAAATTATAAATTAGTATTTTACACACTTTATCTCTCAAAATGAGAAGATTCTAATTTAGTCTTTTATAAAATTATAAAAATATTCGTTAATACAATGGTGAAATTGCATTTTAACTATTATCAAAATTTATAACTTAATTCTGCCCAAAAATTTCTGGCATCGTCAACGCATACAACAAATTAATAAAAAAAATTCACCAGTTCAAGCTCATGTTACCAACAATTATATTTTTTTATATGATCAAGAAATCCTTTGTATCCATTTTATAGTATGTGAAGACTAATCTTTTCGGGGTCATGACTATATTGCAAGCAATGCGTTTAGGGTTTAAACTTGAGTCATCTTCTTAGAAATACAACGCGTCTTATCACTGCACTCAACACTTATTATTTACCAATAACTATATTAATGTTTAATGGCTTATGTGTCAAAAAAGCCCTCAAGAAAATACAAAAAAATCAATTATGCCCATGTATTAAATTCTCACCCAATTGAGCCCTTGTCATAAGCTAAAATAATCAATTAAACCCCTTCTCTAATGGTTTTCGTTATTGACCACATTAACCGTTAAAATAAATTGACGAACCTATTAGATGGTGATATGTGGCAACTTCAACTTTAACATAATATTTTTACCAATAAAAATATTAAAATTATAAAATTTATTTAAAATATAAAATATGAAAAAAATTAAAATTGATATAAATTTATAATATTATAAAATATAAAAAAATATAATATATTCTAATAAATTATGAAAAATATAAAATTAAAAAATATATTTAAAATTTTAGAAAAACGTGTTAAAATTCTATAAAAATCTTGAAAAATATTAAAAATTGTAAAAAAATTATTAAAAATATTAAAAATGATATAAAAAATATAGCGTTAAAAGATTATGAAAAATTCATAAAAACATTAATTGGACTAGATTAGTCAGTTAGACTGAAATCAGCAAGGGTATAGGTCCGGAGAAAGCCATTAGATCGGTTGACTTGAGAATCGGATAGTTGAATTGATTTTTCATTTTAAATATTTTTATATCTTTTATTTAATTTAACTTGGAGAACCAGCCAAATTGGCAAATTGGTAGCCTGATCGGTTCAACCACCAATCCGATTCTAAAAACCTTGGTTAGAATATTTCATTCTGACATATGCTAATAGTTGAGTAATAAAATTTTGATTTGACAAAATATATTAAAAAAATTGGTTCAACTGTCCAGTTTGCAGGTCAATTGATGTAATGGCTTTCTTCGGGCTAATAACCTTGTCGATTTTGATCTAACCGGTCCAACCAACTATTTCAATCTGGTTCAAGCTTTTATGATTTTTTTAATAATTTTATATGGTTATATCAAATTTAATAATTTTTATAATTTTTCAAGAATTCTAATACGTTTTTATAAAATTTAAATATGTTTTATTAATTTTATTAATTTTTTATAATATTTATAGGTTTATATCAATTTTAATAATTTTCATATTATTTTTAATTTTTACTTTTTTATAAAAAAATTTATAATTTTTCTATTTTTTGAATTTTTAATGTTTTTTAATTATTTCTTATGAGTAAAATATTAGATTATAGTAGAAGTTATCACGTGTCATCATTTAATTATATTTTAGATTAAACTAGAAGTTGTCACATGTCAATATAGTCAATGACGGAAATCGTTAACGAAAGGACTTAATTGAATATTTTAATTAACGGCTGTAGCTTAATTGGACTCAAATTTAATACAGAAACTAGAATGATTTTTTTACATTTTTTAAGGACTTTTTTACTATATAAGCCTTTTCTTAATCTTCATAAAATACAAAAAGAAAAATTATAAAAAAGAGTTAGAAAGACGAACTTTCTTTTTGTAAAGAATAGAGTTGATTATATATGCAACAAGCCCAATGGAGGAAACACTGAATAATCAGCTTTACAATTTGTCAGCTTTCCCTATTTCAGAGAGTTGAAAACAAGTTTCAAAAATTTATAATTGAATCCAAGAAGTGACTAAAAGGGGTATTCTCCAAACAACTCTAAAAAGTGGCTCTACATTTTCTTGCCCTTCACCATTGTTTAATGATTAAATTACCCTTTCAAACAAAAGCTAAGATCATGGAGTACTTGCAGCACAGAGTACCATATTATATGTGTATATTTACACACATATAGAGGCTTGATTATGACTGCTTCATAGCCTCGGAATTGCTGCAAAAGAGTAAATGATTGCCTCTTTCCAACTTGCAGGAATGGTAATATTATTCACACATCATTGTGGCATCATTGCCACCAAATTACTTTTTCAAAATTATATCTTCTATATGCACATCCAACCTAAGTTAGTTTAGAATATATATTATTGTTAATATAAGAGAATGTGGGTTTGAGTGTGCAAAAGTATATTACCCTTCTATTTATAAGTTGGAGAGTGACAATGAATAGTTCTAGACAGATTGTTAAACCAATTTATTGCACATCATTCTGATAAATTAATTAGTTGGACCAGCCTATAGTTACTTCCAAATACAAATTAATTCATAGATTTGATAGTCCAAACACAAATTTTCTATTCCTTTTAATTAAATCCTAAAATTTCGTTCCCATTAATGTAATTAAGTTAGACTTGAAAGCGCCTTTGCCGTATCAAAAGGTGACATCTTGTAATTTATAATGAATTTTTTTGGTCATAAAATTGGTGAAGAAAAATAATAATTAAATCTCATAATTAGTCATCCTTTTGACCGCACGAGTGGGAGAAAAAAACATGTTGTGGGGGGCATCACATAATATGAAACATTATTGAGCTTTTGATGACACTGTTTATGTTAGTTAAAGTGTAGACGAAAACCTAATAACAACACTTTAATCACATTCAAAGGAAATCCATTCAACTTTAAAAATGTCTTGTGGGAACTTCGTTACTTCAACAATAATATGTTTGTTAATGTTGGTAGTACGGATGTAGGGAGACGGATGAAGAGACTAGAGCCCGAGGAGTGGAACCAAGTTTGCACAATATCATGTTGAGTGTCTAATTCATTTAAACAAGTGTCTTCTTTTAGATATTCATGAATGAGTCGTATGATGTTATCAGTACGTGTATTGGAGTTTATCTCCTGACTCCTCAGTCATGTGCCACCTTATTAGGCCTTCACAGTTTGTATGGTGAGGGATTCATGTGCCTTACAAGCGACAGATGAAGCATGGCGAGATTTCTACTAAGCAAGGCAATGGGTACACTTGGTGTGGTCTTAACGAAGCAAAACAAAGTGGGATAAAGGCATATAACAATGTTCAATATCAAATTTTTTATTAGATATACTATAATTTTGGATATAATGCATGAGAAAATACAAACATGTTTATATGCCCCCTCATCTTCCATTTTGAGAATATACAAATCATTTTTGTACTTTTTTTTTTTTAAATCTCAACCATCCATCATACAATTTTAATAATTTTCCTTTCACTAATAACAAATATTTGTGTTCCAAACGACACAAACACATAAACCGTAAACCCTAAACCAACTATCTAATACATTGAATCATTTATTGAATAAAAAAATGATTTCGATTTTCATTATTAATTGAAATCTCGTACTTGAATGAAAAAGGAGATATATATACAAAGGACATAAAAATATTTATGGGAATAGACATGAGACAGCACGAGCTACTACACTATACTAGGATTGAAATGGCCAGAATATGCAGAAGGTTGTTCTTTTGCATGTGGAACTGTTCTAACGTCACCCGTCGGTCATCGAACTCGTACCATTACTTCCACGTGCCCTGATGTTATTGCTTCTAACGGGATTTGAATTTCTGTCAAATGCTTCCTCTTCACACCACGGGGACAGAACCATAACCGGACGGCGCGGTGACACGCCGTTATTACTATCTTTTCTCTTTTTAATTTTCCTTCTCTTGGTGTGATATATTTTAAGGGATAATATCATTTTTGGCCCCGAAATTTGACAATTAAGTCTATTTTGATACATATACTTAGCAACTAGGTTCATTTTGGTCTTTGAACTTGAAAAATATAAAAGTTTGATAACATGATGCTTTGAAATTGTGCTATGACATCACTTGAAAGTTAAAAAATGTATATAAAATCCAGTTGATGATGACATGGTACAACATGAAAGTATCACATACAATGTTCTAATAATCGGACCAGTTGTTGAATCAGTCAGGCCATTGGTTTTTGATTTAATCAGTTTAACTATTAAATAATTAATTAAAAATAAAAAATAAAAAAATATTAAACCAGTTCAACCTATTCAATTATTGATTTTTGTCTCCATTTTTAATTTTTACTATTTTGACCACTTCTCGATTCAACCGGTTCAACCTCTTTGTTTGAACTAGCATACCAATTGATTCTCTATCTGATCGACTAATCCAATCATATTCCAAGAATATTAGTCACGTCATCAAATCTTGATGGAATCCAAGTCCAGTGACTAAAATAGATTTAGTTATCAAGCTCAAATACCAAAGTGAATCTAATTAGCCAAAAATTATATTATCCTATTTTATATTATTTTTAAAAATTAAAATACTTTCAATTTTGAAAGGAAAAAAAGGTTTATTTATAATTTAAAAAAGTAAATATACTTTAGATTATTTAATTGAACGGCGTGTGGGGTACCAGTGGGGAAAAATAATGAGGTCATGTTTTCGCCAAAACGTTACGTTCTTCGTCAAGGATTCTTACGTGGCAGGCAGGTATTGGAATGGGTGATGCTGCTGCTTTGAACGCTGAATTTGTGTTTTGACCTTTCCATTCGGATTCCAACATCTTATTGATTTCATAGAAAGTTGAAAAGAGTAATTATATATCATCAATAATATTGATTTGGATTTTTCGAAAGAGAGTCTTATAAGAGGTGTCATTTGTCCTTGTCCAGACGCTACGCATCAACCTTTTGTTCCTTTCATTTTCTCTCTACCTCATTTCCCCTTCAGGTCGTTTTATCAGGATTCCAAATACATATACACCGTCTCTGTCCAAGTTGTGGTCCCCATGGTGTACACTCGCCTTACTATAAGGCTAAACGATGGAGTATCCTTGAGTCCTCATTGGTTGGATTTGGTTCCCACCACTCTTTACCTCCTACAATACTCTGCAATGTTGGTCAAGATGTGAGATAAGTTTGTGAAGTGTAGGTATACCAAATATCAAAATCTCTTTTCTGTAATAATAGAACCAATTTCAAAGCATGTCAGAATATGCATTGCCATTTCCACTCTATAATTCTTCCCAACTCATAAATAAACATCTTCCTATACTGGTAACAATTCTTATGCTAATTGAGTTAAGACTCAATCGAGTTTTAATTTTATAATTGAATTAAATAATTATTATAATATATGCATTAACCCATTGAGCATAACGAGAGCAAAGAGTGTTTAGGGTTTGAACTTAGATATCAAATTACTTGACATGACTATCAAATATAAACCGATCTAAGAGCCAGAAAAACGACATAGAGGGAGATGGTAATGAGAGCCTAAGGAGCTTTGTCCTCCCAAATTCATTTTAAAAACTTTTAATCCCTTAAATTTTTTTAAATTTTTTGTTACCCCTTCAAAAAAATTGAAAATTTTCATTAAACCCTTTAAAAATTTTTAAATATTCTCATTAAATCCTTTTAACTTTTTTGGAAATTTTAAATAAACCTCTTAAATCAGTATGTAAAAATCCGCCATTGATTGAGAATACCCATTTTAAGTAAAGATTCTGATGATGACGATGATAATCACTGTTAGTGTTGTTGTTAGTCATTGTCAAATTAATTTCATTATTTTATTTTAAAAATCTATGCGTAAGACTTTTGCTTATATATATAGTTTGAGATGTTGATATCTTTCCAACTTTAACCCTAAGCCCTATTCTTAAATAATCAAAATTTTAATTATTTTTTTGAGTAATTACATTTTAAATCCATCCTTAAATTTCAAAATATTCTAATTACATCCTTTTAACTATTAAGATTATATCATTAGAGTCTTTTCATTATTAAAACCATTGAGTTAATCATTAAATGACAACTCAAACCTTATATAGGTAAATTTAAAATAAAAATTTTAAAGGAAAACAAACTTAATTGATAATAAAAAAGAGAGTCGAAATCAACATTTTTACAACATCCATTTTTTCCTTAAAATTATGTTGCCTAAAATCTAACATGTCAATTAATAGTTAAATTAGCAATTTTAATAATAAAAAGACCTAATTGATATATTCCCAATGGTTTATAGATATAATTAACCCTAATTTTTTTTAAAAAAATTAACTTCAAACTAAAATTCCCATCATTCATTAAACACATACTATTTATAGTACTTAACCAACAAAATTAAATGCAAAAAATTTAAAATAAAAAGAAAATTAAAACCTGTGGGTCACAGCAAGCCATTGTCGAAAATCCAGTGGATTTATTTTGGCTTATTGTATAAAAAGGGCAAAAAAAAGAAAGAATAAAGCATATATAAATTAAGCTGAGTCATTTTCAACGTAAGATGGCGTCTTTTGCCCTCCACGCAGCTTAAAACACGCAGTGTCAATTTTAGACACATCCTAATAACACGTTTCGAGTTCTGAAAAAGGAAAGTTTTTTTATTTTTTTTATATTCGGTAGTTACATCGCAACTTAAACGGAGAAATGAAATAAAAAAGTCGAGAAAATAGAGATTGGAACACTTTGTTTTTCTATTAAGATAAGAGTGTTCAAACGGTCGATTTAATTAATAATCCAACTTAATTATCATTAATTGAGTTGAGTTTATTTAAGTTGTTTCGATCGGTCATATTTTAATTTTATTTAAATTCTTAACATATCTAACAGGGTTATATATATTATTTATTATTATTAATTTTGTTTTTTGATAAAAAAACTCCTTTTAACCAATAATCTATCAAGTTAATTACAATGATACGATTGATTTAATTTAATTTAGAGGTTAGGGTTTTCAAATCAAATTAACTTATAATCAATTTTTTTTTAAAAAAATCTTTAAAATGATACCCAATAGAACTAATTACAGTTATACCCACTAATTAACTAAATTCATATAATTTAGGGTTTTAGGTTTTCAAACCGAATTAATTCATAATCAAAATTATAAAATCTTTGAACCAATACCTAGTCAAACTAATTATTGTGATACGGGTCAATTAACCAAATTAATTTAATTCAGGGTTTAGGGTTTTGAAATCGAATTAATTGATAATCAAAACTATAAAAAAAATTTAAACAATACCCAGTTGAACTAATTAAGGTGATACCGAATTGATTAACTGAATTAATTTAATTTAGAGTTTAAAAATTTCAAACCGAATTAACTAATTATAAAAAAATACAACAAAAAAAATCTGATTGAACTAGTAGTGATATGAAGGACGAAGGCAAAGAGGGTAGGCAATATCTTTGGCCCTTCCTTATAATGGTAAATTTTCAATTTAGTCTCTTAAATTTTTATGAAATTATATGATAAAATAATGATTAAATTATACTTTAACCCTCCAATAATTTATGATTCAATTTTGATCTCATTAAAATAAATTTTTTAAAATTTTATCCCTTAATTAATTAAATTAATTTAAGATTTGACCAACTCATCGAGAGGGGAAGAACATGTGTTTTTTTGTTATAAAATTCAAGAAATATATGTAAAAAAAGAAAACCAAAAAAAGGAATTAAAATTTATTTATAATTAATAGAAGGGCAGTTGAGAGAATGGCTAGGCTTATCGCATGTTTGCTTCACGCAAGCAGCTAAATTAGAAGAAGAGGGGTAATTGTGGTGTTGTTTTGCTCCCTCGCGTGGCTTTAAAGTCTTCTTCTTCTAAGCGTTTTTTTAAAAATCCGCCATTAAAATATATAACACCCCCATCATCACCAAACCCTAAAAAGGAAGTCCCTGTACTTTCCTCTCCTCCTCCTCTTCTTCTTCTTCTTCACCTTTTTTCAACTTGAAAACAAACCCTAATTATGGGACCTAGTCAATTACTTTAAAACTTGAAAAAAGTTGGTTCTAAAAAGAGTTCTTTTTTTCCCAAGATCATGAGTGCAAACACCTGTAGTAGCGGCGGTGCTGCTGGTAGTTCGACTGGCGGTGCTGTTGGTGGTGGTGGTGGTGGACCTTGTGGCGCGTGTAAGTTTTTGAGGAGGAAATGTGTTCCGGGTTGTATATTTGCACCGTATTTCGACTCGGAACAAGGTGCGGCTCATTTCGCGGCGGTTCATAAGGTGTTTGGTGCTAGTAATGTGTCGAAGCTGTTACTTCATATCCCGGTTCATAAACGGCTTGATGCGGTGGTTACTATATGTTACGAGGCTCAAGCTCGGCTGAGAGACCCCGTTTACGGTTGCGTCGCTCATATCTTTGCACTTCAACAACAGGTAAAATTATAAACCTTTATCATTCAATTTTACACCTTTTTTTTATCTCTTTTTGCGCCTTTGTTTTCTTCAAAAACTCATATTTAAACCCTAAAAACATTATTGTTAAAAGAAATAGGCACCTATATTGTAATATTTTAGAGTTTGTTGAAATCTAGAACATGTTTTGCACTTTTATTCCTCATTTCATAAGAAACTTGATTTGTTGGCAATGCCATGTTCTCGTACACATAATCCTAAGCATCCTTTTAGTGTAAATAAAGACAACATGTCATTAATCTGCCTCAAAAAAACATTGTTTACTTACAAAATTAAATATATGGGTATTCTTTTTTGGGCAGGTTGTGAATTTACAAGCAGAGCTATCGTATTTACAAGCCCATTTAGCTACACTAGAGCTTCCATCGCCGCCACTACCTTCTCCTCCTCCACCGCCGCCACAACAAACACTAATGGAACCGCCACCTCTCTCATTATCAGACCTCCCACCAGCCACTTACGACTTATCCACACTTTTTGATCCTATGGTGCAACCTTCATGGGCCATGCAACAAAGACAAATCAACCAGTTCGACTCGTCATCGCTTGGAAGCGGCGATCTTCAAGCATTGGCTCGAGAACTGCTCCATCGACAAGGGTCACCACCGCGACTACCGGCTTCACCGTCACCATCTTTCTCAAAGTGAGACTGACCCCTTTTTAATTTTGCTTGCCTTGGAAAATTATTACCATGTGACCCATATATATATATATATATATATACTTAGCTTTATCCAAGCAAGGGAGCTTAAATTTTCATGTTATATATTTCATTGGGCAAGTAACCTTAATAACTAATTAATCTTTCATTTTTAATTTTGTTTCTTTTTTTTTCCTTAATATTCCCTTTTTAGATGAGATTCAATTTTAGTTTATTTTTAGAAAATTAAGTTACTTTTGTCTAATTTATAAAAAAATAAAAATTTTAAATATTATCGATTGAATTTTAGCTTGATTGGTGGCATAGGCATTATTGTTAATGCAAAGAGGACGTGGGTTCAAATACTTGTAATGAAGTACGTTATCTTTCTATTTATAGGGTAGGAGGGGATGCTACGAGTAGTTTTAAGAATTTTGTTAGAAAAAAAAATATGATCAGAATCTATTTCCTTACACCACGTGTGAATGTTTAAATCTAATAAAAAGAATTAAAAATTATAAAACAAATATACTTAAGAAAAATTAATCTTAATAAATAAAAAACTATGGGAATTTGAAACACTTCTTTTTATCAAAGCCAAATTCTTCCATTGATTTTGGTTAAAATATTTTCCGAATTTGATGGTATTTTGGGCTATGGTTTCAGTCATTTGATGGGAAAATGTCTTGGGTTTATGTGGGTTTAGGTTTTTTTTTTTTCAATTTCTGGTTTAGGGAAACGTGGGCGAAGGATCTTTTGGGTTGAAATCCCAAAATCGAAATCTAGGTTAATGCTTGATATTTTAGGGTTATTTTAATTTAGGGTTTTATTAGAGCCCTAAGTTTCGAAGCTGATCGTGGGGTTTGGGGGGGGGGGGAGAAAGGATGAAGGAAGGTGCAACAAAGGAGGAAATGTGTTGTGGCTTTATGGTTATAAACATTTAGTTGAAGTTCTTTCTTTAAATTATAAAAGAAAAATCCTTTTTTCAATTTTAACTCATTAAAAATTTTATAATTTTTTAATCTGCTAGAATTTTTTTATTAAGTTTTTTTGTTCTAAAGGTACACGTGTTGTGCACGGATTGATGGGTTTGGTTAAAATTAATGGTCTTATTGATGTACTTAAAAAAGTTACTCCATTGGTTAACGGAATTTAAGTTTAGGTATGAATTAGGTTGTAAACAAAATGCCAAATTCAAAGGCTAAAGTATTTACTAACCCTAGTTGAAATTATGGTTTTGATCCTTTAGCCATATTTAAATTTGAGATTTAACTCCTTTAATTCAACATTTATAATGTAATTAGTTAGTTCAATTAGGCAACACTAGAGTATAGTTGGAGAGTTTGGCCCCTTTGACTAAATGGATAAATTGCTCCTTAGCCTTTTCTCCAATTTAGACGTTTAACCTTTAATTAAATGAAAAATTATATTTTTAAGACATTAATAATTTAATCCAAATCTTTTTAATACAAAATTTTTAATTCTAACCCTTTAAACTAAATCCTTGATTTCGACGTTGGATAAAATGATTAGCTATTTCGATTAAAATCTTGATGTTAACATAATAAGTTGGAATGAATTGTTTTGAGAGGAATTTAAATTGAAATAATTAAATGATATTATAAAATAAAAAAATAAACTATATTGATTAAAATATAAGAAGTAAAATCCAAATATGACCAAAAGAACCTCGTAGGCTGAGGCTTTAAATTATTGAATGGAACATTCTTGGTAAGAAATATTGTGGGTGCAGTGGAGGCAGTCACTGCAACGAACAAAAAGGTGTGACGCATACGCACGTAAAGGGCAAAAGTGAATTTTCATAATTAGTTTCCTATCATCTTTCCACCTTAAAACAAACTTATGGTTTTTCTGGACTCGTGGGAGTAGAAATTTATGTTTTTGTATTGTTGATCAAATCAATCGATTTTTCGAATTTAATCAACTTAATTGATCACTTTAAATATTAATTGAATCGACGGACTTAGATTTAATTAACTTAACTTTGATATATTAAGTTAGTTAAGTCAGTTGATTTGATTATGAATTGTAGTAATGGAGACCATAACCAACCATTGATTTTAATGAAATAGGTTAACAAAGTTTTGATTGCAATTAGAAGCAACACAATGGAATTGATATCTGGAGCCAAATCAAAAGAGGTATATATAGAAAGGAGCCACACGTGATATGATTCAAGCCGGAATAAATATAGAAACAATCAGTACATGATTTACGTAGGGTGGAAGTTAAGTTTCGGTCATCAATATGACAACACATCCTACTTTGCTAACAGTACCGAGACTCTATCTTAGCTTATTGGGTCTAACAATGAATAACAAAAATTATGGGCCCAAATTAGATGGGCCCCTTTTTCTAATCCTTGTCATTGTGATTGTCAATGAATGAATCCAAAACCCACGAATAAAAAGGTATAACTTTGCTGTTGGTTCCTGCATTCTTAACACATTTCAAATTTAGTCCAATTATTTTAATCTCATGGATATTCTCCTTTGGTCCCTCCCAAATAAAAAGATTGAACAAATTCGAGTTATTGTTTGTAAATTCAAATTGATATAACATAACTTAATAATAGTCTCTTATTGAGCATCATAAAATTGAATTATTTATGAATCTATTACACCTCTGGGTACCCCATTTACAGGGAGTTGTTAATAAATGTATGAGGCTCAACAACGATTGTTCAAATTTTGGGTTTATAAATTTGAATTTTACTCCTTTTATTTTTTATATTTCAAACTTCAGGTTTAATTGTTAATATTTTTTTTTATTAAACTTGTTAATTTGACATTTTGGAATAAAAAAAAAACTCGCTTGGTAGCAACTTAACTAAAAAAAACAATGTTGTAATGTTGAATTTAACAAAATAATTTTAACAATATTAATAATTGAACCTGAATTTTGAAATCAGAAATGACTAAATTCCTATAAATAAAATTACAATCACTAAATTCTATATACACGAGGAATGCATAGGTTTGTGGCATATTTTAACCATAAATGTATAAGGCTCATTCAAAATTTATGTGAGCGAGTTGACTGCTCTTTTTTAGCTCAATGATAAGATCGAGACCTTAAGAATATTGAAATATTATATTTGAATTTCAATATATGTAAGAATATGTGTTTTGACTTGTATCTATTCTAATTAATTAGTTTGAGTTAGTCAGTTTAGTGTTTATAACGGTTAATTTTGATTGGAATTGAGAGAAAGTAAGGATTATTCATTGATCAAACTCAATATTGACGTACACTACAATAATATCATCACATGTCCTCAAACAATGATTTAGATTATTCATTAATTTTAACTTCAATTATCAATATCATATCAATTAGGTCATTTCATTAGTTCAGTAGTCAAATTTGACATTAAATGTTAGCTCGAGTTTGATGTTAACTATATTTAAAATATGTGGATTAACTCAATTATTATGAGTTCGATCGATTGACATCCATATTTTTATAATACAGAAAAATATAGATTTGAGTACGGTAATAGGAGTAATTGGAATCAATTTTTTATTTTTGATTTATCATCCCTACCCGTAGCTGCACCCCACGAGTCAAAAAGAAGATGGTGCGAAATTTCCATGTAGAAATTAGGCACAAAACTACAAAAAGTATACGATCAGAGCCGCAGCCATTTCCAACCCTAAAACCCACATCAATTTCTAGCAGCCTCCATTACGTTTCCCCTTCAATCCCTTCACCTCATCACCGGAATCTGACGTCATGGCTCAAAACCATCACCGTGACGTAACCTCCGCCGTCTTCCCCCGATCGACCATCTTCACCACTATTATCACCACCATTACCATTCATTGAATCAACCTCCCATTTATCTCATTTTCCACACATTTTCAATTTCAAAGCATAAAAATCCTTACCCAACTCAAATTCAAGCCTTATCTAGACTTTGGGTTGCTGTTTTCATTTGGTTTAAAAATGGCTATTTTGAAGAGCTATGGAGCTTGCTTGAGAGAGTCTTCCTTCCAGTTCCCTCGCTCCCATCGCATCGATAACTACAAGAGGTATTTAAAAATAAAAAATAAAAAATTAACACTCACTATTTAAGATAAGATATTTGTTCTTTTTCCTTTGTTTTTAATTGCAGTAATTGTTGAATTCATTAATTACTTTATAATCAATTATTCCTTGTTCCTTATTTGTAAAACAGTTCAATTTGGTACTTGTTTAAAAGATTATGGGTTTGTTTGATTTAGTGCTTGATGGATGTTAATGATAATCAAAGGTTAATCTTAGTTGAACTTTATATCAGCATAGTTTATTTGCTCCTATGTTAAATGTGGATCGATCCTGGGGAACAAAAATTAGAACTCAAATTGAGTTCGTTTAATGTAAAATAGGTTTTTTGAACTTATATGTATTGTTTTTTTGTTTATATAAATACATACTTCTAAATATTTAATTTTATAATGAACTATAGGCTAGTAGTAATTATAGTTTTACTGAATTGGATCGCTAGTGTTCCTTGTTTCGAAATATTCGTACCAATTCGAAAATCTCTGGGGAGATAGTGATTTATGGTAACAGAGATTTGCTTATCATCTTGTTTGCTTGCTTTGTATCAGGAGAAATGTGAAATGGAGGTCGCCCCAAGCAGCAATAATACCCGATTTCCACCTCCCAATGCGTAGCTTCGAGGTTAAAAACAGGTAGCTAATAAAATTTTTCGTTATCTAAATGTGGTTTGATGTTTTGCTGGGAAGAATTTGTTGTTAATTTGCTTATAGTTTCTCTGCATCTGTACCTATGTTCGTTCTTGGAATGTTAGTGCTGGCGGTGTTTATTGTACCTGTTATATCATCTTTCTTATAGCTGGTACAAGCGATATGTGCTTTGAATGTGCTTTTGACATGGTTCTGTTATTCAAACCTTTATTTATGGAGCCTTTCTGGGCATAAACTTGATTAGGATCTCTTCGTGCTTGTAATATTATCTTATGTTTGGTGTTGGTATTTGTGTAATGCACCATACATGGTGAATGCATAAGATATATTAGTCTGTGATGATGATGATATGGTATGTGTGATAAAGTTGTGGTGAATGTTAATATTTTGGTGTCCTGATCTATGCTGCCCGGACTCTTCATTTTTCTTGAAATTCCTGTTTCTAACAATTGGATATGGGGATATGACCTCAGGGGCGAAGCCAGGAAATTGCTCTTTTTTTTTTTTTTGGGGGGGGGGGGGGAGGGGAGGAAGGCCACTGCTTGCCCCCCTCTCCCTCCGCCTTTGTCTGACCTCCAAGGATCCTCCAAATACGTAACTTAGAAAAATCCAACTGTACTTGTGTCATATATGTGCTCATAATCGTATCTGATACTCAGACCTGAGTCTGAGTAACGTAGGTCCTAATTGATGGAGAGATGGTTTATATGTAGCTTTAGATTTGTTGGAAATGAAGCTTTCTTTTGAAAGAATAATTGCTCTTGATGATTTTGCCTGCCTAATGCTTTTCAGGACATCGGCCGAAGATATAAAGACTCTTCGACTGATAACAGCCATCAAAACCCCGTATCTACCTGATGGAAGGTTTGATCTTGAAGCATACGATGATTTGGTGAATATGCAGATTGAAAACGGTGCCGAAGGGGTAATTGTTGGTGGCACAACCGGTGAAGGCCAGCTAATGAGCTGGGATGAACACATAATGCTTATCGGTCATACTGTCAACTGTTTCGGCGGATCCGTTAAGGTCATTGGTAACACGGGAAGTAACTCAACCAGGGAAGCGATTCACGCCACCGAACAAGGTTTTGCTGTTGGAATGCATGCCGCTCTTCACATCAATCCTTACTATGGCAAAACCTCTCTAGAGGGCTTGGTTTCTCACTTTAATAGTGTACTACCAATGGGCCCTACTATCATATACAACGTCCCGTCACGAACTGGCCAAGATATTCCTCCACGTGTTGTCAATACCGTGGCACAAAGTCCTAACTTGGCTGGTATCAAAGAATGTGTTGGAAATGACCGAATTGAGCAATATACAGGTAACGGAATTGTAGTGTGGAGTGGGAACGATGATCAGTGCCATGATGCTAGGTGGAGCCATGGGGCTACCGGGGTAATTTCCGTTACTAGTAATCTGGTTCCCGGTTTGATGCACAAACTCATGTTCAATGGGAAAAACGCTTCACTTAACGCGAAGCTCTTACCTTTGATTCAATGGCTCTTTGAGGAACCTAACCCCATTGGTCTTAACACAGCCCTTGCACAACTCGGGGTTGTGAGGCCGGTTTTTAGGTTACCATATGTACCTCTTCCGCTGGAAAAGAGGGTCAAATTTGTTGAACTGGTCAATGAAATCGGGCGAGAGAACTTTGTTGGAGAAAAAGATGTTCAGGTACTTGATGACGACGATTTCATCTTGGTTGGTCGATATTAGTTTTCTTTTTTTGTCTATGTCCAGGACTCGTTGCTGGTGTCTCGATTTTCGACTCTGTTTCGTTTATAGGGCTACAGATAAAGTCTACCCGGTTGTTTATAAGGAAAAAAAAAAAAAAAAAAAAAAAAAACATATGGTAAAGATCAAGGTGTGTTTTTGTTAAAAGTTGTCTTTTTGGATAATGTTTGTCTTTCTTGTAAGTCCAGATCAATGTGTTTCTCTGGCCTACGTATAAGTATCTTGTGATGTTAGGCCTAGTCTGTAAATAAACCGAGCTTGAATGAATGAGTTTTTGTTTATGCATCTTTGTTTATTTTTAGGTCTATTTTTGTTTGGTTCATGTTTATTAGTCATTCAATTATAATTTATTTTTTAATCACTCAACTATGAAAATTACAAAATGGTTATTCAACTATTAGTATTTTTTTTATCATTTAAATATGAAAAGTTACAAAATAATTACTCAATTATTTAATTTTGTCTATTTTAGTCACCTAGCTATCTTGAATTTTTAGATGTTTACATTTTTATGTTGGCTAATTGGTGACCAAAATAGAAAAAGTTGAATTTGTAGTTGGTTGATCAAAAAAGAAATTAACTAATAGTTGGATGATTATTTTGTAAATTTTTATAGTTGAGTGACTAAAAACAAAACAAAAACCATAATATTGTAGTTTACCCTTAAAATTATCTACAAACATATTCATGAATATATAATTAAATATATTTATTGATGTTATCCATAAATAATGGACAATAAATAAATACATATTTTAATTTTTTTAGATATAATAAAATCAAATATAAATATTAATAATTATACTATAAATAAAATAAGCACACAATAAAAAATAATATTATTAATTATACAATATTCAAAATGAGTTTTAAACAAAATTTAAATCAACATTATTATGTGTGAATTTAATTTTTTTTGTATAATTGTAATATACATAAAAACAATTAATAGAAAGCCAAAATAATTAATAAAACAAAAAGTGTATATCCATTATTGTTTGGGCTACAAATAATTGATTTGCCTAGGTTTCCTCTTTACAATAATCGAATATATCCCCTTTTTTTATTCATAAAATATTAAAATAAATGTTGGTTTGAAAAAAAAATTGTTTTATTAATAAAAATGGTTAAAATTTTGAAGATTTTCAATTTGGTACTCATGATTTTAATTAGAGACCCATAGTGATTCCATTCACTAAAATTAATGATTCAATTTGCTTAAAATTTATATGTATTAAGTTAAAAAAAAAATCCTATTTCACTCTTACTAAACTAATCGAAGAATACTATTTTAGGGGTATAAATGAGACACTGATACTTACAAGCTACTCGAGTTCAATTAAAAAAAACTCAAACTTGATTCAGTAATTATCGAACTGAGCTTGAACATGGACGAATCTGAGGGGACAAGCAGAGGTCTTTCCCACTCAAATGGAAAATTACTATTTAAATCCTCTAAAAATGATTAAATTAAAAGTTAATTTATGATAAAATATTTCGGATTTACCACTTTGCTCAAAATCAAACTTAAACTTAATTATCGTGTTAAGAATGTAAAAAAACTATTTCATCTATCAAATACACAAAATTAAAAAAAAAACTTATTTCCAAACTCAAATATCCATAAAATAAAAATAAAGCAAAATAAAGAAGATGATGTTGATAGATGGTAACGAATAATTTCTAATTATTAATGGAGAAGTTGTGTTGTAACTGAGCCAACAAAGTAAGGTTCTCTTGATGAAGAAGAAGGGCTTTGTTCCTTAACCTCTCATTTTCTTTTATAATGCTTTGATTCTCCATGAACAACTTCAAGTTCTTCATTTCCATTTCATTTGTTTTTTCAATACCCATTTTTGCCATCTTCTTCTTCTTCTTCTTCTTCTTCTTCTTGTCTAATCTTCTCCACCTGTTTTTGATACTTTTTGTTAAGGACCAAAAAGATAATACAGTATAATATATGAACAAGAACAAGAACAACAACAACAAAGAAACCCGAACCTGTTGAGTGTTGGAATTAAACGAATGTTATGGCTGCTGTAAGGATGTTTTTGAGACAGAGAATTGATTGGAGCTGAGTTAATGCACATCTTTAGATTGAGTGGACAAAAATGGTGGTTCTAAAAAAAAACTTGAGATGGAAAAAAAAGAGAGGATTTGGGACTTGGAAATGGAATAGGTTAAGTTTTAAGATAGAAAGTGTTATATAGATGAATTTTTTTTTTAGGGAAATTAGACTTGAGGTCACTAAATTATTAATAAGTTTATATTTTAGTTATTTAATTTTAAAAAGTTACAGAATTGTCACTAAATTATTCAAAAAAATTTATTTAAGTTACTGACTTGCTGTTACGTTCTTTTTTTTTTTTTTTAAGTATGGCTAGTAAGCTCTAAGAACCAATTCGATGAGTAAAAGAACATATTTTAGATATAAGTTGATTTGAAGATCAGTGTCAGAGATTGGAGAAGAAAGTTGTATCATAAAAAAACTGAACTGTAAAAGAAAAGAAGAAGGAAAGTTTTCGATTAATACAGGTGGGGAGAACAAAGAAGGTCATTCAACAGTCCAGTGGCTTGAATGAAAATTTTTGAACAATTTATAACTATTTTGTAACTTTTTAAAATTGAGTGAACAAAATATAAACTTCCTAATAATGTAATGATTTCTAGTGTAGTTTATCCTAAAATAAAAATGAGAGAGATAGAGAGGGCTTTTGATGGTAATGATGACAAAAGGACTCATCATTACAAAAGGGGGGCAGCAATGGATGGATCAATGGAACAATTGCTGAGAGAAGAAGGAAGAAGATTTAATGTGCTTCTCAACTCTTTTCTATGGCTTTTATTGATGGCATGGGTCAATTTTCAAAAAAAATATATTTATATTTAACATAAATTATATTTAAAATACATGAATTACATTGAAAAGATGCGTACCAATTGCGTAAATAGATGAAATTGTGTGGTTAAAATTTAGATGGATTATATTAGTTGAACATAATAGATCTAAATTGTTCATTCGATAGGTAAATATATGTTTGCAATTTAATACATATATTTTAAATTTGTTTCGCTACGTATTTTAGTTGTCATTTTGACATGCAAGCTAATAGTTAAAGCTTATAAAATGATTTAATTGATACAATATCGACACTTTTGAGAATTTGATTATAATATTCTGAAGTTTAATGACTGTTTTAAAATTTTGGTTGTAGTTTGAGGAGATCAAGTCAATTATACAATATTAACACTGTAACACTCTTAATATGATTTGTATTTTTAAATTCCAAAAATAGAGGCACTAAGTTGTTTGAAATAAAAGTAAGAAAACTAAATTTTTTAGAGCGTATTTTAATATGATATTATAATTTGAGGACTCAATTAAAATGACTTTAAAGAATAATTTAAAATCTCCAAACTGGGCACATAGGAGAAAGCTATTCTCCAAGATTTTCAGAACTGAAACGATGATGTCCAATTAAATAAAATTTTAAAAATTTTAATTCAATCAAAATTTTACCCAAATCAACCAATTTGATAACTTTTTCAAAACTAATACTCCTACCAATTCCTAATCTAAGTTGCTAGTTATTCCCTCTCCATTGTTCATTAACCCTCAGAACTTTCCCCTTCCAGTTCTTTAACGTTTGAACATTGTGGGCTCCTTTCTTACCACCATTTACGGCCAAAATTATAACATGGAATATAAGTTGGGAGACATATAATTAATAACAGGTTAAATTGTATTATAAGTTGTTCTACTTTTTATAATTTATAATTTAATCCCTCTATTTTTACTTCAAGAGATTTAATTTTTTTCAGATTTAAAAATGTAAATCCAATTATTAACGTCATTGGGCTCATTACAAAATCATTCTTTAGTTTTATTAAGTGAGTACTTTTTTTTTCATTTCAAGATGTCACGGTAACAAATTTAATAGAACAATTTAATAGTGTTAACAATTAGACTTGAATTTTTAAATTTGAACTGAAAAAAGAGAGAGGATAAATTTCAAAATTACACATGAAATTTTGTTTAATGTGCAATTTTATACATGAAAATTTGATTTGATCAAATTCTACGAACTATTAGCATAATTATCAACATGATATCGTTTTATGTTTACATATCGCAAATAATTATATTTATCCAATATAAAAATAAATTGATATATTTGTTTAAAGTGTATGTAATTGAATTAAAACTAAAGTTTCATTTATACATTTGAATCACAATCAAAATTTCACGTGTATAATTACGGTTCATATATATAGATTTATCCCAAAATAAAAAAACTTAAAATATATTTTAACCTTAATAACTTCAACTTTTTACATTTTTAATCCTCAATAAATGCTTGTTTGCCAAGGATAAATATTAAAGCTAGTAACATCATATTTTAATTTAAATTTTATATTGATTTTATATATCAAATTTTAATTTGATTCAATTTTCACAAAATCACGAATAATATTATCGAATTAGCATCATTTTATGTTAATATGTTGTATACACAAACAATTATATTAATCCAATATGAAAATAAATATTTATATTAATTTATTTAAATATATACAATTCAATTAAAATCAAAGTTTCATATATACATATGAACTATAATGCCAGTTTCATGTGTATAATTGCACTAAATTAAAGTTAATGTATCAAATTACAGATTAAACCAAAGTTCATATATAAATTTGATATTTATCCATAAAAACATCTATACATAGGTATATGATGCACTTCTCACAAATTTTATTTTCATAAATATACTATTATATGTTCAGTTTTTCAAAAAAAAAAAAACTTTTTTTATTATTTTATTATATTCTAAAAAGATTGTGTTACTCATTTAATCTTATCAAATTTTTAAAAATAATTTTATATATTAAAAAATAATTTTAAGGTACATAAAAGCAGAGAAAACTAAATTTTTACCCGCACACTTCGTGTTGGGTTAATTATTTATTTCTTGATTAAAGTATAGAGTAAAATTTAAAGGTTACAATTTGCTCAAAATTTTTTTACTCTTTATAGATTTGGATCTTCATATTTTTATTTTCAGGAATTTAGTCCCTCCACATTTCAAATTTAAAAATTTAGATCCATTTATTAACATTGTTAAAATTCTTTTGTTAATTTGCTGGTGTGACATTTTGAAATTAAAAAAACTCACTGGCATACGTGTAACAAAAAAAAAAAACATTGTAACAGACCTAAATTTAATAGAGCATTTTAACGGTGCTAACAAGTCTTAAAAATTCACATAATCATTTTAAATAGAATAAAGTATTTAGACTAACTAAGGTAAATCTCAAATTTGAGTGAAATATAGGAATAAAATTGAATTTAAACCATTCTTATAATCTAAAAAAGTAGAAGGACTGAAATTGAAATTTAACCATTATACTCTCATGTAAAATAAAAAGAAAGGAAAAAACAATGGAGGCCCTAAGGCCTTCCTAGTATATAATCTTAAAAGGTTGAGGGATTGAAATTGAAATTTACCCATTATATTTCCTTGTAAAAAAGAAAGAGAAAATAGAAGGGACAAAAGCTTTAGGGTCTTCTCTTTATAGATGGTAGTGTAGATGGGTTTTAGATTTGCCTTTTTCATAGACATTAAAGTAGAAATAAATGTAAATCCAAAAACAAATCCATTGCCTTCAAACATTATTATTATTATTAATCATGATTTATCAACAATACAACTAGCTTATGATTGTTTCTGTTAATTTTATGATTAGCCATGTTGTTTGTATCTATGTTATCAACTTTATGATGATTCCTTGGATTTATTTCATCAAAGCTATAATTTTTTTTATGAATAAGTGTCCACAAAAAGCTATGTACAGAAGGACATATGTTTTAATGTTCCCTGTTCACTGCTTCTATAAGATTCAGTTTGAGTGAAATAAAAAATAATAATCTTGGAAGACCGAATTGAATTACATATTTTATAAAAGTTAAACATTTGAGGGATAAGGTGTTATTTTATCATATAAAAATTTAAATTTTTATATATTTTAGCTGGGAAAAAAATTTAGGGGCAAGGTGATTGCCTACCCTTTTTTGGCAGGCCCGCGACCTTGGAGGTTGTCTAGAAGTTCGGCCGCCCAGAGCCTAAGGCTAAAAGGAGATCAAAATATTGATTTTCAGCTTTTAAGGGGCTCAAAAATTATTTTTTTTTAGCTTTTAAGGGTTCAGAAATTTTTTTTACCAACTTTTAAGAGACGTATAAATTTATTTTTTCAACTTTTAAAGAACTTAAAACTCCATTTTATTATTTTACCTAGGGTTCCAAAAATATCAAGAACATGCTTGGCACCACCTTGGTCATTTTCACTACTTTAATTTTGATTGTTTATGATTTTGTTATATCCTAGAAGTATAATAAAAACTTTAAAGAAAAGTGATTCACGACTTAAGATCTTATTCTAATTTCCTTACTCTACTTTCTTTACCTTATTGTTATAACAAGGAGAGTTTCATCGGGTTGAACTCCGCTCGACTTTATATTTGATGGAGACCTAATACGATCTTGGAAAGTATATGGGAATTCACGTGCAAGTCACGTGAGGACGTAGAAAAGGTGGTGGGGGTGGAGAAAAGTCCAAAAGAAAATTGAGTGTAGGGTTGGGGGAGGTGGGGAAGAGAGGGCCATAAAGGGATTAGTGAGAAAGAGAGGGTAGTCAATGTGGTTAGGTCTTCTTTTGTTCATTTTCTTTCATGCAATTGAGTACCCCAAACCCATGCTTATTTATTAGGAAAATGAACCTTCAATTTTTGGACTTTCTGCCCAAAACAAAAAGAAAAAATCCCAGCCCTTCCTCCATTTGAGAGACTTATCTTCTTCATTATGATGGAGTATTGGCATTTTTTGGCATCATCATGAGGTGAATGCGTGGGAGCTTCATTTTGGTCCATTTTCTCCTTACGCACACTACTCAATTGCTGAATTGGGGGTACTTTGGGCTTTCTCAGCCCACATAAAGTCTTCACTCCAAACAACCTTTAGGTCCAACTCTGGTATTAATTTATGTACTATGAGTATATTATGGATTTAATCTTTATATTGGATTTTGAAATTTCAATCATAATTTATATGATAGTAGTTAAATCCATTATGTCAAATTCTACTATTAATCATATACTATGCATAAGTTGTGAATTTGAACTAAAGTCTCCAATTTGATCATTTTTAATTCCAGAATTTTGAGATTTTAATCACGACTCAAACAATAGCCATTAAATTCTTTAACTAAAATAACAATTTTTAATGAGTATTATGTGAAAATAACAAACTAATATGTCATATACACATGATTATATGTTTATTGCATAAGATTTTAAAAATAACACAATTTAACTTAACAATTTTAATAGCTACTGTTTCGTCAAGATTAATTTTTTTGGATTCGAAAAATACTAAAACTAAAAATGACCAAACTAGAACATATGAACTAAATCCATAACTCACACATAGAATAAAGAATAATAATAATTTAATCACATCTTTATATATTTTCCTTTAAAGAACAAAAATTATGTTTATCAATCAAAGGCATAAACTTGTCAATTGCATTTAACGGTTCTTTTTTTTTTTTTTAAGTTACTAACTACATCAATTGTTTCAATAAGAATCAATTACTACAGGGACTAAACTAAATAATTTAAAGAAAAACCCACACAGATAGAGTTCAAATCTGTAATCCTAAAGTTCCCAAAACTTCAACTTTTATTATTGATCCAATGCCTTATTAACCTTTTTTTTTCACAAAAAGGTATCCAAATGAAAATGGTATTGAAAAAGAAAAATAAAAACCCTTATCATGTTGGTTTGAAGAAATGGTTGAGGAAATTGATGGGGGACCAAGATCCATTGATAGCCTAGCCTAATCTATTAACCCAAGCCTAGGCTTTCATTCATTTGTTGTATTACTTACGAATACTAGAAAATGGAGTGATATCAAGTAGTCAACAATGAAATGAATCCCCCGCCCCCCCAATCCATTCCAAAACGATTTAATTGTCCTATTTTTGGATTTTTCTATTGGTATTTGTAACTTTAGGATTGGGAATATGAGATACGTTGCGTTTTATACTTTGTTTCTCTTGATTTGATAGTGTCTTAAGTGACTTAGTGAGCAACGTTGCATGATGGGTTTCACATGCACCATTGATGAGCAAGGTGGAGCCCCTAGGGTAAAAATATTATAAAGGTTCTTATATGAAGAGTCAAATTATGTTTTGTTTCCTCTATTAAAATATGTAGATAAATTAATCCCGTATATTAGACCAAAATGCAAATTGATTCTTCTGTTAAAAATTCTATCCATTTTTACTGTTAAAAATTAGTCATTGTCCATCAAAATGAGTTACACACGACACGTCACGTGTAACTGTCTGGTTATTTTGTCAATCAAGTCATTAATAGTAGAAATAGACGGAATTTTTAACAAAAAGGACTTTTGCTCTTTGATTTAACATAGAAAAGCTAATTTGTCTATTTTCTAAGTAAAGAAAACAAAATGCAATTTGACTTTTAGAACAAGAGTTTTATTGAGCTCTCTAAATTTCAAACTAGACATCTATGAATATCTCTGACTTTCTAATAGTGAATGACACTTGACACTTGTCCCCTACATTTCTCTTTTAAATCATTATGTTTGAATCAATCCCGAACCTAAATTGATCCAAACGTAAATAGATTTGAACTCGAAACGAGCCAAATCTGTAATAAAACAACTTGGAAACACAAGTCTTAAAGTTGAATGACTTGAACTCATGATGAGTCTACTTATGTTCATTAAAATGAATGATGAATGGAGATGAGAATGAAGAAATTAAGAGAGATAAAGGATTAAAGATAATATACCATATAGACAGATAATGAATGACGAACGTTCAAGATGAAGATTTGATATGAGGATATTCACTGTCAGTTTCATCCTCCTCCATTACATCATTATGGTTTCGATCCTCATTAGCCTGCTCACTACTCCCCTCTGTCTCTGCATCCGATATTGAACCACTTTTAGCAGCTACTTTGTTGTTATTTTCATCGTTTCTGTCGGTACAATCCTCAGTGTTTGAGTTAGAAATAAAACTCTGTTTAGTCCTCTGTTGATCAAGATCATCAGTAGTAGCACCCAGAAATTGCTCCTTCAAATCAGGAGCCACCATCCCAATCATCTCACTTAATGCTTGACATTCGACAATATGTTTGGAATGAGCAGCCTTGGAAAACGGTGTACTTTGGCTCTTAACTACCACACCACTAGAATCATGGAGAGCTAAGAGAGCCATGACACAATCATCATTTTTGTCCCCAATTTTAGGGGATTCATTTTCTTCATAGACAGAGGGATTAGTACTATAAGCCCAACTCCCCAAAACTTCAGAAGCTAAAAGCTCTGCTGTTCTAATTGTGCCTTCAGGTTCTGTGTCTGCCACCGAATTTTGAGTATCATAAGGTTTATTTGACTGAGAATGTATGGAAGCATCTGGGCAAGTTGTTTGAATTTGATTGTTGCTTTCATGTGCATCAGTTTCACAATCAAACTGCATTGTATCTCTGCCTTAAGTTCTACACCTGTTTAAATCAACATTTCGTTCAACCTCGATTCCAAAGCTTTCAGTTTCAAGAACATGCTCAGTTCCAATGGTATCTCCTTCATGAACAGGAGTTGTACCAACACCATCTATGTCAGAACCAAAGCCACCTTTAACAAAAGGATCGACACTTGTAAATTCTGCTTCTTGGGTGTTTTCACCAACTTCTTGACTTCTTATGCCACAGTCATTCTTCTCAGTAGCACTGACTTCATCACTAGAACTATTAACCCTCTGAGCTGAAGTACTAGAGCCTGCCTTTGTGGCACCGTTCCCATTGTAGCCAATAACAGTCTTTTCTCTACCTATGGTTCTATAGGTGTTCATGTTAGGAGCATTTAGGTCAATATCAATAGAAGTATTCTCATAATTTTCCTCATCTTCCAGAGTTCTCTGTATTGCCTTCAGTTGTTCCTGCTGCTTCGCAAACAGTATAGAGATTTTCTCGGTTGTGGAATAGAATGCTCATAGCTGAGTTTCTCTGCAGAGCAACCACACAAATGTCACCATCTAAATGAGAAAATCCACAAGATGTTTGAACAGCATCCATGTTAACACTCACAATATTCAAAAAGAATCAAACCTTGACCAGTAAGATGCTTAGGACCAATAGTGCAACTAAAGATCAAATAATTGCTATTGTCATAGAAATCATACCGAAGCACAATTCTTTCCCTAGCACCTTTCAGCCTCCTCCTTTCATAATCAAGATCCCGCATTGCAGCATTTATTTTAATCTCAGGAGCAGATACTTTACTCCATGCTTCTTCTCGGGCTGCTTGCTACAAACAGTAAAGGAAACCTCAGCTTAATAATACAGTAACTCAGTAAACATGACAAAAATGACGTCTACAATACCCAGATTGATTTATTATTTAGTGGATTAAGTTGTACCTAAACTGATCTATTATGCTTTCAAAAGTTGTTGGCATAAACCAGATTTACCTGAAGATTTAAGAAAGTGTGATAGCAAGTTATCAACAAATTAATAGACAATCTCAATCTTGAGCAGCAGAGTGAATGGCAGATACTCCATATCATACAAGATAACATCTTAAATAAGTAAAAATAATATAATATAAAATTATACCTTCTCAGTCTCAAGATGTTTCCTCAATCCTTTAATTTCATGTTCAAGTTCTTCCACTTGCTGCTCAAAAGCACATTAAATGTCAGATTTAGAAAAATCTATTTGCATATGTCTGTCCATATAGACATGCACAAAAAAGAAAAAAGGTTTACTTTTCTTGCATTTGTTGAGGCATGTTTTGCTTCAGAAACCCGACCTTTTAGTTGGTGAACCTTATTATCAGAATTGACCAATTTCTGCCTAGTGTCTTCCTGAAGTAGATAAAGGAATTAAGACACAATGTATGTAAATTCAAAATCAAACAACAATGTAGATAATACCAGTTTGGACACCAGATCTTCCACTTGTGTTGAGAGCTTTCCCAGCGATTCCTGAGAATTGTGATGCATAACATTTCATTTCTTAGTTCCATTGATATAAATTACACAGGAAGGACATCCAAGCAAGCAAGCAAAAGATAGTTGTCTGACCTCAAGCTTATTAATTGCTTCTTCTAACTCCTTTTATCGTTTTAAAGCAATATCTGATAGTCTTTGCAGTTCCTCTTGAGCTCCTGACTGCGCTCTTTTCACTGCTGCTTTTAAATCAACAACGGCCTTTTCTCGTTCCCCTCGTCCTTGATCTCGCTGTTCCTCTAACTGAACCTTGAATTCAGCTATAGATGCCTTCTGACTGAAAATATGAAATTAAGCCATCATATCTTCTATTCTATTTGGTGCTATAAATTGACTAAAAGTAAAAAAGCCAACAGCAACTCATTACTTACTTCATTATTCTTTCATTTGCTTCAGTACATAACTGCATGGAAGCACTAAATCTTTCATTAAGGTATTCAATAGCATGCTTTTGTTCAGCTGATACCCTATTGACCTCTATAAGCTCCTTCTGTTTAACATCTAGCGAAATTTTCATTTCTTTGATTTGATCAATGTATGAATTTACAGCTGATTCTTTTATTTTTTTGATTTCCTGCAGAAATAGTTTAGAATATATCTAAATTACCAAGGATCCAAATAAATAGCAGTAACTTGTCAAATTGAAGAAATGGCACCAATCTCAGAAGGAGCTCCAAGAAATATCATTAAAACCTTATTCACCATTGCACATTAACTTTCTCTTTGTTAAAGGTCATTTCTAGCTGAACTTAGCTATAGTGGACTGATTATTAACAAAGATAAAATATAAATATAATATAATTTAATGTTGCGAGCAGGTTTAACCACCATTCACAATAACTACATGAAATCAAAGTAGGGTGCTGCATCAATTGAATTTATGCCATTAAAAGAACCATGGTATCCAGTAACATAGGTACTCAGCAATACCAACTTAAAGGAAGACATAAATCAGAGAGAAAGGTTAGAGTCTGTCAGAAGAGCATACGATCTCATGACGCTCAACGGTTGCACGATTCTCATTACGCAATTTATCTATTGCAAGCACTTGATCTTTTAATTGCTTCATCAATTCTGGCATGCGCCAGTTTTATTACTATTTATTGTACGATGGAACTCAAAGGTTTGACGGTTTGAGCAATCAGAAGACTCATTAATCCAAAACAGGATACCTTGTTTGACCGCTGAAGACTCTGAAAATTGGCAAGAGATATAGGACCCTCAGGAGCACCAATGCCAAGAACTTTTTGTCTCTTATTTTCACAAGTAAGTTTATCTACATGATAAGGGGCAATTGTTTCAGGTAGTAGTAGCTTGGTATCTCTTTCTTCAATAAGAACTAGCAAAATTAAGAAAGCTCCGAAAAGAAAAGCAATGGATTTCAAAAATATACCTGCTTTACGTTTTGCACATGCACCTTCCACTGAGTGAGCCGACTTAAGAGCATCTCTATATACGAAGGCAAAAGTAAGTTCTGCATCCAAAAAGGGTAATTGCTTACTGTGAAATACGGTTCAAGCATTGAACCTAAATTAAATTGAAAGAAATAAAAGAAAAGTTCATTGATGATATAGATGTTAGTACTACCATCATGTGGAGGAGCATTAAATGAAATGATGTCAACATGTTGAACTTTCAACTCAGGACTATTCTTCCTCAACCTCTCCCAATTAAAAAACGTCCCATTCACATTAAAAATACGCATAACACAATCAGAACCCGGAAACTATGAAAAATCCCCACAAAAGAAACCACAAATAGAACAATAACCCTTATATCCTTTAAGTAAACAGATACATCATAGTTCAACGACTGCTCCGCGCCTTCATTGCTCACTCTCTTCCTATATATTCTGCAATGTTTCGTACTAACCCAGCGTGATTCAATTCAAAAACTCATATCCTCCACTAATCTGCCAATCCAGTGCTCATCTGCACTCAAAAGCATATTCATACCCTAGGAAACAAAAAATAATCTCTTCATCAGTCTTTCACTTACATAATACAATTTCAACATATATTCGTTGTCAAGCTTAAACATAATTTCAAAAAGACGATTCACAATATGATTTAAACAAAATGGTTGAAAATTTACTAAAATTTTGAAATTTTACTACTGAATATGTCATAAATCCCCATACTCTTCGTAAATTTGAAATTTAATCACTGCACTTTTATTTTTAGGAATTTAGTCCCTCTCAGGTCCAATTATTAACTCTGTTAAAATTCGTTACAACATCATCATCATTTTTCAGTTAAATTTCTACTAAGTGAGTTTTTTTTAAAAACATATTCAAGTACAATTGAATTTTGAAATCCAAAAAGTAGAAGAACTAAATTCTCGGAAATAAAAGTATAGGACTACATTCCAAATTTGTGAAAACTACAGGGACCTAAGGCATATTTCAACCAAATAAAATTGAGGGGGCGAAAGGACCTGAGGGCGTTTACGGGCATTGTTAGAGATAGCGGTGAGGACGCCCCAAACGTTGGGATCGTAAGTAGGGAGAGGCTGAGAGGAGATATTGCCGGCGACGGAGAGTATGAATTGCTTGGCATCCGCAAACTTTGAAGACATTGAGAGGTGTCGACTTGCTTAGCCGGTGCCAGCGTCGCGCCGATTGAGGCACATTGTCTTAGGGGCTTTGACTGTGCTTTGAAGAAATTGAGGTATCCAGTTTTTCAATTTCATTAGTAGCCATTGATGAAAGTGGAGTAGACTGAGTCAACAAATGAAGTAAAATAAAAATGGCGGGGATTTTGAAACCCTAACTGCTTTTTTATAGTAGCGGGGTTCTTCTTGTTGCGTTAGACAGAAGCTTGTTTTGGAAGACTCTTTTCTTTTTGTTAAAATATATTTTAAGTACTTGTACTCTTTATACATTTACAATTTAGTCCACGTACTTTTATCTCTCCATTTTAAAAATGCAAGTGGAATTGTTAATATTTTTATAATTCTTCTATTAATTTCATATTCATTACAACATCACTTTCTTTTTTGTTTTATGTCTATCAAGTTAGTATTTTGTTTAGGAATAATATAATTTTTGGCCTTTGAACTTGGCAACTAGGTCTACTTTGGTATCTGTATATTTTTTGTCGACTTTAGTCCTTTAAACTTGGAATCTAGATCCATTTTTGTCCTTAAAGTTGGATTTTTTCAATATTTGATAATGTGATCGTTGTTACTATAATAAGACCGAATTTAACGGACTGAGAATTGATTGATATAATCGTCCAAACAAAAGGGTTAAATCGATTGACTCATAAATTATTTGAAATTGGTAAAACTAAAAAAATTAGGACAAAAATCAACAGTTGAACAGGTTGAACCAGTTTAATAATTTTTTAGATTTGTATGAATTTTTTAATTTTTTATATAATTATTATTGGTCCAATGGTCAAGCTGGTCAAACTGGTTGAATTGGGAACTGCTAGTCTAACTTGTTCAACCACTACTCCGGTTATTAAAACACTGAACGCGACACTCTAAGTCTACTACACCACTTGAGAATTTATATAGTTTTTTAAGGCACAATGACTTATTAGGCTCTCCAATTTTATAAAAAAAATCATTTTAACCCTCTAATTAAATTTTCGCCTCTTTTAGCCCTTAAACTTGTATTGCTTGTCAAATCATCCCAAAATGGATGGAAAAGTTAACCTTTGTTAACTTTGTTGATGTGGCATACACGTGGATTGCCATTGTATGCCAAATTTACAATGAATTAATATTTTAAAATTATAAAAAATATATTATATATATTTTAATATTTTTAAATTTTTAAATTTTTAAAAAATAATTAATTGTTAACATGGCATACAGTAGCAATCTATGTGTATTCTACGTCAGCAAAGTTAACAAACATTAACTTTTCCATTCATTTTGGGATGATTTGACAAACAATGCAAGTTCAAAGGCTAAAAGAGGCAAAAAAAAAATTAAATGAAGGGCTAAAGAGGACCAAACTTACTTATTTGACCAAAATGCATATAAACATACTTATGAAGTTTACTATCAATTAACCATACTAAACACTTATATCAAACATGACATTATCTCATATTTACAACAAAACACATTGATCATAAGTCATTCCAATGGCTAATTACAACCAAAACATTTATATACCAATATTGGCTATTTAAACCAATACATGCCATTATAACCAAAATTAATTTACTATTTATACCGAAATAAGCCGATGGATAGTGTGATGTGTCTCCGACCAGCTTCCAACCATAACGAGCTTCGGAGCTACTATGAAATAGAGTAGGCATTTAATGCTTAGTAAGTTCGTATAATAGGAAATAAACTTACCATTCATTTACATTTAAGGTAAGCATACAACATGCATTCAAGCAATTTGGCTAATAGCCTAAACACGCAACTTCATCAACATGTTAGTCATGTATTTCATGTGAATATTAAGAACCAGGGATGAGCTCATCAATATCAAATTTCCATGTATTTCGTGTATATAAAGTAACATTTCACCTTGAATTCATTTATTTTCTCATATCAGGATTTTGCCCGTTGAATCATTTAAAATACCGATGGATGCCCGGGTAGTACACATGAAGTGTATGAATCAGTAATCCGTCAATTCATATTCGGCAGTGCTCATTAAAGCACATAATCAGGAAGCCCTCTCTCAAGCCTTATAATGGGAAGCTCATGTGAGCCACGTAACAGGAAGTTTATCTGGACTATATAATGGGAAGCTCATAAGAGCCATAATCAGGAAGCTCATGCGAGCTAATAACGGGTAGCTCCAAAGAGCCATTAACGGGAAGCTCCGGATAGCCATATATCGGGAAGTTCAAGCGAGCCATATCGGAAAGCTCCTGAGAGCCATCAGGAAGCTCACAAAGAGCCTTTAATCAGGAAGCTCACGAAGAGCTATATATCGGGACGCTCATAAGAGCTGTGTTGTGTTTACAACACATGTAGAATCACAACCAATCAGGATTAACGGGAAGCTCGCAGGAACCATATAAGGGGAAGCTCGAGAGGGCTAATAACGGGATGCTCTTTCGAGTTGTGGTGTAACAGCCTGATTTTTAGTGGTGTCGGAAACAGTGATTTGGGATCACTAAATCCGATGAGTGAGTTCAAAAATTTTAAAAATTAATATATTAGTAAAGTGTGATTTTAGAAGTATTTTTGAATTAGTGAATTTTGTGATTTAAAAGAATTTATTAGGTAAATTAGGTCGAAAACGAGGTATCAAGACCTCGAATTTATAAAACGAGCCATAAATATGTTTAGAAATATTTATGGATTGTCATTGAGTTAGTAATAAAATTTCGTTAGCAAATTTTAACGTTTTGATAGTTAATTAATTAAAAAGGACTAAATTGTAAAAGGTGCAAAAGCTTGTTAGAGTGATTAAATAGCTTAAATGTCTAATAATGAAGAATTTAAAAGACAATTAGACCCAAAATGTATGGGTTGGATGGTATGGGAAAAGAAAATAAGCAAGGAAACAATGTGAACAAGGGGCAAAATTGGAAAAAAAAAGTAAAATTAATAGTTAAAATTGAATTCTCATGAGAAATCTAGATATTTTCTTCATTTTGCTTCAGAAAATCGCCATGGGAGGTCTCCAAGAAGCTGGTTTCTCATATTTTTGGCACCATGTGAGTTAATTTCTTGCTCTTTTTTGTAATTTTTGTGTTTTTAAGACTTTTGCAATTAGGTCCAACTATCTAATTCATTAGTTTTTGATTTTATGGGTAATATTGAAAGTTACCATTGATGAGTGCTGGATTTTTATGATGAATTAACATGGAATTGAATTTTTAATTTTGTTATATGATGATTTTATCAAGTAATTTCAATAGATATTGATTTTAGGACCTAATTGTGAAAAAGTTAAGAATTAGGGTTTAGTATTAAAATTATGAATATTAATGGCTGTATGGTAGCCTAAAATAATTAGATAAATTTTCAATTAAGGAAAATTAGCTCAATTGATAGGATAATTGCACAGGGACTAAATTGTAAAAATTGTAAAAATTTAGGGTAAAAGTGTAATTTAAAAAATTGAAGGGTATAAATTGTAAAGTGAATTAGAAATGGAATAGATGCTAATGAATGAGTAATTTTATATTATAGATCAAGAACCGAAGATAAATGGGGAAAAGAGAAATTAACAGACTAGTTCCCGAATTTCTACAAATTCTACAAATAGGCCCAGGTAAGTTCGTATGGTCACAATTTGATATTTATATTGAATTGATGTATGATATTATGTATTTATTTATATTATATGTTAAAAACATGAAAAATTTATAAGTATAAATGGTTAACGAAATAAATACATACGAAATTCATGAGAATGACGGTGCAGGGAATATTGGTTGTTATTGAATTGAATGTATGTGGAATAGTGATATTTGAATATTGGATATATTGAAACGGATAGATTTAGTAAGTGATGAATTTATTGAAATTATATTGATTGAGTTGATATATATATTGATTATATTGACTGACTGAATTGAAACAAATATTGATTGTTATTGAAAAATGAATTGTATTGTATTGAATTATGAATATATTTGATTAATTGAAATGTGTATTGATTGGAAATTGAAGAGTGATTTGGAAACCCTATTAACTAGTCGGTTTAAGTCAGATATAGTTGGCATGCCATAGGATTGGAAGTGTTCAGGGTTACTTCGACTTTGAGTCGATGAGACACTGGGTGTCATTATATTACTTCGGATAGATTCGATGAGGTACTGGGTTCCAACTTACTTCGACATGGCCGATGAGACACTGGGTGTCAACTTATTGCTTCGAACTATCCGATGAGGCACTGAGTGCCGTATTGGTGTGTTTTGGTTGGATCCGTATATCTGTCCGAGTCCGAGTCGGGTTAATAGGGGTAAACAAATGATTTGGCCAATTTATTGATATTGAGTGATATTGAATATGGATTGGTATGGACAACGAAATGAAATATGCAACTGAAATGCATGAAATTGCATGAATCATGGATTCATGAAATGGATATTGCTATTGAAATTGAATTGTGTATCCTAATGAGAAAAGCTATTGAATAGCAATTATGAGATTGAAATAGTATGATATGAGAATTAAAAGTGTTATGAATGATATATTTATGAAATAATATCTAAAATACTCGGTATTGATATATAATTGATATATAGTGAAAAGTGTCTTGAAAAATGATATTTACTTGATTTATTTATTGACATGTGACATGGGAATGATATTTATTTAATATATATTGAAAAGTGACATGTAAATATATGTTTAACTTTAATATGTTGATATAATAAGATTATATATATGATGATGAGTATTAAACCCAAGTGTGATATGTCGAGAAAATAAGTTTATCAATATTGAATTCATATGTAAGATGTGTAAGTACGCTAACTATTGTTGTTGCTTGATGATTAGGTAAGTGCCAAGCTATTGATTGAATAATAGTATATTTGTTTGAAGCACTGAAAAGGTAAGTATGTAAGTGAAAGTAAGTTAGTGCTCATGAAAGAATGGTAAGGCTTAAATTATGAAATTTCTTATGAAATGACTTATTATGTGTCCAATATGAAAAAAGGCTTGGTTAAATGCACTAACTTGTAACTATGGCTGAATGACATGCATATGAAATAAGTGTAAAAGAGTTAAAGTTATATAAAATTTTACTAAGCTTGCGGGTATATGTCTATGAGTCATACAATGGATTAGTTCACCTTGTGAATTAGCGAGAACAGTTTATAAGTATTACAGTAACAATAATATGTTATTTTTTATATGTAAAGTTTTATAATTGAAATAAATTAGTTTGAGTAAAGATTATACGAGCTTACTAGGCATTCATTGCTTACATGGTTGTTTTATTTATTTATTTATATAATGAATGATCGAGCCTAGAAACTAACTATCACCATGATTGAGGCAAGCGCACCTATCGAACAGTAGTATAGATTAGTGGCAAGACCGGAATGTCGAACCCAAGGGAACAAAAAGTACTAGTACTGACTTTCTTTCTATTATATAGCCTAAAATAAAAGAGATTGATGTTTATCTAACTAATTCCTAAGCTAAGGATGCCAAAACACAGAGAATGAATTGGGAAAATACTTTTGAGAAAACTAATTGATTAAGACAATAACCGAGGAAGAATCCACCTAGACTTCACTTGTTATTTAACTCTGAACCAGATGATTTATTCACTTGACTTGATCTGTAGGATTCCCTAATTTATAATATTATATCTTTCGAGACTACTAACATCTAACCCTAGGTTGATTAATTGAAATCACTTTCTAATTAAAACCCCTAGTGTTGCATTAACTCGATTTATGGACTCCCATATTAGGTTTGACCCTAATTCGGCAGATTTTATTAGTGCGTCCCTCTCAGGAGTGCGATCAACTCCGCTTAATTATGCTAGATCTACTCTTAAACAGGGACTTTTGCTCCTCTGAATAAGCACATCAATACTTGAATCAATATCCTGAAATATTAAAGCAAGAATTAAGAACACATAATTAAAAACAAATCCTAAAACCCCCTAAATGAAATTGAAGGGAAAATCCTCAGTCTTGAGTATGATTCTGGCTTCCTAGATGGATCAACTGGCTTCTTTGAGTAATTCCATAATTTTAGCCCTCTCTGGCTTCACTCTCTTGTCAAAAGCCCTGACAGAGGCCTTCTGTTGAACTCTTTTTTTAGGTTGCCCTCTAGGGTGTTTATATAGGCTTTCGGGATGCCTTACTTGGCCCACAAGTATCCTAATCCGAATAGAATTCATCCTTATTTCGGCAGCGACACGCCTGTGGTCGATAGCCCAGACCGTGTTTGATCCGGGTTGCCACACACGATCGTGCGGTCCGCCCGTGTGCAGTGGTCTAGGATGTGTAGGCCCATTTTGTCCCTTTTTGGCCCGTTTCTCATTCTTTTTGACTCCTAAGCTCTCCTGAGTATAAAAAATGAAATTAAGATATTAGGAGCATCGAATTCAACAAATTCAATCTAAATTCATCCAAAAGTAAGCTAAGCATGGGGTTAAAATATGTGTAAATTATGGTTTATCAAATACCCCCACACTTAAACATTTGCTTCTCCTGAATCAAAATCCTCAACCCACAATTAAAATTCATTTTTCTCAACTTATAACTCTTATCAGTAATGTTTCGAAATAATCCATAGGTAATTATACATTGAGAATTCAACTAAAAGAACATCAAAGTTTCAAACAATCCAAGTTGAGCATTTTATTCATGAAAACATAGATATTCCCCTTTATCTAAGTAATCACCTTTGATTCAAAGTATCATAGAGTTAACATCCTCACTAAGGATTCACTCAAATAACTCGAAGTGTTTAGGGGCAATAAATTAAGCACTCAATAGTCAACATGAAAAGTTATTACCATAGGCTTGCATGAAAATCAAATCTCCACCACTATAAATTGAGATGATACATCGATCAAAAGGTCTTTAAAAACGGTTGTAATATGGCTTAGTTAGGGGGCGTGGTCACAGGCTGAAAGAGGAGGTTAGAATCGAGATCGAATTGACAAATTACCTAACTAGAAAAATAGACTAATAATGAATAATTACATTAATAATAATATGAGCTTCTTCTAAAGATATGAGATTTACTATTTAAGCTCATAAAAACATAGAACTAATAATGGATACTTTCAAATTTTTTTTATAGAAAAAATCAAGTAAAATAATAATAATTTAATAGCTGAAATGGAAAATATAGTTAGGCAAATTTTCAAATCAAATCTCGATAAAAAGGTTAATACAATAGGAAAAATTCTTTAATGAATCAAAAAGAGTAAGTCTTGGGTTAATATTAAGGGTAAATCAAGAAACGGTTAATTAGGATCAAAGGGGTTTACTAGGGGTTAATTATGGAGGTAGGCCTTTTGGGAAGTAAGTGAGTTAAATCCTAGGTGCTTTTATCATCTCAGTGTATCAAATCAAAAGTGTGGTCTTGACATGCATAATCGAAGCAACTTCTAGAATAACAAATCAATATTGACACACTCATAAACAATAAAAAAGTGAGCAAGAAAAATATATGCTCTAAAAGGCTCAAAATCTCACAGAAATTATGGTTTTTGATGTCAACCCTGTGAACTTCAAATTTTAAGATAATACCTAAACTTGGGGAAACAACCTAGCAAATTTTTAATTTTCAAAAATCAACTTATCATGCTTGATTCTCTAAAGCCTTCAAGTTTAAACAATCAATGCACAACTGTCTATGTTTTAATTCAAGACATATCAATAAAAATCATAAATCAATTAGAATTTGTTCTAATAGTGATATGAGAAAGAAAAGACAAAATTCAGGGATTTGAGAATAATGCAAAAAATTTTCTAAATAGAATTCACCCCCATACTTAAGATGTACATTGCCCTCAATGTACAAAGATAGATACCTACAATCTATAAAATCATAAGATAAGGAGAGAAGTGAACTTCCTGAATTTTGGATAAAGTCAAGGAAAAGAAACGGTAAGTTGGGCATAGATGAATGTGGCGGTGGTGTTTATGGTCGCGGTGTGGTGATTTCTAAGCAGCCTTTAGGACCTAAATCAAAGAAATTAAAATGTAATAATAAAAATTAAAGACAAGAAAGATAAAGGGAAGGAAAATAAAGGAGAAGAGAAAAGAAAAAGAAAAATTAAATGGACTCAAATGTCCTTGGCTTGTCGGATCAATGAAGCGGCCGGCATGAACTCATGTAGATCGGTCTCGCATGGGGAGACTGTGCTAGGGTCCTTTCGTTTCTTTGACATGGGAAGTGTAAAGAAAGAATGAGGGAAATGGGGAAAGGAAAATGAAGGGGGGAGATAATAGTCAAAGAAAGGGTGTGGTGGCTAGGGTTTGATTGAAGAAGAAATTGGGGAGAAAGTGAGAAAAAAGGGGGGTTTAAATAGGAAAGAGGGATTTGATGGCTTCCCACGCCTGTGTACTAAGGGCGTGTTGGGTCACACGGCCATATCGCACGGCCGTGTTGTGCTTCATTCGTTTCTCCCACGCCTGTGTAGTAGTCACCACGCTTATGTTGATAAATCAGTGTCGACCACGGTCGTATCACACGACCGTGGCATTTTATCGCAGCCCGTGGTTTTGAAGATTTTTCGTCATTGGTTCGTACGATCTCTGCCATGCCGTTGTGTAAATCTGTGGTGTACACACGGCCACGGCCACGCCCGTGTGCAAGGCCATGTGGTAGGGAAACCTACGTTTTATTCGGTTAGTTTGTAGTTAGGTGCTAAAAGTCTTAAGCTAGACTTACCTCTCATTCGCATATTCATGGTGGTTTGAGGAGTTGAAACTCCTCTCCCCTGCTATCAGTTCTAAGATCACTATATAGTTTGAGTTGAGTGGTATTCACCTTAAAAGTGCTGAATTTAGGATTAGTTACCTCGACTGTTCCATATGGGAAGATATTCAATACCTCAAAAGGGATTTCTTCGTTTGTATCAAGGTCTGAAGTGGCGATCCGAGGGTCTGTTTTATTCAACAATACCTGATCTCCGATCTTAAATTGGTTTGGCTTATGCTGTTACCTCGGTTTTGCTTCGTTTGTTCCTAGTTTCTCTTTGAAATGCGTCTTCCACTCGTCTAGTTCATCGATCTGAAGCCTTCGTTCCTCATGAGTTCTTTCCTTGTTGGCATGAGGTCTAGGATTTGGCTCAGTTTTGTAATTTCGTGGTGCTTCCTGAAAAGAAGGTTGGACCGAATGGTCATTAATAGAATTTACGTTCTCATCTTTATTACTCGATGTTCTAGCCCTGTCAAGAGCCTGAATAGTGATCGAGTCATTACCTACTCGAAGTACAAGTTCTCCTGTACCAACATCAATTTTAGTTTTAGCAGTTACTAAAAAGGTCTTTCTAAAATTAAAAGAATATTATTGTCCTCATCCATGTCTAAAACGATAAAGTCTACTGGGAATACGAATTTATCAATTTTTACTAGTACATTTTCGATTATACCCCTAAGAATTCTAATAGTTTTATCGGCTAATTGAATGCTCATCCTAGTTTGTTTGGGTTTCCCTAGACCTAACTGTTTAAACATTTTATAAGGTATGACATTGATGCTTTCCTCTAAATCAGCCAAAGCATTATCAACAGATAAACTACCAATTAAGCATGGAATTGTAAGACTCCCTAGATCTTTTAGCTTTCGTGGTAGTTTATTTTGTAGAATTGCTGAGCACACTGCTTTTAGCTCTTTATGCGACGCCTCGTCTAACTTCCATTTGTTTGTCAAAAGCTCTTTTAAAAATTTCCTTGAATTTGGCATCGGCGAAAAAGCTTCAAGAAACGGTAAGTTAATATGTAATTTCTTTAGAAGTTTAAGAAATTTACCGAATTACTCATTTGTGTTGTCTTTCTTCATCGCATTAGGGTATGACACACGAGGTTGGTACTCTGTAATTACCGGTTTTGGCTTATCATGGCTTACCTCAACCTTACTTTCCTCTACCATATTCTCTTGCCTCACTATGGGTTCATCTAACCCTTCACTATCGTGAGCAATTATAGCTTGAAGTTGCTCCTTTGGGTTTGTTTCAGTGTTGCTTGGCAAGCAACCTTGTGGTCGTTCAGAGATCAGCTTAGCAAGTTGTCCTAATTGGTTCTCGATCCCTTGAATCAATTCTTGTTGATTTTTAAGTGTTGTTTTGGTGTTTTGGAAACGAGTTTCTAACACCGCAATGAATTTTGTCAGCATCTCTTCAAGGTTCGACTTTTTCTCTTATGGGTAGGGTTGCTGTTGCAAACTTGGGAGGGGTTGTTGTCTTTGATTTCCTTGACCACTCCATGCGAAATTGGGGTGGTTCCTCCAACCTGGATTGTAAGTATTACTATAAGGGTTATTTTGAGATCTAGAATTATTACCCATATAATGAACTTGCTCGTTTTCAGCGCTTGGGTTGTAAGGTGGATATTCTGTATTGCTCATTCCTCCTCTATTCGTATTGCACTGCATAACTGGATGTACCTGGAAAGAACCATATAGAAAATCAATCTTTTTATTCAAAAGCTCTACCTGGTTTGATAGCATAGTGACTACGTCGAGGTTGAAAACACTGGCAGCTTTTGTCGGCTTTATCCTCGTGACTTGCCACTGATAGTTATTCAGTGACATCTTCTCTATAAACTCATAAGCCACTTCAGGGGTTTTGTTATTCAGGGTTCCCTAGTTGAGGGGTTCACATCGTTGTAAAAAGTTTGAACCTATAGCCACAAAGGTAACCCATAGTGAGGGCACCTTCTCAGTAGATCCTTGTACCTCTCCTATGCATCGTAAAGTGTCTTTAAATCCATTTGCACAAAAGAAGAGATATCATTCCTCAACTTAGCCGTTTTAGCCGGCGGAAAATACTTTAACAAAAATTTTTCGGTCATTTGTTCCCATTTAGTGATTGGTCCTCGTGGTAACGAGTTCAACCATTGTTTAGCTTTGTTCTTCAATGAAAAGAGAAACAAACGAAGACGAATGGCTTCATCAGAAACGACATTGATTTTGAAGGTATCGCATAATTCTAAGAAATTCGCCAAGTGATTGTTTGGATCTTTATCTTGCAAACCATCAAACTGAACAAATTGCTGTATCATCTGAATTGTGTTAGGTTTCAGTTCAAAATTATTTGCAGCAATAGCAGGTCTAAAAATACTTGATTCAGTTCCTGTTAAATTAGGTTTAGCATAATCATACATAGTACGAGGAGCAGGATTTTGATTCACCTGCTTTGCGGTAACCATAGGAGGTAGCGGATTGTTATCATCCATCTCTTCGGTAGTATTGGTATTGTCCTCTTGCTCTTCTTCTATGTATTGTAAGCTTCGCCTTATTTCTCTTTTGTTTCTGCAAACGGTACCTTCTATATCGCTGTCAAAAACCAAGGGTCCTGACAAGTTCCTCCTATTCATAAACTAGAAAAACCTATCAGAACAAATAATAGAGAGATTTAGAAAACTAAAAATAAAAATTAGAAATAAATAAATAAATAAATAAATAAATAAAAGAAAAATGGCTAAAGTAATAAAAATTGAGCGTTCCTAATATTTCAGTTCCCTGGCAATGGCGCCAAAAACTTGATCGTGTCTGAGAGTTTTAATATTTATATAATGAATGATCGAGCCTAGAAACTAACTATCACCACGATTGAGGAAAGCGCACCTATCGAACAAAGAGTATAGCTTTAGTGGCAAGACCGTAATGTCAAACCCAAGGGGAACCAAAAGTACTAGTAATCGACTTTCTTTCTATTATCTAGCCTAAAATAAAAGGGATTGATGTTTATCTAACTAATTCCTAAGCTAAGGATGCCAAAACACAGAGAATGAATTGGGAAAATACTTTGAGAAAACCAATTGATTAAGACAATACCCGAGGAAGAATCCACCTAGACTTCACTTGTTATTTAACTCTAAACCAGACGATTTATTCACTTGACTTGATCTGTAGGATTCCCTAATTTATATTATTATCTCTTTCGAGACTAATAACTTCTAACCTTAGGTTGATTAATTGAAGTATCTTTCTAATTAAAACCCCTGGTGTTGCATTAACTCGATTTATAGACTCCCATATTAGGTTTGACCCTAATCCGGTAGATTTTTATCGTCCTATCTCTAAGAGTGTGATCAACTCCACTTAATTATGCTAGATTTACTCTTAAACAGGGACTTTTGCTTCTCTGAATAAGCACATCAATACTTGAATCAATATCCTGAAATATTAAAGCAAGAATTAAGAACACATAATTAAGAACGAATCAAGTATTTATCATACAGTTCAGAAAACAATAACAAGATCCGTCTTAGGTTTCATCCCCCTCAGGTATTTGAGGGGTTTAGTTCATGTTTATAAAAGAATACATCTCAGAAGAAATTAAGTAACAAAACATAAAGAAAAATCCTAAAACCCCTTGAAGGAAATTGAAGGGAAAATCCTCAGTCTTGAGTGTGATTCCGGCTTCCTAGATGGATCAACTGGCTTCTTTGAGTAGTTTCCTAATTTCAGCCCTCTCTAGCTTCGCTCTCCTGTCAAAAGCCCTGATAGAGGCCTTCTGTTGAACTCCTCTTTTAGGTTGCCCTCTAGGGTGTTTATATAGGCTTTCGGGATGCTTTACTTGTCCCACAAGTATCCTAATCCGAATAGAATTCATCCTTATTTCGGCAGGGACACGCCCGTTGTCGATAGCCCAGGCCGTGTTCGATTCGGGTTACCACACACGGTCGTGCGGTCCGCCCGTATGCGGTGGTCTAGGCCGTGTAGGCCCATTTTGTCCCTTTTTGGCCCGTTTCTCGTTCTTTTCGACTCTCTAAGCACTCCTAAGTATAAAACATAAAATTAAGATATTAGGAGCATCGAATTCAACAAATTCAATCTAAATTCATCCAAAATTAAGCTAAGCATGGGGTTAAAATATGTGTAAATTATGGTTTATCAATTCTGGTTATAATGGCATGTTTAGGTTATTTTGATTAAATGTTTATCTATAGGTGTTGTGTAGATATTAGTCATTTATTTGGTTTGCGTTTTGGTATTGTGATATTTGCATGATTTGCCTTATAATGTTGATGTGATTGAATGATGAGAGGTAAAATAGTAGTTGAATATGCATAAGAGGTGCCTAAAAGTATAATGATTATGTATGTCTAAATAAAAGTTAATACAAAGAATCATGAAAGAGTAAAATTAGCATTAAAATAGTTTTTGGACAGCAACAATGATTCAACTTTGAAAAATCACCACAAATTATGGAAATCGAATTTGAGGTTTAATAAAACATTAAATTAAATTTTATTGAGTCTAGTTTTTCAAAAAAGAAACGGTGTATGAAATGGAACTGTAAATTATGAGATATAATAAATTTTGTGAGACAAGGTCAGAATGATTTTGGATTCCTCTATTTTGACTTTGGAAAATCATCAAAAATTTTAAAAAATAATTAGAGATTTAAATTTATATGTTTAAATTTTTAATGAGCCTATTTCAATAGAAATAAACTGAAATATCATCCAAATCTCGTACTAAGAGATAATTAATTTTTTGTGAAGAAAGTCGAAGCTGTAAAATAGTAGAATAGGGATAAATTTGAAGTTTTTACTGTACTTATTGGCTAAATTATAAATTATGGAATTTTTATGGTAGAAAGATATTTGAGTTTAGTTTCAAAAACATTAAGCGGATCTTAATTTAGAATTCTGTAGCTCTAGATATAAATAATTTAGTGACTACGACTCAAGTGGACAGCTTTGATATGAATATAAGTAAATAGTGGAATTATCTGTAATTTTTCTATAACCCTGTTCTGGCAACGGATGTGGGTTAAGGGTGTTACAATTAGTGGTATCAAAGCTTTACAGGTTTAGTCGATTCTCGGTCTGAACGAAGTATATGTAAAGTTTAGAAATACATGCCATTATATAACCAGTGATGTGTGAAATCTTCCAATTCAGATGAAGTTTGTTTTATTTATAGACAAAGACGCTTTCCAACCGAGCTAATTCCGATAATGCTGAAAGCGATACTCAAGTATTTGATTAAAAATTTACGTATGATGAGTAGAGACGAAACTGATAAAGGTATGAAATAAATGTTTTATAGTGAACATGTTGATGATAAATGTTATGTTATACATGTGAATATAAGAGAATCAAATTTTGAGGCTTTACAACCTCTACCCCCCACCTGTATGTCTTATACGATAAAATTCACAGGATTAATATTGATTAAGCTCATAAGTGGGAAACTAAAGAGTTCAGTGGCTGAGTAATTAATAATGTGGTTAGAATTGAGAATGGATTAGCAAGCAAGACGGTTTTAAAAGAGATCAGATTTTTCTAAAGATTATTTTGGGAGATATAATGTTGCTATTAAGGAAGAAGTTATTCACGAGTAATCTATTTATTCAGGTATGGTATTTAAAGAATAGGTTAATCGAAAATCTCTTCTGAATTGATTTCTTTAGTGATTGGGATAATGTGAGATTATTGATAACTTTAGTAGTCAGTGGGATAGTGTTAAAATTGCAAAAATATCTGAAAGCATCTGTTATAGTCGGGTATTTTATAGTGATCTCTTCTGGGTATTCTATATGTTCTTTTATCCTCAGAGATTTATGCAGTTGTTCATTTTCAGATGTGATTCTTATCATATAGAAAGTTTGGTTAATCATAACGTTAGATGGAAGTATTGTTAGTCTGGTTGATTCATGATCGGCATTGCTCTATCTTTCTTTGGTTTTCTGATCCATTATGTTTGATAGAAGACTTGATGATAAGACTCATATGATGCTATTTTCTACTTCTATTGGTAGATGTTCTGAATTACATATAAGCAATTTACATTATCTATATCACAATTGTTTCTAGCGCGTATGAGTGATATTCTTCTTCTGGACTTTCTCTAGGATACCATCGATCTCTTTACCATTCAATATGGTTTTTATACTCGGAAATTCAGTATAGCTTCACATCTGGGATTTTGTTATCTCGGTTTTCTTATCATTCTTATGGTTTAATCTTATCCATCAAACATGGTTCATCTATAAAAGATACTTATGGGCCAAAGGTAATTATATATATTACATTTACTGTTATAAATCCTGGTTCGGTTATGGGAGCTTGGTGGTGCAGACCTCATGTTATAGAAGTTATATTACTGCATTGGTTGTTATTGGGATTACTTCCGGTTTTCTTCTTCTATTACGGAGTGCACTATTGATGTTGAGGTATTGTTCTATCTATACAATTGAAACTTTGGTTCTATTATAGCACTATAATTTTTTATCTATCTGATGGTTGTGGTTTTGGTATAGTTCAAAGCTTTGATGATAATAATTGAAATAGCTTTACTATACATAATCCCTTTCTAGTTCTTGTGACAAGGGTTGACATTGACAAAAGTGTAAATGGAAGATGATGAAGTTCAAACTTGTATATTGGTTTTCACTCCTCGGGTAATCTTGATTAGTGTCAACAAGTCAATAACAAGATGTCATAATTCGTTTGAGTTAATGCAGTTTGTGGTAATTTTTGGTTGGTATTCTGAGAGGATTATGATATATGGAATATTTTGATTGGCTTGACAACAAGAAGAATGGATTATTTTGAAAATTTATTATTCGATAAATAAAGTCGACTCTCAGTTATTCTAATCTGAGTGGGTTATTCATTTAAAAGATTAATTGAGTCATATGTATTTGAGTTTATCTTCAGGCCCAAGAATACATTTTGTGTATTCACTGGTAAATTGGCGAACCGTTAGAATGAGGGATTCATATTCTAGTAGACATGATATAAAAATATAACTATTAGGTCAATTTCAATCGGGAAGTGTTATTATAGGTTAAAATCGTTCCGATTGTTGAAGTTATTGCACTTGTATAAAATGATATTGTTGGATACTTTCCAAGAAAATGGGAACATATATAAGTTGAAAGATTTCAGATGCAGGCATGTTAGAAGCAGTGGTTAAAGTTTGGTAATCTGGGTTTCTCGGTTATGTTTTGACAGAAGATTACTGGGAATTTCTCGGTAATTGTACTGCTAATGATAAAGTTGCGATAAGAGAATATCATGGTCGTTCAGTTAAATTTGGTATAATATCAAGTTTGGATATGACTTCTGACACAAGTTCTGAATTGAAATGAGTTATGATGGACTTATATGTGGTTTATTATTGAGAAGAAAAATAGAAAGACTCGAATTGATGATTTGATCAGGTGAGAAATTTAAAGGACGAAATTTCCTAAAGGGGGGAGAGTTGTAATAGCCTGATTTTCAGCAGTGTCCGAAACAGTGATTCGGGATCACTAAATCTGACAAGTGATTTCAAAAATTTAATAAATTAATATATTAGTCAAGTGTGATTTTAGAAGTATTTTTGAATTAGTGAATTTTGTGATTTAAAAGAATTTATTAGGTAAATTGGGTCGAAAACGAGGTATCGAGACCTCGAATTTATAAGCCAAGCTATAAATACTTTTAAGAATATTTATTGAGTGTCATTGAGTTAGTAATAAAGTTTCGTTAGAAAATTTTAACGTTTTGATAGTTAATTAATTAAAAAGGACTAAATTGTAAAAGGTGCAAAAAATTGTTATAGTGATTAAATAGCTTAATTGTCTAATAAGGAAGGATTTAAAAGGGAATTAGACCCAAAATATATGGGCTGGATGGTGTGAGCAAAGAAAATAAGCAAGGAAACAATGTGAACAAGGGGAAAAATTGGAAAACAAGTAAAATTAATAGTTAAAATTGAATTTTCATGAGAAATCTAGATATTTTCTTCATTTTTCTTCAGCAAAACTCCATAGGAGGTCTCCAAGAAGCTGGTTTCTCATATTTTTGGCACCATGTGAGTTTATTTCTTGCTCTTTTTTTTGTAATTTTTGTGTTTTTAAGACTTTTGCAATTAGGTCCAACTATCTAATTCATTAGTTTTTAATTTTATGGGTAATATTCGAAGTTACCATTGATGAGTTCTGGGTTTTTATGATGAATTAACATGGAATTGAAGTTTTAATTTTGTTATATGATGATTTTATCAAGTAATTTCAATAGAAATTGATTTTAGGACCTAATTGTGAAAAAGTTAAGAATTAGGGTTTGGTATTAAAATTATGAATATTAATGGCTATATGGTAGCCTAAAATAATTAGGTAAATTTTCAATTAAGGAAAATTAGCTCAATTGATAGGATAATTGCACAGGGACTAAATTTAAAAATTGTAAAAATTGTAAAATTTGGGGTAAAAGTGTAATTTCAAAAATTCAAGGGTATAAATTGTAAAGTGAATTAGAAATGGGATAGATGCTAATGAATGAGTAATTTTATATTATATAGATCAAGAAACCGAAGATAAACGGGGAAAAGAGAAATTAACAGACTAGTCCCCGAATTTCTACAAATTCTACAAATAGGCCCTTGTAAGTTTGTATGATCGAAATTTGATATTTATATTGAATTTATGTATGATATTATGTATTTATTTATATTATATGTTAAAAACATGGAAAATTTATAAATATGAATGGTTAACGAAATAAATACATACGAAATTCATAAGAATAACGGTATAGAGAATATTGATTGTTATTGAATTGAATGTATGTGGAATAGTGATATTTGAATATTGGATATATTGAAACAGATAGATTTAATAAGTGATTATATTGATTATCTTGACTAACTGAACTGAAATAAATATTGTTTGTTATTGAAAAATGAATTGTACTATATTGAATTATGAATATATTTGATTAATTGAAATGTGTATTGATTGGAAATTTAATAGTGATTTGGAAACCCTATTAACTAGTCGGGCTAAGTCAGATATAGTTGGCATGCCATAGGATTGGAAGTGTTCAGGGTTACTTCGACTTCGAGTCGATGAGACACTGGGTGTCATTATATTACTTAGGATAGATTTGATGAGGTACTGGGTACCAACTTACTTCGGCATGGCCGATGAGACACTGGGTGTCAACTTATTACTTCGAACTATCCGATGAGGCACTAGTGCCGTTCTGGTGTGTTTTGGTTGGATCCTTGTATCCATCCGAGTCTGAGTCGTGTTAATAGGGGTAAACAAATTATTTGGCCAATTGATTGATGTTGAGTGATATTGAATATGGATTGGAATGGACAACGAAATGAAATATACAATTGAAATGCATGAAATTGCATGAATCATGGATTCATGAAATGGATATTGATATTGAAATTGAATTGTGTATCCTAATGAGAAAAGCTATTGAATAGCAATTATGAGATTGAAATAGAACGATATGGGAATTAAAAGTGTTATGAATAGTATATTTATGAAATTATATCTAAAATACTCGGTATTGATATATAATTGATATATATTGAAAAGTGTCTTGGAAAATGATATTTACTTGATATATATATTGAAATGTGACATGGGAATGATATTTATTTAATATATTGAAAAGTGACATATAAATATGTGTTTAACTTTAATATGTTGATATAAGAAGATTATGTATATGATGATGAGTATTAAACCCAAGTGTGATATGTCGGAAAAATAAGTTTATCAATACTGAATTTATATGTAAGATGTGTAAGTACGCTAACTATTGTTGTTGCTTGATGATTAAGCAAGTGCCAAGCTATTGATTGAATAGTAGTATATTTATTTGAAGCACTGAAAAGGTAAGTATTTTAGTGAAAGTAAGTTAGTGCTTATGAAAGAATGGTAAGGATTAAATTATGAAATTTCTTATGAAATGACTTATTATGTGTCTAATATGAAAAAGGCTTGGGTAAATGCACTAACTTGTAACTATAGATGAATGACATGCATATGAAATAAGTGTAGAAGAGTTAGTGTTATATAAAATTTTACTAAGCTTGAGGGTATATGTCTATGAGTGATACTATGAATTAGTTCACCTTGTGAATTAGTGAGAACAGTTTATATGTATTAAGTAACAATAATGGGTTTTTTTTTTATATGTAAAGTTTTATAATTGAAATAAATTAGTATGATTAAAGATTATACGAGCTTACTAGGCATTCATTACTTACATGTTTGTTTTATTTATCTATCTTATAGATTATCGGAAGCTCAAACGGGTTGGAAGCTTATCGGAGCTATATCACACTATCCATTGGTTCTATGGGTAATTATGGATGACTCGATTCTGGTTATAATGACATGTATAGGTTATTTTGATTAAATGTTTGTCTATAGGTGTTGTGTAGATATTAGTCATTTATTTGGTTTGCGTTTTGGTATTGTGATATTTGCATGATTTGCCTTATAATGTTGATGTGATTGAATGATGAAAGGTAAAATAGTAGTTGAATATGCATAAGAGGTGCCTAAAAGTATAATGATTATGTATGTCTAAATAAAAGAATCATGAAAAAGTAAAATTAGCATTAAAATAGTTTCTGGAGAGCAGCAATGGTTCAACTTTGAAAAATCACCAAAAATTGTGGAAATCGACTTAGAGGTTTAATAAAGAATAAAATTAAAGTTTATTGAGTCTAGTTTTCATAGAAGAAACGGTGTAAGCAATGGAATTGTAAATTATGAGATATAATAAATTTTCTGAGACAAGGTCAGAAAACTTTGGGTTCCCTTGTTTCAACTTTGGAAAACCAAAAAAAAAATTTTAAAAAAAATTAGAGGTTTAAATTTATATGTTTAAATTCTTAATGAGTATATTTTCAATAGAAAGAAACTGAAACATCATCCAAATCTCGTACTAAGAGATAATTAATTTTAGTTAAGAAAGGTCGAAGCTGTAAAACAACAGAATAGGGATAAATTTGAAGATTTTGCTGTACGTATTGGCTAAATTATAAATTTTGAAATTTTTATGATTGAAAGATATTTGAGTTTAGTTTCAAAAACATTAAGTGGATCTTAATTTAGAATTCTATAGCTCTATATATAAATAATTTAGTGACTACGACTCAAATGGACAGCTTTGATATGAACATAAGTAAATAGTGGAATTATCTGTAATTTTTTAGTAAACTCCGGTAACATCCCGTAACCGTATTCCAGTGACGGATGTGGGTTAGGGGTGTTACATGTGGTGTGTCTACAACACATGCAGGACCACAACCAATACAGGAAATCCTGTATCTATCGAATTTCATTTATTCAATTGGGACTTGATGTTTGTCAGGCATTGTCGGATATAATATTAATTTCATATTCATAGCAACAATACAATCACATACATAACATTCAATTCAAGCATATAAATATACACAATTTAATTACACGAACTTACCTTGACAAGTGTTCATGAATTGTAATCTACTAATCTGATACTTTTTCCTTTCCTCGATCCAATTCCATATTTGGTCTATCAGGATCTATTTGAGTAAATTTAACTCAATTTAATACAATTCATATTCAATTCAATCCAATTCAAATCTTAGGCAAAATTACCATTTTGCCCCTATACTTTTTATTTAATTACGATTTCGTTCCTAAGCTCAGAAAATGAAATTCATGCAATTTAGTCATTGTTCCAAGCTTAGTCAATTTTTACATGTCACAATAGTAGCCCATGTATTTCATAAAATTTAGAATTTTTCCATGAATTTTACAACTTTTCAATTTAGTCCCTAAATCACAATTTCATCAAAATTCACTTTACAAAAGTTGTTTATCTATCAACAACCTTTCATTTTCTACCATAAATTTCATAGTTCATACATATTCATCCATGGAAAAAAATTAATACTTTGATAACTTTACAAATTAATCCCTGAGATAGCTAAATTAAGCTATTACGATCTCGGAAACATAAAAATTACTAAAAACGGAACAAGATTACTTACCCAATTAAGCCAAGTAAGCTTGCTTGAGTTCTCTTCTCTTAGCTAGGGTTTCCATGTATTTTGATTTTAGGAAAGATGATAAATGATGATATTTTGTTTTATTTTTATTATTTTTCATCTTACCAATTTTATCCTTTTCTTTTCTTAATTTTCCGTGGATGAATCATCATACTTATCTACTAACTCCTATTAATGGTCTATTTACCATATAAAGACCTCTAATTTTGAATTCCATAGCTATTTGATACTTATAGCTACTAGAACTCAACTTTTGCATTTCATGCAATTTGGTCTTTTTATCAATTAAACACGTAATCGGTAAAATTTTCTTAATAGAATTTTCATACGATATTTCTATCATAATTCAGACCATAAAATAATATAAAAATAATTTTTCTTTTCGGACTTGGATTTGTGGTCCCGAAACCACTGTTACGATTTCACTGAAAACGGGCTGTTACAAAAATGAATTTTTTTGTTAAGTTGAAGGGCCAAAAGGTCATTATGCCAATTTTTAATTTTCAAGTGATGATGTGGCACAATTTTAGAGTGTTGTGCCATCAAACTTTTATATTTTCGAAGTTAAGGGACCAAAATGAACCTTGTTTTTAAGTTCAAGTGTCAAAGTGAACCAAAAAAAGTACAGGTACTAAAATGAATCTAGTTACTAAGTTCAAGGGAAAAAATTTATATTATCCTTTTTTTTTATTTCAAGATATTAGACAATTGAATTTAACAAAATATAACCACATTAACAATTTAACTTAAAATTTTAAATCTAAAAAGTATAAGAACAAAATCTTAAAAAATAAAGTAAATGAACTAAATTTTAAATGTACAATAGGTACAAAAACTTAAAGCATATTTGAACTTTCTCTTTTTTTTTTGTAAAAAAACCTCAGTGTTTAATAAACACATTGAACCCAAATTACTAATCAACTCAATAAATATTAATATTATTTGGCATATTTTTATTATATAAAGTTGATGTTTGAAATTATATTTAGTTTTTTTATGACTTGATAAATATAGTGATATTAATACTCTAAGGACTCGATCAAAATGTTTCGATCATAAATTGATGACATTCGAATATAATTCAAGTACCAAATTGTGGCACAAGCCTAAAATTCATATCCCTCTTATATCTAGTTAAATTCCAAGTTTGTATATTCATTTCCTTGTGGACCTTGTTGATGCCAAAAAGAGTGGCAAGAAGGTCATTGATAGTTCACTTTGTATGGACAGAGAGCTGTATGATACAGGTGATGAAGGTTGGATGAGGAAGGGGAAGCTAGGAAGGAGAGAGGTAAAGATGTGTTAGAGGATTTCAAGTTGAAGAAAGAATATATATATAGCAAGTGATAGATGTCTTGTTAGTAGTATTTAGGTTGTACACTCTTTATGATCTGGTAAAACAATTCCTGCAACGAAAGGAGTATGTACAACAAAATTAGACGATCTTTAATTTTACCGTCATCGTTTTTTTTAATCTCACCGAAACTTTCTCACAGCCTAACCAAAGAAAGCCTCAGTAATACCTTAATGGTGAAGCATATACATATAACAAACCTAAACTAAACCAAAAAAGAAATTTTTAATGCTATAAATGAACATGATTTATTAACACTAATAAAACTATTTTGAACCCAATAGAAAGACAATCAGTTATATTCCTTTTTTATAACATTCTCATTAACAATCTAAAAAACCCAAAATATTTTTCCCAATGTTTAAGTATTGAACAACACCATAAAATCAAATATTTCGTTTTAATGGATTGTTGTGGAGTTATATATTGTATTTTTTGACTTTTCTTCTTCTAGTTAAACTCTGATTAACGTAAATTATTTTAATATTATTTGACCTATAAATTTAGCCTATCAATAGGCCCTTTTTCCATCCTAGAAAGATAACCTATGACATATTTAGGTATTAGCTTTTACAAGGTTCCAGTGAAGTTTGTGTTTACGTTTTGAGCATTCTTATTTCAAGCTTCGGGATTTAGTTTTATCTCCATCTTTTGTACTCTTTGTCGTTTTTTTCGTTTTAGTGAAATTATCTTTACCTGTGGTTTTTCCACATAAAATATTTGTGTTTGAGTTTTTCAATTTTTCATTATTTTACTTGTTTGTTGCTTAATTAGGTTTATCCCCAACAATTGTTAAAGTTCAAGTTTTTAATTTAAAAAAAATGATTTTTTTTAGACAAAAAAGCTAAATACATTTAGCCATAAGAGGAACTATATCTAACACTGACACTGTCTCATAGAATCTCCATCTCAATCATCTTGGGAGAACATTGTACATTTCTTTCTAATGCTGCTATGGCATCGACAGCCATATTTGCTGTACATGGAGTAAACATCCCCTTGCTAACAGCTCTCTAACTATCTAACTATTAACATTCTTATGTCCTAACATTTTTAGAACTTATTATAATCCATATTCATATCGTGTGGTATTTATGAATTTCTAATTAATAATTAATAAGGGTTAATTTTGGTAGCCAGTTTCAACAGACCACTAAAAAACTTGATAGATTGTAGAGAATTTATGGCCGAATATCTTGTAGAAAACTGTTTTTTGTAATTATGTACCTTAAAAAAAATTAATTTCCCAATAGGAAAAAAAGAAGAAGCCATCTCTCCCTTCACAACAACTGTAATTCTTTGATTTCATTTCATATAATCATATAAGAAGGGATCGAATTCCTTTTTTCTCTTTTTTGTTCTTTGATAGGTTGGTAAAAAATTTATCATTGTTAAGCATGCAAAACAACAATCTTGACGTTCAATGGAAATTAATAACGTAGCCTATATTGGGATCAAAGAAGAAGAAACAGAACTCGAACCCGAGAAACAACGAAAAGAAGAAGAGGAGGAAGAAGAAGAAGAAAATTTTAGTAGCTCCGAGGTCGAGTTTCCCTTACAGGAAGAACCTTTACCTCAAATCCTTACCGATGAGAAACGGTCGAATCGCTTGTTCAAGTTCATCGCCATTGGCATCCCTTCAGCCATTTTGGTCATAGTTGCAATTAAATGGGTTGGACCCTTTGTGTTGAAAAAGGTACCTGATTAAAACCCCAAATCTATTTTCATGACGGGATTATAGACATTGAGATTTGGATATAAAAACCATCTTTTAAAGATGATAGTTGTTGATGTGTTTCTGGTGAAGGTGACACAAAACCAGATATCTTTTAAAGGTGATTGTTGTTGATGAACTAGGTTGGAGCTTATGCTCTTGCTAGCTTTGGGACATTGTTCGATACTTAAATCATCACAACCCCACCATGGAGTATTCTTGTAGGGTTGTTTGAGGGTTTGCAGACTATTTATAAGCTTGGTTGTTTATTTATGGTGTCAAGCTTTTTGATAGTTAACTTTGTTGATATTTTGACATATCAATTGTATAAACCAATTGGAATGATACGAATGGTTTATTTTATTACATGGTGATGGCAGGTGATTGTCCCTGCTTTACAATGGGAGGCCCATGCATTCAGCACAACCGAGAGAATACTTGTAATCGTAACTTCATTAGCTCTATTTCCAACTCTATGTTTGCCATCCACACCTTCAATGTGGATGGCTGGAATGGCTTATGGATACATTAAAGGGTTGCTACTAGTCATGACGGGGGTCTCTCTTGGTGTATCATTGCCTTTTTTTGTCGGTTCCATGTTTCACACCAAAATTCAAGTGAGTTTTGATTCTCTCTTTCTACAAGTGTTTATCATGTATGAACTTGTCTTGTTTAAGTAAATAATTAGGGTTAGAATTAATCATAATTACGAAAAGTTTTATTCATGGGTTGAACTAGATCGTAACTCAATTCTAATGTTTTTTCAAGATTGTGCCCAAGCTCAACTTATCCAAATAGGCTAAGGGTCCTATTGGATGGGCAATGCGTATAGTGTAAAAACAGCGGTGACAGTAAAATTAGATATTATAGTAGTACTGTAGCAAAATTAGATATTATAGTAGTACTGTAGCAAAATTAGATATTATAGTAGTACTGTAGCATGAGAAAAAAAATTAAACGCACCACACTGAAAATAAATATCCATCTAAAGAAGCCCAATAAAATATAAAGACTAAAATCTCAAACTTGAATATTAATAGAAGGACCAAAACTTTTAATAAATGTTGATTTAATATTTTGTGATTTTTCTCTTGTGGTTATAACATAGCGACTATTAGGGAAATATCCGAAGGAAGCTTCCATACTAAGACTCGCTGGAGAAGGTAATTTGCTTCATCAATTTCGAACAGTGACATTGATTAGGATCAGTCCATTGCCGTACATTATGTTTAACTACGCCGCCGTGGCGACCAACGTCCGCTACATCCCGTACATGATGGGGACATGGGTGGGGATGTTGCCTGAAGTTTTTATTGCACTTTACAGGTTAGAACATCCTACATTGGTTAAAATAGATTAAGTCGGTGATTTATAATTTATAATTTTCATAATTAGAGGTGTTCTTGATTAAATCGAAGCTAACCGAAATTCGGTTTCAACCCAAGCTCAATTCACTTAAGCCCGCTTAAATAGTTTGATTTACTATTCAAAAAATAATTAATTTTTTAGTTAATTTAATTGTAAAAATATAAGTATTATATAAAATTATTTTTTATTATTTCTAAAGAGTAAAGAGGATCAAGTCAAGTCAGCTAAGGTTTAAAATCATAAGCCAAGCCCAATCTAAAACGGGTTGGATCACTCGACCCATGAACATCTTTATTAGAAAATTAGAGTCGAATTGGCAAACTTTTCCAACTTTTAAATATATATATTATATATTATATATAATGTATAAAAATGTATAAAATTTCAACCAAAACTTAAATCGCTTTTTATTTGAAAAATCAATTTATTCAGCTCACGGGATCGATCCTATTAATATTAAATTGATTTGATTAATAGATTAAGCCCTAAATTGGTCGATTAAAATATAAAATTGGTCGGTTAAATCGATTTTTCGATTTTTAACCAAACATTATTTACTTGCTCTAACTAATATTATTTTAATGGTTTTTAATCGTTTGATTCTTTTTTTCAGTGGGATTTTGATACGATCTTTTGCTGAGGCAACACAAGACAAAAAGAGTCTTACTCCAAGACAAATAATATGCAACGTCGTTGGATTCTGTGCTTCTATGGCAGCAACGATTTTCATTGGCATCAGTACCAAAAAGCGACTCGACCGACTACAGGGGGAAGAATTAGTTCAAGTGCACGAGGAAGAGCCGGAGCCTGAGTAGGCTATATTTTTTAATATAAGTTGGAGCTTGAAGAAGCTTTGAATGATATAATTAGGAAAACCAAAATAGAATACGCATATAAATATATAGTTCATTGGATTCAACCCTAGTGAAAAGAATGAAGTGCAATGGAAGATTATAATAGCTCATCTCAATTTCATGATTCAATGAAAAGGATTTGATTTGATTTGATATTGTGATTTTTGGAAGAATGATATAGGTTTTTGATTATTCTTATGAGCAAAAAAAAAAAGAAAAAAAAGTTTATATTAGGGTTTATATGATCTTGATAAATATTGAAAGAATAAATATTTTTCATTTTGATTGATGCATAATATCATGAAACATATGTTCTATATTTGGATAAAAATTAATTAAGATTGCGTCTATTTTAAATGTGAATTGATATTAAGATTATTTTTTTTGTGAAAATAAAATGGATACAAACGTAATTATCCTAGGTCCTCAAAGGAGGATCTTCAAACAATCTTAAATCAGTCTTCTATCTCGAACCATCTTGACAATATTATCAGTAATTGTGTTTTCTTCTCAGGGAATATGTTGGATTTTTCACTGTTTGACCATTGGCAAGGTTTGTCATATTCTTTTGATAAGGTTTGTCATATTAGGTTTGTCATATTCGTCCTTCTACCTACTATGAGGTTCAACCCATCCAAAATGCCCCAAAATTCGGCCTTCATCACTGTACAGTTTCCCAAGTATCTGGAAAACCCAATGATCCATCTACCATCTTGGTCTCGCACCAAACCCCTGACTGCAACAAAACCTTCATCACGTCTAACTGAACCATCTGTGTTTAGGCATACCCAACTTTTATCTATGCATGAACGAGTGGGAGAGCTTTTGATCATGTGAGGTGATACCTTCAACGGTGATGTATATTGCCTTGCCCAGTTAAAGTATATTGAGATTTTTAGTATTATTATACCATCGCATTGAATTTAATCTCATTTAATGCTTCTAAGCTCGTCAACCTTTAGGAAAGTCACATATGACCCATTCTCGAGGCTCATTAACCTTAAGAAAAAATATATTTGGCACGCACCTTAAGTCAAGTTTAAGATTGTACTTTACAAGAGAAATACCATAAGACCCTAAGGGTGAAGTTGGATGGATGGTGCGTTTATCTGCGGTTAGTGTAAAAATAACGGTAGTGGTGAGATTAAATACTATAGCGTGAGACAAAAAATAAGCTAAACGCAACGCACACAATGGCACATCCAAACTCACGTCAACCACCACTCATCGCTTTTAAGTTACTTCTTCTTTTTTATACTGTTCGGATGTATAAATATAATAGTGTGATGGATCCATTGGTTTCTTTCTTCGGCTACGACCATCAAGTAATGTTAAGATGAGATGTCTAGCTTGTGGATGGAGTCTAGTGAATCATTTTGATCGGTGGTCTTACGATCATTGTTGCTTGGATGCTTTCTCTCTCCCCTTCCTAAATCTTTAACAAAATTTATCGAATTGATTAATTCAATTTTTTTTTTTTTTTTGACTATTAATCCATACAAAATAATCATTATTAAAAATAAATTGGAAAGTGGAGCCCACCACAATAATCTTTCCACGTGGGCTAACACTCAAATCCTGACTATTTCCCACTTCCCATCGCCAATTAAATTATAATATATTTATATATTTAAAAATAACATTAAATAAATAATTTTAATATTTATTAATAACAACAAATAAAATTACGTAAAATAAAATTAAAATTTTAATCGAATTATATCGGATTAACTCGGAATATAACTCAACGAAAGCGTCATAAAATTTATAAATAAAGATCCAAAAATCCTAAACATCAAAAATAAATAAATAAACGAACACTAAGAAAATGTAATTAAACAAAAATAAAAGAGAAAAAAATAACAAGGTTCCAGTCTTCTTCTTCAGACCCATATGGCCGCCGGAGGCGGCAGCGTCGAGCTATCACCGTTTATCCCATAAATTGAAACCCAAATACATTTTAAAAAAAAGAAGCAAACTCTAAAGAAAATAAGCAAAATAGCAAACCCAAAAAACAACAAATTAACATAGCGAATAACCGACAATGGCCAACACAGTGAAGATAACAGTGGGACTCACGTGACCGGCAGCATTATCGGAGGTGCTGTTCTCCGACGAACCAGCCGGCGAATCAGCTGGAGATCCGGAGGGAGTGTCGGTTGGTGGAGCTGGTGGTGAAGCGGCTAATGGCGATGGTGCTTCGGATAATGGAGAAGGTGTCGGTGAAGGTGAAGAAACTGGTTCAGGAGCAGGTGCTGGCGACGGTGACTTTCCGAACAACTCGGAGGGTAACAAAACATTGTCGACGGTGAATATCACGACCGGTGGGGAGTCAAAAACTGCTTCAGCGACTCTTGATGGACTGATTCCAGTATGAAGCGTGACGGAATCACCGGCGGCGGTGACCGTCAAATCGAACTTCCCGGCACCTCTAGTAGCCAATGTAGTAATCGGATCTTTCGTCGTCTTTAAAGTCCCCTTTGGTTTATAATCGGGCGAGGCATGGTATTCTAACAGCGAAACTTGATCGGCATTGGTCAACTTACTCAGATCAGGAACACCGTCGGCTTTAAAAGCTTCATCGGACGGCGCAAAAATAGTCAACCCTTTATCAAGCGCCGCTTCATAAGTCTTCAACACACCACTACTGGTAAGCAAATTAGCAAACGTCTTACAACCAGCTTTCTCAAGTAAGCCGGTAATGTTAACACCGGAAGCCGACGGTGCAGGAGCTGATAAAACACCGGGAGCAATAATCGGCGCACTGATCTCCAGTATAGAAATATTATACGGTACCTGTTTAACAGACTTAGTATAAGACGAATCAAGTTTAGACCCAGGAACGGCTGAACCAAACCCGACTTTCCCACCTTGTAGATCGGTGATATTAACGAAACCCAAATTTCCGGGAGCATTTCCGGTGGTTTGGTAAAGTGTAGTAGTAAGTGTAGTACCATCGGAGATTTTATGGAGTTTTTGTGGGTCATAATAATCTAAAAGAACATGAAGGCTAAGGATGTTTTTAACGACGGAAAGTGGGTGTTTAGCAGTGAGAGCAGACATAGCTCCATTGTTAAGAACAAGGCAAGTGATGGTTTGTCGAGTATTGATCTCATCGGCGAGCTTGGTTTTAGTGAGGAAATCGTTGTAAACGGAGTAATCAGGGAAACCTTCGAGTATGGCGGTGATGTTGTGAGCATTGACTGCGACGGCGAGTAAAGAGAGGGTTAAAAGGGTAAGGTCTAGCCTGCGAAATGTGGGCGTCGCCATTGTTGAAGACAGTGTGGGAGTGAAGTGAAAAATTAGTAGCAGTGTGGAAGAAGAAGAAAGGGTGGTTAATAAAAAAAAAAAAAACACGAAGATGGGTTAGGATTTTTAACTATGGTTTGGTTAATTGTTGGAAGGAAAATTGGGGCCACGTGAATGGCACCTGGACACAGCTGGAAAATATAAAGGGGTTCTGTGGGTGAAATCCTTCCGTATTTGGTTTCCCTTTCCTTTGGGGTTAATTGCACTAGACATCCTAAACTATGACTTATTCTAAATTGGTACCTAAACTTCAAAGCATTTTAATAACAGCCTCAAACTATCAATATTGTATCAATCAAGTCTTTTTTTATTAAATTTGTTAAATGACACATCAAACTTATTTTGCTAAAATTAAAATGAAAATTTAAAAAAAATAAAATATTGTCGCATAGAAAAAACTAAAAAAAAAAAGAATGATAAAACTTCTGTAAAAGCTTCGAAAATCTCAAAATTAAGATTTTTAAAACATCTATTTTTTTTGCATATGCTGCATATGATTTTATGTGTCATTTAAAAATTAAATTAATGATTTTAGCAATGAAAGGACCTAATTGATATAACCTCAATAATTTAGAGATGTAATTAGGATGATTTAAAGTTTAAGGACCAATTTAGAATGAATGTCATAAATTGGGGGTGTTTGGTGCAACTAACTCTTTCTTTTTCTAATACATTTCATTTCTGTTTTATAGTTAATGTTCGGGTTCCTGGCTTTTCCTATCGATAAATTTGTCATCAAAATTCGAACATGCATTCTCTCACTAAGAATGTAATTTATCTTATAATTGCACCCAACATTTGTAGGTTTCAAATTAGGGTTTTCTCTTTCTTTTTTGTGGGTTGTGAATTGACAATAATGGATTTAGTTAATCTAAATCATTTTGACTATTTTCGAGTTTGAGTCATTTTGGATTTCAGTTGCTTCATGGTTAAATCATTTTGAATTCAGATTATTTGTTTACTTTGTTGACGTAAGACACACATGAACTATCACGTGGATGTCACATCAATAATTAATTATTTTTTAAAATTTTAAAAATATATAAATTAATTTAAAATTTTAAAATAATTAAAATTATAAAAAATAATTTTATATTTAAAAATAATTATTGACGTGACATATATGTGGCATACATTTGAAATCCCTAAATGAAAATGGTTTTATATATTAATTTGATTTAACTAAGCATATTTTTAATCTTGCTTTCAATTTTTGTTTTAATCAATCCAAACAATTAAATAAATTTTGATTTTTTTATTATATATCACAAGTTTACAGTTGAATGTCTAATTTTCAATTCAACCAACCTAATTTATGTCAATGGCATTTGATTTACATTGATTAAGATATCAATTTAAAAAATAATATTAAATAGATTAAACTAAAAATTAAACTGATAAATTAATTACTTAATTGATTTAATTATTAGTCCGATTCTAAAAACATTGATCCATATTCGAGAAATTCACCCCACATTATTTTAGAAAATGATTTCGGGTTGTGTTTGCGAGCCACGTATCTCAATCAACTAGGGTTGCCTAGGACCCATAAGGTCCAACAAAGTTTCGCATTGATTAAATGTATAATGTCCTTATAAAATTCTTATGGGGTTGGAAAACCGACATACCAAATTTGGTTTATTATAATGATAAATTTTATTGAATTTTAGGATCATTATTTAATCATTGAGTTAATGAGATTTACTTGTTTTGACTAGCTTTATAGTTTAGTTGGTGAATTTTCTTTTGTGTTAATATTCCTTTAATTATTAGTTGATTGAGTTTTAGTTCGATTGATATGAATGTTATTGTCAATACGAGAAGATATGGGTTTAAGTACGTTAAAACGCATTATCCTCTTATTTATGTGTTGAGGATGGACTATGGGTAGTTCTAAGTATGGTGTCAAAAAGAGCATATATGATTAGAACCTATAATGAGATTATTCAAAAAAAGTTCGATTTTTATTATGTATAATTAATATGTGTGGGTCTTCAGTTTTATTATGTATATATGTCATGTGTGAGTTTCGTCCGATTATTCGTTTGTTGTGTTTTTATATTAGTTGGTTTGATTATTTTTTTGTAATTAGTTGTACTTGTATTATACCTCTGAATGCATTATATTATGGTAAAAACACCTCTTCAGTTCCTCTTAATTTCAATATTGAGTAAATTGGTTTCTCTCAAAAAAAAATTAGAGCAATTTAGTCATTATTAATTTCAAAAGTGAACAACTAAAGACAATTAATCATGGTGCGTTTTCCATCAAGTGTACATGGTTTTGATTGATATAATAACAATTTTAACCCTTGATGTTTATATATTCTGTGTAAATGTTGCAGGCTAAATTTATTATTATATTAATAAAAATGGGCCAATTTGCCAATAAATGCCCTTTTTTTCAAAAATTACTGAAATGGACCTATTATTTAATTATTTATTAGAATGGGCCATTTTTCATAAAAGCGCGTCCACGTCAGCGCGATGTCAGGGTATGTGGCAGGAAAACGCGTCCCTGGGGGAGCGTTTTGCCACATTAGCAAAAATCGCGTCCTTGAAGGCACGCTTTGCTGATGTGGCAAAAACACTCCCCCAGGGACGCGTTTTTGCTCGTTTAACGGCTATTTTTTTTGACCGTTTGGCCTCCAACAGTAAAAAAAAAAAACTATAAAAGCCCCCTTTCAATTTTTTCACACAAAATTCATTTTACAATTTCTACAATATCTCTCAACTTTCTCTCAAATTTCTCTCAAATTCCACAAAAGTCCTTTAATTTTTACAAAAAAGCCCTGTTTAAAAATTTTTTGAATTAGTTTTTATTTAAATTAAGAAATATTCGATCGTGTTAGCAATGGCCGGAGAATTACTTTGTCTCGTTAATAAACACATCTCCGTCGATCAAATGACAATGGTAAGTTATAATTTTAATTTTTCAATACTATTTAATATTTTTTTTCATTTATGCAATTTTAATTAATTTTTATGTTATAATTTTTTATAACAGTCTGTAGATCTGGTGTTGCAATGCTATATTCGTAATATGCCAGGTCCGCTATCGTCGTTGATAGAGAATTACCTGCGGGAAGCGGGTTTTTGGCACGTGGCCACGATAGGCCGGGGGTGCAAGTTGGACCCGAAACTAATCAGTGCGTTGATAGAGAGGTGGAGACCCAAGACGCACACTTTCCATCTTCCATGCAGAGAGTGTACTATCACTCTGGAAGACGTGCAGTTGCAATTGGGGTTGTCGGTGGATGGGTACGTAGTCACTGGGTCCGCAACTTCTGGTGATTGGGGAGCCGTATGCTACTAGCTTTTGGGTGCTATTCCGGATGACATTAACAGAGGTCGAATCGAGATGGGTTGCTTACCAGACACATTCCCGGAGCCATAATGATTCGATTGAATTAGAAAGAATATGGTATGCTCGGGGCATACATTCTTGAGATGATTGGAGGCTATCTAATGCCGGACTTGTCACGAAACCTCGTATATCTAAGATGGCTGCTGAAACTCGTTGATTTTAGAGCAGCCGGTGAATTGAGTTGGGGGGTCTGCCGTGCTAGCAAAATTGTATCGGGAGATGTGTGAGGCGACGCGACTGAGTAAAGCCAAAACCGGAGGTTGCCTATCATTACTGCAATCATGGGCACGGTTTCGCTTTCCATTTTTACGTCCTCGAGTGGACCACCCGTATACATTCCCACTCATAACGAGGTAAATTTAATATTAGATTTTACAATTATTACGTAGATTTAAAATATAATTGAATGCTAAAAATTTATTTAATTAGGTGGAACCATTCGGCGAGTTATGTTGGAATACCTACCTCACTTGAAGATATACGACTTCTATTAGACCAACAGTCGGAAGCACAACTAAGTATTAAATAAAATATATTTTCGTAATAAAGTATTAAATACTTACTTAGTATTTAATATTTAGTATTTAGTATTATACATATAACTAATATTTTTATCATGTTAATATAGTTTCAATGGACACCATACGAGGATCCGATAATTCGGGCAGTAATTCCGGATAAATTCTTTCAAAATCCGAACATTTGACACGTGAAAGTCCCATTGGTCAACTATGCCACTGTGGAGATGCACCGGTCAGATCGGGTTCTGCGATAATTTGGATTCCGACAACCGATTCCAGTGGCACCTGAGGTGCTCGATGATAAGCACAAATTCGACTTATGGCAGTTGCATACGGATTGGCCGAGATTTTGGTCAGCATATATCGAATTGTGGGAAAACCAGTATGATTATGTACCTACTCGGGAACCGATCATCATTCCTAAGTAAGCGTGCATGCCGAAATACATGCCATGGTTTAGGATCCATGGCAAATCGTATTTATTGTCGGAAGAGGAGAGGCCACAACAACTTTGTGTACAGAGGGAACAACGGGCCCTTTAAATCCAAGGAGAAGGGATGATGGGACGGGCCCATCAACAGCACCGACAGAATCATCGGGCCCATCAACAGCGCCCACACAGTCACCGGGCCCAACACTTTAGCCGACGACATCCACATCACAGCCTTTTCAGATTATGCCAGGTGCATATCCTAGCCTTTATATGTATCCTAACCCTTATATGTTTCCTTTTCTCAGTCCTATGGCAGGTTGGAATGCATGGCCCGATTCATCTCTGCTCCCGATTACTCCGAGTGGACCGTCGATCTATAGGCCACCGTCGCATGAGGGATCGTAAGAGGAGCCGTCAGGGAGCTCTTCTTTTTACCAATATCCTTCGCCTTATGAGATTCAAACACCTCCGCCATGGGTGATGCAAACACCTCCGCAGTCGTTATTTTATCAAGGTGGGTCATCCTCCCAACACCCACAACCAGATCTTCTGCCGGAGGAACCAGAATCCCCTCAAGAGCAACCACAACCCTCGCTAAAAGCTGGAACAAAGAGGAATCCAGCGCGTAACCGTCGACCACCCCCATATGGCACTGATTCCGACCGGCACCAACATTGGTTTTTTTAATATATTTGTATAAACTTATTTATATTTTTTCATTTAATAAAATAAAAGTTGTTTTTAATATTTTAATTGTAATTTACTTTTTATATTTTTAATAAAATAAAAGTTGTTTTTAATATTTTAATTGACTATTTAATTATTATATTTTTAATAAAATAAAAGTTGTTTTTAATATTTTAATTGTAATTTACTTTTTATATTTTTAATAAAATAAAATTTGTTTTTAATATTTTAATTGGCCATTTAATTTTTATATTTTTAATAAAATAATTTTTTTTACTATTTTAATTGTAATTTAATTTTTATATTTTTAATCAAATAAAATTTGTTTTTAATATTTTAATTGTAATCTACTTTTTATATTTTTAATAAAATAAAAGTCGTTTTTAATATTTTTATTGGCCATTTAATTTTTATATTTTAATAAAATAAAAATTGTTTTTAATATTTTAATTGGTCATTTAATTTTTATATTTTTAATAAAATAAAATTTTTTAATATTTTAATTGTAATTTAATTTTTATATTTTTAATAAAATAAAATTTGTTTTTAATATTTTAATTGTAATTTAATTAATATTTTAATTGTAATTTACTTTTTATATTTTTAATAAAAGAAAAGTTGTTTTTGATATCCTAAATGTATTGGTTCAAGTAAGGACTAAATCGCAAATGTGAGAAAAGTTTTGTGGCTCAAGAGTAAATATTCAAAATTTGAGGGGTTAAAATGTATATATGAAAAAACTTGAAGGGCCAATAGTGTAAATATATTAAGGGTGGAATGATCTAGAAACTAAAAAAAATGGATGAATTAGGACTAAATTGAATAAGTGAAAAGTATGAGGGGTTAAATTGCAATTTTATCAATATGGGTGTTGATCCAATGTAAGAATTTTGAAGGATCATAAAGGGTAAAATAATCATTTAGTAAGAAAGATAATTTTGAAGAATAATGATGATGGTGATATTTTAGATTAATTAAATAGATAAATATTATTTTAGTAATATTTTGATTTGATATTTATTTATATTTTATTAATTTTTACTTAGTATATAAGGAAGGAAAGATGAAGAGTCTTCATCCTTCCATCTTTTCAACGTGAGTAAGGAGAAGAGAAAAGAAATTTTTTTTTGTTTTGCAACTTAGTCCTTCTATAAAAGTTCACCATTTTCATCAAGAAATTAAAAGAATTTTCATAACCACCAAGAGACAAAAATGATAAGGAGACTATCAACTATTTCAATTTGGACATGAGCGAGATGTATGGCCTGGGTTCCTACACCATCCATATAACTTCCATTGGTTGGGTATTTCTCGGATTTCCATATTGTTGCATATTCTAGTCGAGTAAGGTCGACCCTTTGGTTTGCGACGCAGTTCTCTATCCCCTAATGACCTTAAACGAGCAAGCGTCTGACGACAACTTACTTACATTCATCTGGGACTGGTGGGAATACGTGTCTCCACACGTTGTACATGTATTCTATTTTGTACACTTCGTCGACATAGCTCATGGGATCTAGACGGAGATTCTGGCAAGCTGCAATTACATGAGCGCATGGATAACGAAGTGCGTCAAATATCCCACAATTGCAGGTCTTATTTCTCAAGTGTACACGATATTGCCCGCCAAGAATACCTTGGTTCGGTCACTTGCCGTCGTTCACTTGTAGATCGATGTTGGTCACTTGCCGTCGTTCACTTGTAGATCGATGTTGCCCGTGGTAATTGGACACAACATGCCTTAGGCAATATCGATGGTGTATGCGATTCCATAGGCTTCCCTGTCGCTCTATTGCAGGCCCTGATCTGATATAACGCATATATCAGGTTGGGGGCAGACATGCCTCCTTAACCTAGATAGAAAGAAATCCCAGTCATCAGCTGACTCCCCCGGTGTTATTGCAAACGCAATTGGAAGGATTCTCCCACTGTCATCCTGTGCCACAACTAGCAATAGCCGATGCGTATATCTACCATACATAAAGGTACCGTCAATTTGTACCAATGGCTTGTAGTATATAAATACGTCTTGGCATTGCTTAAATGTCCAGACAAACGCTTGAACACTTGGCATCCACGGAGCAATTGATCGTTGTAGTACGCAGGTACCGTTTCAAGGTCTGTTATGCAGCCTAGGACATATCACTCCAGCACCTGACACTACTGCCATACTTCATTATATGAAGCGTCCCACCGACCATGCAACTTTTCCAACACCTTTTGCTTAGCTGTCCAAGTCTTGCAGTAAGAGGGCGTGTACCCCAATTGGCTACGAATTGGCAATTAAGATCGGCACTGAAGTCTTAGGATCCGCCTTTACTGTCGGTATTATTAAGCTAGCCAACATATCTGAATCCATCTTGGGATGATCTTGTGAAACATCTGTCAATGAAGTATGTTAAATAATGCAATATTACATAATATCAGTATTATTCAAAAACCCTAAACACCTAGTGATACTGTACTGGAAACACATGTATGTGGACTTTCGTACTTTTTAATCTTTCACAAGCCTGTCATTTTCCTCAACGAGACCATGATTTTCCATGAACATGTACCGTCTTGCACCGTACACTTGGCCTCATACCTATCGGGTTTGGATTTAACCATATTGTAGTTAACCCCGTTCTTGATGCTATATTGTTTCAATGCACCAAGAAAACTATCCTTGTTAGAAAACTCTTTACCAACTTCCAATTCACTCGAATCCAACGACGAACTTGTACGGTCACGCCTTTTGTGTGGTAGTTCTGGAAACTCCAACGCATCGTCTTGAGATAGATTGACATTATGCATGTGGGCTGGCGGCGAGTACACCCTGAATCACGGATCTTCTTCTTCTTCATCTGAACCCCCTTCAACATCTTTAGGTATGGTTGGAACAGGCTCTGGTTCAGAAAATAATGCAACTTCTGCACCATCGGGGCTTGGCTCTCGAGGTGGATCCACATCGGACTCATCATCCGACCCACCATCATCTGCAACGAACGAGGTCCCCTCACCGGTGGATGTCGTGATGAGTACATTATCCATTCTTAAACAACTTTCGCAACGTCCCCAATCATATGTGGATTGCCAACCACTAGAAGTTGATGACGTTCCCCAATACGTATTTCTAGCATCAAACATCGACCCACAGTTATGCATGTCTCATCCACTAACCGAGTGTCGTGCAGGGGTTGTGTTTTCCATACTACCACCAAACATGGGCGCTTTATATTCTGCCTCCCCCTAATAGAGTGTCGGCTTGGGGTCGTATATTCCCCTCGAACAGTAGTAGATGTTGAAGTCGAAGGAATATCACTTGGAGATGAAAATTGTACATATACCTCAAGATAGAGTGATCCACTAGTAAGATGAGTCTCCACTATTGCCTCCAAGCTCCAAGGACTTTTAATGTTGAATGAGTCATATCTCACGGGATCAACAGAAGCACAAAATCTATACTTAATAGACAGAACTTTCATTGGCGTTGTTCCAAAGATTTTACGTCTAATTCTTTTACGAAGTTCTGTCAAATCTATGTTCTGGTTAAAAACCAGTCGCGTTGTGTTCTCTGATAAAAAAACAACACCGTTTTCGGTGTCACGAACCTCACCATCATAGTAAATAACAACACTAATACGTTCACTCATCTTCAGTTTCTATTATACTTTTGCCTCAATTTCTATTATGCAACTTGAGAATGAAATTTGGCTCATTTAAAGTCTAAGGCCAAATAGGAACTATTGTAGCAAAAGAGCATCTACATGGGAGCTTTTTTCAGTACTATTGCTGACAGTGCATCCTGCTTGAAGCGTTTTGGTCACTATTTGTTCAAAAACGTCTTCTCAAAATTATCTTTTCAAGAACTACTGTAGCAAAAGAGCGTCCACGTGGGAGCTTTTTTCAGTACTCTTGCTGACAGTGCATCCTGCTTGAAGCGTTTTGGTCACTATTTGTTCAAAAACGTCTTCCCAAAATTATCTTTTCAGGAACTATTGTAGCAAAAGAGCGTCCACGTGGGAGCTTTTTTCAGTACTACTGCTGATAGTGCATCCTGCTTGAAGCCTTTTGGACACTATTTGTTCAGAAACGACTTCTCAAAATTATTTTATTAGATATTACTGTAAAAAAAACAAATAATTTTTATATTGCTAATATATTTTTCCCAAAACCCTAAACATAAAATTATTTTAATTATTTAACCCTAAACTCTAGTTCATTAAATTTTCCCTAAAAAACCTAAACCTTAAACCTTAAAAACCATAATCCTAAACCTTAAAAATAGCTGAAAACCCTAACAGAAATAATGGGCAAAAACGCGTCACTGAGGGAGCGTTTTTTCCACATCAACAAAGCGCGCCTTCAAGGACGTGATTTTTGCTGATGTGGTAAAAACACTCCCCCAAGGACGCGTTTTCCTGCCACATACCCTGACATCGCGCTGACGTGGACGCACTTTCGTGGAAAATGGCCCATTCTGGTAAATAATTAAATAATAGGTCCATTTCCGTAATTTTTGAAAAAAGGGCATTTACTGGTAAATTGGCCATAAAAATGTACATTTATAATAATAATAACACTTTTTTAAAAAAAATAATTAATTGCATCAAAAATTTAATGATAATTTCATTCCATACAGCTTGTACTATACCCTACACCAATTCCTATATCCCCTCCACCCATAATCTCTAGATTCTCCCTTTTGCTATTTTATTTTTCTATTTTGGTCCATCTTTATGTGCTCTCCATGTCCAGAATTTTAGATTCGATTAATCTAAATTGAATATTTACATTCTGGTCATTTAACTTTAAAAATTTATAAAATAGTTATTGAACTATTCAAAATTTTCAATTAAGTCATTAAGCTGTTAAATATTATGCTGTATGGCCTTCTCTGTCCTCTCTTCTACAATTCAGTTTTTTCATGAAATAACATTGATTGCCACAAATCTGCAAATCAAAATCTAAATCTCCAACATTGACTGTCAAATCAACTTAGACATAAAGTATGTTTTTCTACTCAACGATAGATATTGATCCATCATGCTTTTACCTTAAGTCCTATATATATCATATTTAAATCCAAAGTCTCAAAAAAGATGAAGCAGCCTACATGGATTAACAAATATTTTTTTTGGTGAAGAAGAAATTACAACTCTAGTATTAAATATTAAAAGAACTCAACATATAATCCTTGTCAATCAACTGCAAACCCGATTCCCTGTCTCACCTAAGCTTAACTATCTTGTCCGCAATTCTATTCTCTTCTCTAGGAATAAAATTGATATTCCACTGGCTCAAGAGCTTCAAAAGCAAAAGTATTCTCCTGACTAAGGCAGAATTAGAACCATTACCCACTCCTTCATGGATAAGTTTAACAACTTTAAGATTATCGATCCGAATGGCGATTTTCTGATAGCCACGATCGAGAGTAATTTGCAACCCATCAAGGATGCCCCATAACTATGAATCCATAGCTTCACAATTATCCAAATATCTTGTGTAACCAAACGATCCAATTGCCGTTGTGATCTTCTAGGAGTCCTCCAACTGCAGCAAACATCTACTCTATTCTGACCGATCCATCCGTATACAGGGAGGCCCAACCGTTCGAAGAAACTAGAGTTAGATTCGAATTTGAGAATTTCATACCTCACGAATCTAACGTCAAAATATATTGTTTTGCCCAACATAGTGATGCTTTGATAACCTTATCAGTAGTCCACCAAAGACCTTGAAATACTTGAAGGTTCCGATTCTTCCAGATCCGCCAAATGATGATCCCGAATAGACTAGACCAATTGACTCCTCCCACAAGATTTATACTCTGTTGATTCTGTAAATTAAGCTCCATCCATTCGTATAAAGACCCTGAAAAAAAAAATAGATTGTTTACTTGAAGGGATTAACTGCATCCATATATCTCTTGCCATTGTGCAGTCCCTTAGAACGTGAAGAATTCTTTCATAGTCATGACTGCATATACCACAAGTAGAATCTGATCCCAAACCTCTTCGTGTCCTTTCAACATTAGTAAGCAAACGGTTTTTAATGGCAAGCCAAATAAACACTCTAACCCTTTGTAGTCCCTGATACTTCCTCAGTAATTTCCAAACATCTTCTTTCACGTTCCATGAATTCTCTCGAAGTTTCCTATACATACTTTTAATAGAAAAAGATATAGATGTGGTACCCCAAACTAATTCTATCCATTCTTGAATTTGGATGAGGTGGTAGAATTCTTAAAATCTGATGAATGATATCTTCCGGTAGCCAAAGACAGAAGAAATCCAAATTCCAATCCCCATTTTTCGTAACCATATCACTAAGGGAACAATCCTTATCCAAGCTAGAATTACAAGGAATCTTTTTACAAAGAGGCCTAACATTAGGAACCCAATGATCTTTCCAACAGTTAATGTTGCGACCGTCTCCAACTGACCAAAGGATGTTTTCACGCATGAGAGGCCAAACCTTTGATAGAGATCTCTAAAGGAAAGAACAATGTCCCCTAGATAAACCACTTTGAACCCTATACTTAGACTGAAGCACTTTAACCCATAAAGAAGAAGGATTCGACACTAAATTAAATCCCAACTTCATTATAAAAGCAGTATCGTGATCTCGTAATGACCTTATGCCAAGACCGCCATGAGCTTTAGGTTGGCATATCGCATCCCAGCTTACCAAAGCCATTTTTTTATTCTCGTTGGTGGATCCCCAAATGAATTTTCGAACCATAGCTTCAATCTCATCACATAAACCTTTCGGAATCATCATCGATTGCATAAAGTAGCTCAGAATGGAGAGTAAAACTGCTTGAGCTAAAGTGATTCTTCCTGCAAGAGAGAGTTGCCTAGCGTCCCAATTACAAAGTTTATTACACACATTCTCAACGACAAAACGCAAAGTATTATTAGTGACTTTTTCATGGAAAAGGGGAATTCCTAAATACGAACCAAGATTCTGCACCACCTGGAACCCAAAGAAACCACTAATGTGCCTTTGAATATCTTCCTCACTCCTTTAGAGAAAAACATATTTGACTTTTGCAAATTAACACTATGACCCGAAAATTCACAAAAAGTGTCAAGTGCCTCATTGATAACTCGTGCCTGCTCCTTCTCCGCTTGTCCAAAAAAGATTAAACCATCTGCGAAAAAAGATGAAAAGGAACGGACCTGATCTTGATAGCCGGATAGGCGACCATCTACCATCTGTCTTGGCCGCGTGGATACCACGCCTTAACCATTCCATACACAAAATGAAAAGATATGGTGAAAGTGGGCATCTTTGACGGGCTCCTCTTGTCGGTTTGAATTTCTGATACGGTAATTCATTCCAAAGCACCTGTATAGTTGAGCTAGAAATGGCTGATAGAACAACATTACAGAGAAAGTTGGGAATACCTGCAGCCTGTAAAGAAGCATCAATGAAGTCCCATCGAACATGATCGTAAGCCTTCTTCAGGTCAATCTTAATGGCCATCCATCTTTTATTTTTTCCTTTACTCTTCATAGAATGAATGTCCTCCTGAGCAATAATGATATTATCATTTATATTCCTTCCTGCAACAAATCCTGCTTGTTCAGGCCCAATGATCTTCAGAAAAACCACTTTGAATCTATTAGCGATCACCTTCATCACTAATTTGTATAAAACTGAACAAATATTGATAGGACAAAATTGTGCAAAACATTCCGGGTGTTGCATTTTAGGGATAATGACAATAAGAGAATTGTTAAGGTCCGAATCAATGCTTTCTCCAGAGAAAATCAGTTTAACCCACTCACAAATCGAAGGACCAACCAGCTCCACTCACTCTGATAAAAAATAACGTGTAAGCCATCACTGCCAAGTGCTTTCAAGGAAGGCATATCAAACAGGCCTTCTTAATCTCCTCATCAGTAACCGGTGAATTAAGGAAATGGATAGCTTCTTGCTCAAGAACCGGGAAGGAACCACACCCAAGACTATCCGTTCTTCCGGGTTGTTCACCATAGAGGTTTTTATAAAAATTAACTGTTTCCTGTTTCAAATCCTCCTCATTCGTAATCCACTCTCCTGCTTGATTCTTTAAAGCAACAATACGATTATGTTTCCTTCTCTGAAGAGTTCGCTTATGAAAAAATCTCGTATTTCGATCTCCAAAAGCTATCCAATCACACCTAGCCTTCTGCCTCCATAAAAGTTCCTCATGATGCAACACTAACTCTAGCTCATCTCGAATATCAAACTCAACCTGATTTAAAAAGCTTGAACTTCTTCTATCAATCACTTTTTGGACAAATTCTTCCGTTGCGTAATGTGACCATAAACCTCCTTATTCAATAATTTTATGTGCTCGGTGAATACAACATGAGTTGACGACATATTTCCCTGAAACTCCTACTTCTTTTTGACTAAGTCTGAAAAATCTGGATGTTCAACCCAGCCAGCCAGAAAAAGAAAAGGCCTCCTTGAGGACGACTGGATATCTGGCAAGAGAGTTAATTTAAGAGGTCTGTAATTTGATTTGAGCTTTTGTAGATGCAGGACTTTAGATAAAGGGAACTTGAGACTCCAAGCATCATTATAGATTGCTCTATCCAGTCTCTAAAAAACGCCCCCTCTATTCCAAGTAAAATTAGGACCACTGAAACCCAAATCTTAAAGTCCCATGAAATCACTGAAAAAGGCACATCTTTTCCCACTAACCTAACCTCTTGTTTTTTCACAAGGATCAAGTATAGCATTGAAATCTCCCAACACTAACCATGGAGTCCCATCCACCGGCACAGTATACTTAAGGGCTTCCCATAATTGCTTCCTCTTTTGACTATTGGAACTCCCATATACAAAGGTAACCAAAACCGGTTTCTGAAAAGAAGTTCCAGAGATTCTAGTAAAAATAAATTGGGAATGATTTCCCAAAATTTCTACAGAAATAATTCTTTTCCATCCAATCTAAATTCCACTAGAGAAACCCACAGCCTTCACACGATGCGAAAAATCAAAACCAAGTTTAACAATAACAGAATCTGCTTTGACACCACTTACCCTTGTTTTTAGAAGACCAATTAAATCAGGCTTATGTTCTCTATTATATTCCCAAAAAACACGAGGAAATTTTAAGCTTGCATAACCTTGACAATTCTAGCAAAAAATAGTAAAATTCATATTTAATAATAAATAAAAAATAAAAATACCGCCAAATTATGTCGACATGGAAATAAAGCCACCCATATGTCTATCAGCAATGCTACTAATCTCCTCAGCTCCAACCTCAGATTGTGGATTAATGAGATTAGCCATGGAGTTTATAGCCTCTGTCAAATGAATTCGAGAAATTCTAATGTTTTTTAATCTACGTCTCTTATCTTTAAACGTGCGATTAAGGGAAGCTCCACCACGGTTAAGACTCGTTTTATTTTTAGAACCTCATCCTCTGGAACCAGGAAAAGACTTATTAGAATTAACTAAAATATTTTTCTTGTTACCTTTGAGTGATTTTGGCACATTATTTTCATTAAAAATAACAGCTGAATGATGATTTGGGTCTAAAAGAGTATTGTCTAATTTAACAACAGTTCCACTAGGTCCTTCAAACATGGGATTGGTAAGAATCAAATTATTTCCCACTCTTTCTGGAGAATCCGATTGCACATCACCTAGAACCTGCTCCACAATTTGTTCATCCAAATTATTATTTTTTCCTTTCAAAGTTGTGCTGCTCAATCCACTAGAATTCAGCCTATTTGGCACAAAAGAGCTCGACTTCCCAAGCCTAGTCTCGCTTGGCCCACCACGTCCCCCATGCGACGACCCGCTTGTTCCAATAACAAATTCCTTAGTTTTCGCTACTCCTGCAGACGAAAAGAGAGAGTCAGAATTTAAAATGGATAAATTATTAATTAAGTCCCTATTATTCTGAACAATCTCCCCTGACCTCACAGGTCTTTTCCCTAAAGATTTAAGGCTCGACTCTCCATTACCCAGACCTGACCCAACAGCCTCTGTCCTATTAATAGATCCCACAGCAGGCCCAACTGACGGCCTATAATCTTCCTCAGCCCCACGACCCATTCTAAATTTATTACCCAAATCATTTAAAGAATTTACCCTAGCCTTAATGCCCCTTAAGCCCCCCGTAGCATTACCATCATTTTTCTCCCCTAAAAATCCCTCACCAGATTTTCCTAAATCCCCATCTAAAGCACCTTCCATCACCAACGGCACAAATCTTGTAACATCCCGAAATAGAGCCTAAATGGAACAGTGGTTTCGGGACCACAAATCTGATGTTGAGAAATTTATTTTATTTATATTTTTATGGTCTACAATTTCACGAAATGATTTTGTGAAAATCTCATTCGAAAATTTTGACATTTGGGCACTCAATTTAGTTTAAAAGACTAAATTGTAAAAAGTTCAAAAGTTGAGTTCTACATATTAGAGGTGTTCAATTTTTATGAAATTTTAAATTGGAGGTCCTTAAATGATAATTAGACCATTGGTTAAGTTGGACGTGGATGGGTATGTTTCAAAAGATTTTTTTAAGGGGCATTTTTGTAATTTAGTGAATTAAATGAATTAAAAACAAAATTTAAATGCCAAATATGTCCGTCTTCTTCATTAGGACGAAATTAAAAGGTTTCTCCATAGCTAGGGTTTATTTCAAGCTTCCAAGCTCTATAACCCCGAAAAACGAGATTTGGACCTAGAACAGGAGGAAAATCGAAAATCGGGAAAGTTGGCAAAATGACCATTCCGATATTTGAGGTAAGTTGGTGTGTTAATAATAATGCAATAATATCGTAATGTATGTTTGAAACCTAAATTGTGGTATTAAATTGATTTTGTTGAATTACATTTTAGTATATTATGTTGGTGAATTGATTTAATAATATGTTTATGCTAAAAAGGTGACATAGGTGACATGGAAGATAGGTTGAAATGTTGTGCTTAAAGGTGTTTTCTATGACTATGGTTATTATGTGAAATGGAAAGTTGATATGTAAATAATGCATTTATTTTACTTGTTCAATAATTATTTTGCTAGATATTATGGAAATCATTGGGTGATAACTAAAATATGAAATATATGGAATGGGAAATTCTTGATTGAACCTTCGGAAAACGAGAGATACGGACAATATGAAGCTAGGTCACACGAGTGATAAGGGACCTTCACCGTGTGCACAAGAAAGCTATGAGATGGCAAAATTTGATATGTAGCTAGGCCCATGAATGATAAGGAACTTTCACCATGTGTGCAAGAAAGCTACGGGATAATAATTTCATATGTAACTAGGTCACATGTGTAATACTGTGTGTATATCATGTGTACAAGAAAGTTACGGGTTATGAGTAGCTAGGTCACATGAGTGGTTCCTAGTGTTGAACACCATGTAGACAAGAAAGCTACGAGATGGAATGGCTAAGTCACATGGGTGATAAGGGACCTTCACCATGTGTACAAGAAAGCCGAATTATGTGTAGGTAGAGCTATGTGCTGAGACCACCGAGTATCGGGCGTTTTTCGAAGGGGTTCAACGAGATAACTTACTACTGGTGATTGGTGCGATCATGTTATGAATAAGTGCAAGAGTGAATGTGACCAATTGAGAAATGTGGCAAATGTACGTGTGAGCAAGGGTGCATGTGACTATGTGTGTATGTGCATAATGTGTTTGATATGTGATACGTGATTGAAATTGTGGTAAGGCTGATATGGTGTAAACGCCATTATGAGTACTCATAAATATTGGTGATGATTATTTATTTGTATGGCTAGTTTTGTATATGTTCGGTGTTATGTGTGCATATATGGAAGTAATATAAAGAAAACATGGGAAAGTAAAATTTTCAGTAAAACAGATTGAAACAGCAGCAGTTACGTGACTTTGAAAAATTACCATAAATCGTAGAAATTGGAATATATGTTGGATGAGATATTGATTTAAAGATTATTGAGTCTATTTTCATATAAAAGAAACAGAGAAAGCAAAAGATTTTTATATTTTGAGATATTTAAATTTTGGTGAGAAAGGGTCTGAATGGTTTCAGAAATTCCCTGTTCCAAATTTGGAAAATCACTAAAAATTTTATAAAAATGGTTGTAGTATGTAATTTATATTCTCAGAATCCTTGGTGAGTCTATTTTCGAGAGAGACAAATAAGTAGGTTATCCAAACTCTATATAATGAGGAATTTTACTTTTAGTGAAGAGATGTTAGAGCTGTTGAATAGCGAAACAGGGGAGTCTTTAATGAATAAACTGTATTGATTGGCTAAACCAAAAATTCTGGAAATTTTTGAGTCTAGTTTCATGGAACATTAGTGGATCTTAATTTCGAGTTGTGTAGTTTAAGAAATAATTAAATTAGTGACTGTGACTCAGAAAAACAGCCTAAGCTGAACTTAAGAAAAAGGGTAAAACTATGTGAATATCGATTCTATTCCCTTGAGCATATTTATTGAGAAATGGGTTAATATTGTTAATTAAATTGCTTATTATTATTAATATGCCAACTTAATAAGCTATAAAGCTTACACCATTTCTCTTAGTGCTGTCAAGTTGGCTCGAGGTTGGAGATCGTTGGAGGTATCATCACACTATCAATTTGTCAAGTTAGAATCATGACAATTCCTAATTATTTTCAAGTAAATGGCATGTATAGAGATTTAGTTATTGGTTGTATGTATTATTATAAATTATACATGGGATCCAGATATGGGCGTGTGAGAACCTCACGGTCTACTCACACGGTCGTGTCATATGTCACACGGGCGTGTGACCCTGTTTTGGTAAAAATTTTCTAAATGTCGAAAAGTTTTGGTTTGGTTTCGAACCAACTTTAATGAATTTTTAGGCCTCGTAAGCCCATAATAGGGACATAGGATGTGACTATGAATGGTTTTAATGTATAATTGAAATGTATGTATCAGAGAAATGTATAAGATTGCTGTAATGCCTCGTACCCTGATCCGGCGACGGATAGGGGTAAGGGGTGTTACAAATCTTGACCCCAACGACTCTTTCCCTAAATTTGCTCCCTTTAACTCGAATATCACGTTGACTTCACCTTGATTTCCTCTCCACCAGCATCCATGACCCGTAATCCACTCTCGTTTCTTCACCACCATCACCAGCCGCTTCTCCGGAATCTACAACCACCGTATCAACAGAATTCCTCGACTTCGGAATCTCCCTCACCGACGGACATAGCTCTTTGACATAATCGTATTTACCACAATGGAAACAAACTGTTGGGAGTGCCTCATACTCAACCCTTTGGACAGCACTGTCGACTAATACTTGGGAGACCAGAGGTTTGTCAAGGTTGATGAACACTGCCAAATAGGCAAACCGTCCCCAGGTTCTGTTATCGGTTTGTAAATCTAATTTGACTACTTTAGCGATTAGTCCACTAATAGCTTCAATGATTTTCTGGTTGTACAGATAACCCGGAAGACCTGGCAACCGAATTCAAGCCATCACCACGCTAGGATAAGGTTGTGCTAGATTGAACGCTTTTGTCCACGGTTGCACAGTAAGATATTACCCGAAAATGATCCATGGACCTTGGGTTAAGACTTTGTTGTAATCCTCAACATCCTGAAACTTAACCAAAAAATAACCATTAGTGGTATCCATTAGATTAAAAGGTTTTGCAGGTTTCTAGAGATTAAGGATACAATTATGAAGAATGTTGTATCCAATGTTACGCCCTAACAGCTTGAGAATGACCGTCAACTCCATTTCTTTGAACAATATGTCCTTAATGTACTCTGAGAATGCTATTGCCAGAATTCCATTAACTATGGGCATATTCACATCTCCTTCCAAAAGTTCAAAGTCACTCTCGTTATTTCCAAAAATCCCTTCAATATTCCCGTCAGAAGAGCCAACGCCTCCCCCTAAAAGCTTCTCTTTAAAAATTAGCTGTTGGTCAGAGTCAACCACCATATTAGTGTCTTCCCCATCGACAACTTCCTTGAATCTTACTTTTTTGGTATTTCAATCACCGCCAGCGTGCGAATCACTATCAGTCTCGTTGCCGAAATTTTGTATTTCCATGGAAAGTTTCCTTAAAACCGAAACTTTAACTTTTGGATTACCAAAAATTTTAACACATGATGGGTTGAAATTTCACTTTATGCTATATCATGCATTTAATTTCATATAATTTTCTTTAAATAATCAATTACCAATTATATGGAAAACATTCCATATATAATATTTATACAATTGGTTTTCTTAAAAGGAAAATTATTCTAATTGATTGATTAAAGATAAACTATTAATCAATTAATTATAAATAAAATAAAATAAAATAAAAGCTCAATCACGGGAGTTAGGTGAAATGACAAGGGTCTCTCCTACTTTACTAAGTGGTCAAGGGTTTGATCATCACCCTGTGTATGGAGCAGCTTTAAAACTTGTGGTCAGCATCTACCCCTTAATGGACTTACAGAATGCAGAGAGTTAAATAAATAAAAATATAATCAATTTAATGGATCAAGTTTAGTTTAATGTGAGTAATTAAGCATGTAGGTGAATCTTTTAATATGTGTAGGATCTTTTCCATTCCTCTAATTTGAAGCAAATGCAACCAAAATCATGTAAAAATAATTAGTAGCATAGTATAAAAAGTGTGAATTTCTTTCAATTTTTTTCTTTTACTTTCCATGGGTTAAGAAAAGTGAATATTTATTGGTTCACAAGATTTAGCCTTTTGACAAAGTTAAAGCAAGGAAAATATATTTCACTTGTTAAGGTTACATTTTTCAGCGTTATTCAAATCGAATCAAATTGGTCGGACTAGGAACTAGTTGGTGTATCGATCTAGACATAAGAATTGAATCAATTTTTAAAAGAACTGCTTGGAACTAGAAAAAAACAGGACAAATGATTGACGATTGAAATGTTTTTATCTTTTTTTTAATAATTTCTAATTTTTATGATTTTTTAATTATCTATTCAATTATTGTTGGACTGACTGTTAAATTGAGAATTGGTGATATGACCAATTCAACCATCAATTCGTTCTTTAAAATATTGACATTTGTTTACAAGTTGGAATATGCTATAGATTTGAAAATTTTAATTTGAATTTAATTGATTTTGAAATGATTTAATTCGATCTAATCTAGTTTATAATTTGTTTTTAAGATTAATTGAACAAAACATATCTAAATTATCGTACAAATTTTATGTTAGATTTCTAAATTTAAAACATTTTAATTGAATATTTAAAATATTAATATTGTATAAATCAGGTATTTCATCAATCTAATCATTAGTCTAGGCTTTAAATGTTAGTTCGAATATGATGTTGGACATTTTTGAAGCATGTGAATCAAATTATAAATATGTCTACTTATTGTGTGGATAACTTGAATTTAAAGTAATAAAAAACATACATTATTATTAAAATATATTCCACGTCATATTTGAATTAGCATTTCAAAGCTAATAGTGAGGTCAACAAAAGGATTTGATTGATATGATATCAATACATTGAGGGCTCAATTGAAATATTTTGAAGTTAAGAGAGAAATCTAAACCCTAGTTTGAAGACATTCGATGCAATTAACCCTTGTTCTTTTTTTTTTTTTTAATAAATCCAATTAACAATCATTTCTTATACAATGCTTAAACTACCCGTAACCCATCCTTAAAGTGAAAAGTACATTAAATCCACGTTTTCTAAATTGTTACAACAACAAAATTAAAACTCAGTTCGGGAATAAACAACAATTTATTTTTTTAATAAATTTTATATTAATTTTACAATTAATATTCAAGAATCAAAAATCAGATTTTGAAGCTGGAAGCTACGGCAATTGACTGTAAGGTTGATTGCGAAAACTAAAATTGTCGGCAGCAAAATAGAATGACATTAGGAATCAAACAAAGGGGGGACAATATGCAAAGATTGTTTGCCTTAAGATGCCATGTGAATGCCCCATTATGATTTTATAAAATCAACATATATGGTCCACTCCACTTCATTGTCTACCTCCACTCGTGTTGACACCCGCAGAATATATATTTTGCATTACAAAGTTCAATTATATTTGTATTTATTTTAGATTTTGGGACACTCAAAATAAATATAAAAATAATATTAAAAAAATGTAAAATATAAACAAAATTTTAGTTAAAATGGTAAAATTGGAAATTTTAAAATTATGGTTTCTTAGTGAAATAAAATTAGTAAGCTGTAATGAAACACTCAATTTTACTAATATTCGTTGCAGCGTGTAATGGAATGGAAATCATAAATTCATAAAGAAAAACAAAAAGTAGTACGACAAAGAAACAATAAAACCAAGCTTTGTTAATGCAATTCAAATACAATGGTCTTACGTTTGCGGAGTATCACTTAAGAATATAGTCTTATTCAAGCAATCAATCAAAACACGTTTCTATCAACTAAAGCACAATAGAGAGCAATAAATCAACAAACATACATCCAATGTCACTTCTCTTGTTCAACATACAAGAATTCTCAATACTAAAGAGCATATGAAAATTTCAACACAAAGATACAAATAAAAGCTGGAAATAAGTACTTTAGCAAGATTGACTCAATCTTCCAACATACCAAAATCACACCACACATCAAGTGAATGAGCCTCCTATATATAGAATTAATCAACAAAATACAATGCACTTGATAAGCCTTGCTAATCAGCTGATAAGTCTTCTTCAAATTCAAGAGTAGCCAAGAAAGATAAACCATTGATCTTTATCCATAAAACAACTATGATCAACAATCCATTCGGTTAAGGAGATAATGAAAGAGATAAAGTTCCTCGTATCTAGATAACCAACCCAATGGCCCACAATATTTATTTTGTCAAAGATGCCATTAGTACCTTTTATCCCAAGAAAAATTGAAATCACCACCTGTTCGAACAACACATGGAACAAGGAGATAATAGTTTAGTTCGAACAGAACATGGAATAAACAAAGGTTCTAACCCTTAGATTCATAATATAATATTTTTTTAATCATATATTGCTATAAAACAAAATATAGGGATGACTTGTTATAATGGTTCACATTGTGAGAGTACGGAGAGTTGTTAGGATAAGGGCAATGTGAAGTTTAGGCCACTATTTTCATAATTGGGCTGAGAATTGATGAGAGTACTGGTCTGGAATAAGGAGTTAGATTGGTTGACCTGTGAATTGGGTTAAAAAATCAATTGAACCAGTTTTCACTATTTTTTATTTTTTTTTATGATTTCTTAAATAATTTGTTCAATTGAACTGAATAAATCAAACAAACCGAAAACCAATGATCTAATTAGTTAATCATCAGTTTGGTTTTGGCAAAGTAAGGTTGCTTGTGTTCTCATTGTCCTTTTTACCCTAATGATGAGTGGGTATCTGTAGAAGAATAGAAGTTGGGTGTGGGTCTTAACTCTCAACCACTTGAGTTCCCTTTAATTGGGTGCAGTGATAGGATGGCATGTATCAACTTAGGACACTCTTGAAGTTGACTTGAAGAGGCTAGATAATAGGTTTGCAAAATGTGATGGATTGATGAATGTTGTCAAAGGCTCGTTTAAATATATCTTCCGAAAATTGTATGGACCCACTAAGTATGATGTTTAGGTGAGGGTGTCAGTTCAAGCTCGTCTAGCGAAACATTGGTGAAGTTGTGTTGTCAAGTTCCTAGGATGGTCATTGTTTTGGCGAGGTGGCGTGAAGTAGAGGTATAACATATATCAATTAAGTTAGTATCTAGTTAACCCAAGATACCATGCTTGTGTATGTGTATGTACTCTATATTTGGACCAATGTTGTTTGAACCGGATCAGCTAGTCGGACCGGTTGGACCGAGAATCAAGTGATCGATTCGAAAGAGGCTTTGAATCGGTTGGCTCAGAAATCAATACGGATTGATTGAACCAGGCGATTGAACCAAGTTTTTTAATTTATTATTATTTTTTGAATTTTTAGCTTTTTAATAATTTTTAATCAGATAGACTGAACTAGTTGGACCGACAAATTGGTGGTTTGACTGGTTCGACCACTAGTTCAGTTTAAAAAACCATTGATTTGGACTTTTTTGTACTGACACGTGGATGCATATTGTCTTCTTCTTCTTCTTCTTCTTCTTCTTCTTCTTTTAATAAATGGTTAAATTCCGGTTTTGGTTCTTTTATTATGCTCAAATTTGATATTTACTTTTTATACTTTAATTTCTAACGAAAATTCATCTCTATATTTTTATAATACTATTAATTAGTCCAAATAGTTAATAACATTAACTTCTTTTATTAAAATATTATGTGGTTATATATAAATTGAAAGTAAAGTTTTAAATTCGAAAAGTGATTAAATTCTTGAAAACAAAATTCTTGAAACAAAAGTATGAGGACTAAAATTCAAATGTATGAAGTGTATAGAGACTTAGAGTCATGGTTGTTTGAATTGGGCTAAATTGGATGGCTGAACCGAGAATCGATTGGAGTATTAGTTCGAAAAGAGGCATTAGATTGCTTGACTTGCGCACTGATATGGACCGGTTGAAATAGACTAAACCAAATTCTTTTATGATTTTTTAATGATTTATTTAATTGATCCGTACGAATCAGTGTTTGACTGATTCAACCTCTAATCCGGTTTTGAAAACTTTGCTCAAAATATATTTTAATCTTTAAATTTTTACTCTATAATTTAAGATAAATAAATAATCAATTCAGGATGGATGATTCTAATATATATATATATATTAAAAGTCCTTGGGAGAGCTCGATTTAAGATTGTGGGATGCAGATTTTAAGACAACTGAGGTAAGGAATTAATTTATTTTAGGGATAATTATTTTTTTCCTTTAATTTTTTCTTTTATTTTGCTAAACCACATTAATAAATTTTGGGTTTTTTTTTTCTTTCATTTTTTAAATATTCTAAGTTTATCTTATTTTTTGCTAATACATTTTAAATATTATAGGTGTTGCCTTAATGTTATTTTTCATTTTATATTGTATTTTAATTAATTTTCGTGTTATTTTTGTATGATGTATTTATCTCAAATTTTATATAATTCGTTATAATAATTTAATTTTAACTTTAAATTCTTTATTTGAAATTAATTAATTTTGAATGTTATATATTAATACAAAATATAATATACAAAACTTCACTATAATTTTCCCAAACATGGTACATTATAGGAAATTAAGTTTTTAGCTGTGTTTTTAGTGGTGTTTGGACTAAAAACACCGCAAAAAGATTAGAGCTATAGTGATATTTTTTCATAAACGCCCACAAAAAATTAGAGCTATAAGGACATTTTTATTATAACCGCCGCAAAAAGAAACAATAGCGAAACAGTGTTTAGACCAAAAACTTGTATTAAAATTTTGCAAAACGACACCGTTTTATTCGCAAACCTTTTCTGTTTCCCCCCAAATCAGTTCCCCCTCCCCCTCCCCTAAATCCCTTATTTTGTTTTGGTTAAATCTTTGAGAGTTGCAGATGGAGCTGCTCAAGATTACAAAATGTCACCTAGTGGCCCAAGCACTATGCCAGATGATGATGTGAGTAATTAAGAATATTTTCAGTTTCCTTATGAAAACAGTCTTTCATCTCTAAATCACAATGTTGTTAACCATTGTTGTTTTAAGGTGACCCACATGTTTGTTTATGCAGGAATATCTTCAAACTTGCTCGGTCATGTATTGGATTGTGAACTCTTTACAGGTAGAAACTTTGAAATTCTAGATAATTAATAAAAAAATGTAGAATCTGGAAAGCTTGAGATGCCCATTTTTGTAGAACAGAGAGTGTAGAGTTTCGTATGGCTGATATCTCTTCAAATTTTTTGTTGTTATTGTTGTTTTTTTTTCTATAGATACCTATTGCTGCCTCTGTAACAATGTTTGAAGCCGTATGCTTATACAAAAGGAGAAGGGTGATTGCATGAAAAGGAAAAGAAATCACAAACTGGAAGATATATCATATTCTTACTTACTGTTCTTGTGGCATAATTGCTGGTATGATTGGTGGTTTGCTTGGACTGGGAGGTGGCTTCATCTTGGGTCCTCTTTTCCTTGAACTTGGAATTCCTCCTCAGGTATTACTTAAACTAGTATCACTAATTTCGCGTATGCTTACATCAAAGGTATTTTCTTTATGGGTATTCACCGGTCTCTCAAAGATTTGCCACTTGAAAGGTGACTCTTTGGTTCGAACCAGAGACGCACCCTGCTATTGATAAATCTTTGAGGAGTTGGTAGGTGATCAAAGAGGGTGGAAACATAACTGCTGCACTTTTCTTGGAATTTTGTGTTTGTCTTTAAGAATCATAATTGATCTATTGCATTACCTTTCTCTTGTATGCTCTTTGCAGGAATTGTTTGTTCTTTGTCATGGCGAATTCCAAGGGATCAACAAACATAGGAGATTCGATATGTGCTGGAAAGCATGCTTTACTTCCTCCAAAATGTCCCTTCCCTACGGTCTCTCAACCATTTACTGATTATGTCTCCAACAATGTAATTGGATTGGTTCAAAATCCTAGAGAGGGAAATACACACCACATGCGCACTTCTTCTGAAAGCTTTCTGATAGAGGATCAACCCTCTTGGCTTGATGATCTCCTTAATGAGCCAGATATTACTCCTATGCGCAGAGGAGGTCATCGACGTTCATCGAGTGACTCTTTTGCATACATTGATGTATCTAATGCTCGTAACCTTGATTATGCAGCGCAAGAGGAGTACATATATAAAAATATGATTTCTGCACCTTCTTGGGCATCTCTGGAATTTGATTATCACAGTAAAAAAGATGCTCAGCTTGCTGCTTTTTACAATGATGTGAACTTAGTAAAACAAAAGAACAGGCCATGGGATTCATCTTTGAATGCTGTGACTCATTCAAGTGGGCTTCCTTCTCGTAGAGAAAACTCCATTCTTCAGGGTTCAGGATCATCATGTGCTTTAAAAGAAGTAGAGAGTGCTCCATCAACAGCAAGTGAAAAACAAGATTCTGCTGAATCTTTATATGCAGATGAGCTTACTCAATGTGCTGGTCAGCGCATTGCATTGGTGGTAATTCCATGGTTTCCTTTTTGTTGGTTGGCCACTTATGGCCTCTGTTTTTTATTATTATCTAATATTCACTAATATCGAGCATAATGGAATGGTAATAACATTCCCTTCAAGGCTTTTTCTGTCTAATATAATAAACAAAATGGCATTATTAAAATTCAACATATAAATGACTACTATTTCAGGTTGCGGATACATAGAAAAATGCAGACATGGCAGCCAACCTTGCAGTGGTTGATTATGACAAGAAGAATTTAGAACCAATATTATCTGTAGAAGAGGCTTTTGAGAAATGTAGCTTTTACGAGGTCCGTCCTTTACTTAACTCCGAACCAGTTGGTGCTTTTTCAAAAGGAATGGCCAAATCTGACCATCAAATTTTATCTGCTGAAGTGATTATCATACTTCACTGTTGCTTCTCTTATGTTAACCGGATTCAGGTGTGAGTTTCAGATATTTTATGTGCAAAAGAGTATGAAAGTGCCTTATCTTTGTATGTTAGTTAAGCAAATTAAGATAGAACCTGGCAAATTTCATTTTGTGAAGTTTCTAATAGTGATTTCATCGAAATATCCAGAGTTAGATTGCTACATTTCAAATTAAGATGAAGATGCATACATATGAATGTTCTCTCTTCAAAACTTGGAACCAGAAAATAAAGTAAACTGACGTTATTAACGCTTCCTTATGAAAACATCATTTTCCATATATAGAGTGATTGGTTTTGACTTTATTCCGGTAATTGAATAGTGTTTTATATGCAAGTTGAAGGTGAACTTTCTATGTTCATCTTGCTCAAAAGCTGCCCGAGTCTGCCTGCAGTTGGATCAACTAATTAGTTGATCAAAAACTACACCCAATTTTGGAATCGTCTACTTGCATATTTGCATATTCTTAATAATAATCTCGTGGCAATTAATTATTCTGTTTTTTTATTTAGTTGTTTTCTTTTCAAGATTTTATTTTTATTTGAGTTGAAAGAAGAAAAACATGAATTGGAATTTTGACTTAGAAAAGAGAATATTCATTAGCAGCTTGATCAATTTAAATAATCAATGTTGATATTTCACATGGGCATGGATATTCAAATCTTATATTTTACATGGTTATGATTTAAGTACTTATTTCATTTAAGTAACTTCATTATAATATCTTATTTTATTGAAATCTTTATATTTAATCTAATTTTTATTATTTATTTTAGTTTTGATTCTAAATTTTTATTTTTATTTTAATATTTAAGATAACTTGAGTTCTAACTTTTGGATTTTAATTGTGTTATTAATTTATTATTTTAAATTCTAAATTTAAATTCATTAATTTTTATATTTAGTTTTAAAGTTAAACTTTTCATAGAAAATTTAACTTAAATAATATTTTTTTTATTTGTTCTTAAAAGTATATACTCTAAAGTTCAAATTTCAAAAATAAAACATAATATAATATTTATCATAGAAATAAATATTATTTAATTAAAATAATTTTTTTAAAGGTCATGTTCTATAGTTCTGTTTTTCACATAAACGCAGCAAAATTTAGCAGTGTTTTTTTTTTTTTGTGATGCTTATAAAAACGCCGCAAATTGTTTTAATGGCGCTTATAAGCGCCACTATAGGACCAAAAAAGCGCCGTTAAAACCCTATTTTGCTGTAGTGATAGTGTTTGGTACCATGGAAAGTAGTCACTCCTAAAAATTTAATCAGTTGGAAAGTGATTCCAATGTTTGTTATGTCAAATTTTATTTATTTTCCTTAGAATTTAACTGTTCCTTGAGAGTTATTTTCCTATAATAAAAGGTGGGAAAGTTACTTTTCCATATAGATTGAAAAGTTAAAAAAAAATATTAAGACAAAATTAACCTTATATATATTGGTTTAAGGTATTAGTCTATCAATCAACAAAAAAAGGAAAAGAAGTCGCTATTGCCTTATTCCTTCATCCTACTACTTCAATTTTCCTACTATTTTAATGGATAATTCGCAAGTATCATATATATATACATAAATTTATACGTGTATTATTGTATTTAGAAAATATATGTAGGAAAACTTGAAACAATTTTGTTTTCAATTAACATTATCTAAAAATTTTAAAAAGTATCAATTAAAATTTATTATTAAATATTAAATCCAAATAATTGTTAAGAATAAAGTTTATTATAAAAATTAAGGGTAAACTATTGGAAAAAAATTGGTTTGAAAATGGTTTTCTTGTGCAATGAAAAATAAATTTTTTGAAAACGACTCAGTTTGTGATATTTATAGCAATAAACTCTAGACCGAAATCGTACATGTGTTTTTGAATAGATGGATCCTTATCGTTCCTAGCTTTCAACCAAATGATCTTCTAAGCTATTCTCGTACCACGAATTGCTTCGAGTGTGGGCCCGAAGAAAACAAATCAAGCACATAATCTAGAAATAGTTTTTTTTTTTTCGTGAAAATGGAAATTGTCTCTTCAAAATAGAAATCGACAAAATTGTTATTCCGAAAAATATATTTAATTCTTAGAGAATAAAAGTCTCTATTTTCGGGCAGAATAACAATATTTGAAAGTTGTGTTTATAGCCTTACTGGTGCCATCTATTTATAGGAAAAGAAGGTAGAACCCTTATTGAATTAGAGAAGTTTATTTCAACTAAAAAAGCGAAATCCTAGTTCAACTAGGATGTAGGGAGTGACAACCCTAGTTAAATATATTATGGTTTGTCGTTCGCCTTTATTACATAAGGGGCTTTTGGGCATCTTCCATATCAAGTACAGTTACAAGTACTTCATGGGCTTTTAACCCAATATTTTATAATTTGATTCATCCCAATATTTGTTTTTCTATTTCCCAAAAATAAACTTCAATATATTTCCAATTAAATAATTTTTTCAACCCTGTAACAACCCGTTTTTCAATGGTATAAAAAATGGTGGTTTCGGAACCCTGTTTTCCGATAATCGAGTTAGTAAATATTATTTATTAATATTTATGAGTCTATTATGGTGATATATTGAGTTTTGGTCCGGTAATTTTATTGAGTTGTTAGTAATTAGTGTATAAGAACTAAATAGTAAAAATCGTAAAAGTTAATTGCTATAGATTTTTATTAGTTAAAACGCTTATTTAGTAATTAAGCAAGGACTTAGAAGGCAATTAGACCCTAGTATATTATAGTGGACAGTTGGTGACCCTATTATTTGATAATTATCTTAGGTTATAATATTATTTAATTATAATAATAAAACATGTTTTATAATGTAAAAGAAAAAGAAAAAAAGAAAACATTCATCCATTTTTTATTCCAGGACCGATTCTTAAGGAAGAAGAAGACCTAACCTTCGGTCAAGCTTTGCTCTTCAATTGGTGGGTCGATTTTTGTTCATTTCTTGTAATTTTTATGTTTTTGGAATCTCAGGAGCTTGATTTAGCTAGCTCAGGGATTAATTCGTAAAACTGCCAAAGATTTTAAAAGTTTCCATTGATGATTTTTGAAGCTTGTGGTGTTAAATGGTTGCATGTTAAGCTTAGATGTTAAATAGCACTAATTTATAAAGTAAAATTTGTTAGTTTTGAGTTCAGGGGCTAAAATGTAAATGTTTCAAATTTGATATGATTTTTTTTTGCAATTTATGTTTCTATTGAGTAATATAAGGATGAAATTAAAAATGGGTTGAAAACGAAGCCTAAATGTGAAAGTTATAGTGGTTTCAGTTTTATGGACTAAATTGAATAAAATGTAAAAGTTCAGGGAATTTTTGTAAAATAAAATTAAAAGGTCATATGCATGTATTTGAATGTTGTAAGATAATTGAAATTGATGATTTGAACTTAATTATCATATAGATCAAGGATTAAACCAAGAGGAGGATAATAGAAGAAAAAGGAAAATTGCAGAATAATCCCTACGATCCAACCCGCTAGCTAATCATATTAGGTAAGTTCATAGGGTATAATTATGTATTTATTGTGGTTGAATTGTGAATTTATATTGTTAGAATGTATTTTACAATGTTTACAAATTAGTATGAAAGGTGATAAATAGATTAATGACTTAATTATAAAGTTTTGCATACGTGATAATTATCGTTCATGTCAAATGCTGAATGAATATGATATAGTTATGACATATGATTTGATTCATGAAGATGCTTCAACAATGTGAATGTTTTGAATTCTGTATAAATGTCCATTTGAACGTAGTAAACGATTAGGATACGATTGGCATGCCAACAAGGTTAGTTGCGCACTTGTACGGGATTGCACTTTGGTGCCTCTGTATAGCATTTTAATGCTCTCTGGTATGATGTAGGTACCCAAGTATGCGAACCTATTACTATAGTTCATCGGGCTAGTTTGAATTGAGAATAAATTATGTATGTTATAAATGAAAGTAATGTATCTATGTGAATGGATTAAATTGAATGATATGACAAGTGATAAAACTTTTTGTTATCTGGTAATGTGATGAACTCACATGTCTTTTGTGGACCATTATGTCAGGATATAGTATTACATTAATTTTTTTATTGCATATTTCTGATTCGAGCTAAGTTACGTATATTTTAACTTGTGAATTTACTAAGCTTACTTAAAGCTTACTTTGTTTCGTTTTCTGTTTTCTGTAGTTGGCATTTTGTGGAACGTGTCTATCGGATCATTTTCAGTGCTCACACTATCCTGGCTTAATCTCAGTAGACTTTTGAATTGTTCTAACTCAGTTATGTGGCATGTATATAGGCTGGTTATGATTATGTGATTTTGAGATTTAAGTGATGATTTTGTAAAGTTGATGAAATGGTATATATGTAATGTTGGTTTTGAAAGTTTATATAAGGTTTGAATGTAATTTGTATGTTTAGTTGAGATGCTCATGTTTTTGGATAAAAAATGAGGATGGTTTTGATGATATTTGGATGTAAATTATGGAATATGTAAGTTGGTTGTAGTCACTATGTTAATTTTCTAAATAGTCAAGTTTTAGCTTGTGTAAAGGTGAGATTCGGCAAGTTTATTATGACCAAACGTGCATCTGTATTTTAGGTTAACATGTATTATTGAAACTTATGAATGGGTTATTTTAGTACCAAATTTAGTTGGATGATTTGTAATGTTCTATAACTTTGTTTGTGATGGTGCCAATGATGTATATAGGTTACATGATTAGAGGTTGATATGGTATGTTTATGGAAGTTGTCATTTTAAGTTAAATGGAATTATATATCAAATGGTTTATTTTGTGTAATAGCCCGTTTTTGGTCAATTCGGAACAATGGTTTTGGGACCACAAATCCGAAGTCAAAAATATTATCTTATTATTATTTTAATGTTTACATTATGATGTTATGTTGGTGTGAAAATTTTGTCAAGAAATTTTATCGTCTGGTTAGTCAATTTGATGAAAATGACTAAATCGCGTAAAGTATAAAAGTGGAGTTCCATTAGCTAAAGGTATCTAATAGCTATGGAATTTTGATTTAGAGGTCCTTATGTGGTAAATATACCCTTAGTAGAATGAGTGGACAATTTTGGACAACTATTATGTGTTTTTAATTGCTTAATATTAAGGTTATTTTGGTAAATGTTTATTAAAGGTTAATTATAATAAAACAAAATTTAAGTATCATCTTCCACTATCATATTAGTAACCGAAATTGAGAAAGAATGGCAGCCATGCGGGTTTGGAGTTTCGGCAACTTTGATTTCTTTGATTAGGTATGGTTTTAACTCGATTTTTAATGATGTTTTACGTTTTTAAGATCGTTTGTAACAGTCCGGTTTTGACCCTATCGGAAGGTTTCGAGACCACAAATCCGAGTTAGAATAATATTTTAATATTATTTTTCTATTCCTATGATATGTGATTAAGTATGTGTTAAAGTTTCGTAAGTTAATTTGTCCGTTTGTGTGCTTAATTTGAGAAAAGGGCTTAATCGCATAAAATGAAAGTTTGATGGTTAAATGTGAAAGTATCGAATTGTTGATGTCTTTATAATGTAAAGTCCTTAAAAGACAATTTTTGAGTAAGTGGATGGCAATGGTCACAAATGACCTTGTGTGCATATGTTTCATATATTATTATTAAAGGTTAGTTTTGTAAATTAATAATTACGTTTTTATTAATGAAACAAAAGCATGGAAATAGCATAGTTATCATCTTTTGTGCCGAAAATAAGCAAAGAAAAAGAAGAAAGAAGAGCATTTAGGTTTCGGCTAAGTATAAGCTTGATTCAAGGTATGTTTGACTTCGGTTTTTGATAATTTCTACGTTTTTGTAACTGTTGCTTTGTATACTTCAAAACCCATGCCTCAATTTTGTGAACTGATGATGTTTTTGAAATGAGCCATTGATGAATTCATGAGTTTTATGATGTTTGAGCCATTGATGAATTCATGAGTTTTATGATGTTTGAGGGTGAAATATGAAATAAATGTGTTTGATTAACATAGTTTGTCTTTGAGTTTTTGATGAATTTGAGTATTTTGGACTTAATTGAGAAAATAGTATTTTGAGGGACTAAATTGTGAAATAAATGAAATTTATGGACTTGTATGAACTACTGAGAATTCGGCTAAGCATGGGTACAAGCAAATTATGTGTATTTTATGATTTTGTGAAATAAGAACTAAAATGTCCAAATGTGTAAATGTGAAGGCTAATTTGTAAATTGCCCTAAATATGTGTTTTTGGATTGAATTGAATGTTTTGTTGAATAAAAGGGTTAAATTTGAATATGTATAGATTAAGAACCGAAGAAAACGGATTTAGATCGAGGGAAGTCGAAAGTTATTGAATAGTCGTTTATCTCCGTTCTTCCTGTACGAGGTAAGTCGATATACAAGTAAATGTATTTGAATTGAACTATTTGTGTATATGTGAAATTTGAATTGCTATGAATATCCATTGAGATGGAATGTATGTGAAATCCAAGTTTACGAATAAGTCGACAATTTGTTAAAGTCTGAGAAGTCCCGTATGAACCTAGGAATAGATAGGATTGCATATGTCATGTCATAGGTGTCCATTATGTGAAGTTGGCGTTGAATCGAGATTTCATGTAAGACCACGTCTGAAACGTTGGCATCGATATGAGATTTTCGTGTAAGACCATGTTCGGGACATTGGCATCGTAATGATTCGTGTAAGACCCTGTTTGAGACAGTGGCATCGACATCTGACTACATGTAAGACCACGTCTGGGACGTTGGCATTGTACGACTATTCTGAGCACTCTGAGTATCCTATTTAGTTCCGAAATGTTCAACGGGCAAGTCCGAGATGTGAATGGCTAAGTGAACTGTATAATGATTCAGATATGTTTGAAAGGTACACTATGTATGTGTATGAAAGGTAAGTATATATATATGAACTTACCAAAATGAATGTGTATATGGTTTTGATGAGATAATATGTGATATATAAGCTTGAATGAGCTATGTGCATAAGTGATGCTTGAATTGAGGAATGTGGTAAGTGATGGCTAAACAAATGAGCCAAAGGATATGTGATGAATTTTGCACATGAGAAGTATTAATGTTGATGTATCAATGTGGCTATGTGTATTATATGCTAAGTTTGTTTGTATATGGCTTACTAAGCTTTTGAAATCTTACTTTGTGTGTGTTTATTCTGTTTTATAGATCGTTAAAGCTACGAGAGGCTCGGGGACCATCGAAGATCATCACCACTCTATCAAACTCATTTTGGTATCTTTTGGAAATGCATATACTAAGTATGACATGTATAGGCTAGTCATTTTGGCTTATGTTTGAGATGTGTATATATAGCCATATGATATGGCTAGGTTTTTTATTAAGATGTGAAAGAGTAAATATGTTATATGATACTTGATTTTGGTATGATTTCATGTCTATGAAATGGTCAAAATTGTGGTAGGCAAATTGATGCTATATGAGTATATATGTGTGATCAATAAAGTCATTATATGAATGGTAAGATGTGAATGTACCATACATGATTATACATGTGATTTAGTTGTGCAAATTAGTATACAATTGGCATGAATAGAAAGGAGATTGAATAGGATGATATGTTGTTCATTTGACATTATTTTGGTTGCCAAATGTGTATGGAATAATGCTTGTTTGAGCTTGTAGGGATAACCCAAGTGTGGGTGGCATTTTATCCTTGAAAATGGCCTATATTTGCCCACACGGTTGAGCACACGAGCGTGTGGCTCGACTGTGCCCCTCGTGGTTGTTATTCAAAACAAGTCAGGATTGACTACGGGCTGGACACACGAGGGTGTGACTGGCCGTGTGGTGCAAGTCAGGATTGACCACGGGTGAGGCACACGGGCGTGTCCACGGCCGTGTGGACAAGCCAGTATGTATGCCCTATTTTGACACGGCTTAGACACAAGGGCGTGTCTGATGCCATGGGAGGCACATGGCCTGCCCACACGGGCGTGTGACCTCTGTAACTTAGAAAAATTTTTTAAATTTTCGATAATTTTTGTATGTGTTCGGTTTAGTCCCGACCCTATTCTAAAGCATGATTAAGGTCACGTTGACCTATTAAAGGGACTCTTTGATTTCATTTGATGAATTATATCATGAAATGTCCATAAAAGATTCTGTTTGTCCGGTAATGCCTCTTAACCGTAATCTGGCGATGGATACGGGTTAGGGGTGTTACATCGTTGCTTTATATTCTAGCTAACCCTACCCTAGATTTTGAAACTGTTAAAGATTTATCATGTTGCCATTGTTGAATGCTTGAGTAATTTGATGATTTATGATAGATTAAGAAGGTTTAATGTTAGATTAATAGCTTTAGTAAAGTGATTTTTGATAAAAATGTCAAAAAAGGGATTAAATTGAGAAAATGTGAAATTTGGTGGTTAATAGTGTGATTAAATTGAAAATATGGGCTGCTAGTAACATGTATTAAATTTAGCTAAGCATGGGTTTGTACTAAATTGCATTAATTTGCAATTTTATGTAATAAGGACTAAATTGTAAAAGTTGTGAAACCTTAGGGGCAAATTTGTAAAATTACCTTAATAAGTGTTTTGGACTAAATTGAATAGAGAGGTGATTAAATAAGCTGATTTTGATTACTTATAGATCAAGAAAAGAGGAATTCGAACTTAGATCGGGGAAAAAGCAAAGTAATTGAATAGTCGGTCCGTTTCGTCATTTTCGTACACGAGGTATGTTCGTATAATTGAACTTAGATGTGTATTCATTTATTTGATAGATGGAATTGAGACAGTATTTATCTTATTAGTTAAATGTAGAGATATTAAATTAAATGTACGATTTAAGTAAGGCGAGTTGCCAAATAAGACCATAGCTGGGCTATGGCAATTGGATAATAAGACCATAACCAGGTTATGGCATGTGAATGTAAGACCACAGCAGGGCCATAGCAATGCATGTGTAAGACCATAGTTGGACTATGGAATCGAAAAATCGACGTACTCATATCGTAAGCATTTATAAACTCGGAGTAATTTGATAAGTGAATTGGTGAGAATATATATATCAGTACAGTTATGTACGGAAAACTATTCGAATGACGAGCTAAAAGAAGTTGAGAACTTATGAGTTACTTTTTGGTTAAACTTTATATTATCTCATTGATTGATGTTTTAAATGTAACACCCCTAACCCGTATCCGTCGCCGGAGTAGGGTTACGAGGTATTACCGATCAATTCACAACATATAGCATACTTTTATCAAACATAAATCATTCATTCTCATAAACCATTCAACACAATCACATTGTCCCTTATAAAGGCCTACAAGGTCTTAAACATGCTTTAGAAGTGGTTCGGAACTAAACCAATAACATACTAAAATTTTGGAAAACTTAGAAATTTTTCATGTAATCAGGGGTCACACGCCCGAGTGAACAGGTCGTGTGCCTTACATGGCTAGTAGACACACCCGTGTCTCAAGCGGTGTGGAAACAGGGCATACATACTGACTTGCATCACACGGCCGAAGACACGTCCGTGTGCCAGGCCATGTGAAAAATGGAGGGTATACTGACTTGGGTCACACGACCGACCACACGCCCGTGTGTTGGGCCGTGTGCCATTTAGGGGGTATACTAACTTGTACCACACGGCCGATCACACGCTTGTGTGTGAGACCGTGTGGAGCATACTGACTTCACTTCAATTTCAACACCAGGGGACACACAGCCGTGTAACATAACTGTGTGTCACACACGGCAGAGACACACGCCCGTGTCTCTGCCCGTGTGGAAAAAGAATAGGTTATTTACCAAGCCATTACCTATTTTACATATACCTAATCAAACTCAAATGGCACCATTTCAAGACACTAGTATGCATCCAATTACCATCAATACCAATCTCAAATACGCTATAATTTGCCATCTAATTTGATACCTAAATTCACATATACAATTCAATCAAATAACTATTCCACACTTATATCATCATGCACAAATTCACAATCACATAACTACTCAAATTATCAACTTCAGTCACACCTTATAGATCAATTACCAAACTAAAAATATAACCATTTGAGCAACTATAAAACCATAACCCCATTCATGCCAAAACATGCCAAAATAAGCTATCACTCATGGCTATATATACAAACCAAAACATATACATTTACAAGCCATTTTTAATGGCCAAACACACATCAATACTAACATCATTTACAAGCCAACTCTCATGGCTATAATCAAAACAAAAATACCACATCTAGCCTATACATGCCATATACCATATATGTATAATTAAAAAGTACCAACTTAGATGTTTGATAGTGCGATGATGTTCCCGATGACTCCCGGATCCGAGCTAGCCTTGATTTTCTATAAAACATAGAAAAATAACACGAAGTAAGCTTCATAGCTTAGTAAGCTTGTAGGTGAATAACTCAATTCATCAAATAAATGTAATTCAACCAATTACACATGAATTATCTACAAACCTTTATCTTGTCTCAAAACATGATTAAATACAAACTCATCGAACTTTCTTTATTTAATACTCGAATAGGTTCCGTAAATACCTGTATTGCCTCGTACTAACCTCTTTCTCAACCACATCGTTCGTTTACCCATTGAACCATTCAAAATAGAAATTGGATACTCAGGAGTCTAGTATGATAAGTACCTATACCATCGCCCGTAGCCAAATCAAGGTAACTTATCCATAGAACTATTACCATGGCCCGGAGCTAAATCATCCGATATGCATGGCCCGAAGCCAAATCAGTAAAATACTGACATGTCCATAGTATCCAAAATTATTCCTAAGGTTAAACCGGGCTTTCACACTTTTCATTTCTATCATCGAATGCATTCGTAGAGTTGTTTCCATAATTCATACATCATCCATAATTCTGTTTTAACCATTTATGGAATATTAAAGCATTTTAACACACATTTATAATGTAATCATCACATACGAACTTGCTTCGTATTTGGAATTAACGAATCGGATCGACTACTCGATAACCTTACTTTTCCCCTGATCTAAATCTGAATTCTTTCTTTCTTGAACTATATGTATTCAAAATTAACTCATTTAATCATTTACTCATTCAATTTAATCTGAAAATACACATTTGGGCATTTTTACACATTTCCCCTAATGTTTCACAACTTTTACAATTTAGTCCTTATTTCCTAAAATCAAAAATTCATGCAATTTAATCTAATTTCACCATATCTGAATTTCACTAGTGTCGCAGCTATACTATTGGAAAGGATGGTTTTAATATTTCCCATACGTAATCCTTTGTATAAACGTTGGGGCGGGCGGACACTAAGATGGAATAAACACGCTAATATGCCCAATGTCCCTGCTGCAATATGATGAGAGGCTATTCCTCCCGGGACAAAAGGATCAAAACCTTCCACGCCTCAAACTGGATTTACAGGTTGGACCTTGCCAGTTAGTCCATAAGGGTCCGACACCCATATTCCAGGACCATACAATCCTGTTACATGAAATGCGCCAAAGCCAAAGCAAGCCACTCTTGAGAGAAATAAATGAATTCCAAAAATCTTGGGCAAATCCAAAGAAGGTTTTCCTGTGCGCTCATCACAAAAAATTTCTAGATCCCAATATACCCAATGCCAGATAGCTGCCAAGAAGCACAAGCCAGAAAACACAATATGTGCTTCGGCCACACCTTCGTAACTCCAAATACCTAGTAGCCCACATATTTCATTTTTTCACAAATTTACCACATAAATTTCACATATTTTAATTTAGTCCTTTTTTGACATTTTTGTCAAAAAATCACTTAACAACACATGTAAAACTATCATCAAGCTTTTATATTTCAACATTAAACATCAAAGAACACATATATTCAACAATGGAAACTCTTAAAATCTTTAACAGTTTTGAAATTAAAGGTACGGGCTAGTTAGAACACGAAGCAACGATCTCAAAAACGTAAAAATCATCAAAAACTGAGCTCAAAACATACCTAATTGCTTGACTTTCCTTAGCCGAATGAAAATCCCTATTTCCCTTCTTGTTCTCCTTTAATTTTAGCAATAAGAAGAAAGATGAACAAATGTTTTGACTTCGTTTTATTATAATAACCTTTATTAACCAAATTACCTATTTAACCTTAATGAACATTAATAATTTCAAATTTACCAAGCCACTATCATCCACTATCATGTTAATGGTAGACACTTTTAGACACTTTTAGCTATTAGACACTTTTAGCTAATAGAACACAAGTTTTGCACTTTATGCGATTTAGTCTTTTTTCTCTAATTAACCATTTAAACGATAAAAGTAGCTCACAAAATTTTCAAACATATCAAATAACATGCTGTAAACACATAAAATAATATTAAAATAATTTTTCGACATCGAATTCTGATTTCGGGCTGTTACATTAAATACAAATTATGCTACCGAGTGGTTCAACGTGTAAATGAAAGAAGAGAATGTATATGAGGTTGGTACGAGATGGTACATGTATGTGTATAAAATTCTAGCTTTGAATCGAAGAATTGATGCCGAATGTATATAGTTTTGTGAATGAGCACTTGAAAGGTTTGATAGTTAATGAATGTTACATATTGACGTATTGAAATTATTGAATTATATTTATGTGATTACATTGAGTTTATTTCATACGAGCTTACTAAGCTTTTTAGTTTACCTTATGAATTTTTCTGTGTTTTATCGTGATATCGAAGCTAGCTCGGATTCGGGGATCGTCAGAGAGCGCTTCACACTATCCACCTATATCTTGGTATCTATGAACTTTGGTAATTTTGAGTATATGGCATGTATAGGGACTTTGGTCATGTTAGTTATGTTTTGGTTATGATTTTGGCCTTTGGAATTAGCTTGTAATTGTCTAAGGTTTGATTTGTATAATTGGCCATGTGAGTTGGCTTATTTTGGTTGATTTTGGTTATGTCTATACGTAAACAAATGATCTATGTTATGTGATTGAAGTTGGAATCATGATGCTTAATGATAATAGGTAATTTGAATGCCAAATGGTGGATAGTTGGGAAGTTATGTACTTGTGAATAGGTGAATGATGATGCATGTCTGGAAAGGTTTAATTAGTTGATTTGAATATGTAAAGTTGGTATGATTTGAATGAGTAAAACATGATATATTAAGCATGCTAGTTGTTAGAATTGAAATGGTATGTTTTAGCCTTGATTTTGGTTGAATTGGGTGACCATTTATACTATGAGTGAGTATTATTTGAATTGTATAGGTATGCACAAAAGAATTGGGTGGCAAAATGGCTTGGTAAATAGCCTATTTTTGTCCACACGAGCGTGTGTCTCAGCTGTGTGTGACACACGGTCAAGTTACACAACCATGTGTCCCATGGTGTTGAATTTAAAATGAAATCAGTATGCTCCACACGGTCTCACACACGGGCGTGTGATCGGTGCGTGTGCACACAAGTCAAGATATACCCCTAATTTACACACACACCTACTAGCAGAATGTGACCCGATTATAACCCTAATCAGAATGGTGGTTTCAGGACCACGAATCCTAGTTAGAAAAATATTTTAATATTTTATTTGAGATCTATGTTATATGTTTGAGCATGTGTTAAAATATCGTGGGTTAATTTGACTGCTTGTGTGTTCAATTTAAGAAAAAGGACTAAGTTGCATAAGTGGTAAAAGTAGCTTTCTTCTAGATTAAATGGTTAAATTGGTGTGTTTTTCTATAAGAGAGGACTTAAGTTATAAATTATCCATTTAATAGCATAGTGGACGGCAACTTGGCTTTAATTTTATATTAGTATGTTTTTATATGTATAAAATATATGTTAAAGTTACATATTATAATATAAGTTAATAATAAAAAAATAAAACATGAAAAGAAAAGCCATTATCTTCATCTTTGGCCGTAACTAAGGAGAAAAGCAAGAAGTTTGAGCTCTCTCTCATATTCGGCCATTTGCAAGCAAAATTAGGTATGTTTTAGCTTTAGATTTTTGATGATTTTTATATTTTTGAGATTGTTGCTTACTCTACTATCTAGCCCATGTTTTAATTTTGTGCATTGGTGATGTTTTTGAGATATGCCATTGATGATATGTTGAGCTTTGTGATGATTTATAGTGTTAAATGAAAGATTTGAGCTAGATGAACATACTTTGTTCTTGAGTTTTTGATGAATTTAGCTAATTAAGGTTAATTTGTAAAAATATTATTTTGGAGGGTTAAATTGTGAAATTTATGAGAAACATGGACTTATATAGTCCCTAGGAAGATTCGGCTATGCATGTATGTGGATAAATTTGGTGTATTTTGTGTTTTGTACAAAAAGGACTAAATTGTAAAAGTTGTAAATGTCAGGGGTAAAATGGTAATTTGCATAATTATGTGTTTTTGGATTAAATTGAATGAAAATATATTTGAATGAGCTTAATTTGGAATTATTTAGATCAAGAACAAAAAGAAACGGGATTGGATTGGGGAAAGGCAAAGTTGAACGAATAGCCGGGAAATCTTAATCCGTCGACTTCCGAGGTAAGTTTTTAAGCAATCGGATTAATTTGAATTATCTCTATATTAAAATGTACATGTTCGAGTGAAGTAACATATTTTATTTTCAAATTGTCGAATAAGGCATAGGAATTATTATGTGTGTTAGTTGAATGTGGGTTAGTAAATACATGTATATATGTATAACCATTGAATAATTGAGTTGGCCAAATATATGCACTTGTGATAAGGGATAGATATATATAGAAATGGAATGAGAGCAGTGTTGGTAATTGAATATTCAGATATATATGTGTAAGTATATATTTGATGATGCCGAATGTGATGACATGAGATAAGAGAAATGAGATGTTAGTGAACTTCTAAATATATGTGTACATATGAATGAATATGAAATCATGTGTGTATTTGGATTTGATGTAGAAAATGAGTTGATGGGCACTATGTGTGCGAGCTAAAATACCAAGCACTGTGTGTACGAAATCAGTCGAATGGCACTATGTGTGCGAAAAAAAATGAGTAATGGCACTAAATGTGCAATACATTACTAGAAGATTGCACTGTGTGTGCTCTTTTTCAAGTAACGGCACTAAGTGTGCGATACGTTACTTGAATTGCACTAAGTGTGCGGAGTTACAGATTTATCAAAACATGAACTAACGGATGGAGATAACCGAGAAGTATTACTTATGAAAGTGAAGCATGATATCTTAGTAACCTAGTACTAATGAGGTAAGTTGCTCTTGTTTTATGAAATTATAGGAACGAGATGTATTCATTAATTTATGAGCTTGTCCGAAATGGATAAATGGTATGTAAGTATGCGGTTTTGAGATTGATGGAATTTGGTAAGGTTTGCACGGTAATATGTTATATGCATTTGTGGTTAAGAGCTCTTGTATGATTAAGTTGAATTGATTAAAGTTTGAATAATGAATTGTTGTATATGATACCATTGCTTATAACTTACTAAGCTAAGATAGCTTACCATATATGTGTTTATTTGTCTATTTTATAGATTTTGGAGATTTAGCTCGAGCTCGGGGATCATCGTCAAAGTCAATCACACTATTATCGTCAAAGTCAATCACACTATCATCTATCTTTGGCATTCTATAAGTTGTATCTCTTTTGAAACTTATGGCATGTATAGACTATGTCTTTTGGGTTGTGTTTGAATGACATGTATATATATACATATGCCATGTGAAAATGGCTATGCATCTTTATTTGAATTTGGTTTGAACTTGTTAAATTATGGAATTACTATTTGAGTATATTAGTATATATATATTAAATGCCTAGCTTGGAAGCTATTTCATAATGTGTATATATGAATTTTGAGTTTTCTTGAAATTGGTTGAATACGGTATATAAGACATTGGGTTGATAAATTATATTGGCATAGTTATTTGAATGTATCAACGTGACTAGTCATGGATGAAATATGTTACATTTCGTGTATGTGTTTATCAAAGGTGATACATTAATGAGCAAAATCGATGTGTACTCATTTGTAGATATTCGATCATGACATTGTTTAGTTTGGAGCTTAAATTTTCTATTGAGTGCTGTAGTATTTTCGGCCATGAAAAATAAATGGCTAAATCATTGATGTAATATTTAGCTAAGGTGTGCTTATGATGTAATGCATTTATGAAATGAACATTGCCGAATGTGACAAGAAATTATGAGATAAATGAGTTGATTGAAATTTATATATTTGTGATATAATCGAATGAGGGATAAGTACATGGGTCTATGTTATAATTGTATGTGGTTTAGACATGAGGAAAGAACATGTTCGAAAGTTATGCATATGTTCAGCATTGATATATGTTTAAATGTGTCGTTGATAATAAAAATGTATTCAATGAACAAGTACCATTTGCCTATTTAGTCCTTTCTTTTAAATGACTAAATGAATAGTGTTTTGTTTATTGAATGGAATTACTTATTTCTAAATAATGCAAATGATATTATTTCTGAGATGACTTGCTTATTTGTGATATTATAATTTAAGTATTATGATTCATGTGAATGGACAGACATGGTGGTTGGTTGAGTAATACCTCGTAACCCTAATCTGGCGACGGATATGGGTTAGGGGTGTTACACTAGCACACGGGTGCGTGACTTGGCCGTGTCGCATAAGTCAGTATACCATATAAGTTTGGCACGGCTTAGCACACGGCCTGGTACACAGGCGTGTGAGGCCACTTCGAAAGGCACACTGGCTAGACACACGGGCGTGTGGTCGGCTGTGTGACCCAAGTCAATAACCTCACTTGTTTAGACACGGGCTGGGACACGACCATGTGCTCCCATTTTGAATGTTCACACGGCCTGTGACACGGGCGTGTCTTGTGGCTGTGTGATACACAAGGCCTGGCCACACGGGCATGTGTCCTCTATTTTGAGAAAAAAAATTTAAGTATGGAAAAATTTCCCAAGTTATCAGTTTAGTCCCGAACCAATCCCAAAGCATGTTTAGGGCCCCCTAGGCTCTTAATAGGGACAAGTTGTTTGAGATTGAATGATGAATGGTTGAATTGAGAAAATGTATGCTAAATGGTTGTTTAATTGTTTCGTAAGTCCGATAATGCTCTGTAACCCTATTCTGGTGTTGAATACGGATGAGAGGTGTTACATTTTGTCCCACACGGGCTGACACACGACCGTGTGTCACATACAAGTAGATGACATGGCCGTGTGCTCACTAGAAATTAGGAAGCATTTAGACTACACGGTTTCCGATTGTCACACGGGCTGGCCACACGCCCGTGAGAGTTCTATAGTTTTGGTAAATTGATTTTCACACAGTCTCAGTTTGTTACACAGCCCGGCCATACGACCGTATGACTTTTGTTGAATTTTTACACTTTGATCTGCATGATCACAATGAGTTATACAGTCTGGAACATGGCTGTGTGACTCTAATGCTACACGGTTTCATCTTGTCACTCGGACGTGTAACCCTTATTTTGCACATTTTCTCTTCTTTTGTGAAAAGTTTCAAATCAGTCCTTGTTTGATTCTAAGTCGATTTTAAAGTTCTCGTAAAGCATTATTTGCAAAGCATTATTTGTGTGAGTGTATGAGATTTATTGAATGTTTAAAAGAATTTTTTTAAAATTCGCATGTAACTATTCTATTAATTGCTATAGCATCCTGTAATCTAATATCGGCAACAGGGACGGGTGAGGGGTGTTACAAACTTAATTCTAGTTCCGTTAAAATCATGACGACTTTACCATAAAAAAATTTACGAGAAAATATATTTAATATTTTCGCATTTAATGATTCACAATGACCAAATTATTTATTTCCATTTTAGAACTTCATTTATTCAAAAAACATAAATTCATTTTTCAAGTGTTTTTCATTTTTCATTTTGGAGAAAACCACATTCATTTCCAAATGATTTCATTTCTCTATTTTCATTTTCGTTTTGTAGAAAATCTTAATCATTTCCAAATGTTTCCTATTTCTTCATTTTACCATTTTTATTCAATTATGTTCATTTGATTTATCATACAATTTATTTTTGGTTTCAACGAGCTAGCGGAGGGACCGATTGGACATATACAATTGAGGCTCAAATGATTTATAATTAAGTTTCAACTTTTCACCTATTAATTATAAACTCATTTAGTCACGAAGTCATTCCACTATAGTATCGTGATTGAGTTCTCCCCAATAACATACCATTATGAAAGCAACTCAATTAGTGTTTGCTAAATGACCTTATCATAAGTGTGTTACCCTCATAGGATATCATTAATCTATTTGGGATAGTATTTGTTCTCCCAATATGATCTTATTTTATCCCATGGTAACCATTATATCTTCTTTCATGAAAAATCAATCACTATCAAATAGTAATCTAGTCATCCATCAACAAGACAAACGACCCGTGACCACGTTTACTTTTCATCAACTATGTAATGCCAATAAGAGAATATCATTAACCCATGTTTCAGGCTATGAATTCCACTGTTGTAAATGATGCAACATATTGCAGAAGTTGTACACCCAACGCATCAACTTTCAGTTCATTATCTATTTGAATTTAGGCTTTTACTTATATCAAAGTGTACGAGTTATGCATGTATAGTCTGTCATCCACTCAGGATTTAGGTATGTCATACTATGAGCGTCACAAGTGAATAAATCCATAAATGGATTCAGGATCTATTCTACTTGGACCATGTTTGATGTACTATCAGTCCAATCAATCACATTTATATCTCTATCTTTTGGGAGTCATTCGTTTCGATGCCCAACACAAAACATTTCCACAATTAGATTTGATAGACGACATATTAATCCTTCAATCGGTTTGCACATTTTCGATTAGGTAAAGACATCTTTAGGTTCGTCTACTAATATAAGTTGTCTTTCCGTATTACGATCTGATCACTTAGTATTAGTTTAAACATTAGACAATCAATAAGCAACATTTGCTTCCATTTTGCTTTGCGTGCAAAAACCATATGAGGACAATTATACAAAGCATATTAATGTAATCAATGAATTTATTTTATTAACCAATTTGTTTGAAAAAATTACAAGTTTACAAACGAATATACTACACTTAGGGCACCAAATCAAACATAAACTACACAAATAATCACTCAACTATAAAATTTTTTATTTTAGGCACTCAAAATAAAAAAGTTTGTAATTTAAGCACCCACGTTACATAATTTGGTCATTTTGGTCACTCCCAATAAAATCACAAACGACAAGTTAACGTGATAATTAAAAAAATCAATATTATAACAAATTTAGCCCTCAAATTTTATATATTATATCGATTTAGTCATAATTTTAAAAAACCTAACACTCAAAGTTTACAAATATTCTCAATTAGTCTTAATTCTGAAAAATTTAAAAAATATATAACATACATAAATATTTTCAAAAAAATATATAATAATAAAATTAAATTTATATTCATATTCATATTAAATAAAAATAAAATCCCCCACCGGATCTCTCCACCACCGTCCCTCTACCTCTAATGATGTAAACGATGTTGAGTAGCTTAATATCTTTATACTTGTAGGTCTGAATGCAAGAGATTAAGGAAAAAGAGCTCAAATCCCTAGAAAATGGAGACGCCAATTCCCATATGTGTAAAGTATGCTTTGAATCACAAATTGCCAATTCCTATATGGTAGGGAGGTTTGGTGGGGAATTTTTATTTTATTTAATAATAATATAATTATATTGATTTATTATTAATATTAATATTAATGTTAATATTAATATTAATATATATTTAAAAATATTTATGTATTTTTATATATTTCTTTGAATTTCTTAGAATTAGGATTAAATTAAGAATATTTATAAATTTTTAGGGTTATTTTTTTAAAATTATGACCCTATCAATATAATATGTAAAAGTTAAGAGATAAATTTGTTATTATACTAATTTTTTAACTGTCACGTTAGCTTACCGTTTGTGATTTTAACAAAAGTGATCAAAATGACCAAACTATGTAGCATGGTTGCTTAAATTGTTAATTTTTTATTTTGGGTGTCTAAAATGCATTTTCTTTTTTACATTTCTAGGAAACTACTTAGTGAACAAATATAATAATGTAATTTTATTGAAATTTTAATCAATACTTTCTAATATATATTAAACGTTATAAAATAATTTTCCCCACAACTATGTTTCATTAAAATCGTAATACAGAAAAACACCAACACTACTATAGTGAGCCGCATTCTCTAGTTAATATTAAGAATACATGCAATAAAGTTTTAAGGGCCAAGCAATGGGAACCAACCATTAGGAGGAAGTTGTAATTTTGTAATAGTTGGACTCAGATCATTTGACAAATGGGCCTAATTGAAGGGCACTTAAAATTTTCAACCCACCAATAATGAACCACGAACAACTAAGCAAAGCAACCATCATGTCTAACATTAGGGGTATCTTTGGCATCTGTAATTATTTCAAGAAACCAGTGTATGCAATATATATTTATTTATTTGGATACAAAAATTTAAGGAGGTTGAGGGTGAGTTTAGATAAGCAGTGCATTTACTTGTAGTTAGTGTAAAAATAGTAGTGACGATGAGATTAGATACTATAACATGAGATAAAAAGTAAGCTAAACGCACAGCACCCCACTACTCATCCAAACTCACCTTCAAGCAATAATCAAAGTAGCAAATATGCAAATAAGGTTGTGGTTTTGAGTATTTAAGTTTGTGTTCATTATGATTTAAGATCGAGTTTTATTATATACAATTTTTATATACGAGTTTTTAATTTCGTCACGCTAAATTAGTATGGGTGAATTTTGTTTGGTTCTTAATATGTTTTGTGCTTTGTATCAGTTTAGTTCTACTTAGTAGTTACTTAGATATATATTTTTAATTCGTAATGTATTGTATTTATATTTATAAACTCGCGAAAAGAAGTTAATACTTGATGCACTATTTAGTGGATTAAATATAAGTCTTTTAATTATTTATATGTGCTTTTAAGGTTTTTTAATCACATGACAAAACATTGTCAATAAATATATTTATAAACAAACAGTGTATGGGTTAAGCTGGATTAGATTAGATTTGGGTTGAGTTCATGTATGGTATCAAATTCAATACCATATATAGTTATCTAAGTCTAATTTGACACAAAATACGAGCCTTAAAATTTTCTCAAAATTTTTTTATGTTTACAAATAGGTAACGTCTAAGGTGAGATCTTATTATAGTGAGATCTCGTAAGATCTTTTTAAATCAACGACTGTGATTAAAAGACTTAAATAGCTAACTCAAACTAATTTAGGCCCATTTATTTTTCATTTTCTATGTTATTTTCTTTTATTAAAAATTTCAAACACTAACAACTTAATTTATACTTTTTTTAATATACTCAATTTTCATATGATATAGAATATATATATTAAAAAATATATTAGGTAAAGTCAAACTCAAGCCTTGACTATTAAAATTCAAACTTGTCTCATATTTAAATAGACTTAAAATTTTTGCTTAAACTGTTTCAAATATATATAAGAAATCTTTGGACTTTGATATATATAACTCGATCTTAAGAGAGTCGAGTCACAGTTTGAATTGTTCTAATAGTTTAACAGTTTTAATTTACGGTTAAGATATACATGTCCCTATACTCTTAATACATTTGGAGTATAATTAGTTTCCTTTTTAAAAAAAAAAATTAGTTCCCTCAACTTTTTAAATTATGGAATTTAGGTTTAATTGTTAACACATTTAAATTTTTATATAAACTTCGTTTGTATGGTATTTTGAAATTGAAAAAACTACTTACTTAATAGTTATGTAACAAAAAAATTATAATTAACTTATAATAGAAGAATTTTAATAATATTTACAATTAAACTTACTATTTTTAAAGGGACTAAAATTTTTAAAATAAAAGAAAAGGAGTAAATTCTAAAAAAAAAAATACATAGACTTGAAAGCATTTTTTTTATTTCTTAATTTATAATTCAATAATTAATCATTCACATTCTGTAAACTTATTAAAAAGGAGACAATGAGTACGAATCTCCGTACCCAAATCCAAAACTAGGCTTTTTTATTAAAATAATCAAAAAAAATTAATTAATTATCAAAATGACCTACCTTTTTAATTAAATACAAAAATAATCCAAAATCTACAGTAAAAGTTGGTAGAGCCAAATTATATGGCGCCACCAACTTGCCACGTCAGCAAGGGGCATAAAAAAATATTTTTTTGGTGGAGCCATGTTGAATGGCGCCACCTGTATAAAATACAAGAGAAATACTGCAAAATCTGGAAAATTGGGGGCTTTTAAAACAATTTCCTATTTTTGGTGGAGCCATTTTAAATGGCGCCACCACCTGACATCCTCTGCCTGTTTCAGTTTTTTTTTAACTTTTTTTTAATTTTGTCTTTTTTTTTACTTTTTTGAAGTTTTATTTTTTTTCTTATTTTATTTTGTTTATTTATTTTTTATTATTAATTTTAAAAAATTTGAAATGTATATTTGAAATGTTTATAATATATGTTTTTTAAAATTTTAAATATTATCTTTAAATTATTTTTTAAAATTTTAGATATATATTTTTGAAATTATTTTTTATAAATTTTGAAAATATATTTTTCAAATTAATTTTTTTAAATTTTAAATATTATTTTTTAAATATTAACCATATTTTTAATAATATAAAACATTTAAACATTTAAAATTTTTAAATACATTTAAAAAATCATAATTTAAAAAATTATGAAAAGATTGGGGGCTTTTAAAATAATTTCCCATTTTTGGTGGAGCCATTTTAAATGGCGCCACCAAATTGACACCATGCATGTTTAATTTTTTTTTAACTTTTTTTAAATTTCTGAAAAATTTGGGGGCCCTTAAAAATAATTTCCCATTTTCTAGTGGAGCCATTTCAAATTTACCTTTTTTTTTAACTTTTTTTCTTAAATTTTGTCTTTTTCTTAAATTTTTCTTTTGAAGTTTTATATTATTTTCTTATTTTATATTATTTATTTATTTTATATTATTAATTTTAAAAAATTTGTAATGTATATATAAAATGTTTTATAATATATTTTTTAAAATTTTAAATTTTTTTAAATTATTTTTTAACTTTAGATATATATTTTTGAAATTATTTTTTATAAATTTTAAATGTTTATTTTTCAAATTTGAAATGTTTAATATTTTATTAATTTTACATAGAATTTTTAAATTAATATTTTTAATATTTTTATTTTATTTGAAGTTTTATATTTTTCTTATTTTTGTTTATTTAATTGATTTATTTTTTATTATTAATTTTAAAAATTTGTAATGTATATTTGAAATGTTCTATAATATATATTTTTAAAATTTTAAATATCATTTTTAGATTATTTTTAAAATTTTAGATATATATTTTTGAAATTATTTTTATAACTTTTAAATGTATATTTTTCAAATTAATTTTTAAAATTTTAAATATTATTTTTAAATATTAACCATATTTTTAATAATATAAAACATTTAAATATTTTAAAGATATGATCTTTCAAATTTATTACTTGTTTTTATTTTTAATAATATAAAACATTTAAACATTTAAAATTTTTAAATAAAACTTTTATAAAAATTTTTAAAAAAGGTTAAATATTTTTAAAAATAAATAAAAATATTATAAAATTAATAATAAATTTGAAATCTCATATCTTTAAAATATTTAAATGTTTTATAATATTAAAAAAATATTTAATATTTAAAAAATAATATTTTAATTTAAAAAATAATTTCAAAAATATATTTTAATATTTATAAAAAAATATATTATAAAATATTTTTAAAAAATACATTTCAAGTTTTTTAAAATAAATAAAATAAATAAGGACTTAAAAAAGTAAAAAAAAAAGTCAAAACTTTTTTTTAAAAAAAGGCTAAAACAAACAACTTGGCTGTCAGACTCGAAAACTAGTGGCGCCAAATTATTTGGCTCCACCAGGAAATGGTAAAATTGCTATAGGGCCCCCTATACTCTCAAAAATCACAGTATTTTGGTGGAGCCATTCTTTATGGCTTCACCTCTTGGTTCTCTTCTATATATAGAGTGGTGTAATTGTTGTGTTCAGTAGGAAAGTTTAAAAAATTTGTTAAAAATGAATAATGAGGTGTTTTTGGTGTATGTTGTTTTCTATGGTGAAATTGTAGAAGGTGATATTGGCTGTGTATTTCAAGGTTGGCAAAGAGTAGGTTTGCGATTCAAAAAAAAAAAAGTGAAGCTAGCAGAAATGAAAAGGAATATCAGTGCGAAAATAGCCATCCGTTGTGGAAGGGCGATGTCCAAATTCTTTTACAAGTTTCCAATCTCTATAGATCCGTTCAAATTTTGTGCGATGCAGCTGTTAGATGATGATGACTTGGGCACTATGATGGAAATATGGTGGTCGACTGGGAGTGAGAACCCCCAACTAGTTGAATTATTTGCTGAGTTAGCAGACTTAGAGCCTGTTGAGAATGTTAGTTCAATAAGTCAACATCACAAATTTGACTTTGATCTTAATGTTGGATGGACAGACCAATTAGAATGCGGTGGAACATCGCATTCCTAATTATGGTGGGAGTTCATACAACAACCCTACCCTCGGTCCTCGTCTATAAATACATCCGGAGGTGATAATAATCACAGAGGCAAATGTCAGAGAAATGACCAATAATGGTGAAGATTCTGATCAAAACGTTGAAGATTTTAGTGACCCCGATGTTGATGAGGTTCCGGGCGATATCGATGATGAAAGCCCGGAGGAGGTTGAAGATGTTCATGACCCTTCATTCAGTAACCCGAGTCGTGGCATTATTTTACTAAATAAACCTAGGGGCGACATGTTAAACGTAGATCCAGATGCAGCGCATGCAACTGAGCTCCCTAAGTACGCCGATATAGTACCTGCTCATAGATTGGCGTCAAATTCACAGTTGGAGGAGTTGTTCGTTGGACAATAGTTCGAGAACAAGGTGGATTGTGTGTTTGCCATCAAACAATACAACATGAAGTTGTCGATTGATTACAAGGTTGCCAAATCTACTCCGACATTATATGTTGGGGAATGTTGGAGAGCTGACGATAGGTGTGGTTAGCGAGTTCGTGCTGTATTTATACAGAGGACGCAACAGTGGCAAATACGAAAATTAGAAGGGCGTCATACATGTACTGTTGCACATATGTCTCAAGACCACTAAAAATTGGATGCCAAAAGTATTTGCAACTGCATCATGCCACTAGTGAAATATAGCCCAATCATTCCTGTGTCGACATTGATTGCAGACATGCAAGCTTAATTTCAGTACAGAGTGACATACAGGAAAGCGTGGTGGGCGAAACAAATGGCCATGCAACAATTGTACGGCGACTAGGATGAGTCCTACAATAAATTTCAGAGTTGGATTTTAGCAATGGTGGAGTACATCCCAGGAACTGTCGTGGACTTGCAAACGTTGCCTTATAGAGGCCTTAATGAACAATTGGGACTGGGAAAAAGAGTTTTTTGTCGATTGTTCTGGACTTTCAATCCATGTGTTAGGGCCTTCTCCCACTGCAAACCGCTAGTGCAAGTTGATGGAACATGACTTTATGGAAAATACACGCAGATACTTCTGATTGCGGTTGCACAAATGTACTACCAATCGCTTTTGCCATCGTATAGTCGGAGAACTCTGAGTCATGGGCATATTTCATACGAAACTTACGAAAACATGTTGTCAGGCAAGACAACATTTGCATTATATCTGACAGATCGAAGGGTCTTGTTGCTGCAATTTGGCAATCGGAGGTTCCGTGGAGGTCTGTCTATTGTATTCGTCACATCGCTGTCAACTTCTACAATGAGTATAAGAACAAAGACTGGCGCAAAGGAATTGTGAACATGGGTAAAAATATCATATTTAAATTCGTATTTGTAATTATTTCTAATCTATTTCCTAATTTTAACGCATTTTATCGAAATATATACATAGGATACGAGCTGGAGGCACACCGATTCAGACATAAGTTGGCGAGGTTAAAGACTGATATGGCGGGATCCAAACCTTCTCTTAGACAGTGGTTGGGTAGCATGGAGCTGTGGAAATAGGCTCAATATTTTGACGAGGGGTACCGTTATGGTCATATAACAACTAACCTTGTTGAGGCCGTTAACTCCGTCTTGAGGCGTACGCGTCACTTGCCAATTTCAGCGGTTTTTTCAGTCATATTTTACAGGTTAGCAACCTTAATACCAAAAATGGGGTTGAAACAAGCAAAACAGTTAGAAGCAGGACACGTGTACGTCGAAAAAAATCAAAGATGCCATGAAAGATAACACTCAAAGGGCTAGGTTGATGAATGTAGAACTATATTCTCAAAATTTGGAAACTTTTCAAGTGACAGAGTATATCAGTCGTCGGTCAGGGATCCCGCCACGGTCCTATGGAGTTGATCTCCAAAACAGGCGGTGTGAGTGCGGGATGTTCCAAACACTACGGTACTCGTGTGCGCATGTGGTTGCAGCTTGTGCTATCTATAGTTTGATGTTGAACAATATATCGACGATGTGTACACACTTGAACGTACGTTGCGTATTTGGGGTAACGAGTTCACCGTATTAAGGGATATATCGACATGGGAAGTGCAACCACTTGCATTCGATATGTTGCCAGATCAGTCACCACGTAGGAGAGTCAAAGGTAGACCGACAACAATGAGGATTCGAAACGACATGAATATAAGAGAACAAGTCGATCCAAAGCGTTGCACCGTATATAGAACAGTTGGCCACAATCGGAGCAAATGTCCCCATAGAAACGTATACACTGGCCAATCTTCACGATCTAAAAGAAATTAAATGTTGTACCTGATGGTTGCATTTTATGATCTTTTAGAAATAAAGTTTGTATTATTTAGTGTTAAAATTTTATTTAAAATTAATAGTTGCAACTTTTAATACTTTAAAAGATATTATAATAAATTATATAAAAAAAAGACTAATATATAAGTTGTGAAACTTTAAACCAATACAACAAACATGACATAACACTTGAAATTTACATAACTTAAAATTGGAAAGAACCAGGAGTGGTATCATCGTTCGGGGTATAACGATTTACGGGCCTTCGTTGACGGGGTGGACGTTGAGGTGTATTGTACACATCAGTAGGATTGGCAGTTGGGTCGATCGTGGCCTGAGGCAGGGTGGAGTACATGTTATTACCAAACATATCAAATGATGTCGGTGGTTGCTCTGGGTGAAATGGACTCGAACCGCCTATATCTGAGTAATATGAACTCGAACCGCCTATATCTGGGTGATATGAACTCGAACCGCCTATGTCCCGGTGATATGAACTCGAACCACCCATGTCCGGGGATATGAACTCGAACCACCCCTGTTCAAGTGATATGAACTGCTCTGGGACTCATCACAAAAAGCGTCAACCCATTGGTCCAATGTGTTGAAAAGTTGGTCCTCCGAGTCGGGCTCCACCATATGTTGATCCTCTACTTCCCCCATAGGTTGATTTCCACGTCTGTAGCCGTGACCTGGTACTATCATAAGTTGTCCACCATATAAATAAACGCGCCATCGATTCATGTACCACTGCATATATTCAGTCGAGGGACTGAAGTCAAACATGCAAGAGTGCATCTCAGGCCGCCTGTCGTACTGGGTATTCCATAATGCTACATAACATTGATGTTCCACACTCCAATCTAATGTATGTCTCCCCTTCATGGTCTTACCGTGGACATCAGCAAGTTGTTGTGGCTCGACCGACACAAATTGTCTACACCCAAATTGTCATATAACTCGATCACAATTGTACCACTCAACGGTTGAGAAGTTGAGCATCGGCGTGTTAATGCACCACATATGGGATTCAGCGTGAACCCTCTGAGGAATAAGGGTTGCAATATTCAGTGCAGAATACGGCATCCACAAGAACTGCACAATATAACATAATGAGTCAATTCACATTACATACTATAAGTGGATAAGTTAAATAAACGTTACTTAAACTATATTAATATATATTACTTTCTCTCCAGCGTATGCCTCTATCATTTGACGGTAAATGATTAATGTTTGGCTCGCACCAATTCCTGGAGACGTCGCCCATCTGAAATCGAAACAAACACGTTGGCAGTTAAACTTTGAAAAATATTATCCACACTTATGAGTCGTTAAATGTTAAGTATAATTTTGTTTTTACCTATTTATAAGTGGCCACGAATATGGTTGGTGCCTAACAGCCGCTAGAAACGGCATCCTGTATAAAGCCCAAGACTGCAGTAGACCCAGACAACCAACCATATTACTAACCCCATGTTTTGTTGCTCGACAAAGCTCATAGTATAATGCGACCAACACTGCTGATCCCCAGCTATAACTACCGACACGAGAAAAATCATCCAATAGAGGCAAGTACTATAAGTGGACTCTATTAGACGTGTTGTTCGACATAAGTACCCCCCAATCAGCTGCATAATATAGGCTCGAGAAGCACACATCACCTTCTGCTCAGTGGCAATGGTCGATAACCGCTTAAAATTTGCTCTCAACCATGCCAATGCCAAGCATGTGAAATTCTGTTCCCTATCACTAGGGGACCGTCCAAGCAGTCTGTGGCATACTACTAAAGGTTCCAACACTTTGCTTCGACCAGTGACCATAGCATCGTCAATTCGTAACCCAAGTTGCATAGTGACATCTTCTAATGTGATGTGCACTCTCCGCATGGCATAATGAAGGTGTGGGTCTCTGTACACCACTGCTCAACTAAGGCGGATATTAAGTTTGGCCTTAGGTCAAACCTCCGAATCAATACGACGTCCCCAAATCCCGCCAACCGTAAGTATGGCATGATCCGCTTGTCCGGATCGTACTTGGGAAAATGACACCGCAACCTTAAAACCCGATAACCATCCTGTATAGTAATTTTTTTTTATAAAAATATGATAAATCAATTATCTATATAATTTAAACATAAAAAAATATATTGAAGAGTAAAATTGAAAGGTTGAGAAAACAAAAGCATCACACTTATACTATACCAACATAGCCATTCTAAGTATTTTTTTTATTTAAGTTAAATTAAATAAGTAATAATATATTAATAATAGAATGAAAATTTGTCATAAAATATTAATAATAACACGTAGAAATCAAATGTGATTATTATGTCCTAATCATAGTTAAGCATTAAAACTAAAGACAACTATATAACTACATTCTCTACCTTCTTATATTAATTTTTAATAGGATATTATAATAACTACATTCTCTGCCTTCTTATATTTATTTTTAATTGGATATTATTAGTAATAATAACATGTCGAAATGAAGTTTAGTTCTAAAGGTTTAAGTTGTGGAATTTAACAACATTTTTTATCGCATATTTATGTTCTTTGTACTTGGATTGTTATTTGGATTATTATAAATTTAAGTGTATTGAAGTTTTTTTTTTCTATTTAAGGTTAAAATTTAAGAGGAATTATAAATAGTTTTAGATATTGAATATACTAACCTTATAACCCTACTACATCGAGATTTTTAAAATTTTTATTTGATTATGTTAAAATTTTAATTTTAAAATAAATTTTATTAAATTATAATATTCTTTTACTATAAATAATTAAACATATTATAATTATTTCGAGTTTAAGGTTGCCCACTCCTTTTTCCTTTTAAAATTTTAAATATATTAAAAAAATATTTTTTAAAGCAGTTAAAAAGGAATAATAACAACTAAATAGAGATTAATATTATGCAAGAAAATAGTTAAAAAGGAATAATAACAACTAAATAGAGATAAGTATTTTAAAGCAGTCAAAACACATTCAACAGAGTAGCGATTAACAAGAAAAAACTAGAAACTAAAATGATTTTTTATTTCATTTATAATTAATTTTATTATTTCGTCGATCATCGATGAAGTGTGATCCATATTTGCTCCAGAAGATATTTTGATATCTGTATAATATAAAAAAAACATAAATACAATACAATTATTTATTATATTACATTAACTATAAAATATAAAAATACAAAATAAAATTTTATAAAACTTACCTTTTTCTCTTCCTCAAAATAACGTTTTTACTTCATTCATCCATCCAAGGGGGACCAAGCCCCATCCATATATATAACACAATTTTTTTTATATTTATATTTAAATTTATTAAGAGTCACATCACTGACATGATGTGACTAGTTATAATATATATATTAATTCAAACTTTTACTTTTTAATGTATATTTTTAAATAAAATTTTTATATAAAATTTTAAAAAAGTTTAAATATCTATAAAAAAATTAAAAAATCTTAATGTAAAATTAATAAAATATTAAACATACATTTCAAATATTATAAAACTAATAATTTCAAAAATAATTTGAAAAAATATACATTTAAATTTTATAAAAAATAATTTCAAAAAAATATATCTAAAGTTAAAAAAATAATTTAAAAATAATATTTAAAATTTTAAAAATATATTATAAAACATTTTAATTATACATTACATTTTTTTAAAATTAATAATATAAAATAAATAAATTAAATAAACAAAATAAAATAAGAAAATAATATAAAACTTCAAAAAAGAAAAAAATTAAAGAAAAAGACAAAATTTTAAAAAAAAAAGAAAAGGGCAGAGGGTGGCAGGTGGTGGCGCCATTTAAAATGGCTCCACCAGAAATGAGAAATTGTTTTAAAAGCCCCCATCTTTTCATAATTTTTTAAATTATGATTTTTTAAATGTAATTAAAAAATTGTATTTAAAAATTTTAAATGTTTAAATATTTTATATTATTAAAAATATGGTTAATATTTAAAAAATAATATTTAAAATTTAAAAAAATTAATTTGAAAAATATATTTTTAAAATTTATAAAAACTAATTTCAAAAATATATATCTAAAATTTTAAAAAATAATTTAAAAATAATATTTAAAATTTTAAAAAAATATATATTATAAACATTTCAAATATACATTTCAATTTTTTTTAAAATTAATAATAAAAAATAAATAAACAAAATAAAATAAGAAAAAAATATAAAACTTCAAAAAATTAAAAAAAAAAGAAAAAAAACAAAATTTAAAAAAAGTTAAAAAAAACTGAAACGGGCAGAGGGTGTCAGGTGATAAGCCATTTAAAATGACTCCACTAAAAATGAGAAATTGTTTTAAAAGCCCCCCAATTTTCTAGATTTTGCAGCATTTCTCTTGTATTTTATACAGGTGGCGCCATTAACATGGCTCCCCCAAAAAATTATTTTTTATGCCCCTTGCTGACGTGGCAAGTTGGTGGCACCATATAATTTGGCTCCACCAACTTTTACTGTAGATTTTGAGTTATTTTCGTATTTAATTAAAAAGGTAGATTATTTTGATAATTAATTAATTTTTTTAGTTTATTTTAATAAAAAAGCCCCAAAACTATATATACTCATTTCATTCTAACAAATATATATGCGTAATATACCAATATATACTAAATGTAACATCCTGAATTAATGGGCCTTTGCATTTGTTGTGTGTTACATATAATGTGCTAATTAGAGTGTTTAAGGGGTCCAGATCGGGCTCAAGATTGGGCCGAGGCCTTAGTTAAAAATCTTCTGCTTGGGCACTCTAGTGGAAAGCCAGTAGGATAGGGCTTAAAAGATGTTATCTGTGTTTTAAGACACAAATGGGCTTGTGGCCCAATGGCAAAGTGGTGCCACTTAGGGGTTTTGAGGTGGCGTGATAAGCAGTAAGGGAGGTCCAAGGTTCGAGTCGCATTACCCATCTATTTTAATTAATTTTGGCGTCAAGGGAGAGCAGAGTTGGAGTCAGTTAGAATGCTTGAAATTAGGAAGAATAAGTGATGGATAATGTGGATAATATGGATGATAAAGTAATTGATAAAGGAAGGAAGATGTGGTGTTATCTAGGCTTCTTCTGAAGGTGTGAATGGATTAAGATAGAGGAGAAAAGATAGGAATTATCTGCTGAGTGCAGTGTTGGCCGAATTTCCATCTCTTAGAGGGGTGCCGAATTTTCCCTTTTTAATTGCTTAATTTTTAGTTAACAGGAAGGGCACTTTCGATTTTTGATAGGCAAGTGCCAAAATTTCTATAAATAGGAGGGATATCTCACCAATTCCGGCATTTGGACCCTACTTTTTACTTCACTCTTTGTGCCGAAATTCTCAGTCTCTCCCTCTGTAATTTCTGTCAACTTTCTTTCAAAAAGCCGAAAACTTTCTTAAGCCATCTTTCTCTTCTTTCTTCTAAAAGCCAAAATCTCTTATTTCACTTTCTTCTTCATTTTATTCCCTTTTTCCGATTTCTTCATTAAAAGCCGAATCTACATAGACTCCTTCCTATCATCTTCTCTTCTGATCTTCTCAAAAAGCCGGAATCTCTAAGGGGTAGTCGAATTCTTTGTGTTAAGGTGAGTGCTGATTTTCCTATCTCTTCAATTTCTCTTTCGATTTTTAAGAGACAAGGCCGAATGGCCACTTGGTTTGATAAGGCTGTCGGTTGAGACTAATATTTTCTCTCTTCTCGCGTTTTGGGCGGCATTCCGAGACTTAAAGGAAACCTGATCGTTTAGATCTAAAAGCCGAAAGTTGCTAGTCTCTAATTTTGAGATTTCAAGGTAAGTGGTTTATTTAGATTTCTATTAGGTTTGCTAAAACACCTATGATCTTAAATATAGGGTATGATTTAACAACCCTATTTCGTTATAGTAGTTTTGACAAGGACTTTTGATGGAAAAAAATATAGATCAGGAAAAGGAGAGGATTCCTAAGTTTAAGAAACGAGCAGTGTCTGCTGTTCGAGATTGGCCACCGGGTTGTGGACCGGCTTCTGAACAACACCTTAGGCAAATAGCGGTAGTGTTGGCTACGGATAGCGTCGATATAGAGGGTCTCGTTCTAACGGTAATCAGGTGTGTAGATCTTTAACACACTCTTTAACTGTAATTTATGTGTTATGGGCTAAAAAGCCGGAAAGTGGCTGTGTAAACAGTCGAATAAAACCCTAAAAGGGTTAGGCAAGGATGCTAGGTAAGTAATCATAGAAATCTCTATGTGTATCGAAATATATGAAAGCCTGTATGATGTTTCCTTTATGTGTGAATGCATGGGGTGGGATTATGATAATGAATGGGAAGTGCATGATAGGTCACTTGGTGATCGGTGGTTAAACCACAAAATTTCAATGTTAGGTCACATAGTGATCGGTGGCTATGCCATGTTTAATGATTCCTGATTAATAGGAATAGGCAGTACGGCTGTCGTTATGGTGTGTAGCGGATGGAGGGTTGATTGTAGAAATCCCCAAGATGTGATGGTTGGTACGGGTTGGTGTGTAGAGGATGGAATCCTAGGATGGGTTGGGCTATTCATCATTTATTGTTTATCATGTAATTATGATTGTTGCCTCTATGTATGGGCCAAGGCCCATAATGTGTTTGTGGGCCTCAGGTCAGTGTGTTCGAGATTTATACACTGAGTCTTGGTGACTCACGCTTTCATTTTTCTCTACTCTTTCAGATGAGCAGTAGATCGTGGACATAGGAGCCGAGAAGGACTCGAGGGGCCATCAAGTGTTTTTTTTTTTATCTTTATAGATTATTTCGGCTTTTCTTTAAGTTTTTAATTTTGGAAATATTTATGTAATAAGGCCTCCATAGCTTAGGTCATCAATTTATAATTGTTAATGTATTCATTTATTTTTTTAAATTTATGTTCAGCAAAAGAGCAAAGGTTTTCTTCCAATATCACTTACTTAACGAATACTTGTATAAAGAAATTGAATTTCCAAAGATCATCCAAGTGAAGTTTTTAACGTAAACCCCGTAGCATACCAGATCCTGTCATAGCGTTTGGGCCGGGTTTGGGGTGTTATATTTTGGTATCAGAGCCCAGTTTAAAACTCGGGCTGTGAAATGGGTCTAATAGTGTTTTAAAAAAAATTATATGAATTTGAGAAAAATATTTTGGATGAAGATATGGCCTTCGAGTCTACCGGCACCCGATCCATGCAGGTAAGTATTCTAAACTCTTGTTGTGATATACATGTGGGCTTAATAGGCTTGATGGACGTAGACTAGTATGTTAGGCATTGATGGACTATAGGCTTAGTTACAACAACTCTTTAAATTCATAAGACTTAATCTATCCAAACAAACCCATGAATGAGTCGATAGGTTAGGGTGTGGCAACAGGCATACGTTAGGGTGTGGCAACAGGCATACGCATGTCTAGGATTGGATTCAGGGAGAGCTTGGTACTTAAGCAGTCCTAGTGACTCACCTCCTCTTCGCTGGAATCCTACCTAGTGCGTAGTGACTGTTCACCTTAGCCACGGGGACTAGTTGACGGGCCAAAATTTATAACTAAAACCTGAAAGGGACCGGCCACCCTATTTCACAATAAAAAAAAAAAGACAAAAACCCAAGTTTTGTAAATTTCCAAAATACCCTTGAATTGTGAAAATTTCCCAGAATACTTTGGATTTGTAAAACTACCAAAATTTGTAAAATTACTAAAACATCCCTGGTTGGCAAAATTACCAAAGTACCTATGTTTTGCAAATTTACTCGAAAACCCTTAGATTTACAAAAGTACCCGGTTTACACAATTAAATCTTCCAAAGTACCCCTGTTTAAAAAAAAAATACCCAAATATCTCTATTTTGGAAAAATAACCAAGATACCTTATTTTGAGGAATTATGAAAAAAAACGCTGTAAGATAAAACTACGGAAATACCTCTAGGTAGAGAAATGGCGAAAATATTCTTATGTGATGAATGTGAGCCCATGAATGCTACTTGAATGATGATGTATGATGGTTGAATGTATGTGGTTCCTAGAACTAGGAGATACAGACTTGAGACTGAAACTCGTAGATATAATTTCGAATTCGAAAAAACTACTCTTGAAACTACTGTCCATAAGACTGTTTGTTACTAAATCAGTGAAAGAAATTATTAATCCATAAAACTTCTAATCAGATAAAAGCGAAATCGGTAGAATGAGTACAAGAGGTCGTGGACGTCCGCCGCGTAGTCGTGGTAGGGGTAGAATGGCTGTGTCAGAACCAGAGTTCACAGCGAAAGCATAGTGGTGAGACTTGGGTAGTATGATTAATAGTTAGTTGGAAATTTCGAGGACGAAATTTCTTTAAGGGGGTAGAACTGTAACATCCTGAATTGATGGGCCTCTGCATTTGTTGTGTGTTACGTATAATGTGCTAATTAGAGTGCTTAAGGGGTCCAGATCGGGCTCAGGATTGGGCCGAGGCCTTAGTTAAAAATCTTCTGCTTGGGCACTCTAGTGGAAAGCCAGTAGGATAGGGCTTAAAAGATGTTATCTGTGTTTTAAGACACAAATGGGCTTGTGGCCCAGTGGCAAAGTGGTGCCACTTAAGGGCTTTGAGGTGGCGTGATAAGCAGTAAGCGAGGTCCAAGGTTCGAGTCGCATTACCCATCTATTTTAATTAATTTTGGCGTCAAGGGAGAGCAAAGTTAGAGTCAGTTAGAATGCTTAAAATTAGGAAGAATAATTGATGGGTAATGTGGATAATATGGATGATAAAGTAACTGATAAAGGAAGGAAGAGGTGGTGTTATCTAGGCTTCTTCTGAAGGTGTGAATGGATTAAGATAGAGGAGAAAAGATAGGAATTATCTGCTGAGTGCAGTGTTGGCTGAATTTCCATCTCTTGGAGGGGTGCCAAATTTTCCCTTTTTAATTGCTTAATTTTTAGTTAAAAGGAAGGGCACTTTCGGTTTTTGATAGGCAAGTGCCGAAATTTCTATAAATAGAGGGGATATCTCACCAATTTCGACATTTTAACCCTACTTTTTACTTCATTCTTTGTGCCGAAATTCTCAGTCTCTCCCTCTGCAATTTCTGTCAACTTTCTTTCAAAAAGCTGAAAACTTTCTTAAGCCATCTTTCTCTTCTTTCTTCTAAAAGCCGAAATCTTTTATTTTACTTTCTTCTTCATTTTATTCTCTTTTGTCGATTTTTTCATTAAAAGCTGAATCTACATAGACTCCTTCCTATCATCTTCTCTTCTGATCTTCTCAAAAAGCCGGAATCTCTAAGGGGTAGTCGAATTCTTTGTGTTAAAGTGAGTGACAATTTTCCTCTCTCTTCAATTTCTCTTTCGGTTTTTAAGAGACAAGGCCAAATGGCCACTTGGTTTGATAAGGCTGTCGGTTGAGACTAATATTTTCTCTCTTCTAGCATTTTGGGCGGCATTCCGGGATTTGAAGAAAACCTGATCGTTTAGATCTAAAAGCCGAAAGTCGCTAGTCTCTAATTTCAGGATTTCAAGGTAAGGGGTTTCTTTAGATTTCTCTTAGATTCGCTAACACACCTGTGATCTTAAATATAGGGTATGACTTAACAACCCTATTTTGTTATAGTAGTTCTGACAAGGACTTTTGATGGAAACAAATATGGATCAGGCAAAGGAGAGGATTCCTAAGTTTAAGAAACGAGCAGTGTCTGCTGTTTGAGATTGGCCACCGGGTTGTGGACCAGCTTCTGAACAACACCTTAGTCAGATAGCGGTGGTGTTGGCTACGGATAGTGTCGATATAGAGGGTCTCGTTCTAACTGTAATCAGGTGTATAGATCTTTAACACACTCTTTAACTGTAATTTATGTGTTATGAGTAAAAAGTCGAAAAGTGGCTGTGTAGACAGTTGAATAAAACCCTAAAAGGGTTAGACAATGATGCTAGGTACGTAATCATAGAAATCTTTATATGAAATATATGAAAGCCTGTATGATGTTTTCTTTATGTGTGAATGCATGGGGTGGGATTATGATAATGAAGGGGAAGTGCATAATAGGTCACTTGGTGATCGGTGGTTAAACCACAAAATTTCAATGTTAGGTCACATAATGGTCGGTGGCTATGCCACGTTTAATGATTCCTGATTAATAGGAATAGGCAGTACGGCTGTCGTTATGGTGTGTAGCGAATGGAGGGTTGATTGTAGAAATCCCCAAGGTGTGATAGTTGGTACGGGTTGGTGTGTAGAGGATGGAATCCTAGGATGGGTTGGGTTATTCATCATTTATTGTTTATCATGTAATTATGATTATTGCCTCTATGTATGGGCCAAGGCCCATAATGTGTTTGTGGGCCTCAGGTCAGTGTGTTTGGGATTTATACACTGAGTCTTGGTGACTCACGCTTTCATTTTTCTCTACTCTTTTAGATGAGCAGTAGATCGTGGACATGGGAGCCGAGAAGGACTCGAGGGGCCATCAAGTGTTTTTTTTTTTTATCTTTATAGATTATTTCGACTTTTCTTTAAGTTTTTAATTTTGGAAATATTTATGTAATAAGGCCTCCATAGCTTAGGTTATCAATTTATAATTATTAATGTCTTCATTTATTTTTTTTAAATTTATGTTCAGTAAAAGAGCAAAGGTTTTCTTCCAATATCACTTACTTAACGAATACTTGTATAAAGAAACTGAATTTCCAAAGATCATCCAAGTGAAGTTTTTAACGTAAACCCCGTAGCATACCAGATCTGGTCGTAGCGTTTGGGCCGGGTTTGGGGTGTTACACCAAAAAAATAAAAAATTTACAGAATTGGGCCGATTTTTAGAAAATTTACTGAAAAGGGCCATTTCCCATCAAAACGCGTCCACATCAGCGCGTTTTGAGGGGAAATGGGATGCGCTTTGCTGGCACTTCCAATGGTCAGAATTTTTTTTGACTGTTGGGCCCAACGATCATTTTTTTCCTATAAAAAACCCCAACCCTTTTATTTTTTTCACACTTTTATCCTTTTCTCAAATTTCTCTCAATTTTCTCTCAAAGTCCTTGAAATTCACTCTCAAATTTTAAAATAGTCCTTTACTATTTACAAAAAGGCCCTTTTAATTATTTTTAATATTTTTTTAGAAAATTTTAAAATTTTTGATCGTATTAAAATGGCCGAGGAATTACTTCGTCTGGACAAGAAACACATCTCCGTCGAGCAAATGAAAATGGTAAGTTTTAATTTTAATTTTTCAATATTATTTAATATTTTTTACAATTATGCAATTTTAATTAATTTTAATTTTATAATTTTTTAAACAGTTTATAGATCGGGTGTTGGAATGTTATATTCGCAACATGCATGGTCCCCCATCGCCGTTGATCGAGAATTACCTGCGGGAAGCGGGTTTTTGGCATGTGGCCACGATAGGCCGGGGATTCAAGTTGGAGCCGCCTTTGATCAGTGCGTTGATAGAGAGGTGGAGACCCGAGACACACACTTTCCATCTTCCATGCGGAGAGTGTACCATCACTCTGGAAGATGTGCGATTCAGCGATTGGGATTGCCGGTGGGCGGGTCGGTAGTCACCGGGTCCGCAACTTCTGGTGATTGGGGAGTCGTATGCTACGAGCTTCTGGGTGCCATTCTGGATAAAATTCAAGGAGCTCGGATCGAGATGGCCTAGTTACGAGACACATTCCTGGAACCGGATGAGGGTTCGGCCGAAATTGAAAGAATAAGGTATGCTCGGGCGTACATTCTTCAGATAATTGGAGGCTATCTGATGCCGGACCTTTCTTGAAACCTCGTCCACATGATATGTCTGCTGAAACTTGTTGATTTCAGAGCAGCCGATGAATTGAGTTGGGGGTCTGTCGTGCTATCGAGGTTGTATCGGGAGATGTGCGGGGCGACGCGGCTGAGTAAAGTAAAAATCAGAGGTTGCCTATCACTACTGCAGTCATGGGAACAGTTTCGATTTCTATTTTTACGTCCTCGACTCGACCAACCATATTCATTCCCACTGATAACGAGCTAAATTTAATGTTATATTTTACAATTATTACGTAGATTTATAGTATAATTGTATGCTAAAAATTTATTTAATTAGGTGGCTAAAAATTTATTTAATTAGGTGGAACCATTCGGCAAGTTATGCTGGAATACCTACCTCGCTTGAAGATATACGGCTTCTATTGGACCAACGGTCGAAATCAAAAGTAAGTTTCGAATTTCGTATTTATAATTTAGTATTTTGTATTTTAGTGTCTAGTATTATGTATATAACTAATATTTTTGTAATGTTAATATAGTTTCAATGGACACCGTACGAGGATCTGGCAATTCAGGCAGAAGGAATTCTTGCAAAATCTGAACAGTTGGCACGTGAAGGTCCCATTGATCACCTATGTGACCGTGGAGATGCACCAGTCAGATCGGGTTCTGCGACAATTTGGATTCCGGAAACTGATTTCCGTGCCACCTGAGGTGCTCGATGATGAGCACAAAGTGGACTTACGGTAGTTGCACATGGATTGGCCAAGATTTTGGTCAACACATATCAAAACGTGGGAGAACCGGTATGACTATTTACCTATTCGGGAACGATCGTTGTTCTTGAGTTAGCGTGCATGCCGGAATACATGCCATGGTTTAGGATCCATGGTAAGCCGTATCTGTTGTCGAAAGAAGAGAGGCGACGGCAACTTCGTCAACAAAGAGAACGTCGGGGCCCTTTAAATCCAAGGAGAATAGGTGATGACAATGGGCTATCAACAACCGTGCCGTCTGATCACGAGCCCCAAAGAACGCCCGCCCATCATCATCCGGGCCCCATCATTCAAAGAACGACACCGACATCACAGCCTTCACCCTTTATGCTAGGTGCATACCCTACCCCTTATATGTATCCTAACCCATATACGTTTCCTTTTCCCAATCCCAGCCCAGGTTGGAATGCATGGTCGGGTTCGAGTATGTTCCCGACTACTCCGACTAGCCAACCAATCTTGAGGCCGTCGTCGTGTGAGGGATCACAGGAGGCGCCGTCGGGGAGCAGTTCTTTTTACCAGCCTCCTTCGCCATACGGGATTCAGACACTCCCGCCGTGGTTTATGCAAACACCTCCGGGGTCATTATTTTATCAAGGTGGGTCATCCTCGCAACACCCACAACTGGACCTAGTCTTGAGAGAAACAGGAATCCTGCCGAAGTTTCACGACCCCGTGGCAGAAGAAGAAGGAGGAATCCAGCGCGTAACCACCAACCGCCCCCGTGTGGCACTGATTCCGACCGGCATCAACATTGATTCGGATCGACTTTTTTATTTTTTAAATTGTAATAATTTTTTTAATAAAAAAAAAGTTGTTTTTTATTGTTTAATTTTTTTATTGTAATTTAATATTAATATATGTAATAAAATAAGAAGTTGTTTTTTATTTTTATTTTATTGTAATTTAATTTTAATATATGTAATAAAATAAGAAATTGTTTTTTATTTTTATTTTATTTTAATATATTAAATAAATAAGAAGTTTTCTTTATTTTTATTTTATTATAATTTAGTTTTAATATATTAAATAAATAAGAAGTTTTCTTTATTTTTATTTTTGTAATTTATTTTTAATATATTAAATAAATAAGAAGTTTTCTTTATTTTTATTTTTTTTAATTTAGTTTTAATATATTAAATAAATAAGAAGTTTTTTTATTTTTGTTTTATTGTAATTTAATTTTAATATATGTAATAAAATAAGAAGTTTTTTCTTATTTTTTATTTTATTTTAATATATTAAATAAATAAGAAGTTTTCTTTTAATATTAATATATGTAATAAAATAAGAAGTTGTTTTTTATTTTTTATTTTATTATAATTTAGTTTTAATATATTAAATAAATAAAAAGTTTTAGTTTTTAAATTAAATTAAATTCTCCAGCAAAGCGCGTCCCTAGGGGAGCGCTTTGCTGGCATTTCCCCTCAAAAGACGTGGATGCGTTTTGATAGGAAATGACCATTTTCTATAAATTTTTTATTTTTATTTTTATATATATTGGTATATTACCCTATATATATAAAAGAACAAAAATCACCTTTTGTGGAACTCATGTTGATGTCACGTTTCCTGGAAAGTAATTATATATTTTTAAAATTTTTTTGAAGGTTTATTTCATATAAGTTAATTGAATCTCTGCAATAGAATTATGGAAAACAAAGAACGGCTAGATGCTTAGAACGTGTAATTATTAGAAAAAATAAGAGAAAAAATTCCAATGCTGAAGATTCAAAGGCGAAGGGAAGGAGGAGAAGTCTCTCTTTCTCTGTCCTTCATTACTTGAGTTTTTTAATTTTTTCAATTTAATCCTTTTTCGACTGGCAACGGCTATGTCCGTCTCCGTTTGTTGATAATGATGTTTTTCATTTGGATCGAAATTAAAAAGGAAGAAATAAAAAACAAACGAACGGTGTTTATGTTTTGATTTTTGAATGATTTGAAGTGAGAAAGTGAAATTTCAAATTTCGAACGTAAATTTTCGAATTCTCTTTCTTACTTATCCGATCCGTAATGTTTATGTACTTTTTTGTGTGATTTGGATTCGTTCATGAAGTTTCTGCTTTGGATTTCAGGAATATGGGGTTGATTTCGGGGATTTTGGTGGGAATGATCTTCGGTGTTTCGTTAATGGCTGGTTGGCTTCAAATGATGAAATACCGCAGCGGGAAACGAATCGGAAAGGTGTTGGTTTATTTTCCTTGTGCTTTTTTATGAAGTTCTTAATTATTTGGTTAGATTTCTTTGACTGAATTCAGTTTCTTATTCCTTTTGTTTAATTTCTCGTTAACTTTTTGCTAATTTTCGTTGCTTGATGAAACGAGTTGCAGAGAATTCTGGAGTTATTGAAAAATGTTTGTATTATAGGACTTTGAATCACAAGAATTGCTTTAAGAGATATTGAACATTTCTGTGCCTAAATGTTTATAGCTCAATGAAGGAATTTAACTCATTAAACAACCTGCATTTGTTATCAGTAGATGAGTTGGTTGCTGAGTTTAACTTTAGCTTTGCTTGAAAGAACTGTGTTAACATCCTCAAAGATAAGGAATTATTTGTTACCTTGTCATTTAGAATATGACTATATGTGGTTGGGCAGTAATAACTAAAAAGAAACTAAATGAGCATTATGAGGTGGTTTTACAGTATCTTCTTCTATGCTTAATACTGAAAAATGCTCTCATTGATTGTTTCTAAATTCATTATATGTTGGATTGTTTAATGCAAGAATGTGGTAATGAGTTACATTTTAGTTTGTCTTCAAGAAACTGAACTTTTCAGTATGGTAATTTAGATATTGTGACTTGGTCAACTTTAAACTTTTGAATCTATTCGACTTTTCAAATGCTTAGTAACTATTATTTGTCTTCTTTGACAGGCAGTTGATATAAAAACTCTTTCGACTCTCAATAGAGATGATCTTAGGAAAATTTGTGGAGATAATTATCCTGAATGGATATCTTTCCCTGTCTTTGAACAGGTTGGTTTAATGGTCTTAGATTAATTACTACTTCTAGTAACTTTTTTCTTAGGCTACTATGATTGTTGATAAGTTTTCGTATGCTTGATTAAACTTGTTGAGACCAAATTTCTATCGATTCACTTGCATTAGTGCAAATTTTTTCTTCACAAAGATTAGAATATGATCTGTTTCGTTATATATCTTATACTTGAAAAGAAAGAACAAAATCCATTCCTTTTTTGCATCGGTATCTGCCTTATCCTTCATTTTTCTTGAAGGGAAATAGTCTCTGGCAATTTATTTGAGACGGTTGGATTTATTGTCCAGTTATCTTTAATCATCTACTGCTAGTGCATAAAATATGCATCTCAAAGACTAGATACAGTTGCATGTGTTAGGTATAGAAAAAGGTGTTTCCATTTTGGTGTTAAGATTTTATGCAGTGTAGTTGCTTACTGTCTTACACTATGTTGTCCTTTTAGGCAAAATGGTTGAACAAGCAACTGAGCAAATTATGGCCTTTTGTTGCAGAGGTAAGATACTTGTTCTTATATATATTTTTTGCTATAAGATTCATAGTAGTTGCTGGTTATTTATTTCAAAAAGGCTGAGAGAGGCTTTTGTGTAACTGAGGTTTTCCACCTTAACAGATGAAATTTAGGCAGGTTGTTCAACTCTTTTGGTGCTTTCTGAAGTGAAAATAATTGAAATTGTTCTCTATGTAACTTATAATTTAGTATTTTTTCATAGTAGATAAACCAGCATTAGACTATTGTGTTGGTTGTCCGCAATATTAAGCATTCTGAGCATCAATATATTTTAATGGAACTGAATTGGGTTTTGCTGTTTATTGTCATTTTCTGGGGAAAGGTATGTTAAGTTTAAATGGCTTCCCGTAAATGGTACTGAGCCAAAGTTTGTCTAACATGTTATTTTCAGGCAGCATCAGCTGCGCTCAAAGAATCTGTTGAACCACTCTTGGAAGACTACCGACCTACGGCAGTTAACTCACTGAAGTTTGCCAAATTGTCTCTCGGAACTGTGGCTCCGAAGATTGAAGGTATAAATTAACAGATTTTGCTCAGAATAACTTTTGTATCTTTTAGCAAGGAAATTTAATTACGATTGTTGGGGTCTTCTTTCAGCTAGTGGTGTTTTTCATGTTCTTAAGTCCCAAGGAGTCCTTTATAAATGCTATGTAAATGTATACAACATATCTATACATGTCCTCTTTCTAAGCATTTCTACCCGCATGGTTACTTATGGAAAATGCAGGTATTCGTGTTCAGAGCCTTAAGAAAGGTCAAGTCACGATGGATATTGATCTTCGGTGGGGTGGTGATCCAAATATAGTTTTAGAAGTTGATACACCTGTTGGTAATATACCAATTCAGGTTGGGGCATTAACAACCTTTCAAGATTGTCATGCTTGTGAAATTCTGATATGATATATTTTGGACACTTTAGCACACCATGCTACTTTTTCCATTTATAATTTGAGTCCTATGAGATGATGCTTTTGGCTTACTATTAGTGTTTTTCTCTACGATACAGTTGAAGGATCTTCAAGTTTTTACGGTTGTTCGAGTCATTTTCCATCTTGCTGAAGAGATGCCTTGTATTTCTGCACTACTTGTTGCTCTTCTTTCTGAGGTACCATTAGAGTAATTTCTAAATGGCTGCAATCTTACAGGGGTTTATTTAGATGTTTTGTTGAACAAACTTTCCCGGATGTTTTACAAAAGCTGTTTAACTGCCCAATAGGTGACACATGCAACTTGCTTTGTTGTATGATTGTCTTGAATCTGGAAAGACAAGTGGTTATTTATGGTTTTTACTGAAAGTACATACGATCCCTATACACTATACAAGGAGATGCCCAACCTTGTGGCTGTCCCCAAATTTTTTCTTTGTTTTCATTCAACTTTTGCTATGAACTGCTATTTATAAATGGCTTTAATCAAAATACCAAAGAATGAATCCCAGAGTTTTATAGTTTTTGTGAAAATAACTGATACCTTTTCTAAACCTATCAGCCAAAACCTAGAATTGATTACACTCTGAAGGCTGTTGGTGGAAGCTTAACTGGACTTCCTGGAATTTCGGATATGATTGATGTAAGTTTTTTGGTGCTGGTTTTTACTTCTTTAAAATATGTTAATATGGGTAAAAGTACCATGAGACCCTTGTACTAAGAGTTAGATTGCAGTTTGCTGCTTCAACTAAAAAAATGGGCAAATTAGTCCTGGTATGTTAGATCAAAGAGCAAATTGGTCATTTATGTTAAAATTTTATCCAATTGTATTGATAAAAACTGGCATAACTGATAGAATAATCAAACGGTGACATGTGTAGTTCATGCTGACATATATAAACCAATTTTTTAACAGAAGGACCAGTTTACTATTTGATCTAATATACAGGGATTAATTTGCTCACTTTTTGAGTAGAAGGGGCAAAATGTAATTTAACTCCTAATAAAGGGGCCTCCATGGTACTTTTACTGTTAATATGCTTTCATTGATTTTGTTTATTCATATTTTCTTAGATACACTAATTAATGTTTTAGGTTGTTCCATTTTTACCATATTTTGTAGGATACCGTGGAGTCAATTGTCACAGACACGCTTCAATGGCCGCACAGAATTGTTGTTCCAATGGGTGGTACAGCAGTTGATGCAAGGTAATTCTGAAACTTTTGGTTCGAATTATGGAGTTTGAATGTCATGTGTTGGATGAAATATCGCTTCTCATTGTGTTATGCAGTGAATTCGAGCTTAAACCTGAGGGAAGGTTGACAGTTACAGTAGTGAGAGCTAATGATTTAAAGAACTTGGAAATGATTGGAAAATCCGATCCCTATGTGGTCGTGCACATTCGACCTCGGCTCAAGGTTAAAACAAAAACCATTGATAACAACTTGAATCCTGTTTGGAATGAAACATTTGAGTTGATTGCAGAAGACAGAGAGACACAAGGACTAACTGTAGAGGTTCTAAACCACTCTATCTATCCCTCCTTTTGTATTCAATATCACTGTTTAAAATTGACTAGAGCATGTTCCGATATAGATATCGAAATATGACTCTCTTTGGATCTCTAAATACAACGTGAAGTACTGACCTTTGTAAGAATTGAACATATTTGTGTTGGATACATCTCTTATCAAAAAATGAAAATTTAGTTTTGTATGTTTTGCTAATGTTATGCCTTAAACACCTGTTACGGTTAGTTTACACAATGTTCATTATGGTTTCAAACAGGTTTTCGACAAGGATATCGGGCAAGACCAGAGATTAGGAATCGCGAAAGTTCGTTTGAGTGAGCTGGAACCCGAGAAACCAAAGGAAGTTAATCTGAGGCTTCTGGCCTCACTTGATACACTTAAAGTAAAAGATAAGAAGGACAGAGGAACTTGTACCATTAAGGTAGATACTTTGTTTCATTTTTTTGTGTTAAGATGTTGGATTTTAACTTTGATGTCATTTAACTATTTAAGAAAGGGTATTTTCCCAATAAAAGTAGTATGGAGATTGAGTCAAATTGTATTTTGCTCTCTCTATTCAAAACGTTAATAAATTAGTTCTCATGCCTTAGATCAAAGAGCAAATTGATTTTTTATTTTTTTTAGATTTCATCCAATTGTACTGTAAAAAACTGATATGACTAATGGAAAAACTAAACAGTGACACATATACCATGTGTTGACGTATAAAGACCAATTTTTAACAGTAAAAATTTACTCTTTGATCTAATATGCTCGAACTAATTTGCCTATTTTTGAGTAAATGGGGCAAATTTTAATCCGACTCTTAGTATAAGAACTCCATGATATTTTTTCCGTATTTTCAAACTTATAATTTGTATACCAATGTCACTAAATTATTAGTAAGTTTATATTTTGGTCACTTAACTATAAAAAAGTTACAAAATAGATATTGAACTATTCAAAAGTTTTCATTTAAGTCACTGGCTGTTAAAATTGCTGATGTATGCCTTCTTTATTCACACCACTTGTACCAATCAAAAGCTCTCATTTCCCTTCTTTTCTACCATTCAAATTTTTTTTTTTTTTATGAAATAGCTTTAAACATTACAAATCTAAAAATCACATTCCAAACAATTTTCCTTTTCAATCTCCAATACTAATCATTAGATCAATTTACATCTAAAGTGTGTTCTTCTACTCATTGATGGTTATTGATCTACCATACAGATTGTCGAATCATTGTTTGAAGCTCGCTACCTGTATTTTTTAGAAAAAAAAACTTATGAGCTTAATGACTTAAATAAAAACTTTTGAATAGTTTAGTAATTTTAATGAAATCTTTTTTAAGTTGAATAAGTAAAATGTAATTTACCCCTTGTATATTTAGTTTTTGTTTTGTTGATACTCTTTGGTGTGGAATTTTCCCACTCATATGGTGTAGTATTTGGATTTTTTTCTGATTAACAGAAGTATCTGTGTTATACTTTTAGCTTTTGTACCATCTGTTTAGCAAGGAGGAACAATTGGTTGCGCTAGAAGAAGAAAAGAGGATCTTAGAAGCAAGAAAAGAAATGAAAGAAGCAGGAGTTATCGAGAGCACGACGGATGCGGTCGACGCGTCGGCATCCGGGTCCAGTACCGCTACCGGAGGTAGTGGGATCATGGGGAGTGTTGGTAGAGAACTGAGCAAAGCAGGGAAATTCATGGGCAGGACAATAACAGGGCATAGCAAAAGAATTGAATAGGGCATAGCAACATCCAAGCAAATGGGGATCAAAACCGGTAAAAGGATTATGGAGTCCAAAGAGTCAAATTATATTTTACTCTATTTATTTTAAAAATGGGTAAATTAATTCTATATATTAAATTAAAGAGTAAATTTAGTTTTTTTTGTTAAAAAAATTATCTATTTCTATTGTTAAAAATTAATGTGGCTAACAAAATAACCAGATAGCTATATTTGGCATGCCACGTGTACTCCATACTGACGTACATAGATTAATTTTTAACAATAAAAAAGGATAGTTAGTTTGCTTTTTGATCTTATATATAGAGATTAATTTAGTCTTTTTTTAATAAAAAAATAAATATAATCCGACTTTTAGTACAAAAATCTCCATAATTCTTTCACCAACCTTTAAATTCCAATGGTAAAAACAAGCATATGAAATTGCAAGTGATTTTAAATACCAAAAATACGTAAATGCTTCTTCCTTGTCCTTGCTCTTATAGTCTGGAATTGGATTTTGCATTAAAAAAGAAATTGTTTCATTCTTCAACATAGTGTTCTGATGAGGAAAAATTTTTACTTTTTTAAGAAAAAAATTATTAATACATTCTTTTATTGTATATACACATTGCATTTTAGTCGGTTTTTTTTTTTTTTTTGAACTTCATTAATAAATTTGTTTATTACTATCCAGTAAAAACATTTCTTTTTCATTCATCCATTAAGATATAATAGTAAGAATGGTGTTTTTTTGGGTGAGACCAAAAGTATTGTTTTTATGAAAGTTAACACATTGTTTCATCTGTCGAATTCACATATCACATTGTTGATGGGTGAGTTAATTAAAATTACTGATTTTTTTTTTTTAGAAGATTCCTGAAATTTTAGAAAAGATTTTTTGTTTTCCAACTTTTTTTTTTCATCAGAATTCACAAAAGATACTCAACTTTTAAGTGCCTTTTGCTTTTGAGTTTTGTAGCATAAATTGGCTAAGATTAAAAAAGAAAAACAAAGGATTCGGACGTATCTTTTTTATTGTAATAAAAAGTAAAAAATATATATATATACATTTTGAGATTCTCTGTCCTTTCTCTATTCCATTGATGATTTTGGTGTATGATAGTTATTTTTTTTTTTTTGGATAAAGTCAATTTTAAATCAAATCGATTGAATCGGATTTAAAATTAAATTTCATAGATATTCGTTGGTGATAGACATCTATGAAAAATTAAATTTCATAGATATTCGTTGGTGATAGACGTCTACGAAAAATTAATAAAAAAATTAATTTGTTAAAATTTGTTCATTATATTTTATGGATATTAAAAAGTTATTCTAATTGGTAGCAAACAAATGGACTTGAACAGTTGATTTTTGCTTTGCTACATATAAATGGTTGAATTATTATTATTTTGTTAATTCCTCACATATATAAGTTGCTAAAGTGTTGATGTCTAAAATAGCGAGTTAATGAAAAATTTTAACATTATTATTCAACTGAATTAATTTCTTAAATTTTGTAAAGTACATTCTTAAATTTTGACATAATAAAGTAAATAAATTAAGTGTAAACTACACCCAAAGTCACTATTAGTAAGTTTATAATTTGATCACTTAATTTCAAAAAGTTGCAAATTTGTAACTAAGTTATTCAAAAGTTTTCATTGAAGTTACTGGGTTGTTAAATTTTTTTTTTTTAAAGTTTGACTAGTGAGTCCCAAGTGACGATTCGATGATCGACATGATGAATCAGTACCTATCGATGAGCAGAATAACATACCTTAGATCCAAGTCAATTTGACGGTCAGTTTCAGAAGTCGAAGAAGAAAGCTATTTGAATTTTGGTTCACAAATTCTTGATATTCAAAGTTGTTTCATGAAAAAACACTAAATTATAGAAGAGAAGTGGATGGAGAGCTTTTGATTGATGAAGGTGGTACGGATAAAGAACACCATACAACAATGATTTTAGTTGTCAAGTGACTTAAATAAATTTTTGAATAATTCAATGACTATTTTGTAACTTTTTTTAGTTAATAGATCAAAACGTAAACTCGTTAATAATTTAGTGACCTTTGATATAGTTTACTCATTAATAATTTAGTAACCTTCTAAAAAAGGGTCGAGCCTAGGCTTTATTTATGTTCATATTTAGACTAGAAAGCCTAAAAGGGACCGGGCCTAGGCTGATAAAGCAACAATTGATTCAGTTCACTGGAAATAGTGGTTACCCAATTTGAATTTTATTAACAAATACTTTAATGATATTTTCTTTTTCTTTTAAAATGTGTTTAATTAATATTAGTTGATTAAGTCTTAACTCGTTTGGTATATGTATTATTACCAACATAGAAGGACATGAGTTTTAGTGCACTGAAATGCATTATCTTCCTATTTATAGATTGGGGAGGGGTTATGGGTACTAAAAATTGTGTCAAAAAAAAGAAATATGATCAGAACCTATAATAAAATTGTAAAAACATATTAATATTAATATTAATATTGATTATAATACAATTTAGGCAACAATGTATGTACGTTTTTGAAGGGATGTTTGTATTATAAACTTTCTTTTTGACTCAATTTTCGATTCAAATGATCTGATTTTAATGAAATATTTTTTTTTCCGGTCATGTTCCTTTGTATGGAAGTATTTATTCATTAACTTTACTTATAAAAAAGGGATAATGTATTTTTTAATATTTGAATTTAGCGATTAGATTTATTTTAATACTTGAATTTAGATTAATAAAAGTGTGCAAATGTAGCACTATGAAATTGTACCACGTTATTACCTAAAGAATAAATTTTTTTTAAAAAAAAATACATAAAATTTTAAAATTTTAAAAGATATTTTTTTCTAATGTTTCAAGTGGTGGTGTGATACAATCTTACGGTGCCACATTATGCACTTTTATGGAATTCAAGTTTAATGATCAAATTAAATCAAGTTGTTAAGTTCAAGTACTAAAATGTACCCAAAAAAAAGGTATCAAGATGGACCTAATGTCAAATTCAGAGGCAAAAATTTACATTAACCCCAAAAGGTAAAAATATTTCTCCAACCCCTTCTAAATTCGATATCGAGCAATTGGTCCCTCTAAAAAAAAGTGTAATTTAATATCTATCAATCTCGAAAGTGAGTGGCTAAGGATAATTAACCACGACGTTATTGTTATGTAATTTTAATTGATATAATAATAAATTTAGCAATTGATACTTATATATTTTAAGTAAATATTGACAGAATGTGTAAATGTTACTAGTTAAATTTATTAAATTAAGACCAAATTAATAGAATTTGTAAAATTTGAGAATTAAATTTATTAATGTATAAATAAAAAATATGGATACTTTGTGAAATTCATTATGTCGAGTTCTCTCTGTGAAAATGCTGATCCTGGAAAATCCACTATAGAGGAGTTGATCCCTAAGAAGGTTAGGTTCAGAGATAAGGAGGAAGAAACGAGCAACGACATGATGATCGAGCTATCCTCAGATCAACCTACTTCTTGGAGAGACATGCTAGTCAGTCCCTCCTCAAAGAATGGCTTTAATGGTTCGGATGAAAAGGAAGCTTTTGATATTTTGAAAGGGGACATTCAGAAGACTGTTGTGAATGGCGTGCCTTCTATTACTTTCTCGAACCGGATTCATAAAATCCTCATCCAAGGTATGGACAATATTGTGATTGTAAAACTTCTAGGCCGTAACATTGGTTTTTCAGTTTTGCAGAACAAAGTTTACAGCATGTAGAGACCCTCAACCCCTATTCATATGATGGACATTGAAAATGGTTATTTCCTAGTCAAATTCCAAAATAAGATGGATTGTGATAAGGTTCTCTCAGAAGGACCGTGGACTATATTTGGTCAATATTTGACCGTTCAGCCTTGGACGATGGCTTTTGATCCTACATAGGCTTTCCTAAGTGTAGTAATGGCATGGATTAAATTCCTTGCGTTACCTAGCTACTTATACAACCGCAAAATCATTACTGAAATTGGAGAACTTGTGGGTAAAGTGGTTAAATTAGATATGAATACTGACAGTAGGACGAGGGGACAATTTGCTAGAATGGCGGTTTTCGTCAATTTGGAAAAGCCATTGGTGTCCCAAGTCTTGATCAATGGGTGAATTCAAAAGGTAGAATATGAATCTCTTTCTACTATTTGCTTTCATTGTGGAAGATATGGGCATGTGGAAAACATTTGCAAATTTAGAAATTCTGACCCTACGGTAGAGATGAACGGTGACTCGACTGTGCTGGCACTGAAGAACCAAAAACTGACTGTTGAAGGATTGGAGAAGAAAAAAGAAAATTTCAGACCTTAGATGATTGTAGAAAGGAAATCAAGGCGTAAATCAAGGGATAATCTGCAGAAATTAACTGGAAATCATGAGAAAGAAAAGGTAGGTTCCAAATTCAATGGCCTTAATAATAAGGTTTTAAATTAAGAAATTCAAGACAGAGGTTTGGAAGATATTCGGAGTTCTAAAGGGAAAGATATCAGGGGAAACTTGGGTATCCAGAATAACGGGCAGTCCGATTTTAAAAAGATAATTAATAAAGGTAAATCCAAAGAGGTAGGCTCCAACATGCTTCTAGGCCCAGTAATCAAAAATGGTAATGGACCACAATTGGGTCCCATCTTGGTTCATAAGAATACTAATAAAATTGTGCAGATTAATGAAGAGATTACCACAGCTTTGGACCTTGATGATTCTGCGCCTAAATAAGCCTGGAAATTAATGGGTTGTGATGCCCAGATCAGAGGGAAACAGCAGAGCCCTGGTGCTCCTGGTAGCTATAGTCGATCCCTAGTGGCAGAAACTGTTCCAGAGCAGGCTATCGATGGGGGGACACTGCATGTCGAAGGTAAGTCTTCAGCGCACTGGACAAACCCGATTTTAAAGAGGGTTGATAGAGGCGAAGTGGTCATAGACGTTGGCAGACTTGATTCCGGAAAGCATCCGACGGTGGTTTTCTTTGAAAACAAAGAAGTCCTGCCTTTTAACGGTCCTTTGCTTTCGGTGAGGTTCTCCGGATCGGGTAAAGGGAATAAATTTAAAGGCAAAATTAGCAAACAAAATAAAATCATCCATGGCAGTAATGCGCGATTCAAGAATGCTGGCTCTCAACGTGTTTCATTAAAAAAATCCATGGAACACTTAGCTGAGAGCATTTCGGCTAATTTTGATACTGGAAATTTTGACAAAAATGATGCGCAGATGGAGGGGTTGAATACCCCTAGTCAGTAAGGCTTTTGAGTTTTGGTGTTCTGTCTCTTTTGTTTTTTATTTATTTGGGTTTTGTTACTTTTCTTTTGAATAGTTTCTTATTTTATTTTTATTTTTATTTTTATATATTTATATTTCTATGGAACCGAACCTAAAAATTTTCTCGTAGAATTGTCAAGGGTGCACTAGCAGAAACTTTATTCGGACGTTTCGAGAATATAATTCGGAACATAGTTCGAACATTGTTTGTTTGATTGAACCAAAAGTAAGCGGTAAAAAAACTAATTTTATTATTGATCAACTAGGATTTAATTCCTCTCATCGGATTGAAGCTGATGGTTTTTCATGTGGCATCTGAGTGGGATGGAAAGATTCTCTTCGAATTCAAATTATTAGTAGCCATCCTCAATTTATTTTTCTTCGTTTTGATAATTTTATTTTAAATAAGCCTTGTCTTATCTCTTTTGTTTATGGTAGCCTTGATAGGTTGAAACAAAAGCATCTTTGGGAAGGGTTAAAATCTGTCTCCCTAGTCCAACCCACTCCTTGGCTTATTATGGGAGACTTTAATGCCATTTTATCTTCTTCGGACAAGAGCAGTCCCTTTACTATAGGTAAACGTTGTGAATTATTTGGTAATTTCGTTGATTCTTGTGCTTTACAGGATTTAGGGTATAGTGGACCCTCTTACACTTGGCAACGAGGTGGTACTTTTGTAAGATTAGACCGAGCTCTAGCAAATGATGAATGGATGCTAACGTTCCCGCAGTGCTTAGTCCAACATCTCACTCGTATTAAGTCTGATCATCGACCTCTCTTACTATCCACTAGGTCGGACTTTAGCATGGCTAAAGGACGACCCTTCAGATTTTTAATAGGATGGACGTAACACAGCACTTTTCCTACTTTTGTTAAAGAAAAGTGGAATTTTGCCAGTAATATGGTCGATTCTTTAAATAATTTTACTTCTTTTGTTAAAATATAGAACAGGAATGTGTACCAATTTCTGGGTGCACGCAAGTGTCCCTTATGCGATCGCTTAACAATATTCAAAAGGCCATTGATCATTTTCCCTCTAGTCAATTAGTTCAGAAAGAATTGGAAGTTCAAGATGAGTTGGAAAAAGTCCTTGACCATGAAGACTTACTATGGAGACAAAAGGCTCGATGTGACTGGCTTCATTTAGGGGGATAGAAATACGAAATTTTATCATAGTCGTACGATCAAGAGAAGAAAATTCAACTGTATTTCTTCCTTACATACTAATGATAGGGAATGGTGTTCTGATCAAGATATCTTACAGACTAAGGCGGTGGAATTATTTGAAAGACTTTATGGTGAGACTCCCTCTAACTTAAGAGGTAGCCTTAGTTTTGGTTTTCCTAGACTTACCCCTTCGGAGGTCTCTTTTCTGGAAGCTGAAGTCACCAATGAGGAAATTAAAAGGGCGCTATTCGATACGGCACCTTTGAAAGTGCCTGGTAGTGATGTGTATCATGCTCTATTCTTCCAAAGCCAGTGGGATACTCTCGGTGGTGATGTGGGTCAGTGGGTCAAAGATGTCTTTTCTGGAAGATCGATTGAGCAGGAGTTGAATAACAAGCTGATTGTTTTAATTCCCAAAAAAGAAAGTCCTAAAGATTTCAGTCAATTTCAGCCCATTAGCTTATGCTCGATGCTCTATAAGTTGGTTATGAAAGTGATCGCAAACCGGTTTAAGATGATTTTCCCAAACTAATCTCCTAGGAACAAGCAGGTTTCATTGCTGACCTGAATATTTCTGATAAAATTATTCTTGCTTAAGAAGTCATTCATTCCATGCGATGCAAGCGGAAAGGGAAAAACTAGATGGCCATTAAGTTAGACTTGGAGAAAGCTTATGATAGAGCTAGCTTGAAATTTATTTCTACCTCGTTAAGTGCGGCTGGAATCCCTATCTTTCTACGTAAAGTGGTTATGTCCGCTATATCGTCCTCTTCTATGCAAATCCTTTGGAATGGAGTACCTACTCGAAAGTTTAAACCGATTAAAGGAATCCGTCAAGGATGTCCACTATCACCGTATCTTTATGTGCTCTGCATGGAATGGTTGGGGCATACTATTCGGACGAAAATGGACATTGGCAATTGGGAACCTATTCGGCTATCTCGTAACAGCCCTGCAATCTCACACTTGTTTTTTGCTGATGACCTAGTAATCTTCTATAAAGCTCATCTGGATCAAGCGCGACTGTTATATTTCATTCTTAATCAGTTTTGCAAGACTTCGGGACACAGAATTAATGTTCAGAAGAGTAATATCTTCTTTTCCAAAATTACTACCGATGATGCACGCAATCAAATCATTCAAATGTTCAGCTTTCAAGAAGCTCAGAATCTGAGTAAGTATTTAGGTGTTCCTCTTCTTTATGAGAGGGTTACAAGGAATACGCTGAATTTTGTTATTGATAAGGTGAGGCATAAACTGCATAATTGGGATGCGATGAGGCTAACTATGGCGGGGAGAATCACTTTAGCATAATCAGTTCTTCTATTCATTCCCAATTTTTTTATGCAGTCTCTGACGATTTCGAGAGGTGTGTGTTTATGTAACACCCCAAACCCGGCCCATACATTTCGACCAGATCCGGCATGTTATCGAACACATAACACTTTATCGTATTTTGAAAACGAGTTAAACTAATTAAATTTGAATAAAGGAGAGATATTTTTGAAAATAAACCTCTTTGTATTTTTATTAATAAATGTAAATAAACCTTGTGGTATATTCATAAGTTGTATAACATAGAAAACTCTTAAGTTGAATAAAAGCTAGGGCCTTATTACATAACTATTCCTCAAATAACAATACAACAAACTTAAAGAAGTCTTAAAGAAAATATAATTTGTAGAAATAGAACTTGATGGCCCCTCGAGTCCTCCCGGCTCCCATGTCCATGATCTACTGCTCATCTGGAGAGTAGAGAAAAAGGAAAGCGTGAGTCACCAAGACTCAGTGTATAAATCTCAAAGCACACAACGACCTGAGCCCACAAACACATTATCGGCCCTGGCCCATAAGGCATCAGTTATAATCATACATCAAAATAATAAATAATTAATAACCCATCCCATCCTAGGGTTCCATCCTCTACACACCAACCCGTACCAACCATCACACCGTGGGGATTTCTACAATCAACCCTCCATCCGCTACACACCATAACGACAGCCGAACTACCTATTCCTGTTATTCAGGAATCATTAAACGTGGCTTAGCCACCAATCACTATGTGACCTTACAATTAAATTATGTGGGTTTTCTACCACCGATCGCCAAGTGACCTATCATACACTTCCCCTTCATTATCATCATTCCCACCCCATGCATACATACATAAAGAAAACATCATGCAGACTTATATATTTTTCGATACATATAGGGAGTTCTATGTTTACGTACCTGGCATCCTTGCCTAACCCTTTTAGGGTTCCATTTGACTGTCTATACAGCCTCATTCCGACTTTTTAGCCCATAACATTTAAAAATAGTCATACATACAGGTTTATTAGTAGTGTGTTAGAGGTCTACACATCTGATTACTGATAAAACGATACTTTCTATATCGACACTATCCTTAGTCGACACAACTGCTATCTGCCTAGGGTGTTGTTCAGAAGCCGGTCCACAACCAAGTGGCCAATCTCGAATGGCAGATACTGCTCTTTTCTTAAACTTAGTAATTTTCTCCTTTGCTTGATCCATATGTAATTCCATCACAAGTCCTTATCAGAACTACTATCACAATATTTAATCGTTAATCCTCACTATAACATTAAGATCTTGTATATAATGATGAAATCTAATAGAAATCTAGGAAAATCTTCTTACCTTAAAAATCCCGAAAGTGGAGACTAACTATTTTCGGCTTTTAGATCTAATTGACCAAGCTTCCTTCAAACCCCGAATTGCTACCCAACATAAAACCATTAAACTATTAGCTTTCGGCTTTTACTTTTCAAAAACCGGGAATAGATCATGAAAACTAATCAAAAATCGACACTTACCTTAGCATAGGAGATTTGGCTAGCACTAGAGAGAGGATTCGGCAATACCAATGGAAGATTTAAATGCCAGAAGTGTAGAACTAATTCTCAAATAGGATGAATAAAAGAAAAGACTATGGATGCTTCGGCTTTTTAGAGAAATCAGCACAAGGAGGAAAAAGTGGAGAAGAGTTTCAGCTTTTGAAGAAATTTGGAGAAAAGAAATTGGAGAGGGAGAGGCTAGGGAATTTCGGCACAATGGGGGAAGAATTTAGGGTTTTCAGTGTCAGAATCAAGGAGCTAGCCCCCTATTTATAGATATTTCGGCACCTACTGCTAAAAACTGAAAACGCCCTTAAAATTCAAGCTAAAAGAGAGGGGAAATTTGGCACCCTCTTTGCCTTGAAGTAGCCGAATTTTACACTCCTCTAGGTGGTGGATTTTCGGCCAACACTTCCCTTGAAGATAAGCTCCTAACTTTTCTCCTTTTTATCTATGATATTATCACTTATAAAATCCACATAATTTCTCCTATTTTGAGCCTTGTAGCCGTCCACCTCTACTAACCCTAGTGCCAAAATTTAACTCTCTTAAATTAAAAGATTTGGGCCTCATTAAACTTAACATTGGGCCCCTAATTCCTTGTGTGTGGCGTCACCCTTATCTTCATTTAAAGTGCCAAAATTAGCCTAAAAACATGGGCTCCTTGCGACCCAAAACTTGTTCCTTTTTAATTGTTAATGATGCCACCTTAAAATAATTTAATCTGGGCCTTTGCCTAATTCTAAGCCCAAATTTAGACCCCTTTTACCTAAGTTAGCATATTAAACATATTCCTATACTAAACGCATAGACCCATTAATTCAGGATGTTACAGTTTAGATATTGAGAGACTAGTCAAACAATTTATTTGGGGTCGTACTGATGGTAATCCTAAAATGTCTTTAGTAGGATGGGACTCGATTTGTCAGCCACGGGCTCGGGATGGTCTTGGTTTTAGGCATTTGGATGATCAAAATAAGTCTTTTCTTATGAAAATTGGTTTCAGCATTGTGTTCAAGAGTGATGCACTTTGGGTTCGTGTCTTTCGCTCCAAATATAGGTGGAACGAACAGCTCCCAGAATTTATTGGTAGGAATCAATGTTCCCATTTATGGAGATCTCTTTCTAAGTTATGGCCGTTATTCCAGGAAAATTTAATTTGGTCTCTTGGCGATGGCTCTACTGTTCGTTGTTGGAAAGACCCTTGGATTCCAGGTATGGGTTCTTTAATCTCTAAAATTCCTTCTTTTACTAACCTTGATTTAGACTGTCGTGTTAGGGAGTTTGTCAATTCAAATGGAATCTGGAATTTGGATCATTTTCGTGTTTGGTTACCTGAAGATGTGGTTTGTAGGATTATTAGTATACCTACCTTACATTCAGACTCTGGTTCAGATAGGGTGATTCGGGCTCGGTTAACTACAAGATTTTTTTCTATTCGTAGTGCTTATTAGGCTTTAAAAGAGGCTACTTGGAATCCTCAAAAAGAGCATTGGAAGTTTATTTGGAAACATCCGGGACCACAGAGAGTTAGAATATTTCTTTGGTTGGCGTTCAAGCAAAGACTCCTTACTAATTTGGAGCGTATAAGAAGGGGAATTGGACATAGTACTTTATGCGCATTGTATGGGCATGCGATTGAAGATTTGGCTCATGTCTCCAAGACTATCCCTTTGCAAATGATGTCTGGATTCTTGTACTTCCAGATCAACTCAAACAAAGGTTCTTTTCTACCTCTTTTCCTAATTAGTTTTTCTACCTCTTTTCCTAATTAGTTTTCACTTAGGCTTTGTTTTCATGAAAGACTGCAGGGTAGTAGAGTCTCTTGGCCATGCTTATTTGGATTAATTGCGTGGCGTATCTGGAAGAATAGAAATCCTTTTATCTTCCAAGACATTTCCTGGATAGTAGCTAAAGTGGTTAAGGCCTCTAGTTGCTGGGTTCAACAGTACGAATTAAGCATTGGTAGCAGCAAAATGAATAATTACAGTTCGATTTCTGCAAATAGCTTGGATAACACTTGGATTTTCTATCCACGGATGGAGCTGCAGTCAAATATTCTGGATATGCTGCTACAGGAGGTGTGGCTAGGGATCATGATGGAAATTGGATAGTGGGATTCACTCGTTTTTTAGGAGTTTACTCTCCGTTTGAAGCTGAAATATGGGGCATTCTTAATGGAATTCTTATTTTTCTTAATAAGGGATACAGACGAATCTTTATCTTGACTGATAATCTTGAAGTGGACCAAATCTTGTCTAACCTGGATTTGGAAGATTCTGGGATTATGATTCTCAGAAGGACTCAGTACATTATTGATGTGAGCAAACCCGGGGCGACCTAAGATTTAATTTCCGATCCTCTCGAGTTCCCTAAAGGCCCCATGTTTCGAGTTCGAGTTAAGAAATTTAAAGATGCACTAGCAAGCTATGTGGATCGAGTTTGGGATGAACAAGAAGCCGAATCTATTCGTCATGCATGGATTAACCCAATAGGCGTCACTTGCAATTTATTGCAAGTTGAATTTAAATAAACTCATCTTAAGTTTAATAAATGAGTTGTTGGTTTTTAACTCATCTTAGTTTATTTAATTGAGTTTTTATTGAACTTCATTTAATTAGTTGCTTATTAGTTAATCTAGTTACTAGGATTATTTATTGAAGCATAAGTTTAAGTTTATTTAATTTTGCTTCATTTAAAACTAGTTGCTGAATAAATTGATGCATTTGTATGAAGTTAAGTGTTTAATGTTTTGAGTTTAATTAGTGTTTAAATATGTTTAATAAGTTCATTTTAATGTGTTTATTGCATGTGTCTCTTCAGCTTACAACTGTTACATTTCATGGCTGTTACAACTTAATTGAAGTGACTTTTCAAGTGTTTTTTTTTTTTTGTTACAAAAGAATGAGCTGTTACAAATGGGGTTTTATACATCATTTAAGGAGTTTTAAGGAGCATTATAACACCCTTTAAATTTCGACAACAACCTTTTCATCTACCAGCTATTTTTGATCTTTCAAAAGATTAAATCAAGCATTCAAAAAACCATTAAGGAGTTGGTGTCTATTCAGCTAGCCAATGGACAATTCAATAGTTATTTTACAAGCATTCAAGGATATTCATTCAGCTGAATTAAAGTGGATTCAAGGGTGGAAATTAATTGTTACAAGAATGTCAAGAGACTTGAGTTTTATTTCAGCTTTAATTAGCATATTAAGATGAATACTTGTGACTATTCAGCTAGTTTTTTCTAACCTTATAAATATGTGTAATCAGCCATTTTGAAGGGACTTTTGGCCAATTTGTTAATGAACTTTGAGTTCTTGAGTGAGTTTATCTCCTTTCCAAATTTTGTACAAGTCTCGTTAACTTATCTAGCGTGCTAGTGGCGTCTCCCGACTTGTTTCTGAACTTATCACCATAATCCGGTGTGGCGTTCAACTCTTTCCCTATTTTGCAAATCCACCTCAAACCATATAGAAATTGGGGTGACTTTTTTTTAGTGTTGAATCATTCCTGACGTTGAAGTTCAATTATCCATCCCCACCATTTATCTTAAAATTTATCTATCTTTATTATTTTCTACTAAATCGAGCCATCTAAATAACCTTCTCTTTTATTTCTTCCTTAGCGGAACATACTAAAATTTATATACTTATCCTTGATTTTACAACCCTTTGCTAAGCTTCCGCATATTTTAAACAATTTTAACCATTTCCGACTTTGCCAACATTCTCATCGTCCACGATCGGGCAACTTCGTGAAATGACTCGATTAACCCAGGCCGGATCACATCATTTGGTATTAGAGCTTGAAAACGAGGAGCGCTGACATACGAGATAATGCCGGAATAAGTTCGTAAAAAATCAAAATTAAAAAAAATATATTCGAAATTTAAAAAAATCAAGTTCTAATTTCTTTCTATTGTATTTAGTTCGTGTATTTGAAAAAAAAAGAATTATGAAAATTATAAAAAAAAAGTGAAGTTTTTGAAAGTTGTAAGTTTTTGAGCTCATTCTCTTCTATTTCTATTTCCTGATCTTCAAAACCAATCTCCCATTATTTCTTACCTCCCCGACGCCACACAAACCTAAATCTTCTTTTGTTTCAGCCTACCTTTACACCATACATATATCCCTTTGCACCCATTTTGAAGCAGACCCCAAAGCTGCAATAAGTCTAAACGAGACGAAATACGAATTTACGAGAGTGGGACGAGCGATAAAAGGCAAGAATGTGTGACCTTATTCGAGAGTATAAAAGCCTTGAAAGAGTGAAACACGAGTGAAGTGCATAATTTTTCTTTCTGAGTGAACGGTGAGCATTCGTAGTGAGGTAATTAATTTTCTGTTTTTGCTTTTGCTCTTTTAATATTTATTCTTTTCAGTGAATAAAATCATGTTTCGAGAAGAATTTTCAGCCGACGAATTTCAATACTTGTTGAAAGAAATGGAGAATATGCTCGACTGAAAGATTAAGCCCATTCAAGACAAGCGAGAACCTCGAGCAATAACCCAGCAGAAGCAAACTCCACCGAGTTTCGAAGCAGAGTTAAGTTCATCACGACGACATTATTCGAGAAGAGATTTTTATCAAGACTCCTATTCAACAAGGCATTCGAGGCAAAGAGAAGAAAGTTTCGAGTTTGAGACTTTTCGAAATGACGAACGAGAAAGTACGAGTTATTCCTCGTATGTTTCAAGGAAGTCCCTCTCGAAGAAACATTCACGAAGACTTGATCGAGATGTCCATCAGAATACTTTCTCTTCCTTTGAGCCAAACACTTTTATTTTCGATTCCTATGTATCATCCTCAAGTTGTAATAAAAGCAAAAAAAAGTAGAAAAAGAAGAAAAAGAAAAAGCAAGTGAAAAAGAAATCGAAAAAATGAGAGAAAAAGAAAATGAAGAAAAGAAAATTGAAAGGGAAATTGAGATTGAGAAAAAATGTGAAAAAGAAACGAGAGAAAAAGAGGCAAGCGAACAAGAAAAGGTGATGAGTGCTTCAACTAACCCATATGAAATTTGTTCTTGTTCGGTTCCTTCTTTTCAGGTTTCCGGAAGGCCGAGTGACGAGTATCAACTTCAATACCTTCTTGACGAAAGACGTTTTCGCATGACCGCGAAAGGTAAGGTTGTCGAACCACACGAGCTCGAAGGTAAGCAAGGTAAGGAAATTCTAACGATCGAGTCACGACAAACATGTTTGAAAGTTCTCGATAACATTTCCGGTGACTTTGTTTTTAAACGATTACCTTATCTTCATCCAATTAATTGTTATTCCTTCATTGTGGTTAATAAACTCGTTCCAAAAGGAAGCACAAGGAGTTTTATTCTTGATTTATCTTGTGAAGGAAATATTATTGATGTTGTCCGGTCTGATCCACAAACCACGAAATTAATCTTGCATGATAATGGGTTTTCACGAAAAACGCATAATTTGTTTGAATATGATATTACGTACACCCACTAACGTTTTATATGAAATCTTTGAGTTTTTGCAAATTTGTTTTGAAGATCGTAAAGAGTTTTGATTGTTCGTTATTGTGTATGCAAAAATTCTTTTGGTTTGACATGTTTGACTTAATGACCCCTTTGCTACATTACGACGTGAGTAATCAAATTCGCGTGTTTAAACCCGGAATCTGTTTTGGTTCGTTTTGTGGGAAAATCAAGCTTCATCAATTTTGTACGAATAATTTCTATATGCTTGATACTTGGTTTTTGAATAAGGAAACAAGGTATGATAAATTTGATTTCAATTTAAATTCGTTCCTTAACCCATTTCTGTGGTTGTACATGAAGTTCGCATTTCATTCCGAAGAGGTTAATTCAACCACGAGTTTTCGACAACACTATACCCCCGAAGAGCGAAGATAAACAAGGTAAGACTCTTGAAAACTTTAAAACATTTTTGTTCTCTTCGGGTGGTGACAAACATCGTGTTGATGAATTGACTTATGTAAATCACTTAGATCGTGACATGCTTAACTGTCCTATTTTGCTTATCGATGATCTTTCTGTTTTGGTTGTTGACAAAAAGATTCTTGTTTTTGATAATTGTGTTGATGCATTTGTGAGAGAATCTATAGTCAATCGTCTAATGCACGTTTTGATCGTGCAAATTCGTGAGCCATGTGAATCTTTTCAATTACTTATTTGTGATGAATATGTCTACCTTTTGACTCATTACTCGCATTCTAATCATGACTTGTGGAGACCATTGAAGTTGTATGCATGCCTTGAAACCTATTCGATTTTGTTTCGAACATTTGACAAGGCATTGTCGAATAAATTAGTTTGTTTGCATGGTAATTTGATTTTGTCCATTCACATGCATTATACTAGTCTTGTCATGAATAAGCTTGGATTGCAAATTTGTTCGGATTGTTTTTTGTTAACTCATGGTCATAAATTCCAGATTACTCATTGGCCATTCGCCCCTTCCGACCAAGGCAAGCCACGCGAACGTTTTCGAGTGAACCACCAGCTCGACTTGAGGACAAGTCGCTTTGAAGAGGGGGATGATGTGAGCACACCCGGGGCGACCCAGGATTCAATTTTCGATCCTCTTGAGTTCCCTAAAGGCCCCATGTTTCGAGTTCGAGCTAAGAAATTTAAAGATGCACTAGCAAGCTATGTGGATCGAGTTTGGGATGAACAAGAAGCCGAATCTATTCGTCATCCATGGATTAACCCAATTGGTGTCACTTGCAATTTATTGCAAGTTGAATTTAAATAAACTCATCTTAAGTTTAATAAATGAGTTGTTGGTTTTTAACTCATCTTAGTTTATTTAATTGAGTTTTTATTGAACTTCATTTAATTAGTTGCTTATTAGTTAATCTAGTTACTAGGATTATTTATTGAAGCATAAGTTTAAGTTTATTTAATTTTGCTTCATTTAATTAAACTAGTTGCTGAATAAATTGATGCATTTGTTTCTAGTTCTTTAACTGAAAGTTAAGTGTTTAATGTTTTGAGTTTAATTAGTGTTTAAATATGTTTAATAAGTTCATTTTAATGTGTTTATTGCAGGTTTCTCTTGACTTACAAATCACACATTTCAAGGTCATATACAACTTAATTGAAGTGACTTTTCAAGTGTTTTTTTTTTGTTACAAAAGAATGAGCTGTTACAAAGGGGGTTTTATACATCATTTAAGGAGTTTTAAGGAGCATTATAACACCCTTTAAAATTCGATAGCAACCCTTTCATCTACCAACTGTTTTTGCTCTTTCAAAAGATTAAATCAAGCATTCAAAACACCATTAAGGAGCTGGTGTCTATTCGGCTAGCCAATGGACAATTCAAGAGTCATTTTACAAGCATTCAAGGATATTCATTCAGCTGAATTAAAGTGGATTCAAGGGTGGAAATTAATTGTTACAAGAATGTCAAGAGACTTGAGTTTTATTTCAGCTTTAATTAGCATATTAAAATGAATACTTGTGACTATTCAACTAGTTTTTTTCTAACCTTATAAATATGTGTAATCAGCTATTTTGAAGGAACTTTTGGCCAATTTGTTAATGAACTTTGAGTTCTTGAGTGAGTTTATCTCCTCTCCAAATTTCGTACAAGTCTTGTTGACTTATCTAGGGTGCTAGTGGCGTCTCCCGACTTGTTTCTGAACTTATCACCGTAATCCGGTGTGGCGTTCAACTCTTTCCCTATTTCGCAAATCCACCTTATACCATATAGAAATCGGGGTGACATTTTTTTTAGTGTTGAATCATTTCTGACTGTTTAAGTTCAATTATCCTTCCCCACCATTTATCGTAAAATTTATCTATCTTTATTATTTTCTACTAAACCGAGCCATCTAAATAACCTTCTCTTTTATTTCTTCCTTAGCCGAACCTACTAAAATTTATATACTTATCCTTGATTTTACAACCCTTTGCTAAGCTTCCGCATATTTTAAACAATTTTAACCATTTCCGACTTTGCCAACATTCTCCTCGTCCACGATCGGGCAACTTCGTGAAACGACTCTATTAACCCAGGCCGAATCACATCAATTATGAAGATAGAAGGGATGTGGAAGATTAAACATATCCCAAGAAATCAGAATTTTGTGGCAAATCGTCTTGCTAAACTTAGCTTGAATTTGAAATCAAGCTTACAAGTCTTTAACGAGGCACTCAAAGAAATACTAAATTTGTTACAAAAAGATAAAACAGTGGTTGTCTTATGTAGGTGATTTTATTCATTTTCTATTCATAAAAAAATATATGTACAATTGGTAAATTATTCTTAATTCATTTTTGAAATAAATGAAAATTAAATTATTTTAATTTAAAAAAAAATCAATTTACGCGATATTAAAATTATACAAATAAAGCGGAGAGTCCAAACACAATTGTAGTTTGAACTTCTTGGTTAAGGTTCCAATTGCTTGTTATGAAAGTCTCCAATTCCAACTCAGCAACTGGGTACTGAGTTAGAGTTCGAGTCAAACACTCAAAAAAAAGTCAACAATGCAAGTAGTTACAGACCAAAAGGAGGGAAATATATATATTATATCATATGCAGCAGTATCCGACATCCTTTGATCTAAGATCCAACGGTTGTCGGCCGTCGATTAGAGATTTTTATGTTCCCCAGATTTTATAGAATTTACGATTATTATTTCATCACCCACCAAAAGATTTTACCTTTTTGGCCAAATCAGAGAGATTTTTTGATTTTTTTCAGGGTCTCTCTCTCTCTCTCTCTCTCCTTTCAGCAATCAATACACTGTGTTGAAGCGATTTAACGGCGATGCCTGGCGGTGGTGGCGACGCGCCACGGGAGCCCACCGCCAATGGTGGCGAATTCCTTCTTTCTTTACTCCAAAAGCCCCCTCAACAACAACAACAACAACAACAACAACAACGGCAATCTCCCTTGCTCTCTAGAGTTACTCCTATGCTTATACCTCAACCGTTACAGCAGCAGCAGCTGCATCAGCAGCCGTTGCCGTTAGATCCTGCTGTTGCTGCAGTTGGGCGGGTATTTCCTTTGCAGTCGCCATCTTGGCCGTCGAACGGACGAGATCTCTCCACTCCGTGGGCGCAAACGATTTCCTCGCCTTTGGTTCCTAATTTTCTAGGCTTTCCACAAAACCCTTGGTCTTCCTCGGGAAATCAGTTCGTTGGCAATAGAGGGGATTTAAATGATGATTTCAGAAGGCTAGGGTTTCTGAGTGTGGATAATAACAGTAATAATCTGATTCAGAATCTGATTCAGCAAAAGCATCCAGAACAACAACAACAACAACAACAAAAGCTTGTTTTTGGTTCTTTTCCTAGTGATATTCAAATCCTGCAAAAGCCAGAGGGTTTACTTAATGGGAATTTGTTTGAAAAATCGAATCTTGATTTATCGAAACCGGCGAATTCGAGTCCATACGCCTTTCAACATCAAAGTGAAAGAGGGAAACAACAACAGCACCATGTTGGGAATTACAGAGAAACCCTAAGACCACCGCCGGGGTTTTCAGGAAAGCCTAGAGGAGGAGGAGGGAGCCGTGATTTCGGAGCCAGGAGGAATCATTTAGAGCACAATGTAGATAAATTAAGAGCAGAATACAGTCAGTTGAGTAATGATAATGAGATGGGACTTCGTGGACAGCTCGACCACCCTGGACCACCGGCAGGGAGTAATCTGCAGTCCGGTACTGATATCAAAGAGTCTCTCATGGAATTGCATAGGTTTGGTGGCGGCCAGGTAGATGAAGTTGGGGAAAGGATTACTGAGTCATTGTTGATTGAGGAAGAATCTGAGGATAAGAATGATAAGAAGCACCATCGTCACGAGAAGGTAATATTACTTCCTAATGTTTTCATGTTGTAAGTTCGAAATAGTATAAAAATGGATGCTTGTTAAAATTTGGGATTGACTTGTAATTTATTTATACATCAGGAATCCAGAATAGATAACAGAGGCCAAAGGTTACTTAGCCTGAGAGTTAGAATGTTAAGAAGGCAGATGGAGTGTCGCAGTGACATTCATAGGCTAAATGCACCTTTACTTGCTATTTACGAGTCACTTATTCCGCCCAAAGAGGAAAAAACTAAGCAACAACAGTTGTTGGCGTTACTCGAGAAACTAGTTTGGAAAGAATGGCCTCAAGCAAAGTTATTTCCTTATGGTTCATGTGTTAATGATTTCGGGGTTTCGAGAAGTGATATTGATATCTGTCTTGCACTTAATGAGGATATTAACAACAAATCTGAAATCTTGTTAAAGTTGGCGGATATTTTGCAGTCGGATAATCTTCAGAATGTGCAGGTTGGTTTGTATTGCTTATGGTTAAACTTATTCAGCTAATTGAGTATATAACTTATTGTTTGCCTTATGTGCAGGCACTGACTCGTGCTAGAGTCCCCATAGTAAAGCTTATGGATCCGGTGACTGGAATTTCCTGTGATATATGCATAAACAATGTATTGGCTGTAGTAAATACAAAGCTTCTAAGGGATTATGCACAGATAGATGCAAGATTACGGCAGTTGGCATTTATTGTGAAACACTGGGCTAAATCCAGAGGAGTGAATGAAACTTATCGCGGAACTTTATCTAGCTATGCGTAAGTTATTTGTAACTATAATTCTCTTCCAATTGGTTCTTGTGGTTGGGCTGTGTTTAGCTTTCTTTGGAACGTAAACATAGATAAAACTATGAGCTAATGATGACCAATGTAGTTAGGATTTATGCACCTAGAGTATCATTTAATTTTATTTGCAGTTATAAAGTCACCTGTGTAGTTAATGATAATTAGCATTTCCTTTGCAGGTATGTTTTGATGTGCATCCATTTCTTACAGCAAAGGAGACCAGCTATCCTTCCATGCTTGCAGGTGTGTAGGCCTCTTTGCTTCCTATATGTGCTATCTCATATGGCTCTATTTCTTTATTTCTAGGGTAGGGAAACTTATGGAACTTAATAATTCGGATTTTGTTCTACTCTTTTTATATTGTTAGTGGAAATATCTTTTCCTAAATAGTAAGGGTAACACGATATTCTATTTGCTTCTTTACCATTTTGTTAAGCTATTGTTTAAAATGTCACCCTTTAGTAGCATTTTTGACAGGAAAAGTACTGTGGACTCCCTTGTATTAGGAGTCAGATTGCATTTTGCCCCATCTACTAAAAAGATGGGTAAATTAGTCCTTGTACGATAGATCAAAGAGCAAACTGGTCATTCTATTAAAAATTCCATCAATTTCTATTGTTAAAAAAGTTACACCAGTTTTTAAGAGTAAAAAGTTTCTAATAGAGAGGACAAGTTTGCACTATAATCTAACCTAGAGGGACTTATTTGCCTATTGTTTTGAGTAAAGGGGCAAAATGCAATCTGACTTCTAATACAAGGGCTTCTATGGTACTTTTACCCATTTTGGACATTATGCGTTTGGTCTGTTAGACAACAAGCCTATATGGTTCGTAATTAGCATGCGATTAATTTCTTATCCAATTTACAGCCTTTATTCCTTTGCATGAAACCATTTCATGAGAAGCTTAAATATTGTGAATGAATCTGCGGGTTACTGTTTGGATTTTGCTTCTGTTAATTCTCTTGCAGGGGATGGAGAAAACCTACAATGTCACTGTGGATAATATCGAGTGTGCTTACTTTGATCAAATCGAAAAACTTCACAACTTCGGATCTTCTAACAAGGAAACTGTTGCTCAACTGGTTTGGGGTTTCTTCAACTACTGGGCATACGGTCATGATTATGCAAATTCAGTAATATCCGTTCGCACAGGAAGCATAATCAGGTGAGATGGAAACCATTATATTTTGCAGGAACTTTTAGTTAAATGTCTTGACGGCTGCCAAAAGTTGTATGAAACTAGTCTAGTTTTAAGTATCATGGAGGTTCCTATATTAGGACTCAGATTGCATTTTGTCTCCTTTGTTTGAAAATGAGCAAAAATGGAACAAGAGTAAATTAGTCCTTATAGTTAGTTCAAATAGTTAATTGGTCATTTCTATTAAAAATTTCATCTATTTGTACTGTTAAAAATTGTCGTGATTGATAGAATAAACCAGATAGTGATATGTGGCGTGCCACGTGTATATCATGTTGACATACAAGGGGGTCAATTTTTAATAGTTGAAATGGAATAAATTCTTAACTAAAAGACCGGTTTGCTCTTTGACTTAACATACAGAGACTAATTTGCTCCTTTTTTTAGTAAAGGGAGCAAAATGCAATTTGACTAGAGGGGCCTCCATGATACGTTTTCTTGTTATTTCATCAGTTGACCCAGTTATGTTTTACAATAAAATGCCTCTCATTTATGACACTTTTATTTTACAGTAAGCAAGAAAAGGATTGGACGAGGAGAATTGGCAACGATCGGCACTTAATCTGCATAGAGGATCCATTCGAGACATGTCACGATCTGGGCAGAGTGGTGGACAAGTTTAGCATAAGGGTATTACGAGAAGAGTTCGAACGCGCTGCGGATATCATGCAGTTTGATCCAAATCCATGTGTGAAACTGTTTGAACCTTATGTTCATAGTTAGGTAGGTTAAAAAACCGTGTCTAAGTGTGGTATATTTTAGTCCTATTTGTTGTTTCTTTTTGGTTATGGGGTCATACTATATGTATTTAAGGTTTTTGTTTTTTTGTTTATGCCCATAAATGTAAAGAATTTTATCAGGTTTAATGAAAACTTTCTTATTTTTCTTTGATGATTTTGAAAGTCTTGAGATAAATATATTCTTACAAATAAATTTATCAGTTATGTATTATAAAAGAATTAATTACAAATAAAATATCAAGATCAAATTACTAGCAGTGTGCAAAAGTCGAGTCGATTTTGGTTTATTTGTGATGCGTATTGAAACCACTAAATATAGATTTTTACGACAAAATAATATTAAAATAGCAGTATAGAGCAATAGGGTCAAAATCAAAAGATGGTTATCCAATTTCGCCTTTTCTTTGTGGCTAGAATTATTGTCACGGTTCAATTGTACCCACAACTTGTGCGTTACAGATTCGAAATTGCAAAAATAAATTTAAGCAAATATTTTAAATTTTAGCCTTAACCTCGGTATACCTTGAACTTGAATTAATCTTTGAAAGAAGGTTTTTCCTTCCAATCTATTAGTTAGTTATAGCGACCGACGCCTCAAACTACCAGTTTTTCCTCTTGTAGTCAGTTTTGGTACAACCTACAAATCAACCCTTATTGATCTGAAAAGCCCAACTTGAATCAATGACCTCAACCGTGTGAGTCGTTTAAATCCGGTCACTATCTCCCTTGATGGAATCCAACAAGCCAATTTGTTCGTAGGATTTTGAATACAACACAGCCAACTCAACTTCTCAACTATATGCCAAAAGATTCCAACCCAACGCACACGTTTTGAATTGAAATTGAATCAACTTTAAGGGACGAATTTATACTATCCTATATACCATAACGATAGCCAATACCGAATTACAAAGTATTTAGTGTAGTTCATATCTCACGATTATTTTATTAAAGCGATAATCGAAAAGAGAGTTAAACATGAAATAAATCATTCTAGATGGTGAATGGAAATGATTTTAATGGGAATTGTGTTAGTTGAAATGGGGAAAGGGCATCAAAATGTTGAAAAAAAATGAAAAGGAAAAAGATTAGCAAAATGAAAAGCAATTGATGCAGGTAGTGGAAGGAAAAAAAGATTTGATTAATGCCAAAAGTCAAGTTTGGCTAGTGGTTATAAGTACTAGGTATTTACACATATTTTTAATGCTAAAATTTAGTTAGATTTTCTTAAATATTATTGCTTAATAAATTAAAATTTAAAAATTAAATTTAAATTAATTACATGATTTTGATAATATCAAAAATAATTTGATCTTTATCGAGCCAATTTCAAATATTCAATCTTTATTCAATAACTTCAAAGCTTCAATCTTTCAATCTACCCCTCCTCTTTGCTTTTTGTTCCAATTTAGCCTATTTTTGTATGATTTTGAATTTCAGCAAATCAACTTCATTCCTGATAGGAAAAACTCAAGTTTAGTAGCATATTTTATTCGATAATTAGTCAAAAATAAATATATTAAAAACACAAATTTATCTCGCTATCAAATTGGTTGCAATTAAAAAATCAAAACTAAGTTATCTGAATTAACCAACTTTAAAATACTTATTACTTTAATATATTTTAAAATGTCTAAATCCAACCCATAATCAAATATATTACTCGACCCCAAACCCAGAATAAATTTAATACACCAAATATATTATCTAAACCCCAACCCAACTAAAAATTAAACCCGATACCACAAAAAACTTGGTAATGTTGGTTAAGTCTGAACCAAACTACAAAATTCAGTTCAATTTATTTTGTTTTATTCATTAAGTTAGCTGGTTTTGGTTTCTAGAAAAATGAAGTCAGTTAAGTTAGTTTTACACCTTTCGTATTTACAGTTAATATTTCAGCAATCTATTATATTTATTAATATAATTGTACTTATCATGAATCTAAATTTTTGAATCAATTTAATATTTCTATCCTATCGATCTAAATTATTGTTATATTAATATTTATCGAATGGTTGAAATGTTTTTATAAAATAAATAGTTAAAAATATTAATTTACATCAAATATGACAGTTAAATCATTAAAATATTAATTATATAAAAAGATTTTAACTACACCAATTTTACATCGTTGTGAGTGGATTCCTCCTAATATAAAATATATAACTATCATATTATTCAATAATAAGATGAAAAGTAATTCATATGCGACCATGTGAGCAGGGGCGAATATAGGGGTGGGGCTAGCAGGGACACCGACCTCCCCTAAATTTTGTAAAATCAGTTTAGCCTTTTTAATATTTAAAATTATTTTTATTTTTATCTTATAATTAATGCTTAAAAATAGGATAATTTTGTGTTTAGCTCTCCAAAATTTTCTAAAGTTTCTTTTAATTTGATTCCTTTTATAGAATTTATAATTTTTTATGATAAATTTAATAATATTTTTAGTTTAATTTAGTAAACTAATACAAACTAGTATCTAAATATTAATTTATAAAATAATTAATGCTTACATAGTTACAATATTCAATATAAATAGAGTATTTAACTTATTTTCTTTAAATGTTAATTTTGGTATCAATATTATCTCAAATTTAATAAATACATTTTTTAAAATAGTTCAAGCCAATATGGATTGAGTCTACTTTTAACTTTTCTATTTTATATAAATATCTTGCCCATTATCTATATTTTTGGCTTTGCCTTTGCATGTGAGGGGACTTTTGTTTCCCACTACCATAGTTGATAACACAAATGAAAAGCCCCTAAAAAGTATATTTAATGTATGATTTATGGTATATGAATATTAATTTTTTTGGGTTCTGTGACCACTTTTATAAATAATATTATTTTCAAAATTCAAACTTAAATTTTCTTTTAAAAATGCTATTTAATAGTGGTTATTATTGCAATTTGGATGTGTATTTTTTAAAATTCAAACTTGAGTTTTTCTTTAAAAATGCTATTTAATATTGGATACTACTGCAATCCTTGGATTTCATGCAGTTAGAAAATTGAAAGATGAACACGATAATTTAGAGTGGTCCGGCCTCAATTGCCTCCTTCACTAGCTTAGCTTTCTACAACTAAGGATTTTCCCAAATTTACTAATTTGATAACTTTTATGTACAAAGTTTAACCTTACAAATAAGTGAACAAAGAAATAATCCTTACAAGATCAACGTGTTTGCAAATTAAGTTCAAATACAATGAAATACACTTGAGCAAAAGAATAGAAGTAAAGCTCACACGTGTATGTAAAAAGAATATGGAAATAGTAAGCTCAAAGGTTGTTTGATTGATAATTTATGCTTGAATGTGCTTTATTGTTGTTGTATGATATTTAGAAGTTGATATTTATACCTCCTAATTTATTTCCAATCGTTGAGGTTGTTGGTGTTATGAATAGAGCCATTGGGATGTAAAAACCAGAGCATTTAATTCACTTGTAACACCGAATACCGTTACCATATAAAAATGTATCAATAATTTTTGCAATAAATGCTAAATTCAGTGATTTGGAGTTTTACTATCAATACCAAAACAATTTTATCGATACTTTATAAAAAAGTATCAAGACCGTATCAATACTTTGTAGGTTTTGTGAGAAACATACTGCTATTTTGGTATCGCTTTTAAGAATGGGTATTGATAATTCAGAAATATCGATACTTAATCAAAAGGTATTGATACTTATTAGGGTTTTTGAACAACGAAATACCATTTTAGTATCGTCTTTAAGAAAGGGTATCGATAATTCATAAAATATCGATACTTGGCCAAAAAGGTATCGATGTTTTTTGGCCTGGAGTGACTTGTTTGAAAATGGTTTGATTTGTTAGAAGTCATTTTACTAAGTGAAAATAATTTTAACTTGATTTTAAAGTTGTTTTAAAAATTTTCTAAGAGTTCAAAGTAGATATTCAAAATTTTATCTCTTAGACTTCAATTTTAAACAAATCATTTTTGTCAATTTTGTTCAATTTTAACTTTTATTCAAAAACACTTCAATTTGTTATATCAAAACATTTTATTTAAATAAAGCTTGGTTTAACATCTCCCCATTCTTAATATAACAAAATATTTGGTAAATTTATTTTTGAATAATTGATCCCCCTTAATAAAAGTCATTCTGAATTTAAGGCCAAAATAAAATTTGACATACAATTTGACATTCATTTTTTCTTTAAGGAAAATTGGTTACAAAATTTGCATATTTGCATATAGTTAGCATAAACGAATGATCAATCAATTTACCTTTTCTTCTCCCCTTTCTTGTTATATCAAATGACAAATAAAGTTTAAGGAGAACAAAGGTTAGTTCATCATAATAGATATATAAAAGTAAATGGGCAATGAACTAAAACAATAATGTATCTTAAAATATCAATAAAGCAATAAATTGCAAGAAAATATAGACATAGGCATAAATAAAGAAATCTAGGTGCAAATGTTATGAATATGAAATGAATGACTTAAATCTACTCTAATTACCACTAGGAGAAAAAGGAGGAGTCGAAGGGAAACGAGCTAAGAGAGACGCCATTTGTGACTCCAATGTCAATAGCTGATTGTTAACATCTTCCCTAAGACCTTAAACATCATTGCTCAAAGAATGGATAGCATCGAGGATGGCAGTATTGAGCTCGGAGGAAGGTTGAGATGCTTGAAAGGACGAAACTGGTGGAAGAGCATGCTTGGATGAAGGGATGTGTTCAAAAACGCCTTCATCATAATCATCTTCATTGGCAATCAGATTACCTCTCTTGGTCCACTCATCGAAGTTGGCATCATAGTGATAGCCGACATGGTGAAGCGCCCCGTAACTTATAGATTGATTTGGTGTAATAGGGGAGTTTCCAAGAGTGCTAATTTCTAACCTTCTAAAGATATATGACAAATACATGACATGGGGAAGGGTGAGATTAGTAGACATCGCCCTCTTGATAACCTTAGTGATGTTATTAAACATAATGAGAGCAAGGTCAGGATGCCTATTAGTTTGGATTGAATCGAGCCACCAATAATCGGTGTTTTGAAGCTTGGTATGTTTCATAATAGGACGTAAATTCCAAGCTAGGATAAGGTGGAAGACTCAATCGTGTAGAGAAAGTTCAGAAGCTAAACCAGATAGAATGAAGAGAGCTAGATTAAAAGTATCTTTTTCATTGGAGTTACCTCCGGAAGGAAAGTGTAAGAAATCTCCAAACTCTTCGACAGTGAGGCGAATATGAGTGTTCATTAAAAATGAGGAGATGGCAACAATGGAGTCACCAAACTCATCATGTTCGAGTTTGGCATTTGAATAAAAGGCTCAAACAAGATTATAAAATGTCGGTGAGGATTTTTTTTTAAAATCCATCCAACCCCAATTTTGAAAAACAAATAGATAAATAAAATTTATGGCTTCAAGCATATCAAAATCTATTTTTCTAGATTCCCAAACCTTTTTGGAAGCAAATTTTTCATTAGAATGAGATAGTGAGTTTGAGGATTGAAAACACTCATTAAAAGATGACTCTAATGCACTAGATGGATTAGAAGACGATGCATCGATTCTAGCCATTTTCTTAGGAGTCATTCTATCTAATTAAACACTTAGAAACACTAAGACTCAAAAGAAAACTCTTTGGGGGAATTGTAACAAACATTTGGTGGGAAAGGGTTTTGGGTAAAAATGTTAAGAAAATCTTTAGAAATAGGTAACCTCTTGCAACAAAAGATAATATATAGTGTTCAAAACAACCCAATAAACCATCAACAAGCACTATTTCAACCTATATTTTATAAAATTAATAAGTTGAAAGTTTTAGGGTTTTACCTCAAAAATGTTAAAATAGGCAAAATCTCCATACAATGTTGAACAAGTCTTGAGGAAATGATGTTTGAAGGTGTTGAAAAGCCAAGATTTGACGAAAAAAATCAAGAAATTTGAAGAAATTTTGGAGAAGAGTTGAGAGGTTTTTGGTGGAGGGAAGAAAAAAAATAGAGTTTTGGAAATTTGTTTTAGAAACTGGTGTAGGTACTTTTAAAAACCACTATTTTGTCAAATAAGTTCATACAGTTTAAATAAGTTTTTGTTGATGTTGTGTTGTTATGCTTAATTATGAAATGGCGTCATTGCCAATTATAAATTGTGGTATAAATTGAGGTTAAAATTTGATGAACTTAGTAAAAGTCTTGTATACGAGGTTATGGGTTGAAGCTGATGGAATTGAGCTCTAACATTTGTTGCGGACTCGAGGAAACATGCACAATTAAGCCTTAGCCATGCTCTCTTTTGTGTAGGTTAACTCGGGTGGGTAATTAGGCACTATTGTTTATGATTAGCTTGGATGAGTAATTTATACTTGTCATGTAGGTTTTACCCGAAAGGGTAACCAGACATTATTATTCATGTTTAGCTCGAAAGATAAATTGATATCTATCGTGTAGGTTTAACCCAAATGGTTAACCAAGCACTATTATTTTCACCTGTATACTAAATACTTTTACGTTGTTTCATCAGGTAGAATTATAAAATGAAAATGTGATGATATGAGGTTGATGTTGGTGAGAAGAATATTCGTGATGTGGATATATAATGCAAGTTGAATTGTGTTAGAAATTTGAACATTTGAGGTTATATGTATGTTTTGAGCTCAAAACCTTATGTATTTAATGATGTTAGAGATAATTATTTGGCATAATGAACTTATATGTGTTAAGTAATTGTTTATATTGTTCAATACTTACTCGTGTTACTACATTTCTATAGATTTTGGACGTCCAGAACGTGTCGATTGGATTAACGAAAAACACACAATTATTGTCTCTCGATCCAGTAGACTTTTAATGTTTCATACTTGGTTAACTGTGGCATGTACATAGGATGGTTAAAACTTGTACAAGTTTATGTATGTGATGGCATTGTTATGTTTGTATGAAAGTCCTTTTGGTAACTTGATATGTGTGGTATGGTTTGTGCCAAGTTTGGTATTTAGAAGTTAATGATAATGACAAGTTTGAATGATGTTTTTCATATGAATTAGTTTGTGGTATGCAATGGCTAAGGCATGATTTGTATTTGACTTGAGTTTAATGTTTCATTGGTGCCAATGAGGGCATATTGGTTGTGTGTTTAGATGGTTATATGAATGAATGTTTTGGCTTTGAAATGTGTATGTTTTGAAATAGGTTTGAATGGTGTAAAATGAAATTTTAGGTCACTTGTCGGAAAGGTATGAACATTGTTTCAAAAAGGTTATTTTGGCTGTATACGGTCTACCACACAGCCGTGTGCCACACATGTATGGTTGACACAACCGCGTGCTCTGTATACACTGTCTCAATCCCTTACGCAGCCTAGCTACACGACCGTGTGAATGTTTGTAAATTTTACAATTAGGTCCAACACGACCATAGTTAGTTACATGGCTTGTTGACATGGCGGTGTAACCTTGATTACACAGCATAAGTCTGTTACACAATTTGAGGACATGACTGTGTAATATAGCCCACACGGTCGTATGACCCATGTTTTTTCTTTTTACCTATCTTTTTGTAAAAGTTTCAAAATGGTCCCAATTTGGTTCCAAGCTGGTTTAAGGGCTTTCATAAGCTCAATTGAGACTTGAATTTGTTTGTAATGCATGTTGTAAGACCCAAATTTTGCCTGGCCCAATACCCATATGATGAGCCCAAAAAATAATATAAAAATAACAGTCCAATTACAAGCCCAAAACCAAATAAAACATTAGCCCAAATCAAAGGCCCAAACTCTGAGCCCAGTAACAACAATAGACCTAAGCCTGTTAACAGGAAGAATAAACAGAAACCCTAGGGACTCCCCACTGCGCCGCCGGCCTTTAGCCTCCCGCGTGGACGCCACGCGCGTCGATTCCTGCGGACACCACGCACACCGCTTCAGATCCGCGCGTATCCCCTACGTGCACGTCTACTCCACGCGCGTCGTTTCCCGAGTCACGCACGCTGTTCCAGCACGCCTCGACCTCGCACGTCCCATGCATCTCGGCAACCAACGACTCGCACGCCTCTGTCGTTACCCATACCCTGCAAAAAAAAAAAGAAAACAACACACTAACAAGAAAAATGGCAGACAACCGAAAAGCAAGACGAAAAAGAAGACAAAGAATGAACCAGTAAATCAGTTATAAAAACCGAGATGAGACTTTGTAAATGGGGGGTTTTTTTCTTCGGCCAATCTTACAAAATTTCAGAAAATAAAAAAGGCATTCGAAAGGTTGATTTCATTTCTTGTTATTTACCGTCATCTACTGTTATTTTATTTTATTATTATTTTCTTTTTTTTCGTGATTTCAAAACCATACAAAAAAAAATCAAAAAGGGAAAAAAGGACCTACCCGAAACTCCCTCGGTCGCGGCCTTGGAGCCCGTCTTCTCCGTTGAGGAACTCGACTCGTAAAGGAGTGTCGAAGGCCCCTTTTCTTTTCGTTTCAAGCACTGAAAGAAGAGGCTTCAAAAGGCTTCGAAACGGGGCCGAGACTCACCGCTCGAAGGCGTCCGCCACCGATCCAAGATGGTGCGGTGGCGCGATAAACGGTCAAGGGAATCCAATCGACGGGCGATCTGAAGGAGACCAACCGTTCGGCATCGGAAGAGAGAAGGGGAGAAGTTAAAATTTGACTTTTTTTTAAGAACAGAAATTGGAATGAACAAAAAACGAAAAATGGGTTTAAGGATATTAAAAGAAACAATTGTAGGTAAAAGAGGGAATGAATGCGCGTGTACTCACTTTCAAAAAAGCTTATTTGTGCACTCGGTCCCCTCTCATTGCGCGATAATTCGATTGGGTCCTCCTGGCCGTGTCTTTTGCTTATTTGCTATTTTCACCCTTCATTTTGAAACGCGTTCCAATTTGGCCCTTATTCACACGCAGCGTTTTGGTTATCGGGATAATTTCTATTTCCATCCCTGATGGTTCGCGTCCATTCCACTTAAGTTTGTTAATTCCCTTTTATATTAGACTTTTGCCCCAGACTCCAGCTTATGTTTCAATTTAATCCTGTTATGTATTATTTTGTTTCCCTTAAATATTTTACTATCCTGCCATTATTTAAATATTTATTATTACTACTACTATTATTATTATTGCTATATTTATATTATCATATTATACATATTTCGTATTATTAGTATTTTTGTCATTATTGCTGCTACTATCTTTATTATTATATTATTATTATATTATTACCGCTACATTTATATTAATATATTGTATATATTACGTATTATAGTATTACTACTACTTTGTTATTATTGTTAGTATTATTATTATCACTATATTCATGTTAGTATATTGTATATATGTATATTTTGTATTATTGCTATTATTATGTTTATTATCACTATATTATTATTATTATTACTATTATTAGTATTGTTGTTGTTATCATTATTATTTTTTTGTTACTTTATTATATTATATATATGCATACGTTATTATTTATCTAACTTTCATTCGTATATTTTGACGTATATTATTTCACATATACTTCTATTTTCATATCGTCACATTTTATATATTCCTATTTATAGTTACATCTCAATATCATTGTTCATATTATTGCCCATTATTGATATTATTATCATTATTATTCATGCATGTCAATATTTTAGATTAATGATTTCAATGTCATGTATTATGTGTATTATGTTGTCATTACACCAAATTCAAGTTACATTATCGTTCTCTTCATCGCGTAATTCCATTCGCGCTTTGAATCATATTCCTTTAAAACCTAACCTAAAATCTTTTATCAATTTCATCCAAAAAACCAAAATTTTCAAAATAAGGCAATATTCTGTGTTTGGAAATTCGAGAGATCGTGCCCTATGTGTTGGGTTTCGGTTCTCTCGCTTGGCCAAACAATCGAATATCCTTTTGATATTTTAATGCGCGAGTCTCGGGAATTAAGAGACGATCTTGGATTTGAAGATTAAAATCATCGTGTCCTATGTACTGGATGTGATATTTTGTTCCTTCGAAACAAGAAAATCTTGACATTCAATTTGAGAAAATTCGAATATTTCCAAAAGAAATCAAATTTTTAAATTCTTTTAAAATTTTCAAACTTTCGACATGGGGACATTAATTAATCAATTTGGTACCAATTGTGGGCGTGACGAGGGTGCTAACCCTTCCTCGCATGTAACCGACTCCCGAACCTATTTTCTCAAATTTTCGTAGACCAAAAGTATTGTTTTAGTAAATCAAAAATGTTTTATTAAAACAAAAATGATCCGATCACACCTAATAAAAAGTCGGTGGCGACTCCCATTTTTTTATTATTTTGAAAACCAAGGTCGATTCCTGTTTTTTTTTTAAAAAAATGGTTACGACAGCTTGGTGACTCCACTGGGGACCAAAATAAGAGAGTCAGGCCGTAAAATTGATTATTCTTTGTCCCTTTGTCGAAATTTGGAAAACTATTTTGAAAAATTCACGTTTCTTTCAATGCACTTGCCGATATTATGGCTCCAATAATGTTGAGTCTTATAAAATACTTTGGCATTGCACTGCATGACCATTGCGGTCACACCCTTAAGTGGGAGTGAGAAGCTACTCTTTCGTGAGGTTTTTACCTCCGTGCAAGATAGTGGATCACTTCCGGGATACATCCGTACCTATGTCTTCGTGAGATTTTTATCTCCGTGCAGCCATAGGGAAATGTATTCCCTGAATCAACTCACCATATGAGCCTATAGTGGGTGAGGATCGAGGAATCACGCCGTTCAGTACCCTTGCTTTAGAACCAAACTGCACATAGAGAAACCTAGGAGCCTAACCTAGGTAGAGCACGCCAAATCCTAGCGGTTACCTGAGTAGGTGATTTACTTCTTGCTTGCTTTAAGCTGTGTTTGGAATACATACTTGTTTTATTTTGATCAAATGACATTTTCATCACCCTTAATTTATTTTTGCACATCATATGGCATGACCATCGTGGTCGCACCTTTAAGTGGGAGTGAGAAGCTACTCTTTCGTGAGGTTTTCATCTCCGTGCAAGATAGTGGATCGCTTCCGGGATACATCCGTACCTATGTCTTCGTGAGATTTTTATCTCCGTGCAGCCATAGGGAAATGTATTCCCCTAAACTGAACTCGGTCCATATGAGCCTATAATGGGTGAGGATCGAGGAATCTGCTGGTTCAGGTACCCTCGCTTTAGAACCAAACCACATATAGAGAGACTTAAGGACCCACCTTAGGTAGAGCCACGTCAAACCCTAGTGATCACCCGGATAGGTACTCTGTTTATTACTCCTGTGCTAACGTGTTTTCTTTTGTTTTGATTGCATTGCATTGCATCATCATAGAAAGAAGGTGCTGATTAATATTCGATTGCTAAATAGAGGAGTTTGTCATAAAGAACTAAATTTCTTGATAAAATGGATTATAATATGGTGGCCCAAATATAGTCCAAATAAATAACGAGAGGAGGCTGACAGTCCACAGAAGAATACAAGACTTCGCTCGATGATTCAAGCCAACAAGGATTATTCAAGAGTCATCACCCCCAGACTTTTTAAAGGAGCTTATGATCGATCACAGAGGATTAACGAGTGAAGAGATACGGCCCGAACCAAGCCACAAAGAACTAGAAGAGGCATCTAAGAAGAAAGCGCACAAGATATGGCCACGATATCCGGTCACGAAGGAAGGGATTGATGTTTTGCTTGGACTATGAGGAAAAAACCGTATATTCAATCCATTTTATGTAAAGAGCTTTGTTTTCTAGAAAAGTTCTTCTAATGAAATTGAATTCATAATCAGCGTCTTTCTTTCTTCTTGCACTCATTCTATGCATTTGCATTGCATTGCATCATCTTAGAAAGGAGGTGTTGATTCGCGTTTGATTGCTAAATAGAAGAATTTGACATAAGAAAATGTGCTACTTGATAAGGTGGAATACGATACGGTCATCTGAACATGGCCTAGGTAAACAACGAGACAAGACATTACTTGAGAATTCAAGCCGACAAAGATTGTTCGAGGGTCATCAAAAGATTATGAACATCACGGAGGATAAGTGAGTGATGAAGAACAACCTAGATCAAGCAACGAAGAGTTAGAAGAGACATCTACTAAGAAAGTTCACGGGACATGACCATAACATCTGGATAAGAAGAAGAAGAATTGTATGAAGATTCAAGCCGACAAGGATTGTTCAGGAGTCATTAGAAGATTGTGAGCATCGCAAAAGGTAAGTGAGTGATGAAAAACAACCTGGATCAAGCAAACAAAGAGCTAGAAGAGACGGGACGCGACCATAATATTCAGGAACGAAGAAGAGGATTGGTGTTTTCGCTTGGACTATGAGGAAGAGGCTGTATATGCGGTCCATTAAAGGAACGTACTTTCTAGACGAGTTCTTCTAATAGGAATTGAATTCATAATCAGTGCCTCTCTTTCTTTTTGCATTCATTTCATGCATTTTGCATTGCATCTCATGCATTTGTATTACATCATGTTGCATGCATCAAAACTTGTAGAAAAACCCTAATTAGGTGAAATAATTCCAGTTAACCTAGAAGATATGGAACAAAGGTTGGAGAGATTAGAGCAAAGGCAAATACTGATGCAAGAACAGTTGGCCAAAATTTAGCAGGATATGCGAGATCAAATGAATATGATGCGCCAGTTAACCCAACTACTTGCCGAAAGACTTGAAAAGAAGAGTGGCCTGGTGGTTGGCAGTGCAGATGATGATAAACAAATTGTTTATACCCCGAGGAATATCCTGACTCAATCAGACTCGCAGTCGCAAGGGGCACCCATCATTATCGGACCCCGACGTTAGACCAACACCTCAACCCTGTCAAACTTCCCAATGGGCTCATGTTTTAACCCTAAGGATGATCGAGCCAAACCGGTTGTTTGGGCAGAGGCAAAGGAAAGGAGGGAACGAACATTGAAGACCCCGAAGAAGAAGGAAAAGGAAGTAAGTAGTACAAGTAAGTACGACGAGAGCTCTTCACGGCTAATAGCACTAAGGCAGCCAAGGACGGTGACTACAAGTCATCAAGGTCCCCTTAGACAAGATTCTAACCCAAAGGCCAACACGGGAAGGCTCCAGTTCATGCCTATCTCGATGACATACAAGGAGCTCTATCAAAATCTGTTTGATGCACACGTGGTGGCTCCTCGCTACACGGAACCAATGCAATCTCCATATCCCAAATAGTATGACCCGAGCGCCCAGTGTGAATACCACGCTGGGGTTACAGGGCATTCGATAGAAAATTGCCTTGCTTTCAAGAAATTAGTGGAAAGGTTCATTGGCATGGGTGTTGTAAAGCTGGATGACACGCCGAATGCAGAAACGTGAGCCTGGGAGTGTTTTGAACAATAGGGCTGTGGAAAGGAGGTGTATTTTTAGAGCTAACTCGGAGTAATGTCCAAACGCGCAAATTGCTCTAAAAGCCTAAGAGCAATAAGAATCTTTTGTGAAATGGGCTTGTGTCCAAAATTGTTATTTTAATAAAATGCATCTTTCTAAATAAATGGTTTCATGCTTTACATCTTTATCTTTTTTTCATTCACGTCCATATCATATAAGTAATCATCTTTAGAATACTTTATTCTTTAGATTTTCTACCTTTACACCCACGATGGGTCCCCAGATATCAATGACACGAGTGACGCTGTTACTGGCTCTCTTTTTAGTGAAATATGGGTCTAAGGGATCTCAAGACTTTGAAAATGACAGAGATTGTAACCTATCTTTTGATTTGTTAAGGATGGTAGAATAAGTGAAATAGATTCTACCTTGCAAAAGGAGTTAGTGGACGTTGCAAGCTTAAGAAAAGGCTTAATCCACCATAGGAATAAGACGGGACATCATTGAGCTATTTTCAAGAATCCCAAAATATTTTCGCACGATCATATCAAGATACGATAGACTACTGAAACGTTGGGATGTTGCCAAACTTGGAACCCATGTTGATAGTTCTACAACGGCCAGGCCAATCAAGAAGTTCGAGCCACTGGTCTACCCAAAAAGGAAAGTTACATCAAACGCCAAATCAAGGAAGACAAGACTTTTGTGCCTCCTCCATATGAGGGGGGCACGGATATTACAGGACCAATATCGTCAAAGGTATCCAGCCGATACTAACACATCTTCGTAGTTATCAAATACTTCACTATGAGGGTGAAGGTTGCTTCATATGCTAAAGTTACAAAGTCAGCAGTCGTCAAATCCGAGATCAGATGCGCAAAAAAAAAGGGAAAAAAATGAAAAAACAAAAACAAAAACAAAAAAACAAAAAGCAAAAAAGGGAAAAAGAAAAACGAAAAAGCCGGCAATGAAGAACGCCAGGAAAAACATGTTTAACGTCATTGCGCAATGTCAAAAAAAAACTTTTACAGTGTGTTCGAGAATCAGGCACCTTACCAATGTAGCGAAGACAACCAGGAATCATTCGAAAATTGACTGAGACTTGTAAAGGTTGGCATAGAGAAGTTACCATTTACCCTTTATGTCTTTAGAGCGTTGGCTAGAACCTTCATCGGGGCAACAGAAACTTCATCGGGGCAACACATTTCTTACCAATTTTGCCGATTGGAGTCGAAATTTTGTTGGAGTTGAAATTAGATAAGGCAAAATAGATCCAATCTAATACGATCAGGTGAATTTGAAAAGAAAGCCATCTGTCACGATCGAATGGTGCGAGATATTAATAAAATGATTCGTCCTAAAATTTTACGATAGAGCGTGGGAGAAGATTTCTTCCGTGTAAAAGGGACTTCGGAAGAAAGCAGGTGCCGAGCTAAGAAGGACCTCATGAAGCAAAGAAGGCCTGTTCTGGGGAAGCATAAATATTGACCAAAATGGATGGTAGGGACTTGCCCCAATTGGGAGAATTCAAGTTCAAAAAAAAAAAGTGGAAGAAAGAAAAAGGAGAGGTCAAGGCGAAAACCCTACAAAGGGCGCTTTGAGACTAAAGGGGTTTTGAGTTGAAAACCCGAAAAAGGCAGCTCAAATCTTGAAAGAAAATGGGGCATACGGTAGTCTCGCTACACTTGAAATAACAATGAAGATATATGTTACGTCTTGGGGCATCGACAAAGTACTCCTGATCCCCTAAACACATATTGAGCTTAAAATGGTTCTCAAGAAGTTGGAATAGAGGAGCTCGGGCTGCGATATCTGGGGCACCTAGTTTCTATTTTACCCATTTTAATTCGTGATTATCTACTAATAAATTTCCTTCTTGATTGTATTTGCTAGCCTTGATCAAACTTGTTTGTTTCGAGCTATTCCCCTCAATCACTTTCCTTCTTGTCCATTGTTGCAATCTTTTTCGGGCATTTTGCATTGAAATAACGATTTAAGGATTAATAGTACTTTCATAAGAGAAGTTTCACATAACATTCTGAAAGTCTCTGAATAATGCAAGGACCTGAAACATGACTATTGTTCAAAATTCATTCCACTTAAGGTTTAGAAATGTTGAAGAAAATGATTGTCAATTTGAACAAAGACCAAACGCCTCGTTAGAGATACGACTTTGACGAATAATGAGCAATGCTGATCTAGGTACATAATGAAGTCGTAATACCGTTATATCCAGTAAACAGTGATTGATCCTACACCTCAGAGTCACAGCAAAGGGGTTAAGAGAAAACAAATGTTACTCTCCCGAGGTTGTAGTGAAAGGTACGAACTTTATGTCTCAGAGGGTACAATGGAGGGGACAATAAAATTACAGCGGGGCAAGCTTGCTAATAGAATATGATCGTCTCTTTGGGTTTCCTGTTAAAAATATCTGCTGAGCAAGAGAGTAATCGTAGTGCATCAGTGATAGAACCTTGCTGAACTGTGAGCAATGACAACCCAAACTATAAAAAGGACATTTCTCATACATTCATGCGCATCCAGTTAGGAACATTTAATTTATTGCGATCATTACATCCCAGCTATTTTTACAGTGTGAAAAGTCTTCCTTCTCATGACATCCAGCATTCATGTAAATATCATTCATAGCGCAAATAGTTAGGAGCATTTGAGTCATCTCGATCATAACATCCTCATCATTTGCATGAACATAAGCATATTATACGGACAGTCCTCAAAAGGGTACCACAAAGATCGAAGTGCGATTTTTGCTCCAAAGGATCGGTGATCAAGATTGAAGTCTTTCCGAATGTAGTAAGGAAGCAAATTAAAAAGTTCAGATTTTGTTTCCTAGAGATAATAGTGGAGCAGGCTGAAGATTGAAGTCTTCCTAAAGATAATAAGGAAGCAAATTGAAAAGTTCAGATTTCGTTCCCTCGAGATGGTAGTGGAACAAGCTGAAGATTGAAGTCTTCCTGAAGATAGTAATGAAGCAAATTGAAAAGTTCAGATTTTGTTCCCTAGAGATGATAGTGGAGCAGACTGAAGATTGAAGTCTTCTTGAAGATAGTAAGGAAGCAAACCGAAAAATTCAGGTTTTGTCCTCTAGTGATGATAGTGGAGCAGACTGAAGATTGAAGTCTTCCTAAAGATAGTAAGGAAGCAAATGAAAAGTTCAGATTTTGTTCCCTCGAGATGGTAATGGAGCAGGTTGAAGATTGAAGTCTTCCCGAAGGTAGTAAGGAAGCAAACTGAAAAGTTCAGATTTTGTTCCCTAGTGATGATAGTGGAGCGGACTGAAGATTGAAGTCTTCCTGAAGATAGTAAGGAAGCAAATTGAAAAGTTCAGATTTATCACCCCGAAGTTCCAGCGGAGCAGGTCAAAGCTACTAACCCCTCCTCCCAAAGTGTATTGAGGATCAACCTGCTATTTTCGAGAAGTTTCAGCAAGAAGATCAAAGTTGCGGATCTCTTCTTTCTGGATTCTTATCACCTACTGTTTTCGAGAAGTTTCAGCGAGAAGATCAAATTTACAGATCTCTTCTTTCTGAATTCCTATCACTTGCTATTTCCGAGAAGTTTCAGCAAGAAGATCAAAGTTGCGGATCTCTTCTTTCTGGACTCTTATCACCTGCTGTTTTTGAGAAGTTTCAGCGAGAAGATTAAATTTATGGATCTCTTCTTTCTGAATTCCTATCACCTGCTATTTTCGAAAAGTTTCAGCGAGAAGATCAAGTTTACGGATCTCTTGTTGCTGAATTCCTATCACCTCCTATTTCCGAGAAGTTTCAACGAGAAGATCAAATTTACGGATCTCTTCTTCCTGAATTCTTATCACCCCAAACTTCCAGTAGAATGAATCGAAGCAAAGAGTTACAGTGAAGTTTGAAGCTATTTGAAGAAGACGCGGATCAAGAAATCAAGGCTTAGCTAAGTCCGGGCAAAATTGGTTCTTTTATTGTCTTTGCTCTATTCTCGTTTCACGACAATGAGCAAAGAGGGGCAGCTGTAAGACCCAAATTTTGCCCGGCCCAATAACCATATGATGAGCCCAAAAAATAATATAAAAATAATAGTCCAATTACAAGCCCAAAACCAAACAAAACATTAGCCCAAATCAAAGGCCCAAACCCTGAGCCCAGTAACAACAACAGACCTAAGCCTATTAACAGGAAGAATAAACAGAAACCCTAGGGACTCCCCACTGCGCCGCCGGCCTTTGGCCTCCCGCGTAGACGCCACGCGCGTCGATTCCTGCGGACACCACGCGCACCGCTTCAGATCCGCGCGTATCCCCCACGTGCATGTCTACTCTACGCGCGTCGTTTCCCAAGTCACGCACGCTGTTCCAGCACACCTCGACCTCGCACACCCCATGCATCTCGGCAACCAACGACTCGCACGCCTCTGCCGTTACCCATACCCTGCAAAAAAAAGAAAACAACACACTAACAAGAAAAATGGCAGACAACCGAAAAGCAAGACGGAAAAGAAGACAAAGAATGAACCAGTAAATTGGTTATAAAAACCGAGATGAGACTTTGTAAATGGGGGGCTTTTTTCTTCGGCCAATCTTACAAAATTTCAGAAAATAAAAAAGGCATTCGAAAGGTTGATTTCATTTCTTGTTATTTACCGTCATCTACTGTTATTTTATTTTATTATTATTTTCTTTTTTTTCGTGATTTCAAAACCATACAAAAAAAAATCAAAAAGGGAAAAAAGGACCTACCCGAAACTCCCTCGGTCGCGGCCTCGGAGCCCATCTTCTCTGTTGACGGAACTCGACTCGTGAAGGAGTGCCGAAGGCCCCTTTCCTTTTCGTTTCAAGCACTGAAAGAAGAGGCTTCAAAAGGCTTCGAAACGGGGCCGAGACTCACCGGCTCAAGCGTCGCTGGCCACCGATCTGAAGATGGTGCGGTGGCGCGATAAACGGTCAAGGGAATCCAATCGATGGGTGATCTGAAGGAGACCAACCGTTCGGCATCGGAAGAGAGAAGGGGAGAAGTTAAAATTTGACTTTTTTTTAAGAACAGAAATTGGAATGAACAAAAAACAAAAAATGGGTTTAAGGATATTAAAAGAAACAGCTGTAGGTAAAAGGGGGAATGAATGCGCGTGTACTCACTTTCAAAAAGGCTTATTTGCGCACTCGGTCCCCTCTCCTTGCGCGATAATTCGATTGGGTCCTCCTGGCCGTGTCTTTCGCTTATTTGCTATTTTCACCCTTCATTTTGAAACACGTTCCAATTCGGCCCTTATTCACACGCAGCGTTTTGGTTATCGGGATAATTTCTATTTCCATCCCTGATGGTTCGCGTCCATTCCACTTAAGTTTGTTAATTCCTTTTTATATTAGACTTTTGCCCTGCACTCAAACTTTTATGTTTCAATTTAATCTCATTATGTATTATTTTGTTTCCTTAAATATTTTACTATCCCGCCATTATTTAAATATTTATTATTACTACTACTATTATTATTATTGCTATATTTATATTATCATATTATACATATTTCGTATTATTAGTATTTTTGTCATTATTGCTGCTACTATCTTTATTATTATATTATTATTATATTATTACCGCTACATTTATATTAATATATTGTATATATTACGTATTATAGTATTACTACTACTTTGTTATTATTGTTAGTATTATTATTATCACTATATTCATGTTAGTATATTGTATATATGTATATTTTGTATTATTGCTATTGTTATGTTTATTATCACTATATTATTATTATTATTATTACTATTATTAGTATTGTTGTTGTTATCATTATTATTATTTTTGTTACTTTAATATATTATATATATGCATACGTTATTATTTATCTAACTTTCATTCGTATATTTATACGTATATTATTTCACATATACTTCTATTTTCATATCGTCACATTTTATATATTCCTATTTATATTTACATCTCAATATCATTGTTCATATTATTGCCCATTATTGATATTATTATCATTATTATTCATGCATGTCAATATTTTAGATTAATGATTTCAATGTCATGTATTATGTGTATTATGTTGTCATTACACCAAATTCAAGTTACATTATCGTTCTCTTCATCGCGTAATTCCATCCGCGCTTTGAATTATATTCCTTTAAAACCTAACCTAAAATCTTTTATCAATTTCATCCAAAAAACCAAAATTTTCAAAATAAGGCAATATTCTGTGTTTGGAAATTCGAGAGATCGTGCCCTATGTGTTTGGGTTTTTGCCTCTCTCGCTTGGCCAAACAATCGAATTTCCTTTTGATATTTTAATGCGCGAGTCTCGGGAATTAAGAGACGATCTTGGATTTGAAGATTAAAATCATCATGTCCTATGTACTGGATGTGATATTTTGTTCCTTCGAAACAAGAAAATCTTGACATTCAATTCGAGAAAATTCGAATATTTCCAAAAGAAATCAAATTTTTAAATTCTTTTAAAATTTTCAAACTTTCGACATGGGGACATTAATTAATCAATTTGGTACCAATTGTGGGCGTGACGAGGGTGCTAACCCTTCCTCGCATGTAACCAACTCCCGAACCTATTTTCTCAAATTTTCGTAGACCAAAAGCATTGTTTTAGTAAATCAAAAATGTTTTATTAAAACAAAGGTGATCCGATCACACCTAATAAAAAGTCGGTGGCGACTCCCGTTTTTTTATTATTTTCAAAACCGAGGTCGATTCCTGTTTTTTTTTTTTAAAAAAATGGTTACGACACATGTTAAACATAAACTTAACTCACATGTAACACCCTTAACCCGTATCTATCGCCAGATTGGGGTTGCAAGTCATTATCGAACATAGCACGAGTCATCACGAACATTTACAACTCACATGAACAAAATCAAATGCATTAAGTGTAATGTAATTTCATTGCATACTTAAATGTCAGTATACATATTTTAATTCATTTAGCCAAGTTCACATAGAAGCATTTTTCAACAAATTAACAAGGACACTACTCATTTGGTCATCTAATTTTTACTGTCCGTATATGCACATGTTCATAATTATTACACTTAAGTAAGTTATCAATTATCGTAGCTAAGTAAACATATATACAAACAAGCATAGACCTTGTTTAATTTAATCTAACATATATTCAAAATTTTCATTGCAAGAACTAACACATTCAAACAAGATATAGATCATTTCTCATTCATGAGTATAGTCGAATTATCAAGACTAAACATATTTCGTCCATAGTCCATGACTCATAAATCTAAACCCTTATACGCAAGTACATATGTGTATCATAACCAAATATATCTATCCAAGTACATATCCTTTATTTCCACATCATGCCGAATACAAAGATTATATTAAAAATGATTCTATAAAGTTGATTCATGTTTCCATAATACACATCAAAAGTAATGTATAACAAATTTTAATCCAACTTATTAAACAACCACATATATTAACATTTCAAAAGAGCTAACAATGATTCATATATGGTTATTTCATATCAAACATACTACGAACATAAATACTTAACATGAATTATAACACATCCATATTCACCATCTAAGCAAAACATACACGCATACTATAATCAAGATCGCTTAAACCTTAGATCGTTTACTTTTAAAACAAGCCATTTTCGCATGGCTTATATACATTAACAAAATATCATCCAAATATTAAGCTTGTAACACCCCTAACCCGAGACCGTCGCCGGAGCAGGGTTAAGAGGCATTACCGATCAAACGGAACCTTTAACATCCAAAAATTTCAACACAAAGTCAATCCTTACTGTTCGCATTTATTTACAAACATAGTGTCCCTTAAATGAGTCATCAAGACCCTAAGCATGCTTATAAACTGAGTCGGGACTAAATCGAAACACATAGAGAATTTCTCAGAAAATTTAAAACTTTACTAAAATACAGGGGAGACACGCCCGTGGGAGGAGACCGTGTGCCCTCCACGGCTTCTAGACACCCCCGTGTATCCATCCATCTATATACTAACTATACCAACACGGTCATTAGGCACGCCCGTGTGCCATGGCCGTGTACTTTTAGGTCATATACTGACTTCCCTACTACGGCCACCAAGCACGCCCGTGTCGAGGCCGTGTACTTTTTAGTTAGCTACTGACTTGCACACCACGGCCAGATGACACACCCGTGTCGAGGCTGTGTGATGCTAAACTGCATCCTACAATTCACCTACGGTCATTAGGCACGCCCGTGTGCCACAACCGTGTGACATTACAGGCCATTATGCAAGGCCAAAATGCCACCCACTTGGGGTCAAACCTACAAGCAACACCTCCCAAAACATATCATGCACATAAGGCAACCAAGAACTTACCAAATAACCATTCAATCTATGCATTCAATTCCCATTACAACTATAACAAATTCAATACCAAAACTTATCTCATCACAAGCATAATACATCCAATACCAAACATCATTTCTTCTCAATTCACTAGTTCATATTAGCATTTTATCAACACCAAGTTACCATTCATAAGTCAACTTCTCAAACCACAAACCATGCCAAAAGATGCATCACATAGATACCAAAGTCATTCATGCTAAAATTAGCACATATCTAACCACATCTCATGGCTACTACAAATCTCAAACATGATTCAAATGACTAGCCTATACATGCCATATCTTAACTATATACATCTTTCCAAAATACCCAAAAATAGATTGCCAATAGTGTGACTGAGAAGCTGACGATCCTCTGATCCGAGCTAGCTTTACTGACATTGCAAAGTAGAGAAACAAATCACACAGTAAGCTTATAAAGCTTAGTAAGTTCGTAATAAAATACAACCATATCATCAAATCAAACCAATTCATATAATAATCATCACATAGATCATTCTTCTTGTACATATACCATACTATCAATAGCTAAAATACTCATTCGTCCGTCTATTACATCATCTATAAACTCATCAACCACAAAGGTTCAATGCATACCTCGGCAAACACATAGTTATTCAATCTCCAAGCTATTCAATGCTCAATTATACTTGTTGATCATCCTTTAATATTCATTTAATTGGATCGCACACTCAGTGCTATATACATAATCGTAACATATTTGTCCTCGCACACTTAGTGCCTATTCTTTTAACCGACTAGTCTCGGTGTCTCACACACAGTGCCAAGTCAATAAGCCATAGCTTTCGTATCATCGCACACTCAGTGCCTTTCATTTCTGTTTCAATTTTACATTTCGCACACTTAGTGCCACCAGCTTATTCATGCACATAGCATCTCGATTTCATCCACATATACACATTTATTTCATAATACTAAACATATCTTAATAACATGTATTATATCCGAACTTACCTCGGACGTCGACTATAGATACGGTTGATTAATCGAGCACTTTATCTTTGCCTCGATCTCGATTCGAACCTCTTCTCTCTTGGTCTATACACATTTAAAATCAATCCATTCAATCATCATTTCATTCAATTTAGCCCACATACACACATTTAAGTCATTTTGCATAATAGCCCTCATATTTTCACATTTCGACACTTTAGTCCCTAATTCACAAAATCATCAAATTCACATAATTTCACTTAGCACCAGTCTAGCCGAATTTTACTAATATCCATACAAACCCACACATTTCATTTATTTCATACTTTCACCCTTCAATTTGCTATTTTCACAATTTAGCCCTAATTTTCTAAATTCACCAAAATTTCAAAAACAACACATGTTAATCCAACACCAAGTTCTCAAATTTTACTATCAACTAGCACATAGTTCAAGCATTCATCAATGGCTCATCACAAAAACATCATCAATTTTTCAAATTACAACATGGGCTTGATAGTAGACTAAGCAACAATATCAAAAACATAAAAATCATCAAAAACCAAAGTCAAAACATACTTTAATCAAGCAAATCCCTAGCCGAAAATCACTAAGTCTCAAACCCTCCTCTTCTTTTCTTATTTCGGTGAAAGATGTATGAATAATATGAGCATTTTGGCTTTATTTTGTTTATTATAACTTTTATAATTGATTTCCACTTATACCCTTAATGAAATAAATATTAAAGCTTATTATAGATGGTTATAAATGTCCATCAACCTTCCACTATCACTAAATATGGTCTAATTGCACCATAAGACCTCCTTATTTAAAAGACAACAACACTTAGATACTTATAAATCAGCACATAGCTTTTACTCTTTAAGCGATTAAGTCCTTTCTCTTAATTCGACACCTAAACAATCACATTATCACACAGAATTTTCACACAGACTATATCACATACTATTCACACAGAAAACAGCATTAAAATATTTTTACGACCTCGGATTTGTGGTCTCGAACCACTGTTCCGACTAGGGTCTAAACCGAGATGTTACAAAGCTAGCCTATACATGCCTTAAGTTCAAAAATCCAAACTTTAAAGGTACCAAAGTAAGTCGATAGTGTGGATGAATTCGGTGACGATCCCCTGAGCTTGTAGCTTAACCAAAATCTATAAAATAGAATAACGAACGCACAGAGTAAGCTAACTTAGCTTAGCAAGTCTTAAGCAATTATAATAAATCAACTGAACATTCAAGCATTTTTAAACAATCACTTAATGGCATTAAATTTATAACTTAACACAATAATCTATCATGGCCGAATGCCATTACCTCACTTAGCATAACATTTATCACCATCTTATCTTTAACAAACAATTTACCAATTTGGCATAAGGTTCAAAATATAAAATATCATCTATAACAATCTACTCATAATACACATACATATAATTCAATAAGTTCACATATACATCCGAATAAGTAAATGCCCTGTACGTATTAATTTCATATTAATTTCATATATATATAAATGTATATACATATGTCCATTGAACATCACATATATTCCAGTATATAATATCAATGCAATATCATTATAACCACATAACAAAAAGGCCGAATATACATATACATATGTCTCCTTCTTGATCAATAATCATCACATATGTGCTTACCTACATATGTCTCCTTCTTGATCAATAATCATCACATATGTGCTTACCTATTTGGTTGAACATAAAAGTTCAATTAAAATATCTCATATGCACATACCTGTTTGGCTGAGTATACAAACTCATTTTATCAACTTACTTTATCTCTTACAACCATTAGGCTCATATATATATACCTGAACATTCAGCTCATTTGCTGTTTTTAAACTTCACATCATTAATAATCCATCGAAACATATACATATAATAAATCACCAGCATAAAGCCTACTAGGCATAAAGCCTGAAATACACACCCCAAGACTAGGCTCGCTGAGACCAGGTCCGATATTCAATTACACAAATAAGCTCTGCTAGCACGAGGCCCGATTATTTTCACCAGCTCAAAGCTTGCTAGGCTCAAAGCCCGAATATCACTATCACCAAATCATTTCTTAACATTTCGTACAACTTCCAGAGGTTTAACACAATCGAATAAAATTCAACCACATCATTTAAATGCTAAATTACATTCGGCTACCATGTTATATAATTATAAAATTTGTATCATCATAGTAAACCATTTTATATACAAATTTAATGATTCTCAATTGCTTAAAGATTTACCTCGGATATCGACGAACGACGAAAACCGGCTATTCGACTATTTTCACTTTTCCCCGATCCAAATCCGTTTTCTTTGGCTCTTGATCTAAACATGTTCAAATTAAGCTCATTAAAATATATTTTTATTCAATTTAGCCCAAAAACACATAAATAGGCAAATTACCATTTTGCCCCTAATATTTTCCACTTTTTTACAATTTAGTCCTATTTGCATAAAACACAAAATACACACAATTTGAATAAATACCTTAAGGGCCGAATATCCATAGTACTCATACAAGTCCATTCATTTCATTTATTTCACATTTTAGTCCCTCTAAAATTTATTTTTGCAATTTAATCCAAATTACTCAAAATCATCAAAAATCCAAAGACAAAACATATTAATCTAACACATATATTTCATAATTCATCCTTAAACAACAAAAACAACAAACTACCATCAATGGCTCATCACAAAATATTCATTAAACTCAAAAATTAAAGCATGGGTCTTGTAGATATCTAAGCAACGATATAAAAAACGTAGAAATTATCAAAAATCGAAAACTAAACATACCTTAATCAAGATAATTTGTTGCCGAAACTTGAAGCTTTCCTAAGCTCTTTTTCTTTTCTTATTTTCGGTGATGGAAGAGAATGATAATGGCTTTCTAATTTGTTAAAATTTTATCATATGTTTAATAATTTCCAAATTACATTTTTAAGCTTTTCTAATTAATAATATAAAACATAAACATTGGTTTACTAGTCTTTCTACCGTCCACTAACTTTAAAATGGGCTTTTTGTCCCTTAAGGACTTCATATTAAAAAGCCACTATCAACTAATCACTTTTCACTATAGTTTGTAACTTTTACATTTTACGCGATTAAGTCCTTTTATTTAATTAAGCACACAAACAATCAAATTTTTATACGAAACTTTCACACATACTAATTCACATATAATTAACATGGAAAATAATATTTATATATTTTTCAGACTCGAATTCGTGGTCCCGAAACCACCGTTCCGATTAGGGTCAAGTTCGGACTGTTACGTCGCATGTATTGATTTATTAAATATTACTGAGCAAAATGCACATGATTATTTCTGTTTACTGTTGTAGCATCTTGTAGATCAGGGTCTGACAACTGGATCGGATAAGGGGTGTTATGATAAACTTGAATCATTAATTAACTTATTTAGGTCCAAAAATTTTCATTTTAGAAATTTTTTAGTTTTTTAACTTTTTTTATATATTCATCAGAATTTTTAAATTTCTTTATATATTTTTAAAAAATATATAAATTTTGGAATTTTTAAAAATTATTTTTTGATTTTTTTGTAATTTTTCTTAAGAGAGACCAATTTGCTCATTTTCAAAATTGATAGGGACCAAAAGGGTATTTTCAGCAATCTGTTATTCAAATTATTCAAGTTATTCGAATTGTAAAATTTAATTTGACTCGAACTTGAAACTCAAATTACTTATTCGAGTTGACTCAAATAACTCGATTAAATTAACTTGAAATTTGATTTTTTTTTTTTTTTAATCAAATCGAGTTTTACTCACAACTAGTTTGCAACCTTCAAAAATTCCCTGCATACCTTAAGAAATTGTTCCAAAAGAAGACAAGAAAGCCAAACAGTAAAGACTCCTTGGACGAAAAAAAGATGGAGGTAAGCAATAATGATTCTCTACAAAGAAAAGACAGAGATGAACAGTAACGATTCTTTGTCAAAATTGTCTCAAAAGAAAAGACGAAGATACATAGTAGAGATTCTCTACAAAAGTTTTGTAATTCAGGGAATATATTCTTTATAATTGTAATAATAGTCTGGAAAATAACAATTGTGTAAAGCGAGAAAAAATATTTGTATAATGTAACGAATCAGATTCTCCAACAAATGAGACAAAAACCCTCTATAAAAGGCTCTCAATTTGGCAATGAAAGACACGACTCCAAAACTCTCTTGAGCAAAGTTTCTTAACTTTAAAAAATTCAAGTTTTTGTTTTCAAAAAATTAAATTTAGAACAAATCAAATTTAAATTTTAAAAAATTTAAACCTTAAACTTTCAGGGTAAAAGGAGAACAAGTAATTCTAAGTTTTACTTTCAATAAATAAATATATAAGTAAATATATATTAAGTTTTAAGTCTAAACTCAGAATCTTATTTGCTTCAAAATAAAAAATAGAACAATCAAAAATGTTGTCTTATTTGCTTTAAAATAAAAAAAAATAAATTAAATTTGAGTCGGTTGAATTGGAGTTAGAGTTGGATCTTCTATTAAATTTTGGGTTCGAGTAGATTTTTTTCTTAAGAGTTGGGGTCTAGGCAGATTGGTCAAGCTTCGAATCCGGTTCAAGGTGAGCAAAAATCCATCTTACCCTATTGCCATTCTTGTTCTTATAACTAAAAAAATTCGTGATTCTAATGGGAATCTATTACCGATAACCTTATAGCTATCTCTAGGTAGTTGACATTGCCTTAATCCCAAAACGAAGCCGGAAAATTTTATTGGGAGATCAAAAGTAAATTATAAATGTATGAGGGATCAAAAAGTTATTTTACTATTTATTAATTTATATTCTTATCATTTTAAAAGAGAAGTAATTTTATCAATTCTAGGAGTTAAAATCCGTACCAGCCTCCTCTAATTTCGCCATTATTGAATCCAAATTAAAAACCAAAATAAAGAGGTTATTTCATTAGTATAATTTTGTTCATAATGTAAAATTGATATACCAATAAATTAATTTGCTAAAATATTAGTTTATCCGAATATAAAAGGTATTTTTATGTAGCAAATCCTTGATCATTGTTCATGGCAGTTTTTTTTCTGCCAAGCAAATTTTTTTATACCATTGCTGGTACCAATTTTATTTGAAAACTAATGTATGATTTAATACGTAAAACCTTCTGCCTTTTATATTCATATTTGCATGGGATTGACTTTGTTGTATCATCCATTAATTGAGTTGCACGATCCGTTTCGTTCTACCTTCCGGCAGTCCGATGAATAGTTCGGTCTCGACGTCCGAGCTTGGACTGCTTTCGTCGTACAGTACATTGTCTTCTTGCTCGCTCAATCCTTTCCATGATTTTGTTCCACACTGAGACATGAACAATTTAACAAGACAAATTAATGGTAGGTATAATGAATACTAAAGATATCAATGAGATAATCAATCGCGGAACGTGCCAAAAATTTTGAGGTGTTTAATTAAAACTTTTTAAAAAAATTCAAGAGTCTAATTAATTTTTTTTAAAAAATAAAATTAAGGGCTTAATGAGCATTTTCAAAAATTCTGGGGGTTTGGAATTTTTAAAAATTTTAAAAAATCTAATTAAAAATTTTAAAAACTTCGAAAGGATTAATTAAAATTTCTAAAATTGAAGGGCCTGATTAATTTTTTTTTTTTTAATTTTGGAGGGCAAAGGCCCTTTTTGGCTCTATTAAATAGTAAATAATATTTTTTAAACTCAATTAAATTTTCAATTTTGTATAGGGATTAAATATTTTCACCCAATAATATTATATTACTTTAGACCTTACCTTTTCACAAAGCTTTTCATTTTCAGCAGCTAAGGCTTTCTCCTGAGCCAAAAAAAAAGGTAGTTGTTAGCGACCAGCTAACTCAAAAGGATTAATTGCACATAATGTTCTTAAATTATTACTCAAATTTTAAATTACTCCTAAATTTTAAAATTTTTTAATGGAGTTTTTAAAGTATTAGTATTGTATCAACAAATTCTTTTCATTAGCCTCATGGTTAGTTTGTGCTTTACATTTTAGCTCGAATCTAACATTGAGTATATTTAAACTATATGGATTAAATTTTAAACATATCTAGACCTATCGGATAGACAACATAGATATGATATGTTAAAAGAAAACACAAACATTACTTTTAAATTTTAATGGCATTATTTTTAATATATCAATACAAGCTATCTATGCCGTATGTATACACGTGTTTTAAATATGATTCATCTTCGATTCGAGCTAAGATTTAATGCTCAAGCTGGCGTTAAATTAAATGAATGACCCGATTGATACAAATTAAATACTTTAAATACTCAATCAAAACAATTTAAAGTTCAACAACCAATTTAAAAGAGTTTATTGCACAAAATATCCCTAAATTATGATCCTCATCCTAAATTGATCTCGAAACTTCAAAACATTCTAATTACATACTTAAATTATTAATGTTATATTAATTACGTACTTCTATTATTGCAATCGTTAATTTAACCATTAAATGACTTGTAAAATCTTATGTGACATAACTTTAAATGAAAATGTTAAAGAAAAGAAAATTTTGCCGCATAACTTTTAAAATAAAAAACTAAAAATAAAGTAAAATCGAAGAAAAATGGAAAGAGAACGATAGTTTCTGTAAAAACTTTGAAAACCTCAACATCCATTTTTCTTTAAATTTTTCATTTTAAATTAATGTCTCATTTAACGATTAAATTAACGGTCTTAGTAAGGGAAGGATCTTATTGATATAACACCAATAGTTTGAGGACGTAATTAAAATCTTTTAAAGCTCAAGGACCAATATAAAATGAGGGTCACATTTGGGGACGTTTGGTGCAATTAACTCAATTTAATTCAGAACATTGTTGAAACCCAAAAGGTTTACCTTTTCTTTCAATTGTTCAATCTGGTCCCTGAAAATTTGTGTCTGAAAAAGTGGACAATAATAACTGTTAAAATGTGTTTATATTTTCATTGTATAAATTTAAAAAAAAAAACACTAAATATTAATAGTTTTCACAATCAAACCTTTCTTGCTCTGATGATTCTCACACTCTTTTCTAATTGTTGTTCTATCTCTTGTAATTCTTCAAGTGTGCATGAACCCAAATTCTCTCCAAGTAGTTTCCTATGGCCATTTTAGAATCAAATTTCAACTAACTTTTTTTCATTTGCATCAGTCCTTGTATTTTTCGAAAACTTAAAATTTAGCCCCTCTACTTTTTAGATTTTAAAGTTCAAGGTCAACTTATAACACTATTAAATTTTGATCTGACATTTGAAATAAAAAAGCTTATTCACTTGGTAGCAATGTAATTAAAAATGAGGTAATTAACCTTAATTTAACAAAAAAAAAACACGGTTAATAATTGAACTTAAAATTTAAATTTTGAAAAATAGAGAGACAAAATTTTAAAATTTTTAAGAGTACATGGACTTATATTTTAACCCCAATATATATTGGGGGGGTGGGGTTGAATCTTATAAAAAGACCAATACCTTCTTGAAATTTCAAGATCCTCTAATGTCTTCATCATGTTCGCCGATTCAGTCTTTAGATGCTGCCATTCTCAGTCAATATGCACCATAAAAACATGAAATCAATAACCTGGCTATATATATAATTTATATTTGATACACAAACGTTATATAATTTTATGCATCAGTAGTAAATTAGATGATGCAACATCCAAGGGCGAATTCAATTTTCTTTTAAGGGGTTGAAATTAAATTACAAATTTTTTGTGAGGTTAAAGTGTAATTTTATATTATATTAACTTACGACTTCATCACTTTCGAAAAAACTAAATAGAAAATTTTTCATTTTTAGAGACACAGAATGATTCTACCACATAGTAACTTTTAATCTATCATTTATTTGAGACTAAAAGATAATTTTTCCATTTGAGGGGAGCAAAGCCCTACCTGTTTCCACCCAATTTGCCCCTAGCAGCATCATCTAATTTATGGATTGTGTATAGAATTATGTACCGTGAATACATATAAGTAAAAAATTGCATACAATTAATGGTGAAATTCGTTTCTCTAACTTTAAAAAAGAACTCGAGAAGTTAATCTCTCTATTTTAATTCATCAAAATTTGGTCGTCGTACTTCTACAAAAACTCATAAATTAATCCAATTGGACAATAATGTTAAACCTTACCAATTTATACGTGACAATTAACAAAAACTAGCGATTCAAATTCATGTGTTTACTAACAAATGGAGGAGAATCTATATAAAGTAAAGAGATGAAAATCATAAATAAATCTATAATTAATTGCATTAAGACATCAAAAACAAAAGACATGCTAACCTGCAGGTTTTGTTCAAGTGGCTTATTGGTTTCGCTATCTTTTGTATGCCGCCTATAACGTTCTATAGTTTGCTGCATGCTAAACAAATGATATATCCAAATAGCAACACAAATCAATGCATGGAAAAGCTTGTAATTAAAAACCAAACAATGATTTAATTAGGACAGAAGCTACATGTATATAGGCATAAATGCAATAAAAACCTCAAATAAAATAATAATAATAAAAAGAAAATGATTAACTAAACAGTATCATTAAGCATTTTCACAATGAATTTCAAAAGATTAAAGAAAATATCTATGTACATATAAAACATGACATAAACATTTTCAACAATGATCAGAGTTGTATGTGAAATCATCTGTAGATCATTAAGACATTAGGTAAACAAAGTTGACTAATGTTGCTGTCTTTTCTCTCAAGAAATTTTTGGATTTAAACATGAATAACATCCAATTATATATTTTTCTAATAAGACTAATACTACATAAATAGATTAAAAAAAAAGACCTACAAATAAAATAACCATTTCCATATGATACTTCCAAGACATCCCTTTTATTTTAGAAATATAGTTTAAGAAAAAACATTGTTTTATATTGCAATAATACCAGTACATGATGAAAGGGATAGTACTACAAGGTTATCAGAAAATTGTACCCTTTCTTTCAAATAAACATTATTTTTCAAGCCAACACCATATACAAGGTTATCAGAAAATTGTACCCTTTCTTTCAAATAAACATTATTTTTCAAGCCAACACCATATACAAGGAAAATTTTAAAGCTTATCTTTTAGGACAAGGTACAGTTTAAATATCTTTGGTTTCACTTTTGGTTAGTCCCATAAACCGGCATCATTCTAGTCACTAAGTTGTTATAGTAATTAGGGATTAGTCATAAAATATAGTTTAATTTTGGTTCTTGGAAAAACCCCACATGAAAGAACAATGTTGTGGAGAGTTATATAGCACTAAATGACGTGCGTAAGTGAGAGTTTTTATGGCAGAATCAAACAACCCTAAGTATGAAAATTAGTGCTGAACAGCAAATTAATTGAAAAGTGAGGGGGGTTTAAAGAAAATTATTATTTACCTAGAGCTTGCAAATTCAAAGAGCTTGCCTCTAGGAGAGAAGATGATTAAAGCAACTTCAGCATCACAAAGAACTGATAGTTCAAAAGCTTTCTTTAGTAGCCCATTTCGTCGCTTTGAGAATGTAACTTGCCTGCTTGTATCGTTCTCTATGCGCCTCATTTGTGTTTTTCCCCTCACCATGATGAGGATCTTCGTACCTTCAAAGCCAACAAAACATATATATGAAATACCAAACAGGCATTAAAACAAACACATGGAAAACATAAGAATATAAATGAACAAAAAAAGAAAAACAGTTATAAAAGAAGCAAATAATAAAACCCAGAAAACCCTTTTTTTCTTTACATGGATTTGTAAGAAGAAACTGAGGGTTTTAAGTATATATGTATATGCATATGTATATGTATATATGAAAATCAAAATCTTACCAAATTGGCAAGCAAAGAACTTGGAACTTTTTTTTTTTTTTTTTTTTTTTTTGCTTAAATATTACAGAAACCGAAAGGAAATCAGATCAAGTAAACATTTAAATCATGTAGTTTTTCAGTTTTTTGTGATCCGATCCTTTGAACAATCAAAAGAACAAAAACCCAGAAAGCTAAAAATGAAGAAAAATATCCAGAAAAAACCCAAAAATTAGAAAAAAAAAAAAAATTTATGGTGATTGATTTGTCTTGGGGTTGTGTCCCTTTATTAGTCGCCACCATCAAAGGAAAAAATTTATATAAAAAAAAAAAACTACAAAACATCATCCTTTCCTTTTTCATCTATCTTTTAAGCTTTTTTTCTTCTCTTGTAAAAATTCTCTATACACAAACAATACAGGTGTAAAGCAAAGAGCATATATATATATATGTGTGTATAAAATATAATAGAGTTTAAAAAGGAAAAGAAATTGCATTTGAAAATTTGTATGTTTTTGCTTCTTATGGTAAACTCAATAATACAAAATCAAAAGATACTACAAACTTACATGAAAAAGCAAAAGGAAAAAAAAACTACTTTACCAAAAAAAAATACACCAAGTGGGTTTAAAAAGAGAAAGAAAAGAGATTTTATAAACAAATATTTTTCTACTTCAAATAAAATTTTAATTTTTTTATAAATAAAATTATCTTCTTGAAAAAGAAATTAAAAAAAATTGGGAAGTGGAGAGAGAGTATGGGACAAATATTTGGGGACAAGATAAGATTGTCCGTACAATTCCGTACATAGAAGACCAATTAGGTTTCGAAAACTCAATAAGAGATAATAAAAAATAATAATTATTATTATTATTATTATTATTATTATTATTATTTTCTTTGTCAAAAACCTTAAAAAGGGGAAAAAGGTTTTTTGTTTTTTGGAAGCTTCTTTTAATTTTCTTGTAAGAACTTTTTCATTTTTCATTTTCATTTTTTTTAATATACATTGTTTGGCTCTTTTACCTAAATATTATAAAAATAAATTATTTATTAAAATGATATAAAATGAACAATATTTTAGATTGAGCAAATCACTCGAAACTGAAAATCAAGATAAAAAAGCGGTTGGATCGGTTTATGAATTTTTTAAATTTTATTATTTTTATGATATTTTTAATTTAATTATTTTTAGACTGATAATCAAATTAATTAAATCGTAATATTCACATAAAAAATGTGGTTTCTAATGTTATTTAATAAATGCTTGAGTAAGCAGTGTTTATGCTTTATATACACTAGTTTAAATTATTTAATATTTAACATTGATTTAAAATATAATATTTAAATTTAAAAAGTCGAGATATTCACAACTCGATCGGTTCACTTTTTCTTTTATTTAGATTGGGTTTAGTTTTTCTTAATTTCGGGTTGGGTCGAATTGATCCGTTTCATCGTTTAAAAACTAAAACTATATATAAAAAAAATTATATTAATATTAATATATTTTTATAATTAAATTTAACCATTCAAATTCGAGTTTCACCACATTCTGCGATTGGGTTGAGTTAGCTTGTTAATTTATTAATGTAAAAAACTTTTAATTATTGGTTGTTAAGGTTTTTTTTTTTAAAGTTCGACTAGTGAATTTCGAGCGACAATTCGATGATCGGGTTAGTGATTCAATACACATAGACAGGTAAAAGAATATACTTTAGATCCAAGTTAATCTGACAATCAATGATAAAGATCGGAGAAGAAAGTTGTTTAGATTTTGATTAACAGATTTGTGACATTCAAAGTTATTTCCTAAAAAAAAAAAAACTAAATCATAGAAGAGAAAAGGAAGGAGAGCTTTCGATTGGTCCTGACGGTACAAATAGAGAATGCCATACAGTAAGTATTTTAACAGTCCAATGACTTAAATGAAAAATTTCAAATAGCTTAGTGATTATTTTGTAATTTTTGGAAATTAAATGATCAAAATGTAAATTACCAAAAAAAAATACATGTTATTGTAGAAAGGTTTTCAATTTGATTGGTATTCTTATTGATGCCTTTTATGGGCATTGGCTGATGCTGTTGTCCAACACGACAGGGTTCTCTTTCACTTGCTGTAGCCTTCACAACTTGACAAACTAGCCTATGGTTATTATAATGGGGGACCACAATGATGCTATTGCTACCTTTTTTTCTTCTTTTTTCAATCTAAGGGTCCATATTTCCTTTTGGGATATGTGAGATCACATCGTGGCCCTTCAACAACTTTGTTTTATAGTAATAGAAAAAATATTAGGTTTAATTATGGTTTCATCCCTCTATTATGTTGAACTTAGGATCCAAGTTATCAATATGAACATACTAATACCATTAGTGGTTGTTGTTAAAATGATTAACATGAAGTTTTTTTAAACAACATTAAGCGTGTTTGTCTTTATTCAAGTATGGAGTTGTGCTGAAAGCAAGTTCATTGGACTCGAGGTTTATGTAATATCTTCAAAACCTCTTTGATCGTAAATAATATGAGATAAAATTTTAGTGAAATAAGGTATAAGATCAAAGAAAATGAAAGTTACAATCTATCAACAGAGAGTTAAATCAAGAAACATGACATGATGTATTAAGGAAGGGACTAAATTACAAATATACAAAAAGTTCTATGGCACAAGCATAAATGTAACATCCCTACAATTGATATATAATAAAAGTAGTAATAAATTGAATAATGTATAATTAATTTTTCGGTAAAATGAGAAAATTATATAAAGCGGATAAAAGAGAATATGGAGGAGAATTAAAATGATAATAATAATAATAATGATTAAGAAGTAGGTTTTAGTATATTGATTTAAAGTAAAAGCTAAATCGTAGGAAGTTTTTGGCTCAAGTGTAAATATTTAAAATTTAGGGGATTGGAGTGTAAAAGTGAGAAATTTGAAGGACCAAAAGTGAACACAATCCAATTTACTAAGATATGGAATTGGCATGCAAGGACCAAATTGAATAGGTGAAGAATTATGAGGGACTAAATTGTAATTTTACTCAATTAAGTGATGATTCAAAGATGGAATTTTGAAAGATCATAAAGGGAAAAAATGTTCAATTAGCAAGAGGGAGAGTTCTAGAATGTAATGATGATATTGATGATATTTTGGTGATTTTTTTAATTAATTAATTAGTTAAATATTATTTTATTAATATTTTGCTTAGATATTTATTATTTTATTTAAAAAAGGGTAGTATAAAAAGAGAGAAAGGATGAAGGAAATGGATCATCCTTCCAACGTGAGTGAAAGGATATTAAAGAGAGAAGATAAAGTAGAGATTCTAGAGAATATGCTTGTAATAGGCCAATTTTGGCCTGGCCCAATATCGCGAAACAAAATGAAAAAAAATAAATAGTCCGTTTTACAGTTTTTTACAAACCCAAAAATTAAAATGACTCATTAATTAAACCCGAGCCCAAATGCTAAACCTGAACTAACCATTACCCAACCTATAGCCCAATTTACAGACCCAAAAATCAGCAGGCCCAAGTGGCCCAAATGCCTTAACATATCAAAAACCCTAAAAAACTTCTGAGGCTTTCCAGCGCCGCCACTGCGTCCCTCACACGCGCATCACTGAGTGCCACACGCACGTCGGCTCACCTCCGTACATCCGTACTTGAGAAAACAACAAAACACACAGCGCAGCAAGGAAAAAACAATTTGTATTTTGATTTTTATTTTTGAATTCGGTTATAAAAACCGAAGTAAATATTTGTAATTGGGGTCACGTTTTTATGAATACGGAAATCAAAAGACCAAATTTTCTTCGAAGGTATTCATCTTATTCGAGTGTTTATTTAAATATTAAACGCAAACATAGTATAAACAGAGGGGAAGAGGTATTCTTACTTTCTCTTCCGAAGATCGGAAAACATAATTTGAGGAGTCGTTTCATCTCCTCTGGATTTCGAGAGGGGTTTTGGTAAAGTGACGTTTATATCCGCGTTTAGGGCACCTAAAAGAATTGAAACTGCCGTCTTTTGGATCTCCAACCACCGCGCACGACGGCGGACGGTGGCGGAGTACGGCGGCTCTATGACAGGGCTAGGCCAAAGCCCTGAGAGCCTTCAGAGCGTTTCCCTCATTTTTTTTTTAAAAACAGTTTAAAAACGATTTTTTGTTAGGATTTTTCGCTATTTAAAGCCGAGCTATACGACATCGTTTAGGAGGGTATTAAGCTTTAAAACGGCATCATTTCTAGCCAAGATCCGTGTATTGACCCGACCCGGGGAGGATCCGCGTGTTTTTCAAAATTGGTATAATTACCAGTTTAGTCCTTCCGCATTTTTTATTTTTTAAATGCAGTTTTATTTTATTTATGAATTTGCCCCCTGTAATTTTATTGCTGTTCCAATCGAATCCCTCGATTTAGGCTTAAAACGCCTCGTTCAGGGAACAGGGAATAATTTCCCAATTGGCCCCCCACGTTTACGCGTGTTACGTCTTGCCTCCATTTCTTTATTTTTTTTATTTTATTTGGCCATTCAACTTTATTTTAATATCAATTTAATCCTTTTTCGATTTCATTTTTTAATTTATTACTTTTTAGCTCCCTAATTTGTTCTGATTTCAGTATAGTCCTTTAATTAATTAATTTAATTATTTGTTTATTGATTTTTCTAATTATTCTCCTTTTTTTAATTAATATTATATATTATATATTTTAAATTGTGCTAGATATTATTTATTTCTCCTTATATGTTGTTTATTTTCATTAATTATTATTTTTATATATATTCTTTTTATATACACATATAATTTAAATTAAAACTATCTTATTTTATGTATACATTATTAATTTCATATTATTTTATGATGTATTTTCTTTTAATCTATATATGTATATATTTTATTTTAAATCTATATATAAATATATAATTATTCTTTTAAAGATCTTATTTTAAATTATGTTTTATTTATTTCAAACACTTTTCTATATTATTTTTATATACACATTATTTATTAAGTTTTTTTATTTTTAAATAAGTATATTTGGTTTTAGATTATTTTGTATATTATACATTTTAAATTTCTTCTTATATGATAGTTATTCCATAAATTCATTTATAAATTATTAAATTGATTATAGCTTATTTTTTAAATTATTTCATAAATTGTTGGTTTCAAACTCCTCTTTCTTTATTTATTTAAAATCCATTTGTTATCATTCAAAATTTGTTTTATACTAATCCGCCTTGTATATTTCGTGAGATTACTATATCTTTTAGTTTATTGGTCTTTGATTGTTAAAATGGGTCTGTTGAAATGAAGTATGTCATTAAATAATTGTTATTGCGTATTTGTACATTTAAATCGTTTGTATCATTACCATTCATTTGTATAATGTTGAATTCGTATATTATCTCATGTTTGATGCTATGCTTGTGTTTCTCGATATTATTTTGTGATTCAATATCCAATATATTTAAACTTTTACTAGATACTTCATTTTTATCCCGAGCAAATTGAATAAATGTATTATGAGTTAATTTTTAAATCACCCATTTGAAAATTTCTCAAAACAAGGCAATATTTCGTGTTTGGAAATTCGAGAAATCGTGCCCTAACGTGCTGGGTTGCAGTTTGTCGTTTGAACAAATAACCAAATATCCTTTAAAAATTTTGTCCATGTTTTTTAAAAAAACAAGGCAATATTTCGTGTTTGGAAATCTGAGAAATCGTACCTTACCATGCTGGGCTTCGGTTTTTCGTTTGTCCAAATAATTGAATATCCTTATAAAAATCTCAATGCATGAACTTTGGAAATCATGAGAGGATCTTGGCATCGAGGGTTTGAAACGTCATATCCTAACGTGCTGGATGTGATATTTTATTCCTTCGGAACAAGAGAATCTCAATATCCAATTCGAGTTATTTAAAATTTTTTAAAACGAAATTTTATTTTAAAATCGTTTCAAACTTTTGGCATTAGGACATTAATTAATCAATTAGATACCAATTTTGGGCGTTGCGAGTGTACTAATCCTTCCTCGTACGTAACTGACTCCCGGACCCGTTTTTCTTGGAATTCGTAGACCAAAATTAATTTCTTTTAAATATAATAAAATGTTTTTATAGGTGATCTGATCACACCTAAACAAAAAGGATTGGTGGCGACTCCATGTTTCATTTTAAAGTCGATCCCTGTTTTTCAAAACATTAAAAAAATGGTTTCCACAATGCTCATCAATTTAGAAACAAGAAAATAGTAGAGAAAATGAGAAAAAAGAAGAAGGAAAGTGGTGAAGATGAGAAATGAAGAAGAAATGAAGAAATTCTTGACGAAGGAGGTAAGTTTCATACTAAACCTACTTGTATTTCAATAGATTGAGTTAAAGATGTTTTGAGTGAGATGTATGAAACATGTATTTAATCTAAATACTAGAAATAGAAAGTTTTTGATGAAGAATAGAGACTTAAAACACTAAACTGGTTGATTTGCATGGTGAAAAGTATTAAGATTAAGAAATGAATATGTAATCTACACATACACATAAGTGTCTAAATTGTATAGTAATCAAAAGTATGGCAATTATGAGTGAATGAATGAATGATAGTGCAAAGAACCATAGAAAATAAAATATTTTTTCCATTAAAATAGTTTGGACAGCAACAGTGACTTAACTTTGAAATTTCACCAAAAATTATAGAAAGAGATTGAATTAAATATGTAATTAAAGCTTATTGAGTCTAGTTTCATATGGAAGTAACGGTGAAAGAAACGGTGAAAGAAACAAAATTTTATAGTTTTAGATATATTAATTTTTGTGAAACAAGGACGGAGTGGATTCGGATTCCCCTGTTTTGACTTTGGAAAATCATAAAAAATTGTAAAAAAATGGTTAGGGTTTTAATTTTATATTTTTAAATTCTAAATGAGTCTATTTTCAAGAGAAACAAATGGAAACAACATCCAAACTCCGTACTGAGAGATAATTAAGTTTTAGTAAAGAAATGTTGAAGCTGTCAAATAAACAGAACAAGGACAAATTTGAAAAATTTATTGTACTTATTAGCCAAGTCATAAATTCTAAAATTTTTATGGTAAAATGATATTTGAGTCTAGTTTCAAAAACATCAAGTGGATCTTAATAAGTGAATAATTGTTAATTGATGTGATATTGAATTCTTTGTTAAAATTTTATGAAGAATTAAATTGATTGACACAATTTAGAAATAAATATGAAATATACGTAAAGTGGGTAAACTACTTTTGAAAGTGCAAGTCCTCCAATGGTCTTATTTGTAAAACTTTAATATTTGTGTTAATTTTATATACTTTGTTATCTTTGATTGAATATCATGTTTTTATGAGGACTTGATATTAGAAATAGATGTAAGTGGATGATTTGTAAAATGAAGTGTCGGTCATGACATCTGAATATATATTCAAGTAATGATATATAAAAATAAATAGATAAAAATAAAGTGTGGAACTTGTAAGAAATGGAGACGACATCACTATGACAAGTTCGCCATGTCACAACGTAGAAACCCCAACGTCGCGACGACAATTCATAATTTTTTATGAACTTCACAGTTTGCTCTTTGATCAATTGTGGATGTTTTAATGAGCTCCTTTAACTCATTATTAGTTCTATCGTAAATTTAATTATTACTAAAATGAGTTAATGATCTACATTAGTTAAATAATATGATAAATTAATCTGAAATTTTCAGTAGTTGCTTCGGCAACGAATGTGACACTCTGATGCTTTGACTCGACGATCAGGTCGGGTATGGGGGTGTTACAGTTTAGACTTGACTATTGAAGGTATTGTAAAAAAGAAAGTAAGCTATGAGCCATTGGGGATTTGGGTTTCTACAAGTTCTTCGATGCTTATATTGATAAGCAGATTAAGGAAAATGGAGGGAGCGATCGAGCAAGGATATTTTAGTAGAGCAAAAGTAATGCTTAAAATATGAGGAAGATTGGATGATACCTAGCTTTTATATTTGACTTGGAGGCTAAATTAGAGTTACCTATTAGATCGTGAGGATTGGTTCCTTCCTTTTGTCTTTAGTTGGCAAGTTTTACAAGGTTGTTTGCGTGTTAGTCCTAGCCTGTCACATATACTTCGGCTGACTTGTCACGAGTTGTCATTTACTAGTGCTTCTAAACCTCGTGGACCATGAATTTTTTAGCATTTTTCTTCGACGATTGGTATTATGAAATATTTGGTTGTGACAAGAATGGGATAATCCCTTTCAAATTTATTGATAGACTTCAAGAGTATACATAATATTTATATAGCAGTAGTCACATAGGAATAGAAAAGATATATAATATATTCCTAAATATATGCCTAAAAGATATACAATAATATATAATATATTCCTAAAAGATAATATCTCTATATCCTAACAATCCCCCTCAAATTGGAGCATGTAGATCTTAAATGCCCAACTTGCTAAAAAGGTATTCAAATTGCAGTTTACTAAGCGCCTTTGTAAAAATGACAGCCAACTGAACAGAGGTCAGAATATAAAAAGGTGCAATCAACCCATAACAAAGTGACAATCCACTTCAATATGTCTAGTATGCTCGTGAAATACAGGATTCTGTGTATTATGCAACGTAGATTGACTATCATAAAATAAAGGAATAGCTTTAGGATGATGAACACTTAAGCTCAATAGCAAAGCCTTCAGCTACTTGGGCTCACAAGTGACGGAAGCCATAAACCTATACTCAGCCTCAGCCTCAGCGGAAGAACGAGAAACAATATGTTGTTTCTTAGTTTTCCAAGAAATAGGAGATTGTCCTAGAAAGACAAGCCAACTAGTGAGGACGATGATTTTTTTTTTTTTTTTTTGTGTTAAACACCAAGCTCAATACCATAACAAGAATCCCTTTCAATGTTATTGATAGACCTTAAGAACATAATATTTATATAGTAGTAGTCACATAGGAATATGAAATATATATAATATATTCCTAAATATATTCCTAAAGATAATATCCTATAATCATATCCTAACAGGTTGATATGTAAATTTGTTATTATTGAACATGATTAATTGAATTTCCATGCAGCCTCGACATACAATCGAATAAAAAAAAAAAAACTCCACTCATCATATCTTTAATAATAGCAACTTATGGTAAAAAAATTGATTTGATATAATTGAACATGAATAGTTCTAGGCATGACTAATTTGGAGTTAGCAAATGATTAAATTATATCAAATCAAAGTAAAAAAGACTAAGTTTTAAATTTCAACATAGTAGAGGGACCAAACTAAAATTAGACCAAAAATATTTATTTTTTCTTGATGCATTACACAGTCTGGAGGTGGGGCCGCCCAAGGCTTAAGGGTGAAAAAGGTCCAAAATATTGTTTTACAGTTGTTAAGAGGCCCAAATTTTTTTTTTTAGCCTTTAAGGGCCCAAATTTTTTTTACCAACTTTTAAAGGACCTAATTTTTTTCTCCAACTTTTAAGTAACCTAAAACCTATTTTATTATTTTGCCTAGGGCTCCAAAAATGTCAATGACAGGCTTGGCAATACCTAGAACTACCCATGACTCCTTTCAACCCTCAAATAGGAGAATAAACATGCTTCAATTCGCTCGAATCCACATATTCCCACACTGACAATAATGTTAATACCAATCAAGTTAAATACTCAATTAACATATATATATATATATATATATATATATATTAAAAGGAAAGAAGAGAAGAGAGAAGCTATGGGTTCTATAAAAGAAAAGAGAGAGAGAAGCTTAAAGACACTAATTTCTAAGAAAGTTTTAGAGAATCAAACACATTTTTCAGATGCTTGGTGTTTTTTTCCTAGTATCTGCGGTCCTGTTTTTAGCAAACCATAGCCCATATGTCTTGGATGGTCCCCCACCTCGCACCAATGTAGCAAGAAGCACATGTGACATTTAAAGTAAATTGAGGATGCCCTAAATGAAGAAATCTAACACATGTGACATTTAAAGGAATTATGACATCCTTTTGCCATTATTTATGCATTTATATGTTTGTACTATGTACATTTAACATTATTTGGGGTAAAAGTATTATGAATGAATTCTATTCAGAGTTGAATTTTATTTTATTTTATTTTTTTACTCAAAAAATAAATAAATAAATTTGTATATGGTAGATTAAAGAGTAAATTTATCATTCTTTTAAAAATTTTATTTATTTTTACTGTTAAAAAGTTGTCTGTGTACGTCAACATAAGGTACACATGGCACGCCGTATATAATTATATGGTTATTCCATTAGTCATGCCAGTTTTTACCAATACAAATGGATGAAAAATTTAACAAAATGGACCATTTTGCTCCTTAATTTAATGTACATGAACTAATTTATTCATTTTTTTAAGTAGAGAGGACAAAATGCAATATAATTCTTAATATAATGACCTCCATAGCACTTTAATCTATTCGAGGGTTAAATGGATTGTAAGTAAGAAATGATGCAAGTTGCTAATATGGGTGGATTCAATTAGTCAAGCATTAAAGTTAGAGTTTCACTAACACTTTCATATACTGATTGATATGTAAATACTACTTTCAATTTTTTTATGAGACTAATAATGTACCTTCACCCTAACCTTTTATCATTATTAATCCAAGTATATGTTTGTACTATATAATTTAAATATTTATGGCTTCAAATTTTGTAATTTTTAAATAAAGACTCAATGACGCAAATTGTAGATATGGATTAATTCAATTAATTAAGTGTTCTTTAACAATGTTAATAAGTATTAAAATTTGAATTTCACTAATCATTTCATTTAATGATTAATCTATAAATACCATTTTCAACCACAGATATTATTAGTCACATTGTTATCTATGTTGCTTCATTTTGTATTTAAGGTTATGTACAAATCTTGGGTTGGTACCACTTTCTTTTCGAATCATAATGGTTGGTATATGAATAAATGTATTATAATAAAGTGTAGCTACCAACATTAATATTGAAAATCAATTCCCCATCAAGCAATAGTGGAGTTTGAAAGCAACGAGTACAACAAATTTGATTTCGAAAACATATTTCAATTAACTCGAATTTAAATATGATAAAAGATTAATATTTCGAATTTGTCTATCTTAAAATCAAATTAATTCAAACTTAAATGATTTAAACCTAGAATTAACTTAGACCTAAAACAACTGCGATCCAACCTCGTACTTAATCTGAATTTCAAACTTAAATAATTTAAACTCAAAATGGCTCTAAATCAAAATTAATTTCAACAAAAAATAACCCAAATTCGAAATAACTAAAACGTTTTAAGATAAAAGACGAGATACAAACCCACATTCTTATAATGTAAACACAAATATAAATCATTATAAAAATAAAATAAAAGATGCAATAAATTTCTATACTCTTTAAATGTTGTCGTTATTAAAATTATTTTATTAAATTAAAGTTAATCACAGTATCATTTTTTTATTCACATTGCTACCTAATAAGTATTTTTTTTTTTATATCAAACCGATAAATTTTAATGTTAACAACTAAACTTAAATTTTAAAGTCTAAAAAGTACGATTAAATTTCAAAAAATACTACCTATGACATATTTTAACTATGAAATGTAACAAGTGAATGGCTCTTATATTTGATCATATAAAATGTTACCGAATTGATTGAGGTTTATACCAGTGTAAATGAAACTCTTTCTCACAAAAAAAAAAAAAAAAAAAAAATCTATTGCAAAAGACAAGGGAACATACACCCCATCAAACAATATCCTCCAACATTCTATCACCACCTCTGGAGAAGTCCTTTTGCAGCAATCTGGGTGAGAACAATGCTATCAACAAAGGGTTTTTTCTCAGACAGGTAATGAAGTCATCCCTGCTGATTCTCCCATCATTGTTAGAATCAAATAGGTTCAACAGTCCATGGACCTGCATGTACACATGGTTCCATATATATAGGTTGGATCGAGTCAAGAAACAACATCAACGATCTATATAGTTTTTATAGTTTTATAACGGGAAAATCATTTCTACTATTAAAAATTGACGGAATCAGATAGTTGCACGTGACGTGCTATGTGTACATCATGTTGACGTACACGGACAAGTTTTTATCAGTAAAAATGGATGAAATTTTTAATGGAAAGATCACTTTACATACAGGAACTAATTTACTCATTTATTTAATAGAAGAAGCAAAATACAATCTATCTCATGGTACAAGGGCCTCCATGAAGCTTTTACCTTTTATACTGTTATTAAAAGTCCAAATTGATGAATTTTTCTGTTATAGAGGCCCCTATATTAGGTATCATATTGCATTTTACCCCTTTACTAAAAATTAGACAAATTAGCCCCTGTACATTAAATCAAAGAGCAAACTAGTCTTTTCTATTAAAAATTTCATCTATTTCTACAAATGCAATACCAAGACAACTACATGTGTGTACTCTCATTTTGCCGTACAAGGACCAGTTTTATCAGTAGAAATAGATGGAATTTTTAACAATACCAGTTTGCTCTTTGATCTAACATACAAAGACTAATTTGCTCATTTTTGGAGTAGAGAAAGTAAAATGCAATCTAATTTACAGTACAATGGCCTCCATGGAACTTTTAACTTTTATAATGTTATTAGTAAGTCCCGATTTTTCTATTAACAACATTCTTATGGTAAGAATCCATGTCATCACAATATCGGCAACAATCAACAATGTTATCAATTTGAACATATACTAATAACACTATAAAGTAGAGGGACCAAGTCTTTTATTTACCTCATCTTCATTCAAGTCTGGAATTGCTTGTCTAAGGATGTTTGATAACTGATCCAAAAGCAATAACAACAAGTTTTTAAGTTAACTTTCCGAGCATAAATGCACAAAGGTTAAACCGATGAAAAAGACTGAAATACGAACTAACATAAAGAAAAGAAAGAACCACGTACTTCTTCCTTCATGCAGTAGTTATCTCCCCTAACATCACATTCGGCAAATGCTAATTCACACGCTTGCATGAATAGTGGTTGCTTCATAACATGAGCTACCCCGAATAAAAACTGCCAGGATGAACACAAAACGGTACAATGAGCCATCTACGAATGAAAAAATCGCTTGAGTTGTCTTTTTGACCAAAATTAAGGTGAATTATCGTAACAGAGAGAATTCGGATGCTTATGCAAGCTAGTAGTGATCAACCGAAGGTAATATAATAGCAGCATTATAAGTAATGGCAATGTTGCCATGGTCATGGCCGGTTAGCAACACACTGTAGCATAAAGCTAAAATTAAGATATAAATAAACAGAAGCACGAAAATTCTAGGGAGGTAAAACTGCAGCTGCATTACCTGCTTGAATGTAATTGATCCATTCTTCTCCACATCAAGGAACCCAAAAATCTGTACGAGAAAATAATCACGATACAAACCAAAGGAAGTACGTTTCACGAAACTGAGGAAATACGGCAACTGACCTCTTCAGAAAGTTTACATGCCTTTAGTCGTAGGCCCCTCGAAAAATCATGAAGTTTAACACAGCCACTGCACAAAGAGATCATTAAAAACTATTAAAAGAGAATGGAACGAAATATCTTTGTGTTTCTGAACTAGAGATGGTGCAGTTCTATGAGTTGAGCTGGCTCGATAACAAGAAAGGAATACCATAAATACGTAGTGATACCTAGTGTCTGGATTCATGGAAAGAAACTTATCCAGAAAGTCCACGGCCTCCAAGCTGCTTATATGGTACAGCTGAAAAACAATATTAAATGTTACCGAGTGAGAGGGAGCGAGCAACTTCATAGAAACCGATCTAGACAAGGTTAAATCAAGTTCAAGTTCAAATACGAATGTATTTTTATGGAAAGACGAATAAGAGTTTCAAACTGGACTCACCGATTCAATCCCGGCCATTTCAACCATATAACTCCAGGGCCTTTCCTGCAAAATTTATATTAAAAGAATTATTAACACTAAAACAAATAGATATTCAGATGAATCACGAGACCTGATTCCTCACAAAGTTAACATAAGTTTTATCACTTAAAACATCGTAAAAAAAAACCACCAAGAGAAGCACACACTTGTCGCAGTTCAGCAGCTTTCATTAGGAGCATTAAATCCCCATACGAATGAGATGTTTGTACAACATTAAGAGCACTTGCCATAGCTTGACCAGTCTGCCGACAAACATACGAATTAATCAATAATCTAGAAAACCCGACACTACATGGAAAACCATGAACAGACTTACCCTCTCAGCAAAGTGGACAGCACTTAGTTTTTCATTATCAGGGGGCATAATGATAGGGAGATATTCTACCTGTCAAATAAGAAAACCGGGAATCAGATTTAAACAAAATGTAAAATTTACCGGACTTTGGAACCCAACATTGAAAATTTGAATTAGATAAGCTAGAAGACATACCTCCATATAATTATGAAACTGAGTAAACATTCTAAACATGAGCTTAGCCAAAGATATAAGCCCCCTAAACAAGACAACACCAAAAGTATTTAGCAAGTGCATGGGCAAAAAAAATAGACCGAAGAAATTGAGTCCTACCAGGATTGATCAAAGTGTACATGAGGATAACGAACGATTATAGGTTGAATCGGATGACCAGGGATGAATGCACCGAGTTGAAACGAAATAAGGACCTTCCCATTAGTTGTGGTTCCCTCGGGAAATAGTAGCACTCTAGGAAATTTATCACATGAAGCCCTTCTCTGTATTCAAATCCTTGAAAACACATTTCTGTATCAAATAGCTTATAAAATTGATAAAGCAATGCTACTCGAACTTAACAGACTCGAGTTTTGAAACAACAGATACAATAGAAACTTTCTACCTTTATTTCATTTACAGCGTTCTTTCTTGATGCCGGTGAGAATCTATTAACATATATCACCTACCATGGATAAAAAAGAAGAGTATATTACAAAAACAAATTAAAAGCAACTGGATAGAAAAAGATTATTACAATTGTTTTTTTTTTTTTGGGGGGACCGGTTCCTTTGAAAGAAGCCTTCAAAGTGTTGTCTTCCAAGTAGCTGACCCAGACCCCAACAACCGAAAGTATTGCCCCCGTGTTGAGGTTCTGTCTCCGGCCTTCATGGAGAGTCGTGTATGGTTCACGGTAGAAGCCCCGTGGTTGGTGAAGATAGGTACCTGCAAGGCTCGGGAGAGGTGTCAGTATTGGACATCTGAATAATAACGGAGGTACCTGGGCCCCCTGCAACTCGAACTACCAACCAAGGCTTGGTTGGTGGTTCAAGTTGTCCCGCGATCAAGTACTTCCCCACGCCCTATACTGACATTTCTCACGAGTTTGCAAGTATCTATCTCCACCAATCAAGGCACCCCCTACGTGATCCTTACACGGATCTCCGCGGAGACTGATGACAGAACCTCAACACGGGGACAATACTTTTGATTGTTAGGGGTCCGGGTCGACTGCCTGAAAGACGACACTAAAGTCGTCCCCGAAAGAACAGATCCACACTCAAAAACAATTAAGATTATTGATTACCTGCATTGCTCTAATAATAGTTCCAACAAAAGGCATTGAATCATGTGAGTCTGAAGCAACAATTGTAGGAAACAATTCGTAGAAATAAAATATAGGTTCAATATATGATACATGATTAGATACAACAATTGGAGCAATCTCTCTTGGAGCTGGTTTCCCTTTTCTTCTAATCCAATGGTAACTACAAAAACATATTAACAAAGCTCAAATCTTTGAACTAAAAAAGTTTCACTCAAATGAATAAAGTTTGAATCTTTAAAACTTACCCAAAAGAGAAAAGTATAAACCGAGCACAAATTCTAGTGACCCACATGATTCTACATCGCCATTTAGGCATTGGGTTTTGTTTATCTTGCCACCCTTCTAATGCTATCCTAGTAGCAATATACCCTACAGCCAAACATGCCCCAAACAAGACCAACCTCAGTAACATTATTGGCAAACACAGTACGATCTTTACTGCCTCGTAAAACCCAGAAATAAACGGCGTTCCATTTCGAAATGGGTCGACGGTTGTCGGTGCCGGAACAGAGTGTCCGTCCGACCCGAGAAAAGCGTACGGGTTGGGAGAAGTGAGGGTGGTTTTCTCGTCGTTGTGCGTTTGGAGGGGAGGTTGATGATTGGACGGAGATTGATCGGAGGATTCGGAATCTTCATCGACGGTGAGGACGGTTTGGGGTTGATCGGAAGATCGAGGGGAAAGGAGAGGTGAAGTGAGATCATGTTCCGCCATTTTTGATGAATCAAAAATGAAGAAAATCAGTGCAAAAAAATGGGTTTTTCTTTTTCTATTTGGATTTTTGTTTTTCTGAGATTAGAAATGTGAGATTGAAAAGAAAAAACTTGAATGAATGAAGTAAAAAGAGTTTGGTTTTTGTATGGTGGAGTTGAATTTGTTTGGTTTCAGAGCAAAAACTGACGATAGTGGTGGTGCTGTGTTCTTACATTTTTGTTGCCACGTGCTTTGCATGTGGACTAATAATTTTTCCTTACATTGTTAAAGTTTTAATATTTTTGGGTTAACTGCATTACTAGTCACACAATTATATTCATTTTTCCTTTTCGATCATCCAACTATAAAAAATTACAAATTAATCATCCAATTATTCGATTTTGTCATTTTTGGTCCTCAACTAACTAAAATAAAAATAGGAATACCCAATAATTCAAGATAAATGGATAACCAAAAAAGACAAAATTGAATAGTTAAGTGATCATATTGTAACTTTTCATAGTTGGATGACCACTTTATAATATTTCACAACTGAATGGTAAAAGAAAAACATAGTTGAGCGGCAATTAATATACTTTTGTCCCGTTTTAGTACTTTAATTATATTTTTATCACATTTTAACTCGACTCCCAATGAAAATGTATCATGTACTTAATCGCAATTTTACTTTTAGGTAATCTAAAAGAAAAATCATGTATCAAAATAAAAAAATGGATATATTCAAAGGCTCAAACATAAATTAATTTTTTAAAGGATTATTTTTTCTTTTTCTTATCTTAAATAGCTTTTTAATTAGGGTTTTGGTATGTCCTTTTTTTTCATTACCTTTTTGTTTGAATGATTCACATTGTGGAATTAAATTAATCCCAAAAAGGATGATGGAAGATAAAAATAATGGTTTTTAATTTATTTTCAGATCTTGTTGTATTATCAATCTTTAAAATATATTATCCAACTTAAAATAAATGTAAAAATATACTTAAATTCTTGATAAAAAGACGTGAATTTGAGTGTGTTGAAGCGCATTTTTCTCCTAATAAATTTTTTTTAAAAAATAATAATATTGTAACACCGATAATACAGATTTTTTTTAAAAAAAAAACCTTAAATGATTGTTATGATTATTATAAATAGTTTCGATTAATTTTATTTCATTTTAGATCCACTTGATTTTTTTAATTTAATCTTAATTATAAAATATCATTAGAAATCAATGTACAAAAATTGTAAATATTAAAAGGACCATCAAAGGTCCTTATTATATTTGTCTAGCTATATAAGAAAAAGAATTGTTAAAAAATTAAAACGAAAAATTATTTTAGGGGCCAAATATAAAATTCTAAAAAAATTAGGAGGCAAGATATAAATTTACCTTTTTTGAGAATAAATATAAATTTACTTTTATTTCCAAATAAATATACTATATAGATTATTGGATCCACCCCTGCCCCACTCTTAAATTATTCATAAAAAGAAAAACCAATAAATATTTTTTTATTCTTATTAATTCTTAAAGCTTAAGGTTTGATATAAATTTAGAAATTTTTGAGTTTCATCAACAATGAGTCAATTTATTGAAATCTATCTAACATTTAATACCAGAATAGACTGATTTTATAAGTAAAAAAACATCATTCTCTAAAATATAAAGGATAAAGCAACTTTTACTCCCTGAATTTGGTAATTTTTTTTTCAATTTGGTCCTTAAACTTTTTTGGTTCACATTATTCTTGGAACTTGACAACTTTTCTCGATTTGATCTCAAGGAGCAGAGGGAGGGGGCAAACTAAAAATAAAAATTCTCTATTAGTCCCTTTGATTTTTGGAAATTACAAGTTGGTATAATGGTAAAGTTACACTTTACCCCCTAAAAAAGTATTCATTTTTGGCCCCTCCTAAAACAATTTTAAGGCTTCACTCCTGTTAGCTCCTTAGCTTGGTTTCCATTAAGGTGTGATGATGTGATACTCTTAAAGTTTTTTAAAAACTATAAATAAATTATAAAAGTCTTTAAAATTTTTAAAATTTTCAAGCGATAATGCAGCATAATATTAAAGTGTCACGTCATCACACTTGGATGGAATCCAATATTAGGGGCTAAATTGAGAAAAAAACTATCAAGCCCTGAGACTAATATAGACAAAAGAACTTAGAAACCAAGGTGGAAAAAATTACCAAATTCATGGCCTAAATGTGGCTTCACCTCTTTCTTAAATGACGAAATTATAAAGGACATAATTAACTAAAGACTAGAATGATCGGAGATTATTTATTTGAGGTTTGATGAAAGTGACTAAAATGCATAGGGGTCTAGAATTGGAAATATCCATAATTATGAGAATCCGGAGGACCATTCAATCAATTACCCAATAAGAGTGGAGGGTCGGCTACTAAATTAAAGCTGGTAAAGCTATTTTCTTTTCTTGGTCCATTCATTCATTAAAGCTGCTTTCAAATGTCACTATCCTCGCCAAAGAGTAAAATACATTAATTCATATTATTAGTGGTGGGGGTTCCAAATATTCAACCAAATGGCAAATTTGATTCCTAGAATTTTGGAACAGTTAAGGAGGATTGCTTGAAGTAACATTCATACCATGAAACTAGATGTGTTAATTGCCAGATTGGGTAGGTTGGGATCGGGTCTATATATAATATTAGTACATTTTATATTTGTTGAAGTTTGATTTGAATTGAAATATGGACTTTAAATTAAATTGATAATTGGTCCTTTGAATAGGTCTATATGAATAATGTTTTAATTGAATTTTTGAAGGTCTAATTATGGTTGTTGTCCTCTACTATGTTGAGGTTGCAAGGGGTTCCTGGCAAATTGATTCCTAGAATTTTGGAACAATTAAGGAGAATTGCTTGAAGTAACATTCATACCATGAAACTAGAGGCGTTAATGGTCAGATTGTGCTAATTGGGGTCGGGTCTATATATGATATTAGTCGTTTTATGTTTGTTAAAGTTCGATCTAATTTGAAATATGGGCTTCAAATTGGATTGGTAGCTTGTCCCTTGAATAAGTCTACATGGAATAAGTATCAATTGAATTTCTGAAGGTCTAATTATGGTTGCAGTCCCTTTACTATGTTTAAGTTGAGAATTTAATCCTTTTTTTAAAAATTAATACTTCTCTTTAATTTGACATAATATGGACCCTTTGCTATTCTAATATTATTAATATATCCAAATTGATAATGCGAGTACATAATCAAAGCCACATGAAAAATCTGGCCAAATATGTTAAGTAATAATAAATTTACATATCACATGAATGCCTAAAATTTAGTTTAAAAAATTAATGTTATCACTTTTAACAACAAAAACTAGTGATGTTATCAATTTGGACGAGTTTGACTCCATTCCATTATTTTTTCATCCATTAATACCTAATCTATGTTTAATCACCATTCACAAGTTGATTCCACATTTAATAGATAGGTCTTACACATTTGAATGGTGATGATCATTGTATTAGATATTAATAGACGAAAAAGTGATTGAGTGGATCTTAATTTAATTTGGACCTACTAATGATATTATAAAATAAATACCATATCATGTCAAATTAAATTAGAGGGATTAGTTCCGAGAATACTGCATGCTCTTAGAGACTGTGCTGATGTAAGGGAGGTTCTTATTGTAACACCCCTAATCCGTATCCATCGCCGGAACCAGGTTATGAAGCATTACTGGAGTTTACAGATCAAACAGACAGAAATTTCAAACATTTCATATCATATAATATTCAGGTCAGAAAACAATCAAACTCATATATACTGTCCCTTATGCGAGCCCTCGAGGCCCAAAATACGGGTTAGAAACAAGTCAAGACTAATTCGGAAACTCAGAGAATTTTTCGGAATACATTAAAAATTTTCAACACTGCAGGGGTCACACAGCCGTGTGGCCAGGCCGTATAACTCTCATGGCCAATAGACATGCCCATGTCTTAGGCCGTGTGGGCATTCGAAATAAGGACACACGGCCATGTCTCAACCCATGTCCATGCCCGTGTAACTCTCTGACTTGGGTCACCAGTGTGTCAGGCCGTGTACCCTTTTGAAATGGCCTCGCACGCCTGTGTGCTAGCTGTGTGAACCTAAAATGTGCCTTAAACAAGAAATTTACCATTCCCTACAAGCTTGGACATTAAACAATTCAAAAACCATTTGTTTAACCTGTTCAAAACATGCTAAACCAATCATCCTAGGTGCCTAACCAATGTACCCTCATTGGTACCACATTTATATCATCAATTCATATCATCAAAGCATCATTCAAATCCAAATTATAAACGTATTCAATCCATTTTGCCTAGTTCATAAGCACTTAAACATCAACTTAAATTCACATGCATATATCTAGATCTGGTGCAATTTACCATGCCATAATATGGCTTCAAACACAAACACATATTTATATGTATATACCAAACCAACATTACATTTATAATCCATCCACAAAATAACTATCATTTAGACGTCCTAGGTACATGCCGACACAAAAGATAAACATCACCACATTTGAGTTCGGGATCGTTGTTGGATGTTGAATAGGCAATCAAAAGTGAAGTACCTAATCTGCGCACGGAAGAACAAAACTGTACGCTGAGTAAAACTCAGTAGTATTTCTATAATCCGAATATTTAAAGACAAGATAATATAATATGCACAATTGAATTTTAAGCATATATTAATGTCTAGTATCATGACTATCATATTTCATTTGTTAAATAATGCCCCAATTCATATAATTGCTATATAAATAGTTATTCACATATCAAACTACATTTATTTGTACAATGGCATTAGCCATTCAATACTCAACTCATGAATACATCATTTCATACCATACTCAATTCTCATCACTTGCTATATAATAACTTTTCACAATTTGATCCACATATCATTTAAACAATAACATTATCCATTCCATATCAAATTCATGAGTACATAACTCATGTATCTCATTTTCATGTTTCAAATCACTATCTCATTTTCAATTCACATACAATATCATCCAATATCAATCATAGTACCGTTTTATTTAATTACCCCTATTAACACGACTCGGATTCGGACGGATACACGGATCCAACCAACACACCAGTTTGGCACCTAGTGCCTCATCGGATAAATCCGAAGCAGTAACTGTGCCCAACACTTTATAAATTTGACACCTAGTGTCTCATTGGTTAAACCGAAGTAAATTGGCACCCAGCGCCTCATCAACTCGAAGTCGAAGAAATCCCTGAACTTTTCCTATCCTATGGCATGCCATCTATATCCGACTCAGCTCGATACAGTTCATAGTGTTTAATTTTACATTTCAAATATAACCAATATCCAATACTAATTTTCATATAATCACATATATACACATGAATTAAATTCAATCTATAATAATCAATACATTAAATATGTATCTACCAATTCAATCCATTTTAATCATTTATCAAAATGTCAATTACTCACCTCAGCACTTACCATTAAATTGAAATATAACAATTAACAGCTAAGTTTGGATAATAGAAATACAAACCAAGAATTCCGAGCTATTCGACGTCGATTTTATATTTCCCCTTTTTAGTCGAGGATTCCGGTACGACGTTAGCTACGAAATTAAAACAAGTAAAATTCATCAATTTAATAAAATTTCAATTTCATATTGAATATTGAATCTTTACATTTTTACTCAATATTTGTCTAAATTCCAATTTAGCCCCTAAACCGAGACTAATTTTTATTTTTCACATTTAATTCTATATTTTCATACAAATTCCACTTCAAAATAAATTTAATTCCCTATTTTTACTTAAACCCCTAAATTTCAAAATTTTTACAATTTAGTCCCCAATACTCAAATTTTACAATTTGTTCTACAATTTAATCCTTTTCCATTTTTAACTTAAAAATCTATCAATTTAATCCCTAATACTAAAATTATTCAACATTAAAAACACTTAAAAACTTAACAATTGCTAAAATTTTAACATGAGTTGGGTAACCCTAGATACCGAGATTCCAAAAATATAAAAATTACAAAAAAGGAACTAAATTGACTAACTGATTATGAAGCCCTAGCCTTGCGTGACTTCTTTTCTTCTTTCACTTTTTCTTTCTTAATTTGTATGACTTTCTTTTTCTTTTTCTTTTTCTTTTTATTCATTCTTTTAATGCTTTTGTTTTATTATCATTATATAATATATATTTACTTAATAATTAAGATAGCATATTTTATCTTTAATTATTATAATTTATAAAATAAATTTACACTTAAAGAAACAATGGTGTAATTAGTCCCTTTAATTATTTTTAAATCTATAATTCAATTTTCTCCTTATATGCAATTTAGTCCTTATACCTAATTACTTTTAATTCAAGTAAATTCACTTAACCGAAACCTAATTAATTACACAACTAAATTCATAAATATTTTTAATAAATATTTACTAGACTGATTTACGGGAATAGAATCCCGAGAATGCACTTTCCGACATCCCTAACTATTGGATCATTACACTTATACTTGGGGATTGCATGCTATGAGAATTACGAACATTCATGACTTTTTTAGTTTTATTGTTTTGTTATGATAGATTTGGAACATGTGCAATGAGTTTGTGATGCAAGGGAAGACTACCCCATTGGGCGAGCTTGAGCTTTGCATGTTTATTTCTAAAAGGTTGCGACATGTGAAGTGGGCTCCTCCATTTGAGCTAGCTTTTAAGCTCAATGTGGATGGTGCTTAAGTTGAGAGAGATCGTAGTGATGGAGTAGGTGTGGTAGTGAGAGATGTAGATAACTTTTTTCTTAATGCCTCGCGGAACTACTCAGAGATTTATTCTTCGAACCTAGTAAAGGCAATGGCTCTCACATTGGCATTCAAATTTGTTGTAAGAGAACATGGCTATTTAGACACTGTGATAGAGGTTGACTCCATTGCTATGATCAACAGGCTCCATTCGAGGGGTACCGGTTTGTCTTTGCTCGGTATTCAACTATTAGAAGGCTCTGAACATTATTAGCACATTTACTTCTATTTCATTTTCTTTTGTTGGTTGATCTGGTAATTCTGTTACGCACCACTTAGCTAGATAAGTGCATAATTGTATTAATTTGTTTTACTTTGAACTATACATGCTTAATAAATTATCTTTTACCTTAAAAAAAATAGAGGGGTTAGATGATAAATTTCAACATAATAAAAGGAAAAAAGCATAATTGTACCAATTGCTGAAACAATTTATTATTTATATTCACATGATGCATAAAAAAAAATTTGATTATATGAATTTTTTCTTGTATTTCATAATGTAAAATATAAACGGTGGCGGAGCCAAAGAGCTAGTAGGGGCAACTCCTTCTAAAATGTAAAATTTTCATTTAGGCTCTTTATAATTTATAAAATTTTAAATTAGTAATAGTAAATTTACACTTTAGCCCCCAAATAATAAAATTTAATTTAATCCTTTAAAATTTATAAAGATATAAACTATTAAAATGATAAAATTACATTTTTATTATAATAAAAATATACAATTTAATTACACCCGTCCAAAATTTTTCTTTAACTCTGCCACCATATATAAATGTAGAACAATTGATCTTGATCTAAACTCAAATTTGACTCCATCAACTTGCACGCAAAATTTAATAACTCAAATTCATTAAATCTAATTAGAATTGATTTGAGCGCAATTTTAACTCAAACTTGAAATAACTCAAATAAATAACATTTAATAATCCAAATTAAACTAACCAAAATCCAAAATATTCAAACCACTGGATTTGAAATTCATAATTTAATCCTAATAACTTAAATAAAAAAAATTAAATCCAAATCCAAATTCAAAATTAAACCCAACCAAAAATAATCCAATCAATTGAATTGATAGATAGATATGATTCTGATTGGGTGTCTTGTTTTTAACAAAAAAGCATTAAATCACATAATTATGACGGATGATTGAGAGAGAGCAACGTCACTTGATTAATTGAGATGTTTAAATATATAATTTGATACTTAAATTTGATATTTTTATTTAATGTGGTACTTATATTTTTTTAAGTTTAATATAATATTTATATTTGATAAAAGTTATACATTTTGATAATAATATTAAGTTTTTCGAGTTTAATTTGGGTTTTAAAGTTGAATTACAGAAAATTCATAATTAGCAACTAATTTTCTTTAAATCAACCCTAAAACTCAAATTAAATAATATCCATCAAACCATATTTGACAAATTAAGTGTAGAATTAAACAAATTCATAAATAACACTATTTATTTTATTAACAAAATCATGAAAATTCAAACATGATAGTATTAACAATTAAGTTTTATCAAGTCAACCTTAAAACTTGAATTAAACATTAAAAAGTTAACATTGTTACCTTTGAATACCAAAATATATAACTTTTGTCAAATAAAAGTACCACATTGGGTCCAAAAATAACACAAGTATCATATTAGAAAAAATGTCAAACTCAGGTACCAAATAATATATTAAGCCATTAATATACTATGTTATATACTATCTATTTTTTGAAGATTTGTTATGTACTATTTACCCATTTCAAAGAACGAAAAATTATTTGGTACACCATCAGTGGAATTTTTAAATTCCACAAATAAGTTCAAAAGGTTAACAATTGTCATATAGGGATATATTAAATATTAAAAAATATAAGTATTTAGGGAGAGAGAAAAGAGACGTATCAATTTTTAAAGCTATTTATGAAATAAAAAATATATACTATCAATATACGAAACATTGAGCCTTATAAAAATAATGAAAATTTTATTAAGGACACCTATGTTATATACTATTCATACATAGAGTACTATATAGTATTGATGAGAAATTTATGGATTAATTGTAAAAATTGATAATAGTTGTAAGATATAATGTGAAATTTAACTTTTAATATTTTTTTTGTCAATTTGGTTTTTTTTAGTTAAATTTCACTATTAACCTTTTAATAAAAGTCGAATTTAATCCTCAACCTTTCAAAAAGTTGAATTTTTATTTTTTAAATGAAAATACTGATTAAAACCTTAAATTTTTAAACATGACTGTTCGCATGACAATTCACATATATTTCATGTTAATTTTTTTGGATTTTAAATTTTTTTTACTTTTTCAATATTTTTATAAGTTTTAAATTATTTGTTGATTTAACATATAAGATAAATAGTATCATGCTAGCACGAAAGTACATGGGGAGTACCATGTGGGTTGCCACACCAATAATATTAAAACAAAATAATGTTTTAGTTAGAATTTCAGTTAAAAAAATTATCTGACTCTTTTTCGAAAAGTTAATAGTCAAATTTAGCTGAAAAATAAAATGGGTAAATTGAAAAAAAGCATAAATATTGAGGACTAAATTAATAATGTGCCAAATTGTAACCGTATTTGTATTATTATTATTTAAATGAGATCCTACCTTCTAAAAAACATGGAATTCTAAAAGAAAGAGGTCAAAGGGGTGTAATTGCATTTCCATAATGACCCACATTCCAAATTTGCATGATTTATTTTATTTACTTTACAGCTATATATGAAAATTAGTGGGTAGCCTTTTCTTTAAAATCTGCAATTATTATTATTTTTGCCAAAAAAATCTGCAATTATTGAATTTTGCATAAAATACCATAGCTAAGAGTAGAACTGTAGAAGACAAACATAAAAATAGAAAGGCAAAAAATTCCAAATCTTGGCTCAATAATGTCCAACCAGCTGGATTCCCAATTGCCAACGCAAATCTCAACCACATCAAGGAAATTACAAAGAGAAAATAATGGTAAATATTTTTAATGATTGTTTTATATTTCACGTTTAGAATTCGTGATTTCCTTTTTTTAATAATATAATTTTTAAAGTTTAAACTTATATTCTCTAATACAATATATTTATTATTATCTCTTTAACTTTTATAATCTTATTTCAGTAATAAAATAAAATTTTTATCTTTACCCCTACTTGAGAGGGAAACTAACCTATACTCCTTAACTCTTATTCCACGTAATTTCTATCACTTTCTAATAGAAGAATGATAAATTAGATTTTTTTTCTAAAAAAATTCAAATTCAACTAAAAATAATAAAAAGAAAAATCCAATTTATCATTTTTTTATTAAAAAAGAATAAAAATAACGTAAAAACACAATTTCATATAATCCCTTCTCCAGCTCTCGATTTATCGAGTGAATCTTCATCAATCATTCAACACTTCTAAGCGGAAATGAGTGAAAATTAAGAAAAGAATACCATTAAAAAACTGAAAACAAGTTGCAATTATCCTGGTTGATGGCATTATCAAATCTAAACACTGACAAATACACGTGCAGCTATTTACAATAATATGATTTGCCATAAAGTTGTGAGAATCTTCAACTCTTAAAATACATTTTATCTAAAGAGTATTTAATGTATAGTAATACAACAAAAAAAATTACAATATTAGAGAATTGTAATAAAAAAAAAAGAAAAAAATCTAATTAAAAAGATCTTTTTCCTAAAATTCAGGGTTGGTCCATTTTTTTATTACTTATATTTATATCATATTTACCTTCGATTAATATTATCTTTATCTTGATATTGTTTTTGTTTATTCAATTTCAATATTATGAGTCCTAATTAGAATAGGAATTCTTATGGTATCAATTTAGGGTCTGTGATTTTTAAAAAGCTGTAATGATTCCCATTTCAGTCGATTTCTTCATTCAATTCAATGATTAATCAAAAGAATTTTTTTTTTCATAAATAATAAAATAAATTGCATGAACTTAGCTCAATCAAATACTGATATTAATGTTTTATTTGTATGCAATGATTTGGTCTAATGAATTCGTCTATTTAGATTGTATCCATGTGAGATAATGCTAAATAAAAAATAAAAGGAAGAGACGAATTTACATTACAAAAAAAAAGATATAAAAAAATGATTAGAAAAAAAAGGGGGTAAAATTAGGTATATGGAATCTAATGGCTATAAGACAGCTCTTGTCTATCCTTTGAGAAATAATTCTAGAATCTAATTGAATCTAAGACCAGGGGCGAAGCCAGGGGGTTGGCAGGTGCCCTGGCCCCCCTAAACTGGAAAATTGCTATTTAGGCCCTTACAATTTTTTTAAAAATTTTAAATTAATAAAGGTAAAATTGCACTTTGCCCCCTTTAAAATTATAAAAATTCGATTTAATCCTTTACAAATTATAAAGATATAGACTACAAAAAATTAAAATTTCATCCGCCCCTAAAAAAATATTTTGGCTTCATCCCTATCTAAGACATGAATAGTTAATTTATGTTATGTAAGAAACACATGTATATGAGATATTAGATATTGACTAGTTATATACGAACTCAAAATATATCTAATCCAACCTACTACTGTGGATTTAGATAGGTATTCCAATAGAAGTACAGAAGAATTCAAAGAATCCCATTACTTTATGCAATCATCTCATATTTAATTAGTTTAGATTCATTTACTATTTTTGTGAAAAATGATGGAAAACATGCATATACCAAAATTATGTAAGTGAAAATAAGGTTAATTAAAATTTAAATTAATTCGAGTTTTATCGATTGAGTTTTAATTCGATTGGTATATGTATTGTTGTCAATATAGGAGGACGTAGGTTCGAGTGCGCTGAAACGCATTATCTTCATATTTATGGGTTAAGAGAGACTATAAGTAATTCTAGGTATTGTATTAAAAAGATCAGATATGATCAAAAACTGAGTTAATATTGGGTTAAACCAAACTTATAGTATTGGGTTCCTAAAAGTACATTCAAAGTTACTTGTGGAAAACCCAAACAAGTTGGGTCAGAAACTGAGTTACAAGGCGAGTTTCATTGGATTAAACAGACCCAAACGACTTGCTGAGTTATTTTTTGGATCCCTGGTTTGGGTGTCTTGGAAAAATCCGAGTTAGAAGCCCAATAGGAACGAGTTGGTACTAGTTGCTTGGGTTCCTAGTTAAGAGATTAGGCTTATATTATGTCTGTGTACTACTACTATTTATAATTGGACATGTAGTTTTAACATATTATTTATTTTTTGAAATTTAATCTATTTTTTTAATTTTAAAATTCAGGTTGATTGTTAACTCCAATTAAATTTAACCCCAAAAAATAAACTTGTATTTTTAAATTCGAAAAGTAAAGAAAATTCTTTGAAATTAAAGTTGAGGGAACTAAATTTCAAATGTACTAAGAGCGTTGAGACTTATAGCATATTTTAACCCATATTGTTAATTGTACATTGTTGTTAATCTACTATAAATGAGAAAAGATTAAAAAAGACTGGCCTTGGGGAAGCTATAAACTTATTCATGAGTTAGACAACTCGCTCAACTTGAGTTTGGAAAAAAATTAATTTGTTCTGGAGTTAATTCGGTTTGATTTGAATCTGAATAAAATTGTTGATACATGGTATCAATAGAGTTGGAGAAGGAGGTGAAGGAGAGGGAATGGTGCTGAGGAAGGTCGGTTCACCCGTTCTAGGGCCTAGAGTCAAAAAAGTAGAAAGACTAAGGTAGAGGAGAATAGGTGCTTAGTGTATTAGGGTTTTGAGAGAGGAGAAGTGATACATACATCAATGAGGTGAAATTTATTAAATTTAATTCACCAAAGCTATCAAATTTCAAGTTTGGAAAATCAGTTAACTTGCGACGACTTTTTGGATGGGACTGAAGCATTTTTGGGTTGAGATGTATCCATAGAGTTTAAAGATCTATCTCTTAGCTTTAAACACACATTTAATAACTTGATTTCAAGTCCGAGAGCTCAAGTTATGATCGTTTTAGTGAAGATTGAGCGAGCAAAATTTATGGACGGAATTACTATGGGAATTTATAAGTTTTGAGCTTTAATTCGTGTTTAAATCATATTAAATTCGATTTTAAAGTTTAATTTTAATTATATATTAGCTCAATATTTCATATATGGGCCTCTTGGCTACTATTAATTATGGCAAAATATCTTTTGTTTGTGGTTATTGTTGAAAAAATTATATTATTATACTTTTGAAAATTACGTATTTATGGTGATTGTGAAGAAAAGAATCCCAATTGTGTTTCTACATAAGATCAAATTTTCTTTTCTCATTTTTCGTGTTATATAAGGACTTAGAACGAATTAACTTCTTTATGCCCTCCACTTTCAATATTGTTGAATATTTTGGTGGGGAAAGACAAAAGGTATCAAAACAAAAATCAGGGTCAGAAAATATTTTTTTAGATAACGGAATTAAATTGTATATTTTACGTAAGTAAAAATATAATTTTACTATTTTAATAGTCTATATCTTTATAATTTTTAAAGAATTAAACAAAATTTTATCACTTTTAGGAAAGTCAAAATGTAATTTTATTATTACTAATTTAAAATTTTATAAATTATAAAAAACATAAATGAAAATTTTTCTATTTTAAGAGGGTAACCCGACTTCGCCACCGATGTAAAATGTTTTTAGTTCTTTCACTAAAGCTTCATATTCAATGTTTTACATGTGTTGTTCATATTGATATGTAAAGTTTACATTTTCCTTTTTGCCAATTATTTTTACTAAATTAATTAAAATTTGATTCTTTTTTCTACAAATTTAATTTTTCTTTCATTAAAAACTTGACTTAATGGAATCCTATGAAGAAGGGCATAACTAGAGGAACATACAAAGGACTTGACCTCTTTAGCTAAGTGGGTATATTATCACTTTTAGTCTTTTATAGTTAAAAAGCATTTAATTTAAGCTATTTATAAGATTTTTTTAGCTTTGCCCCTAAGCTTTTCAATTTTTATTTTGGCCCTCAATACTAAATTCATTGCTTATGAAACAATAATTATATCTTTTTTAGTATTTATACTATGTTGAAATCTGGGATTTAATATCTTTATGATTATGTTAATGCTATTAATGTTGTTATTGGTTAATTATAGTTAATGTTGATAAGTGTTAAAATTTTAATGGTTTTAGTTATCCATGTTGTCACCGACTAATATATAAAAGTAGAGAAACTAAATGATGTAAAATTAAAATAGTAAGACTAAATTTCAAAATTCAATAGAATAGTGGAATTAAAATTAATGGCGAAGCGACATTAACCCATATTTAAAAAAAATATCTATTTTATAAAAAATAATATAAGTAGTAAATTGAGTTATTAACCCCATAAAAATATTTGAAAAACACCCATTAAAATTCAAAATTTTTTATTTTTTTTATTTTCTTTCAGCATTCATTTTTTTTTTTCAAAATTTTCTTAATTCTCTTGCACTTTCTCCATAATTTTTACAAGATAGATTATCAATCTTTGAATGATTTAAGTAGGTTTCTTTAATTTGGTAGTTTCTTATTTTCTTTTCAAGCTTTAATCTCTAAAAAATTAAGATTATGGATATACTTGTTTTTATGCAAGGTTAAGTTTTTATTGATGGAATGATTTTGGGATATTGATTTTGTATGAAATCACTAATATCTTGATTGATTTATATTTTTAGATAATACTAATACAAATCTTTGAAAAAATTAGGCTTGACTGACCGTATAATCTTGTATTTCTTAAATATAATCTAAAATTAGCATTGTTTTAATTTTTATTGCTGGTGTAATTTAGTGCATTTTGTGTTTGTGTTTATATTGTGTTTTACATATTGCATTCTCATGGCATAAAAAATATTGAAGTAGCTTTTATTGCTGTAAAGGGAATTATATTTTATCCCCGAACTACTGACAAGAATTATGAAATAAGATTTTCTTGTGATAAAAATGATATGCATAAAAAATTAATTTTATTTGTCCTTATTAATTAGAAGATTATGCATAAGATTTAGCTTGTGCAAATTGCAATTAGCCTAATACTAATAATCTAGTTGCCTTTATGAAAATTTTTGTATTTAAGATTTAGATTTATTCGGTTGCTATTTAAATAGTTTTCCAATACCCTTACATTTAATCATATTATAAATTAATTCATATAAATTTTTTAGATGTTTTAACTTTTTGAAGCTTTAACCCACAATCAAAATATCTAAATTATCCTCGCTCCGCCCTTGATTAAAATTACAATCCCGTTGACCAACAAATGTTTAGATGTAATGGTAAGACATATTGCACTTCTAAGATAGGACTCAACTTCAAATTTTGGAGAAGACATTGTTAGAAGGGACAGACACAAACTTCAAAAAGATTAGTCTTCATGAATTGTAAAATGGATACAGAATAAACTTCCCCTATTATTTAAAGAATACCCACTTACCCTTCTCATGTTTGAAGAAAATAGATCTATTTACTAAGTAGATTTTAAATAAAAAAACAAATATACCATTGTTATTATATATTTATGTATTTTATTCATTTCTCCATATTTAATTACATAATAATGAAAATTTTAGTTACATATCAAAGTATTATAAAATTAAATATATTTTTCTTATTTTATAAAAAAATATATTTGACTACAATTAAATTAAGTATTTTAAAATTTATATTTAATTTTATTATATAATAATTTTGAGATAAGTTTATCAAATTATATTTATATAAAATTAATAACATTAAAAAAAATTAATGAAAAAGAATTGACTAAAATATAAAGAAAATAAAAAAAAAAATAAAGGAAGGAAGGAATATAAAAAAAAATTCATCTAAAAGTTAATCTCCTTACTTAATCGCAAGGTTAAAGTCTGAAAAATTTTAATATATCATATTTGAGTTTCACTTTGTGTAAATTATTTATGGAATCTCGTTTCTTTCATTGTTATTTTTGTCCATATTTGAAGATATTTTAATTATTAATATGACCGTTCTTTATGATGATTAATTATAATTATAATTATAATTATTTGAATACCGTTTGTAATTGTAATTATGAATATACTTATACATTAAAATTGTAACACCCTTTACCCGACCCAATCGTAGGGTCAAGTTACTGATATGTCACATTTGTTGTCGAAGCAACTACGATCGCTCCAAATCAATTTAATTTTTTTTCAAGTTGTTAAGCTTAAAATATAATTAAAATATGATTCAGACACTTATCCGAGCTTAAAACGAGCTTACAAAAGCTCCAAAAGTGATCGGAGGTCGTTTATGGACCAAATTGTAAAGTCCAAACTATTGTTCATCACGACTTCATGAAATTCCACGTCGTGACATCACTCTCTAACTTGAGCTCGTCATGACCCCACTAAGGTACCATGTCGTGACATCACTCACTGACTTGAGCTCGTCGTGACCTCAATCCTACCACCTTAAGACTTAGGCAAAATTTTGGCTCCCTAACACTTAGGACAACATCTAAATGATATATATAACATCCATATCAACCATTAACCATTCTAACATACCAATTTCCGACCTTGAATAACTTCTAATTCAATTTAATTTCCAAACAAACCAAACCAATTTACATGATTTACATAAGGAACCAAAAATACCAAAGCTTCCATTGAAATCAACTGTAACATTACCAACATATCCCTAAGCACATGCCACAGTCGAAAGTCCAAAAATTTAAGTCCATACTTTTTTCAAGGCTTGATTTCGTGATGAGATGAGTTGGATGTCAACTTCTCCTCTAGAGCTTCAAAACGAGACCACACCTACGTGTTTGAAAAGAAACGCGTTAAGCTCATAAGAGCTTAATAATCATATCAAGAATTAAATTGAGCATTTAAAATGTGTTCTTTACATATACACATATATAAACATATATATATTACTACCACCATGCACAAATTTGTTTCGATAATAACTATAGTAAGACACTAATTCAACGAGTTACAAACTACTTACCAATGTCACTTTTAAGTTCACTTACCTTATAATTTAATTCCCAGTTGTAGACTTAATAGAACACAATAAGATATGTGGAAATGTTGATCATATGCACTGAGGTGCCTGTAACGCCCTAAAACTTCTATCTTTATTTCTTTTAAATATTGACACAACTGTATATCTGCTTCAGTGGTTAAGTGTTCTGGGTGTGTGTGAGAGGTCCTAAGTTCAAGCCTTAGCTTTAGCAAATTTTGTTATTTTTGGAATAAAGCCCTAATTCTGTTCTGTGGGCTTATTATAATACCCCAAAAATTACCACAGTAAGAAAGTAGGATATTATCCTTGATATAGTTAAGGAAATAAAGTGACAAAAAGGGAAAATTTTGGATTATGTCAATATTGGGAAGCATATTATGATATATTACATTATATAAAAGTGAGAAAAGTTTTGTTGCTCAAGAGTAAATTCTAAAAATTTGAGGGGTTAAAGTGTAAATATGAAAAAGTTGAAGGACCAATAGTGCAAATATTTTAGGGTGGAATAATCTAGAAACTTAGGAAAATGGATGAATTAGGACCAAATTGAATAGGTGAAAAATTATGAGGGACTAAATTGTAATTTTTCCAAATTAAGTGATGACTCAATGATGGAATTTTAAAAGATCATTAAGGGCAAAATGGTCAATTAGTAAGAGAGAGAGTTCTAGAATGTAATGATTATGTTGATGATATTTTAAATTAATTAATTAGATAAATATTACTTTATTAATATTTTAATAAGATATTTATCATTATTTTATTATTTTATTTAGTATATATATGTGTGTGTGTGTGTGCGAAAAAAAAAAAAACAACAACAACACACCATCCATCTTCTTTCTCATGCACCAACTTGAGAAGAAGAGAGAAAGAAAGAAAGTTTTGCTTTCTTTACAATTTGGTCCTTTCACCAAAAATCCACCATTTTCACTTAGAATTCAAAAGAATTTCCATAGCCATCAAGAGAGAAAGATGATAAGGAGACTATGAGGAGCAAGAATATCAAGTTAGATTCAAGAAATAGAAGCTAGAGGAAAGCGAAAATCAAATTAAAGATTGAAATCAATAAGATAAGTTTAGAACATTAAGATTTCAATATATTTTTAGTTTGTTATTATTGAAAAAGCATGGAAATGATGTTATAGTAGAGTTTTCTTATACTATGTTCTTGATATGTTAGTGAAGGAAAATAAGAGAAAGTGATGGGAAATATTGTAGAGAAAGTAAATACAGGTGTTACAAACTTGGTAATTAACATTTTGCACTAAAACAGTTTTGGATAGCAGCAGTAGTCTAACTTTGAAAAATCACCAAAAATTGTGGAAATCGAATTAGAGGATAAATAAAATATGAAATTAAATATTTTTGAGTATAGTTTTTCATAGAATAAGCGGTGTAAGCAATGGACTTGTAAATTACGAGTTATAGTAAATTCTGTGAGACAAGGTCAGAATGATTTCGGGTTTCCCTGTTCTGAGTTTGAAAAATAATCAAAAATTGGAGAAAAATAACTAGGGGCTTAAATTTACATGTTTAATTAATTAACGAGTCTATTTTTAATATAAATAAATAGAAACATCATCCAAGTTCTGTACTAAGAGATAATTAATTTTTAGTAAAGAAAGGTAGAAGCTGTCAAACAATAGAACAGAGTCAAGTTTGGAGATTTTACTGTACTTATTGGCCAAACTATAAATTCTGAAATTGTTATGATAGAAAAATTTTTGAGTCTAGTTTCTAAAAAATCAAGAGGATCTTAAATTGGAATTCTGTAACTCAAGATATAAATAATTTAGTGACTATGGCTCAAATGGACAGCTTTGAATAAACTTATAAGTAGTGAAATCATAGATAATGTTACTTATAAGCATGTAATATAAATTAAGGATGTGGACTGGAGAGGATGAGGAGGAAAATATATATGAATATTAAGCTAGCATGGCTAATTTGTATGTTTTAGACTCATGGGCTAAATTGAATAAAAGTAAAACTTTAGGGGTAATTTTTGTAAAAAATATCAAAAATGACCAAATTGAGTGAAATGAATTATTTTATTGTTTAAATTAAAAAATTGAATGATTATTAATTTAGATCAAGATAAGTTGAAAAATCGATGAAAATAAAAAATTACCAAAATGCCCCTAAATCTTGGTATTTCTACAATTTAGTCAGGTAAGTTCGTGTAATCTAATTATGTAATCTAAGGAAATACGAGTTGATGGTATATGAAATATTGATACAATGAATTAACTGATTTATGTTTATGAAGAAACGACAAGAGAATGATATTTATCATGACATGTAAATATGTGATCATTTTTGATACGTTGATACAAGGAAATTAAGTATGTTGAGACGAGTAATAAACTCAAGTAAGACATGTCGAGAAAAATAAATATGTTTAGAGGACAATATGTTTGATTTTGATTGGTTCCAAATATGAATGCTAGAAGAAATAAAATGTCTGATAAATAAATTTGTAACTCCGATAATGCTCCGTAACTCTATTCTGGTGACGGATTTGAGTTAGGGGCGTTACAATTATATTTAATTATTTGTAAACCATGTCAGAATGGGCTTGCTAGTCTGGTGGTTAGGTGGAGTGTGGGTTTGCTAAAGGTCCTGTGTTCGAATCCCTGTGCAAACGTGTGTATTATTTTTGCTCAGTTAACTCTTAGAGTCTCAGTTGAGTTGAAAGTCTAGGGTAGTTGTGTGGGGGGGTTAGTGGGAGGGATATGGGGAATCTTTTGATTTTTATTTTCATTTTTCTCTCTCATCAAAAGAATCTGACGCCAGTGCTCTGTCTTTCTGCCATTTTTTTTTCTTTTCCCTCTCCTTTCTTGAGTTTCTACCTCCTTTTTGTTTGTTATCGTATTGCTATTGTAATAGGCCCAATTTGCCCGGGCCCATGTAAATAAAACAAACCGGAATGAAAACAGGAAAAATAAAAAAAATAAAAAGCCAAATGTCCAGTTTTAAAGTCCAGATTACAAAGGCCCAAATGCCACTCATGGCCCAATATCAAACAAAGCAGGCTACCCAGACTAATAGCCCCATTTCCCAATTAGACCCACTAACCCAATACCTAAGACAAAACCCGATTAGCCCAAAACCTACGGGGCCCAAAATGGCCCAGTGCCCAAACTACTTCAGCAAGAGGAAACCTCGAATCCTAGGGTTTCCTTCCTCGCGCCGCAAGCAGCACCAGCCTCCCCTCGTCAAGCCGCGATCCGCGCGCGAATAACACCCCATCGCTGAAATCCGTGCCATTCACCTGCAAACAAGGAAAGAAAATAGACAGTAGTAGTAGATTGAGATTTCTCATTTATTTTTTCGATTTTATTTTGGGTTATAAATAACCCTAGCACAATTTGTAAATGACAGGAGGGGAGACAATATACAACAGAATACAAAGAAAAAAAATCAAAAAACAAATAAACAAAGGTCTTTTTCCTTTCGTTATTTTTTTTTAATTTTTCGAACCTGTTTTTGCTTTTCTTTAAGTTTTTTTTTTAAAACATATAGTAAGGTTAATAATATATAAAAAAGGGAAAAAAGCTACCTTTTTTTTTTTTAGGTTCGGCGATCGCATGCAATGGCCACGCCGTGGCAGTGTGACGGCGGTGATCGGCGTCGGAGTCACGCCGGAAATCGCCCAGGGGAGAGCATTTTTGAAGGCCTTCAAATTTTTTTTTTGCTGAGGAGAAGAATGAAAATTTAAAAAAAAAAAGGTTTATATAAGCTTCTAAAACGGCGCCGTTGTGGGGCCGGCTACAATGGCCCAAAACGACGTCGTTTCCTCCTTTAACCCGCACACTGACCCGACCCGCTACAAGGATCCGCGTGTTTTTAAGAAATAGGTTATTTGCGCATCAAGCCCTTCCGCATTTTTTATTTTTTTAATTTAGTTTTTTTAATTATTATTCGCCTTAGTAATTTTCTTGTTAATTCGTTTTAGTCCCCATTGATGCCGCGCGTTTTGGATTGGGGGAATAATTTCCCAATTAGTTCCCATCTTTTTGGGGCATGTTACAATTCGGTCCCTTTGCCTCATTTTATTTCCATTTTTACCCTAAAAATTTTATTCTTGCTTTCAATTTAATCCTTTCTATCATTACTGCTATTTTATTATTAAAATCAATTAATTTAAATTCTTATTATTATTAATATCAATATTATTATTATTTTTGAATGAAACAGATTGGGCTTATATATATATAAGAGAAAAGAAAATAAAACCAACGAAATACTAATAGTCTGGCCCATACAAAACCCGAGTCTAATAACTAAAGACCTTTCCATAAAAACTAGTTAAATAAAACAAAAAAAATCAGAAAAGCTGCAACCAATTAATGCAGCCGACCTATAGCCTAATCAGTAGTCACATCGTCTGGCTTCCCATCAAATCCGTCGTTTCGTTCTTCAATGCCAGATAAAATCGAGGGGTTTCGTTTTGAAATTAGAAACAGATACACAGTCCCATTTACCTCCCTCCGTTCCAACTCTTCCTTCCTTCCTCTCTAACGATCAGTCAGGCTCCCTTAGGCTTTCGTTCATCGCTTGTGATACAGCAAAGTATGGCACTCCGCCAAACAGGTAAACTTCCTCTTTCTTCTTCAAAGTTTCTGTCGCTATCATATGTGCTAAAATGTTAACTGATCTGGAAATGAAAACGAACCTAATCTCTTTGAAATCTGACTTCTTCTGTTGAATATCGTTAATATATGGACCGATCTGAGATCTATCTGTTAGATCATTTCTACATTTCTTGATTACTGTAAGTGAATCGCCCTCAACAATAACTTCTTCTTTTTGCATGTCGATCCCTAACTGAATCGCTTATCGGCAAGCCAAGGCTTCGGCTGCGAAAGCTGACGCCACCTGCTCATGGATTTTGGACTTCAAGACGAGAACTGACCTTTCGCTGTTTCTGGCCACTATTCTTGATGCTGAAAGATGTTCCTTCGCCGTAAATGCTCCATTAAAATTGATTTTTACGACCTGAAGTGGTGGGTGTTTCCATCTGTTAACAGCTTTTGGAGACTTAACTACTCTGCTTTTTACACCATCAAGTTCTTTTACATAGTTCCGCACATAAACTTCAATCTCATAACCTATTTTACTTATTTTTTCATGAACCCGAGCATTCCTATCCCCCCAGATGACCCATAGAGCTCCGCAGAAAAGTCTACACAAGTCTAGAGAAAGAAGATCGAGAGACGAGGTGAGCCACTGTTTAAACTCAATAATAGTATCTTGTAACACTTTTACTTCTGATAGTTGTGTCCATACTTCCACTGATATTGGGCATTCTCTGAACAGATGATTCAACGTTTTTGTTCCCAAACCACAGCGAGGGCATGAGACATCTGTAGTTAACTTTTTGTGAAGTAAATTTACCCTTGTGGGTAGATAATTCCAGGATGCTTTCCAGATATTAATTTTAATCTTCGTAGGAAGATCAATACACCAAAGTTTTTTGTAAAAATCATTGTAGACCAGTTGTATCACATAAGCGTTAGGATTAAATCTCTGTAATAGTTTATAGGTGCTCTTGACCGAGAACCTCCCTGATGGTTCGCCCATCCATGCCAGCAGATCAACATATGGATGCTTTGCTAAAGGGATGCGAAGGATCTTTTCTGCCTCGTCAACTCCGAAGGTATAATCAATCACTTCCCTATTCCATTCTCTTGTTTGGCAATTAAACTTTTATCAATTTTCACTTATTTATTGTTTTTATTTATTATTAGCTTATTATTTTATTCATATTGTTGATTCTTTTTGATTTCATATGTAAAGTTTCATGTTTATTTCGTGGTTTTTATCTTTTGTTATTTACTACTTTATATCTTTTATTTATTTATTCATATTCTTTATTTGTTTATTTTTATGTTTTCTTAGTATAGTCATTTTATTTCCTGCATTATTCTCTATTTTATATTATTCTTTCTTTAATTGTTTATATTAGTATTAATGGTTAATATGATTTTTAATTGCTATTTGGAATTGGTGTTTTAGTATATATGCCATATCTTACTCTAAAACCATTTGTTTTATAAAAAAGACATTTAATTGCATTTACGCATTTTATTCAAAGGCTTTTAAATACAGCGATATATGATATTTGGGGACTTCGAGAGAAATTATACCTTAACTTACTGGGTTTTAATTTTTCTCGTATAATTTAAAATATCAAGTATCATTTTTTTAAACTTATAAATTTCAAATTAAAACTTATTCTCGAAATTCATAATGTTATATCTTAACTTATTAGATATAATGTTTTGTATCTCGAGGTAAGAATTTTCTACAGAATAAGGCAAGCTTAATTTCGAAGCCTTAAGATGTCACATCCTAACTATTGGGTGTGACATTTTTATTTCTTTGAGATAAGTGAGTTTTAGTTTTCTTTCAAATAAAAGGATCGTAGTTTAAATTTTAAAAATTTTCTACATTAGGACATGATTTTATCAATTAGGTACCAATTTTGGGCGTTACAAGGGTGCTAACCCTTCCTCGTATGTAACCGACTCCCGAACCTGTTTTCTTGAATTTCGTAGACCAAAATTAATGTTTTAAACAAAATAAGTTTTATAAGGTGATCTGATCACACTTAAGAAAAAAAGGGTCGATGGCGACTCCATTTCCGTTTTTTTAAAGTCGATCCCCGTTATTTATCCACTTTAAAAAATGGTTTCAATAGCTTGGCGACTCCACTGGGGACCAATAAGAGAGTCAAGCCATAAAATTGATAATTTCATGTCCTTTTGTCCAAATTTAAAATTCTGATTTAAAAAAAAACCATGATCCTTTTATTGCATGTGGTTCTAATTTTTAATATATATTTCTGCATTGCATTGCATGACCGTTGTGGTCGCGCCTTTAAGTGGGAGCGAGAAGCTATGCCTTCGTGAGGTTTTCACCTCCGCATGGGCTAGTAGATTGCTTCCGGGATACATCTGTACTTATGTCTTCGTGAAGCTTTCACTTCCGCATGGCCATAGGGAAATGTATTCCCCTGAACTGAACTCGGTCCGTATGAGCCTATAATGGGTGAGGATCGATAAATCTGCTGGTTCGGGTACCTCAACTTTAGAGCTAAACCACACGTAGAACACATAAGGACTCACCCAAAGTAGAACTATGCCAAACCTTAGTAGTTACCCAAATAGGTGTTTGTTTATTTTACTTGCTTTATATTTTATTCCATGGTACTAACTTATTATGTTTTATTTTTTGTGCGTGTCATTTCATATTTTAAGAGGTATCGATTCACGGTCAGTTTCTAAGTTAGAAAGCTGGTTATGGAGAACGAATTCCTTGATAAAGTGGAAGACAATGCAGTTGTCTACATGTGGTCAGAGCAAACGCAATTAGAGAAAGGGGAAGACTTCAGAATAGTGGCAACAGGATATTCGAGAGGAAAAGGCCAAAGTTGACCATTGGGAGAGGAAGTTCCAAGAGATGCATATGTGAAACGAGGACCTAGAAAGGAGTTTGGCAGAAAGCTAAAAGGGGAAAAGTGGAAAAGTGGATTAAAAGCTAGAGTGACTGAACTGGGACGGTCTCTTCATCACCATCGAAACTGTAATTCTGCAGTCGAGTTGAAGTCAAGTTTGAACAAGATTAAGGAAATGAAGGGCAAAATTGAAAAACTAGAATAAGCTTTGCAGAATTGTGAACTCCGGATCGAGCTTCTTGAAGCAAGAGAAAGGCATTGGAAGGAAGAGCTCCACCTTTCCCAGGACCAAGTTAGAAATCGGGATTATCTCATGGGTGAAGCAATAGTTCAGATTCGAGAGATAGCTGATCACCTACATACTTTGGCAGTACAGGTTAATACATTAAGCATGAGGTATGAGCTACATTCAGAACGTGGTCAAGAGCTAGCTTTGTTATTTGGGAAAATTCAAACTTTAGGCCTTAGGGCGAAAGCATATTTGTAGTCCGTTTTATGTAAAGGATTTTGTTTTCTAATAAAGTTTTCTAAAATGAATTTGAATATGAATCGATGCCTCCTTGCATTCATGCATTTGCATTACATCACATCATATGCATTTAAGTCCATAGAGAGAGCCTAATTAGTTGAAATTATCACAGAAGAGAGAAAGAGAGAAAGAAAAATCTGGAAACTGAACATCATTATGATATACGTGCCAAGACGAAAAACATGGATCAAAGACTTGAACAATTTCAGAGGGACATACAAGACCAAATGCAAGAGCAATTGGCAAAACTCCAACAAGAAATGAGAGACCAAATGCTGGAAGCCCAAAGAAATATGATGACTCAAATGGCTCAGCTACTGAATGGAGCAATGGACAAAGGAAAGGGTCCAATGATTATTGCTGGAGAAGATAATGAGGACTTTCCTCCGGATTTTACCCCACCGCATACACAAGCACAACTTGAGGAGTATATTAGAAAGCCATCTGTCACAATTAGGCCTCAACAAGGGAAAAATGACACTGGAGTGCCCATGAATTTCCAAGTTGGCACAGGATCCAACTCAGGAGATAACCCTGCTAATCCTGTTGTCCTTGACTTAGATATAGTAGAGAGAGAGGTGATAAGAATTAAATCTTCAAGGCAGTTAAAAGATCGTTGCAAATGGTTTGAAGAAAAGTTTAAGGCTTTAGAAAATGCTGATAATCATCATGGAATTGATGCTAAAGACCTGAGCTTGGTTCCATATTTGGTGCTTCCTTATAAGTTCAAAATGCTAGAATTTAAGAAGTACAATGGGACCAGCTGCCCTGAAGCCCATATTACTATATTCTGTAGATGGATGACCGGCTACGTTAATAATGATCAGCTCTTGGTTTATTGTTTCCAGGACAGTTTGATGGGGGCAGCGTACAGATGGTACAATCAACTCAGTCATACTAGGATTAGCTTCTGAAGAGATCTTGCCCAATTTTTCATGAAGCAATACAATCATGTCACAGACATGACGCCTGACAGAATCACTTTACAAAACATTGAGAAAAAAATCGAATGAAAGTTTTAGGCAGTATGCGCAAAGATGGAAGGAAGTTGCCCTACAAGTTCAGCCGCCGCTTTTAGAAAAGGAGACCACAATGCTTTTCATCAATACTCTAAAAGCCTCATTCATTAACCATATGTTGAGAAGCGCCACCATAAGCTTTTCAAATATAGTAATGTCTGGTGACATGATTGAAAATGCGGTAAGGAGTGGGAGAATAGACACGGGAGAAAGTGCCAAAAGATCAGCCCCTAGAAACAAGGAAAATGAAGTGAGTATCCTGAGCATGCATCCCAAATCAGTTACCGTAAGCTAGCTGAGGGCTGTAACTACTAGCTATCAAGACTCTTCAAGGCAGGAACGTAATTCGAGGCCAAATACAAAAAAGCTCCAGTTCACACCCATCTCGATGACATATAAGGAGCTGTATTAGAATATTTTTGATGTGCATGTGGTGTCCCCGTCCTACTCGGAACCTGTGCAACCTCCGTTCTCAAAGTGGTATAATGAGAATGCCCAATGTGAGTACCACGTTGGAATAACGGGTCACTCAATTGAAAACTGTACTACGTTTAAAAAGTTGGTTGAAAGGTTCATTAAAATGGGAATTGTGAAGTTTGACGTTTCATCAGAACCTGATCACTTTGACGAGGCAGTAAGTGTGATAATTGAAGGAGGAGACAAGAAAGTTGCGACTCATTGAAAAAGTCAAAAGTGAAGAGGGAACCGGGGAACGAAGTTTCCAAACCCTTGCATACTTGGGAGTGTTTTGAATAATAGGACTGTAGAAGAGATCCCTGTATTTTTAGAGCTAATCTAGAGTAATATTCAAAACACGCTTGTTACCTTGAGCCTAGAGGCAATAAGAATTCTTTTGTGAAATAAGCTCGTGTCCGAAATTTTTATTTCAACAAAATGCATCTTTTTGAGCAAATATTCTTTTATTTTTTCCATTTCATACTATTCAAACAATTGTTCTTAGTTTTTTTTTTCTCTTTTTTTTGTTCTTTGAACTTTCTTTCAAATATTCTTTCATTCTTCATTCATAACCATACAAATAATTATTCTTTGAATAATTTATTCTTTGGAATTTTCCTTCGAACCTACAATAGGTCTCCAGATATCAACGATGTGAGCAACGCTGCTACTGACTCAAAGTCTCCTTTCGAGTAAGATATGTGTTTAAAGGATCTCAGGACTTTGAAAATGACAGAGATTGTAACCTATCTTCTGATTTGTTAAGGTGGTAGAACAAGATGAAAAACAGACCCCACTCTACAAAGGGTCAGTGGACATTGTGAGCCTAGGAAAGGGGTGAAGATCGAAGCCTATCTTACCACAGAAATAAGGTAAGACATCATTGAATTATTTTCAAGAATTCAAAGATGTTTTTGCACGATCATATCAGGACATGCCTGGACTACTGAGACACGGGTACGTTGAGATCTTAAAAGAGGTCCATAAGGATATCAGAAGGACACATGCTAATAGTTAAGCTAAGCATGAGGTTTGGGTACTGTTAATCTACATAGAAGGGGGTGGTATCAGCTATGCCATATTTAAGGAGGCAAGATTCATGAGCCTTCTTCATTTCTTCACAAATTTTCCGTATGTGGGGCATAGATGTGATAGGGCCAATCTCGTCAAAAGCTTTTAGCCAATATCAATTCATCGTCTTGGTCGTCATTTACTTCACTAAGAGGGTGGAAGTAGCTTTATATGCCAATGTTACAAAGTCGATAGTCATCAAATTCTTAAAAAAAAAATCAGGCACCAACAAAGAATGCCAAAAAGGACAAAGTCGAAAATCAGATGCCATGTCGTAGAGCAACAAAGGTAGCAAAAAAAAAAAAAACAAGGATTGTAGAAGAGATGACCGGGACTTGTAAATATTAGTATAAAAAAATTACCATTTACCCTCTGTTTTATCGAACGTCGGCTAGAACCTTCACTGGGGCAACACATTGGCATAGAAACAGTTTTGCCAATTGAACCTAATCGAAGAAAAGGTTAAAAGTTATCCATCATGGTCAGATGATACAAGCTTACGACAAAGAGGTTTATCCTAGAAAATTCCACAAGGGGAACCTGATCTTTCTTTTACAAAAGGATTTCAGAGAAAAACAGATGCCAAACTGGGAAGGGCCTTATGTTATAAAGAAGGCCTGTTCTGGAGGAGCATTGATATTGACTGAGATGGATGCCAAAGACCAGCCCAATCCGGTGAATTCAGGTTCAGTCAAGAAGTATTTTACCTGAAAGGGGAAAGGCCAAGGTGAAAACCCACAAAGGGCGCCTTGAGTTTAAATTTAAAAAATAAAAATAAAAAATAGAGGAGAGGCCAATGCAAAAACCCACAAAGGGCGTTTTGAAACCAAATAAGTTTTGAGCCGAAAACCTGAAAAAGGCGGCTCAAATTTTGATCAAAGATAGGGCATATGGTAGTCTTGCTAGGCCTGAATTAACAGTGAGGAAGTATGCTACGTCTTGGGGCATTGACAAAGTACTTTGGGTCCTCTAAACACGTATTGAGCTTAAAATGGTCCTCAAGAAGTTTGTACAGAGAAGCTCAGGCTGCAATATTTGGGGCACCTAGCTTCTATCCTACCCATTTTGAATTTGCTATCTTTTCTTCAAAGATACACCCCAATCAATTTACTTTTATGGCATTGGTTATTTTTACTTTATTCTTTTCAAGATACACCCTAATCAATTTTCTTTTATTTCCTTGGTTATCTTTGATTAACTTATTTGTTTCGAGCTATGCTTCTGATTAATTTCTTTCTCGTCCATTGATGTGATCTTTTTCAAGCATTTTATATTGAAATAACGATTAATGGACTAATAATATTTTCATAAAAGGAGTTTCGCATATTACTCTGGAAGCTTCTAAATAATATGAGAATCTGAAACAGAACTATTGTTTAGAACTCAACAAACCTAAGGGTTGGAAACATTGAAAAATGATTATCTCTTCGGATTTTTATTGGATAAGACATTTCGTCGGTGATACCATTTTGACAAATGACGAGCAATGTCAACCCAAGTGTAAAAAGGGATCATTCTCGGGAAAAGAAAAATGATACCCTACATTCATGCAAATTTTAGGCACATACATCTGGTCATTATACCCAGGGAATGGTGTAATAGATCAAATTGATTGAAGATGATACAAATTCTATACCTCTGAGTGGTAACAGATTTGATGGAAGAAACCAAATGTTATTCCCCTGAAGTTACTGTGGGAGGTACAAACTTTATGTCCCAAGGTTTAAGTGGAGTGGACTCAGAATTACTATGGGGCAGATTATTTGAGCAGAATATGATTGATACTTCGTGAGGAACGACGATGAAACCTTGACGAATAAATGAGTGATGACACCTGAAATAAGAAATTATTCTTATAACATTTTGCACTCGTATAGGAGCATTTGACTCATTTCGATCAAAGCATCCTAATTATTAGGCATAAGCATATACCCATTCTACAGGTTATGTCCCCAAGAGGACAATGCAGTAGAGTAGATCGAAGACATCATATCTTGTCTCCCTGAGTTTGCAGTGGAGCAGACTGAAGATAGCAGATCTGGCATTCCTGAAGTTGCAGTGAAGCAGATCAAAGACATCAGCCTGGTCTCCCTGAAATTGCAGCGGAGTAGACTGAAGACAACAGATTTGGCATTCCTAAAGTTGCAGGAAGCTGATCAAAGACATCAGATCTTGTCTCCCTGAGTTTGCAGTGGAGCACACTGGAGATAGCAGATCTGACATTCCTGAAGTTGTAGTGAAGCAGATCAAAGACATCAGCCTGGTCTCCCTGAAGTTGCAGCGAAGCAGACTGAAGACAGCAGATTTGGCATTCCTGAAGTTGCAGGAAGCAAATCGAAGACATCAGATCTTGTCTCCCTGAGTTTGCAGTGGAGCAGATTGAAAATAACAGATTTGGCATTCCTGAAGTTACAGGAAGCAGATTGAAGACATCAGATCTTGTCTCTTTGAAGTTGCAACGGAGCAGACTGAAGACAGCAGATTTGGCATTCCTGAAGTTACAGGAAGCAGATCGAAGACATCAGATCTTGTCTCCCTGAGTTTGCAGTGGAGTAGATTGAAGATACTAGATATGGCATTCTTGAAGTTGTAGGAAGCAGATCGAAGACATCAGATCTTGTCTTCCTGAGTTTGCAGTGGAGCAGATTGAAGATAGCAGATTTGGCTTTTCTAAAGTTGTGGTGAAGCAGATTGAAGCCATAAGACTTATTTCTAAAAAGCAAGATGAAGTTCCAATACCGTTGAAGTTGCAGTGGAGTTGGAAGCATTTGAAGAAGATGAGGACCAAGAAGTCAAGACTCGACAAAGACCGGGCAAAATTGGTCCTTTTATAGTCTTTGCTCTATTCTCGTTACACGACAATGAGTAAAGAGGGGCAGCTGTAATAAGCCCAATTTGCCCGGGCCCGTGTAAATAAAACAAACCAGAATGAAAACAGGAAAAATAAAAAATAAAAAGCCAAATGTTCAGTTTTAAAGTCCAGATTACAAAGGCCCAAATGCCACTCATGGCCCAATATCAAAGAAAGTAGGCTACCCAGACTAATAGCCCCATTACCCAATTAGACCCACTAACCCAATACCTAAGACAAAACTCGATTAACCCAAAACCTATGTTGCCCAAAATGGCCCAGTGCCCAAACTGCTTCAGCAAGAGGAAACCCCGAATCCTAGGGTTTCCTTCCTCGCGCCGCAAGCAGCACCAGCCTCCCCTCGTCAAGCAGCGAATCACGCGCGAATAACACTCCATCGCCGAAATCCACGCCATTCACATGCAAACAAGGAAAGGAAATAAACAGTAGCAGTAGATTGAGATTTCTCATTTATTTTTCCAATTTTTTTTGGGTTATAGATAACCCCAGCACAATCTGTAAATGACAGAAGAGGAGACAATATACAACAGAATACAAAAAGAAAAAATCAAAAAACAAATAAACAAAGGTCTTTTTCCTTTCGTTATTTTTTTTAAATTTTCGAACCTGTTTTTGCTTTTCTTTAAGTTTTTTTAAAAAAACCATATATTAAGGTTAATAATATAAAAAAAGGGGAAAAAACTACCTTTTTTTTTGAGGTTCGGCCACACAGCGTCTGCTGTGTATGACTAACGACAGCAATGGTGATCGGCGCCGGAGTCACGCCGGAAATCGCCCAAGGGAGAGCATTTTTGAAGGCTCTTAAAATTTTTTTTTCTACTGAGGAGAAGAACGGAAATTTAAAAAAAAAAATTGGTTTATATAAGCTTCTAAAATGGCGCCGTTTTGGGGCTGGCTAATGGCCCAAAACGACGTTGTTTCCTCCTTTAACCCGCACACTGACCCGACCCGCTACAAGGATCCGCGTGTTTTTAAGAAATGGGTTATTTCGCATCAAGCCCTTCCCCATTTTTTTATTTTTTAATTCAATTTTTTAATTATAATTCACCCTAGTAATATTCTTGTTAATTCGTTTTAGTCCCCATTTATGCCGCGTGTTTTAGATTGGGGGAATAATTTCCCAATTAGTCCCCATCTTTTTGGGGTGTGTTACAATTCGTTCCCTTCGCCTCATTTTATTTCTGTTTTTACCCTAAAAACTTTATTCTTGCTTTCAATTTAATCCTTTCTTTCATTATTGCTATTTTATTATTAACATCAATTAATTTAAATTCTTCTTATTATTAATATCAATATTATTATTTTAGTATTACTATTATTATTATTTTTATTACCACCATTACTATTATTATTTTAATATTATTATTATATTTATATTTATTATTATTATTTTCCATATTATTATTATTATTATTATTATTATTATTATTATTATTATTATTATTATTATTATTTCCTATTACTATTATTATTTACATATCATTGTTTTAGTATTATGTAACTATATAATTTTACATTATCTTTATTATACTATTTTTTTATTCACTTACATCATTTTAATTGTTATTTTTATAATTGTTATTATTAGCATCATTATTATTATAATTTTGTTTTTGTTTTTTAATATTTTTTATTCTTTTCAATTATTGTTTAAACTTTTATCAATTTTCACTTATTTATTGTTTTTATTTATTATTAGCTTATTATTTTATTCATATTGTTGATTCTTTTTGATTTCATATGTAAAGTTTCATGTTTATTTCGTGGTTTTTATCTTTTATTATTTACTACTTTATATCTTTTATTTATTTATTCATATTCTTTATTTGTTTATTTTTATGTTTTTTTAGTATAATCATTTTATTTCCTGCATTATTCTGTATTTTATATTATTCTTTCTTTAATTGTTTATATTAGTATTAATTGTTAATATGATTTTTAATTGCTATTTGGAATTGGTGTTTTAATATATATGCCATATCTAACTCCAAAACCATTTGTTGTATAAAAACACATTTAGTTGCATTTACACATTTTATTCAAAGGCTTGTGTTATAAAAACACATATAATTGCATTTACGCATTTTATTCAAAGGCTTTTAAATACAGCGATATATGATATTTAAGGACTTCGAGAGAAATTATACCCTAACTTACTGGGTTTTAATTTTTCTCTTAGAATTTAAAGTATCAAGTATCCTTTTTTTAAACCTATAAATTTCAAATTAAACTTATTCTCGAAAATTCATAATGTTATATCTTAACTTATTAGATATAGTATTTTGTATCTCGAGGTAAGGATTTTCTATAAAATAAAAGCAAGCTTAATTTCGAAGCCTTAAGATGTCACATCCTAACTTATTGGGTGTGACATTTTTATTTCTTTGAGATAAGTGAGTTTTAGTTTTCTTTCAAAGAAAAGGATCGTAGTTTAAATTTTAAAAATTTTCTACATTAGGACATGATTTTATCAATTAGGTACCAATTTTGGGCGTTACGAGGGTGCTAACCCTTCCTCGTGCATCGTGTAGACTCTCAACTGCTTTCTTGAATTTCGTAGACCAAAATTAATGTTTTAAACAAAATATGTTTTATAAGGTGATCTGATCACACCTAAGCAAAAAAGGATCGGTGGCAATTCTATTTCCGTTTTTTTAAAGTCGATCCTCGTTTTTTATCCACTTTAAAAACTAGTTGCGACAGCTATTTTTCAGTATTTCGGCGTGGTGTGCATTTTGGTAAGTAGGGTAAGTGTGATTTCATTTTTGTGTTGTTGAATCGTTGTTTAAAGGGGTTTGTTTGGTGTTTAGGAGATAATCAAGGGGCTGAAGTTCTTCAATCGACATTTTAAGTGTGCGAAATTTCTATTATTCGTTCGAAGGTAAGAACTTTGTTGGATTAAAAGGGTGTTGTTCCGAGGAAGTTCGGGTTTGTGTCAATTTAAGCGACTAATTCGATATTTTTTGGGTCTATTTTAGGTGTTGTGTGACTCGGGATTGTTTTTGCATCGAATCTGTTACAGGTGTGTACCCGAAATGCAGAAAAATAGGATTCAGTAAAAGCCGAAAAACCTCTCTGTCGAGGCCACACGGCCGTGTGGTAGGCCGTCTGCAACGACACGGCAGTATGATGGCTGGAGTGTGGTCGTGTGGGCCACACGGGCTAGACCGAATTGGGCGTGTGGGCCTACATGGGCGTATGATAACTGGGCCAAGCCGTGTGATCCACACGGGTTAGGTCAATCTGGGCGTGTAGGCCTAAATTTTCTGAAATTTTCTCTAGGGTTGCACGGGTCGTCCCAAACGACTGTGGGCCTACTGTAGGGTCAGTAAGGGCTAATAAAACCTTAAACTGTATGATCGGTTTGACTGATATTCTGTACCGAGTATGATAGTATATGCATGTTATTTTTGTATGTAAGCATGTAAGCATGGTTAATCTGTATGTCTGAAATTGAATATTCTATATCCGATATTGGGGTTGGGATGATATATATATGTTGGAGGACGTGTTCTGAAAGGCAGATTATGGCTAATATCCGCAAAAGATAGCCGCATTATATCGATATGTCTTTGCATCGATGCAAATATGTGTTGTGTAGGGTTGGGTGAGTGTTTTAAACCCTACATGGTGTGTAGGGATGGTCGGAGATCGTATGTAGAGGATGGGGGTAGGACATTTGATATTTGATTCTGATCTATATATCTGTATCTATAATGGTTTAAAGCCTGAATTTGCATCTGCCTGATTTTGATATTTTGTTGTGTGCATGCTTAATTCTGTGGGGTTACACACTGAGTTTATGTAAACTCACTCTTTTCTATTTGTCTGTACAGGTAACCCACAGTCTTAGGCGGATCGGTGCTGCGGAGGACTCAATGGTGACCACTCGCCAAAACTGTTTAATTTGTTTTCGTTTTTATTTAAGTTTTGCGTTATGATTTGGGAGTTTGTATTTTCTGGGACTCTCTGGACTGTTTTAAACTGCTTAGCTTTGGTTTTAGGTTTTTGGATTTTAACTTAACGATTCTATAAGCTTCCGCTGAAAACACGTTTTATCTCTAAATGACCGAATGAAAGAGAGCTTTGAACGTTAATAAGAGTGATAAAGGCTAATGAACTGGGAAGGTTTTAACTTAACGATAACAATTTTCCAACCCATTTCATGTGACACATCTGGATTCGGCCATAACGTCTAGGCCGAGTTTGGGGTGTTACAGTGCCACTATTCTACGCACAGATTCGCGGATGTCACTCTGCATCGAAGTGCCACTAACACTTGCACCGTAGTGCCACTATCACTTGCGCACATAGAAATTTTCCTAATGGCATGCCATTTATATCCTACCAATTCTCATTTTGTCTACTTGGGCATTTAAATTATATAATTTATTTTCATTTTCTCAACAAATAGAACAAATTCAAATTTCTATTTTTACAATTTAGTCCTTATATAAATAAAGTCAATAATCATTAAAATTTCACTTGGCATCTATTTTTACAAATTCAAATTTTCTATTTTTATAATTTAGTCTTTATTTGGCTTGGCCCCATCCTCGAGTCCTTCATTTACGCATTTCCTGCAAAACACATGCCACTCTTTGATAAGTTCAGATGAACTTAGTGAGTTCCTATATTACTTGAAATTATATATTGTCTTTCGGGGGTTTAAATAGAGGGAAACTAAAAAAAATAACACCCTTCTTGTGCGGGTAACTTCTCTTAAACTCGTTGAAGTGGACTGTTCCTATTCCCGATCCTATCCATTGGCGGATAGATTGTTGAGTGATTATCTTCCGGCCACTCTATTAGCCTTCGATTAACCTTGACTGTTCCTTTGGTTGTCTTGCCATTTTCGTGGTCCCCTTCCTTACCTACACTTGTAATCTTACCTTCTTTTATTTTTGGAGGGGAAGTCTTCTTTCCACCATGTTCTCAAAAGGGTAATCTTACGATTTACCCTACTAATAGAAAATTTTTTATTCTTGCAAACCTTAAGTTGTAAAAATTTTTAGTCTATGGGAGGGTGTCTTAAATAATTTAAAATATTATTTTTATTAAATTAAACACTATCCCTAGAAAAATAAAAGCTTAAAAACTTTTTTTAATATTATTTTCAAGTAAGAGCCACGTAAGCATAAAATGTAGGTTAATTTTATACATGTCGAGTTATTATAGGCTTGGTATTTAGTCAGTTTTTTTTATACGGGATTGGAGTGAACTGAGTAACGGAATATAACTTTATGTATCAATTTAGTCTAATTTTTTTTTTTTGATACCAAACTGAAAAAATGATATACTTTAAGAGCTAAAAGATTCTTTAAGCCTAAATAAAGCAATAATATATATTTTTTTACAAAAGCCTTTCATAGGGATGGACTCTTAAACAATACATCTCACATATAAGTTGCTATTTAGCCCAAAAAAATAGTAAAATTATTATTTAACACCAAACCATTATGGGTGTGAACCATGGAAATACATATATGTATGTATGTATAAAAGCTGATCAAGTAATTGTCACTTAATTTTCTCCATGGTTAGGGGCTTGGGTGCTAATGGTTGGCCATTACCAAGAACCAGATGATAACAATTGCCAATTCTCCTGTCTAGTCAAATATTTGTAGAGGCTATTGCCAGTTCATTTCTTGCATTTGGACAGGCTAACTTCAATTCCTTTTTTGTCAAAAGCGGGTTAACTTCATTGCTGTATGATCATGCATAACCTGCAAAGAAATTTATGTAAGAATGAGACAGGACTAAAGGGACATTTGGTAACTTTAATCACTAATTTTATTGGGGGTATTTGTGCATATATGAAAGGAATTCAACACAATCACAATATTCCATATAATGGGGCCAGTCCTGTTTTCCAAAGCAATCCATTGGTCCACTATGCCACTATTAATTATAGCAAAAAATCAAAACAAGAACAAGAACAAATTCATTTTTGTCAGTGCTATGAGTCCCACTATATAGGAAAAATAGCCTTTCTCAATATAATCATTCAATAATGTGGTTTCATAGTAAGATATTGTGATTCAAAGATTTTCTTTTTAAATTCTGCTATCAAATCCTTATACTTTGTAAAAATTATGGATTTAGTTCTTATATTTTAATTTGATTGATTTAAGTTTTTTTATGTTTTAAATTGGTCAATTTTAGTCCCTGTATTATTCAAATTTTGATATTTTAGTCTTGACCCAACAGTAATAGATAATTTTGTTCGGTTCAATTCAATTACTAGTCATGTACTATACACACAATTATAGATTTACTTCATATTCTCCAATTGGATCATTTTAAGTCTCTATATTTTTCGAATTTTGAAATTTTAGTTTTGATGCATATGACAATCATTATTTATTAACTGGATTTTTAATGATTAATATATGAAAATTACAAGATGATATGGCATTGTTAATATAATAATATGCTTATTGCATCAAATTTTGAAAAACAAAACATAGAAATTGACTTAATGAATTTAACTGTTACTATTCGATGAGGACTAAAATTTTAAAATTTAAAAAAATATAAAGATGAAAAATGACCGAATTAAAGTACAAAAACAAGATTCACAAATTTCATCAAGTATAAAGACTCATAGAAGAATTTAACTTTCATATATTTATTGTGAAGAAAACAACTTAGAACTTGGAACCAATCAACTTCTTTAGGCCCCCCACTTTCAATAATGTTGAACATTTTGGTGGGGAAGATGAAGACAACTAAGCAAAAAACAAATAACGTATAGAATGTTTTTTAGTTCTTTCAATGAAGCTTCATATTCAATGTTTTACATGTTTTGTTCATATTGATATAAAGTTACTCTTTCTTTTTGCCATTATTTTCACTACTTTTCCACAAATTCTCTATAATTATAGATTTAATCCTTACTATGTTGAAAATTTAGAATTTAATCTCTGAATATTTTTATACTATTAATATTGTTATTGGTTACCATCAGTGAATGTTGATAAGTGTTAACACTTTATGGTTTTACCTATCAATGTTGTCAATTCTGCCCTACTAATTTATAAAACTAGAGAAATCAAATTATGTAAAATTAAAATAGTAAGATTAAATTTCAAAACACTATAGAATAGTGGGATTCAAACTATAATCTCATAGGCTAACAAATGTTGGGTGTAATGATAAGGTACATTGTATTATCAAGAGAAGGCTTGAGTTCGAATATTGAAGAAGACATTGTTGGGAGGGGTAGCCAAAAACTCCGAAAAGATTAGTCTTCATGAATTGTAAAATAGGTATGGAGGATACCTCCCCTATAGTTTAATGAATACCCACTTACCCGTCTTAGGTTTCGAAGAAAATCTAATAAACCCATTTAGATCTAATTATTAAGTAAATTTTAAGTAAAAAGACAATTATACCTTTTATATGTGTATTTTATTCATTTATCCATATTTAGTTACATAATAATGAAAAATTATGGAAGTACTATAAAATTAGATATATTTATTTCCTTTCATTAAAAAAAAATTGACTATAATTAATTTAAGTAGTTTAAAATTTATATTTAATTTATTTATATATTAACTTTGACATAAGTTTCTCAAATTATATTTATATAAAATTATTAATTATCATTATATACAAAAGTTTTAACGAAAAAGAAAATCATTAAACTATAAAAAACTCTAAAGGAAGAAAGGAAGGAAGAAAATCTAAAAGTTAATTGCATTGACTTAATAGCAAAGTTGAGGTCCGGAAATTTTAATATATCATATATATTTGAGTCTTATCTTTTGTAAATAATTTATGGATTCTCATTCTATCTTTAATCTGGTCTAAGTCTATAGATATTTTGGTTATAAATCGGATTGTAATTTATGATGATTAATTATATAGTTATTTGAATAAAATTTGTAATTGCAATTGTGAATATACTTATAAATTAAAATAAACTTACATGAATTAATTGAAAATTTCTCCAAGTTTGAAGCCACCTAGGATGTCATTATCAAATTGGAATTAAAAATTAAATGGTAAACTACACTTAAGGTCACTAAACTATTAGTAAGTTTATGTTTAAGTCATTCAACTTCACACAATTACAAAATGATGACCGAACTATTTGAAAGTTTTCATTTAAGTCATTGGATTGTTAAGTTTTTTTTTTTTTTTAAAGTTTAGCTAATGAGCTTCAGGAGACAATTTGACGATGGGTACTATGGATTAATACCCATCAATGAATAGAAGAACATACCTTAGATCGAAGTCGATCTGTAACGCCCTGAATAATTTATTTCTATATTTGTAAATTTTAACACAAAAATATTTATCTGCTTCAGTGGTAAGTGTTCTGGGTGTGTGTATGAGGTCTAAGATTCAAGTCCCACCCTTGTCAAATTTTGTTTTTTTTTTTTTTTTCTAATTCTAGCCTTACCCTTGCCGAGTGGGCTTATATAAAATTGTCTGTTATTCTATAATAGAATGAGTCTATTGGTTCAAGTGGTAAAGGAGTTGGTGTATTGGAAGTCCTGTGTTCAAATCCTTGCATGAGCGTGGATGTTATTTTTGGCTCGGTTATGTGTTAGTGTTTCGGTGGAGTTGGGATTCTAAGGTGGTTGTAGGTTAGTAGGTTAGTGGGAGGAAAATAAGGGATATTGGGGGGTTATCTTTTATTTTTATTTACTTTTTGCTAAAATTTTCTCTCTCCTCCAAAGAAAATCTGACGTCAAACTTTCTTCTGTTTTCCCCTTTTCTGACATTTTTTTTCTTTTCGGTAAATCATTGTTTTGTTCTTTTTCTTCAATTCTGTTGGTGGTTCTATCTTTCAATTGTGCTATTGGTTTGTCGGGTTCTCTAATCGTTTGGTAAGTAAAGTGTTGTTTCCCTTTTAACTTTTGATTTGGGATTTTAGCGATGACAATATGTAGCAATTGATTAGTGGTGATTCGTGTTTAGGATCAGATTGAAGAGCAGGGAATTTCACTCCAACGGTTTAGTACGCATTAGAAGTGGTTTATCGTCGGCAGTAAGTCAGTTTCGTGTTGACTCTTGTTGTCGAATTTGTTAATCAATCTGCTAAATCACTATTGGATACTCTGATTTTAGGTTTTGAAAGGCTCGGGAGTGGTTACACATCAAAATTGTACCAGATGTGTACCCCTTACACTAAAAATCAAATTTCGGCGAAAACCGAAAATGCAAACTGTTGACGCCACACGGGAGTGTGGTCAACGTATATCAAATATATACATATATCAGACTAATCAGACATATATCACATAATTTTAGGGTTTGGTTAGCCCTTATCGACCCTATGGTAGGCCCACTGTCGATCGGAATGACCTGTACGACCTTTGGGAAAATTTCAAAACTTGGGCCCACAAGTCCATATGGGCCCATAAGCCTAGATTGGCCTTAACCGTGTGGCTCACATGGCCTGGCACAAAACCCACATGCCCTATTTGGCCTAGCCCGTGTGGCCCACACGGCCACACTCACACCACCACGCAACCGTGTCTTGTGCACGGCCAGGCCTTCGTTGATCACACGGCCGTGTCTCGCACACGACCATCCACACGGGCGACCACACTACCATGTGGCATCGACAGTTTGCATTTTCAGCTTTCGCCAAAAACTCGATTTTCAGCGTAAGGGGTACACACCTGGTACGGTTTTGATGTGAAACCACTCTCGAACCTTCCAAAACTTAAAATCAAAGTATCTAACAGTGATTTAGCAAATTGATTAACAAATTCGACAATAAGAGTCAACACGAAACTGACTTATCGTCGACAATAAACCACTTCTAACGCGTACTAAACCGTTGGAGTGAAATTCCCTGCTCCACAATCTGATCCTTAACACGAATCACCATTAATCAATCACTACAAATTGTCATCTCTAAAATCCCAAATCAAAAGTTAAAGGGAAACAACGCTTTACTTACCAAACGATTAGAGAACCCGACAAACCAATGGCACAATTGAAAGATAGAACCACCAACATAATCGAAGAAAAAGAACAAAACAATGATTTACCGAAAAGAAAAAAAAGTCAGAAAGGGGGAAAACAAAAGAAATTTTGACGTCAGATTTTCTTTGGAGGAGAGAGAAAATTTTAGCAAAAAGAAAATAAAAATAAAAGATAACCCCCATATCCCTTATTTTCCTCCCACTAACCTACTAACCTACAACCACCTTAGAACCCAACTCCACCGAAACACTAACACATAACCGAGCCAAACATAACATCCACACTCGTGCGAGGATTCGAATACAAAACCTCTAACTCACCAACTCCCTTACCACTCGAACCAGCAGTCTCATTCTGACATAAAATAACGGACAATTTTATATAAGCCCACTCGGCAAGGGTAAGGCTAGAATTAGAAAAAAAAACAAAATTTAGCAAGGGTGTGACTTGAACCCCAAACCTCATACACACACCCAGAATACTTAACCACTGAAGCAGATGGATATTTTTGTGTCAAAATTTACAGGTACAAAAATAAATTATTTAGGGCGTTACACGATCTGATGGTCAGTGTCGAAGATCGGAGAAAAAAGTTTAGATTTTAGTTTGCAAATTTGTGACATTCAAAATTTTTTAATGAAAAAAATTGAATTAAAAAAGAGAATGGAAATGAGAGTTTTTTTATTGGTGCAAGTAGTGCAAATGGAGAAGGCATACAACAACGATTTTAACAACCCAATGATTTAAATAACAACTTTTAAATAGTTTAGTGACTATTTTGTAACCTTTTGAAGCTGAGTGACCAAAACATAAACTTAAAAATAGTTTAGTGACCTTAAATGTAAACCTGCTCATGAGTCGGGCCACTTGTCCAAAAACTGGGAAGGTTTGGACAAAATACGATGCCCGAAAAATGGGCTTGGGTAAAATTTAAGATACGTTTTCTATATGGGTCGGGCCTTGGGTGAGATTTTTTGGCCCGAGCTCGGCCTGAACATTATGTTATAAAAAAATATTATATTTATTATATATATTAAATAATAATTATATATTTATATTAAATCACTAATCCAATAACAATTAACCCATTGGCGAAGACCATAAAAAAAACTTACCCAACTAAATAACCCAACCCAAAATATAAAATTTTTAAATTTATTTTTAATACAATAAAATATTTATATAATTATGGTAGTATTTTTTTTAATATAAATACTTTTTAATGTGTTAGAAAACTTCTATTTTAGCATTTTTTTACTGCATTTAGTGCATTATATTTTAAAAAGTTTAATTTTAAATAAAAATTAATCTAAAAAAATTAAATATGAGCTGATTGAGTCATACTCGAGTTTACTTTTCTTAAATCAAACTAAGCTTGAGTAAAAAGTAAACCTATTTTTCAAATTAAATCGAGCCTAAACTTAAAAAAATGATCTAAATCCATTCACACGATCTAAATCCGACCCGTCCCGAACCACTTCAAACTTGGTTATTTCCTGTGTGAACACAAGAAAACAAAAACAAAAAGTTGATAAAGCACAAATTATAAATTAATTTGCTCCATGATTAGGGTTCTTGTGGAACTTATAATTGACTACAAAAGTGCTTTCTACCGCAAAATATTCTTGCTTTTTTGAACCCGTGTTCATACATCTTCAACCATAAAATATTAAAAAAAAAGTTAAAAGAAAAAATTAATTGGAAAGCTAAAAAAAAAAAGAATGATAGCTTAATTAAAGTACTTTATATATATTGATTAACAATCGGTTGGTATATTTTCGGCTCACCCGCAGAATAATTTTTTAGGGGCGGGATGAAATTTTAAATTTTTATAGTTTATATATTTATAATTTTTAAAGGATTAAATTAAATTTTTATAATTTTAAGGGGGCCAAAGTACAATTTTACCTTTACTAATTTAAATTTTTTAAAAAAATCTCAAGGGCTTAAAAACAATTTTACATTTTAGGGGGGGTCGGGCCCCTGCCAGTCCCCTGGATTCGCCCTTGCTCCTCCAGATTGAAGCAAGATGATCTCTTCCCAGTTAATGCATGGTTATTCTACGAACTGAAAATTATTTAAAATAATTCAATAAACTTTTTTGGACAATAATTTTAATCACGGTCAAGGTGTAAATTTCACACATTAACGATGAATAAAAACATATATTATTAAATAGAATAAAAATAATATGGATGATTTAACAATAAATTCTAATAATTTTACTTAAAATAATTAATTATTATGTAATTATGTTTAAAATAAAGTTATTAGTATTTAATTATAAGTCCTCTACTATTTTTTATTTTATTCAACGATGATGTGTCATGTTATCATTCGATAATGATGCATTAAATATTCATTATTTTTTTTTCTACATTATTGAGAGAAAATAGAGAGATGTTTACTTAGAGCTAGCGTGCCCGAACATTTTGTCTTCCAACCAAGGACGAAGGCTAATAGGTAGGCAGTGGCCTTGGCCCCAAAATGGTAGATTTGCCATTTAGCTTATTAATTTTTTTTTTTATAAAATTACTTGTTAGTATAATGATAAAATTACGTACTGACCACCTAAATAATTTATGATTCATCTCTGCCCTTTAAAGTAATTTTTTGACTCCATCTTTACTTCAAAGTTTATTGGAAACTCAAGGAGATGAAGATGCGACAAGTTCGTGAATGAACGTGCTTTATCGAATGTCTAAAAAGATAAACCATACTAATTACATATAATTAAACTCGATCATATAAAACACTTATGGGTGAAAATGCTGCCACTTGAACCGAACCGTAGACCAAGTCAAGTTTTTCATTAATTAAGTAAATGGAATAAAAAAAAGTAAAAATAAAAGAATTTCTATATTAAGTGATGATGACTAGCCAACGTGAAAAACACTTTGTTCAAGAAAAGAAGAAAAAGAAGAGTGATAACATTTATCAAATCTTTTTATCAAATCCTTATAGCCAACGGAAATGACAAATTTGGCCCTGTGCATTGCATTATTGCAATTTGCAGAGCACTCATGGTCCAAATTGTTCTAGTCTACTCACTTGCTATTAATTATAAAAATAACGTTCTTATTTAAGTCGTTAGTTTGCTAAATTTTCTTTTTTTTTTTTTTTTAGGTTTGGGTAGTGAGTTCTAAGTGATAATTCAATTATTGGTATGGTGGATCAATACTCATCAACGACTAAAAGAACATACATTAGATCTAAGTCGATATGAAGATCAGTGTAAGAGATTAAGGAAAAAAGTTGTTTGAATTTTGGTTCGTAGATTCATATCGTTTAAAATTTTTTCATGAAAAAAAAAAACTAAATTGTAGAAGAAAGAGAAAGGAGTTTTTCAATTGGTACATGAGGTGCAAATAGAGAATGCAATATAACAACGATTTTAACATCCCGATGACTTAAATAAAAATTTTTGAATAGCTCTATGGCCATTTTGTAACATTTTGAAGTTAAGTGGCCAAAATATAAACTTACTAATAATTTAGCAACGTAATTAACTCAATTTAATTTATAAAATTGATCGTATCTGCTTTGTTTTTTAACATAATGCCTAAAATTACCCATAGCCCCCTCCCCAACCTTCAGCACACTTGAACTATATCATTTTGCATTGACAACAATACTCATACTAATCGAACTAAAACTCTACTAAAGTATTTACTTTTTTAGTACAAAGATCACGTTACAATTTAGGGAAAGGAAAGTTAGAGACAACAATTGGTTTAAGTGGTAAAAAATAAATTATAAATTTTAGAGGGACTAAAGCCCTTGCCTACCTTCCCTTGAGAAGTTAACATCAAGACTCGAGCCTAGACTTTGGTGGATAAAAATTTATTTAAATAAAATAAAATATGGAGACTACTTTAGCAAAAAAATAAACTAGTTGAAGGGATGTTTTTTTTACAATAATTTAGCCTGCCCAAAACCTGTGACGTTAAATTTACTTCCAAGACCAGCCCTCGTCTATAAGATCCTTCCTAGTAATGATCCTATATATTTTCCAAACCTGTTCTCATTGTTCATCATCTTAAGCTTTGATGATAGCCATGAAAATCACTGGTAATTTCACTTTTTCTTTGCATATTTTTTTCCCTATCTGGTAGCCATAACCAGCTTCGATTAATTTCAACTGCAATAATGTTTGAAATTATGATGTTAAATTAACTTTCTTTTTGTTTCTCTTCCTTCAGATGTCATGAAGATCATTAATGCTGCAATGATGTTGCTGTTACTAGCATTAATGGCCGCCATTTCAACTGCTTCAGCCGATGAACAAACGTATATAGTTCGTATGGACAAGAAAAAGATCACAAACACTTACAGTTCCCTTGTTAGTAGTACAAAACCATGGCACCAAGCTGTTCTTGATTCTTTAATTGATGTTTCTTCCATGGAAGCAACACCACCGGAGCTACTGTATTCCTATGAGACCGCCTTGTTTGGTTTCGCCGCAAAGCTGTCTAGTAAACAGTTAGAGTCGTTGAAAAACATGGACGGGTTCATGTCGGCGGTACCTAATAAAATGCTAAGCCTCCACACTACTCGGAGTCCATTGTTTCTTGGCTTAACAGGGATGAAAGGTGAAAAAGGACCATGGAGTGGTTCTAATTTACATTCCGATGTAATAATCGGCGTGGTGGATAGTGGGATATGGCCGGAACATGTTAGTTTCCAAGACCATGGGTTGTCTCCGGTACCGGAAAGATGGAAGGGTGTTTGTGAAAACGGCACTAGATTCTCACCGTCCAATTGTAACAAAAAACTAATCGGTGCTCGTTATTTCTACGGCGGGTATATAGCCGCTGGTGGGAAAATCAATGATACGGAAGAATATAAATCTGCAAGAGATGTATCCGGACATGGCACACATACGGCTTCGACGGCCGGTGGGGACATTGTCGAAAATGCGAATCTTTTCGGTTTAGCTAATGGTACGGCGACCGGAATGAGGTACACGGCGAGGATTGCGGCGTATAAAGTATGTTGGCCGGGGTGTACTAGTGTCGATATCTTAACAGCTATGGTGAAAGCTATTGAAGATGGTGTCGATGTATTGACACTTTCGTTAGGATCCGAGTCCGAGGCCGTGCCGTATTGGCAAGATTACCTTGTTATTGCATCGTATTTGGCTTTTAAAAGTGGGATTTTCGTTGCCTTTAGTGCAGGTAATAGTGGACCGGACGCGTACACCGCGGTTAACACCGCGCCATGGATCATGACTGTAGCGGCTAGTACTATGGACCGAAGCTTCGTGGCGATTATCGAACTTGGAAACGGAGAAACTTTCGAAGGGTCGTCGTTTTATACTGGCAAGGCCTTAAAGGGATTACCAATTGTGTATGGCAAAACAGCAGGGGATTTAGGTGCTGAATATTGCCTCTCTGGGTCACTTGATCCTAAGCTTGTGAAAGGAAAGATTGTGATTTGTGAACAAGGAATAGTGCGACGGACCGAAAAAGGCGAGGCCGTAAAATCGGCCGGCGGAGCTGGGATTTTAATACTAAGCCCCGAAGGTGAAGATCTTGCCAATGAGGTGCACATTTTGCCGGACATTTTTCTAGGAGCCATAGCCAGTAAAGCTGTAATCAAGTATTGGAACACAACAAAAGCACCAACAGCTTCCATTGTGTTCAAAGGCACGATGTATGGTAACCAAGCACCGAAAGTCGCGGCATTTTCATCCCGAGGACCGAATTTAGTTGGACCGGACGTGATCAAACCAGATATAACAGCACCAGGAGTCGACATACTAGCAGCATGGCCGGCCGAAACGAGTCCAAGCAGGCTTAAATCTGACAAAAGACGGGTATTATTCAACGTAATTTCGGGTACATCGATGTCATGCCCTCACGTTAGTGGCATTGCTGCGCTGATTAAATCGAAGCACAAAGATTGGTCCCCAGCAGCAATCAAATCTGCACTCATGACAACTGCATATACATTAGACAACAAAGGAAAACCAGTAGCCGATCTCGCGTTTTACAACTCGGCATCACCTTTTGCTATCGGTTCGGGTCATGTCGATCCCATCAAAGCTACCTATCCCGGTTTAATATACAACATTACCGCCGAGGATTACATAAGTTACTTATGTAGCTTGCGCTATACCGATTCTCAAGTATCCATGTTCGAAGAAGGTTATCAATGTACGCCGACTGAACGAAGGATGCAACCCGGTGACTTGAATTACCCGTCTTTCGCCGTGAATTTCAAACAAAAGGCTCGGAATGTTACGTTCACATACAAAAGGACTGTCACAAATGTTGGGATACCTAAAAGTACATACAAAGTATCAGTTGAAGTACCCAAAGGAGTATCTGTGATTGTGAGTCCTAAAGTTTTGAGTTTTACTGAGTTGAACGAGGAACTGAGTTACGAAGTGAGTTTTACTGGACGGAGTCGAAACAAAACGGTAGCTGGCTCATCATTTGGATCCTTAGTGTGGGTTTCTGGTAATTACAGAGTTCGAAGTCCAATTGCAGTGAGTTGGAAATAGCCATTTGCCTATGTCCCATAGTGGTTCAAAATCCTTGAGATGAATTGCAAGGATTCTCCTTTACTTATTATTTTTTTTTAATAATTTAACCGATCTTTAAATTTGGATATATGCTTGTTGTTGAAGGGGACTAAAGACAATTTTAAATTGGCATAATGATAAATTTAGTTCTTAATTTTTATATATATATATTTTATCAATTTGGCCAGGGACAAAGGTAAGAGTTATGCAATTAGGGAACTGAAATAAAACAAAAAAAAATTGAGAGGGTCAAAGCTAGAAAAATTGTATTAAAATGACTTATTAAAATTTAAGCTTTTAAAAATGGTCAAAATTGCAATTGTTCCATTTAAATAAAAGATAAAAGGGACTAAATTGAACAATTGACATTTGAGAGGCCCTATAATCATAATTATACCATTGGGCAAAGGCCCTGAATTTAACCCTTATTGTATTTAACTAAATTTGGTCCTAGATCTCCTACAAATATTCAAATTTTATTATCAACCTTTTATAAATAGTTAATTTGTTTTTTAACAAAAATACACAAAAAATTAACTTTTAAACATTACAAGGCGCATAGTAACCTACGCGTGTTTTATGCTAATTTTTTTATTTTTATGAATTTTTTATAATTTTTTTGAATTCTTGAACTTTTTTAAATAATTTGTCAGTGTGATATATATGACAAATAGTATCTTGTCAGCATGAAGTATAAGTAGACTGCCACACACATTCTCACGCCAATATTGTTAAAATTTTAATGTTTTAGTGAGCATGTTCGTTATAAAAAGCAATTTGTATTTTCGAAAGGTTAACGGCTAAATTTAGTTAAAAAAACAAATAAGGGTCAAATCAACAAAAGATATAAAAATTGATGGCTAAATTTGTCATTATGTCTTTTAAATTTTTACTTAAGATATCGAGTCCGAGAATATTTCTTTAGGTCAAATTTTGCTATTAAACTTTATATTATAGGTAAGTTAGGGATTTAACTCTTGTACTTTAATTTGATCAATTTTAGTTCATGTGCTATTAAAATTTCAATTTAACTCAAATGGTAATAGCTAAATCGTTTAAGTCAAATTTTGCTGATAATCTCTTTCTATGCATTAATTGTTAATTTAGTCTCTATTCATCGATTTAATTATTTTTAATTTATATATTTTTTTTTAAATTTTTAAATTTTAATTTTGACTTAATCATAGTCATATATAACTCATTAACTAAAATAACGCGGTGTTTTATGATATTAACTAAACTAGAAGGATTAAATATCAAATTTCTATTGAATAGAGTGATTAAAACTAGAATTATACCATAATAAAGCTATCCATGTTTGTAGCCAAATAGAATACAATAAGGTGAGGATCGATCCTAGCATTAGTTTGAAGCAAGGATGTCAGTATCAAATAGGAGTTTAAGGGTTTATTTGTTTACATGTAAAAGATTTTATAAAAATTGTTTTTTATATTTTTCTGTGTTTGTTTCATAGAAAATAGTTTGGTAAGCAGAAAATGACTTACATGTCAATATAAAATAAGCCATTTTTCTTGTAAAATGACTTAACATTTTGAAAAACGTAAGTCATTTTTCGAAAAAGAACTTATCTATAGATAATTTTATTTTTATATAAAAATTAACTTAAATCAAGTTTAATATTATTATATTATGAAAAAATTATTTCTATTTTTAAAAATATTTAAAATTATTAAAATACTAATATAAAATATTATATTTTTTAATATTATTAAACATACCTATTTAATTATTTATATTTAGTCATCTAATAAATTATTAATATAATTTATTATTTTAATAAATATTTCAATTTTAATATTTTTAAATAATATTCATCACATATTATTGAAAATATTCAATATTAATATTTTAATAATAAATATTTATTATTCACAAAAAATAATAACAAATATTTATTACAATTATAAATATATTATAGTAAATGTTTTGTAGTATAAATGTTAAAATATGTCATAAGTCTCTATGTACTCTTCACAAATTTGTAATTTAGTTTCTGTACTTTTATTTTCAAGAATTTAGTCCCTCTACTTTTTAGATTTGAAAATCAAGTCCAATTGTTGACATTGTTAAATTTTTTTGTCAATTTTGTTGATATCACATTTTTAAATAAAAATTACTCATTTGGTAATCATGCAACTAAAAAATGACTTTGTAATGAACCTGAATTTAACAAAATATTTTTAATGTATGCAAAAATAATGTAAAATATAAAATTATAGATATAAAATAAACTCAATTAAACAATTAAAAGATAATAATATCTCGAATGTATGTTTGTTTCATTGAAAATAAATTTTATAAAATATTTTTAAGAAATCTGTCAAATAAAAGAAAATATTTTACACAGATTCATCAAACACCAGAAAATATTAGCTTTTCTAGAAAAGTAAGTCATTTTCTGGAAGTCATTATCAGTAAAATTAACGGAGTCTAAAGTTAAAGGGATAAAGTCATATTTAGTCCCTAAGTTTGGTAAATTTTCTTACTTTGGTTCTTGAATTTTTTTGTCATATTAGTTCTTAACTTTGAATTTTTTTTCTCAATTTAGTCTCAGAATTCGGATTCTGTTAAAGTATAATGAAATAAGTTTAAGAATCAAAGTCTAAAGTAGAAAAAGTTACCAAGTTCTAGGATTATCATGGACAAAAAAAAGTTTAAAGATTAAATTGAAAAAAAATACCAAACCCTGGGAAGATGAAAAATAGCTGATAAAGTACTAATATTAATTAATTTGGTCCATGATTGCGGGTCTTGGGGTGCTTATGTGTAATGACGACAGTCACGAGTATTGGAAAGCGTACTTTTGGGTCTCCGTTTTCGTAAAACGGATTCGTAAATATTTTATATTTACGAAGTTAGTTGTGTGGTTAATTAGGTTTTGATTAGGTAAATTTGTTTAAATTAAGAGTAATTAGGTGTAAAGACTAGATTGCATATAGGGAGAAAGTTGAATTATAGATTAGAGGAAAAGTGAAGGGACTAAATAAGAAATTAAGCCATAAATTGACAAATAGATGGTGTTGGTAAATACATGTGTAATAATAATAAACATATATATTTAATAAGAAAATATGCATTGCTTATTAATTAATTAAAAATATATATTATTATAATTAAAACAAAACAAATAAAAGAAAAGAAAATGGAATTGAAAAAGAAACAAAAAATAGAACAAAACAGGGTGGAAAAAGAAAGAAAGAAAAAGAGAAAGAAAGAAGGAGAAAAGTTAGGGTTTCAAGGGTTCAAAGCTCAATAGCTAATTTCGTACCGGAATTATCGACTAAAAAGGGAAATAATAAAGTTGACGTTGAATACCTCAGAATTTCCGTTTTGTATTTCTATAATCCAAAGCTAGTTATTAATTGTTATAATTTTTATTTAAGGTATATGGTAAGTGTTGATGTCAGTAATTGATATTTTGATAATTGATTGAATGAACTGAATTAGTAGATATATATATTGGATGGATTTGTAACACCCCAAACCCGGCTTAGACGTTATGGCCGAATCCGGAAATGTCACAAGGTAGGGTTTTTGAAAACAAATTCATCTCATCAAACCATTCAAGTTTAATAGTTCATATTCGTTTGTTTACCAAAACATAATTTACAGCGGAAGTCTTAAAACCGTAATGATTTAGATATCCAGATCATGTTTTTAGAAAAAAAAAACTTTTTTTTCGTAAAATCGTAATTTCTATCATGCATCGCAATGAAAGAGTTAAAAACACATCCAAAACCAAAATAGAACAAACAGTCCAGAGAGAGTCCTAAAAATTACAAACTCTCAAACAAAATCAGAATTATAAATTTAACCATAATTTACTAAGTAAAATAGTTCTCGATCATGTGGTCAAGTAAAATAGTTCTCGATCATGTGGTCACCGCTGAGCCTCCGCCACACCGACTCGTTTAAGTCTGTGGATTACCTGAACAGAAATAGACAAACAGATGTGAGTTTACGTAAACTCAATGTGTAACCCAACAGAAATAGACATGCAATACATACAAAATCATATGCACAGTCAGATACAGATACAAATTTTATTTCATATTCAGATTCAGATAACAAATTCAAATCCAGATATGTAAAATCCTACCCCCACCCTCTACACACCAACTTTGACCATCCCATCGCATCATGTGGGGTTAAAAACATCCACCCATACCTACACATCACATTGTGCCATTAAAACACATATAAGATAATATGCATCCAAGCTGCCAGAATAAAGGCGATAAACGCCGAACAGAATACTTCCTCCTCATATACAAATCCCACCCAATAATAGATACATAGATTTAGTTATAGATATAACATATTAAGCATGCTCAACATGCTTTATACAAATAACAGATATACATACATTAGTATAGTTAGGCATACATTTAGTATCCTACTCAGATCAGTCTATCAAAATATCATAACATACAAATCAGGGTTTAATTAGCCCTTATCGATCCTATAGTAAGCCCACAGTTGATCGGAACGACCCGTTCAACCCTAGGGAAAATTTTAGAATTGTGGGCCTACATGCTCATGTGGTTTGCCCGTGTGGCCCACATGGCCTAGCCCACAAACCCATACGCTCGTGTGGAATGCCCGTGTGGGCCCATACGTCCGTGTGGCCTGCACGCCCAATTTGGCCTAGCCCATGTGGCCCATAAGGCCACACTCTGGCCACCACACGGTCGTGGCTTGCGCACGGCAATGCCGTCATCGATCAAATGGCTGTGTCTCGCACACGGCTAGCCACATGGCCAGGCAAATGCCCGTGTGGCATTGACAATGAGGTTATTTGGCTTTTTCCGAAGCTCGTTTTTGATAAGCCATAAAAGTAACATGTTTTTAATCCCATTCTTGATGCGTTTTTGGATGATTTATTATGTGAATTAGTGAATTTGATGCTCCTAATCCTTTAAATTCATGTTTTTATACTTAGGTGAGCATAAAAGAGCGAAAGGAGTGAAAAACGAGCCAAAATCGGGCAAAAAGACCTGTTTCCAAGATCCACACGGCCTGGGCAATTCCACACGGGCTGGCCACACGCCCATGTGCCAGCCCGTGTCGATTTTGCACCCTAGTTCCCTGTTACGCGGAAAAACCCAATTTTTAGGGTTTTTGAACATTCTAAAGTTTATAAATACATATTAGAAGAAAACCTAAGACAGGATGCAGAGTTGAACGAAGAAAAGACTCGAAGAACGCCAACGGGTTCAACTCAGAAGTAGGATCTCCTTCAAGACTGAAGATCTCCATTCAATTTCTCTCGAATTTTTTTGGGTTTTTTTATGTTTTGTTGTTTTCCTAATTTTGAGATGTTTTCCTCCAAAAGTATGAACTAAATTCTCTAGATACCTAGGAAGGATGAAACCTAAGACGGATCTTATTATTTAATTTTTCTGAATTACATGATAAATATTTGTTCTTGATCTCAATTATGTGTTCTTATTTCATGTTTTAATGTTTTCAGGATATTAATTCATGATTGATGTGCTTATTCAGTGGAGCAAAAGTCCCTATTTAAGAGTATATCTGGCATAATTGAGTGGAGTTACATGCAATTCTAGAAATTGAACAATATAAATCTATCGGATTAGAGTCAAATCTAATAGGGGAATCCATAGATTGAGTTAATGTAACATCCCCTACTCGTATTCGTCGCCGGAATATGGTATGAGGCATTACCAAAGTTTAACGAATTATTATTATTATTATTATTATGAACTCAATATAGTCCCTTTATAAATATCCAATCTTTCCTGTAATTTAAAACCGACCAATCCAATTCAATCAATTTGATACCAATTCATACTTCTATTATAATTATACTATTTAGCATATTCATCACTCTTTACTTTAATACATATTCATTAAACAAGTTTTAGTATTCATATAATCATCAAACCATGTACATGCCATATAAATCAAAAAGAAAATTTACAAAAGCTACCGAAGATAATCTTGATAGTGTGATCCTTAGTGTTGATCCGACCCTCCGTATATTTTTACGTCAATCTGGGTCGATTTATAGAATTTGTGAAAATTCAGGGACTAATCAGCTACTTTTTCTTTTCCTCGACTTACTTCGGGTTCTCGATTTGCAGTAAAAATATGAAAAACCAGCTTAAAGTAACCCTTCTATGGAGTTTTTGCTGATGAAAATGCAGAAAAATAAAGAGAAATCTAGATAATTCCACTTTAGTCTTAGCTTTATTAAGTAAAATTTGCAATATTCCAATTTTGCCCATAATTCTCCTTATTTTCTTACTGGTTTCATGCCCTTGCCATCCAGCCCAAATAGACCTTGGGTCTATTTTCCTTTTAAGCCCTCTTTCTTTTATCATTTAAGCTATTTAATCATTTCCCATAATCTCACATTTGTTACAATTTAGTTCTTTTTGTTCAATTAACTATCAGAACTTTAAAATTTCTTGATGAAACTTTAATACTAACTTATTAACACTCCATAAATATTTATAAAATATTTATGGCTAGATTAAAAATCTCCGAGTTCTCGATACCTCGTTTTCGATTCTAATTATTTTAATTTTTTTCTAGTACACTATTTACTATTTCAAAAATTTTCCTAACTTCACATTTAACTTATACTCACTAAATTAATAATATTTTCTACTCACTTGCCGGATTTAGTGACCTCGAATCACCGTTCCAACACCACTGAAAATTCAGGCCATTACAGTTAATGCGACGATAGGGGTTTTAATTAGAAAGAGATTTCAATTAATCAACCTAGAGTCAGTTGTTTTTATTCTCGAAAGATATATTAACATAAGTTAGGGATTTCTACGAATCAAGACAAGTGAATAAATCGTTTAATTTAGATTTAGAATAATAAGTGAAGTCTAGGTGGATTCTTTCCTGGGTATTGTCTCTCTCATCAGTTTTCTTCAAATATTTTCCTACTTTATTCTCTGTTTCGTCTTAGTAATTAGGTTAGTTAAGATTAGATTAAAATAAATCCCTTCAATTTATTCGGCTAGATAATAAAAAGATAGTAACTACTAGTACTTTTAGTCCTCGTGGATATGATATTCTCGACTCACCATAGCTATACTACCATTCGATAGGTACGCTTGCCTTTGTCGTATTTTAGTTAGTTCTTGACGTCATCAAGTTTTTGGCGCCATTGTTGGGGACTAAAATATTAGGAACACTTAATTTTTATTACTTTAGCCATTTTTATTTTTTATTTATTTTTGTTTTTTATTTTAATTTACTAACTTTTCTTTTATTTGCTTTTGGTAGGTTCCTTTAGTTCATGACTAGAAAAAACCCGTCAGGACCTTTAGTATTCAACAACGAAATTAAAATTACAGCTTGCAGAAACCGTAGAGAAGCGAGGCAGAGTCGACGAAGTAAAATAGAAGAGCAAGAGGACATTATTGTTATTACTGAGGAGATGGAAGAAAATCATAATAATCAGCTACCTCCTATGGTTGCTGTAAATCCTGTAAATCTGAATCCTGCTCCTTGTACTATGTACGATTATGCCAAGCCCAAGTTAACTGGGGTTGAATAGAGTATTGTTAGACCTGCTGTTGCTGCAGATAATTTTAAACTGAAACCTAACACTATTCAAATGATTCAACAGTTTGTTCAGTTTGATGGTTTGTAGGACGAAGACCCAAATACTCATTTGGCTAATTTCTTGGAATTCTACGACACTTTTAAAATTAATGGTGTTTCTGAAGATGCCATTTGCCTTCGGTTGTTTCCTTTTTTATTGAGGAATAAGGCTAAACAGTGGTTGAACTCTCTACCACAGGGTTCTATCACTACATGGGAACAAATGATCGAAAAATTCTTGTTGAAGTACTTTCCACCGACTAAGGCAGCCAAGCTGAGGAATGATATCTCTTCCTTTGTACAGATGGACTTAGAAACCTTATATGATGCATGGGAGAGGTATAAGGATTTATTAAGAAGGTGCCCTCACCATGAATTACCTCAATGGCTACAGGTTCAAACTTTTTAAAACAGTTTGAACCCCTCAACTAGGCAGTTGATTGATGCATCTACTGGTGGGACTTTGAATAACAAAACACCTGAAGAGACGAGTTTATAGAAGAAATGTTACTGAATAATTATCAGTGGCAAGTTATGAGGACAAAGCCGATGAAAGCAACCGGTGTTTTTAACATTGATACGGTCACTATGTTGTCAAATCAGGTAGAACTCTTGAATAAAAAGATTGATGGTTTATATTGTTTTACACAGGTACATCCGGTGATGTAGTGCGATACAAATGGAGGAGGGATGAACAATCCAGAATACTTATCCTACAATCTTAGCACAGAGAACGAACAACTCAACTATATGGGTAATAATTCTAGACTTCAGAATAATCCCTATAGTAACACTTATAATGCAAGTTGGAGGAACCATCCCAACTTCTCTTTTGGTGGTCAAGGAAATCAAAGACCACAACCCCCTCCAGGCTTTCAACCACCTTACTAGCAGGAGAAGAAGTCGAACCTTGAGGAGATGTTGAAGAAGTTTATTTTGTTGTCAGAAACTTGTTTCCAAAACACTGAGACAACACTTAAAAATCAATAAGCGTCGATTCAAGGGCTTGAGAATCAAATAGGTCAGCTGGCTAAGTTGATTTCAGAAAGATCCCAAGGTAGCTTGCCGAGTAATACTAAAACTAACCCAAGAGAGCAACTTCATGCGATTATTGTTCGAGATGAATAAGGGTTAGTTGAATCTGAATCTGAACCAAGGCAAGAAACTGCGGTAAGTAATGGTAAGGTTTAGGTAAGCCACAACTAACAAAAATCGGTTGGTAAGGAATATAAACCTCGTGTGCCATATCCAAATGCGACAAGGAGAGACAACAAAAACGAACAATTCGGTAAATTCCTTAAACTGTTGAAAAAATTACATATTAACTTACCGTTTATTGAAGCTCTTTTGCAGATGCCCAATTCAGTGGAATTTTTAAAGGAGCTTTTAGCAAATAAATGATAGTTAGATGATGCGTCGCATGTGGAGCTAAATGCAGTTTGCTCAGCTATCTTACAGAATGAACTACCCAATAAATTAAAAGATCCAGGGAGTTTTACTATTCCTTGTTTAATTGGTAGTTTAAATGTTAAAAATGCTTTGGCTGATTTAGGGGCGAGTATTAATGTCAGGCCCTATAAAACATTTAAACAACTAGGTCTTGGGAAACCCAAACAAACTAGGATGAGTATCCAATTGACAGATAAAACTATTAGATTTCCTAGGGGTATTGTTGAGGAGGTGCTTGTTAAAATTGATAAATTTATATTCCCAGTTGACTTTGTTGTGCTAGACATGGATGAGGATAGTGACATACCCTTAATTCTAGGTCGGCCCTTTTTTGCGACCGCTAGAACTATCATTGATGTTGTTACAAGTGAATTGATACTTCCTGTAGGTGAGGATATGATTAAACTCCAAGCTCATGATTCTATTAGGATATCTAGTGATCGAGATGAATATACGAGTTCTGTTAATGTGAGTAACTTGTGGCTCAACCGTCTTTGCAGGAACCTCCTCAAAAAAACGTGATGAAGCCACCTTCCAGTTCATGTAACAAAAACAGAACAACTCATGAGGAACGAAGACTATAGATCGATGAACTAGATGAATGGCGAACACATGTCAAGGAGAAACCAAGAATACAAGATGAACCAAAATGACACCATGACGAGCATAAGGATAGAACGAGTCAATTTAAGATCGGGGATCAGGTATTGTTGGATAAAACAAACCCTCGAATCACCACTTCAGAGCTTAATGCAAATGAAGCAACTCCTTTTCCCTATATTGAATATTTTGCCATATGGTACAGTCGAGGTAAATCATTTTAAATTTGGAACTTTTAAGGTAAATATTACTCGGCTAAAACCTTATTTGAATAAAAGAATTGACAGCGAGAAAGAGAAGTCTCGACTTCGTAAACCACCGTGACTATGCGAATACGCGGTAAGTCGAGGTTAGACTTTAAATAAGCGTTTCTCGGGAGGCAACCCGAGTGTTAACACTGCTATTTTTTTTAACTTTATTTCATGATTTTTTTTTAAAATTAATTAATTTTCAAAATCTTAAAAAAAATTTGTGTTTTTGACCCACACGGCATGGACACACGGGTGTGTGGAGCATATGGCCTGGACACATAGGCGTGTTTTAGGCCGTGTGTAAAATGAGGTAATCGATAGAGAGTTACATGGGCTGGCGGCATGGCCGTGTGGTCACACGGGCGTGTGGGATCTCACATGGGCATGGGAGATGCGAAAGAAAACACACACGACCTGGTAACATGGCCATGTGACCCATACGGCTTGAACACACGGGTGTGTCCTAGGCCGTGTGAAACCTGGAGCTAATTTTTTTTAAAGTCAGAGAGTTACAAGGGCAAGGCACACAGCCGTGTGGGAGACACGGCTGGGGCACACAGCCGTGCACGGGCGTATGGGATCTTACATGGGCGTGGGAGAAGCGAAGGAAAACACACATGGTCTGGCACATGGCCCTGTGACCTACACGGCCTGGACACACGGGCGTGTCCATGGCAATGTGAAAACTGGTTTAATCACCCCATTTTTATTTTATTTATTTATTTATTTATTATTATTTCTTATATTATTTATTTTTATTTTACTATTATTTATTCTTTTATTATTCTTATACTTATATTTAATTTTTTTTTTGCTATTTCTGTTTTTTAATATTTTTTTGACTATTATTATTACAATTACCTTTAAGTTTATTGGTACCATTGAGTTTATTATTGTTATTATTATTATTATTATTAATTTTTTTTGTATTATTTTTATCTTTCTTTTTAATTTTGTCTTTAGTTGCTTTATTATTTTATTATTATTATTTTCTTCAACTTATTTTCATTATTATCTTTTGAAATATATATGATTGTTTTTAATAGAGTTATAACCCCTTAATCTTCTTTATTATTTGTGTTTATTTTCTTATTAGTTTGCTCGGAATCATGCGTTACATTTAGATTTGACTACAATTCCGCTTTTTACTATTTTGAGGATTTCATCCAATATTCAGGGCAATTTTAGTTTTTTCCCTCTTTTATGATATTTTGTTTATACTGTGATTATATATGTTTGTACATTGAGGACAATGTACATCTTAAGTGTGGGGAGGTTATCTATATAATTATTAGAAAATCCCTGAATTATGTCTTGTGTTTAAGTAATTTTCTCATACTACTATTAGAATGAATTTTTATCGATTTGTGATTTTTATTGATGTGTTTTGGATTAAATTCATAAATATTTGTGCATTGGTTGTTTTGAATTTTGAGACATGAGATAATCAAGCATGATAAGTTTATTTTCAGAATTAAAAATTTTAGGTTGTTTTCCTAAATTGATGTAGTATCTTGAAGTTTTAAATTTACAAGTTTGACATAAAAAAACCATAATTTTTTGTGAGATTTTGATCCTTTAGAGCATACACTTTTCTTGCTCATTTTATTATTGGTTATGAGTGTGTCAATTTGATTTGTTATTTTAGAATTTGCTTCCATTATACATGTCGAGACCACACCTTTGAGTTGATATACTGAGATGATAAAGGCACTTAGGTTTTAACCCACTTATTCCATAAAAAGCCTACCTTCATAATTAACTTTTAGTAAACCCCTTCGAGCCTAACACACCGTTTCTTGATTTACCCATTAATGATAACCCATAACTCATTTTTTGTTCATTGAGAATTTTTCCCATTTTATTGACTCCATTTTTTATCGAGATTTGATTTGGTTAATTGCCTGATTAAGCCACTTGATTAATTTGCTGAATTATTTCTTCTTATTTACATATAAAAAAAGAAAAAAAATACATATATAGTTATTTAGTTCTTTGTTATTTGAGCTTGAACGGTTAAATTCATATTTTGAGAAGAAGTTCGCGTTATTCTTGAATAGTTTCGATTGATGTAATTATTTGTAATTCATCATTTGTTATTTTTCTAGTTTGGTAATTTATCAATTCAATCTCGATTCTAACCTTCTTTTTCAGCCTTTCTCCACACCTTTAACCTAAGCCCCATTACAACCTTATAAAGACCTTTTGATTTGTGTATTATCTCATTTTATAGTGGTGGAGATTTGATTTTCATGCAAGCTTATGGTAATGACTTTTCATGTTTGACTGTTGAGTAATTAATTTTTGAACCTTAAACACTTTGAGTGATTTGAGTGAATCTTTAGTGAGGATTTCAATTCTTGTCGAATTTGAATTAAAGGTAATTACTTAGATAAGGGGAAAGACCTATGTTTTTCATGATTTAAAAATGCTCAGCTTAGATTGTTTGAATCTTTAATGCTCTTTTAGTTGAATTATCAGTGTATGATTATTTGTGAATTATGAAAAAAACATTATTGATGAGAATTACAAGTTGAGAAAGATTAATTTTAATTGTGAGTTGAGGATTTTGCTTGAGGACAAGCATACGCTTAAGTGTGGGGATATTTGATAAGCCATAAAAGTAACATGTTTTAATCCCATTCTTGATGCGTTTTTGAATGATTTATTATGCGAATTAGTGAATTTGATGCTCCTAATCTTTTAAATTCATGTTTCTATACTTAGGTGAGCATAAGGGAGCGAAAGGAGCGAAAAACAAGCCAAAATCGGGCAAAAAGAGTTGTTTCCAAGATCTACACGACCTAGGCAATTCCACACGGGCGGCCACACGCCCTTGTGATCCACACGGGATGTCCACACGCCCATGTGCCAGTCCATATTTATTTCGTACCTTGTTTCTCTGTTACTCAGAAAAACCCAATTTATAGGGTTTTTGAGCATTCTAAAGTTCATAAATACATATTAGAAGAAGACTTAAGATAGGACGCAGAGTTGAACGAAGAAAAGACTCGAAGAACACAAACAAATTCAACTCAGAAGTAGGATCTCCTTCAAGGCTAAAGATCTCTATTCAATTTTTCTCGAATTTTTTGGGTTTTTTATGTTTTGTTGTTTTTTTAATTTTGAGATGTTTTCCCCCAAAAGTATGAACTAAATTCCCTAGGTACCTAGGAAGGATGAAACCTAAGACGGATCTTATTATTTGATTTTTTTGAATTACATAATAAATATTTTTTCTTGATCTCAATTATGTGTTCTTATTTCGTGTTTTAATGTTTTGAGGATATTAATTCATGATTGATGTGCTTATTCAGTGGAGCAAAAGTCTCTGTTTAAGAGTATATCTGGCATAATTGAGTGAAGTTGCATACAATCCTAAAAATAAGACAACATAAATCTACCGGATTGGAGTCAAATCTAATAGGGTAATCCATAGATTGAGTTAATGCGACGATAGGGGTTTTAATTAGAAATAGATTTCAATTAATCAACCTAGAGTCAGTTGGTTTTATTCTCGAAAGAGATATTAACATAAGTTAGGGATTTCTACGGATCAATACAAGTGAATAAATCGTTTAATTCAGATTTAGAATAATAAGTGAAGTCTAGGTGGATTCTTTCCTTGGTATTGTCTCTCTCATCGATTTTCTTCAAATATTTTCCTACTTTATTCTCTGTTTCGTCTTAGTTAAATCCCTTCAATTTATTCGGCTAGATAATAAAAAGATATTAATTACTAGGACTTTTAGTCCTCGTGGATACTATATTCCTGACTCACCATAGCTATACTACCATTCGATAGGTAGGCTTGCCTTTATCGTATTTTAGTTAGTTCGTGACGTCATCAGTTTTTCTGCATTTCAGTACTCACCTGGTACCATTTTGATGCAAAAACACTCCCGAGACCACCAACACCTAAAAATAGAATCTCGAAAGCCCTATTAGCAAACGATTTACCAAAATTAACAAAACTAAACCGAGCAACGTTCCACACTTACCACTGGAAAATGACTACACGAAAGTTAAATCGTTGAGGCGAAAACCACTGATTCATCGCCTTTATCTACGCAACCGTTCACAGAATTTAGATTCCCAACCACAAGAGTAACGCTACTACAACGAAAAGAATTGAAAGATTTACCAAAACTGTGCGAAATACAATAAACGTGAACCAAAAATTGAAAGGAATGAAAGAACCATGAATAAGCCAAGATGAAAAGGAATAGAAATCGAAATTGATAAGAAAGTAGAGGGTGAACAGAAACCGACGTCAAACTTTTGGAAGAAGAGGAAAAAACTCAAATTTGAAAACAGAAAAAAAAAATCACAAGATATGTTAACATCATCTCTTATTTTTCTCCCACAATCCCACTGCTCACAAATCCATCAGAATTTTAACTCAACCGAAATTCTATCAGACACCAGAGCAAAAATTAACACTCATGCTAGCACAGGGATTCGAACACAGGACCTCAAACATCCTAACTCCCTTACCACTCGAACCAACAGACTCATTCTGATATAAATTTACAGGCAATTAAATATAAGCCAACTGAACAAGGATGAGGCTTAATTCCAAAAATAAAAAAATTTAGCAAAGGTGAGACTTGAACCCAAGACCTCACACACACACACAGAGAACACTTAACCACTGAAGCAATGATATTTGTCTTAGATAACTACAGAAATAGTAATAACTTAATTAGGGTGTTAAAGGTTTGATTTTTGAATTGAAATGAATATATGCGTAATTATGTGATTATATATAAAAAAAAGCAGTATTGGATATTGATTATATTTGAAATGTGAAATTAAACCCTGTTAACTGTATCAGGCTGAGTCGGATATAGATGGCATGCCATGGGGTTGGAAGAGTTTAGGAATTTCTTTGACTTCGAGTTGATGAGACACTGGGTGTCAATTTACTACTTCGAATTAATTCGATGAGGCACTGTGTGCCAATTTACTTCGGTTTAGCCGATAAAACACTAGGTGTCAAATTATTACTTTGAATTGTCCGATGAGGCACTGGGTGCCAAACTGGTGTGTTTTGGTTGGATCCGTGTATCCATTCGAGTTCGAGTCGTGTTAATAGGGGTAAACATGTAATAAAGTTTTATAATTGATATTTAAATGGCATGGTATGAAAAATGAAATTGATATTTTCAATTGAAAATAGAAAATGAAATATGTTGTAAATACATAGAATACATGAGTTAAATACTCATCAAATGAATATGGAATGGATAGTGCTATTGTTTAAATAATATGTGAACAAATTGTAGAAAGCTATTATATAGCAAGTGATGAAAATTGAGTATGGTATATAATGACGTATTCATGAATTGAGTATTGCATGACTAATGCCATTGTACGAATAAATATGGTTTGATATGTGAATAACCATTTATATAGCAATTGTGCGAATAGGATATTGTTTAATAAAAAAACATGATAGTCATGATTCTAGACATTAATATGTCCTTATAATTTAATTGTGCTTGTTATATTATCATGTCTTTAAATATTCGGATTATAGAAATACCACTAAATTTTACTCAGCGTATGGTTTTGTTTTCCGTGCGCAGATTAGGTACAGTGATTTTGAAGAGTTGTAATTGAGGTTGTGAGCATCCGTCTCATCACATCTCCAAGTGCCAAGAGGGTATGTTTCAAAATTTTGAATAGAATGACATGTACTTAGGAAGATCACGTGTGTTCAAAGTGGTAAGGACAAAAATATAATTTATGAAAACTTAAATTTTTTTAAATGTTCAAATATATTAGTGATTAGCCAAAATCACTTTGGCACCAAATGTAATATTCCAATATCAGGTTCCTTGGATCGAATCGGGTATAGGGGTGTTACATTTAGTGGTATCAGAGCTTTGATTTTCTGATTTCTGAGTAACAGAACGAGTCTAGAAGTACATGCCATATAGGATATCGATGTGATGAGATGTGATATCAATATTAGAAGTATTGATAAGTTTGAAAATCTAAATTGTTACTGATAAAGAAATGATTTTGAATTAGTTAGTAATGACTTAAGAGGGAAATAGATAAATACTGAAATTTGATAAAAACTTATTTTCTATCATAGATATTAGAAGAAATATCAATAAATATGATATTTCCTGATGAGATAACAACTTCAGCATAGAAGGAGAAAGTTGATAGGATGATGAGAGAAGTGTAAGATTATCGAATCGTCGGGGTGATAGAGTAAGTGTTGGATGTATTTTGGTTTCCTAGTTTCGATTTAATCAGATATGAAGTCTAGTTTAGAGTATTTTTGTGTCGATTTTAGGCTTTAGGAAGGGTTGGGAGTGGTTTTGCATCGAATAAATACCAGATGTGTACCCGAAATGTAGAAAAATAAAATTTGGTGAAAGCCGAGAAACCCCTCTGTCGACGCCACACGATCGTGTGGTAGGCTATGTGTAACGACACAGTTGTGTGATCGATGAAGGCCAGGCAATGCATAAAACACAACCATGTGATGAATGGAGTGTGGCCATGTGGGCCACACGGGCTAGACCGAAATGGGCGTGTGGGCCTATTATACTGAAAATTTATGTAGGGTCGCACGGGTCATCCTAATCGACTGTGGACCTACCGTAGGGTCGGTAAAAGCTTATTAAACCCTAAAACTATATGTTTTGTTAGACTGATGAACTGATATGAGCATACCTATATTTGTTATCTACTATCCATTTATGAACGCATGTAAAGAGCATGTTAAGTATGTTATATTTGTTAATTCTGCATGTTTGATATGTTATCTAATATTGGAGATGGGATGATATATATATTTGAGGAAGTATTCTAAAAGGCAGATTATGCCTAATATCTGGCAGCACAGCTGCATTACATCTGATATGTGTCGCATCGGTACAGCATGTGTGTAGGGCTGGATGGGTGTTCTAAACCTCGCATGGTGTGTAGTGATGGTCGGAGATGGTGCGTAAAGGATGGGGGTAGGATTCTGTTATCTGATTTGCATATATGTAACTGTATCTGTATCTGAAAAGGGCTCTAGCCCGGATCTGTATCTGTATCTGACATGGGCTCAGGCCCGATTGTGAATATGCCTGATTTATGTTATTCTGTATGTATGCATGCTTAACTTTGCTGGGTTACACATTGAGTTTATGTAAACTCACCCTTTTTCTGTTTGTCTGTACAGGTAACCCACAGTCTCAGGTAGATCGGTGCAGCGGAGGACTCGACGGTGACCACCTAATTTACTGTTCCACTTTGTTTTTGGGTTACTTAGTGTTGGCTTTGAAGTTGTATTTTCTAGGACTCTGGACTCTTTCAATATTCTGATGTTGGTTTTGAGTTTTTGGTTTTTTTTACTTATTTAAAACTGTAATGGTTTTCTAAAATCTTGAACGATTTTCTAGACACAATGTTTTTACAAGCTTTCGCTACAAACCCGATTTAACTCTAGATGATTAAATGAACGAAATCTTTGAAATTAATAATAACTCTAAGGGCTAATAACTGGAAATGTTTTAACTTAACAACAATGGTTTTTCAACCCATTTCATGTGACACTTTTGGATTTGGCCATAACGTCTAGCCAGGTTTGGGGTGTTACACATTGGTACCACGAACTTATTAGAATATAGTTATATACTACGTGAAGTTTATAATCTTTGATGGAGCAAGGAAAATAGCGAGACAAAGTGTAGGTTTACGAAAGTTGACTGGGAAGCAAAATGTCATTGACATGCCATGGATGGAAAATTTATTTGTTAGGAAATTACCAAGAGAAATTATAAATTCAATACCCGTTATAAAGATGAAAGAGGAAGAAGATCTTGAGGAATTTCCAAATTGGATTGTAGAAGATGAATTTGAAGAGAATTTGGAACTTAATATAGAGAATTTTTCGGGGCAAGATACAGAATCAGAGATGGAAGAAGACGCAGAAATGAATTTAAGTGGTTAAAAGTAAAGATAAAGTAAAAATTAGGGACTAGTGAATATGAAGGAAAATGAGTATATATATAGTTGTACATGTACAGAATGAGAACTTAGAAAGTCAGAGTTTTTGAATGAAAAGTTTGGTATATTACTATAAGGTTCGTCTTTTGGAAATAGAAAAGACAATAGAAATATGAGAAGTGGAATAGAATAGTAATATTTTCCAATTATGAAGATCAGAAAATGAATTTTTTTTAATAATGAAGTTTAGAAAGAAATAAAGACCTTAGTTAAGTAAATAATCAATATTAATAAGAGAATAAGAGAAAATAGAGGTTTTTGAATAAAGAGAATATAATAAGTCTAAGAGATTGCTGGTATATAATATTATAATGTATTAATAGAGATAAGTTATAGTTAAGAAGCGTAGTATTTTTGTTAAAAAAATGTTAAAATTATCAATGGTATATTTTTAAGATATAAATCCTAGTGAGAAGATGAATTGGAGATTTTCTTGAAAAACTACTAAAAGAAGAAAAGAGAAAAGAATTAGGTAAAAGAATGATGACAAGTTCAATTCTATCATGATCAACTAAGAAAAGTAAAGAAGTTTGAGAATTTGTACTCGTATACGAACATAAATAACAAGATAAAATAAGGTTTTAGGCTATCTCCAAGGCAAGTATTAAAGGTTTAAGGAAAAAAACTATTCGACCATGTGATAAATGCGAAAAAGAAAATCTCATTGAGCTGAATATTGGATATTTTCTGAAAGGTGCTTTAAATATGACTCTAAAAGACGTGGAATAAAGGATTGTTCAGAATTGTTGAGAAAACCAAGAAATAGTCTGTAATGAGTATTAATAAGAGGATAACTTGAATATAAAAAAAAAATTCAAAATAGATTATAGAAGATAAGAATAGAATTGGCCATGAAAAATAGTGTAAGTACTTTAGAGAGTATAAAAAGGTAGTGAAATGATTTTAAGAATTAGTGAATAAAGAGGATCTAAAGTGTGAAAAGAAGAAGAAGAAAAAGAAATAGAAAAGCTGTAAATTGTGTAATAAAATAAGCTGTAACTTGAAGGAACAGTTGCCGTGAGGAGACTGTTGGTAGCGGCCGAGCCAATAGATTTCTAAAAGGTTTGGATTAAGAGTAATAACTCTGATCCATAACTGGGATAATCATTTTTTGCCTCAAAAAGAAAAAGAAAAGAAATGAAATGAAAATGAGAATATAAAAGTATAACAAAGTAGAGTCTAAAAAAAATTGTTAAAAGAATAGTGTCATGATTTGTATGAGATAGTTGTGATAAGAATAATGACTAAAATAAATGAAAATAAAGGATGAAGAATGAATACAAATGATAAGCTAGGTAAATATATGGAGAAAGGAACTATAGAATTATAGAGATGGTTTTAAGAAAACTAAATCAAGAAAAGACTTCTGGTTAAGTGGAAAGAAAGTAAATAAGAGACTAATTGAGTAAAAAGGAAATATAGGATTATAAGAATAACTCCAAAGGTAATCTACTAAAGGTCTTCGATTCTTATGGAAAGGATTTTTTTCATTTATAGCGATGCTTCCTTGGGTGATCTTAGTTGTATTTTGATGCAAGACAGAAAAGTGATTGCTTATGCATTTCGTCAACTAAAAATGCATGAACACAATTATCTGACACATGATTTAGAGCCAGTTGCTATGGCTTTTGTTCTAAAGATTTAGAGATATTATCTGTATGGTGAAAAGTGTTATATTTATACCGATCATAAAAGTCTCAAATACCTCTTATCTCAAAAGGAATTGAATTTGAGATAGCGTCGTTGGGTAGAACTTCTGAAAGATTTTGATTGTGTTATTGATTACCACCCTGGTAAAGCTAATGTTGTAGCTGATGCGTTGAGTAGGAAAGCAGTAATTAAATTACAAGCAATGTTTCCTCAGTTTAATATCAATGACGATGGAAGCCTATTGGTTAAACTAAAAATCAAACTGATGAATTTTGTAATGGGGTTACCTTTATTGGCAAGTAAGAAAAATGTTGTATGGGCGATTATTGATCGATTTACAAAATCGGCTCATTTCATCCCAGTCATGACTGATTGGTCACTTCAAAAGCTTGCTGAAGTTTATATTCAAGAAATTGTAAGATTGCACGGTGTTCTTATGTCGATAATCTCTGATCGGGATCCACAGTTTACTTCAAGATTTTGGAAACAGTTGCATGAATCTCTTGGTACTCGATTTAATTGTGGGTTGCCTTTAACACCCACCAAGAAAGATTTAGTGTGGGTCGTCGTGGATCGATTGACCAAGTCTGCACACTTCATCCCAATTAGGACAGATTATTCTTTGCAGAAGCTGGCGAAGCTTTATATTTCCGAGATAGTGAGACTGCACGGGGTACCGATTTTGATCATCTCTGATAGGGATCCTCGCTTCACGTCTCGATTTTAGAAGAAGCTACCTGAGGCTCTAGGTTCAAGGTTGGACTTTAGTACTGTGTTCCATCCTCAGACCGATGGTCAATCAGAGAGAGCGATTCAGATACTGGAGGATATGTTGAGGAGCTGTGCTATCGATTTTCGAGGTAGTTGGGAGGAGTATCTGCTGCTAGTGGAGTTTGCTTATAATAACAGTTTTCAGTCTAGCATTCAGATGGCACCTTACGAGACTCTGTATGGTCGTAAGTGTCGCACTCCCTTGTGTTGGACTGAGTTGGGTAAACGACGTGTTCTGGGTCCTGAGTTGGTTTTTGAGACTGAGGATAATGTCAGATTGATTCAGGATCGACTGAAAGCGGCATCGGACAGACAGAAGTCTTACACAGATCTAAAAAGATGTGAGATTGAGTATTTTGTGGGGGACTTTGTGTTTCTTAAGGTCTCTTCGTGGAACAAGGTTCTGAGGTTCGGTCGTAAGGGCAAGCTGAGCCTTAGGTTTATTGGGCCATACCGAGTTTTGAAATGAGTGGGACCAGTCACTTATCAGTTAGAGCTATCTCCAGATTTAAACTGTATTTACGATGTGTTTCACGTCTCGATGTTGAGGCACTACCGCTCTGATCCCATGCATATTGTCCCTGTTGAGGAGATTGAGGTTAGGCCAGACTTGACCTTTAGGGAGGAGCCAGTTCAGGTTCTGGATCATGACGTTAAGGTTCTGAAGAAGAAGTCCATGCCACTGGTGAAGGTTCTGTAGCGTAATCATAGCACTGAGGAAGCTACATGGGAACTTGAGAATGTGATGCGTTAGTAGTACCTTCACCTTTTTTGGCTAGGTAAATTTAAAGGATGAAATTTTCTTTTAGGGGTAGAGTTGTAACGCCCCAAAATTCTTATTTTTGTTATTATGAAAATGTGACACAAATCTGTATCTGCTTCAGTGGTTAAGTGTTCTGGGTATGTGTAAGAGGTCCCAAGTTCAAGTCATGTCTTTGGCAAAATTTTGGTATTTCTTTTAAATCAAGCCTATCTCTGGTAAGTAAGCTTAAGTTTAATTATTTGCAAAATTATGTCAGAATGGGCCTGCTGGTCTGGTGGTTAAGTGGAGTCTTGGGTGATGGAGGTCCTATGTTCGATTCTCAGTGTGGGCGAGTGGGTAGAATTTTTGCTCTTAATTTCGGCTAGAGTTGTGTTGATGTTGGACTTCAAGTAGTGGGATGTTAGTAGGATTTTAGGGAGAAAAGTAAAGGTTTTGATGTAGTAGGGATTTGGTAAAACTCTCCTGTTCTCCAAAATTCTCTCTTCAGGAAACTGACGTTCCTTCTGCTCTCTGCCATTTTTTATTTTTTGTTTTTTGTTTTTGTTTTTTGCCGCCGCCTCTTCTGTCCCTTCTTGCTGTCAAAATTTTGCTGTAATTCCTTGTCTTTTTGCCTTCTTATCTCCCTAATCCAACTTCTTCTTCTTTGGTTCTTTTTGTTGTTTCTCTTTCGTTGTCGGCTTTTGTCTGCGATAGCTCGGTAAGTTTTGGTATTTGTTGAATTCTAACGTTATTCTGAATAATGGTTAAGGAGGGGTTTTTTTTGCTGTTTAAGAGTTAATCGAGGGGCTAGAGATCAGCTATTAACGTTTTAAAGGTGCGAAGTTCTTGTTATTTGAGCTAAGGTAAGGATTTTGATGGGTGAAAGTCATTTGTCTCGTTATAACTTTGTTTAATTTCCGTGAGTATCACTGAAATTAGACTCTAGATTATTGATTATAGGTTTTGGAGTGCTCGAGAATCATCTTAGCTTCAAAAGAAAGCAGGTGTGTACACGAAAATATAGAAAATAGGGTTTCGGTAAAAGTCAAAAACCCCATTGTAGATGCCATAAGGGCGTGTAGTTGCTCGTATGGTAGGCCGTGTGCTATAACACGGGCATGTGATCGATAGGGCCAGGCTGTGAACACAAGACACGGCCGTGTAATGGCCAGGTAGACCGTATGCGACACACGGTTAGTCCACACGGGCATGTGGGATTTTGGGCTAAATGTGGGCCACACGGGCGTGTGAGCCCATTTATCTGAAATGATTCATTGGGTTGCAAGGGTCGCCCAAGTCGACTGTGAACCTACTGTAGGGTCGGTAAGCATTACCTAGACCCCTAAATGTATGATCTGAGTGCATGTGATGCATGATAAATTATGCATGATTACTGATATATATATATATATATATGTATATGTATGACTGATGGTTGCATAAAGGCATGACATATTGTATATTTGCATTGCATTGGGTTGGGATGATGATATTTGTAAGAAGTGTACTGAAAGGCTTTAAGCCCAGCTACAATATACTGAATATGTGTCGCATTCGGTACTACTTGGAGTGTAGGGATGGGTGAGTGTTTTAAACCCTACATGGAGTGTAGGGATGGACGGAGATGGTGTGTAGAGGCTGGTGGGTAGGAGTCTGTTCACTGATTACTATTTGCATTACTGTTATTGTGATGGGCTAAAGGCCTAATGCATATCTAGAACTGAACTAAAATGGGCTAAGGCCCAAACTATTACTGAAACTATAATGTGCTTAGGCCCCAAACTGCATTTAACTGTTTACTGCTAATTGACTGTATGCATGTTTTTATGGGGATTACACACTGAGTTTACGTAAATTCACCCCTTCTTGTTAATCTGTACAGGTAATCCCTAGACTTGACGGTTCGGTGTAGTGGAGGACTCGACGGTGGCCACACATATTTTAAATTGCTTACCTTCGTTTATGGTTTTATTTGTTTATGGGGTATTTTTATGTAGTTGGACTTTATGGACTATTTTGCTTTAACTTTGGAAATTTTAACTGCTTTTACGGACTTACAATTACAACCTTAACAAAATACAGATTTTCTAAAAACTAAATTTTCCATAAAATAAACGATTTTACTTAAAAATGAATGATTTCCAAAGCTTCTGCTAAAAAGATAAGTTTGAGACAAATCAATGGATATGCATTTTTTTTATTTGAGTTAATCAAATGTTAACAAACAGAAATAGTTTATTGTCAATTTAGTTTTCAATCACCCTATCATGTGACATCGCCAGATCCGTCCATAACGTCCAAGCCGGGTTTGGAGGTGTTACAAGTAGTACATTATATATCAATTATTATATATTATTGCTTATTGTTATACTGGTGAAATATGTTCTAAGTCCCTATACTTTTAATACATTTGAAAGTTAGCCTTCCTACTATATTATATAATGTTATATCATATCATGTAGTATATAATATATTAATAGTTTATATATGCATCAATGAATAAATATTATAATATGACGTAATACTATATCTTTAATTACAATCTATAATATAATAATAGTTATATATAATAGTAGTACATTATATATTATTGTTTATTATTATACTGGTGAAATATGCTTTAAGTCCCTATACTTTTCGTACATTTGAATATGATACATCATATCATATATTAATAGTTATACATTAAGGTTTGAACTTTTTTGTCTAAGTTAGTCCCTGAACTTGGCGATTGTTCCCACATTGGGATCTAAACTTTAGGAGTTTTGAAGAAAATATCAGAGACTAACCTAGATAAAAAAAAGTTCAGGCTCCGATATAAGAACAGTTACTAAGTTCTGATCCTAATGTAAGAAATTGCCAAATTCAAGGATTGAAAAATTATTTAACCCTTTATTTTATGGATTTAATATTAGTACAATATTTTAGTATTGAATTTTATTATTAAAATAACTTTTTTTCAACGTGCTCTAATATTTCTTTAATAGAAAATAAAAAGAATAATTCAATTGGAATATCTTGGACAATGGAAATTCTTTGTTGGGATATGCATGTGAGCCATCATGACTTAGTGAGTGGCTCCTTTGGCAAGATATGCACGTGAGTTATTCCGAAATCACACTACTCCCCCACAAAAAATGATAAATTTATCTATGTGATCCTTCCAATTTTATGAAATTACAAGTTAATATAATAACTATTAATCCATTCAAAAATTATTATTTGTTTTTAACCTCCTAAAATAATTTTGTACTTCACTCTAAAATTTGGTCATTATCAAGTCACATGAGACTTTTTGATAACATATGCATGCGAGCTGTCATTAAGTCATGTTAAGACCTAATTATAGTTACTGTAGAAATTTTATCGTACGTATAATATATATAAAAATTATGTATTTAAAATATAACAAGATGTTTAAAAAACATAAAATAAATAAAGAAACATATGGTTTGAAATTAATTAATAATAATACATGTAATATGTATGAGAATAAAATGAAAAAAATAAATTGTGAGTAAAATGAAATTTAAACACACAAATATCTCATATTAAGAATTTTAAATGCATTACAATTGTTTATCATGATATCATCATCAATCTTGAGTTGATGCCAAGTTAACTTGTGACACAAACTCAATCAATAACATTATTAATACTAGAAATTCTATCACATGTGTATGTGTGTGGACACCAATTCAGTCAGAGATTTTATTAATAGTATGAGTATACAATTGATGGAGGTAATAAAATGTGCATAGTAAAATTAAAATGTATAAAATAATAAAAATAAAGTTTAGTTGAGTGGTAAATTTAAGGTTTTCTCAATGTAATTGTCATAGGTTCAAATTCTGAAATTTGCATACTTTTTATTTTTTATTTTTAAATTAAAAAGACTAAAGTAAATAATATAAATTATTTTAAACATGAAAGGACATTTTTATATTTTTTTCTAATCGAGTTGGTACCTAGTTGACTTGTGGCACCAACTCAATCAGGGATATTATTAATAGTACAAATATATACGATAGATTGAGGTAATAAAGTGTCCATAAATAAAATTAAATATATAAATTATTTTAAGATAAAACTTTGATTGAGTGATAAAATTGAGGTTTTATCGGTGCAAATGATATGGACTTAAATCCCACCATATGTTGATGGCCAAAAGAAAAAAAAATCCCACCATATGCTTTCTTTTTTAAAAAAAAAACACTGAAGTACCATAGAATAAAATAATTTATTTTAGGTTAAATTCTACTATTAGTCTTTATACATTACGAAAGCTGTGGATTTAGTTCCTGTACTTTAATTTGATCAATTTTAGTCCTTATATTTTTTGAATTTTAAAATTTTAATCCTGACCAAACAAAAGCAGTTAAATTCCATTACTAATTCAATAGTATGCGTACAGTTGTAGATTTGATCCATATTCTCTAATTGGATCATTCTAAGTCCCTATACTTTTCAAATTTTGAAATTCAGTTTTGATGTATATGATAGTCGTTAATTCATTAGCTAGATTTTTAGTTAGTAATATGTGGAAATAATAAGTTGATATAGTATTTCACATATGATAATATATTGGACGCATCAATTTTTTTTTTAAAAATACTGACTGATATTATTATTGAAAAGCTAATAGCCACCAGATTACAATCTTGGAAATGAACTTTGAAAATAGATTCCTAATCCTATTGGCCACCACAGGTGGTGCCATTATAACTGAAAAATAAAGCAGACAGTCAATTAAGAAACAATTAAATAAACATTAACTTTAAAGAAAAACACTATCTAAAAGAAAACAAAATGACACTATTAATAGAACTTAACTTAATAAATTTAAGGGTAAATTACACCAACAGTCACCCAACTTTGGGGTAACTGACAAAACAGCCACCTAGGTTTCTTTTCAGTCACTCAACTTTCAAAAGTAACAAAACAGTCACCAACGTTATGAAAAAGTTACAAAACAATCACTGATTAACGGTAACCGTTAGGGTGTTAACGGGATTGCTGGCGTGGCAAGTTAACCAGCTGATGTGGCAAGTTAACTTGCCACGTTGGCGAAGCGACTGATGGGTGCTTGGTTTGGGGCGGGTTTAGGGAAAAAAATTGGCTGGGTTAGAAACAGATTAGAGGTTTAGGGGGTTTGGGGAAAAAAAGGAAAATCGATTTCTGGAAATTTTGGTATGGATCTGGGGTTTTTTAGGGTTGAAACTGATTTGAGAATCGATTAATAAAGGGTTTAGGGTTAGAAACCGATTCAATAATCGATTAACAGGGTATAAGGTTTTAGGGTGCGATTGTCTATTTTGTTTGGGGAGAAAAGAAGACGAAACCAGAAACCATTAGTGTATTTGATTGTCCGCGACAATGGGCAATAGAAGAGAAGGTACCAGTGTTGTTACATCCACTATAACAGGTAAGTTGTTGCATTTTGTTTTAAATTTTTTGGATTTCAATGCTGTTATTTTGATTTAGGGTTATTTAGGGTGAGTTCGGTTTTAATTTTAATTTCGATTCTGATTTTAATTTTGATTTTTATTTCGATTTTGATTTCAATTTTGAAACACTCACTGCCATTACCAAATTGATGTTTATTGTGTATATCCGCCATTGTGTGTGTATATGCCATTGTATTAATGCCATTATCAAATTGATTTTAATTTCGATTTTAATTTCGATTCTGATTTTGATTTCTATTTCTATTTCGATTTTGATTTCAATTTTGAAACACTCACTACCATTATCAAATTGATGTTTATTGTGTATATCTGCCATTGTAATGTCATTATCAAACTTATGTTTATTGTTTCTGCCTGTCATTGTATGAATGCCATTATGAACTAATGTTTGTTGTGTATATCTGATGGTTGTGTTTGTATTAAATTATTGGGTATTTTGTATTGGTTATTGTTTGACAGAAATGGTTAAAGTGTCTGCCTATGTTGTCTGCCTTTATTAATGAGTACTTTGTTTGGCAGGTCTAATTGATGACAATCTTAATGAGAATGAAGAAGACATGTCTGATAGTAATGTGTCTGGTAGTGATATGTCTGGTAGTGATGCATTTGAAAGTGATAGTGATGATATAGGAGTTAGTTTAGATGGTTTAAATATGGATGGTATAGGAGTAGATAAACTGTGTGATAGTGATGATTCTGGGAGGTTAGATAGTGGACATGAATCTGACTCAGATGGCTAAAATTGGCCTGAGTTTAAACATGGATGGTATAGGAGTAGATGAACTGTGTGATAGTGATGATTCTGGGAGGTTAGATAGTGGACATGAATCTGACTCAGATGGCCAAAATTGGCCTGAGTTCAACATAGAGACTGACATGAGTAACCCTAGACTTAAGGTTGGAATGTTATTTAAGTCTAAGGACAGTCTAAAAGAAGTCACAAAGCGAGATGGTAGGTTGAACAATTACTTTATTAAGTTTCCCAAAAATGATTTAAAAAGGTTAAAGGCAGTCTGCAGTGAAAAATGTCCTTGGTTCATATGATCTTCTAGACTAAACCCTAATGACCAGACTTGGCAAATTAGGAGTTCAAACCCTAGCCATACTTGTTCTAAAGTATATAAATAAGAATGTAACCTCAGCTTGGATAGGTGAACATTATAAGGAAAAATTCATTGCTGATCTTGATTATTCTCTGAAATCATTACAACAAGATGTCAAAAGAGATTTGAGTTGTATAGTCTCACTAACCAAATGTAGGAGGGCTAAACTTAGGGTATTGGAATTAATTGAAGGAGCTTATAAGGCTCAATATGAGAAGATTTATGAGTATTTGTTGGAGGTTAGGACACAAAATGTGGGAACGACAACAATTTGTTATCTGGATAACAGGTTGTTTCAAAGGATGTATGTCTGTCTGCAGGCATGCAAAGATGGCTATAGGGCTGGTTGTAGGAGGATAGTAGGTTTAGATGGATGTTTCTTGAAGGGCTACTATGGTGGCTACTTGCTTGCAGCTGTTGGGATAGATGCAAATAATGGCATCTATCCTCTTGCATATGATGCTGTGGAAAGTGAAAACCAAGCATCATGGCTTTGGTTCTTGGATTTGCTTGCAATAGACTTGGAAATTGTGAGCTCGTACCAAATATCTTTCATGTCTGACAAACAAAAGGTAAAACTCCATTTATTCATTTTTTTTATGTTGTTTCTATTTAGGGATTGTCAAAAAATTAAACTATTTTTTTTTCTAATTGCAGAGACTTTTAGAAGCAATATGTATGTTGTTTCCTAATGCAGAAACAAGACACTGTGTTAGACATCTACATGCCAATTTCAAGAAGGCTGGTTTCCGAACAAAGGAATTGAAAGATTTGCTTTGGAAAGCTGCCAGAACAAGCACTACAAGGGATTTTGAGGATGCTATGGATGAATTGAGGAAAACCAATCAGCAAGCTTATGATTGGTTGAAGAAGAACCCTACTCACTGGTTAAGGTCTCACTTCTCAATTAGGAGCCATTCTGACATGTTGGTGAATAATCTTTCTGAATCATTTAACAAGATAAACCCCTATGTTTTATGTTTCTTACTAATCACTAGCAATTTACTAATCATTTATGTTTACTGACAGATGATACTGGAAGCAAGAGGGAAGCCTATTCTGACCATGATAGAGACAATAAGGACCAAGATTATGTTGCTTATTGTCAAGAAGAAAGAAGAAGCTGACAAATGGAAAGGAATGTTGTGTCCAAAGATCAAGAAAAAGCTAGATGTAAACATAAAAGATTCCTTGAGGTAAAGTTACCATTTTTAAACTTTTTGATGCCTTTATTGCTGACTTCATGTTGCCTTTATTCTGAATTCATATTACTGGTCACATGCTGTTTTTTAATATGCATGTAGTAATTGTTAGTGTGTTAACTATTTTTTAATATGCATGCCGTGAGTTTGTTTTTTTTATAATATGCATTGTGTATCTTTATTGGTGGGGCTGCTCAAAAAGTTGTTTTAGTGATTATTTCGGTAAGCAAGCATTCTTTATTATTTTTTAGGTGTGTTCCATCACATGCTAGTGGGGACAAGTATTAGGTTGAATGTGGTCCTAGCAGCCAGCATGTGGTGGACTTAGTTGAAAGTTGCTGCTCCTGCAGGAGTTAGGATCTCACTGGCATCCATTGCATGCATGCATTTGCTGTCATTCATCTAAAAGATGAGTTCCCAGAGACCTATGTACAAACCTGGTACACCAAGCAAACCCAGCTTCAAATTTACTCCAACTTTATAAGTCCAATAAGGGGTCCTAAACAATGGGCCTCTTTGTCAAACATGCTGCCAATACTGCCTCTTACTCTAAGAAGACCACCTGGCAGACCTATTAAGGTGAGAAGGAAAGAACCTGATGAAACACAAACAGCAAAAAGGTTGAGCAAGAGAGGAGTGGACATGAGGTGCAGTAAATGCAAAAGAATATGCCACAATAAGAGGAGTTGCAAAGGGAAGTTGGCCAAAACATTCCAAAGAAGCAATTTGCCTTAAGTTTTAGTATACTGCTGTTTATGAATTTGTTTGACAGATTTCTCTTATTCCTGTAGGTCAAAAGACATAAAGTTAGTGTCCCAACTCAGTAACATGCTACCCCAAATCAGCAAGAGAGTACTCCAACTCAACAGGCTACCTCAATTCGATTTACCCATCGCTTTTAACTCATCAACAAGCTGCCCTAAGAGAAAAGCTCCCATTGAAGAGAAGACCAGCCACTGTTAGATGGATGCCTTCTACTCAAGAGTCATCCATGACAGACCATTGATGATGATGTGAACAGACTGCATTTTGTTAACTTTTTGAAAATGTGTAAATTTTCCTGCTACTGATTTATTAACTTAAGCAGATAAATTTTTTTGTAAATTTGCCTATAATTGCTATTGCTACTGTTGATAAATTTAGGCATATAGTCATTGAAATTTTTTGTAAATTTCCCTACAATTTACATCTGTACACTTGTGTTGAATTGTAGGAAAATTTGGCAATATTTTGCCCCAATTCCTTTTGTAAACAGTTTGGCATTTTGGCCTTAATAAATGAGAAATACATATGTATTTTTCCAGCTGTTATCTCTTATTCATACTATTTTTGTTATCTTCTGCATTTTGAATATTAAGAAATACATATGTGGTTTTGAACTTGTAACATTGTGTTTCTCATTCTTCCTTGTTTGTTTGCTCATAAAACTGAGGGAAAATGGGTATTGCAAGGTGTTGTATTGCTATTCTGACTTTTAGTTACTGAAAATACTTGCAACCATGTATACCAGCAGCCATGTATAACATATGTTAAGCAACAATATACAATTTGTAATTAACAAAAATATCCCATTTCAATTTTCAAGTGTTTGTAAACAACAACATGAGCTGGTTAGCCATGTATACCAGCAGTCATGTTTAACATATGTTAAGCAACAATATACCAGCAGCCATGTATACCAACATAACCAACAATATACCAGCAACAAAATTACAAAACATAAGCTGGTTTTCAATGCTAACAATAACAACAGAAGCTGATTTTTAAGGTTTAAAAAAAACAACATAGTTACAAATACAAGCACCAAAAATCAGGTTCTTCTCTCCCTTCTCCTTGCATCCTCCAATGTCCTCACTTTTTTCAGAAGACCAACAACACAATTCGTGAACAGGGCGTCAATGGCGGATCAAACCAACTAAAAAACCGACATGGTTTTCGAAATCCAGAGCCAAATTTGCTACACCCAAAAAACCTCCTACCTGGGTTATCATTGGACCAAGATGTGTTCAACTTGGCTGGGTTTCCACAATAGCACACCAGAATCACTTGAGGCATCTCTATTTTTCTTCTTCTCCTTCTTTCTTCTTCTCCCCTTCTTCTTCTTCTTCTTTTTCTTTTTCTTAACCCTAAAATGGTGCTGTTACAATTGTTAAAATGTGAGTAACCGGCTAGCTAGACTTAAGGTTGACAGCAAGGACGCCATCACATGCCATGTCACTTTGCCATGATGTCTGTGACGGAAAACGGCAAAAAGGACTGTTTTGTTACTTTTTGAAAGTTGAGTGACTAAAATGAAACCTAGGTGACTGTTTTGTTAGTTACTCCAAAGTTGGGTGACTGTTGGTGTAATTTACCCTAAATTTAATAGTTATCATTTTGTGAATATTAATATTTTAAAATTTAAAAAATATAATGATTAAAAATGACCAAATTAAAGTAAATAGATTAAATCCATAATTTTTTTCAAAAAACATAAACTAATAATAAAATTTAACCCTTATTTTATGTAAAAAATATTTTCATAATCGAATTAATCTCTTCACTCCACCATATTCAAATATATAATTTAAAGATGACAACCATGCTTTGTTTTCATGTCTTATTTGACACCATATCCCAAGTTTGAATTCGGCATCCTTTTCTTTACCTTTCAAATATAAATAAAATTTTTTTTCCATTAAAAATAAATTAAATGTCGAGGATAAAGCACAAATTTGGATATAATAAAATATAGAGACTAATTTTTTATTATAAGAAAAAAAACAAAAGGGTTTAATTACATTTAAGCTCATTAATTAACTTAAAAAAATTACAAAATAATTATTAAATTATTCAAAAGCTTTCATTTAAATTACTAGATTATTATAATTATTATATATAGCCTTTTCTATTCGCATACCGACTGCATCAATTGATAACTTTCATTCTTTTTCTATTCTACAATTTAATTTTTTTTTGTTTATGAAATAGCTTTGTACGTTATGAATTTGCAAAACAAAATCTAAACATCTTTCTTCTCTGTTTTTCAAATTTTGACCGTCAAATTGAATTAGATCTAAGGTATGTTCTTTTACTTGTATAAGTACTTATTTACTGTACCGATCGTCAAATTGTCGCTTGATATTCACTAGTTGGACCATAAAAAAAATTAACAGACTAGTGACCGAAATAAAATTTTTTAAATAGTTCTGAAAATTCTAAAACAGCGTGAGAGGGTATAAATGTTAAGCCTATCCAAAACGTGGGACATTAATATAGCTTCAAAGCTTTGCCTTATCCCTACCATTAATTTGACTATATGCAGCATTAACTGTTCTATTTCTTCAGCTATCATGAAGATCTTTAATGCTGCAATAATGTTGCTGTTACTAGCATTAATGGCCGCCATTTCAACTGCTTCAACCGACAAACAAACGTATATAGTTCGTATGGACAAGACAAAGATTACCAACACTTTCAGTTCCCTTGTTAGTATTACCAAACCATGGCACCAAGCTGTCCTTGAGTCTTTAGCTGATGATGATGAACTCGAAGCCACCCCACCGGAGCTACTGTATTCCTATGAAACCGCCTTGTTTGGTTTCGCCGCAAAGCTGTCTAGTGAACAGTTAGAATCGTTGAAAAACATGGACGGGTTCATGTCGGCGGTACCTGATAAAATGCTAAGCCTCCACACTACTCGGAGTCCATTCTTTCTTGGCTTAACAGGGAAGAAAGGGAAAAATGGACCATGGAGTGGTTCTAATTTACATTCCGATGTAATAATCGGTGTGGTGGATAGTGGGATTTGGCCGGAACATGTTAGTTTCCGAGACCATGGATTATCTCCGGTACCAGAAAGATGGAGGGGTACTTGTGAAAAAGGTACTAAATTCTCACCGTCGAATTGTAACAAGAAACTAATCGGTGGTCGGTATTTCTACGGTGGGTATCTCGCCGCCGGTGGGAAAATCAATGAAACAAATGAATATGTATCTACAAGAGATGCATCTGGTCATGGTACACATACAGCTTCAACAGCAGGTGGGAATTTCGTGGAACAAGTTAATCTTTTCGGCGTGGCTAATGGTTCGGCTGCCGGAATGAGGTACACGGCGAGGATAGCGGCGTATAAAGTATGTTGGCCGGGATGTTCAACCATTGATATTTTAACAGCTATGATGAAAGCCATTGAAGATGGTGTTGATGTGTTGACATTGTCATTAGGTTCAACATCTGAAGCTGTGCCTTATTGGCAAGATTACCTTGCTATAGCATCATATTTTGCTTTTAAAAGTGGGATCTTTGTGGCCTTTAGTGCAGGTAATAGTGGACCGTGGGCGTACACGGCGGTTAACACCGCGCCATGGATCATGACTGTAGCGGCTAGTACTATTGATCGAAGCTTCCCTGCAATTATCAGGCTTGGAAACGGAGAAACCTTCGAAGGGTCTTCGTTTTATACCGGTAAGGCCTTAAGGGGATTACCAATTGTGTATGGCAAAACTGCAGGTGTTACAGGTGCTGAACATTGTATCCCTGGTACACTTAATCCTAAGCTTGTGAAAGGCAAATTAGTGATTTGTGAACCGGGAGACGAGTATATGACGCAGAGCGAACGAGGGGAGCAAGTGAAATTGGCCGGTGGTGCTGGGGTTTTAGTAATGAGTACTGTCGGTGAAGATCTTGCAAATGAACCTCATGTTTTGCCCGATATTTTATTAGGTACTTCAACTAGTAAAGCTGTGATTAAGTATGTGAACTCAACTAAAGCACCCACAGGCACCATTGTGTTCAAAGGCACAACGTATGGTAACCGTGCACCGAAACTCGCTGCATTTTCATCGAGAGGACCGAATTTAGCCGGTCCGGATGTGATCAAACCGGATGTAACAGCGCCGGGAGTGGATATCCTAGCAGCATGGCCGGCTGAGAGGAGTCCCAGCACACTCGAGTCCGATAAAAGAAGGGTATCATTCAACATTATGTCTGGTACATCAATGTCGTGCCCTCATGTTAGTGGCATTGCTGCGTTGATTAAATCGAAGCACAAAGATTGGTCCCCAGCAGCAATCAAATCTGCACTCATGACAACCGCATATACCATAGACAACAAGGGAAAACCTATAAGCGATCTTAAATCTCATGCCTTGGCAACTCCTTTCGGTATCGGTTCGGGTCATGTCGATCCTATCAAAGCTTCTGATCCCGGTTTAATCTATGATATCACCGCGGACGATTACATAAGTTACTTATGTGGCCTCAAGTATAATGAGTCACAAATAGCCTTGTTTGAAGAGGGTTTCATAGAATGTAAGGAGGAGCAATTGGCGATGCAACCCGGTGACCTGAATTACCCGTCTTTCGCCGTGAACTTCAATCGAAAGGCTCGGAATGTTACGGTCACATACAAAAGGACTGTTACAAATGTTGGGATACCTAAAAGTACATATAGAGTATCAGTTGAAGCACCCAGAGGAGCATATGTGATTGTAAGGCCTAAAGTATTGAGTTTTAAGAAGTTGAATCAGAAACTGAGTTACAAAGTGAGTTTCATTGGACTGAGTCGAAAGAAACCGGTTGTTAACTCAGCATTTGGTTCCTTAATGTGGGTTTCTGGTAATTATAGAGTTAAAAGTCCCATTGCAGTGACTTGGAAATAGCCTGTAGTCACCATGGACTGATATCTTATTAATGTACTGTTGTTGAAGGAAAATAAAGACAATTTCTTTTGGCTAAATTTGCTATTAGTCCTTATACTTAGCAAAAGTTGTTGATTTAGTCCCTGTAGTTTAATTTGTTTTTTTTTTTGTCTCTGTACTTTTCAAAATTTAAAATTTTAGTATTCACAAAACCATAACTGTTAAATTTATTAAATTTTGTTTTTTTTTTTAAATTTCAATAAATGAATTAGCAACTCTCATTTGCGTTAGGATTGAAATTTCAAAATTCAAAAAGTATAGAGATTTAGAATGATTCAATTGGATAACATGTATTAAATCTATAACTATACGTATAATATAGGAGTAACAATTGAATTTAAACGAACGTATTTAATTAATACTACTTGAGTTAAGAATAAAATTTTAAAATAAAAAAATGCATAAACTAAAATTGAATAGTTTAAAAAGTATAAAAACTAAAATTAAACAAATAAAAGTACAAAAGTTAAATTCACAAGCTTCACAAAGTATAAGATTTTTAGAATAGGATAGGTGGTTGAATTGGTTAGATCATTAGTTCGATTAGTCTGACTAAAAAAATATTAAAAAACTCAATTCAACTGGCTTTTTAATCGTTTCAACTAGTTTGTATTAGTTCTCTGTATTATCAATTCAAAGCCATTGTTCAAACCGATACCTCGATTGATTTATGGTTCATCTGGTTGATCCAATTCGGTTCAGACATCATTTCCCTAAACTTAACAATGATGATGTATCTAGCATAACACGGTAAAAAGTACCATAGAAGCCCTTGTACTAGTTAGGAGTCAAATTACATTTTACTCTCTTTACTAAAAAAATAGACAAATTAGTCCCTATACATTGGATCAAAGAGTAAATTGGTCATCTTGTAAAAAATTTCATCTATTTTCATTATTAAAATTTTGTCCCTGTACGTCAAAATGAGGTAGCATGGCATTCCATGCGTAACTGTCTAATTATTTTGTCAGTCATGCCAGTTTTTAACATTAGAAAATTAACGAAATTTTTAATAAAAAGGACTAATTTATCCTTTGATTTAACTTAAAGTTTAATTTGCCTATTTTATTAATAAAAAAGATAATATATAATTCAACGCTTAATACAAAAATTTTCATAATACTTTTACCAAATGACTTTCCTTAAAAAAAAAAAAAGCCAAAACCACTGTTTTCTGCACCCACCACCTCACTAATGGGGTTTCTAATAATATTTTAGGAAACTATTTCATAATGCACACACTTGCACTGAGCTGCAATATGGAATCTGAAATAAAATAGCAACCTGCACCACATTGTCTTGTTTTTAACCCATTTTAGGGATTTATTTGATCTTTATAGTGCCCCAAGTGGTGCTCTAAGTTATATGTTGATCCAACCAAAAAGATTCTCCATTAACTTGGCTGGTTTTCAATGCACAAGCTTTAGATGTTAATGCTCCATTAACTTAGTTCTGCCCTAGCCCTAATGATTAAAGAATTCAGCACCACAGCAAAAAAGTAACCATCACCCTATCCAAAACCATTGAAACCCATTATCATAACAAAAGCTACACATGCCATAGGCTAAAATAAACTCACTTATAGCAGGCCACGCAGCATGAATATACTCATATCACGCACCCACGCATTAGAATTGTATATAGACTGAGTGAGGTTTGGTTCAAATTATAAGTATTATATTAACACATTTTATATTTATTTAAGTCCGTTTGAGTTAAAATGTAAGTTTAAAATTTTGTCCAAACCCACACATATTTATTAATAGCTAACCTGGATTCATTTTAGGCCCCCCAATATTATTTTTGTAAAAAAGTTTAAAAATTATATCTATATTATTTTAATTGAATATTTAATAAATTTATATATTTTTATTTATTAAAATTTTATATATAATCATTTTTAATATTTTAAATGTTTATACTCTAGTAGTATTATATATTACTTAATTTTATGTGTTATAAATGATATAATATAAAACATTACAAACTTAAAAAAGGTTGAGTCAAGCTCAGGCCTTGAATGTTTAAGTCCAAGAATAAATTTTGTTTGCTGAAACACATTTTTTAAATTTAATATTTTTGCTCAAACCCTCCTGAATTTCAAGCCTGGACTGGTAGATCGACCTATAGATAAGTCTAGCACACACTATGTCCACAGTAGGAATATACTTACACTCAGGGCATAGCCAGCCCCCTAAAATGAAAAATTTTCATTTAGACCTTTTTAAAATTTATAAAAATTTAAATCAGTAAAGGTAAAATTACACTTTAGCCCCCCTAAAATGATAAAAATTTGATTTAATCCTTTAAAAATTATAAGTATATAGATATTAAAATGGTGAAATTATATTTTTACTATTATAAAAATATACAATTTAATTTTACCCCCCTAAAAAATTTCTGGCTTCACCCCTGCTTACACTACACATGTACATATTACGTCCAAAGGGAGTTGTTCGAATAAAGATCTACCTACACCACATATGCAACACACATTAGTGACATACCCACACTACAAACGCGTACACTACGTCCACGATGAAGATATACTCACATCACATATGCACACACGGTAGAAACATACCCATACTATATATGTATACACACGTTCAAAGAAAGTTAGCCAAATAAAAGCCTACCAAAGACTCAAAATCCAAATAAATTTTATGAGTGAATGACCCTTCACCAACAAACCGATTACACGGTTTTGGTCCCACTCTCCATACCTTTTCTTTTTCCATAGGTAATGTTAGCTTTTGATCTCAAATCCCTCCTATCCATTTTTATTAGCGTGCACCCTTTTTTATCAAATAAAAGAGTAACATAAAGAGAAAAAGGTATGGGAACACTATTGGTTGTATAATGATTAATAATGATGACGATGATAAGCATTGATGTTAATGCAACATTCTATGTGGGAGGCAACCCACCACACTTGGGGAGGGTGCCATTTCAAGCTAGTTAAATCCACCATTTTTTTGCCTATATATGAACCCTCTCTTGGTTGGTTATTTTCATACCCCTATTAAGTTCCCTTCTCATTTACTTTTCAACAATGGAGACAGGTGATTTTCTTGTCTTTCAATGGAGTACATAGCTGATATTACAGTCTTTATATTTCTTATATTGCTCAGTTTCCATTCTTTGTTTCTTTTATAATCAAACTTTGGTCAAATTGTGGGTTTGGTCCCTCTACTATATACTCAAAATTGAGATTTAATTCATATATTTTAATTTGACATTATTTGATTCTTTATTTTTATAATATCATTTGTTAGTCCAAAGTTCTATTAGCTACTCCAATTAAAATAGACATAAATGTTCTTTTAAATCATTATTTTTATTTAAAATAAAATTAAAAGTTGTTGATTGAGTTTTAGCTCGATCGGTATCAACATTATTGCTAGTGCAGGAGGATGTGGGTTCGAATGCGCTGAAGCGCATTATCCTCTTATTTAAAGGTTTGAGAGGGGCTATAATTAGTTCTAGGCATTATATAAAAAAAAAGCATTTTTGATATAAACATTTTAATGTTAAAAAGAAAAAATTAGAAGTTTGAAAATTTTTCAAATCCAATTAGATTTTAACTGAAATAATTATCCATATTATTTATTAAGGGATAAAATTATGGTAAATTAAAGTATAAGGATTAAATACCGATTTTGAGTGTTGTAGAGGGACCAGAACCAGAATTTGACCATTCTTTTTCTATTTTTTTCCTTCCTCTGCAGATCACTTCTTTCTGATTTCATCTTCTGCAGTAAAAGTACATCTTCTGCAGTAAAAGTAGGAGTCAAATTGTATTTTACTCACTTTATTCAAAAAATAGATGGAATTTTTAACAACTTACTCCTAGTACAAGGGTCTCTATGACACTCTTACACATCTTCTGTTACTATTATGCTGTTTTGTTCTTGAATCTTCACTTACTTCATATATATATACACACACACACATAGGATAATTATTCTATGTATGTATGTATGTATGTGAAAAAATCTAACATGTATGATTTTTTATGATTTATTTGGTTTTTTCTATAATTGCAGCAACCATGATGTGCAAAACAGCCATGTTAATGTTGATCTTCATAGTGACACCGTCAAATGCATCGATAAATAGGCAGACATATATAGTTCACATGGACAGGACCAAGATAACAACAACAACCTCAGATCGATGGTACGAATCAGTGATCGAATCGGTCAATGAACTCTTGGATCAAGAAGATATCGAGTCCCAAAAACCAGAGCTAGTTCATGGCTACAAAACAGCTATATCTGGTTTTGCTGCAAAGCTATCAACTAAACAAGTAGAATCATTGAAAAGACTCGATGGTTTCATCTCTGCTACACCTGATGAAATGTTGGCGTTACACACTACGCATTCGCCTCAATTTCTCGGCTTAGAAACGGGGAAAGGGCTTTGGAGTGGTTCAAATTTGGAGTCTGATGTGATAATTGGTGTCGTGGATTCCGGAATTTGGCCGGAACATGTTAGTTTCAACGACATTGGTATGTCTCCGGTACCATCGAAATGGAAAGGTGAATGTGAGGAAGGTATGAAGTTTTCGAAATCCAATTGTAATAAGAAACTCATTGGTGCCAGAGCGTTTTTTGAAGGTTACGAGGCCGCGGTTGGTAAAATCAACGAAACGGAAGATTATCGATCTGCAAGAGATGCGGAAGGGCATGGGACACATACTGCGTCAACTGCAGCCGGTAATCTTGCACACGCGAGTATTTTCGGTTTGGCCAAGGGTTTAGCTGGTGGAGTGAGGTACACATCGAGGATCGCGGCGTATAAAACGTGTTGGTCTCAAGGTTGTGCAAGCTCTGATATACTTGCTGCCATAGACCAAGCTATTGCCGATGGTGTCGACGTGTTGTCACTTTCTTTAGGTGGTTCCGCTAAGCCTTATCACAGCGATCCGATCGCAATAGGCGCATTTCAAGCGATTAAAAATGGGATTTTCGTTTCGTGCTCTGCTGGTAATTCAGGTCCTTCGAGTTCAACCGTTTCTAATACCGCGCCATGGATTATGACCGTGGGTGCTAGCTACCTCGATCGGAGCTTCGAAGCTATTGTCGAGCTTGGAGACAGACAATTTTTCGAGGGTTCGTCGTTATATGTCGGCAAAGCATTAAAGCAATTACCCCTGTTTTATGGTAACACAATTGGTGATCTAAGAGCCGCATTTTGTATTGATGGCTCACTCAAGAAAAACCTTGTGAAAGGCAAAATCGTAATTTGCCAAAGGGGAATTACGAGTCGGACTGAGAAAGGGGAAGTAGTAAAATCGGCCGGAGGTGCCGGGATGTTACTTATAAACTCGGTAAACGAAGGTGAAGAACTTTTCGCTGACGCACACGTTTTACCGGCTTCTGCATTAGGAGCCATTGCGGGCAAGGCAATCAAAGCCTACCTCAACTCAACTAACAAACCAACTGCGTCAATCGCATTCAAAGGAACAGTTTACGGCAAGCCAGCACCATTAATGGCAGCATTTTCGTCACGAGGACCGAACCATGTTGGATTAGACTTATTAAAACCCGACGTAACCGCACCGGGGATGAACATATTAGCCGCCTGGCCACCTTCAACTAGTCCAACACAATTAAAAAGTGACAAAAGGACAGTCCTTTTCAACATTGCTTCAGGCACATCAATGTCTTGCCCACATGTAAGTGGCTTAGCTGCACTTCTTAAGTCAGTGCACAAAGATTGGTCCCCGGCCGCTATCAAATCGGCACTTATGACCACCGCATACGTCCACGACAACTCAAACCGACGCATCCTTGATGTTGCTTTTAGTACACCAACCAACGCCACAGCTTTCGCATACGGTTCGGGACATGTTGACCCTGAAAAAGCTTCCGATCCGGGATTAATTTACGACATTACCCCGCAAGATTATCAAAATTACTTGTGTACATTAAATTATTCAGCTTCTGACATGGCATTATTTGCAGGGGATGGTTTTAAGTGCCCTAAAGCTTCTTCAACCATGGAACCAGGTGACTTGAATTACCCTACATTTGCAGTGAACTTCAAAAAAAACAGCAAAAGCAACATTGTAACCTTAAAAAGGACAGTAACCCATGTTGGGATTCCTAATGTTACGTACACAGTACAAATGAATGAACCAGATGGGGTGTCGGTGATGGTCGAGCCACAGGTTTTGAGGTTCAAAAAACTAGGCGAGAAGCTTAGTTATAAGGTTACTTTCATGCAAAAGAAAGGGTTTATGGTCCAAGGTGGTTCCTTTGGTGTTTTAGAATGGGTGTATTTGAATATGTACCATGTTAGAAGCTCAATAGCAGTGACTTGGACTTAAATGTTAAATGTTGAATTTGTTAGGTTTCAACATGAAAAAAGAGAGAGGAAATTTCGATGGTTTTCTAACCATTAAAAGAATGATATTTGATTGTGTCAACCATTAATAAAATATTGACATAATAATAATTTTAGTAAACATTAAAGGGATAAGTTTATCATTATGCCTAAAATGTTAGACTTTTATTTCATATTTCATATTTTGCCAAAAATGTAGAGCTATAAATTTATCGTTAAATTATGGTTGGGGTCCTTCTACTGTTTTTAAATTTGAGATTTAATCTATGTATCTTAATTTGATAAATTAAAATATGTCATTAGTCACTATACTTTAACAACATTTGTTGTAACACCCCATACCCGACCTTGTTGCCAGGTCCAAGCTACGAGATGCTACGACTATCAGTTTAATAAATTCAATACATTTTGTAAAATTTAAACATTTAAATACGTAATTAAATAACATTCAAGTATATAATGTATTACACAATCATTTTTGGGTCTTACATGAGCTTACGAAAGTTCTTTTGTTAACCCGAACTTGAATTAGGACCAAATTGTAAAGTTTTAAAAATTCAAAGTCGATGTCACGACTTCACAATCTCCACGTTGTGACGTCGCCAACTCTGTAAATCATGTCGCGACTTTGAACACACTGATGTCGCGATGTCACTCATTGTTGGCAACACGTTGCGACGTTGGACATTTGTGGTCATGACGAGATCCTTATTTTTGGCAAAAGTACCATTCTGGTTCCATTTCAAGATATGCCATGCTACCTATTTGATTCATGCCATCTTATACCATCAAAACCAAGTCAAGTTCATACCAATTTATGTCAAACAAATCACCTAACTAGTTCCAATTAAATCAAACTCTCAAAACCAATTCATGACATTACATGCATTCAAATACCAAATTTTACCAATGCCAAAACCTATTAGGACATGTTATTCAACTTCAATACATGCAATTTTGCACATTATACACACCAATGGCTTATGGGCCTTTAGCATGAACATTAACAATCAAGTATAAATCACATATTACAAGCATACTTCTAAGCATCAATTCCACATGCCAAACATGTAACTATAGATAATCACTTACTATAGCATAAAATATAACCAATACCATACGTAGTACCAAGTCACAAAGGCAACACATGAAACAAAATGACTATGTCATACTTGCCAAGTAGCTGTAAACTCTTCCAAGTACTAAGGTATACACTAAGACCCTTAAATACATGCCACAACACTAGACTCAAAATGATTGCATAACTACCAATTCGATGATAGTGTGAGTTTCGAGACGATTCGACTTGGCGAGTTCCACAAAGTGATGATCTACAAGGGGAAAAAAACAACAAAGGTAAGCATATAGAATACTTAGTAAGTTCATATGTATTATACAAGGCTTACCTTGAACTTTACCTAAACATTTTAAGCTACCTTAACTTAGAATAACTTTGTTTAGGCATGCAATCAAAACATCAACAAAATGATTATTGATTTATAATCAGGGTCATTTAATATTATAATCACTTAATATGCTAATTCATGTCACTTTCATTAACTATCTCAAAGACAAGTTCAATCAATAATCATAAGATATTAACAAGAATACATAATCCAAATCAATCATCGATACTATTATCAATCATAAAAATTGTATCATTTTCAATTCAATCCATTCAATGACTTTTCAATTTGGATCTTAAGTTCATTCCATAACATTTCCCATTTTCAATTTCATTTAAACCATTTCGCCAAATGAACCTTAGTAAACAGGATGAGATACACAGGTAACTACACCACACCGGTTGCTCGTCCAAGCTGAGTACATTTATATGTATATGGTTATTCATTTGGGCTAACCAATATCACGACACATCAGGTTACTCATTCAAGCTAAACCTGTGTCACATTATACTCGAGAATTCGCAATGAATGTTGGATCTCATTAACACATGTAATAAATCCCACATAAGTGCAGGCAAAACCCTATTGACATGCCAATCGTATCCCAACCCTTTACTAAGTTCACATGAGCATCTTTTACACATATAAATGTCACATTTCAATTCAGTTTAATTCTAGCATTTCATACCAATTCACAACTAATCAATCTATAATCAAACATACATATATAAAATTAAACACATAACAGCCTAAAATCATAGTTTCATATGAACTTGCCTACTCAAAACACCGAACAGGTTGATTCTTCAAGGACTAATCAATAATTTTAGCTTTTCCTCGATTACCTTCACTTTGATCCAATTCTTGATCTATACAATTATTTTATACAACTCATCAATATCAAACATTTTCATATTATGCCGTGACATGAATGAACTTATACAAACTCATTTTTATGATATCCCTAAAATTTTACATTTTATTCAATTTAGTTATTGAATTCGAAATAGACATAACTTCTAATTTTGAGCCTCAATTTAAAATCTGATTTCACATGTATTCATTAGGAACCCTCTAATTCCTATCTCTACTGAAATTTTATAACAAATTTTCATTTTATTCAATTTGGTCCATGATGTACGAAACTAACAATTAAGCTTTACAATCTAGTCCTTTTCATAAACTAACCTTAAATTATACCAATTTGAAGCGTAATTCTTCAAGAAATTAACGATGAAAACTTTCTAAAACTTTAACAGTTTTACAAATTGGTACATGAGTTAGCTAAACCAAGCTCCCTTGACCTCAAATTCATAAAAATTACAAAAATAAAAAATAAAATTAATGACTATGTTAATGATTGGATTAAGATTTTTAAATTTAGAAAAAAAAAGAGAATTTAATTTTTAACTTTTAAAGTATAGAGACTAAATCTCAAGTTGTAAAAATACAAGTTCTAACAACATATTTTAATTCCATTTGACATAATTTGTATTGCTTACATTTACAACCTCAGTAGTTGGTTCAAATAGATAACATGGTTAATTAATTTGGTTAAAATATTGAGGTGGGTTTTTTTTATTAAAAACACTCTTTTCAATAAAAATAAAATAAAATCTATATGATGGTAGCTTTTGGATTAAACTTTAGAGTTAATTACACTAAACATCTCCAAATTATGATCATCGTTTTAAATTGGTCTTCAAATTTCAAAACATTCTAATTATATCCTTAAACTATTAAGGTTATATCAATTAGGTCCTGATTAACACTATTAATTTAATCATTATGTGTTATAATTTAAAATAAAAATTTTAAAGAAAAATAAAACATTACCACATAAATTTTAAAACTAAAAACTAAAAACAAAGTAGAACTACAATGAGAGAGAGGGGGAGGGAGTAAACAATAAATCTTTTGTAAAAGCTTTGGGAACCTCAAAACCAAGAGTTATAGAACATCCATTTTTCTTAAAATTTTCATTTTAAATCATACCACATAAGATCTAGCGAGTATTTAATGGTTAAATTAATGATTTTTGTAACACTCCTATACCCGTCCCGACTACCAAGTCGAAATAGGAATGTCACATTTGAGTGCTAGAGTAATCCTGGCTAAATTCAATTATCTGAACTCTTTTCCGGTCATATTTTAACCCTACGAACATGTTTTTAACATATTTTAGTATACAACTTAAAATCAAGTGAAACTTTTCAGTAAAAATTCATTTTGAATTAGTTATATGTAGAACAGGGACCAAAGTATCGATACTAGCACTAATGTCAATACATGGGCTTAGGTATTGATACCCCTGTGCTATATCGATACCGTTTTGAGCTTCGAAGTTGAAAAATTCAAGAGAAATATCTTATGTATCGATACCTTGTCCAATGTATCGATACTTCATTCACAATATCGATACTTTGAGCTCGATATCAATACTAAAATGTCATTCGATGCATGCTAGGGTTAATTTACTACCTTAATCCTTCATATTTTATCCCTTTTTAGCCCCTGTTTACTTGTCAACTTTAACCATATCAATTCAAATACCAAGTTATCTCCAAACATCTTTTAATCTTAATTTCATACACCAATTCATAAGCATATAATTATCTTATTGATGGTTTCACGAAACTAACTAATAATTACGACAAAGGCAAGCGCGCCTATCGAACAGTAGTATAACTATGGTGAGTTTGGAATATCGTATCCACGAGGACTAAAAGTACTAGTAATAACTATCTTTCTATTATTTAGCCTAATAATTATGGGGATTTATTTTTAATTTAAAACTAACTAATTAACTATGAACGCGACAGAAAATGAAGGAAATAATCGAATAAACCAATGATAAAGACAATACCCATGGAAGAATCCACCTAGACTTCACTTATTATTCTAACTCTGAATTAAACGATTTTTTCACTTGTCTTGATCCGTAGAAATCCCTAAATTATGTTAATATCTCTTTCGAGACTAAGAACAACTGACTCTAGGTTGATTAATTGAAATCTCTTTCTAATTAAAACCCCTATCATCACATTAGCTTGATTTATGGATTTCCTTATTAGATTTGACTCTAATCCGGGAGATTTATGTCGTCCTATTTCTAGGATTGCAATCAATTCTGCTTAATAATGCTAGATCTACTCTTAAACAGGGACTTTTGCTCCACTGAATAAGTACATCAAACTTGAATTAATACCCTAAAAATATTAAAGCAAGAATTAAGAACACATAATTAAGAACAATAACAAGTATTTATCATGTAATTTAGATAATTAAATAATAAGATTCATCATAGGTTTCATCCTCCCTAGGTATTTAGGGAGTTTAGTTCATACTCATAGAGGAAAACATCTCAAAATAAGAACAACAACAAGACATGAAAAACCCAATAAAACTTCAAAAGAAATTCGATTGGAGATCTTCAATCTTGGAGTGGATCTACTTCCGAGATGATTCCGACGGCTTCCTTCGAGTGGTTTCTTAGTTCTACTCTGCGTGCCTCTTTAAGTCCTCTTCTAGTGTTTTAGAATGCTCAGAAACCCTAAAAATTGGGTTTTTCCGCGTAACAGGGAAGCAGAGTGTGAAATCAACACGGGCTGGCACATGGGCGTGTGGCCAGCCCGTGTGGCTCACATGGGCGTGTGCCCAGCCCGTGTGGATCCTAAAAACTCTGATTTTGGCCCATTTTTCGTTCTTTTTGCTCCAAAATGCTCTCCTAAGTATAGAAACATGAGTTTAAGGGATTAGGAGCATCAAATTCACTAATTCTCATCATAAATCATCCAAAAATATGCCAAGCATGGAATTAAAATATGTTACATTTATGGTTTATCAAATATCCCCACACTTAAGTATTTGCTTGTCCTCAAGCAAAATCCTCAACTCACAATTAAAATTAAGCTTTCTCAATTCATAATTCTCATCAATAATGTTTTATCATAATGCACAAAAAGAGAACTAAAGATTCAAACAATCTAAGTCACACATTTTTAAAGCATGAAAATATAGGTATTTCCTCTTATCTAAGTAATTACCTTTAATTCAAAACTGACAAGATTTGACATCGTCACTAAAGATTCACTCAAATCACTCAAGGTGTTTAAGGTTCAAAAATAAACACTCAAAAGTCAAACATGGAAAGTCATTACCATAGGCTTGCATGAAAATCAAATCTCCACCACTATAAAATGAGATGATACACAAATCAAAAGGTCTTTAAAGGGTTGTAATGGGGTTTGGGTTAAAGGTGTGGATAAAGGCTGAAATAGAGGGTTAGAATCGAGATCAAATTGACAATTTACCTAACTAGAAAAATAAACTAATGCTGAATAATTACATCAATTAAAATCTTATCAATAATAACACGACCTTCTGCTCAAAATGTGAAATTAACCGTTTCAGCTCAAATAACATAGAACTAGTAATAATTAAAATAAATATACATATTTTTTTCACTTTTTTTTTACTTTTTTTTCACTTTTTCTTTTTTTGAATTATGGATAAAAGTGATAATTTAACAACTGGAACAAAAGAACATAGTTAGGCAATTGACTAAATCAAATCTCGACAAAAAAGGGGGTCAATACAATAGGAAAAATTCTCAATGAATCAAAAAGAATGAGTTATGGGTTAATATTAAGGGTAGATCAAGAAACAGTTTATTAGGCTTAAAGGGTTCACTAAGGGTTAATTATAAATGTAGGCTTTGTGGGATAAGTGAGTTAAAACCTAGGTGCCTATATTATCTCAATATATCAAATCAAATGTGTGGTCTCAATATGTATAATCGAAGCAAGTTATAGAATAAAAAATCAATATTGACACACTCATAACCAATAATAAAGTGAGCAAGAAAAGTGTATGCTTTAAAGGCTCAAAATCTCACAAAAATTACGGTTTTTTATGTCAATCTCGTAAATCTCAAACTTCAAGATAATATTTAAATTTAGGGAAACAACCTAGCAATTTTTTTATTCTGAAAATAGACTTATCACGCTTGATTCTCTAATGTAAGTTTAAACAATCAATGCACAATTACCTATGAATTTAATCCAAAACATATCAATAAAATTCACAAATCGATAAGAATTCATTCTAATAGTAAAATGAGAAAATTACTTGAATACAAGACATAATTCACGCATTTTCTAATAATCATATAAATAACCTCCCCATACATAAGATATATATTGTCCTCAATTTATGAATATATGTAATGACAGTATAAGTAGAATATTATAAAAGAGGGAGAGTGATAAACCATAAATGTAACATACTTTAATTCCATGCTTGGCATATTTTTGGATGAGTTATGATGAGAATTAGTGAATTTGATGCACCTAATCCCTTAAATTAATGTTTCTATACTTAGGAGAGCATTTGGGAGCAAAAGGAGCAAAAAAGGGGGGCCGAAATCAGAGTTTTTAGGATCCACACGAGCTGGGCACACGCCCATGTGGCAGCCCATGTCGATTTCGCACCCTGCTTTCCTGTTATGCGGAAAAACCCAATTTTTAGGGTTTTTAAGCATTCTAAAGTCTATAAATACACACTAGATGTAACACCCCAAACCCAGTCAAAACACTACAACTGGATCTAGCGTGCCACGAAAAAGAAAATGTTTTTGAAACCGATTTATCGACTTATTTTAGATAGAAAACTGATGCAAGATTTTAGAGAAAACGTTGATGTATTTTGTATCGTGTAAAACATGTTGAAACTTGGTTTGAAAACTTAGTTGTCATACTGTTACTCCGTATTAATTACTTAATCAGTGAACACTTTAGAAAACAAGTATTTAATGAGGTTTTGAAAACAACCAACTCATAACTTCTAAGTATGCTTAACAAAGGTTAAAGAAACAATTAGATAAAACATCCCAAAATAAAACTTAAGGGGCCTTATTACAAAACAGAAAACCAAAATTCAAATAAAGTAACCAAGTCCAAATAGAAAACACTAAAATAAAACGAATGCTGAGCATGGCCACCTCGAGTCCACTCCGGCTCCATATCCACGATCTAAGTCTGATCTGCAAAATGTAAAGGAAGGGGTGAGTCATCGAGACTCAGTGTATAAATCCCCATCCCAACAGAAATTATGCTCTTACACAAATTCATACAATAATATGCAAGTCATGCAACCCATCCAACCTAAGTATCCATCCTGGTCTCCCAAATCTACCCCTTGTGGTACCAAACCACTGGTGGTGCCAAACCACTGAGACTTAGTCACAATTTTATAACATGTGGGGCCAACCCACTGTGTGATACCAAATCACTGGTGACAGTCTGATAGATCATACTTCCCCCTCCTCTCATCACCCACAACACATATTTATGGTAACGACATCAGTATGATCATGCTTAATATACCAAATTATGTATACAGAATAACATGCTTTCATAGATCACATTCATCGCAAGTAATAATAACAACTTACCCGGCATCTACGCTTTTACCCACAAGGGTATTTTAGTAACCATTGCCGTCATTCTGGCTTTTTAACAACACACAACATTAACATATTAAGTAAGAAAGTGTAAGAGTTACACACCTGGTTTTCGTACTACCGCTTTTACTGCTTCTACGCTACTTTGGCATTGGGTTTACAGATCCAACCCCTCCTACTGCTTGACTGTTATTAGCGCCCACAATAACCCTTTGGTCACTAAACCAATCAAATCAATACGATCTAATAGATAATAATAGCGTTTAAAAGAAACACTTACCTAACTTATCGAATCCCGAAAGTCCTTACGAACTCGTCACCTTCCAACCTACATTCGGCCAACATCCATTTATTAAATTAATCCCTTAGACGCAATCAGATGAGTACCATAACACATTCGGCCAACCACAGATAAACAAGAAAGGCCATTCGGCCAAACCTACCATCAACCACCCACCTTCGGCTTTTCAAAATCGGCACTTCTAGCTATAGCAAGATAGGATTCGGCTTGTAGGGGTAGAGAGTGAAATCGACAGGGCCTTTGAACAACCGATTCGGATTAGAACTTGATAAATATAGAGGAATCGCAGGGGAAAGAAATCCTGAAACTCACCAGATTACTAAGGAGTATGCGGCTTATAGTGCATCTTCGGGAAACAGAGAAACCACCTTGGCGATTTGGCTATGGAGAAAGGAATATGCACAGGGAAAATTTGACTTTTAGAAGTATAATGGAGAGGAGAAAGGTGATAGGGAGTTTCGGCCAGAAGAGAAAAAAAATAAGAAAAGAATTTCGGCTTTGAGAGAACAGATGAAAAAGTGAGAAAGAACAATTGGAAAAAGATGATACTAGCCACCCAAATTTCGGCAATACAGACATATGCACAGAGTTGGAGTTTCGGCCAACTCTCCTATCTCCTGATAGCCTTTATCTCATCTGATAACTTAACCATTATCCATCCCTTTAAGAGGGACCCACCAAGCTCCAACTCTTCCCTCCTAATTATCAGCATTTTTATCATAACAAATAAAAGAATTAAAGCTCCTATATTTTATCCCTTGTGCCGTCCATCCCCCTCCCTCCTATGTGCCGAATTTGACCCATCCATTTGGGCCCCAAGTGGCCAGACAAGGCCCAACTCCTCTCCCCTTGTGACGCCACCTTCATGCCCACTTCGAGTATTAGTAAGTTTTGGCCACAAGCCCAACTCACCACTAAACTTAATAATTTAAATTACATTACTACTAGTACTATTTTTAATCATTTTAACCCAGATTTTAAGCCCAAGCCTGAACCCAATACACACCTCAAAGCCTCAAATTGCCAACCTAACCATGCAACACACCAAATGCACAGACCCACAAAATTAGGGTATTACAGTTCTACCCCTCTTAAAAATAAATTTCGACCTCGAAATTTACCTGGTCAGAAGAGTTGAGGGTATTGCTGTCGCATGATATCCTCCGGCTCCCATGTCGCTTTCTCTGATCCATGGTTCTGCCATAAACCTTCACCAAAGGGACTGATTTCCTAAGCAAAAACTTAACATCCCGATCTAGGATCTGCACTGGTTCCTCCTCAAAAGATAAGTCTGGGCTCACCTCAATTTCCTCTACCGGCACAACGTGAGACGGATCTGAGCGATAGCGTCTAAGCATAGAAACATGAAACACATTGTGGATTTGACTCAACTCTGGTGGCAACTCGAGCTGGTAAGCCACTGGTCCTACTCGCTTCAATACTCGATAGGGCCTGATAAACCTAGGGCTTAACTTGCCCTTCCTACCGAACCTCAGAACCTTCTTCCACGACGACACCTTCAAGAAAACCTTATCACCTTCTGCAAACTCTATATCCTTTCATTTAAGATCGGCATAAGACTTCTGCCTGTCCGAAGCTTCTTTTAGCCGAGCTCGAATCACCTTCACCTTATCTTTTGTCTCAGCAACCAACTCCAGACCCAACAACTGCTGCTCTCCCAACTCCGTCCAACACGTAGGGGTACGACACTTCCGACCATATAACGCTTCGTATGGTGCCATCCTAATACTCGCCTGATAACTATTGTTATACGCGAATTCCACCAACCGTAAGAATTCTTCCCAACTGCCCTTGAAATGCAAGACACATCCCCTTAGCATGTCCTCCAAAACTTGAATCACCCTCTCTGACTGTTCATCTGACTGAGGATGGAATGCTGTAATAAAATCCAACCTTGTACCCAATGCCTGATGCAAAGCTTTCCAGAACCTTAACGTAAATCTAGGGTCTCTGTCCGAAATAATCGACATTAGCACCCCATGCAACCTCACAATCTCCACTATATATAGTCTTGCTAACTTCTGAAGAGAATAATCCATACGTACAGGTATGAAATGAGCAGACTTCGTTAAACGGTCCACAATCACCCAAACTGAATCCTTTTTAGTGGGTGTAAGGGATAGCCCACTCACAAAATCCATTGTAATCCTTTCCCACTTCCATTGTGGAATCTTAATCGGTTCCAATAATCCCAAGGGTAACTGATGTTTAGCCTTGACTTGCTGACACGTCAGACACTTACCCACAAACTCCGTTACCTCGCGCTTAAGGCCCGGCCACCAAAACTGCTCCCGCAAATCCCGGTACAACTTACTACCTCCCGGATGCATAGCATAGGGACTGCTATGTGCCTCTTGCAAAATCTTCTGCCTTAACTCCACATCCTTAGGCATATATATTTTTCCCTGAAAACATAACACTCCATCATTTGCTTTCGGACTATACCCCTCCACCCACCATTCCACACTACTTGCAAACATCGAGCACTTAAAACTTCATCTTCCCGCTGTTTTTCCTTAACCTCATCAATCCTTGTTGGCCTCATTTGCAATTCCGCTAACAGGCTTCTGTCATCATACAAAATAAGGTGGGCAAACATGGCTCTTAAATTTGCCACCACCTTACGGCTCAAGGCATCCGCTACCACATTAGCCTTTCCCGAGTGGTACTCAATCGAGCAGTCATAATCCTTTAACAGCTCAATCCACCTTCTTTGCCTTAAATTCAACTCCTTCTGCGTGAGAAGGTACTTCAAACTCTTGTGATCTGTATACACTACCGACTTCTCTCCATACAAATAATGTCTCCAAATTTTCAGTGCGAAAATTAGTGCAGCCAATTCCAGATCATGCGTCGGGTAGTTTACTTCGTGAGGTCTTAACTGTCGGGAAGCGTACGCCACTACTTTCCCTTCTTGCATCAGCATACAACCCAATCCTGTGTGGGATGCATCACAATAAATCGTAAATTCTTTTCCGGCTTCCTATTGAATCAACACCGAGGCTTCCGTCAAAATCCTTTTTAACTTCTCAAAACTTTCCTGTTGCTTGTCTGACTACACAAACGGAACCCCTTTTCTTAGTAACTTGGTTAACGGTGCTGCAATCAGAGAAAATCCTTCCACAAACCTCCGGTAATACCCTGCTAATCCTAGAAAACTTCGAATCTCTACCACAGACTTCGGTGGCTTCAAATCCAAAACAACCTCAATCTTCCGAGGGTCCACCCTAATCCCCTCGGCTGACACCACATGACCCAAAAAGGTAACTTCCTTCAACCAAAACTCGCACTTACTAATCTTTGCGTATAAACGATTTTCCCTAAGAATCTGCAACACCACTCGTAAATGCGCATCATGCTCCTCCTCTGACTTCGAGTACACCAGAATTTCATCAATAAATACTACGACGAATCGATCCAAAAACGGTTGAAACACTCGGTTCATCATATCCATAAATGCTACCGGTGCGTTCGTCAACCCGAACGGTATTACCAAGAATTCATAGTGCTCGTATCGAGTACGAAACGCCGTTTTATGGATATCCTCATCCTTTACCTTAAGTTGGTGATACCCCGACGTTAAATCTATCTTGGAGAAGGCCGATGCTCCCTTAAGCTGGTCGAACAAGTCATCTATCCTAGGCAACGGATACTTGTTCTTAATCGTCAATTTATTCAACTGACGGTAGTCTATGCACATTCGCATTGACCCATCCTTTTTCTTAACAAAGAGCACAGACGCTCCCCACGGTGAAACACTTGGCCGGATAAAACCCCCATCCAACAACTCCTAAATCTGCACTTTTAACTCCACCAATTCCTTTGGCGCCATCCTATACGGAGCAATAGACACTGGCGTTGTTTTCGGTAGAAAGTCTATACCGAACTCCACTTCGCGATCCGGGGGCAAACCCGAAAGCTCTTCCGGAAAGACATCGACAAAGTCTTTCACCGTTCGAACATTCCCTATACCTGATTCCTTAACTTTCAAGGCACGAACGTAAACCATGAACGCATCACATCCTTTCCTTACCATCTTCTCTGCCTTTAGTGTGGACACCACATTAGATAGGTAATTCCTTCTCTCTCTTATCATCACCACCTCTTCACCCTCAACTGATTTTAGCACCATGCGCTTAGCTGCACATTCCAGTTCTGCTTGGTACTTTACCAACCAATCCATTTCTAGGATTAAATCGAACTCCCCGAAGGGTAGTTCCATCAAATCCGCTTGAAACGCGACCCCTTGAAGTTCTAGGGGTACATCCCTATATAGTTTGTCTACCACCACAGAGTGTCCTAGAGGGCTAACTACCGTCATCTTCCTAGCAGTAGTCTCACTAACTAAGTTCAAAGTTTCCGCTATACTATTAGTAACATATGAGTGTGTCAAACTAACATTAATCAAAGCAGTATAAGATAACCAGAAATTATAAACGTACCAGTTATAACGTCTGATGCGTCGCCCTCATCTCGATGTTTGGCTGCATAGACCAGCCCAGGCTGTCTAGCATCAGTACCACCAGTACCTCAGCCAGGTGCTCCACGGCCGCGGCCGTTACCATTACCACCCCTAGCTGCACCTCGACCCCTCTGTGGTTGCTGACCATCCCTCTTGAATTGACCACGTCCTTGACCCTCAGCTTGAGTCCTAGCTAACTTCCGCGGACAGTTCCTTACCCGGTGCTCCAATAACCCACACTCAAAGTACCCTCTATTATCAGCCCAACACTCTCCCGAATGAGACTTCCCACATCGAGCACACTGGGGTGGCCACTGAGCAGCAGCAGGCTTTGCGGCTCTATCCGGTCCACCAAATCTAGCCCTCTTCTGTGAACTTCCAGCAGACCCTGATGGCCCAAAACTCCTTTTATCCTTACTTTTGTCCTGATTCTGCCTCTCAGTTCGCTTCACCTCCTCAGCTGTTTTGGCCTTTTCAACAAGAACGGTAAATTCCCTTTCACATTGAGGTACAATCAACACCCGCAGCTCATCTCTTAGCCCGTCCTCGAACCTAACACAGTGCTCATGTTGCGTAGCCACCAAACCCCGAGCATACCTACTTAACCTCCAAAATTTAGTCTCGTACTCGGGTACCGACTTATTTCCTTGCACCAAATTCAAGAACGCCCTACGCTGCCCATCAGTATAACCAGCCCCCACATACTTTCTCTGATAGGCTGCCCTAAAATAATCTCAAGTGATATCACTGACCACTATACCATCCCTGACCGTGAGCCACCACTGGTACGACTCATCCCGTAGAAGAGACACTGTCCCCTTCAACTTCTCCTTAGCAGAGAAGTCTAAATCGTCCATTATCAGTTCTGTTGCCTCTAACCAGTACTCAGCAGTGTTGGGAGCTACACCAGAATCTCCCCTAAACACTTTTGCTCCGTTAGCCCAGAGTCGCTCAGCCACGGATTTTTGGGCTCCTACACTCGCGCCTGCCCCAGCAACTCTCTCTAAAACGTGCGATGCACCGCTTGAGAGATCTTTGCATCGTTACCACACGATCGATCCTCGAAACTTCATTCGTCCACGCTGCAGATCCGGCATCACATTTCTAGACCCATGGCCAGACCTTGCTGGCTCTGACAAGGTCATCCTACCCCTTCCACGGCCATGCGGCGGACGTCCACGACCCCTTGTACTCATTCTTCTCATTCGCATTTATCTAGTTAAGAATTTTATGAATTATTAATTCTGTTCACTATTTATCCACGGACAATTTTATGAGAAATAGTTTTGAAAGTGATTCTTTCGCATACGAATCTATCTTAAAGTTTCAGTTCCAGGATTATCTCCTAGTTCTGAGTACATTCATCACACAAACAACATCCACAGACCACATTCAACGTGTAAGGGTATTTTCGTCATTTCACTACCCGGGGGTATTTTCGTAATTTTAACCTACAAGGGTATTTTCGTAAATTTCAAAATATAGTCTCGGGTGATTTTGTGAAAGAAGGTATTTTGGTAATTTTTTCAACTCGAGGGTATTTTGGTAATTTTGAAAAATCGGGGGTATTTCGGTAATTTTACAAGTCAGGGGTAATTTGGTAATTTCACAAACTAGGGGTATTTTGGTCATTTTTCAAATTTAAGGTAGTTTTCACAAATCCAGGGGTAATTTGGTAAGTTCAAAACTAGGGTTTTTACAAAACAGTGTGGCTGGTCCATTTCGGGTTTTAGTTGTAAGTTTTGGCCTGTCAACAGGTCCTTGTAACTAAGGTGAATAGTTACTGTGCACCAGGTGGGATTTTAGTGGAAAGGGGGTGAGTCACTAGGACTGCTTAAATACCAAGCTTTCTTTGAATCCATTCCTAGACATGCATATGCCTATTGCCACACCCTGTCATAGCTAAAGTGAACTGTCACTATGCACCAGATAAGATTCTAGCGAAGAGGAGGTGAATCACTCAGACTGCTTAAATACCAAGCTCTTCCAGATCTACTCCTAGACATGCATATGCTTGTTGCCACACTTTACTCTTGTGACTCGTTTACAGGTTTTGTTTAATGAAGTTAAGTCTTATAGATTTGAAGAGTTGTTTCTCTAAGCCTAGAGTCCATTAGTACTATCATGCTTAACTACGTCTAAAGCCCACAAAGCCCAACAAATATATCACAACAAAAGTTAGGGTACTTACCTGGGTGGATCGGCGCTGGAGACTCAGGTGCCATGCTTTCCGAAAAATTTCGTTTCACCTACTTTTAAAACCTCTTTCAGGCCCTAAGCCCACAATCGAGCTTTTGAATCGGGCTCTGATACCAAAATATAATACCCCAAACCAGTCAAAACGCTACAACTGGATCTGGCGTGCCACGGAAAAGAAAATGCTTTTGAAACCGATTTGTCGACTTATTTTAGATAGAAAATCGATGCAAGATTTTAGAGAAAACGTCGATGTATTTTGTATCGTGTAAAACATGTTGAAACTTGGTTTGAAAACTTAGTTGTCATACTGTTACTCCGTATTAATTACTTAATCAGTGAACACTTTAGAAAACAAGTATTTAATGAGGTTTTGAAAACAACCAACTCATAACTTCTAAGTATGCTTAACAAAGGTTAAAGAAACAATTAGATAAAACATCCCAAAATAAAACTTAAGCGGCCTTATTACAAAACAGAAAACCAAAATTCAAATAAAGTGACCAAGTCCAAATACAAAACACTGAAATAAAACAAATGCTGAGCATGGCCACCTTAAGTCCACTCCGGCTCCATATCCACGATCTAAGTCTGATCTGCAAAATGTAAAGGAAGGGGTGAGTCACCGAGACTCAGTGTATAAATCCCCATCCCAATAGAAATTATACTCTTACACAAATTCATACAATAATATGCAAGTCATGCAACCCACCCATCCAACCTAAGTATCCATCCGGGTCTCCCAAATCTACCCCTTGTGGTACCAAACCACTGGTGGTGCCAAACCACTAGTAACCGAAGTTACAAATATACATATGTGGTACCAAACCACTGAGACTTAGTCACAATTTTATAACATGTGGGGCCAACCCACTGTGTGTGTAATATCCTAAAATTAGAATATTACTTTATTATTATGTTGACTTGGGTATGAATTTTTGTGTGTTTAGCATAGTCTTGTGAAGGCTTGATTTTATTTAGGAAGCTAGAATAATTTTTAGTATGGTTTATTTAATGAAGTGGATTAGGTGAACTTGACACTTAAGTTAATTTAAGTGTTAAATTAAGCACAAGAGAGTTAGTAGCATAGTGGATAAGGGGCATGAAAGGTTGCTTGAGGGAAATGGTTCGAGTAGCATGATTAACATTTTGGAGACATTATTTTTTTTATCCTAGCATTAATGGACAGTCAAGCTTTACATATGGAAGGTTGGACTTTCAAATTTTTTTCTTTCTGGCAAGTTGAATATTAGTTTAAGGTAAGTTTGATGTTTGGGAAAGAAATCAATGGTTTTAAGGCTAATGGGAGAACATAAGGCATGATGTGGGGTGTCTTGTTATGGAAAGAATTGAGTGGTAAGATTTGACTTGGAAGTCCATGTATGTGGACGGCATGTGTGGCTAGGGGGAGAGTGGCTGAATTTTTGGTTTGATTGGTAGCTAGTTAGTGCCAAATTCCCTTTGGTTAGTAGTCATTTTCGGCTAGCTTGGTAGGCATTCAACCTTTGCCTTGTGTCAAAACCGAAACTCCTTTAAACCTTACCAATTCTTCTCTTTTGTGCACCTTTTTGCATTTCCTCTTTTATTTTTCTCTTGAAACCGAAACTACATTTGAACTTTGTGCATTTTTGTGCACTTTTCTTCTTTGGTAAAATAGGTGTTGGCCGAATCTCTTAATCCCATTTTCTCTCTTTTCTTTCTTTTGGAATATTGTTCAAAATCACAACATTTCTTTTACTTTCTTGGCCGAATCTCTTTCTTCCCCTTTCCTCTTGATTTTTCTTTCATTTGTTGCTAAAGCCGAATCATCCTTTTTCCCTTTTTATTTTTTTCTTTTCTTCTTTGCCACACTAATTCTTCATCTCTTTTGAGCCGAATATCAATTGTTTTCTTTCAAAATCATAGCCGAAACTCTCATATCCTATTTGATTTGTCTTGGCCGAATTTCTTCAAGGGTAGGACTTCATTTGGTTTTCCTCAAACGGTTTTGGGAAATAGGTAAGTGTTATGGCCGTTTTTCCTTATTCTTTTTCTCGTTTCTATGTTGTTCCTCTTGTGGAAAAAGGCCGAATTTTGGGCAATTGTTGCAAGGTTCTAATCATTCTTAGAAACCGATTTCTTTTAGGCTCCTCGGAACGTTGGAAGCAGTCAATCTAATCCTCGTTTCTATGTCAATCGTTTTGGGTAAGCTTTTAGGTAAGACTTGGTTTTTCAAGTGATAACTCATTGGGATTTAGTGGTATGGCCGAATGGCCTTTGTTTATAATCTAAATATTGGCCGATTGTAGGATAAGGTGATCTAGTGCGGTAGATCGGGTCTTCGGATTTTAGTACTTGCGTTAGTGACAGGTGTGTATCTTACACACTTTATAATTTGGTGATATGTATATATATATATATACTAATCGTTTTATTAAAGTGAAATACTATGAGATCTTGAATTGATACCTTGAAAGGTATGTGCAAGGATTCGGGTAAGTACGTTTCAATATGATGTTAATATATGATTGATTGATATCATGATCTACGATTTAAATATGTTATATGATCATATCAAAGTATGATGGCATGTTTTATACTATTAATACATTGGTTTGGGAACATGAGTGGAGGGGAAGAATTTGATATCCGTGTCTTTGGACACCGAGGTTTTGGCACCTCCAAAGATTTGGTATCACATTTGTGTCTTTGGGACACCGGAGGCTTGGCACCTCATAGCGACTTGTCCTGTGGATTAACACCACCGTGGGTTGGCCCCACTTTTGAGATATGGGATCGCCGCCAAATGATTTGGTATCACACGTGGGTTGGCCCCACAACTTGATTATTCGTGACTTTGGTCACCGTGATTTGGTATCACATTTGTGTCTTTGGGACACCGAGGTTTGGCACCTCATAGCGACTTGTCCTTGTGGATTAACACCACCATGGGTTGGCCCCACTCTTGAGATATGGGATCGTCGCCAGTGATTTGGTATCACACGTGGGTTGGCCCCACAGATGGATTATTCGTGACTTTGAGTCACCAGTGATTTGGTATCACATTTTTGGATATCGTGACTTTGGGTCACCGGTGGTTTGGCACCACCAGTGGTTTTGGTACAACACGGGTAGTAAAGGTGTTATGGATGGCTAGGTTGGGTGCATAATATATATGTTGCTTGATTATAAATTGTGTAAGAATTTTTGCATTATCCGGGAGAGGGATTATGCACTGAGTCTTGGTCACTCACCTTCTCTCTTATCATTTCAGGTGATTCGTGAGATCGCGGATGAGGAGCCGGATGAGCTCGAGGAGGCCATGCAGTAAAATTTGATTTTACATGAACTTCAATTTGGGGTACTTTAATTTATTTTAAATTAGTTTTTGTTTTATTTTGGGTTTATAATAAGGCCTCTTTAATTATGGTTTTTGGATTATTTATATGCTTTGGGATTTATTCTAAACATGATTAAGTATATCACTTGATTAATTTAATAATTGAGCCCAAAGTTTTCTAAACTATAAAAACGCTATGGTATTATTTTTTTAAAATCTTACCATCTGGTAATCTAAATTGTTGATAGTAAAATTATAAATTAAGTGTTTTCTACAATTTAAATGATTTCCAAAATTTAAGTTTCTACATTCAAATGCAAACGGTTTCAAAGTATTAATTCTAATTTTCTTAAAATGTAACAAATGTTTTCTAACCTATGATTTATCCACTTAGTTTAAAAGTTTTATTTATGGAATTTCAAAGTAAATTTTCAGTTTTAATTTATTAAACATCTGATTTCTACAAATATAGAATTTCAAAGAGTTTTTCACTAAAATTTAATCGTTAACTAAATTTTCTCCAAAATATTTTCCTCAGTGACATACCAGATTCGGTCGTGGCGTATTGACCGGGTTTGGGGTGTTACAAATTAATATCGAGCTAGCTAGTTCAAAAGCTTACATGGGCCCGAGGCCCAAAATGATTTAAAGTATAGTTTTAAAATGTTATTGTTTAAAATTATATGGTTGGAAAAGCATGCATCGAGTCTCCGGCACCGATCGGCCCGGGTAAGTACTTCAAATTATTGATTTTGATGATATGATGGTATGACTGTATAGTAGTAGGAACTACTCTAGAGACCCAAAACTATAGGTTGGATGTACTCGCGAAACAATCTCTTATTAAAATTATTCATAAAACTTTGTTTTAAAGAAAGTGGAGTAATGACTCATGCATAACACTTTTAAATCAGATAAGTCGAGACTTTAGACATGAGTACTTGAGGTCGAGGTCGTATTACTCGTGGATGCGGTCGAGGTAGGATGGCTATGTCTGAGCCAGTGAGGTCTGGTCAAGGATCCGAAAATGAGGTACCACCACCCCCACCACCAGCGGTTGGAGTTGAGCATCATGATCAAACGGGGGATGATGCAGTGTCTCAGGCGTTCCTGCTAGTCCTTGAGAGGGTAGCTGGATTAGGTGAAGGTGCGGGAGCTCGGAAATCTATACCCGAGTGACCCCGATCCAATGAAGCGGAGGTATTTCGAGGTGTTTCAGGTGTAGCTCCTAGTGCGGCTGAATATTGGCTAGAGGCGACGGAGCGAATCATGGATGACTTGGATCTGAATGCTGAGGACAAGCTGAAAGGGATTGTGTCGCTTCTTCGAGATGAGTCGTATCAGTGGTGGCTCACGGTACGGAATAGTGCTGCAGTGGAGGATCTCACTTGGGATTATTTCAAGGCAACGCATCAACGGAAATATGTTGGATCTAATTACATTGATGTGCAGCGTAAGGCATTTCTGAGTTCGGTCCAGGGTAATAAGTCCACATCAGAATATGAGGCAGAATTTTTAAGATTGAACCGATATGCTGGAGGTATCGTGGCTTCGGAACACGAGCGATGTGTCCGGTTCAAGGACGGTTTAAGGGACGAGCTGAGATTGCTGATTGCTCCACATCAGGAGCGAGAGTTTGCCACTTTAGTTGAAAAGGCTAAGATAGCCGAAGGAATAAAGGAATCTGAAAGACAGAGTTATGACCAGAATAAGTATAAAAGAGGTTATGGATCATCCGGGTCAGTCGGTAATTCTCAGAAGAGGGCTAGGCAGAGTGGGCCAAATCGATGCAGGAGGCTCATTACTACTAATCGAGGACCAAAGACGGTATAAGCGATGTGGGAAATTTCATTGGGCGAACGTTGGACCGGAGGGAACAGATGTTTCGAGTGTGGCTCGCTGGATCATCGTGTGAGAGACTGTCCACGTAAGCTAGCTAGGAACCAGTCTGAGGGTCAAGGTCGTGCTCAGTTCAGAAAGGAGGGACCGCCACCGCAGAGAGGTCATGGTAATGGTAGAGGAGGTAATGGTTCTCCGTCGAGTGAAGCGCGGAGCATCGCGAGGCGCTGCAACAACACCGAGGCAAGACACTGGTTGGTTTGGTGTATGCAATGAGGCGTCGAGAGGAGGGCAACGCACCGGACGTCATAACCGGTACGTTCTTAATCTTTGGTGTACCATATACTGCTTTGATAGATGTGGGTTCGACACATTCGTATGTTGCAAGTAGCATTGTAGAGACCATGAACTTAGACTTCGAGACTACTTCTAGGAAGATGATGCCATTTAGCCCTCTAGGTCACTCAGTAGAAGTAAATAAGTCAGATAGAGATGTACCCTTCTAGAACTTCAAGGGGTAGTGTTTGTAGTGATCCGATGGAACCGCTGCTTTGAGGAGTTTGATCTGATTCTTGGGATGGACTGGTTGGTCAAGTACCAAGCAAATTTGGATTGCGCTGCTAAGCGCATGGTTTTGAAGACAGCTGATGGTGAAGAAGTGGTCATGATAGGTAATAGAAGAGATTATCTATCCAACGTGGTATCCGCGTTGAAAGCTGTGAAGTTGGTCAGGAAGGGCTGTGAGGCATTTGTGGTCCATGTGCGTGCGTTAGAGGCTAAGGAGTCTACTGTAGGGAATGTTCGAACAGTAAAGGAATATGTGGACGTATTTCTTGAAGAACTTCCGGGACTGCCTCCGGAACGTGAAGTTGAATTTGGTATGGATCTGTTACCCGGAACTGCGCCAATGTCTATTGCTCCGTATAGGATGGCACCAAAGGAATTAATAGAATTGAAGGCTCAGATTCAGGAGTTGTTGGGTCGAGGTTTTATCCGACCAAGTGTTTCGCTATGGGGAGCGCCAGTACTTTTTGTCAAGAAGAAGGATGGTACAATGCGGATGTGTATAGACTACACGCTGCGATTGAATAAGTGGACGATCAAAAACAAGTATCCTTTGCCGAGGATAGATGACTTGTTTGTCGAACCTTAAGCGCGCGGTTTTCTCCAAGATTGATTTAAGGTCTGGATATCATCAGCTAAAGGTGAAAGAGGCTGATATCCATAAGACGGCATTTCGTACTCGGTATGGGCACTACGAATTTCTGGTGATGCCGTTTGGGTTGACTAACGCACCGACAGCGTTCATGGATATGATGAATCGAGTATTCCAGCAGTTTTTGGATCAGTTTGTTGTGGTATTTATAGACGATATTTTGGTATACTCAAAGTCAGAGGAGGAGCATGAGACGCATCTGTGTGTAGTGTTATAGATTCTAAGGGAAAAGCAGCTTTATGCCAAATTTAGTAAATGCGAGTTCTGGCTTAGGGAGGTGACTTTCTTGGGTCACGTGGTATCAGCTGAGGGGATTAGAGTGGATCCTTGGAAGATTGAGGAAGTGTTGGATTGGAAGCCGCCTAAGTCAGTGGCTGAGATTTGGAGTTTTCTAGGTCTGGCAGGGTATTACCGAAGATTTGTGGAAGGATTTTCTTTGATCGCCGCACCTATGACAAAGTTATTGAGGAAAGGAGTTACATTTGTGTGGACTGAGAAGCAGCAAGAAAGTTTCGACAAGTTGAAGAAGATTCTGACTGAAGCTCCAGTTTTGATTCAACCTGAGGCAGGCAAGGAATTCACGGTTTACTGTGATGCATCACATACTGGTTTGGGATGTGTGCTGATGCAAGAGGGGAAGGTAGTGGCTTATGCATCTCAACAGTTGAGACCACATGAAGTTAATTATCCGACGCATGACCTAGAATTAGCTATAGTGGTTTTTGCTCTGAAGATATGGAGACACTATTTGTATAGAAAGAAGTCGATAGTTTACACGGATCACAAGAGTCTCAAGTATCTTTTGACTCAGAAGGATTTGAACTTGAGGCAGCGTAGATGGATTGAGTTGTTAAAGGACTACGACTGTTCGATTGAGTATCATCTGGGCAAGGCTAACGTGGTGGCAGACGCGTTGAGCCGTAAAGTTGTATCTGATTTAAGATCGATGTTTGCTCGTCTTAGCTTATATGACGATGGGAGTCTTTTGGCTAAATTGCAAGTCAAGCCGACTTGGTTAGAGCAGATCAAGGAGAAACAGTTAAAAGATGATGGTTTGAATGATCGGAGGTTGCGGGTTCAGAATGGAGGTTTAGAGGATTATAGTTTGACCAGTGATAGAGTTTTGTGTTTTAAAGGGAGAGCTTGTATGCCGAAAGATGTTGAGTTGAGGCAAAGGATTCTTCGGGATGCACATAGTAGCCCATATGCTATGCATCCTGGAGGTAGTAAGATGTATCGGGATTTAAGAGAGCAGTTTTGGTGGCCAGGTCTAAAGTGGGAGGTAACTGAGTTTGTGGGCAAATGTCTGACGTGTCGCCAAAGTCAAGGTGAACATCGCCATCATCTCAGGTTACTTCAGTGGTGAAGATTCCAAGTGGAAGTGGGAAAGGATCACTATGGACTTTGTCAGTAGATTACCTCTTACACCTAGTAAGAAGGGTTCAGTTTGGGTGATTGTGGATCGTCTGACTAAGTCAGCTCATTTCATTCCGGTAAGGGTGGATTACTCGCTTCAGAGGTTAGCTAAGTTGTATGTAGCGGAGATAGTGAGGTTGCACGGTGTGCGGTGTCGATCATCTTGGATAGGATCCAAGATTTACGTCGAGGTTTTGGAGAGCGTTACATCAAAGCTTTGGAGTGCGCGGTTGGATTTCGCATCATCGCATTTCATCCACAATCGACGGCGATAAAAGAGTTATATTGAAAGGCTGTGTTTTGGACTTCAGAGGCAACAGGGAAGAGTTTTTGCCATTAGCTGAGTTCGTATACAACAATAGTTATCAGGCAAGTATTAAGATGGCTCCATATGAGGCGTTGTATGGTAGGAGGTGTCACACACCTACTTGCTGGACAGAGTTGGGTGAACGTCAGATGTTAGGACCAGATTGGTTGCAGAGACTGAGGATAAGGTTAAGATGATTCAGGCTCGTCTGAAGGAAGCTTCGGATAGGCAGAAGTCATATGCCGATCTCAAGCGGAGGGATATAAAGTTTGTCGTGGGTGACAAAGTTTTTCTGAAGGTCTCGCCATGGAAGAAAGTGTTGAGATTTGGGAGAAAAGGCAAGTTAAGTCCAAGGTTTATTGGGCCGTATAAGGTGTTGAGACGAGTAGGACCAGTAGCCTATCAGCTCGAGTTGCCATCAGAACTGAGTCAGATTTACGATGTGTTTCATGTCTCCATGCTTAGACGCTATCGTTCGATCCATCGCATGTCGTGGCGATGAGAAATTGAGGTGAGTCCAGATCGGACGTGGAAGAGGAACCAAGTCAGATTTTTAGACCGGGGCGTGAAAGTTTTGCGCAGAAATCGGTTCTATTAGTAAAGGTTTTATGGCGGAACCATGGCATAGAAGAAGCTACGTGGGAACCAGAGGATGTGATGAGGCAGCAGTACCCTCAACTCTTTTGATCAGGTAATTTCGAGGATGAAATTTTTTTTAAGGGGGGTAGAATTGTAATATCCTAAAATTAGAATATTATTTTATTATTATGTTGACTTGGGTATGAATTTTTGTGTGTTTAGCATAGTCTTGTGAAGGCTTGATTTTATTTAGGAAGCTAGAATAATTTTTAGTATGGTTTATTTAATGAAGTGGATTAGGTGAACTTGACACTTAAGTTAATTTAAGTGTTAAATTAAGCACAAGAGAGTTAGTAGCATAGTGGATAAGGGGCATGAAAGGTTGCTTGAGGGAAATGGTTCGAGTAGCATGATTAACATTTTGGAGACATTATTTTTTTATCCTAGCATTAATGGACGGTCAAGCTTTACATATGGAAGGTTGGACTTTCAAATTTTTTTCTTTATGGCAAGTTGAATATTAGTTTAAGGTAAGTTTGATGTTTGGGAAATAAATCAATGGTTTTAAGGCTAATGGGAGAACATAAGGCATGATGTGGGGTGTCTTGTTATGGAAAGAATTGGGTGGTAAGATTTGACTTGGAAGTCCATGTATGTGGACGGCATGTATGGCTAGGGGGAGAGTGGCCGAATTTTTGGTTTGGTTGGTAGCTAGTTAGTGCCAAATTTCCCTTTGGTTAGTAGTCATTTTCGGCTAGCTTGGTAGGCATTCAACCTTTGCCTTGTGTCAAAACTGAAACTCCTTTGAACCTTACCAATTCTTCTCTTTTGTGCACCTTTTTGTATTTCCTCTTTTATTTTTCTCTTGAAACCGAAACTACATTTGAACTTTGTGCATTTTTGTGCACTTTTCTTCTTTAGTAAAATAGGTGTTGGCCGAATCTCTTAATCCCATTTTCTCTCTTTTCTTTCTTTTGGAATATTGTTCAAAATCACAACATTTCTTTTACTTTCTTGGCCGAATCTCTTTCTTCCCCTTTCCTCTTGATTTTTCTTTCATTTGTTGCTAAAGCCGAATCATCCTTCTTCCCTTTTCATTTTTTTCTTTTCTTCTTTGCCATACTAATTCTTCATCTCTTTTGAGCCGAATATCAATTGTTTTCTTTCAAAATCATAGCCGAAACTCTCATATCCTATTTGATTTGTCTTGGCCGAATTTCTTCAAGGGTAGGACTTCATTTGGTTTTCCTCAAACGGTTTTGGGAAATAGGTAAGTGTTATGGCCGTTTTTCCTTATTCTTTTCTCGCTTTCTATGTTGTTCCTCTTGTGGACAAAGGCCGAATTTTGGGCAATTATTGCAAGGTTCTAATCATTCTTAGAAACCGATTTCTTTTAGGCTCCTCGAAACGTTGGAAGCAATCAATCTAAGCCTCGTTTCTTTGTCAATCGTTTTGGGTAAGCTTTTAGGTAAGACTTGGTTTTTCAAGTGATAACTCATTGGGATTTAGTGGTATGGCCGAATGGCCTTTGTTTATAATCTAAATATTGGCCAATTGTAGGATAAGGTGATCTAGTGCGGTAGATCGGGTCTTCGAATTTTAGTACTTGCGTTAGTGACAGGTGTGTATCTTACACACTTTATAATTTGGTGATATGTATATATATATACTAATCGTTTTATTAAAGTGAAATACTATGAGATCTTGATTTGATACCTTGAAAGGTATGTGCAAGGATTCGGGTAAGTCCGTTTCGATATGATGTTAATATATGATTGATTGATATCATGATCTACGATTTAAATATGTTATATGATCATATCAAAGTATGATGGCATGTTTTATACTATTAATACATTGGTTTGGGAACATGAGTGGAGGGGGAAGAATTTGATATCCGTGTCTTTGGACACCAGAGGTTTGGCACCTCCAGTGATTTGGTATCACATTTGTGTCTTTGGGACACCAGAGGTTTGGCACCTTATAGCGACTTGTCCCTGTGGATTAACACCACCGTGGGTTGGCCCCACTTTTGAGATATGGGATCGTCGCCAAGTGATTTGGTATCACACGCGGTTGGCCCCACAACTTGATTATTCGTGACTTTGGTCACCAGTGATTTGGTATCACATTTGTGTCTTTGGGACACCAGAGGTTTGGCACCTCATAGCGACTTGTCCTTGTGGATTAACACCACCTGGGTTGGCCCCACTCTTGAGATATGGGATCGTCGCCCGTGATTTGGTATCACACGTGGGTTGGCCCCACAGATGGATTATTCGCGACTTTGAGTCACCAGTGATTTGGTATCACATTTTTGGATATCGTGACTTTGGGTCACCAGTGGTTTGGCACCACCAAAGTGGTTTGTACCACACACAGGGTAGTAAAGGTGTTATGGATGGCTAGGTTGGGTGCATAATACATATGTTGCTTGATTATAAATTGTGTAAGAATTTTTGCATTATCCGGGAGAGGGATTATGCACTGAGTCTTGGTGACTCACCTTCTCTCTTATCATTTCAGGTGATTCGTGAGATCGCGGATGAGGAGCCGGATGAGCTCGAGGAGGCCATGCAATAAAATTTGATTTTACATGAACTTCAATTTGGGGTACTTTAATTTATTTTAAATTGGTTTTTGTTTTATTTTGGGTTTGTAATAAGGCCTCTTTAATTATGGTTTTTGGATTATTTATATGCTTTGGGATTTATTCTAAACATGATTAAGTATATCACTTGATTAATTTAATAATTGAGCCCAAAGTTTTCTAAACTATAAAAACGCTATGGTATTTTTTTTTTAAAATCTTACCATCAGGTAATCTAAATTGTTGATAGTAAAATTATAAATTAAGTGTTTTCTACAATTTAAATGATTTCCAAAATTTAAGTTTCTACATTCAAATGCAAACGGTTTCAAAGTATTAATTCTAGTTTTCTTAAAATGTAACAAATGTTTTCTAACCTATGATTTATCCACTTAGTTTAAAAGTTTTATTTATGGAATTTCAAAGTAAATTTTCAGTTTTAACTTATTAAACATCTGATTTCTACAAATATAGAATTACAAAGAGTTTTTCACTAAAATTTAATCGTTAACTAAATTTTCTCCAAAATATTTTCCTCAGTGACATACCAGATTCGGCCAAACCTACCATCAACCACCCACCTTTGGCTTTCCAAAATCGGCACTTCTGGCTATAGCAAGACAGGATTCGGCTTGTAGGGGTAGAGAGTGAAATCTACAGGGCCTTTGAACAACCGATTCGGATTAGAACTTGATAAATATAGAGTAATCGCAGAGGAAAGAAATCCTGAAACTCACCAGATTACTAAGGAGTATGCGGCTTATAGTGCACCTTTGGGAAACAGAGAAACCACCTTGGCGATTTGGCTATGGAGAAAGGAATATGCACAGGGAAAATTTGACTTTTAGAAGTATAATGGAGAGGAGAAAGGTGATAGGGAGTTTCGGCCAGAAGAAAAAAAAATAAGAAAAGAATTTCGGCTTTGAGAGAACAGATGAAAAAGTGAGAAAGAACAATTGGAAAATGATGATACTAGCGACCCAAATTTCGGCAATACACACATATGCACAGAGTTGGAGTTTCGGCCAACTCTCCTATCTCCTGATAGCCTTTATCTCATCTGATAACTTAACCATTATCCATCCCTTTAAGAGAGACCCACCAAGCTCCAACTCTTCCCTCCTAATTATCAGCATTTTTATCATAACAAATAAAAGAATTTAAGCTCCTATATTTTATCCCTTGTGCCGTCCATCCCCCTCCCTCCTATGTGCCGAATTTGACCCATCCATTTGGGCCCCAAGCAGCCACACAAGGCTCAACTCCTCCCCCCTTGTGACGCCACCTTCATGCCCACTTCGAGTATTAGTAAGTTTTGGCCACAAGCCCAACTCACCACTAAACTTAATAATTTAAATTACATTACTACTAGCACTATTTTTAATCATTTTAACCCAGATTTTAAGCCCAAGCCTGAACCCAATACACACCTCAAAACCTCAAATTGCCAACCTAGCCATGCAACACACCAAATGTAGAGACCCACAAAATTAGGGTATTACACTAGAAGAGGACCTAAAGGAGCACACAGAGTAGAACGAAGAAATTACTCGAATGAAGCCGTCGGATTCATCTCAGAAGTAGATCTACTCCAATATTGAAGATCTCCATCAAGTTCTTTAGAAGTTTTTGGGTTCTTTATGTTTTGTTGTTTTCTTTATTTTGAGATGTTTTCCTTCTACGTTATGAACTAAACTCCCTAAATACCTAGGAGGGATGAAACCTATGATGAATCTTATTATTTAATTATCTGAATTACATGATAAATACTTGTTCTTGTTCTTAATTATGTGTTCTTAACCCTTGCTTTAATATTTTTAGGATATTACTCCAAGTTTGATGTACTTATTCAATGGAGCAAAAGTCCCTGTTTAAAAGTAGATCTAGCATAATTAAGCGGAGTTGATTGCAACCCTATAAATAGGATGACATAGATCTACTGGATTAGAATCAAATCTAATAAAGGAATCCATAAATCAAGTTAATGCGACGATAGAGGTTTTAATTAGAAAGAGATTTCAATTAATCAACCTAGAGTCAGTTATTTTTAGTCTCGAAAGAGATATTAACATAATTTAGGGATTTCTACGTATCAAGACAAGTGAATAAATCGTTTAATTCAGAGTCAGAATAATAAGTGAAGTCTAGGTGGATTCTTCCTTAGGTATTATCTTTATTCATTGGTTTATTCAATTACTTTCTTCACTCACTGTCATGTTCATAGTTAATTAGTTAGTTTTAAATTAAAAACAAATCTCCTTAATTATTAAGCTAAATAATAAAAATACAGTTATTACTAGTACTTTTAGTCCTTTTGGATACGATATTTCGGACTCACCATAGCTATACTACTGTCCGATAGGTGCGCTTGCCTCTGTCGAATTTTTAGTTAGTTTCGAGACCATCAAGTTTTTTGCGCCGTTGCCGGGGACTAAGATATTAGGAACGCTTATTTTTTTTTTTACTTTAGCCATTTTTATTTTTGTTGCAATTTATTTTTATTTTTATTTTAATTTACTAACTTTTCTTTCGTTTTGATTCTGGCAGGTATCTTTAGTTTATGGCTAGAAGAAACCCGTCAGGACCTCTATTATTTGATAGCGAAATTGAAAGCACAGCTCGCAGAAATCATAGAGAAATAAGGCGAAGCCTACAGTATATAGAAGAAGAGCAAGAGGACGATACCAATATTACTGAGGAGATGGCTGATAATCAGAATAATCCGCTACCTCCTGTGGTTGTCGCGAATCCTGTGAATCAAAATCCTACTCCTCGTACTATGTACGATTATACTAAGCCCAATTTAACTGGGCTGAATCAAGTATTGTTAGACCTGCTATTTCTGTAAATAATTTTGAACTGAAACTTAACACTATTCAAATGATTCAATAGTTTGTTCAGTTTGATGGTTTGCAGGACGAAGACCCAAATACTCATTTGGCTAATTTCTTAGAATTCTGTGATACCTTTAAAATTAATGGTGTTTCTGATGATGTCATTCGCTTATGGTTATTTCCATTTTCATTGAGGAATAAAGCTAAACAGTGGTTGAACTCGTTACCACGAGGTTCCATCACTACTTGGGAACAAATGACCGAAAAGTTTCTATTAAAATATTTTCTACCGGCTAAAACGGCAAAGTTGAGGAATTATATCTCTACTTTTGTGCAAATGGATTTAGAAACTCTTTACGATGCATGGGAGAGGTATAAGGACTTATTGAGAAGGTGCCCCCACCATGGGTTACCTCTATGGTTACAGGTTCAAACCTTCTACAACGGTTTGAACCCCTCTACTAGGCAACAAATCAATAAAAAAATTGATGGTTTGTATGGTTCTACGCAGGTACATTCAGTGATGCAGTGCGATACAAATGGAAGAGGGGTGAACAACATAGAATATCTATCCTACAACCCTAGCACAGAGAACGAACAAAATGGTAACAATTCTAGACCTCAAAATAATCCCTATAGTAACACTTATAATGCAGGTTGGAGGAACCATCCCAATTTCTCATGGGGTGGTCAAGGTAATCAAAGACCGCAACTTCCTCCAAGTTTTCAACAACCACCTTACCAGCAGGAGAAAAAGCCGAACCTTGAGGAGATGCTAACGAAATTCATCTTGGTGTCAGAAACATGTTTCCAAAACACTGAAACATCACTTAAAAATCAGCAAGCATCGATTCAAGGGCTTGAGAATCAAATAGGTCAGCTTGCTAAGCTGATCTCAGAAAGACCACAAGGTAGCTTGCCTAGCAACACCAAAACTAACCCAAGAGAGCAGCTCCATGCGATTGCTATTTGAGATGAAGAAGGGTTAGTTGAGTCCAAACCAGAACCAAGGCAAAAAAGCGTGGTAAGTAAATGTAAGGTTGATGAAAGCCACAGTAAACAAAAACCGGTAAGTAAGGAGTATACACCTCGTGTGCCATATCCCAACGCAACAAAGAAAGACCACACAAATGAACAATTCGGTAAATTTCTTAAACTTATGAAAAAGTTGCATATTAACTTACCGTTTATTGAAGCTCTTTCATAGATACCCAACTCAGTTAAATTTTTAAAGGAGCTTTTGGCAAGCAAACGGAAGTTAGATGATTTGTCGCACATGGAGCTAAATGCAGTGTGCTCAGCTATCTTACAAAATAAACTACCCAACAAATTGAAGGATCCAAGGAGTTTTACTATTCCTTGTTTAATTGGTAGTTTAAATGTAAATAATGCTTTAGCTGATTTAGGGGCAAATATTAATGTCATGCCTTACAAAATGTTTAAACAGCTAGGTCTTGGGAAACCCAAACAAACTAGGATGAGCATTCAATTAGCAGATAAAACCATTAGATTTCTTAGGGCTATTGTTGAAGATGTACTCGTAAAAATTGATAAATTCATATTCCCAGTTGACTTTGTTGTCCTAGACATGGATGAGGATAGTCATGTCCCTTTAATTTTAGGACGCCCCTTTTTAGCAACTGCTAGAACTATCATTGATATTGGTACAGGTGAACTCACACTTCGTGTAGGTGATGATACGATCACGATCCAAGCTCGTGATTCGGTTAAGACATCAAGTAATAAAGACGATTCTATAAATCCTGTTAATAAGACTAATCATGGGATTCAAACCTCTTTACAGGAAACTCTTTCGAAAAACACAAATGAGCCACGTTTTGGTTCATGCGCCAACAATGGAACCATCCATGAAAGACAAATGCTACAGATAGATGAACTAGACGAATGGCAGACTTATGTCAAATAGTAACAGAAGCAACACCATATCGAGCTTAAGGATTGAACCAATCAATCTAAGGTTGGGGTCCAGGTACTGTTAGATAAAATGGATCCTCGAGTTGTCACTTCAAAGCCTAATGCAAACGGAGCAACTCCCTTTACGATACTAAATGCCTTTCCATACGGTACAGTCGAGGTAACTCATTCTAAATTTGGTATTTTTAAGGTAAATAGTACTCGACTTAAACCTTATTTTGATGTTAGAACTGATAGCAGGAGAGAGGAGTTTCAACTTTTCCAACCACCATGACCATGCGAATGAGAGGTAAGTCGAGCTTAGACTCTAAATAAGTGCTTCTTGGGAGGCAACACGAGCACTAAACCTACTAATTAGTTTATTTTTATTTCTTTTCATGTTTAAATGTAAGTTTTTGACCCACACGGACGTGTCCTTGGCCGTATGGAAACAGGGCTAAAATTTTCCCAAAAATCAAAAGAGGCACGGCCTTAAATTAAACCACACGGGCGTGCGACATGGTCGTGTGAAACCTGGAACCAAATTTTTTGAATTTTAAAACAAGTCAGAGAGTTACACGGGCAAGGCACAGGGTCATGTGCGAGACAGGGCCTAGCCACACGGGCGTGGGAGAAGCGAAGGATGATATACATGGCCATGCGACTCTGCCGTGTGAACCACACAGCCTGGACACACGGGCATGTCCGAGGCCGCGTGAAGACTGGGCTATTTTTTTTCCTTCGACGAACATAGTTTGAAAACAAGCCACATAGCCGTGTGGCCCAACAGGGACTCTCACACAACCGTGTCACCCCATAAAAACCCTAACCCCTTTTCTCTTCTTATTTTGTCTTCTTGTTTTATCTTATTTCTATTTCTATTTTTATTTTTATTTTATTTGTCTTTTATGCTTCTTATTATCTTTTAAAGACTTGTCTAATATATTTTGAACAATATTTTAGTTATTATGGTTGTTCCTAATCGAGTAACCCTTTAATCTTCTCCACCAGTTGTGTTTATCTTCTTAAGAGCTTGCTCAGAATCATGCACTACATTTAGCCCACTCTACAATTCCGCTAGTCACTAATTTGAGGACTTCATCCAAACTTCAGGGCAGTTTCACTTCTCTCCCTCTCTTATGATATTCTACTTATACTGTCATTACATATATTCATACACTGAGGACAATGTATATCTTAAGTGTGGGGAGGTTATTTATATGATTATTAGAAAATGTCTGAATTATGTCTTGTATTCAAGTAATTTTCTCATTTTACTATTAGAATGAATTCTTATCGATTTGTGATTTTTATTGATATGTTTTAGATTAAATTCATAGGTAACTATGCATTGATTATTTAAACTTTAAGACATTAGAGAATCAAGCATGATAAGTCTATTTTCAGAATAAAAAAATTGCTAGGTTGTTTCCTTAAATTTAAATATTACCTTGAAGTTTGAGATTTACGAGATTGACATCAAAAACCGTAATTTTTATGGGATTTTGAGCCTTTAGAGCATACACTTTTCTTGCTCACTTTATTTTTGGTTATGAGTGTGTTAATATTGATTTGTTATTCTAGAACTTGTTTCGATTATACATATTGAGACCACACCTTTGATCTGATATACTAAGATGATAAAGGCACCTAAGTTTTAACCCCCTTTCCCAAAAAGCCTACCTTCATAATTCACCTTTAGTGAACCCCTTTGAGCCTAATAAACCGTTTATTGATCTACCCTTAATATTAACCCATAACTCATTCTTTTTGATTCATTGAGAATTTTTCATATTATAATGGCCCCCTTTTTGTCGAGATTTGATTTGGTCAGTTGCCTAACTATGTTCTTTTGTTCCAGTTGTTAAATTATCTCTTTTATCCTTAACTAAAAAAAAGTAAAAAAAAAAATATGTAGCTTTATTTTAATTATTACTAGTTCTATGTTATTTGAGCTTAAACAGTTAATTTCACATTTTGAGAAGAAGCTCGTGTTATTATTGATAAGATTTCAATTGATGTAATTATTCAATATTAGTTTATTTTTCTAGCTAGGTAGCTTGTCAATTCGATCTCGATTCTAACCCTCTATTTCAGCTTTTATCCGCACCTTTAACCCAAACCCTGTTACAACCCTTTAAAGACCTTTTGATTTGTGTATCATCTCACTTTATAGTGGTGGAGATTTGATTTTCATGCAAGCCTATGGTAATGACTTTCCATGTTTGACTTTTGAGTGCTTATTTTTGAACCTTAAACACCTTGAGTGATTTGAGTGAATATTTAGGGAGGATGTCAAATCTTGTCAGTTTTGAATTAAAGGTAATTACTTAGATAAGGGGAAATACCTATGTTTTCATGTTTTAAAAATGTGTGACTTGGATTGTTTGAATCTTTAGTGCTCTTTTAGTTGAACTATCAATGTGTGATTATTTGTGAATTATGATAAAACATTATTGATGAGAATTATGAATTGAGAAAGCTTAATTTTTATTGTGAGTTGAGGATTTTGCTTGAGGACAAGCAAATGCTTAAGTGTCGGGATATTTGATAAACCATAAATGTAACATATTTTAATTCCATGCTTAGGCACATTTTTGGATGATTTATGATGAGAATTAGTGAATTTGATGCTCCTAATCCCTTAAATTCATGTTTCTATACTTAGGAGAGCATTTAGGAGCAAAAGGAGCAAAACATGGGCCAAAATCAGAGTTTTCAGGATCCACACGGGCTGGACACACGCCCATGTGAGCCACACGGGCTGGCCACACGCCCATATGCTAGCCCGTGTCAATTTCGCACCCTGCTTTCCTGTTACGCGGAAAAACCTAATTTTTAGGGTTTCTGAGCATTTTAAAGTCTATAAATACACACTAGAAGAGGACCTAAAGGAGCACAAAGAGTAGAATGAAGAAATTACTCGAAGGAAGCTGTCAGATTCATCTCGAAAGTAGATCTACTCCAAGATTGAAGATCTCCATCAAGTTCTTTAGAAGTTTTTGGGTTCTTTATGTTTTGTTGTTTTCTTTATTCTGAGATGTTTTCCTTCTTACCTATGAAGGATGAAACCTATTATGAATCTTATTATTTGATTATCTGAATTACATGATAAATACTGGTTCTTGTTCTTAACTATGTGTTCTTAACCCTTACTTTAATATTTTTCAAGATATTAATCCAAGTTTGATGTGCTTATTCAATGGAGCAAAAGTCCCTATTTAAGAGTAGATCTAGCATAATTAAGCAGAGTTGATTGCAACCATAGAAATAGGATGGCATAAATCTACTGGATTAGAGTCAAATCTAATAAGGGAATCAATAAATTGAGTTAATACGACGATAGGGATTTTAATTAGAAAGAGATTTCAATTAATCAACCTAGAGTCAGTTGTTTTTAGTCTCGAAAGAGATATTAACATAATTTAGGGATCTCTACGGATCAAGGCAAGTGAATAAATCATTTAATTCAGAGTCGGAATAATAAGTGAAGTCTAGGTGGATTCTTCCTTAGGTATTGTCTTTATTCATTGGTTTATTCAATTACTTTCTTCACTCTCTGTCACGTTCATAGTTAATTAGTTAGTTTTAAATTTAAAGCAAATCTCCTTAATTATTAGGCTAAATAATAAAAAGGCAATTATTACTAGTACTTTTAGTCCTTGTGGATACGATATCCCGGACTCACCATAGCTATACTACTGTTCGATAGCTGCTGTTGCCTTTGTCAAATTTTTAGTTAGTTTTGAGACCATCCGAGAGAAGTGAAACTGCCCTGAAGTTTGGATGAAGTCCTCAAATTAGTGACTAGCGGAATTGTAGAGAGAGCTAAATGTAGTGCATGATTCTGAGCAAGCTATTAAGAAAATAAACACAATTGGTGGAGAAGATTAAAGGATTACTCGATTAGGAACAACCATAATTACTAAAATATAGTTCAAAATATATTGACAAGTCTTTAAAAGATAATAAGAAACATAAAAGACAAATAAAAGAAAAATAAAAGAAAAATAAAAATAGAAATAGAAATAAGATAAAATAAGAAGACAAAATAAGAAAAGAGAAAAGAGGTTAGGGTTTTTATGGGGTGACACGATTGTGTGAGGGTCCTTGTTGGGCCATACAGCCGTGTCACACACCTGTGTGGCTAGTTTTCAACCCGTGTTCATTGAGGGAAAAAAATAGCCCAGTCTTTACACGACCTCGGACACGCCCGTGTATCCAGGCCATGTGGTTCAAACGACCGAGTCGTACAGCCATGTATATCATTCTTCGCTTCTCCCACGCCCGTGTGACCTCCCACACGCCTGTGTGGCTAGGCTGTGTCCCGCACACGGCCGTGTGCCTTGCCCCTGTAACTTTTTGACTTGTTATAAAATTCAAAAAAAAATTGTTCCAGGTTTCACACGGCCTAGGACACGCCTGTGTGTCACGGCCGTGTCGCACGCCCGTGTAGTTTAATTTAAGGTCGTGTCTTTGTCAAATTTTAGGGAAAATTTTAGCCCTGTTTCTATACGGCCAAGGACATGCCCGTGTGGTTTAATTTAAGGCTGTGTCTCTGTCAATTTTTAGGAAACTTTTATCCCTGTTTCCATACGGTCAAGGACACGCCCATGTATCCAGGCCGTGTGAGTCAAAAACCTACATTTAAACATGAAAAGAAGTAAAAATAAACTAATTAGTAAGGTTAGTGCTCGGGTTGCCTCCTGAGAAACGCTTATTTAGAGTCTAAGCTCGACTTACCTCTCATTTGCATGGTCGTGGTGATTTGAGGAGTTGAAATTCATCTTTCCTGCTATCAGTTCTAACATTAATATAAGGTTTAAGTCGAGTACTATTTACTTTAAAAGTACCAAATTTAAAATGTGTTACGTCGACTGTACCGTATGAGAAGACATTTAGTATCGTAAAGGGAGTTTCTCCGTTTGCATTAGGCTTTGAAGTGACAGCTCGAGGATCCATTTTATCTAACAGTACCTGGTCCCCAACCTTAAATTGATTGGTTCTATCCTTGCTCAACATGGTGTTGCTTCTGTTCCTCTTTGACATAAGTCCGCCATTTGTCTAGTTCATCTATCTGTAGCATTTGTCTTTCATGGATGGCTCCATTGTTGGCGCATGAACCAGAACGTGGCTCATTTGTGCTTTTTAAAAGAGTTTCCTGTAAAGAGGGTTGAATCCCATGATTATTCTTATTAACAGGATTTATAGAATTGTCTTTATTACTTGATGTCTTAACCAAATCACGAGCTTGGAGCGTGATTGTATCATCACCTACATGAAGCGTGACTTCACCTGTACCAACATCAATGATAGTTCTAGGAGTTGCTAAAAAGGGGCGTCCTAAAATTAAAAGGACATCACTATCCTCATCCATGTCTAAGACAACAAAGTCAACTGGGAATATGAATTTATTAATTTTTACGAGTACATCTTCAACAATACCCCTAGGAAATCTAATGGTTTTATCTGCTAATTGAATGCTCATCCTAGTTTGTTTGGGTTTCCCAAGACCTAGCTGTTTAAACATTTTGTAAGGCATGACATTAATACTTTCCCCTAAATCAGCTAAAGCATTATTTACATTTAAACTACCAATTAAACAAGGAAGAGTAAAACTCCCTGGATCCTTCAATTTGTTGGGTAGTTTATTTTATAAGATAGTTGAGCATGTAGCTCTACGTGTGACAAATCATCTAACTTCTGTTTGTTTACCAAAAGCTCCTTTAAAAATTTAACTAAGTTGGGTATCTGCGAAAGAGATTCAATAAACGGTAAGTTAATATGCAACTTTTTCAAAAGTTTAAGAAATTTACCGAATTGTTCATTTGTGAGGTCTTTCTTTGTCGCGTTAGGATATGGCACATGAGGTATATACTTCTTACTTACCGGTTTTTGTTTACTGTGGCTTTCATCAACATTACATTTACTTACCACGCTTTCTTGCCTTGGTTCTAGTTTGGACTCAACTAACCCTTCTTCATCTCGAGCAGTAATCGCATGGAGCTACTCTCTTGGGTTAGTTTCGGTGTTGCTAGGCAAGCTACCTTATGGTCTTTCTGAGATGAGCTTAGCAAGCTGACCTATTTGATTCTCAAGCCCTTGAATCGACGCTTACTGATTTTTAGGTGCTATTTTAGTGTTTTAGAAACATGTTTTTGACACCGAGATGAATTTCGTTAGCATCTCCTCAAGGTTCGGCTTCTTCTCCTACTGGTAAGGTGGTTGTTGAAAACCTGGAGAAGGTTGTGGTCTTTGATTACCTTGACCACCCCACGAGAAATTGGGATGTTTCCTCCAACCTGCATTATAAGTGTTACTATAGGTATTATTTTAAAGTCTAGAATTATTACCCATACAGTTGACTTGTTCGTTCTCTGTGATAGGGTTGTAGGATAGATATTCTATGTTGTTCAACCCTCCTCCATTTGTATCGCACTGCATCACCGGATGTACCTGCGTAGATCCATACAAACCATCAATTTTTTATTTAAAAGCTCTACCTGGTTAGATAACATGGTGACCGCGTTAAGGTTGAAAACACTAGCTGCTTTATTAGGTTTTGTCCTCATGACTTGCCACTGATAGTTATTCAGTGGCATCTCTTCGATAAATTCGTAAGCCGCTTCAGGTGTTTTGTTATTCAGAGTCCCACCGGCAGCTGCATCAATCAGTTGCCTAGTTGAAGGGTTCAAACTGTTGTAAAAAGTTTGAACCTGTAGCCATAGAGGTAACCCATGGTGAGGGAGCCTTCTCAATAAGTCCTTATACCTCTCCCATGCATCGTAAAGAGTTTCTAAATCCATCTGCATAAAAGAAGAGATATCATTCCTCAACTTTGCTGTTTTAGCCAAAGAAAAATATTTTAATAGAAACTTTTCGGTCATTTGTTCCCAAGTAGTGATGGAACCTCGTGGTAACGAGTTTAACCACTATTTAGCTTTATTCCTCAATCAAAAGGGAAATAACCGTAAGCGAATAGAATCATCAGAAATGCCATTAATTTTAAAAGTATCATAGAATTCTAAAAAATTAGCCAAATGAGTATTTGGGTCTTTGTCCTGCAAACCATCAAACTGAACAAACTGTTGAATCATTTGAATAGTGTTAGGTTTCTGTTAAAAATTATTTGCAGCAATAGCAGGTCTAACAATACTTGATTCAGCCCAGTTAAATTAGGCTTAACATAATCGTACATAGTACGAGGAGCGGGATTTTGATTCACAGGATTCGCGGCAACCACAGGAGGTAGCGGATTGCTCGGATTTTTAGCCATCTCCTCGGTAAGATTGGTATTGTCCTCTTGCTCTTCCTCTATATACTGTAGACCTCGCCTGGCTTCTCTATGATTTCGCGCTGTCAAATAATAAAAGTCCTAATGGGTTTCTTCTAGTCATAAACTAGAGACACCTGCCAGAAACAAATAAAAGAAGAGCTAGTAAAAAAAAATTGCAATAAAAATAAAAAAAAGGCTAAAGTAATAAAAATTAAGTGTTCCTAATATTTTAGTCCCCGGCAACGGTGCCAAAAACTTGATGGTCTCACGAAACTAACTAATAATTACGACAAAGGCAAGCGCACCTAACGAACAGCAGTATAGCTATGGTGAGTCTGAAATATCGTATCCATAAGGACTAAAAGTACTAGTAATAACTATCTTTCTATTATTTAGCCTAATAATTATGGGGATTTTTTTTTAATTTAAAACTAACTAACTAACTATGAGCGCGACAGAGAGTGAAGGAAATAATCGAATAAACCAATGATAAAGACAATACCCAAGGAAGAATCCACCTAGACTTCACTTATTATTCTAACTCTGAATTAAACGATTTATTCACTTGTCTTGATCCGTAAAAATCCCTAAATTATGTTAATATCTCTTTCGAGACTAAAAACAACTAACTCTAGGTTGATTAATTGAAATTTTTTTCTAATTAAAACCCCTATCGTCGCATTAAGAGGGAAGCAGAGTGCGAAATCAACACGGGCTGGCAGAGTATGAAACCTTAAAAATTGGGTTTTTCCGCGTAACAGGGAAGCAGAGTGTGAAATCAACACGGGCTAGCACATGAGTGTGTGGCCAGCCCGTGTGGCTCATATGGGCGTGTGCCTAGCCCGTGTGGATCCTGAAAACTCCTATTTTTGCCCCTTTTTTGGCTCCTTTTGCTCCCAAATGCTCTCCTAAGTATAAAAACATGAATTTAAGGGATTAGGAACATCAAATTCACTAATTCTCATCATAAATCATCCAAAAATATGCCGAGCATGGAATTAAAATATGTTACATTTACGGTTTATCACTTATATAATTTTAAGCAAATATCAAGTTTTACAATTAAGTCTCTTTTTCATTTCAGCTTTAAAACATGTCAACTTTATTATCAAAAGTCATTACCCAACCACTTATTTCTTAACATATGACGTTTTGTAAAGAACCTTATGAACATGCCATTAATTCCAAATTTATAAATTTAACACAATTATCAACATTTTACAAATAAGTCATTTATAGGACTTTAAAAATAGTTTATCCTCTCTATATTACGTTATTATTATTAACATTTACCAATCAATTTGTCAATTAAGGCCTCCTTAGTTCATTTTATATCTGCCACTTAGTATTTCAATAAAACATTTGCTCTTTATGCATTAGCAAAATCATCTTTTGTAACAATTTCTTAGTATTGTAACTCTTCAATTATTTTCCTCCTTCTCTCCAATCCACATCCTTAATGTTTTTATATATACATAAATCTTTATCTCTTAACATATCATGCCTATGTGCGACATTAATTAAGGATTCTCCAATCACACACGCATACTCTTATCAAGGTTGTCCATTTGAGTGGCAGTCACTAAAATATTTATATCTCAGCCTACAAGATTTAAAATTAAGATCCACATTTTTTTTGAAACTAGACTCGATTAAATTTTTACCATAAAAGTTTAGGAATTTTTCCTTAAGCCAATTAATATAGTTTATTCTTCAAATCTTCCTCTATTCTGCTGCTAGGCAGCTCTGACCCTTCTTTACTAAAATTCTATTATCTTTCAGTAAAAATCTTGTATTAAGTTACCATTTGTTTCCCTTGAAAATAGACTTCTTAATATTTTATCCATATAAATTCCATTTCCTAAAAATTCTTTTACAATTTATAATGAATTTTCAAATTCATATATCTCATAATCTACTACTCCTTTACTTACACCGTTTCTTTTATGATAAACTAGATTCGATAAGATTTGATTCCATATTTAATTCAAAATATAATTCAATTTCTATAAATTTTTGTGAATTTTCAAAGTTAAGCTACTGCTACCATCCAAAACTGCTTTAGTAAATACACTTATTTTTCCCATGGAACCTTGATTCTTTATATAAATTTACTCTACTATTTTATTTTAATTCATACAATATGCATTCTAATCATAACACATGTAACTCAATTCTTTGAAATACAATTAAAGCTAACATGAAAACTTACCTTTTTTACCAATGATTTCTTCCCTTTTTGCTTCTTTTCCTTTCCTTCTTCAGTTCATGACCATCCTTCTCTTTCTTTCAAATTTTCTCCACTTTCATCTACTAATTTCTTGTTCTAAATTTATGTACATACTCTCTAGGATTTCTTCTTCATTTTTCTTCTTTGGTGCCTAGGGAAATTTCCAAAAAAATTGAGATAAATGGTTGAATCTCATGACAAAGGACTAAGTTGCATAAAAAAAGCAAAACTTCCCCCTATTTATACTAGTGATGGACGGTGGGCTAATAAACCATGAACAATTTTCTTCATGTTTCCATAAAAAAATATCTTAATTAATTAATATTAAAATATTATAAAAAACATTTATTAGTCATGATTTTAATCCAATGGTCACAATTTCTTCTTACTTTTAAATTTAATCTAGTGGCCCAAATTTGTCCATAACCAAAGATATTTTCCCATAATTGTCTTATTTAAGAAATAGTTATTTTACCCTTGTACTTTCTCTACAATTCCATCCTTTTTATGACATCTTGTTGGTAAAATTTACAATTTAGTCCTTCTCATTTCTTCATTTGTTCAATTTGGTCCTTCTAGACTGCCCAACCTAAGATATTTGTACTACTGGCCTTTCAAATTTTCCATATTTATACTTTAACCCCTCACATTTTAAATATTTACCTTTGACCATAGAACTTTTCATATTTTTACGATTTAGATCCAAGCTCAAATTAATATTTCACAACAGACTTCTTTTTTCTTTTTTCTCTAACATCCCTTATCCTGTACTTTCTTTATATCTTATTTCACTAAAAATCTATCTCATATTATTTTCGACCAAAAGGGGTTTTGGGAATGTTACAATTTTAGTAAGGACCTAATTAATACAACCTTGCTAGTTTGCGATATAATTAAAATATTATGAAGTTCAGTGACCAGTTTAAAAAAGGGTCATAATCTTGGGATGCCTGGTGAAATTAACTCTTCAACTTATGATACTATAAAAGTAAATGAACTAAATTATATCAAATCAAAGTATACATATTAAATCTCGAGTCTGAGCATAATAGAAGACTAAAAATTATAAATTGACCTAAATTTATCATAGTTTCCTCCCTTGACGGGATAACATAATTAAGTTTTGTGGTGGCTTAATTAACTATATTAACGTCCGGATTAGAAGTTAATCCCATCAATTACTTGATTTAACTACTTTTTCTCTTTTTTCCTTTAACTTCCTCAACATTATTTTTTGATCATTTGCTTGACTTTGTCTAAAACCAATTGAAATATAGTAATTAATACTTTTTAAGAAATATGTTACTCCCAAAATTAAATTTTGTAATAGGTCCATTTTTTAAATGATTAATAGTTGGTGAATTTTTTTGATAGGTCACTCTATTATAAGGATCAAATCAAATTAGTACTTCTATTATTAAATAGATTAATTTAATCTTTGTACTATTAAAAAGAATAAAATAAGATCAAATTTCAATAGAGTTAACATTTACTAATTTAAAAAGTCTCATATATTCTTTATTAGAATATTTTGAAAGTTTTTATGGTTACGCAAATGAAGTCTTTTCTTTAAAGTTAAACTGCAAATGAAAAATAATAATTTTCATGTCATTTGTAAAACAATAAATATTAGCTCTATCACAATTTGGTCATATTTGATTCTTTTTAATAGTATATGGATTAAATTAATTTATTCCACAACAGAGGAACTAATTTGATCAAATCCTTATAATAAAGGAACATAGTTAGAACTTTCGCTATTAATAATCTCTTGTTAGTATAAAGCTTTAATTATTGGAGTTGCATTTAATTTTTTATAGTTTAGTTGGGTCTAGTTAGAACCAGATAAAAATTTGGATTAATTGCATCTTACATCCTTAAATTATAACTCATATTTTAAATTGGTTCATATTTCAAAATGCTCTAATTGAATCTTCATAATATTGGCATTGTTATCAATTAGGTCCTTTTATTAGTTTAACGTTGACTTATGCATTAAATGCAAACTCAAATTTGACGTGAAGCATATTTAAAATATGTGGTCAAATTTTAAGATTGCATATATCTATTGTGTGGACAACCTTGAATTGACGTGTTAGAAAAAATAAACAATATCATTAAACTTTAGGGATAAAGCAACATTTATTCCCTGAACTTGGCAACTTTTTTAATTTGGTCTCTGAATTTTTTTTGTCCACATTAGTCATGAAACTCTTCAAATTTTCCCATTTTTGTCCCTGTGATAATGTGACACTATGATATTATGTCATGTCATTATCTAAAAATTTATAATATTTTTTATAAAAAGTTTAGGTGATAACGTGACATCATCTTAAAATGCAACACCATCACAAGGACCAAAATAGAGAAAAATGCATTGTTCCAAGACTAATGTGGACTAAGAAAAAGTTCAAGGGCTAAGTTGGTAAAAGTTGCAAAGTTCTAGAACTCAATGTTACCTTATCCCTAAAAATTTAATGGTTATTTTTTTTTCTAATATGTCAAATTTAAAGTTGTTCATAAGATAGATCCACGTGTTTTGAATTTGCTTCATATAATATTTAAACTAACATTTAACACCCAAGCTAATGGTTAAGATGACAGAATGATTTAATTGATATGATATTGATATTTAAGGACTCAATTAGAATATTTTGAACCTTGGGGACTTTTGAAGTAATTAATACATTTAAAAAAAAGGATATACTACACCCATAGTCATTAAACTATTAGTAAGTTTACATTTTGGCCACTTAACTTCAAAAGGTTTTAAAATGATCACTAAACTATGCAAAAGTTTTCATTTAAGTTACTCGGTTGTTAAAATTGTTGTTGTATGGCCTTCTCAATTTGCATTACCTGCACTAATTGAAAGCTCTCCTTCCTTTTCTCTTCTACAATTCAGTTTTTTTTTTCATGAAACAACTTTTAACGTCATGAAACTGCGAATCAAAATCCAAATAATTTTCTTCTGATCTCTGGCATTGACAATCGTATTGACTTGGATCTAGGGTATGTCTTCTACTCGTTAATGGGTACTAATTCATTGTACCAATCATTAAACTATCACCTAGAGCTCGTTAGCCGGACTTTTCTAAAAAAAACTTTCAAATAATTTAGTGATTTAAATGAAAATTTTGAAATTGTTTAGTGAACATTTTCTAGCTTTTATAAATTGAATGAACAAAACGTAAACTTACTAATAGTTTAGTGACTTTGGGTGTAAGTCACCCAAAATTAAAAAAAAAAAAAAAACGTTTTGTAATGTTTTAGCCGAGTCTAGCGTTGAAGCCTGTAAACTTGTAAATCACCTGCAACCAATAAATGTCGACCACGTAGTCAATGCCCACTCCTTGTCATTGGTGTTTTTTTTTTTTTTTTTTTTGAAGAAAACTGAGAAAAATTTGGAACGGGAAATGTGTCAATGTTTGGTTACACTTCCAAAATTTCATGGCAGAATCCTAAAAGAACCTTTTTTTAAATGCTTTTCATTTATTTTCTTCAAAGGCTCCACCTTTTTTCACCATGAAAAAGATTCCAGCTTGAATCATAGAAAATAGAGAAAAAAAAAGTTGTTTTTTTTTTTTTTTGTTACTTTTGATCTTTTTGATATATTTGGCTTATTGGGTTTTTTTCAATTTCAGTTTGAATCCAGTTATTTGAATTGAATTCTCCATTAAAACTGTGAATTTTCGTGTATGTATGAAGAAAAAAGTCTTCTTTTTATAAATAATGGATCCATACAGAAATCAATATTCATTTTGTTATCCACATGGATACCCACCACCACCGAATCAAGATCCATATCCACCTACGTCGTATCAAACACCACCAAATCAACATCCATATCCACCTATGCCGTATCAACCACCCCCTCAATACACTTATCCATCTCAATCACAATCTTTACGTTATTGTCATTCTCATTCCCTTTCTTTCCCTGGTCCAATCCCTTTTCAACATCCATACCCAGCACCTAGACCAATTCTTCACCACAATGCTAGTTTTCAATACAATTCACAAGACCAACATCCTCCACCACCGGAAAATAAACTCGAACCACTGCCCACCAGTCCTGTTCCCGGTCATAATAGGCAAGAAAGTACTAGTTCTTTAGAATCAAATAAAAATTTTAACTCGGTTGCATCATCCACTTATCCGCCATTGGATGATACTCGTCCTACAGCACCTGCGTCACCACCAGCACCTTCTGGACCGTCACCGACAACAGAATTACAAAGTCCAGTTTACGGGAATCCTAATGTAGGGAATTTTTATGGATACCCTACACATACAATTTCTAATAAGTGGGATGGGGGTTATTACTACCGATCCGGTTGGTGTCGTAAACCGATTTTAAACATTAAGAGCAGGTTAGGACGACCAAAACGTAGCCAAAATATGGAAATTATTCCATTTCAAAAAGGTGAATGGAAAGTGTTACTTTTACATGGGAATTTAGATATTTGGGTATGTGATGCTGTTAATATACCCAATATGGATATGTTTTCAAAGACAATAGGTGATATGATTGTCATGATACCGGCAAATGTTACGAACGCACTCGAGGGACGAATGCAACAAAAAGTTACGTGCGATCCGTACGTGACAATTGCGGTTGCGGATGCTACCATCGGAAGGACTTATGTGATTAATAATTCAGAAAATCCGGTTTGGATGCAACATTTTAATGTACCCGTGGCACACTATGCTAGTGAAGTACATTTTATTGTTAAAGATAGTGATGTTGTAGGATCACAAATGATAGGTATCGTGCCGATATCGGTTGAAAAATTATACACGGGAGAACGTATCGAGGGAGTTTACCCAATTTTGAATAGTAGTGGAAAGCCTTGTAGGCAAGGAGCTTTTTTACGATTATCGATTCACTATATACCGATGATAGAATTGAGTTTGTATCATTTTGGAGTTGGTGCAAGTCCAGATTATTGCGGGGTCCCGGGTACTTATTTTCCTCTTAGGATGGGTGGAAAAGTGACTCTTTATCAAGATGCACATGTCCCCGATAAGTGTCTTCCGAAATTGAAACTCGACCACGGGAAGACATTCAGTCACGGAAAGTGTTGGAGTGATATATTTGATGCTATTCAACAAGCTAGGCGGTTAATTTATATTACGGGGTGGTCGGTTTGGCATAAAGTTAGATTGGTCCGAGATACCGGTACTTCGGATTGTACTTTGGGCGATTTGCTTAGGTCGAAATCCCAAGAAGGTGTTCGTGTGCTACTTTTGTTATGGGATGATCCTACTTCAACTAGCATTTTGGGTTACAAAATGGTAACTTATATTTGTTTATGTTGTTAATTTTTGTCCTGGTTAGCAGAGAAAAACAACATTTGCAAAACACAAATGACGACATTGAGAGTATGTAAACATAGTGGTCTTCATGTTCATGCGTGTCGTGCCTCTTCAAATGTACCAAACACTTTTTTTTTATGGTTTTTTTACATTAACCTCATTAAATTTGACAAATTTAGGACGGCATAATGCAAACCCACGATGAGGAAACACGTCGATTTTTCAAGAATTCTTCGGTACAAGTGTTGCTTTGTCCACGTATTGCTGGAAAACGACATAGTTGGGCCAAGCAAAAGGTTAGTTCGGAACAATCTCGCGATTGTCGAGCTTTTCGTTATACATTATCATCATGCTTACTGTTGATTAAACTGATTTGATTATCAGGAAGTTGGGACGATTTATACACACCATCAGAAAACTGTAATCTTGGATGCTGATGCAGGGGAAAACCGAAGGAAAATTATTGCTTTTGTTGGTGGCCTTGACTTATGCGATGGACGATACGATTCTCCACATCATCCTTTATTTAGGACACTAAAAACTCTTCACAACGATGATTATCATAACCCGACGTTCACGGTTACTTACGGTTTCTTTTTTCGATTGTTTTATGATGCTTGAGTGTGCCGCAAGTTACGTAGAATTGCTTTTTCTTTATTACAGGGTAGTGTTATTGGTTGTCCAAGAGAACCATGGCATGACATGCATTGCAAAATCGATGGGCCGGCTGCATACGATGTTCTGGTCAACTTCGAGGAACGATGGTTGAAGGCCGCAAAGCCTGCTGGAATTAAGAAATTAAAATTCACATACGATGATGCTTTGTTAAGGATAGAAAGAATTCCAGACATTATCGGAGTTTCCGATTTTCCCATCCCTAATGACAATGATCCCGAAGCTTGGCATGTTCAGGTACTTTCACTACATGAGGTCGCCTTTAGTGATAAACAAGTCAGTCCAACAACATTAACCTTTTCATTCTTCTGTTGGGGTCTGGAACAAGCAGATTTTTCGCTCCATTGATTCAAATTCCGTTAAAGGCTTTCCAAAGGATCCTAAAGAAGCCACAAGCAAGGTAAATAAAAAGGTTGCAATTGATTACCTGCTATTCATTTTTCCATGTTGATGGTTTTTTTCTCATGTGACAGAATTTGGTGTGCGGTAAAAACGTACTTATCGACATGAGCATACATACAGCATACATCAAGGCCATTCGTTCTGCACAACATTTCATTTATATCGAAAATCAGTACTTCATCGGATCGTCCTTCAATTGGAATACTAATAAAGACTTAGGTACGGGACTTAGTTTCGATTTTCATTACATTTTGATCATGTAAGAAAACGGTAAAATACTGAGACTTCGACTGGATCGAGTCCATGTCCTAAAACGATAACTATAATCATACATTCTTTCTGTAGGAGCTAACAACTTAATTCCAATGGAGATCGCCCTTAAGATCGCCAATAAAATTAAAGCAAACGAGCGATTTGCTGCCTATATTATCGTTCCGATGTGGCCCGAGGGTGTTCCAACCGGCTCTACCACTCAAAGGATTCTATTTTGGCAGGTATAGTTCGAAGCTTTTACCGTCGAGAATCCAACAAGACAACACACTATATTGCTTAGCTATGGCGGCGATTAACTGCCCTCTTAAGTGGCACTTTTTTCGTGTTGTTGCAGAATAAAACTATGCAAATGATGTACGAGACAATTTACGGGGCACTAGTGGAAGCCGGACTCGAGAACGCTTTCGCGCCGCAAGACTTTCTGAATTTCTTCTGTCTTGGCAATCGCGAGGTCAATGAATTCCAGACTTTGGGTGTTGCAAATCAAAATACTACTACTACTGCAACTACTCCTCAGGTAATCCATACTATGATTTTTTTTGTATTGTCACATCGTCATACCAATCAGAATCCCATTTGTTCATTGCCTTCTAGAGTCTTAGCCGAAAAAACAGAAGATTTATGGTCTATGTCCATTCGAAAGGCATGATAGTCGACGATGAATACTTAATAATTGGGTCAGCAAACATCAATCAACGCTCGATGGAAGGCACAAGGGACACCGAGATCGCAATGGGAGCTTACCAACCATTACATACTTGGGCTAAACAACGTTCCGCTCCACATGGACAGGTACCGTTATGTTCGTTTAATGTTTATCAACATATGTACATTGCAGGTAAAAGTAGGAGGATTTTGTATTAGAAGTCAGATTGTATTTTTCCCTTTTTACTAAAAAAATAGTCAAATTAGTCCTTATACATTAGGTCAAAGAGTATACTAGTCTTTTCTATTAAAAATTCCATCAATTTTCATTGTTAAAATCTGACGTGGTTGATACAATAATCAAATAGTTACACTTGGTGTACCACGTGTATCTCATTATCTTATAGTGACCGTTTTTTAACAATAGAATTGGATGAAATTTTTAACAAAAAAGACCGGTTTGCTCTTTAATCTAATGTACAATGACTACTTTACCCATATTTAAGTAGAAAGGACAAAATGGAATCTCGGTACTTTTACCATATATTGCGTCATAATGTCTTAACTTTGTACTTATTTGTTTCGTAGATATATGGATATAGGATGTCGTTGTGGGCAGAACATCTCGGAGTTATCGAGGAATGTTTTACACAACCAGAGAGTCTCGAATGTGTAAGAAGGATTAAGCATATGGCTGAGATGAACTGGAAACAATTTGCGGCCGATGAAATAACAGAGATGAAAGCACATTTGCTTAAGTACCCCGTCGAAGTCGACCGGAAAGGTAAGGTCCGACCACTTCTGGGATGCGAAACTTTCCCAGATTGCGGAGGACATATAGTTGGTTCATTTCTTGGCATACAAGAAAATCTTACAATTTGAACATAAATGCTACACTGAAATCAAATTCAAAACTAGAAACAAAAGATTGTTATATATTAAAGTTTTGTGCGAAGCCAATTTTAATGTAGTCTTTTTAATTATTACATTATTATTACCAAACAATCCTTTGTAGTTTGTACTTTGTACATTATTCATTTATTTTTAACAAATATTATTCAGGTATTTTAAATAATATTATTCAAGTTTTTCATTGTATAACCACTAAATTGATTTATTGTGTATTTTTTAAAATAAATTAAAGAGTTATTGCAAATTATAGTATAAATTTTAAATTCATCTCTAAATTTTAAGATATTTTAATTGAATATTCAAAGAATGAATATTGTATTATTCAAGTCCCTCCATTAGTCTAATGTCAGGTTGGACATTAAATACTTTGCCAATTTTTTTCAAGAGTGGTTAAAATTGAATTATAAATTTTATTAGACTCAAAAAATGTAATTTTATCATTGTAAGCTTATAACTTTACAATTTCTAGAATGATGAAATCACGATTTTTTTTTTATTTTAAGGGGCAAAATGTTATTTTCCATGTATTAACTTATAACTTTTCATATTTTAAAGGGATTAAACCAAAAAAAATAAAAATTTAGGAGGCTAAGGCCCTTGCTTGCCCCTCCTCTACCCCTAACTATATGAATAACTTGAGTTTAACGACAACATGAGTAAGTTTCTCAGTACTAATATTTGCACTCGGACGCTACTAACCCAGATAATCTTGTAACAGCCCAGTTTTAGTTAAATCCGAATAGTGGTTTCAGAATCACAAATTCGAGATCGTAAAATTATTTTAATATCATTTTTGGTATTTACAACATGTTAATTAATATGTGTGAAAATTTCGTGATTTAATTTTACCGTTTGTGTGCTTAATTTAATAAAAGGACTTAATCGCGTAAAATGTAAAAATAGCATACTCTATGTTAAAGTGCTTCATTGTTTTAATTAATTAAAGGTAATGTATTTATGTTGTAATTTGACCATTGAAATTATGAGTGGACGTATGGTTTTCAAATTAAATAATAAAGGTTAATTATGTAAATTAGTAATAAAAGTTAATAAAATAAAACATAAGTAAAAGAAACATGCATTATCATCTTTTGTTGGCCGAATGTGAGAAGAAAGAAGCCATTGTTGAAGCTTTTAAATTTCGGCACCTAGGAAGCTTGATTTAGGTATGTTCTTTGCTCGGTTTTTGATAATTTTTACGTTTTTGAAATCGTTGCTTCGTATTCTAGCTAGCCCATGCTTTAATTTTCAAATTTGATGATGATTTTTTGATTTTCTATTTTTGAAAGCTTGATGTTTTTGTTGTTTGATGATGAAAAATAAATAAATGTTGGTAGATTATCATAGTTAATTAAGTGATTTTTGATAAAAATGCATATTAAGGATTAAATTGTGAAATTTGTAAATTGAAGTGTCAAAATGTGAAATAAATGAAATTAACTGGCTTTTAGGGACCTAGGAAAGATTTGGCCAAGCATGGGTTTAAGGAAATTTTTTGTATTTTGTGTTGTTTTGAAATAAGAACTAAATTGAGAAAATGTGAAATATTAGTTGCTAAAGTGCAAAATGCTCATTTATGTGTTTTTGGATGAAATGAATGAACTTGTAATTAAATAAGTTAAATTTAAATTGATTTAGATCAAGAAAGGAAGAAATTGGATTTGGATCGGGGGAAGTCGAAAGTTGTTGAATAGTCATTCCGATCCGTTCGTTTCCGTACGAGGTAAGTTCATATGCAAATAAACGTTTTTAAATTTAAATGTATATATTTCTGAATTGAATTGTGTATAAATACATATATTGCCAAATTGAATTGTGTATTGGAGGAATTATTTCGAGCTTGAATTGATTGAATTACGAAGTCGAAAGCCCCATATGAGCCTTAGGAATAGTATAGGATACTGATGTTATGACATTAGGATTCCGAGGTGTGCTTTCATGTAAGACCATGTCTGGGACTTTGGCATCGTATAGGATTCGTGTAAGACCCTGTCTAGGACAGAGGCATCGATATGTGATAACATGTAAGACCATATCTGGGATATGGCGTTGTAATTGATATATGTGTTTCCGAGTATCCTTAACGATTCCGAATGGTTCAACGGGCAATGTCAAACGAATCCGAATGTGAATTTGAGCTAAATAATTCAGGTACGTATAAGGTTTATATGTTCGTTGAAAAATAAGGTAAGTGAAGCTACTAATGTGGTATTATGGATTTTATGAGAAAAGTGAATGTATATGTATATGAGATTAGTTAAATTTGGCCTATTCAAATTGAATTATTCATGTTCTTGTGATGATTTATTTGCTTATGACTTACTAAGCTTTCAAAGCCTACTTTGTGCATTTCTTTCATTGTTTTATAGATATATAAAGTTAGCTCAAGCTCGGGGATTGTCAAGGATCATCATCACACTATCGATCGCTATTTTGGTACTTTGATAGTTTGCACCTTTGATATATGTCATGTATAGCCTAGTTCTAATATGGTTTGTTTTGAATTGTATATAAATAGCCATGCGAAAATGGCTTGATAATGAAGTTAATGTTTGTGAATGATCGACTTTGTTAATGTGCTTATTTTGAGAAGTATGTTTGATAAACATGTGATTCAGCTCGAGTAATTACGTAGTTGATGGATGTGTTTTTCGATTGGTGATACATGTTTCTATAAACTAGGTAATCTCTTTGCGTTATAATGTGAATTTGGCTATTTGAATGGCTAATGATAGACATACTAAATACATATACATATGACATGTTTGCTTGTGGTTTGGTACCTAAAGGTCAAGTTGGTTAGTTTAATGTTTGATTTTTATTATAAGTATAAAGTGTTAATGGCTTATTGGATGGTTGAATATATGATATCTAGGCATGATATTTGTATGTGAATTAAGTATGTTTTGGTTTGTTATTTGTGTTCAAAAATGGACCAAATTGATTTAGTAAAATGCGCATAATTAGGTTATGTACAAGAACTATATTTGATCAATTAGAGATGTTTAATAGTGATTAATTATATAGATAACTTATAAGTTGTATAATAAGTTTTGTTTTGACTTGACATGCGATTGTATAAAGACTTATGAAATGGTACATTTGATAATAGAATAATGAAATAAATGTATGCATTTGGATATTTTGACTTATGCATCGGTATTTGGTTTATAAGGGTATATATACATACTTGAATATATTTTAAGTATTCGAATGACATGAATGTAATGGTAATAAAGTTCGAACATTTGACTTATAAAATATGTGTACTATATTGTTAATGCATAATAGCTTAATTCGAAAATTTGAATAGGAAACAAAATTAAAATGGTTGAGTTTTTTAGTATGATTTGTATGTGATATATGATTTTATATGCAAAATTGGTATATGTGAATTGTGGTATTCGAGTTTTGAATATGTTATAACTTTATGCTTGAATAGTAATAAATGATTATTCTGAGCTATGTTTTTTATCGGTAATGCCTCGTAACCTTAATTCGGCGATGGATACGGGTTAGGGGTGTTACAAATCTCATCAGTGCTATTCAATTGGGATTCTATTAGGACCTTCAAACATCCCTCTGACCCAGAGAACCCCAGATAATCTCACCCATTGACTGCAAAACCAATTTGAACCCATTACGCATAAATCACTGGCAACCGAGACCCCTATTTTTACTTGAAATTGTCACCATATATGAAATTAAGGAATCAAATCTATATTCGCGAAAAGACAAATTAAATTTGCCGGTGACAGAGCTCCACCGGATCATTGTTAAATAAAACATACCTTCAAATTATAAAATTTTCTAAATAAACAGAAACACAAAAAAGTAATTCGATCCTGATCTTTACGTTTTCTCAACACTAAAAATTTCTCTCTTCTCTTCCCTACAACTAATAAAAAAATTTTTCTCCCTCCCATTCATCCTTCAACATAATAAAATTCTAAAAAAAAAAAAATCTTCACCTTACGCTGATCTTTCATCGGGGGCATGGATATATATAGCCTTGTGGTGCCACCAATGTCAACGGTAGCACCAAAAAAAATTCACATGGGTGACATCAATTCCTATGGCACTACTCAAATTTTTTTTTTAATTTTCCCGTTTAACATTGATGACGCCATTCTCTATGGCACCACTAGGGTGGTCACATCATTCCCTTTGGCACCACCCTAAAAAAATTGTCAGAATTCCCTAACACTGGTGACACCAAATGCTATGGCACTACCAACAAATTGCTGATGCCAATGCCTTTGGCGTCACCTATTAAAAAAATGTTTTTTTATTCTCCCCTCAAATTATATGTATTTTGGATATGTACAAGTATTAGTGACACCAAAAGCATTAGCGTGACCCAAAGAAATTTTTTTATGCCCCATAGCCAATGATTAGGTGACAATAATAGGTGGTGACGCCAATGGCTATGGCGTCACCACGTTTACTATCCAAAACATGTCATTTACATACATTATTTTCAAAATGAGTCATTTTCATAAATAATCAAAAGATTTGAGTCATTTTTATAATAATAAAAAAAAGCTGCCCCACATTACATGTCAAAGCCATGACGTGGCCAATTGGCCTAGTCCCTTCATTTAAAAAACTTAAAATATGTTATAAGTTCTTATACTTTTTGAAAATTTGAAATTTAGTCTCTCTATTTTTTTATATTTAAAAATTTAGATCCAACTGTTAACATTATTATTATTTTTTATGTGATATTTTGAAATAAAAAATATTGGTAATTAATTAAATTTAACCAAAAAATTAAAAGTATTGATAGTTTGACCTAAAATTTAAAATATAAAAAATAGATGGATTAAATCCCTAAAAATAAAAGTAAAGAGACTAAATTTTAAATTTTTGAAGAGTACAAGGACTTATTGCATATTTTAACATTTAAAAATATAAAGAAAAAAAAATGAAAAGTTCAAATATGCTCTAAGCCTCTATACTTTTCATAAATTTGAAATTTAGTTCCCTGCATTTATTTCAAGGGAATTTAATTCATTTACTTTTTAAATTTAAAAATGGAAGTCTAATTATTAACACTATTATTTTTTTATTACTAAATTCATGTTTATTGCAATATCAACCTTTTAATTACATGACTATCAAGCGTGTATTTTTTTAGTTTCAAAATGACATGCCAACAAATTTAACCAAAAAAAATCAATGGTGTTAGCAATTGGAACTGAATTTTAAAATATGAAAAGTAAAGAGTCTAAATTCTAAAATATAAAATTATAAAAACTAAATTCGAAATCTACAAATAGTATAAGGATTTAGAGGATATTTTAATAAAAAGGAAAAAAAGAAAAAATAGAAAAATCCTGCTCATTTTTGTTGAGCGTTGACCAACTACATGTGTGGGACCTTCTGCCAAATCGAACCCCACATTACACGTGCAGACTTTAAAACTCCCGTCATATGCGCACGTGCTCGTCGCCCTCCTCTATTGCGGCTTGGCCGCTTGGGGTGGTACTTTGTGCTCGTTCATGGCGGAGGAACCAACTATTAAGCTTGTAAATCAATGCATTGAAGATCAAGTCATTAAATGAAGTTCTTGTTTATCGTAAATGTCCAACGACAAGTCTCTAACCATCGTCGCCGTCATTGTTACCGTATCGGCAGAGTTCGAACTTGAATTCGCCACCTTACTCCCACCGTGTTGCATGGCGGATACGTATGATGATATGGTTCGAGCCGAAATGTTGATTAAAGGTGTAGTAGTGGCTGGAAATATATGTGGGACCATGAAAAAAACCACATTGAACGACAGTGTTTGATGGTATTGCCCATAACAGAACCAACCCTAGCGGCAAAACAGGGGCTAAACCGGATGAAACCAAAACGGTGCCTTTTACCAGTTGTTTATGTTTCCTTTTACTCGGGTCACCGGATTCGGATTTAGCGTTAGAGGTGGTTGGTATTTTAAGGTTACCATTAACCAAGGGTGAAGCCAGAACAATTTTTTAGGGGGCCCCGGATAAAATTTTAATTTTTTATAGTTTATATCGTTATAATTTGTAAAGGATTAAATCAAATTTTTATAATTTTAGGGGGGCCAAAGTGCAATTTTACCTTATAATTTTAGGGGGGCCAAAGTGCAATTTTACCTTTACTAATTTAAATTTTTTAAAACATTCTAAGGGCCAAAATAGCAATTTTACATTTTAAGGGGGGCCGGGGCCCATGCCTTCCCCCTAGTTTCGCCCCTGCCATTAACTGACATTGCGATGGCGGGAATGGTTCAGGTTCCAGTTGCTGCTATTATCGCCGGTTCGGCTTGTTCTAATAACCATTGGATGGTTTCTCCGTCGGATTTACGACCTAATTCTCTGTGTATAATATGAAGAAATTATGCCAAATTAAAATAAAAAAATTAAATTTCGAATTTCAATTAAAACCATAATTATACCTTAAAATTTACAGCTTAAACGACTGTGTTGGAAGTTTAGGCCGTGCCAGCTAGTGGTGTAGGGCAACAGAACTAAGGTGAGGGGCTAACCTAATCTGTAAACCTTACGGCGGCTCCTCCACTAAAAGGGCCTCTTTCAGTCCATTGGAGGAGGACGGTTAGAATCTTCCAAAGGTAGGGGCGGGCCTATGAATTAGTGTTGGTACAAGTGAAGTGGTGGAATCCTATGCTTCCATTTTCACTAGGAAATGTCGATTCAAAGAAAGGGTTTATATCAATTGATTCATAAACTGATATGAACTAATTAAATCGAACTAAAAAATTGATTGAACTAATTTTAATATATATTATAAATTTTTAATGATTTATTTAATTGACTTATCCAAATAGACGAATTGATAACCTTATCAATTCGACCACCAATCCAATTTTAAAAACCATAGAATAGGGGTAACAATCTAGCCAGTGATTTTTTTTCTGGACTAACTCGATTTTTATGTCTTTCATCTCAATTCTATCACAATTTTTATTTTTATTTAAAATTCTAGCACAACCTTAAAAAAATTTACTCCACTCCCTGTTACACATACTTATGAGTTGTACTTGGTTAAAAACTTGATCTATCTTAAATTCAATATAATAATAAAATATTTTTAATTTTAATTTTAAAAATATTTTTTATATTTTATTAATTTTTAACTATGAAATAAGCTATTGAGTTAGCCCAAAAAAGAGTTTTGGTTTGAAAATTTTTTAAATCAAGTTGTAACCCGATTCATAAACAACTCTACTTCTTGCTTGTGCCAAATATAAGCGGTGTAATGGCCTAAATTCAAGGTTATCGGAATAATGGTTTCGCAACCATAAATCCGATTTAAATAGAAATTTATTTCAATATATTTGCATGAATATTTATATGATAGGAAATATTTTTATAAATATTTATAAAATGTTAGTAATGTGGTATTAAATTTTCGCTAGAAAATTTTATCGTTTGGGTAGGAAATTAAATGAAAAAGACTAGATTGAAATGAAAGTAAAAGTTAAATTATAGATTAAAAGAAATTATGAAGGACCAAAATGGCAATTATACCATTTTGTAAAGTTGAGGCGGTTTTAAGTATGAAAATCTGAGATTTTTTTTAAAGTATATTATTATATTATTATATTATTATATATATACAAACAAACTAAAGGAAAAAGAGCTAGAAACAGAAAAGAAACAGAGAGTAAAGACGAAACAGAGAAAGAAAAATAGAAAAGAAAGAAGAAAAAGGAAAAATATAAAGTTTGAAGCTTGGAGTTTAATTTGATTCGGAAAACTCAAATACGAAGCTAGATCGAGGAAAGGAAAAAGTCCCGGATTAGTAGATTTTGTGTGCGAACAAGTATCGAGGTAAGTTCATGTAACTTGAATTATATTCTTAAATGTTTGAAATGTATGTTATTGATGTGAATATAATTTGAATGCTCATTGTATGAAAATTGATGATAAATTGGTATATTTGATAAAAAGGGAAAGAAATCCTGGTTGAATGAAAGGAAAATTCGATGGATCTCTCGAAAAGGAATTGACGGTAAAAAAGGATCTAGCCTGACGGGTTATCCTATCTTGATATAGCCCTCCCAAGAATATGTGGAAAATGGATTTAGCCCGACGGATGTAATCCGAATTAGGTCCAATTTAGCCTAGACTCGTAATTCGATCCAAGCTCATTAGAGTAATTGTCGCTGCGGGGATTTAGCTCTGGACCCGTAATCCCGATAATACTCTATGAGTTTATATTACTGATGGATTTAGCCTGGACCGTAATCCCACTTTAAAGATGAGGTTCGCAGTGTGTGCTCTCGAAATGAAAATGTGCGCATATGAATATGAATTGACGGACCCGGATTTGTACACTAAAGTGTACCTCTGAAAATCCATCGAAATTTCGAGTAATTCAACGGGATAAATATGGAAAAATAACAAGGAAATGGAAATCATGATATTGATGAGCTCATCAATCATAGTATATATATTATTGATACATGGAAATTATTGAACTAACTTGAATGTTGAGCTTGTGTATGTTAGTGTAATAACGTATTGAATGGATATATGAATGTTTATTACATTGTATTGAAAATATTAGGTAAGTATAATTCTTGTTACATGGGCTTACTAAGCACAAAGTGCTTACCCTATTTCCTTTTTCCCTGTTTTGTAGTATTAAGAGCTCGGAGGTCGGATCGGTGGGAGACTCATCACACTATCAACCCCAGTATTTCGGTATTTAAAGAAACTTTAGTTTGGAAATGAATGGCATGTATAAGCTAATAAAATAAATGTTAATATGAAATGAATGTAAGGTCAGCCATTGGTATGGCTTATGTGTTAAAGTTATCTTATAAATATGCATGAATTATTTTGAAAATATGTTGAATTGGAATGGTCTCGGTTTTAAAAAAAAATTCGTAAATTCTGGTAATGCCTCGTACCTTATTCTGACAACGAATACGGGTAGGGGGTGTTACATTTGTTGGTATCAGAGCTACGGTTTAGCCGGTTCTAGGACCGACATAATGAATACGGATTAGCTATACATGCCATTTAAATTATTTTTGATAGTGTAATATCTCCTGACCATTTAAATTGTGTTTTCCTTATAGTAATGCCATCTGACCGAGCTCAATCTGAGGAAGCTAGAGTCATGCTCCGCTTTCAAGACAAAGAGAAGAAACTAGCGATGAAGGCCCAGATAGAGGGTCAAGGGAGGAGGCAAAAATAGCCTTCTTTCAAATGATGAATGAATGGTTTACCCAAAGACATAAGAACTAACCCTACAAAGCAAAAGAAACTCAAGCTCCCCTCCTGTTCCTCCAACGGTTCCGAGATTTCACAGTGCAGTGTACTCGAATCATCGAAAAAGGAAAAGCTCCTATCGATAAAATCAAAAAATATGGGTGAAGAATTTTGAGCAAAGATTGATGATGATCCCGAAAGAGAGTGAATTTTGGCTAGAAAATACTACTCGGGTTTTGGAGGAATTATCTTGCACGCCAAGAATGTTTGAAACGTCTTTGTTTCAACTTTGCTAAAAGACACAAACTTATCATTGGTGGAATACTAAAGCTTGAGCTTGTTCCGAAAGAAGAAATTACATGGGAATTCTTCCAGACCGAGTTCAAAAAGAGATATATCAGCCAGAGATTCCTTGATCAGAAAAGAAAAGAATTTCTTGAGTAAATGAAACAGGCAATAGATCAATGATTCGAGTATGAAAGAGAATTTGTTCGATTGAGTAAATATGCTCGAGAATGGGTACAATCGGAAGTCAAATGTGCAAACGATTCAAGAATGGTTGAATGAAGAAATTAAGCTACTTATTGGAATTCTTGAAATTCGAGAGTTTGCTACACTAGCAGAGCGAGCTTATAAAGCAAAAGAATGGAGTAAAGAAAAGAAACAGGCTGAGAGGGAAGCTCGAATTTTTAATAAAAGACCAATGGGAAAATCTCGCCGCTCCAAAGAAATTGAAGAAGTACCGGATCGTTTCTACCTCAACCATCGGCTATTCGGATAGAGTGCGAGGTTCACAACAAGACTAGTTCAAGACCTTCCACTCCATCGGTGACCGGTGTTGGCGGTGTTGGTACCCCTAAGCCGAGATGCCAGTATTGTAATAAAGCTCATTTTGGTGAATGTCGATTTAAGAGCGGGGCTTGTTACCGATGTGGTTCTTTTGACCATTTCCTCAGAGATTGTTCAAAAAGAAGTGAAAAAGAAGTGAATATATATCGAAGCCAAGTAATCTATCTTTGAGGGGTAGACCATCTCGACCATCCCAGTAATGTCGGTGGTAGCCGAGGAGCTACAAAAGATACTGCAAGTAGGCTCGAGACACGAGCGCCTTCTAGGACATATGTCGGGCGTGCGCAGAAGATGCCTCAAAGACCCGATGTTATTATCGGTACATTTTCTTTACTTGATACTAATATTACTGCATTAATTGATCCTGCTTCTACGATTCATATATATGTGTAAAACTTGCATGCGTTAAAGATTTATCTGTTGAACCTCATCGAATTTGCGATTAAAGTCTCAACCCCTTTGGCCAATCTATTTTGGTGGATAAAATTTGTAAAAATTGTCCACTGGATGGTAAGAGGTTATTGTTTCTGGCTAATTTGATGTTACTGCCATTTGATGAGTTTGATGTGATATTGGGCATGGATTGGTTAACTCAAATGATGCGATGAGTAAATCAGAAATGTGAAATATATTGTGTTGAAGTGTCGAATGGTGAATTACTTTGGGTTAAATCCGATCGAGACAGAGGACTATCTCGATGTGATTTCGCGATTATTACTTCGCTCGGTATGTCAAAAAGAGTGTGATGCTTTTCTTGCTTATGTATTAGATACCAAGGTATACGAGTCAAAGATTCAAGCAGTGCCAGTGGTATGCGAATTTTCTAATGTGTTTCGAGAGGAGTTACTGTGGTTGCCACGAGAAGAAGTAGAATTTTCTATAGATTTGATTCCGGAACTACTCCGATTTCTATAGCTCCGCATCTAAATGGCTCCTGCTGAGATTAAAGGAATTAAAGACACGATTCTACAGAACTTGTTGATAGAGGTTTTGTCCGACCGAGTCATTCACCTTGGGGTGCTCCTGGTTCTGTTTGTGAAAAAAAAAGATGGGTCTTTGAGATTGTGTATTGACTATCGACAGCTCAATAAGGTAACTATAAAGAATAAGTATCCGTTGCCCCGGATTGATGATTTATTTGATCAGTTGAAAGGTGCTACTATATTTTCAAAGATAGATCTCTGATCGGGCTACTATCAGTTACGAGTAAAGGAGTCAGATGTGCCAAAGATAGCTTTCAGAACCAGGTACGGGCATTATAAGTTTCTGGTTATGCCATTTGGGTTGACTAATACACCTGCAGTATTTATGGATCTGATGAATCGAATATTCAGACCGTACTTAGACAGATTTGTGGTAGTATTCATTGATGATATTTTGGTTTATTCTCGAGATGAAGAAGAACATACAGAACATTTGAGAATTGTGTTGCAAATTCTGCGAGAGAAACAGTTATATGCTAAATTTAGTAAATATGAATTTTGGCTTCGGGAAGTAGGTTTTCTTGGACATATTGTATCTGCTGAAGGCATCAGGGTAGATCCAAGTAAAATTTCAGCTATTGTCAATTGGAATCCACCGAAGACTGTATCTGAAGTTAGAAGTTTCTTGGGTTTAGCTGGTTATTATCGGAGATTTGTACAGGGATTCTCTATGATAGCTTCTCCGATGACTCAATTATTGCAGAAAGATGTAAAGTTCGAGTGGACTGATGAATGTCAGCAGAGTTTTAACCGATTAAAAGATCTACTAACGAAAGTACCAGTATTAGTGCAGCCTGAACCGGGTAAGGAATTTGTTATTTACAGTGATGCCTCATTAAATGGTTTAGGTTGTGTCTTGATGCAAGAAGGTAAAGTAATAGCCTATGCTTCAAGACAACTTAAACCACATGAAAGAAATTATCTGGTACATGATCTTGAGTTAGCTGCTATTGTTTTTGCATTGGAGATATGGCGGCATTATTTGTATGGTGAGAAATGTCATATTTATACTGATCATAAAAGCTTGAAATATTTGATGACACAGAAAGATTTGAATTTGAGACAGCGCAGGTGGCTTGAACTGGTAAAGGACTATAATTTGATTATTGATTATCATCCGGGTAAGGCTAATGTTGTGGCTGATGCTTTGAGTTGAAAATCTCTATTTGCTTTACGAGTTATGAATACCCGATTGTCACTGACTGATGATGGTTCAATCATAGCTGAATTGAGAGCTAAATCGACATTTCTACAACAAATATGTGAAGCTCAGAAGAATGATGAGAAGTTACAGGTTAAACGGGCACAATGTGAGTCAAGTACTGATTCTGAATTTCAAGTTGGGATTGATGATTGTTTATTATTCGAGAGATAGGTATGTGTACCCAAGAATTCGAGCTCATACGAAAAATTTTACACGAGGCTCACAAAGGGTACTATGTCTGTACATCCGGGAAGTAATAAAATGTATAATGATTTGAAGAAGATGTACTGGTGGCCACGTATGAAACATGATATTTCTGAGTTTGTATCAAGATGTTTGATATGTCAACAGGTCAAAGCAGAACATCAGGTACCTTCGGGGTTACTTCAGCCAATTACTATACCAGAATGGAAATGGGAAAGAATCACTATGGATTTTGTATCGGGATTACCATTGTCTTCGAGAAAAAAAGATGCTATTTGGGTGATTGTTGACCGATTGACAAAGTCAGCACACTTTATTCCAGTATGTATGGATTATTCTTTAGATAAACTGGCTGAATTGTACATATCTGAGATTGTCAGGCTACATAGAGTACCTATCTCCATTATATCAGATAGAGATCCCCGATTTACGCCTCGTTTCGGGATAAATTGCAAGAAGCTTTGGGTACTCGGCTGTATTTCAAGATCGCATTTCATCCTCGCATGTGATGGCCAATCTGAACGTGTAATTCAAGTATTGGAAGATATGCTCCGATGTTGTACACTAGAGTTTAAAGGTAACTGGGAGAGGTATCTACCTTTGATTGAATTTGCTTACAATAGCAGTTATCAGTCCAGTATTGAAATGGCTCCATACGAAGCTTTGTATGGTAGAAAATGTAGAACACCATTGTATTGGACAGAGCTTAGTGAAAAGAAGATACATGGGGTTGATTTAATCCGAGAAACAGAAGAAAAAGTGAAGGTTATTCGGAATAGTTTAAAAACAGCTTCCGATCGCCAAAAATCATATGCCGATCTTAAACGAAAAGAGATTGAATTTCAGGTTGGTGACAAGGTATTCCTGAAAGTGTCTCCTTGGAAGAAAGTTCTCCTGCTCTATTCGAAAGGGTAAATTGAGTCTAAGATTTATCGGGCCATATGAGATCATAGAAAGAATTGGACCGGTCGCTTATCGGTTGGCATTACCACCAGAACTTGATAGAATCCATAATGTTTTTCATGTGTCTATGCTACGACGATATCGGTCAGATCCTTCACATGTTATTTCTCTGATAGAAGTGGAGATTCAACCGGATATGAGTTACAGTGAAGAACCGATCAAGATATTGTGGCAAAAACACGGGATTGAGGAAGCGACATGGGAACCGGAGGAGGCAATGAGGAAACAATATCCAAACCTCTTTACTGGTAAGATTTTCGAGGACGAAAATCCTTAAAAGGGGGGGAGAGTTATAATGGCCTAAATTCAAGGTTACCGGAATAATGGTTTCGCAACCATAAATCCGATTAAATAGAAATTTATTTCAATATATTTGCATGAATATTTATATGATAGGAAATATTTTTATAAATATTTATAAAATGTTAGTAATGTGGTATTAAATTTTGGTTAGAAAATTTTATCGTTTGGATAGGAAATTAAATGAAAAGGACTAGATTGAAATGAAAGTAAAAGTTAAATTATAGATTAAAAGAAATTATGAAGGACCAAAATGGCAATTATACCATTTTGTAAAGTTGAGGCGGTTTTAAGTATGGAAATCTGAGATTTTTTTTAAAGTATATTATTATATTATTATATTATATATTATATTATTATATTATTATATTATTATATATATACAAACAAACTAAAGGAAAAAGAGTTAGAAACAGAAAAGAAACAGAGAGTAAAGACGAAACAGAGAAAGAAAAAGAGAAAAGAAAGAAGAAAAAGGAAAAATATAAAGTTTGAAGCTTGGAGTTTAATTTGATTCGGAAAACTCAAATACGAAGCTAGATCGAGGAAAGGAAAAAGTCCCAGATTAGTAGATTTTGTGTACGAACAAGTATCGAGGTAAGTTCATGTAACTTGAATTATATTTTTAAATGTTTGAAATGTATGTTATTGATGTGAATATAATTTGAATGCTCATTGTATGAAAATTGATGATACATTGGTATATTTAATAAAAAGGGGAAGAAATCCCGGTTGAATGAAAGGAAAGTTCGATGGATCTCTGAAAAGGAATTGACGGTAAAAAGGATCTAGCCTAGACGGGTGATCCTATCTTGATATAGCCCTCCTGAAGAATATGTGGAAAATGGATTTAGCTTGGACGGGTAATCCGAATTAGGTCCAATTTAGCTTGGGTGTAATTCGGATCCAAGCTCATTAGAGTAATTGTCGTTGCGCGGGATTTAGCTTTGACCGATAATCCCGACAATACTCTATGAGTTTATATTACAGGATTTAGCTCGGACTGTAATCCCGCCGTAAAGGATGAGGTTCGCGAGTGTGCTCTCTGAAATGAAAATGTGCGCACATGAATATGAATTGATGGACCCGGATTTGTACACTAAAGTGTACCTCTGAAAATCTATCTAAATTTCGAGTAATTCAACGGGATAAATATGGAAAAATAACAAGGAAATGGAAATCATGATATTGATGAGCTCATCAATCATAGTATATATATTATTGATACATGGAAATTATTGAACTAACTTGAATGTTGAGCTTGTGTATGTTAGGTTAATAACGTATTGAATGGATATATGAATGTTTATTACATTGTATTGAAAATATTAGGTAAGTATAATTCTTGTTACATGGGCTTACTAAGCACAAAGTGCTTACCCTATTTCCTTTTCCCCTGCTTTGTAGTGTTAAGAGCTCGGAGTCGGATCGGTGGGAGACTCATCACACTATCAACCCCAAGATATTTCGGTATTTAAAGAAACTTTAGTTTGGAAATGAATGGCATGTATAAGCTAATAAAATAAATGTTAATATGAAATGAATGTAAGGTCAGCCATTGGTATGGCTTATGTGTTAAAGTTATCTTATAAATATGCATGAATTATTTTGAAAATATGTTGAATTGGAATGGTCTCGGTTTTAAAAAAAAAATTCGTAAATTCTGGTAATGCCTCGTACCTTATTCTGACAACGAATGCGGGTAGGGGGTGTTACAAGCGGTCGTTCAATTGACAACTATAACTATTGAATTTTTAAAATTTGTTGCCTATAAATTGTTGACTTATATTCTTCTTTCCCTAATTATGTACATATAAATTACTAAATTGTTGATTTTCAAGTCAATAATTTAACAAAAAGTTTAATAACTTTTGATGCGAGCATCAAGTAAGGGTGGTAATACGGCGATGACCGATGGTTCACCTAGCTTCAAGCAAGGTAGAGGGCCGTTAAAGATGGAGATATGAGGGTATTCTCTGAGCAGGGTTTGTCGAGAAAGAAGATAAAAGATGAAAACAAGAAGAAAGAGAGAGATCTTGTTTGGTTGAAGTTCAATATAGGTTTATATATGACGAGTTGGAATCTTGGGGTGCCACGTGTAGTCCATTTATAGGTGACCAAGGGTGATTAGGTCAATCGACCTGTCATGGCAGGCCTAACTAAGGCCACTAGAGTGGCGATTAGAAAAAGCTTTTCAATCATGTCAGTGGGACTAGTATTTTGTAACACCCCAAATTTTGGGGGTTAGAAGTTTTAATGTTAGTGGTTAGGGTTTGAGAGAAAGATGTGCTTTAGTGTTTAGTCATGCGTGTAAGTGATAGAATGGGCTTGCTGGTCTAGTGGTTGAGTGAGTATTGGTGTACCTTAAGGTTTGGGGATCGAGTATTTTGGTGTGCATTTTTTGGGAGCCTTTTATTTTGTTTGTTCTAGTTAGTAATTGTAATTATTTACTTATTTATTTTTATTTTTTATTTGACTATGTTTTTTTTTTCTAGGACGTTCTTGGCTGCTTCCTTTCTCTTTTGTTTTATGCTCTTTTTATTTTGAACTTGGCTTTTTCTTTGATTTTCCTTCTTTCGCTTGGAGAACGGAAGTCGCTGCATAGATATCAAAGAGTTTCACTCCTCTGTCGCCAAATCAGGAGTGGGTTCCGTATCTCTTTCTGTTTTAATTGCAAATTCTTCTTCGTCTTTACTAAAATTCGACATCATAGGTGTGGGTGTTTGTAAACATGGTAAACTCGATGTTGTATCATCATATTATGCTTAGAAATTGTGTGTTATGGTATATTTTCGAATCATCGAGGGCCAGAGAATATTTCGGGGTTAAAAGCATGTTTTTGGGGCTATTTTTAGGGTGGTTTCGTGACCACACGGGCATGTGTCGATACACACAGCCATGTGCTTTTGGGAATTAGGGTTTTCTGGCAAGATTTGATGCTATATAGCAGTGTGGCCGACTTGGGGATTTTATCAAATCTCACACGGCCGTGCCCTTCGAGCACACGGGCATGTGAGTTTGGGGATTAGGGTTTGAGTGATTTGGTGCCACACGGCCGTGTGGCTGATTTGGAGATTTAGGGATCCCACACGGGCGTGTGTTCTAGGCACACGGGAGTGTGAAACCCTCACACCGTCGTATCTGCCCAACACTCTAATTTAGCAAATTTGGACAGTGGGTTACACGGCCTGTTCGCACGGCCGTGTCTCTGCATCACACAGGCGTGTGCCTCTGCCAAATGGCCATGTACCTCCCTCCACATGGGAATTTTGAACTCCACACGGCCTGAGCACACGGCCGTGTGGCTCTAAGTCACCTATTTTGATTCTGTGTGATTTTGATCCGAGCATTTGTCTGTGTGTTTGCCTTAACTAATATTTAGCCAAGGTGGCTAAGAATTCTGATCTGGGATTCAGCCTGAATGTATCTGTGACTGTCATGTGAAACGCTTGAATTTGAATTTGTTCTGTTAGGTGTGTGTGCATAGCTATTCTGTTTGATTTTCTGATATTGTGTCTCTGTTCTGTGAGATTATATGCATACATACACCTGCATAAAATATTTTGGGATGGGTTTTGAAGAGAAGGGAGTCTGATTCTGATCTGATCTAGCAGTTCAAACTGCAATTTGTCTGTATTGCAGATTACCGCACTATACTGTACAGTACATACGTCAGCCTTGCTGCGTATAGTTTTCTGATTTGGCAGTTAAACTGCAAATAAACGGTATAGCGGTTTACCGCATCGTATTGTACCATATGTACGTTAACTATGCTACGTACCATTATCTAATCCGACAGTTTAACTTTAAATTATCGGTATAGCGGGTTACCGCATTGCACTGTACCGCATGTACGTTAGCTATGCTACGTATATATATCTGATCTGGCAGTTCAACTGCACTTTGATAAGTCGTTGTTGTCGGGCAACCCAGGATGACTTTATATGGTGTGTAAGGTTGGATAGGCCTACTTGGTCCTATGTGGTGTGGTTGGTTGGATAAGCTCAAACGGCTCTTACGAGGTATGATCGAGGGACGGAGAGGTGTGTTTGGCTGGATGGGTGGGTTCTTTTAATATCAGACTGCATACATACACATCTGTTTGAGTGTTCTGAGTGTGAGATTCTCTGGCTGTTTCTGTTTGACTAATTAGCACATGTGACAGTGTGCCTGTGAGTGTGACTTAGGGTGTTCGATTTGTTTTTTAGTTTTGAGATGTTGGTTTCGGGGTACCTTCTGAGTCTGTATGTCTTTGTGAGTACGTTTCTATATTGAAATATGATTTCGTTTCTATATTGAACTATGATTTGTTCTTATGTGTTTAGACTTGGTTCGGACTCACACTGAGCTCGAGTAGCTCACCCCCTCTTAATGTTTCCTTTTCAAATACCCTTTCTAAATTCGGACGCTGGACTCGGTATGCGGTGGTCTCTGACAGTCATGGTGGAAAGTAAATTATCAGTTTGGGTTTTCACCTTCTATTTTGTTAATCAATTTTGAAACGTAAAGTTTTTATAATACTGTGGTGCAAGCTCTGTCTTAAGTGGTATTCGTTTTTACTCCAGTTATATATATTAAATTTAACTGAAATTCTACCGTTCGAGTTTGATATGATTAAATGTTTTAATTCGATGTGACAGCCTATTTTGTAAAAATTTACCTACAATCACTTCGGTGATCAATGTGACATCCGGGATTCGGTCTAAACTTCTAGGCCGAGTTGTGGGTGTTACATATTTGACGGTTGGCATCATAAATAGCAGTAAGGTGATACCCTCACATAATTTACATTCGGATGAGTCTAGCTCGAGAAGTTCCCTTGAGGAGTTTATTCATTTAAGATCCCAAAGGGTGATATCCAAAGGGTCTTCTTGAGGTGTGTGGTCTCTTTGCGGGGTGGATCTTGGTTCTTGAGGAGTGGTGTCCGAAAGGTCTCCTCAAGGTGTTGGTCTTGATTCTTGAGGAGTGGTGTCCGAGGGGTTAAGGATATAACAATAACATTACACAATTGGATTAACTTCTAAGTCATAAAGTATAAAGATCAACTTTTGACAAATTAAAGGGATTAACTTCTCAATTTTCGTAAAATAGAGAGAGAAGTGCATAATTAGACCATTGAAAAATTTTACTTTATTTATGAAACCTTGAAAAAAATTTCCAATTAATATCCAAAAGCCATAAAATAAAGTCTATTTTATCAAAGGAAAGGGAAAAAAAATCCAAATCCAAAAAAAAAAAAAAAAAGTTTAATATGTCATTTGGTACCCAAGTTTGACACTTTTTCTAATTTGGTACTTGAATTTTTTTCCAATGTAGTACTTGTATTTGGGAAAAGTTATACATTTTAATATCCAAAAGTAATGTTAATTTTTTTTTATATTTTATTTAAGTTTCAGGATTGATTTGATAAAAGTTAATTATTAACATAATTAGATTTGAATTTTGTTAATAGAATAAAATTAATATTAATTGTGATTGTTTAATTTTGTATTTATTTTGTTAAATACAATACGATAGCTCATTATTTTTGGATTTTAAAGTTAATTTGATGAAATTTAATTACTAATGTTATTAGTTAATTATCAATTTTAATAAAATTAACCCTAAAACATTAATTAAACATTAAAAATAGTAATATTGTTACCTTAATGTACCCAAATGCGGTAAACATACCATGGAGGTCCCTACACTAAGAGTCAAATTACATTTTGCCCATTCTCAAAAAAAAATGGAAAATCAATCTTGTACATTTATATCAAAGAGCAATTTGATCATTTTATTAAAAAATTCATAATCTCTATAGTTAAAAATTGATCCTTGAATGTCAACATTACCACATGGCATGTTGCATGACATTGTCTAGTTATTCTGTCAGCCAAACCAATTTTTGACAGTACAAATTAAGGAAATTTTTAACAAAAAAAAACACTAATTTGTTCTTCGATATAACGTATAAGGACTAGTTTGTCCATTTTTTTTATATTCGACTTCTAGTCCGGAGGTTTTCATAGTACTTTTACCACCAAAATACATAAATTGTGCCAAATATTTACATATACCACATTAAATAAATAAAAAAACACAAATACCATAATAAAGAATTAGAAAAAAAAACAAAGAATTCATAACATTAATTAATAAGGCAACAGCTTATTGGTATCAGTGGTGAAAAAACAAAAGTATTGTAAAGAATTCTCTCTAAAATAATCTAAAATGCAATTCAACATTATCCAGCAACAACCAAAAATAGAATGCTCAAATGCCACATGATAATATAAGATGTGGACCCGGGAAAAAAAAGTGCTATCGGATGTCGTCGTATACAGCAACCGGACCCTTTCAGTTTCATTATCGGAGTTTCTCGAGTTCATCTTCGGTGTCCGATACATGTTTCTTCAATGCGGATATTCTTCGTTCGAGTTCTTCTTTCGTTCCTCGAGCGATAGCCGGTTCATGAGGCGTGAGAAAATGTTGCGAAAATGTTTTCAGTGCTTCAACGCCAGTAACCTATATATTTAAACACCATGGAAAGGTTAATAACACGATGCATAGATACGTTTATTCGGATTTAATGATGGTGGATACATACGAAGTAAGTAACACGATCGTGTATCGATGAACTCACCTCTTCTGGCAGCAATGGCAGCTTAGTGATGTGAAAATCGTCGTATAACATGTAAAACTGGTCGAGATACTTTTGTTGCATCCGCACTCGTGCTTTTAATAGCTTGGACTCGACCTCTTAAAACAAGCAGCCAATTGACGGTGAGGATTGTGTTTAAAGAACGGGGTGAGGGGAAAGGGAAATGATGGACATAGTAAAGAAAACGAGTAAAACCGTACCGTCGTTGTCGAAAATTACTTGGTTGATGATAACATTGTGGGTATCGATCTCGAATTTGGTGAGTTCCTGCACTAATCTCTCTGTTTCATAGAGAGAAAGGAACTCTGGTATGCAAACACATATAAAGGTTGTCAAGTCCTGCCAAAAGGAAAGCAGCATTATATACATACATACATGCATGCATATATATATATATATAAGTATTTTTAAGTTGCATAAGACCTCAAGAATGTACGGGAAAATAGCACTGTGCTAAATGTATGGGACCTATGAAACATTCATTTACATGCATATATTTGCAAGTTGCATCAGACCTCAAGAATGTATGGGAAAATAGCATTATACTAAATGTATGGGACCTATGAAACCTTCATTTACACGCATAAATAGAAGCAAGCATGCATGCATGCATGTATACATACATACATACGTATTTATGTACGTACAAGTATTTGCAAGTTGCATAAGACCTCAAGAATGTATGGGAAAACAACATTATACTAAATGTATTGGACCTATGTAGCCTTCATTTACATACACACACAGACATCCATACATGCAAGCATGCATGCATTCACACACATACATATGTATGTACGTATATACATGCATGCATACATACGTATATCTAGAAGTATTTGTAAGTTGCATAAGACCTCAAGAATGTATGGGAAAACAGCATTATACTGAATGTATTGGACCTATGAAACCTTCAATTACATACATACATACATACATACATACATACATACATATTTGCAAGTTGCATAAGACCTCAAGAATGTATGGGACAACAACATTATGCTAAATGTATGGGATCTATGAAACCTTCATTTACATACATACATATGTACGTACTTACGTACGTACATGCATGCATGCATCCATACATATGTAGAAGTATTTGTAAGTTGCATAAGACCTCAAGAATGGTATTAACTTACAGGGTCTTCAAACTGCTCATTAACTTGCTCAATCACTTCTTTCAGGCCTTCAAGCCTCCCAACAAGTGCATCCTCTCCGAATTCATCATCAATCCCGAAAAGACGGGTTACCTGCCACGACAAGTTTCAACTTTCGTGAGCTACAAACAGTAAGAAAACCAACTATGGTGAGCTGACATGCGAGCTATGAAAAGAACGAATATGGTTTTCAAGAACGAACCGAAAGAATCAATCAACCGAAACAAGATATATTCTAAAAGGAATACGGTTTTCATCGACATCGTAGAACATAAAAATTCATATACCTGACTCAATAAGCCACCGAATTTGCTTTTCAACGACATAACTTTAACAAGTCCCTTCTCTAACGTAGCCGGAAACTGCAAAAGCCGAAGCGTATGTCCGGTGGGGGCGGTATCGAACACAATACAAGAGTAATCCATTGTTTGAACCAATCTATAAGAAAAGGGAATTATACATTCAAACAACAAAACAAGTATAAAAAAAAAAAGAAGTAACAAATAGCATCCAAAACAAAGTTCACTAAGAAATTAACCATCATAATTGAGCTTAAAAAGTACTCAATTTGATCATGTAATGGACTTGATTAAATATCAAACAAAAAGGATAAAAGTCTGGATTTCATTTTGTCCCTTTTATTTAAAAAATGGACAAGTAATGGTGTCCAAAAATATTTGGAAAAAAATTTTATTTCTCCCTTAAAAATTTTAGAAAATTTTAATTAAACTCCCTTAATATTTTTAAAAATTCTCATCAATCTTACAACAATTTTAACTAGACCCTAATTTTTTTAAAAAAAAAATACTCATTGAACTCCTAAAATATTTGAAAATTTTACTGGGTTTCAAAAACTTGATTTTAGGATCGACCACTAACATTAGATCAAAAAATAAATTAATTCTTCTGTTTTCATTCATCTTTACTAATTTACTATTTAATCTTAACATACATAAACTTCTTAAGAAAAAAAAAATATAATCTAATTTCTAATATGACAAATCGCCCGTACTTTTACCAAAAATAACCATATATATATATATGTATGTATTCTTACTTGAGCATCTCTGCAAAGCTCATAGCCTCATCAATACCAGGAATAGCATTAGCCAAATCTGAAAATAAACTATCCATTCCTTCACCACCACCAACATCTTCATCTTCAGATGTAGGATCCACTTCCTATAAACATAAAATCATAAACAAATGAAACCCAGAAGACAAAATCAAATAAAAAAATCAAAACAAAAGGGGAAGAGGGGTACTACCATGGCAAATAAATTGGTGAAGCCATTAACCAAAGTGGGTGTTTTGATGAACCTCTGTTGAAAAACATCGCTAAGATTATGAGCAGGATCGGTGGAAATAATCAAAACAGAGGGACGAACACCAGCCAAAAGGATGGAAATAATGGCGCTACAAGTGGTTTTACCCACACCTCCTTTGCCACCAATAAAAACCCATTTTAGGCTGTTCTGGTCTAGTATGTTTTGAACTGTGGGTACCGGTGATGATTCTTGATTTTCTGCCATTCTTTTTTCTTTTTTAACCAAAAAAGAAAATTGGCTTCTTTTTTTTTTTTTTTGGTGTTACACAATAAAGAATTGGAAGTACCCAGAAAATCTTAACGAGAAAATCGGAGCTTTTTGGGGGAAAAAGGCCATTTTTTTTAACAATACTACATATGCATGGAATGTTTCATATGATATATATGTATGTATACAGCTTTCACTGAGTTAAATCTTGAAGGTGATCTTCTTGTCACCTTAAGAATAAAGGTTCAATTATGTTAGTAGTCTTCATATTATGGGTAAATTATGAATTTAGTTCTTATATTTTTAGAATTATTCAATTTTAGTTTTCATTTTTTTTTATTTTTAATCTTAACTCAAACAGAAAAAATCAATTTTGATTGGTTAATTTCTGTTGTTAATCTTGTACTATGCATAAAGTTGTAAATTTCATCGATATTCTCAATTTTAATCATTCTTAATCTTTCTGCTTTTCAAATTTCAAATTTTTAATCTTACCTCACAAACAATTATGAGTAATATATTTGTACTGTCAAATTTTAAAAATAGCAAAATTTAATGAATTTAACAACTATCATATGATAATGACTATAAATTTAAAATTTAAAAAGTACAAAAATTAAAAATAATCAAACTAAAATACAAAGACTAAATCCATAACTTACACATAATAGAAGGACCAATAGTAGAATTTAACCAAATATAGATTCTAATACTAAAAAGGAAATAATTTGGCTAGTTTCACGATTGTAACTACCACTAACTGTTTTGAATGTTTCAAAATAGCAACCATTAGAAAAGCTTGAGAAATTTTATTTTTTATTCTATATATGGGTAAATTACACTAGTACTCAATCGGCTATTCGTAAGTTTTTTTTTTACCTAATTATAAAAAATTACAATATAATCACTTAACTATTTGATTTTGACTTTTTTTATTACCCGCCGTCAAATGGCTAATAGAAAAACGACGTAGCAACTTTTAAAATTGACATAATAACAATTTTAAGCTTCAACATCTATACATTATCTTAATTTAATTTTGTTTCTAAAAAATTAACCCTTAACGTTAGCACGCCGTGGTTAAACAAAAAAAAAAAAATAAAACATTTCACTTAAAAAAGCTAAAAAAAAATTTAATTTATCAACTATATTAGATCAAAAATATATCAAAAATAGAAACATCCGAAAATACAATATAATAATTTTATTTTCTCATTCTTTTAAAATCAACACCAATGCATAAAAAGAATTTACAAAAAAAAATTATACAATGTTTAAATGTTAAAAGTTATCTTTTAAAACCAAGACTAAATCAACATAATGTATAAACATTAAAGATTAAAATTATTATTATACCAATTTCAGAAGTTGCCAAAGTTGTCTTTAAATTAAATAATTGAGTATCATTTTATAACATTTGATAGTTGGTGAGATGACGAGAAATGTAATTTACCTATATATATATTGTATATTTAGCAATTGATTAAAGGGTTTGGAAAAGTATTGTTCATGGCAGAGACCTTTGTAAACAAGGGATTGGTTGGAAAATAAGGAAAGGTGATGGAATGGTAATGGTGAATGGATGCATCCAGGAAGGCTCTGACTTGGAAATAAACGATCGAAACAACTGTGTGAAGCTGACAAACTCTATAACTAATGGGGAGGAGAATGGGATGAGCATGGGTTAACTCGCCTATTAGATCATGGGATGGCTAATAACCTGAGAAGATGATGAGTGGAACAGATAGGAAGGTGTGGGTCTTGAACAACAATGGTGAGTATTCGGTCAAATCCGGATACGAATACTTAATTCAGAATGAAACAATGGAAGATGGAGATAGGTTGCTGGGGGGAAAAGTGGAAGAATGCAACGGTGAACTAGCCTTGGCGACAACAGAGTAAAAGTATTAGACGTCTTGCTTGGAAGAAAGGGACCGCAAATTTTGGGGTGGCCGGAACTAAATTTGCAAGCTTCTGCAGCTCTTTGCATGGGGCTGTTTTGTTCGTAACAAGAGAAGCAATGCTTGAGGCAAAGAAGATTGGATTAACTATAGCTATTTTTGCATCTAATATGAAACCTTTATGCAGGGCTCTTGATCGGGAGAGGCGGAGGACGTCAAAGCATCGAATAATGCATTACTGTTACAACATATCTGGACTGAGTTTGACACAGTTACCCCAAAAAAAAAAGGAGTTTATTTATAGTATTATTAGCAAAATTTTTACATTACAAAGTGTTAGTAAAGAGAATTATAAGTAAAGCAAGTAGCAATAATGGAGGAAATACATATGAATAATGAAGGAACTAATGTAGCATTCAACAGCTTAGCCACACCAAAGTAACCAGACAATGTTATTGTTCCATCGGCAATAACTCGAGCTAGTGTACCAGCTTCCGTCGATAAAAGCCCTCCGTTATAAGTTCCACGAGAAAGCCTCGATGACATGACACGAGACAAGAGCGATAAGTTCACACCTGATCATCAAAGAGAACCCAAGAGTTACATCTCGGAAAAAATAAGGTATGGTGAAGCAAAAAAATGTACCTTCGAGCACTTCGGCGGATACGAAAGTGATCAGTGCCGAGCCAACATATTGAAGTACGGAATATGGGATTCCATTATGGAAGCTTAGGAGTATACCGATCAACACCATGATTTCGGATGCTAGAAGAACTTGCCTGGAATTTAAGTAAAAAGTAAAACATGCGTAAATTTATTGGATTACAGTTGAACCTTAACCAAGCCGGGCTCAAACTTAACTCGAAATTCGGAACTTGATACTCGGCTTGAGCTTAATTGAATATTTGTTTTTAAACTCATTTACCAATTTTTGTACTCAAACTTGAACTCGAACTTGGTTCAATAATTAAAATTAGTTTTAATAATATATTAAAGGTAATAACATAATTTAATAATATAAAAATATGAAAAATTTGATAAAGCTCGCGAGCTATTTAAATCAAGTATTACTAAGCTCGAAGTCGACTTGACCAATAGCTCGAGCTTAGCTCAATAATTACCGAATTGTGTTCAATTTTTTCGAGGGCACCAGTTTCTCATGACCTTAAACTGGGAATCACCGTACCTTTCTTCGAACATGTTGCTGATGTAAGTACCGACGATGATGTTTACGGGAAGAACGGTTAACCCGAGACATGCAAGAAAGAGGGCTACACTGTTGGTTGACCATGTGAAGTAATATGCTGTGATGACACTTGCTTCGGCGAGTAATATCTCCATTGCATATTTAAGCATAAAATAAACCAATAGTTGCACCTGTTGAATGATAAGCACCGAGTTAATTCGGAGGATAGAAGTTTTATGTAAGCTAAAATTTTGTTATACCTTCACAGATGGTGTGAGTAACCTATATGCTGATACGATAGAAGTGACAGGTTTACGAGTTTTCTCACAAGATTCTTCCTCACCATCATCGTATTCTTGGTCTTCATTTTCACCTTGTTTCGGTTCCATGTTTAAAAGCAGTGGCTGCGTGATACCGTTCTCTACTGCATAGTTCACCACCATCCCTGAAACGGGCAAAGTTTGTTCCGTGAATAAACTATTGAACAAATACGTACAATGAACTAAAATGAGAAGCGTTTGATCGTGTTGACCAACCAGCACGAACTTCTTGCGGTATTATGTCCCGCTTGATCTCTTGAGGGGGTTCTCGAAACGAAATTGACAACCACAATAAGTAGACGAGCCACGAAATAGCCATAATCCAACCGGGTAAAGTTTCCTGATTAAACGTGAGCTTGTAAATCTTAAAATCGGTTTGAAATAAGCAAGCTAGTGCCGGACCGCATGCCATTCCGAGGGCACTTGCACTAACGAAGCCCGCAGATGCCCGCATCCGGAGTTTATGTGGCACACAATCGCTGATATAACGCCTGTTTACAGCTCGAGCAGAACCTAACCTGTGAATATACATCAGCAGGAACTCGTTTATTAATAAGTAATAGTACCGAAACAAATTGTTTAAATGAACAAACTTACCCACAAAATAATCGACCAACAAGAAGAACTACTATCGAGTTAAGATCATACGCCAGAGCATACAAGGTGTTCCCAATAAGAAGCACAATGCTACTAAATACAAGTGGTCTCAAATATGATCGGTTTGACCAGGCACTAAAATAAACCGAAGAGAACACTTGTGCAACAGCCATTGAACCGATCACAACACCACAAACGGTTGCTGCAGCTCCGAGGCTGAGGGAGTAGTCATCAGCCGTTGGCACAATAATATACGTGTTGACCATGTATAAAAATGTGTTAACCAAATTCAATAGCAACGACATGAAATGATATCTCTGTTCCACAACATCATCTTCAGATGGACTCGGTAAATCATCTTGCATTATAAACGCATGTTTCCCCAAAAACTCGAGAAAATTCGTCGAATTCGATAATTTGTTTACCGCTGCTTTTATAGAATGAACTATGGGGTCCTGCAAGTTTTAAAACCTTTGGTTTTTTACTCGGGAATTTGACGTCCACAAACAAACATTGGATAAATAGTGAAAAGATCCAAGAAAAAACCGGATGAGATAAAGCAGGTTGATCATATATTGATACGTAGTTCCCTTGATGATCTTGCAAGTCTGCGAGATTACGAGATATGGCTCCAACGACAGCCCCGATACCCTGCATGAATTGCTTTCATTCACATGAACAAGACTATAGGAACAAGGAGAACATCGATTCGAAAAATTGTATGTTATTACCACATGCCGGAAAACTTGTCGGAGCTGGGAATACGGATGATTAGCTCGGGTTTTGACATAGTAATTAGTGAATCGATAGCCGAACCGTTTATCAAATTTCTTCAAAATCTTTCTCAATCCAATTGCATTCATCTCAACAAAAAAGAGAAGCCTTAAAAGATCATGTCCTACACCTCTATATGCTTCTTGTAACTCACAAATTTTAGAACCTCCATTAGAGAGCTGTAAAATTACATCATGTTGTTCCCTAAGATCACATAATCTGTTTGCTAGTTGTCCTTGTTGTTCCAGCAGAAACAATACAATCTTTTCAATCTAAAAGAAAAGAAAAACAGTAAACAAGGCTTGTTTTTGCAATTACTTGTTATTGTAAAATGAAAAAGGGTTAAACCGCTATTTGGGACCTAGGACCTGAACTTGACAGCAAACCCCACACTGGGGCTTGAGCTTTTTTAGTCCAAGTTAATCGCTAAACTTAAACTTAGGATTGTTCCCACATTGGAACCTTAACTAATAAATTTTTCTCCGATTGGGGCTTCAAACTTTTTTTTCTCAATATTAGTCCCTGACTTAGGAATGATTCCCGTATCGGGACTTAAACTTGGCCATTATTTCTACGTTAGACTTGAACTTTAAGGTTCTCAAAAAAAAAATCAAGGATTTAAGTTAGTCCCTAAACTTTGGAATCATTCACATATTGGGACCTGAATTTGATAATGATGCCCACATTTGCTGAATTTTAGGGAATTTTAAGATTTTCAAGAAAATATCAGGGACTGATTTAAACTTTTTTGTTAGTCCCTAAACTTGAGAATGATTCCCTTGAACTTGATAATTATTCTCACATTAGAGCTAAATTTTAGGAATTTTGAAAATTCAAGTCCCAATATGGAAAAAATACCAAGAAAAAGATTCCAGTTTAAAGCCTAATTTGAAAAAAAATAGTTCAGGTCCCTAATGTGATAGTAGTTATCAAATTCAGCCCAAAAAGTGATTTAACCCAAAGTAAATTTTCAATCCAATTTGTTTAAAAAAGCTTACTTGACTATCTAACATTCTTGAGAAATCCTTAAGAACATAATGGTGATCTTGTGCTCCAATTTCAAGTTGCTGAGCATATCTATTAACTTTCTTCTTCAATAATTTGTAGTTTATGTAATACCTGCAAAAATAAACACATTTTAAGCATATACTTCAAGAACTATATATATACATATATATGTATATACATACCCTTGCCATTCTTGAATTTGTGACTCTTTCAACTTCTTCCCAAAAGCCACCATCTTTCAATCAAAATTCAGTTCATTCCTATAAAGAAAAAAACAAGCAGAAAACACAATAAATGAAGGAAATATATGAACTTTAACTTTAAAAAGAAAATGTTTATATATCAACAAATTTGGAATCTTTAAAACTGTAGAAAAATACAGAGACCAAATGAAGAAAATCCCAGAAACATAAAGTGAAAAAGAAACAATCTTTTCTGTTCATTTGCGTTTGATATAAGCGTAGAAGACAGGAGAAATACTTGAGCAAAGAATTTTCAAGTACTAGGAAAATAAAAAATAATAAAAAAGGAATCCTTGGACTAAATAGACATTAAAGGGAGTACCTTTATAAGGATCTTGAGAATCAGAATATTTTATTGTGAACCGAAAGAAAAAAGGGCAAGAAAAGAGGGGGGAATTTGGAAGAAAATCAAAAAGAATGGCCGATTGAACAAAATCTAGAAAAAAGAAAAGTGCTTGTGAAAATTGCGCGAAATTTATAATTAAAAAAAATGGTATTTTTGGGGTGGCAAAAAAATCGATTTACGATGTAATGAAGAAATAAAAACACGTGACATGCAAAATTGTTTTACACGTGTATAATTAATGCACCGCAAAATCCATGGATTCTCCTGCTTTTCGTACATTTACAACACTTGGTATCTATACCACATATTAAAAGTCTTTTCCAATTAGTTTTTGTGCGCCATATTAAAATGAAATTTTTTTATCTATTTTTTATATTAGAATCAGGTATACGTAAATGTATAATTATCTAGTTATTTTGTTTGTCGTGTTAATTTTATAGTAGAAATGGATAAAATTTTTAATAGAGATAATCGATTTGATCTTTGATTTAACGTATAAGGACTAATTTGTCTATTTTTAAAATAAAGAGGAAAAATACAATTTAACTCATAGTGTAGAGACTTTCATGGTACTTTGACCATATTTAAGTTTGTGTAACCTGATGATGTTTGCACTTGATCGAATCGATCGATTGGACCGACTGAACTGATAATTGGTTTGGGGTATCAGTCCAGAAAATAACTTTAAACCAGTTAGATCGAGAATCGGTACAAACCAGTTGAATTAGTTTTTTAATATTTTAATATTTTTTATTTTTTTAAATCGAACTAGTAATCTGACCAGTTTGACCATCGATTTGGTCCTAAAAATATTGGTGTCACTCATTAATTTAGTTAAGGACAAAGCCAGCCGAGATAAAATTCTAAAATTTTGAAATGGCCAAAGCTAAAAAATTAATTCTAAAAGGGCTTAGATTATATAGTTAATTTTTAAAAGAGACCAAAATGATAAAAAAATATTATTTGAATAATAAAAGGACTTAAACTGAAAAATTAATACTTGAGATGGACTACTAATGATATTTTCCCATTTGGTCAAGGCCCCTGCCTACACATTAGATTTATCTCTGAGCGAGAGTTATTAAACTGAAAGAAAGAAATATTATTTTAAGATGTTTTTGTCATTTTATATTTTTGATAATTTTAGAATATATTCATATAACGATCATTTTATTAAAATCACATTTAATTTTTAGATCAATTTTTATAAATTTATTGTATAATTATTTTCACTCAAATCGTGATTGTTTCATAATTTAGTATTCATTACATGAGAACTAAAATAAGAAATAGTTTCATTAAAATTTAAGAGTACTATTTTTTTTAAAAGCACAATAAAAGTAAGTCATCAATGCAATATGTGTATATGTACTTAAAGTTTTATTCTTAAATATTTCCCATGTCATACGTATTGTGGCCCCTAAAAATAGTAGATTTACCCTTTAATTTTTTTAAAATTTATAAAATTACAAGTTAGTATAATAATAAAATTACACTTTCGCCTAAAAAAACTCTTTTAAGACACTTTTTTAGTTATTATTATATGTTCTGATTATATCTGTTTTTTTTGACAAAATGTTTAAAATTACCTATAACCCCTCTCCAACTCATAAATAAGAGAATAATGTGTTTCAGCACACTCAAACACACATCCTCATACATTGACAAAATGTTCATACCAATCAAGCTAAAACTCAATCGGCAAGTCATTTAGTGGAATTAATCTTTTAAATATTATTAAAGTTGAAATTTAATATATATATATATATATATAAAATATACATTAATGGGCTAAGAAAAAGTATGCTCAAACTAGGCCTTATTTAAATTGGGCTTGGACAGCTACTCAAATCCAGTCCATAACTCTTACTTAACTAGAAATTCCATTTGTAATAAACAAGGTTAACATAGTATAAAATCTATTAAAATCCAAAAATAAAATCTTAATAATTCTAATATAATGTTTTATATGCTAAAAAATACATAATAAAACAAGATAATAATTAATGCTTTAATATTTAAACATCATTCAAAAAAAAATATGCTAATAAAATGATGAAAGAAAAGTTGAGACTTGACCACATTTGCACATAATAAAATTTAAATATTAATGGGTCAAGTTTCATTTTAATTATTTTTTTTAAAAAAAGTGAATTTTACTTTATTATGATTATTGTATAAACAAGTAATATGCTACTATATATATATATATATAACATAGCCATTATCTGCAAATAGCATGTCCCATTTGTCCTTCTTAATAACAACAACTACTTAACAACACTTTACAATTATATATCAAAGGATGAACGATTTTTTATTAGGAGTTATATTATATTTTATCTCATTTATTTAAAAAATGAATAAATTAATCTTTGTACATTAGTTTAAAAAATAAATTAGTTCCTTTTATTAAAAAATTTATACATTTGTACTTTTAAAAACTAACAGAAGCATACCAATGTACCGCATGCTAACGTACAAGAATTAGTTTTTTAACAGTAAAAAATGAATAAAATTTTTAATAAAAGAACCAATTCACTCTTTAAACTAAGATACAAGGATTAATTTATTAATTTTTTGAGTAAAAAAACAAAATACAATATGAAATACAATAGCTTCCATGTACTTTTATTACACTTATATACATATATATGTAGGTTGAAAAGTAGGTCAAATTCACTTACAATATCTCTTGGAGTGTCCTCAGAAAAGTTGATAGAATTACAATAGCAGCTGAACCAGAATGACACACAATGAAATTTGGCAAAGAAGAAGAAAGGGTTTTTGATAGGGTTGTGATTTGTGAAGAAAGTTGCTAGCAATCTCCATATATATAAAAGTGTTTTTATATATATAATATGTAGTTGCAGTGGTAGGGGAGCGGGAGGTGACTGCAACAGCTTCATATGTTATTATTACCACTCACGAGAAACAACACGTGTCTTTTGCTAACTGCATGGCTCCTAAAATATTGAAGGGTCACCATTAATCAACTTTTTTTTAGTGCAATGATAAATTGGGGACTAAAATGAAATCTGTAGATGTCATTTTACTTTATCATCAGCTACTGTGGAATTGGGGTTTTTGTTTGTCTGTAAGTTTAAAAGTTAAATCTAGGAAAGATGGGTAATTAACCGTATATTCCATGGGATAAACTTCATATATATATTATTGTACCTACCATAAACAAAGGCCTCTCTACCATTACTAAAGTTATGTTGGGTGTGTACTAAGTCTAAATTTGTTTGATATTGTTATTATATATTATTGTACCTACCATAAACAAAGGCCTCTCTACCATTACTAAAGTTATATTGGGTGTGTACTAATTCTAAATTTGTTTGATATTGACAACGTGGGTTCGAATATATTTAAACGTATAATATTTTTAATTTTTAATTTTAGTTTTTTCTAATTATATTTTAGTGTATACATGAGATTTATTAAGGTAAGAACGCTATCAAATCTATTGGGAACAGTTATGGCAGGACCTCATTATGATAAAGCATCGTGATGTGTTCATAAAGTTAAACTTTAAGATGATTAGAAAGAGGATAGATCATCTGAGACTTGACTTTTTGTACATCATTGATGTAATGGGTCGTTTAGGGTTATTGGCAATGCTTTTTTGGTTGACCGGTATTCATCATTTGGTTGGCTTGATGATGGTGGCGCTAAGATGAAATTATCATTGATTGATTAAGGTGGCACCTCTCTTATTTGTTTTCGAATCCTTTCAAAAGTGGTGGTTACTGTCAATTTATCTTTCTCATCTATTGGACATTTTTCTTTTGTAGACATGGGCATTTATGCAACAGCTTGTAGAGTTTTATTCATGGTTTGTATTATTTGTCAAGTTTATGCATTATTATTATTTATGGTTAATGAGAATATATTTTTTTATTAAGGGGTTATTGGGGGCAATGTATCAAATAAAAAATAAATAATATATAGGGTTAATTTCACTAAATGTCCCCTAAATTATCATCTGGATTTTAAATTGATCTATAAACTTTAAAACGTTCTAATTGAATATCAAAGTATCTTAATTATATCAGCTTAGCCATCATTTTGAGTGTTAAATAGAAACTCATTGGGGACGTCTAGTGGAATTAGCCCAAAGATGTACTGTATGTTCCCACTTATAAGATGACAAGGACAGCCACAAACATGCATTTTAACAGCAAATGATGTGAGAATTTTGAGGTCTTTTGCTTTTCTTGTTTTATGTATGCTTTCCATGAACTCAAAATAATTGCTGGATCCCTCTAGGAATTTTATCACTTTAATCTTTATACTATTAAAAAAAAATTAAATAAGGCTAAATTTCAACGAAGCTAACATTAACTATTCAAAAATCACATAAAAATTTTCATTTGCAGAACTATAAAAACTTTAAAGATACTAGATAACAATAAACAACATTTTTAAAATCCTTATTGGAATCGACACACTTGCTGAGCCCCAAGTGACCAAGTCATCATAAGCCCGTCAAAGGCACCCCATAGCTCTGCCTTATAAATACTCATATTTCCAACATTCCTCGCAAATCCACTTATTCATCTACCATTGTGATCACATATGACCTCACCAAAGGTGCTTGAGTTAACCATTAGTCACCTTAGAAAAGGGATAAAATTTGACTTTATTTAATTCTTTTTAATAGTATAAGGATTGAATTAATCTATTTAATATTAGAATAACTAATTTGATAAAATTTTTATAATAGAGGGACTTACCAAATATCTTCATGATGGGGAATAAGAGGATGGTGTTTGGATTTAGATTTGGAAGTAAATGAAGTCTTTCATTATATCTTTGAATATAAAATAATATATAGTTACTTAATTTGCAAAGGACAAGATCAGTGGCCATGTCTTCATCTTAATGACAAGGAAACCTTATTATTTTTATATAATCCATTATATCTACTGTATATTCCAATCGAATCTTATCCATCTTCAATGCAATATAGGGTCCCTCTTTTTTATTTTGGTGCAATTTTCTCTAATTTTCTTTCTCTTTTACAATTTAAATTTTTTTATAAAATATTTTTGAACATCATAAATTTACAAACCAAAATCTAAATAATGTTTTTCTTCTATTTCTAATACTGACTGTCAGATCGACTTGGATACTAAGTATGTTCTTCTACTTATCGATGAGTATTGATTCACCACACCAATCATTGAATTATTGCTTGAAACCCGATAGCCAGGCCATTTTAAATTTTTTTAACAAATTAGTAACTTCGATAAATATTTTTAAATAATGTAATGACCATTTTATAATTTTTTTAAAATTGAGTAATCAAAACATAAACTAAAAATAATTTAATCATATAACAAAAAACCATTTTGATGCCTTTTATAATTTGGGCTTTAAAACTATAAGGAACCAATATCAACTCCCCACGTCCATATGATCTCGTCCACTTTGTTCAATAAGTGGGGTTAATACGAGCCTACGTATCACTGATATGAATAAAGAAAATACTATTAATATATTGTTTTTCTTAAAGGAACTATAATAATATATTTAAACGACTTTTTACCTTTCAATTTTGTTAAAAATTTGAGTATTTGAAGATGCGATAATAAATTCATAAAACGAGATGTTTCGTTAATTATTTGACAAGCTAAGCTATGCGAACGTACATGAATATCCATCAAAACATTCTTAATAAATTTATCTCGATAGAATTGAAAAACAAAATGTCTATTAAAGATAATACATCCTGTTAAAAGTTGAGTTGAATATTCCGAATTCCTGTATATAACTATACATGGTATTAATTAAAGCACCTCCAAGATAAAAAAAAGATAAGTCTTTGTCGACTTATCATGCAACAGATTGAGGCCATAAAAGAAGCAATAAAAGCCGAAAGCTCTTAAAGATGATGTTGTCTCCTGTGGTTGCTAGACTTCACTTCATCATGGATTCTCTTTATTACATATCCCCATTGTGGAGATAATTCATTCAAACTTCTTTATCAACCTTTCAATATCAACCATTTGATTTTCATTAACACTATAATTGTTACCTATAAATTTCTGGTATAAATTAAGTCAACTATATAATTTTCCATGAAAAATTTTGGTTAAAATATGTCGTAAGTTTTTGTACTTTTTCAAAGTTAGAATTTAATCTTTCTACTTTTCAAATTTCAAAATTCAGATTCAATTATTAACACTGAAACTTACTTGGTATGTATTGTAATAAATTTGAATTTAACAATGTTAATGGTTGGAGATGAATTTTGAAATATGAAAAATAGAGGCAGAACTGAAATTCAAGTTTATAAAAGAATATACGGAATTATTACAAATTTTGACTAATATACTGTGTTGGCCAGTCTAATCAACTTGTTTATCATAAAAATTCTCATTGTCAAAAGATGTCATTGTTGAGGATTTTAGCCTTGGAATTGTTGTCCACAAGGGAAGCATATGTATGAATATTCGTATTTCAAACTTCTCATCATCAATCTTCATGAGTTAAATTCATCTTGAATTTCGTATTCGTTTTAATTGGGTATTTAAAGTATATGTGTTAATGGATGATACTAACATATTTTATGTTTACTTAAGTTCGGTCCGGCCTGAAATCTGAGCTTAAAATTTTGTCTAAACTCAACCATATTTGTAAAAGACTAACACAAGTCTATTTTAGTTCCCCCATATTATTTTTTTAATTTTTTTAAAATATTTATATTATTTTATTTTAATATTTAAAAATTTTATACATTTATTTATTGAAATTTTTTATATAGTCATCTTAACACTACTCTAATGTTTACATCAGAGTAATATTATATATTTAGTATAGATTTATTTTTTTAATGTGTTTTAAATTACATAATATATAAACATAACATAATATAAAGTATTATAAACTTAAAATGGATCGGGTCAGGCCAAACTCAAACCTTAAATGTTCAAGCCCGAACTCGACCAATATTTTAAACAGGCCTAATTATTTTGCCCAAACCCTCCCAAATTTCGAGCAGACCTTTATACCTGTGCAAGTGAAACACCCCAAACCCGGCCCACGAGTCTGAACCGAATCTGGTATGTTCCTTAAGTAAATCGGTTTCAAATTCTTTTGTTCCTTAGGAAAAACTTGTGCGATTTTAAGAAAAATATTGTTTTGGGTTGGGCTTGGGTTGAAAACCAATTCATCTTATATCGAAATCCATTAAATAAGGTGACAAAACAATTTAGGGTTTATTTTAAAGGAAATAAATTTTAAACTTAACTTTAATTGAAAATAATTCGTAACATAGTAATTAAAAATAAAAGTAAAGAAATGTAACTTATGGCCTTATTACATCAAGTGAAATCCCAAAATAAAATTCTAAAATACTTAAATAAAATTAAATATCCATATTGAATAAAACTTCAAGTCGAGCATGGCCATCCCTAAGCTTCACGAACCCGGTCCATTATTGATCGTCACCAAAAAATAGTCCCACAATGGGGTGAGTCAACGAGACTCAAAGTGTACACAACACTAAAATTCAATAGATCGTGCATACATTTTCATATCAAATACTTATTCATATAATGTATAAAAATGATGATGCAACCCAAACTCAAACCTAGATACCATCCGTTACACATCCCCGTACCAACCGCACACCGTGGGGACTACTAAGTCAACCCTCCATCCGCTACACACACCATCGAAGCGATCATTGCGATCGACGTGCTCATCGCCCATATAAATTCGTGGCATAGCCACTCGGATAATTGTGTCATGAGACACCACATTCGAATAATGTAACCGGTTACCACATTTAGATAATGTGACCAAGTCACCACATTCGGATAGTGAGACCAAGTCATCACATTCACTTCCCTTTCTCATATAACCCGAATGCCCCATATTATTCATATCATGCATATCATACTTAGATTCACATTCATGTCACTTTTCACATGTTAAATATAACATATTTCGTAATCCTAGTAGAAGTAGGAAACGTACCTAAGTACTTTGTACCGTAACACGGTACCTTAGCCATATTCTTATATTTTCAGATTAAAGCATATATTAAGTTAAAGCCGTGAATCTATAAAGATTAGTGTAGGGTACACACCTGATTTGCTTAACGAATTCCTTGAAATCCCGGTAAAACCCGATCTATTGCTCAATTCCTATATTCGGTCAACATGATAATATTTAGCAAAGGCCTATTCGGCCAACTCCAAATCCTAGTGGGATTTGTACAATTAAAACCTACCTTGCCGATTGACCTAAGAATCAAATCCCGAAATCCCTGCTAGACTTTTCTTGCATTCGACCAAGCATGGAATCACTTAAACAAATTAGTTTCAGCCTATAAAAATAAGGAATAGATCTTAACCAATAATTAAGGCCTTGGCCGAATATATATAGAGACTTACCTTGAAATTCTTAAATCCAAAATCCTCAGATACCTCTGTCAATAAATCCCTATAGACTTATATATTGGATCTAATTTTCAATCATTTAATCATAAGAAATAACCTTAGATTGATTGCCTCACCTTAGATCTTTGAAAATCCCGAAAGATCTCCTCTTGTAGTTGACCACCACTAAATCCCGAAATCCCCCCTTACTTGGAGAAATCGATTGCACCTGAGGCTCTCACAACTTTCGGCTTTTGAAGGAATTAGAAAGAAAAGAGAGGGGAGAGTAAAGATGGAGGTTTCGGCTAGACAAAAGAAAAAGAGAAGAGAAGAGAACACTAAGGAATTTGTGAGAGTAGAGAGCACTAAGAATTTCTGAGAAAGGAGAGGAAGAAGAAAATTGATGAGTAGCCTCAGATTCTTCCTTTTATAGCCGAATTACTACTCAGAATCCTTTACTTGGCCACCACTCTTCTTAATTTGATAACTTTATCTCATTAATAATAATAATCCTCCTATTATCTCTTCTTTTATCCATTAAAATAAAAGGAATTAATCCACAATTATCTCTTGAGAATAATCTAAAATAATCCCATTATTTATCCTTATTAGCCGAATTTTAAAGAGGATAAAACTCCTCTTTTGCAAGCCTTGTGCCGTCCACCTCTGTGTTTCTAGAAGCAAAAATAAAACTTCTTTTATTCGCTTCCCATGTGACTCGAGCTCAGGCCCACTTGCCTAGCTGATGGCGTCACCTACCTGGGCCTTAAGTGATATCTTCAGGCCACTTTACCAAGCCTGTTTGTGTGTCAAATTCTTTCTATTAATTTCCTTAAGGCCACATTGCCTTAGTTTTCTCTTTTTAAGCCTTAAAACTTGACATTTCCTTTCATTTCCAAGTTTCCAAAAATTTTCGTTTGGCTTTTTAAACTTGACATTTCCTTACATTTCCAAGTTTCGAGAAATGTTCACTTTCCTCATTTCTAAATCATTTCCCTACATTTCTTAGTTTCCAAAAATGTTCACTTTCCTCTTTTAAACTTAACATTTCCATACATTTCCAGGTTTCCAAAAATGTTCATTTCTAAATCATTTCCATTCATTTCCGAGTTTCCAAAAATGTTCACTATACATTCATAACACATAAGACATGCCATTTCGTATAATTAAACCGGAAATGCATAGGCCCTTTTCAGGATGTTACAGCAAGTAACCCGACCTGAACAAGTCTAATTTAAAGTATTGCATTTATATTTATAGGATGTTTTTCACTAATTTAGCTTAAATTTCAATTTCATCTTAAATATGTTACATGTTATAATCAAATTGGTATATAATGATTAAGTTAATCGAATGACTTAATTGATATAATATTGATATTTGAAAGACTTAATTAAGATTTTCAAAAGTTTAGAAATTAATTTAAAATATATCTGATAATTTGGATTCACTTGATAGATTGTTATTTATCATGTTAATTTAAATTCTAAAGATGAGATAATAGAAAGTTTAAATTCTCTTAAAATTTTATTTTATAGATAGGTCTGGATGTGAACCATTTATATAATTTGGTTTGTATTGTTTATCTAAAAACTAAAATTGTTCTTTTTGTTTGTTTTTCTTAGTAGCTTTTGGCAAAGATAATGAAAACTTATTTATTTAGGATCAGCTACACTAAATATCTTCAAATTAAATTGAACTTCAAACTCCAAAATGTTCAAATTAAATTGATCTTTAAACTTCAAAATGGTTTAATTGAATTTTCACAATAGTGTATCGATCACGTTCTTTTGCCAACTTAACTACAATTAGTTTCTTTTGCCAACTTAACCAAACCATCAATGTAGTATTTAAATGTAGGTTTAAATTTGATGTTAACAATATATTTAAAATACATTGATTGATTAAATTATAAACATGTATGTAGCTATTGAATAGAGAGCTTAGATAGATGTGTTACGAGAGAGAGAAATCTCCCTTCTAAATTTCATTGGCATTATGAGTTTTTTAATATATCAAATTTAAACTATTCATTCGATATATATACACACACGTGTTTACAATTTAATTCATATATTTTACATATATGTTTCATGTTAGATTCGAGCTCGTCTTTATAGCATAAAATTGTAAATTGAACTTGAGTAGTAGGAAAACAATCGATTTAATCCGTCAGTTCAATTATTTTTTTTTTCAAATCGACTTTAGTTGAGTAAATTAAACCGACTTTGATTGAGTCAATTTTGATTAACCAATCTTAGGTTATTAGATTGGGTTTATATGGTTATATATCTATTATATGTTTTAAATAATTTAAAAATAAGACAAAATGAGTCGATTTTTTGAATCAATTCAGTTTCAAAATTAATTTAAAACCCAAATAACCAATTGAATTAACTAATTAAATCGACCAATCTACTCCACCTAACAAAACTGAAACCGAAAAATTGAATGGGTTAGTTTTTTCTCCCCTCTTAAAATGAGTTCATTCATACCTGAGACCAATATTCGGGTTAAGCTTTTATGGAAAGCAGTACGTGGCTAACTCAATGACTTCCTAGAGTTGGGAGGCGAGATCTTAAGAACAAAGCCAGGGAAAACATCATCAGGGACATGAATATGAGGATTGTGCTCCACTATGAAAGGATAACCGCATTTATCTCCGATGGTGTTTAGGGTTTCACCTTCTCCAACCACATAAATTTCGTCACACAGCACCATCCCTTTGACATTATTACGATCCTCATCATCATCGCCACCATTTGTTATCGTACAAGCTTCTTTGAAACAGTTTAGTAATAGCAGTAGGGTTATCAACACGACAACGCAGCACCATGAAGCTTCCTCGGCTAAAGCCACCGTTAATGCCCAAATTTGCTGCCGACCACGACGACGAAGATTGCAAGAAGCCATGAGAATTGAGAGACGGATTTTGGCATTTTATATGAAGAGAAAAGCTAAGATTTGTATTACGTATTACGTGAGTAATCTTCTTAGGGCTAAAAAATATCAAAAGAAATTTTATTGAGCGACTGAATATGATATTAGTGTTCATAAATTATTCGAGTTTAATTTAAAAAAAAAAATTAAGCTTGAGCTTGAATTTGAGCAATTCAAGCTATAGATCAAGATGTATTTAAGTGCCATAATATTCTATTCAAACAACTAATTATAAGCCTCAAGTTTTTTATTTTAATAATAATTTTATGGGTAAAAGTATTATGAACCCTTATACTAGTAGTCAAATTGCATTTTACTTCATTTTTCTTAAAAAATAAGTAAATTAACCCTTATATGTTAGATCAAAGAACAACTTGGTATTTTCGATTCCATTTCTATTATTAAAAACTGACATAATTGAGGAAATAATCAGTTAGTTTGCTATTTGATCTAACTTACATGAACTATTTTACTCTCTTTTTTAGTAGAGGGGACAAATTGTAATCCAATTACTAGTACAAGGACCTCCATAGTACGAATACCTATTTTTATGTTATGAAATTAGGTTTTTTTATCTCTATTATGTAAAAAGAGCTTAAGTATGAACGAGTTATGAACTTGCTCGAACATTTTGAGTATGAACGAGCTTAAGCTAAACTCGAGCTTATAAGTTAATATTCGATCGAGTTCAAACCAAATTTCAAATTGAGCTCGAGCTTGTCGTTATTCAAGTTCGACTCAGTTCAATTACCCTAAAATGATTCAACACGAAACAATAAATTGAATCAAATTCCAAAAAACCTGAGACCCTAAAATTTTAAAACATGATATGAAATTGAAGCAACTTGTAGATGTCCAATATGAATAATGTTATGTTATTGTGACATTATACATCTAAGCCGCGTTTACAAATCAAAATACCGAACTGCAAGATACGAAAATCTCATCAAAAGGGGCAACCAAAATGCAACAACTGCTTTTGGGCTGAAACAATATGTAATATATTAAAGAATGAATTCAATTTTGATGCTCTACTTACAGTCGGAGACTTGTTATAATCTATACAGTGTGATCGGACGAGTCTACTAACTTTTCGTCCTCGTTCGGGATGTCGGTCATGGGAAGTTGAATGCTGGACTTGGAAATTTTATTCCACTCGTTTTCAACTCGAAAGAATATCCATTGGAACCTTCTGAGCATCTCTAAGGTGGTAATAGTGAACACGGTTAAGTAGTTGTGGCGGAGATGAGCGGATAGTTTGTACGTCCACGTACATCGTAAAATCAAGTTGCTTCCGATAACCCAATAATAAACCTAACGAGTGAACGAAAAAGGCAGTTATGCATGTGAGCTTAGCTACTGATACGACATAGCGGAATTGGAAGAATAATTAATGGATGTAAAATCTTTACCCATTTTTGCCCGTATAACAGATTGGACCACCAAGTTGGCTTGTTGAACTTGAAAATCCTAGTGAAGACACTGAGAAAATGCAATGCATGCATGATATAAGTTGATCATTACAGCAACGTGTAGCTCGGCGTATCAAATTCGAAATAAACCGAAATTAAGTGCAAGAAATGCCAAAGTGATCTCACAAACAAAAGTTATATAAAAGTGCCCGTGTCGGGAACAGATATTTCATCGTACCTAAGGTCCCAATCACGAGTTACGTCCCAGTAAAACGAGTAGAGCGAGTTAACAAAACTTGAGATAAGCCAGAGGGGATGATATACATATGTCCACCTATCAGGTAAGACATGATATTTAAGTGCCGAAAGAAAAATCACGGGGACTGCTGTCGAATATTTTAAAGCTGAAAACCACATGCAAATTGGGTTAAAATATGAGATAAGCCGAGTGTGAACCAGCAAACCGAAGCACTAACAAAGTTAAAAGGGCGTGTTTAACATTGTACAGCTTTCCGGTTCACATTTTCATATCCATGGCTGACTAAATGTAAATTAATAAGAAAATAGTAAACATCGGGGACCCCTACGTATTACCGTTGAAAAGGGTTGTCTTTTCTTTTGTGTCTTTGTACTGCTGCAGACATTGCATTAGCCGCCAAATATAAGGTATAACAAGCACTAATGGAATAGCAACTGAGTGACTACCGCAAATTGAGTCTGCTTCAAACCATGCAATTGTCGCAACCTACATGGCAAGACAAACCTCATTTATTCATCTAAGAAGATCAACAAGCACGGGTTTAATTCGACCTCGTCCAAGCAATTCAATAGCAATATTACAAGGCATTACAGACAAAACATGAAGCACTCAGTTCAACCAGTCGTAATTGACTTACCTGGTTATGAAGCATTCTACAGGCTGAACGCTCCAAATCTGAAAATACCTTCACATAATATAGATTATGAGCGTGCATGACAGATCAAGAAATCTGGTAAGATGACATGCAATCTAATAATTATAAGAAATGAAACGAGTTGCTTGCCTTAAAACGAGGTCATAGGTGCATACCTTGGCCATGGAAGTTAGAATATCAGCCAAGAAGAAGTCGGGAAATGAAATTGGCTGTTATACAAAAATTAAACAAGTAAAATACGAGAATGCATGTCAGCCACGGAGAGTAAAGACAAAATACAGCGAAAATGGAAAAAAAAAGGCCCCCAGAAATACAGCTTGCTAGCTCGTGTATGTATGAAGGAAATAAAACTACACTAGAAACTTGCCTGCAGAGGAAATGCTATCCGCCATAGCGTTTTCAAGAAGAAGTAACGAGAAGACAAATAAAAAATATCAAAAGGGAATACCAAAACTAAAGCAAAAGGAATATACAGGATCACCTGCAATTCGTATTAACCGAAAAGAAAAAAATCATATACGGATTCGTATATATGCAGAAATTCATTATATGTAATGCCGTGAAAAAAAAAGGGTAGATATTACACTGGTTGTGATGCAGCTAATGATGCTTCTCCATGGGAGTAAAGATAAAGGTATGCTGACATACTAGTCGGTACTATAATTGTCAACCATGTGCTACACTGCATATATCGAAACATAGAACCGGGAATTAAAAACCGAACACATTTTTGGCAGTGGCACTACGATTTAAGGACGTACCTTCCAGATTTCTCTGTGAGTAAGATGGTTTTGATCGATATCGAATATTTTTACATAACTAATAGTACTTTGTGAGAAGACCCATAAACACACTCCCCATAACCAAACCATCATTGTCTACAAAATTGCAACATCGAGAAGTAAGATTCAACAAACATCAAACATCGACGAAACAAACTCAGGAAGTCATTTTAACTAACCACAAGAAGGAGAGGATTATAATATAAGAATGCCTCGTACAAGAACAAGTCTCGCAGGTCCAAGTTCATTCTCATAACCGAATCCCATCCAATCTAATTCAACACAAGAAACATTTTCACAAATTTGCACTATCATCGACGGCATCGTAGCTAAATTGTATAATACTAATTACTAACCTTGCAACAACCGAAACCCCAGACTAAGAACAATGTGACCTGAAAATTCAATGCCAGTTCTAAAAAAGTTCATCATTTTTCTTTTTGGGATAAATATCAAAACCAAATTGTTTGATTCAAGTTTCACAAATCACTAACAAAGTTAACTAATTAGCACTATTTTAAGTTGATACAGAAACAATTATATTAATCCAATATGAAACAAAATGTATACAATTAAATCGAAATCAAAGTTTTATGTATACATATGAACAACAAGTCATCTTTTATATGTATAATTGTACCAAATCAAAGTTCATGTACCAAATTGTGGAATTCAACAAACCTGACATCTCCAAATAAAAATGGGAGAAGGCATCATAGCTGCTGCTGTGTGGGTAAGTGAATTAGTAGTACCTTTCATATCACCCAACACCATGGGAAAAACATAACTTTCTTGAACGCTATTACCCGGTTCACCAGCCCCTACAAAAAAAAGTTACAATTTTTTTTTTGGATAAATTCAAATAAAAGGTTAAACTCATTAAAGAAAAATATGAAAAGGGTTGAATTTTGAACTTACCGAGGCCGGAAAAAGCAGATTTTCCGGTGGGTTTTCGAAGATGATGACTTTCGAACATGGTGAAATTCAATTACATCCTGCAAACAGTAAAATTCGAGTTCAATTTTCTTACTCCCCGAACAAAAAATACATTAAAAGAATGAGATTTGATGAATTTTTACAATTAACACGAACTAGTAATAGAATCAAAGCTCAAAGTAACAAGCTTTTGAGATTGTGATAATTTGATTAGATCCGGAATGATTGATGAACGACATTAACAGATAGTATTATTTAGAGAAAGGAGAGATGAGATGTTCCATTTTCACTTCAGCACGTTGTCAGTGCCAAAATTGCTTGCTTATACTCACTATCAGCATGTTTTTGTTTTCATCACTTAAGTTTAAAATTTTTTATTTTAGTCATTAATCTTATCAAATTTTAATATTTGTTAAATCACTAATGGAATGCTGACATTGCCATTTTTTATTGGCATAATATATATTTAGCCCTCCAATGTTTTCAATAAATTTAACTATCAAACTTTATCAATTTAGTCTTGATTCTTTAACATTCAAGAATAAATTTTTTTTTCTAAAAAAACCTTACAAAAAAATATTTAAAGATTCTTTTTTTTTTTTTGATAAAAATACATAAAATTTTATAAATGTACATACAGAATTATAAAAATATTTATAAATAAATAAATGTTTATTTTTATCATTTTCTAACATAGTATTTATTTATTACAACAACGATTTATAGTTTAAGGGAAAAAATGAAGAAGACTTAGTAGATTAAGCTTTTCTGTTTTTATCAACATTAATGACCATCATGTTCAGGTTAGGTTAAAAATTACAACCTGAGGTCGAAAAGGGTAAGAATCAATATCTTTAGGTTGTTGTCCAAAACAAGTTTGTCGCATTTGAGGTTGTGCTTGAAGATGGGTATGATTAGAGGTGTACATGGGCCAGGCGGCCCGGCCCGGCCCGAAGGCCTGCCCGAAATGTGGGAAGGTTTGGGAAAAAATATAGGCCCGAAAAATGGGCTTGGAGAAAAAAATAAGGCCCGTTTAAAAAATGGGCCGGGCTCAGGTAAGGCATTTTTGGCCCGTGCTCGGCCCGTCCCGGCCCGAATTCATTAAAGAAAAAATCTATTTTTTAATATTATTTTTTTATTGTTTTTCTCCTTATTTTGCTACCATTTTACTATTATGTTTCTATTATTTTGTTGTTATTGTTTAGATATTATATAAAACTTATTTTATTGTTAATTTTGTTATTATTTTAAAGACATTTGTTAATTTTGTTATTATTTTAGAGGCATTTGCTTGTTAAATTGCATCTATTTTAGTGTTATTTAAGTCTACATATTTTTTAAAATTTATTTTCAATTTGTTGAAAAATATTTATTTTAATTTTTTAGTATTTTTGATGTATTATATATATTTAAAAATTATATAAAATAATATAAAAAATTAATACGGGCGGACTTGGGCAAAATTTTAGCATTTTTATATGGGCCGGACTTGGGCAAAGTTTTAGGCCCTTTTTTGGGCCCGGCTCGGCCCGAGCCCAATGAACGGGCCTAAATTTTTAGTTGGACCCTACCCGAACTCGGCCCGACCCGGCCCATGTACACCTCTAGGTATGATTGAGAATATATATGTGAGTGTAATGACCCAAATAGTCAGGGGTGTTGGAAAGTGTATTTTCGGGACTCCGTTCCTATGAGTCGGACTCATAAATATTTTTAACAAATATTTACGAAGTTAGTCTAGTTGCGAATTAAATTTTGGATAAGTAATTATCATGAATCAGGAGTTATTAGGGCTTGCGGACTAAATCGCGTTAAAGTTAAAAGTTGAATTATAGATTAAAATAAACTAAAAGGGACTAAAGTAGCAATTACACTTTTGTTCTTTTAAAGTGGACGGCATTAATGATAAATTTGTAAATATATATATGTTAACTATTATATATATATATATATATATATATATATATGCTATAATGAATAAATATATATTATAAAACTTAATGTATATGTATATTATATAATAATTATTAAAAATAAAAACAAATTAAAAAGAAAGAAAGTGGGAAAGCATGCAAACAAATTAGAAAAGAAAGAAAATAAAAGAAAGAGAGAAAGGAGAGACCAACGGCAAACTTAGGGAATTTTAACTTTTTCAATTTCAATTGGTTAGTTAATTTAGTCCATTTTTTTTATAATTTTTATGTTTTTAGAATTCCGGTACTTAGAGCTACCCGACCCATATTGTAATTTTTAGTATTGCTTAAGATTTTAAATGTTGTTATTATTGAATAGTTTAAATACTAGGGGTTAAATTGATAGATTTTTAAGTTAGAAGTGGAAAAGGATCAAATTGTAGAATTAATTGTTGATTTTGAGCAATATGGACTAAATTGAGAAAAAGTTAAATTTTAAGGAGTAGAATTGAAAATCGGGAGTTTAATTTAGCTTAGAGTGAAATTAATATAAAAATTTGAGATTGAATATAAAGATTAAAATTAGTCTCGATTTAGGGACCAAATTGAGAATTTAGCAAAATGTGTTATAAAAATTGAAATTATTGTTAATTGAGTTGTGTAATATTAATTATTTTATTTCGTAGTGAACGTCTTTCTGGAATCCTCGAGTAAGAAGAAGAAAGACAAAGTCGACGTCGAGTAACTCGGAATATACGGTTTATGTTTCTATAATCTGAATTAAATAGTAGATTGTTGCATATATAATTGTTTGCATATGGTAAGCATTTGAGGTGAGTACTTTGGTACTTTGGGATTGAATTAAATTCATAATTGAAATGAAATGGATTGATTTTGTATATTATGAAATATATTAATTATGAATATTGAATTGAATATATGTGATATTGTGTATATATGAAATTGAGATATTGGTTGTATTGAAAAGTGAAATGAAACCATATTAATTGTTTCAAGCTGAGTCGGATATAGATGGCATGTCATAGGATAGGAAGAGTTCAGGGATTTCTTTGATTTCGAGTCGATGAGGTAGTGGGTGCCAATTTGCTTCGGTTTAACCGATGAGACATTGGGTGTCAATTTATATAGCGCTGGGCATAGCTATTACTTCGAATTTATCCGATTAGGCACTGGGTGCCAAATTGGTGTGTTGGTTGGATCTGTGTATCCGTCTGAGTCTGAGTTGTGTTAATAGGGGAAATTAAATAGTAAATTTATGTGTTCGATATTGAGATATCAAAAATGTGAAATGAATATGAGACGAGAAATGAAATATGAAATGATGAAATAAGATGTGAATTGTGAAATAAAATCGAGTATTGTACAAAGAGTTGGATCATGCCATTGCATGAATTGAGATTAACAAATGCTATATGAAATGTCATTGATATGTGCTCGAGTATATGGGATGTAGTGGATGTATTAAAGAATAGGTAAATTTGTATTATTAATTTGACTCATAAGTGCATAAACGTTCTTGTTGCATTATTATATTTTGATTATTTATGTCAAGTTAAATTGTTCGTATTATAGAAATATCACTGAGTTATACTTAGTGTGTGGTTTTGTTTTCCGTGCGCAGGTTAGGTACTTCTCTTTTGGTCGTCGACTTAGCATCCAATAACAAATCCCGGACTCAAGTGTGGTGATGTTCTAAATTGTACTGACATGTACCTAGGAAGTCATTGGTTTGATGTTGTTGATATTTGATAATATTTTGGTTTTAGGTGAAATGATAGTAATTTGTATATATGGTGGTGATTGAAGTTGTGTTTTGGTATGTTGCATAGTTTGATGTGATGTTATGTTTTTGGTTTAAAGCTTGATAGATTAAATAGCTAAAGATTAGTTATATATAGGTAATTTGATATGGATGGAAGTCTTGAATAAATGATGCCTTGTTGATGTGTTTTGAAGTTATAAAATGTGATACCAATGAGGGTACATTGGTTAGGCACTTAAGATGGTTGTTTTGGTATGAATTGAGTATGTTTAATTGCGTTTTGGATAGGTTAGATAGCTGGTGAAATGGTTGCTTAGTGCCCAAGCAATCACAATTTGGTAAACTTGAGTTTTAAGGTACATTTAGGTGTACACGGCCTGGGACACGATCGTGTGTCACACATGGATAACACACATAGGTAGCACACACGAGCATGTACCCTGAACGTGTAGAATAATTACATAAGCGTAGTTTTCACATGGGCTAGGTTACGGCCGTGTGTCTAAAGTTAGTGAGTTACACGGGTAAGGACACATGCTAAGACACGACCGTGTGTCCTAACTTCAAAAGCCACACGGCCATGTGTCCCTTGTTTCTAGGTATTTTGATATTTCACCCTAAACTTCTAGAATTATTTCAAATTAGCCCCTGTTAGTTCATAAATCATTTTTAGGGACCTATAAATTCGTATTTAGGATAGTATAGATAATTTTTACTATGACACTACAGAAAAACAGACTTTTTGTGCGTTTTTTTTTGCCTTTAGAAAGCGCCGCAAAATACGCTGCTAAAATTTGCGGCGTTTATTTGAAAAAACGCCGCTAAAGCTTTTGTAGAAAACGCCGCTAAAGGTCCTGGTCTTTAGCGGCGCTTTTGTAGAAAACACCGCTAAAAGTCCTGGTCTTTAGCAACTCTTTTTTAGAAAACGCCGCTAAAAGTCTTAGTCTTTAGTAACACTTTTATAAAAAACGCCGCTATAAGTCATGAAAAATAAAAAAATAAAATATTATAAAAAAGAATAAGATTAAAACATTATAAAAAAATTTAAGGGGAAAACAGTAAAATTAAACATTTTTCAGCCCATAACATTTAAACCAAAAAAAAAAATCGATAGCAAACAATATTCAACAAGAATTTGAAAAAAAAGAAGCAAAGTAATATCCTTAAATCTTAAACCCCAAACCCAAACTATAAAACTCTAAACCTTAAACCCTAAACTATAAAACACAAACCCTTAACCCAAAATAATTAAAAATTATATCATGAACATTAAAACTCTAAACCATAGACTTTAAACCTTAAATTTTAAACCCTAAAATAAAATATTTTTTTGCGGTGTTTTTTTATAAAAAAACGCTACTAAAGCTTACCTTTTGTGGCGTTTTTTAAGGAAGCGCTGCTAATGCTCAGATCTATAGCGGCGTTTTTAAGGAAGCGCTGCTAATGCTCAGATCTATAGCAGTGTTTTTAAGAGTGCGCCGCTAATGCTCAGATCTATAGCGACGTTTTTACAAAAGCGCCGCTAATGCTCAGATCGATAGCGGCGTTTTTACGAAAGCGCCGCAAATGCTCAGATCTATAGCGGTGTTTGGGCCAAAAACGCTGCTATTGCTCAACTTTTTGTGGCGTTTTCCTTAAAAGCCACTAATGTATAATATTTGCGGCATTTTTTATTTAAAACGCCACTAAAAACGCCGCTAAAAGTCTATTTTGGAGTAGTGTGATTTGAATGGAATAACCTCCAATTTATTTATGATTGATTAGTTGATTGGATTATTAGTAATGCTTGTGACCTTAATCCATTGACGGAGAGGGGTTAAGGGTGTTACAGTGAGGATGAGGTCCTGAAGACCCAATAGGTAGAAGGTCATGCCGGCAGCTCCACAACTGATTCCTAATTTGATGGCATGATTGTAACAACCTGTTTTTAGTCAAATCGAAATAGTGGTTTTGGAACCACAAGTTCGAGGATAAAATAATTATTTTATTATTATTTTAATGTATACAGCATGATAATATAATTGTGTGAAAATTTCGTTAAGAAATTTATAGTTTGAGTGCTTAATTTAATAAAAAGGACTAAATCGCGTAAAGTGTAAAAGTAGAGTTCTATTAGTTAAAGGTGTCTAATAGCTATAGAACTTTAAAGGGGAGGTCTTTATGTGGTAAATATACCATTATTATTATGAGTGGACAATCTTGGACATCATTTAAGTGTTATTAATAGTTTATAATTAAGGTTAAATAGGTAATTTGGTTATTTAAAGTAAAATAAATAAAAGAAAAACCATTTTTTTTATGTTGTCATCTTCCTTAGCCAATTTTCATAAAGAAGAATAGCCATTCTTAGGGATTGATATTCGGCCATGCTTCTCATGCTCATTTAGGTATGGTTTTTGTTCCGTTTTAATGATTTCTGTGTTTTTGAGATTGTTGCAGCTTAGTCTAGTTAGCCCAGGGACTATTTTGCAAAATTTTAAAGGTTTAGGGTTTTCCATTGATGAATGTTGATGTATTTTGATGTTTGATGTTAGAAAATGCATGCTTGTTGTTAGATAAATAATATTTATAAAGTGATTTTTAGTAAAATGTCCAATTAGTGATTTAATTGTGAAATGTGTGAACTTTGTGGTGTAAATGTGAATTAAATGAAAAATGTGGACTGATAGGGACCTAATTAAAATTCAGCTAGCATGGGTTTTGGTTGAATTGCATGAATTTGTAATTTTATGAAACAAAGACTAAATTGTAAAAATGTTGAAATGTTAGGGGCAAAAATGTAAAATTACCTTAATGTGTGTTTTGGATTAAATTGAATAGAGAGATCATTAAATAAGTTAATTTTGATTACATTTAGATCAAGAAAAGTGAAATATGAATTTAGATCGGGGAAAGAACAAAGTTTCGGACTAATCGACTTATTACGCCATTTTTGTATTCGAGGTAAGTTCGTGCGTAATAACTATTATTGTACTTGTGTTTTAAATGCTTTGATATTGCATAAATTGTGAGTACGACATTGTGAGTATACTCAACGACGATTCGGCTAGTGAGAAATCCGGGTTGAACCTTAGGAATAGATTAGGATACGAATGACATGTCATTAGGGGTTATGTGATTTGGGTGCTGGTCCGTACGTCCTACTGGTGGCTGAGTCATCTGGCATGTGTTGTGGATACTCGTCAGCTTGTGTGAGCAGCACCATGTAGCTTCGTCATGACCGTCAGCTTGTGTAAGAAGTCTTGTTGGTAGCTCGAGAGTGAGCATTATATGTGATACGAGATTGAGATAGCTTCAACTATATATGTGGCACTTAGGGTGCGAGATTCTCGAGTATCCGATAGTATTCCGAATGGTTCAACGAGTATAAGTTTGATACGAGATGGTACAGGTATGTACACGAACCGTATGAGCTTTGAATCGAAGAAAACTGTGAATTTTACATCAAATCTTATGATTGAATATGTGAAAGGTTTGTTAGCTAATATGAGTTATATGCTGATATATTCAATTGGTTGAATTGTATATTTGTGGTTAATTGAGTTTGTTATTATACGAACTTACTAAGCTTTATAGCTTGCTTTGTTTAATTTTCTGTGTTTTATAGTGAAATCAAAGCTAGCTCGGATTCGGGATTGTCGAAGACTTCATCACACTATCCAAATATCACTTTGGTACTTTTAAACTTAAGTATTTTGAGTATATGACATGTATAAGATTATGGTCATTTTAGTATATACGTTGCTAATGAATTTTGTAACAGCCCGATTTTGACCCAAATCGGAACAATGGTTCCAGGACCACAAATCCGAGTCTGAAAAATATTTTAATATTATTTTCTGTGTTTATTATGTGTGAATTTTGTTGTGTGAAATTTTCGTGTTCTAATTTCGTCGTTTAAGTCTCCGATTAAATAAAAGGGCTTAATCGCGTAAAATGAAAATTTAGTGGTTATTTTTAAAAGAGTCAAATAGTGATTGTTCTTTTAATATGGAGGCTTTATGTTGTAATTTAGCCATTAATAAGATAGTGGACGGCAATAGACTAATATATCCTTATTGTACAAGTTTTATATATTAAATAATAAAGGTTAAATTAGAAATTGAATAATAATATATGTTATAATAAGACAAAACATTAAAGAAAAACACCATTTTATATCCATCTTCTTCACTGAATATAGAAAAGAAATCGGATTTGGATCGGAGGAAAACTAAAATCGTCGATTAATCGTCCTGCTCCGATTACCGTTGTCCGAGGTAAGTTTTTAAGCAATTGAATTAAATTGAATTTTTATCTATATTGAGGTACATGTATTTAATAGAGGTAAGAATGTATAATGTCAAAATGCCGAATGTGATAATGATTGGGAGATGTATTTAGCCGAATGGGAGGTATACATATATGTGATGATATAGCTATGTGAGATTTTGATTTAAGAGATGAATATGGTCAAATGTGATGAATATTTGTATATCAATGGTATAGCCGAATGCGAATTGATATAGAAATGAAAAAGTTAATTTATATATTTATATGTGTATGTGATTGAGGTTCAAGTTATATATATATATGTGTGTGTGTGTGTGTATTTAGACAAGTAATAAGTTCAAGTAATGCACTAAGTGAGTGAAGTTAGATGCCGAGCACTGTGTGTGGTCATGTGGCACTAAGTGTGCGAATTTGGATAATGAGCACTAAGTGTGCGAATTGAACTTCCGAGCACTAAGTGTGCAAAATCGGATAATGAGCACTAAGTGTGCGAATTGAACTTCCGAGCACTAAGTGTGCGAAATCGGATAATGAGCACTAAGTGTGCGAATTTAACTTCTGAGCACTAAGTGTGCAAAACCGGATAAAGAGTCTTAAGTGTATGAATTGAACTTCAGAACATTTTGGGTGCAAAATTCGGTTGATGAGCATTAAAGGTAAGAGTAAATATAAATTTTAAATATTGAATTCGGTAAGTTTCGATGCTATGAGAGGTTATCATTTGAATGGTAAGTATAAATTTCGTAAGTTTTGTATGCATTTGTATTAAAGTGAGGAATGGATTATAGACCTATGTGAAGCCTATTATTGAATGTTGGGATATTCGGCCTAATGTTATATGAGGAATAAATTGAAATGTGAAATTTATATTGATACTAAAGGATTTATGTGCATTCGATTAGTAGGTATTTGAAATGTGAACCTTAAACGTGTTTATAGGGAAATATATATATATTCGGCAAAATAAGGTCTATGGGATATTAAACATGTTAATGAATCAATGTGTGTTTGGAAATGTTATAATTTATGTGTAGATAAATGTTTGGTAATTAAATTTCATAAGTATGGCTTGGTTAGACCTTAATAAATTATCAATGCCATTGAGATAATATTTGGATTAAAAAAATTAAGCTATGAATGAAGTGAATGAAACCATATGTTTAAGTATATGATTGGTCATATTCGGTTTAATGATATAAATATATGTATGATATGGAAATGTGAATTTCATACTCATGCCAAAGTTTATATGTGCATTTGTCTATATGGTAATTGAATGTGAAATTATGACTAAGGAAATGTGAATTGTATAATTGTATTATGATAGTATGTATTCGGTCAAATGAAATTTCTATTGATATCGAGTATGAAAGATGATTTTGGATAAAGAACGGATACGTGTTTGGACAAAATTTATTTTATGTTTAGTTATATATGGATATTTGAATTTACAAGTATGGTTTGGTTATGTTTTATTAAATTATTATTTTTATTGAGTTAATATGAAACACCCCACACCCAGCCCACGAGCCTGGACCGAATCTGGTATGTTCCTCAAGTAAACCGGTTCAAAGTTCTTTTAACACTTTGAAAATCTGTGTGTTTTTGAAGAAAGTTTGTTTGTGGGTTGGGCTCGAGTTGAAAACAAAGTTATTTTATATTGAAATCTCTTTATCTTAGATGTCAAAACATTTAGGGTTTAGTTTAAAAGAAATTTACTTAATCTTTAATAAAAAAAATTCGTAACTTAATAAATAAAACAGAAATAAAATAGCCCACTATGGCCTTATTACATCAAATTAAAACCCAAAATAAAATTTAAAGTACTTAAGAAAATAAAGAGTCTACATAATAATTTCCTTGCTGGGCATGGCCATCACTGAGCTCCTGCCGACCCGGTATGTAATTTCCTTGCTGGGCATGGCCACCACTGAGCTCCTGCCGACCCGGTCCATTACTGATCATCACCTGAAAAATGTTCCCACAACGGGGTGAGTCAACAGACTCAATGTGTACACAACACTAAATCATAATAGAATCAGGCATAACAAATATTACGCATTCATATCATAGCATACAAATTATGATGCATTCCCAAACCCAAACCTAATAAGCTATCCGCTACACTCCCCCATACCAACCTGTACACCGTGGGGACTACTAAGTCGACCCTCCTTCCGCTACACTCCATATCGCGGTCTTTGGTCACCGCATTTGTGGTCTTAGGTCACCACATTCAGATATCGCGGTCTTAGGTCACCGCATTCAGATTACTGTAGTCTTAGGTCACCACATTCACTTCCCCTTTCAATAACCCATATGCCCCATTTTGTAATATGTATTAATATGCCAAAATTCACATTCTTATTCTCATGTTACAAATAACATATTTCATATTCCTAGTAGGAGTAGGAAACGTACCTGAGTACTTTGTACCACATTATGGTACCTTAGCCATATTCACATTCTTAATATCACATATATTAATTAGACATAGCCATAAAGCTTATTAAGAATTAGTATGGGGTACACACCTGATTAACTTAATGCTTTCAATCCAAATCCCGAAAATCGATCTAAAGCCTTGGATCCTCAATCCCTACATTTGATTAATCACTTACTAATTTAATAAAAAGCCATTCGGCCATAAATCCAAATCCTAGTAGGATTAGTATACTAAAACTTACCTTGTGGATTTTAAATCCCGAAACTCACCGAATAACTAGGGAACACGTGGCCTATGGTGTACCTTCGAGAAAAGAACTTCTTCTTCCTTGTAGTCGACAATACTTAAATCTCGAAACCTTCCTACTATGTTTCGGCCAAGATTAATAATAGAGATTAGTTCCCAAATTTCAATAAGTCTAAAAGAGAAAGAATGAGAATCGAATGACAGTGATCCTTACCCCACTTACTGAAACCAATAGTATTCCTTCTTGGCACTCCTTGAGATATTCGGCTATAGCCTAAGTGTGATCAACAATTTCGGCTTCTTGATGAACACTAGAGGATTTTGATTTTTCAAAGAAAGAAGAGGAAGATATAAAACTTAGGAAAATTCGGCAAGACTAGGGGGTTCTACCTTCGGCTTTGTGGAGAATTGAAGAGAAAAGAAAAGAAAAGGGGTTGTAGAGAAAATTCGGCAGAGGCTTTCTAGGAAGAGAAAATAATGCTGAATGGCCTCTCTTTCCCTCTTATAGCCGAATTTACTAGCTTAGAATCCCTTACTTGGCCATCACTCTTCTATTTTGATAGCTTTATCTCTTTAATTATCTCCTAGAATAAAAGATAATTCAAAGAACTATCCTTACTTAGCCGAAATTATTAAACTCAAAGTCCCTTACTTGGCCATCACTTCTCCTTATTTTCCCTAATTAAAGAATAATTCCTCATTTATCTCTTGAAAATAATCTAAAATAAATCCATTATTTATCCCTTATTTATCCACTATTTATCTCTTAAAAATAAAAGAATAAAAGCTCCTAAATTATAGCCTTGCGCCGTCCCTTGCTGCTAATCTCTGCTGCAAAATAAAACTTTTATTTTGCTTCCCCTGTAGCTCGAACCTTGGCCCAATACTCCTATATGTGGCGCCATTTCCTGAGGCCCTAAGTGGCATCTTCAAGCCACTTTTCCAAGCCCGTCTGTGTGTCATATTTTCCCTACATTTTCTCTTAAGGCCACCTTGCTTCATGTCCCTCTTTTAAACTTTAAACTTGACATTTCTAAAGCATTTCCTTACATTTCTAAGACATTTCCTTACATTTCCAAGACATTTCCTTACATTTCCAAGAGAAGACATTTCCTTACATTTCCAAGTCATTTCCTTACATTTCCAAGACATTTCCTTACATTTCCAAGACAAGACATTTCCTTACATTTCCAAGTCATTTCTTTACATTTCCAAGACAAGACATTTCCTTACATTTCCAAGACAAGACATTTCCTTCCATTTCCAAGTCATTTCCTTACATTTCCAAGTTTCCAAAAATGTTCACCATACATTCATAACACATAAGACATGCCATTTCGTATAATTAAATCAAAAATGCATAGGCCTATTTCCAGGATGTTACAGTTCTACCCCCCTTAAAAATAATTTCGTCCTCGAAATTACTTGGTTAACTGCATTTCTACTCACCATACTATGCTTATGCTGTGCACTCTGATCTTAATAACACTATCTTACCTTCTAGGCACAATCTCTAACTTCACGTCCCCTAGAACTCATTTCTAACGCCGCGATTTAATCTGATTAAAAAGTTTTATGCATCAGAATTTTGTTCCACTTATTAACCGCAAATAAATTTATGAAATAAAGGTATTTAGAAGTAGTTTTTTCGATCACACAAAGTTTCAGTTCAAGTTCACTACTCTAATTCAGAGAATCACATTCACGTTCATCAACAGAGACACCTTCATTCCTCAATAGAGGCACATTCATTCATCAAAATAGACATATTTATTCAGTGGCATCTACCACCCACATTCACTATTCGAACACTCTTTGTCTTATTCCTATCCTAGGGGTATTTTCGTAATTTGTCCTACAGGAGTATTTTCGTAATTTTTCAAAAGAAAAAGTTCCTTGATGATTCTTTCATAAAGTATTTTGGAATTTTTTTTAAAATCCAGGGGTATTTTGGAAGATTTGAAATCCAAGGGTATTTCGATAATTTTGAATCTCGGGGGTATTTTGGTAATAAACCAGGGTAAATTTGTAAAATTTAACAAATCAGGGATACTTCAAAAGTTGCGAAACTTTGAGGGTTCTTTTTGAGAATTGTTCTTTCCAAAACGGTGATGTTGCAAAAAAATTTTTTTGGAAATCAGGGTCATTTTGGAAATTTTTTGTAAGTTAGGGGCAATTTTGTAATTTTCCAAAATCAAGGTATTTTTGATATTTTGCAAATTAGGGTTTTTGGACATTTTATAAAGTAATGAAAATTTTGATTAGAACTGTGGGTATTTTGGGAATTTCATAAACCAAGGGCATTTTTGTAATTTTACCACTAGGGGTATTTTTGTAATTTTATAAATCAAAAATTTTTCGGAAAATTTTGTAAAAATAGTTCTCACAAATTAAAAGGGTAATTTTAAGAGTTTCAAAACTAGGGTTTTCATAAAAACACACGGCTAGTTCCCTTTCTGGTTTTAGTTATTATGTTTAGCTTTGTGATCGAGTCCTCTTGGTTGGGTGAACCGAAGCTACGCACTGGTAGGATTCCAGCGAAGAGGAGGTGAGTCACTAGGACTGCTTAAGTACCAGGCTCTTCCGGATCCAATCCTAGACATGCGCACAAGGGTTACCACACCTTAACTCGGCGACTTAACCACAGGTTTGTTTAAGTTAGGCATTAAGTCTTATGTAATAGTTGGGGTAAACTAGTCCTAGGGTTCAAATACTTAATTCTCTAATCTATGTTCCATTTCTACCCTTCTACAAATCACATTATAATTCACACAATGGTTAGAAGTACTTACCTGGTGGACTGTGGGTCGGAGACTTGGGTGCCATGCTAAAAAACCTGCTTATTTCAAAAAAATATTTTCATAAAACTTATTTGGGCTCGCTTTGAAAATGTTTTGGGCCTTAACCCTCAGGCCGATAGTTTGAAACGGGCTCTGATACCAAACTAAAACACCCCACACCCGGCCCACGAGCCTGGACCAAATCTGGTATGTTTTTGAAGAAAGTTTGTTTGTGGGTTGGGCTCGAGTTGAAAACAAAGTTAATTTATATTGAAATCTCTTTATCTTAGATGTCAAAACATTTAGGGTTTAGTTTAAAAGAAATTTACTTAATCTTTAATAAAAAAAATTTCGTAACTTAATAAATAAAACAGAAATAAAATAGCCCACTATGGCCTTATTACATCAAATTAAAACCCAAAATAAAATTTAAAGTACTTAAGAAAATAAAGAGTCTACATAATAATTTCCTTGCTAGGCATGGCCACCTCTGAGCTCCTGCCGACCCGGTCCATTACTGATCATCACCTGAAAAATGTTCCCACAACGGGGTGAGTCAACAGACTCAATGTGTACACAACACTAAATCATAATAGAATCAGGCATAACAAATATTACACATTCATATCATAGCATACAAATTATGATGCATTCCCAAACCCAAACCTAATAAGCTATCCGCTACACTCCTCCATACCAACCTGTACACCGTGGGGACTACTAAGTCGACCCTCCTTCCGCTACACTCCATATCGCGGTCTTTGGTCACCGCATTTGTGGTCTTAGGTCACCACATTCAGATATCGCGGTCTTAGGTCACCGCATTCAGATTACTGTGGTCTTAGGTCACCACATTCACTTCCCCTTTCAATAACCCATATGCCCCACTTTGTAATATGTATTAATATGCCAAAGTTCACATTCTTATTCTCATGTTACAAATAACATATTTCATATTCCTAGTAGGAGTAGGAAACGTACCTAAGTACTTTGTACCACATTATGGTACCTTAGCCATATTCACATTCTTAATATCACATATATTAATTAGACATAGCCATAAAACTTATTAAGAATTAGTGTGGGGTACACACCTGATTAACTTAATGCTTTCAATCCAAATCCCGAAAACCGATCTAAAGCCTTGGATCCTCAATCCCTACATTTGATTAATCACTTACTAATTTAATAAAAAGCCATTCGGCCATAAATCCAAATCCTAGTAGGATTAGTATACTAAAACTTACCTTGTGGATTTTAAATCCCGAAACTCACCGAATAACTAGGGAACACGTGGCCTATGGTGTATCTTCGAGAAAAGAACTTCTTCTTCCTTGTAGTCGACAATACTTAAATCTCGAAACCTTCCTACTATGTTTCGGCCAAGATTAATAATAGAGATTAGTTCCTAAATTTCAATAAGTCTAAAAGAGAAAGAATGAGAATCGAATGACAGTGATCCTTACCCTACTTACTGAAACCAGAAGTATTCCTTCTTAGCACTTATTGATATATTCGGCTATAGCCTAAGTGTGATCAACAATTTCGGCTTCTTGATGAACACTAGAGGATTTTGATTTTCCAAAGAAAGAAGAGGAAGATATAAAACTTAGGAAAATTCGGCAAGACTAGGGGGTTCTGCCTTCGGCTTTGTGGAGAATTAAAGAGAAAAGAAAAGAAAAGGGGTTGTAGAGAAAATTCGATAGAGGCTTTCTGGGAAGAGAAAATAATGCTGAATGGCCTCTCTTTCCCTCTTATAGCCGAATTTACTAGCTTAGAATCCCTTACTTGGCCATCACTCTTCTATTTTGATAGCTTTATCTCTTTAATTATCTCCTAGAATAAAAGATAATTCAGCAACTATCCTTCCTTAGCCGAAATTATTAAACTCAAAGTCCCTTACTTGGCCATCACTTCTCCCTTATTTTCCTAATTAAAGAATAATTCCTCATTTATCTCTTGAAAATAATCTAAAATAAATCCATTATTTATCCCTTATTTATCCACTATTTATCTCTTAAAAATAAAAGAATAAAAGCTCCTAAATTATAGCCTTGTGCCGTCCCTTGCTGCTAATCTCTGCTACAAAATAAAACTTTTATTTTGCTTCCCCTGCAGCTTGAATCTTGGCCCAATACTCCTGTATGTGGCGCCATTTCCTGAGGCCCTAAATGGCATCTTCAAGCCACTTTTCCAAGCCCATTTCTGTGTCATATTTTCCCTACATTTTCTCTTAAGGCTACCTTGCTTCATGTCCCTCTTTTAAACTTTAAACTTGACATTTCTAAAGCATTTCCTTACATTTCTAAGACATTTCCTTACATTTCCAAGACATTTCCTTACATTTCCAAGAGAAGACATTTCCTTACATTTCCAAGTCATTTCCTTACATTTCTAAGACATTTCCTTACATTTCCAAGATAAGATATTTCCTTACATTTCCAAGTCATGTCCTTACATTTCCAAGACAAGACATTTCCTTCCATTTCCAAGTCATTTCCTTACATTTCCAAGTTTCCAAAAATGTTCACCATACATTCATAACACATAAGACATGCCATTTCGTATAATTAAATCAAAAATGCATAGGCCCATTTCCAGGATGTTACATAATATCTGTTTATGACTTACTAAGTTATGATAGCTTACTCTGTGTGTGTATTTTTACTTCTATTTATAGATTTTGGAGACTACTTGCAGGCTCATGAATCGTCTGCGAAGTTTATCACACTATCGACTGCTTTCGGTATTTTTAAAAGTTGAATTAGAAATTTATGACATGTATAGGCTATACTACTTTTCGAGTATGGTTGAAGTTGTATATATATGTATAAGCCATGCGAAAATGGCTTGTCCATCTTGTTAATCTTGGAATTTATATTTTGGCTTGATGATTATGTTTGGTTGTGGTTTTGGTTGATTTGGTTTTGGTATATATAAGTATGGTTATGTTTGATATTTTAATCATGAATTTATTGATTTGAATATGTCTTGTATTTGGTTTTATTGAGAAATGGGATTTCGTGCATATATGGCTAATACTTTGGTTTTATAATGATAGGTATAAAATTTGATTCATAGTGTACTTTTATTGTATAGCCGAATATAAAATGACTTAATATGGTCTTGTGATTTGGAAAAAGTATAATTCTTATATGTAGTGTAAAGCACATGAATTTAACTTGTTTTTATTCGGCAATTGTATAAACAAATGCAATGTGATAAAATAATATGTTCGGTGCTTATCGCTTATGAATTATAAATCTGATTATATTTTCGGAAGTTATGTTTTGTCTGGTAATACCTCGTAACCCCTTTCCGGCGACGGATAAGGGTTAGGGGTGTTACATTTTAATGGTATCAGAGCTATGGTTTAGTCGGTTCTAGGACTACCATAGCATATGTGAGTCTAGCTATACATGCCATATTTAATCTGCGATAGTGTGATATTTTTCGACTCTGACAAAAATTGTCTGGATGAAATAGATAAGTTTTCCAACCGAGCTAATTCTAATATTACAAAAGTAAATATTTAAATATTTGAGTGGAAATTTGTTGATGATGAGTTGAGACTCATAAAGGTAAGAATCAAATTGTATGACATGTTGTTATTGATAAATGTTGTAATTATATGAGCATATGAGTTATGATATTTGAGTTATGATTGCTATCTGAAATGCTCTGATTGTGAAATAGTGATTTCAGTTGGCATATGAACAATGTGTTAAGAATAAAAGTGATTAAAAGCAAAAGTTTATTAAATGTTTTAAGAATGTGAAATTTATAAATGAACTGATTATTTGTGATAATATATATGTTACATGCATGTATGTGTAAGTTAAATTTGAGGCATTACTAACCTCACCCCCTTATCAGTGAACTGCTAAAATGAAATCTGTAAGAATTTGGGATGAAAAAGCTCACGAGTGTGGAGTTATAGAAGTCCGCGCCTAAAAGATTAGTAATGTGGTCAGAAAAGAGAACGAATCAGCAAGTGAAGACAGTACTAAAAGAGATATTTGATAGTTCTGAAGACTATTCCGATTATGCAGAGCCACTGGTGAATAAGAAGTTAATTCCAACTAAATGACATATTCAGGTATGTTATCTAAAGAAAGTATTAACTGGAAGCTTTTCTGATATTTACTTTTGTTAGCGATGGGATAATGTGAAAATTTTCGATGACAGAATTAGACAGTTGAATAATGTTTATATTGTATTGATGACTGAGTGTAATGGTTATAGTCGGGTAATTACTATGATTCCTTCTGGGCATTTTATGTGTACATTTATTCTCAGAAGCATATGCGACTGTTTAATTCTAGAAAGAAGATTCTTATCGTGTGAGAACGCTAGCTAAATATACTGATAGACGAAAGCATGATTGATCTATTTGGGTTACGTTTGATATTGCTATGTCTTTTTCTGGTATTTATTCCCTTGTGTCGATATGAAAATCGACGGTAAAATCTGAGTGATACTAATACTCTGTATGTGAAGATTATATTGCTTCTGTTACTGTGGATTTCAATATTTATGAGTGACATTGTTCTTTCTGGATATTTTCTGGGATATCATTGGAATTGATATCATTCTATTTGGGTTGTAATTTTCAGATATCCTGAGTTTGAAATTTTGCTATTCTGGTTTTCTTGTGAAACTATGTGGTGATCTGTAAAAGATATCTATTTGACAAAAATGGCTATATCGTTTATAATTATAATTTCTAACCTGAAATGTGAGAGTACAGTGGTACCGTTCTCAGAGTTATAAAGTTTTGTTTCTGCAGAGGTTACTATTAAAATCACATTTGATTCTTCTCTGTGTTCAAATGCTTCGTTAACAGTGGGGATAATATTTATTTATAGGGTTGAGACATTGTTCTTATTAAGGCCCAATGGTTTCTATTTGATAAAGGTAACTACAGTATAATTTAGATTTTTGATGATTAATAGATGAGACCGCTTTATTATAAACTCTTTTTTAGTTCTCGTGAAAGTTCGACATTGATAAAAGTAAAAATGATTGAGGATCAAAATCAATCTATGAAACGATATGTTTGGGTTATTTTTTTTTAACGAGAAGAAAAGATTTCTTCGAAAAGACTGATTCAGTGGTTTAGTCTGATTTGAATTATTGGATTGAAAAGATAATTGGGTTATATGTGTCTGAATCTATCCACCTGACTGGAAATAAACTTTGAATGTATATGTGTGAATTGAAGGATAGTCTGGAAGAAGAACTCGCATTCTTGAAGACTTGATACTAAATTATGTCTAGCGGAATGATTCTATCTGGGAAATGTTGTGATCAATTAAAGTTAGTTCGATTGTTGAAGTTTTCTTTTGTACAAAGATAATTTCGACCGAAATTTCAGTTCTGGTTCAGTCCGAGTTCAATAAAGAGATTATGATTTCCGACCTTATGTTAATAAAGAGATATCTTATGATTCTATATAGTTAAAGCTGCATAAAGAGAATTATGTGATATATTTGACGATTATAAGAGTTTAAAATGTTTAATGTTAGAGAAAGATTTGAATTTGACACAGCAAGGTTAGCTCCAATCGTAGAAAAAAACTTTTAAGCCTGTAAGTGATTCTTATCCGAGGAAAATGATTATAGTTTTGAATGTTTTGATTGGACGATGAATACGTGATTGATCTTATCAGGTAATGAATAGTTGTTAGTTGAATTAGAGGCTAAATAAATGTTTATATAGTGAAGTTGTGAAATTCAGAAATGTGTCAGAACTTCAGATGTGGTATCGATAATTATTTTTTATTTCGAGATAGAGTGTGCAAACTGAAAAAGTTCTACGAATATACAACAACTGCTACAAGAAACTCTCAGTAGTGTTCATATAGGATTAACAAGATGCAAAGCATTTCAAGATATGATATAGGTGATGAGTGTGAAATGTGATATTTCTCACTTTGTTGATTATAAAAATGGAGGGTTGATGAATTTTGTATCGGGATTATCTTTATCATTGAAAGTGATGGAGTTATCTGAAATATGGTTAACTGTCTAAAGAAATCCATTTGTAAGTACAAATTTTCTCTTTTGATAAAACAGTTGATAAATCATAAAAGTAACATATTTTAATCCCACATTTAATATGCTTTTTGATGATTTATTCCTTGATTTTTATAAAAAAGGTACTTTTAATCCTTTCTTTTCATGTCTTATACCAGGAAAGCACCCGAGGATGAAAAGAACACAAAACGGGCCTAAAACGGAGTAAATGGGCCTTAACACAAAATTGACACGGCCTGGACCAAACACCATACGGCCGGGCCTCGACGAATACCTAGAGCACGGCCTCAACTCCGTCACACACGGCCATGCCTCAAGTTAGAAATCCGAACACGGTCTGATCTCAACCCACACGGGCATGTGCCATGGCCGTGCCTCTGTCGCTGGAAAGAGCAATTTCAGTCAGAAAAGGATACTTAGGGAGAAAGAATCGCATTCCAAGAGCCTATATATATCGCCCAAGTACCACCTTTGTAGGGCATCGAAAGCTAGGCCAATGAGCCAAGCCGAGAAAGTCAGAGTTAGGGAAAAACGCGAGGGTAGCCAGTTGATCTATCCCAAGAAGCCGAAATTATACTCAAGACGGCGGAATTCTCCTTCAATTCCTTCAGGGGGTTTTAGGATTTTCTTATGTTTTGTTTTATCTTTTCTCTTGCGATGTTTGGTTTATTCATTATGAACTAAACCCCTTAGATACCTGAAGGGGATGAAACCTAGATGAATCTTTTTATTTCATTTTTAAGTTATATGATAATTGCTTAGTTTGTTCTTAATTATGTTGCTTAATCCAAATCTAATGTGCTTAGGTGGAGGAGGAATAGACCCTGCCTAAGAGTGAATCTAACATAATTAAGCGGAGTTGATCGAACGCCTAGAGATAGGGTTACGAGATTTTGCCGGATTAGGGTGAAAGCTAATATGGGAGTCCATTGATCAATTTACTGCTATCTTAGGGGGTTATTATAAGCGAACGAGAGTTCCATTAATTAACCAAGGGTTAGATGTTATTCGCCTCGAGAGAGGGTTTAATATAGATTAGGGAGTCTTACGGATCAAGCTAAGTAAAAGAAATCATATAATTTAGGGTTAAATAACAAGTGCAGTCTAGGTGGATTCTTCCTGAGGGTATCATCGTAATCAACTGAGTTTTCCTTCAAAGTTATCTTCCTATTCATCATTTTTTGTCTTTGTGTCCTTAGTTTAGTCTTCGTCAAAAGGAACTTTGCTCTATTTTTAAGGCTAAATAATAAAAAGAGAGTTAGTATTAGTACTCTTAGTTCCTTTGGGTTCGATATCCGGTCTTGCCTAAGCTATACTACTGTTCGATAGGTACTCTTGCCTTTAATCGTTGTTAGAGTTAGTTTTCGGGTTTTGATCATTCTTTTATAAATTTTAAAACTCTGATTTCAGCGATCAAGTCTTTGGCGCCGTTGCCGTGGAACTAAAATATTAAGAAAACTCTATTTTTATTACTTTAGCCATTATTTTATTTTCAGTAATTTATTTTGTTTTTAGTTTAATTTTTAAATTTTGTTAATTTTTCTTCCTTTCTTTTCTTTCTAGGCACCTCTAGTTTATGACTAGAAGGAACCCGAGAGGACCTTTAGTATACGAAAGTGATATTGAAGCTACCTCTCGAAGGAATCGCTGAGAAACCAGGCGAGCCCTAAATTACACAGAAAGGGAGGAAGAAGACAGATCCAATCCTACTGAAAGGATGGACGAAAATAACCCACCACCACGCGACGTGGGAGATCGTAACGCTCTACGTACAATGTTTGATTATGCTAAACCACATTTAACAGGAGCAGAATAGAGTATTGTTAGGCCCGCTATAGCTGCTAATAGTTTTGAATTAAAGCCTAACACAATACAAATGATTCAACAGTTTGTTCAATTTGATGGTTTGCAGGACGAAGATCCAAACATGCATATAGCTAACTTTTTAGAGTTCTGTGATACCTTCAAAATAAATGGCGTTTCTGATGATGCCATACGTCTTCGGTTATTTCCTTTTTCGTTGAGAAATAAAGCTAAGCAATGGTTAAACTCGTTACAACGAGGGTTAATCACTACATGAGATCAGATGACCGAAAAGTTTTTAATGAAATATGTTCCACCGGCCAAAACGACCAAGTTAAGAAATGATATCTCTTCTTTTGTACAGATGGATTTAGAAACACTGTACGATGCATGGGAGAGATTCAAAGATCTCTTAAGGAGGTGCCCACACCATGGCTTACCCTTGTGGCTACAAGTCCAAACATTCTACAACGGTGTAAACCCCTCAACAAGGCAACTGATTGATTTAGCCGCCGGTGGAACTCTGAATAACAAAACTCCAGAAGCAGCCTATGAGTTCATTGAGGAGATATCATTAAACAATTATCAGTGGCAAGCTTCAAGGACCAAACCGACCAAATTTGCAGGAGTCTTTAACGTCAACACCATGACCATGCTATCAACGCAGCTTGAGATGATGAATAAAAAGCTCCATAGCTTGTTCTTCGGTACATCCAGTCATGTAATGCGACACAAGTGGAACAGTGGCGAATCTTGAGTACCCACCTTACCAACCGGAAGCAGAAAACGAACAGATGAACTATATAGGTAATAATTTTCGATCCAACAATAATCCTTATAGTAACACTTACAATCCAGGTTGGAGGAACCACCCAAATTTTTCATGGGGAGGTCAAGGCAATCAAGGAAATCAAAGGCAACAACCTCCTCAAAACTTCCGAAATTAACCCTATACACAAGAAAAGAAACCAAGCCACAAGGGGGAGCTAACAAAATCGGCAAACACAGAAAAATGCATACAAGATATCAAGAGGACCCTTAAAGATCAACAAGCGTCAATTGAAAAATTTACTGAGTCATTTGGGGAACTCACTAAGACGGTTGGAATGCTTACTAAGATGATCTGTGAAATACGAACAGAATTTTTTCCTAAAGGGACAGAACAGGTAAAAACAGTCACATTAAGAAGTGGAAAGGAATTAGGCGAACTGAAGAAACAAAGCCCAAACGAGAATAACAAAGCAAGAGATGAAGGGATGGAGGATGTAACTCCATCACGCAATGAGAACAAACCACCAATCCCATATCCAACAAAGTTCAAAAAGGAACGAATTGATGCACAATACGGTAAGTTTCTTGAACTTTTTAAACAAATACATATCAACTTACCTTTTGTTGAAGCTATTTCACAGATGCCGAAGTATGCAAAATTATTAAAGGAACTCCTGACGAATAAACGAAAACTTGAAGAGGTGTCAACGATAGAACTTAATGAAGAGTGCTCATCCATTCTCCAAAATAAGCTACCAACCAAGTTAAAAGACCCAGGAAGTTTTACCATCCCTTGTTTAATTGGTAGCTTGAATATTAAGAAAGCATTAGCTGAACTAGGCGCCAGTATAAATTTAATGCCTTATAAAATGTTTAAACAACTAGATCTTGGGGAACCAACACCCACTAGGATGAGTATTCAGTTGGCAGATAGATCCATTAAATATCCTAGAGAAGTTATCGAAAATGTTTTAGTAAAAATTGATAAATTTATTTTCCCTGTTGATTTCGTTGTATTAGATATGGATGAAGACATTAATGTTCCCTTAATCTTAGGGCGTCCTTTTTTAGCTACTGCTAGAGCCATTATTAATGTAGGTGATGGTAAACTTGCACTGAGGATAGGAGATGAAAAAATCATTTTTCAAATTTATGATGCCATGTGATATTCTAAAGAGCAAGATGATTCCTGTTATTTTGTTGATACCACTGATCATATCATTCAAAATTCATTACAGGAAATCATGCATGACGACACGATGGAACTATGCCTGTGTCAAGAAGAGGGGGGAGAAGATGAAGATGATGAGCTCAATCTAAATACATCGTCATCCAGACAAATAAAAGAAAGCATTGAATATGATGATGAAATAAAATAAAAACTCTCCATCGAAGCGCCACCCAAATTGGAATTGAAACAGTTACCAAAACACTTAGAATACGCATTCCTTGGGAGCAATTCTACGCTACCAGTAATCATCTCGTTAGAATTGGAACCCAAAGAAAAAGAGGAGCTGATAAAGGTACTAAAAGAACACAAAAAAGTGATAGCCTGGAAAATTTCTGACATCAAAGGAATAAGCCCAGCGTTCTGCACCCACAAAATTTTAATGGAAAAAGAATACAAGCCATGTGTGCAACCCCAGAGACGGTTAAACCCCAACATGAAAGAAGTAGTCAAAGCCGAGGTAATTAAACTTCTTGATATAGGAATAATTTATCCTATTTCTGACACTTGGGTAAGTCCTGTAGAGGTAGTTCCAAAGAAAGGGGGAATGACAGTAGTGCCTAATGAAAAAAATGAGTTAATTCCCACAAGAACAGTTACAGGTTGGAGAGTCTGTATAGACTATAAGAAGCTGAATGACGCTACCAGAAAAGATCACTTTCCTCTACCCTTCATAGATCAACTGTTGGAAAAATTATCCGGGCATATGTACTACTGTTTCTTGGACGGACTCTCTGGTTACTTCCAAATCCCCATAGTTCCTGAAGATCAAGAAAAGACGACATTCACATGCCCATACGGTACGTTTGCTTATCGTAGAATGCCTTTTGGATTATGTAATGCTCCTGCTACTTTTCAGTGTTGCATGTTGGCAATCTTTGACGAACTTGTGGAAGACATCATGGAGGTATTTATGGATGATTTCTCGGTATTCAGTAATTCTTTCCACCTTTGCCTTAAAAATTTAAAACGAGTTCTAATGAGATGTGAGGAAACAAATCTTATCTTGAATTGGGAAAAATGTCATTTTATGGTTAGAGAAGGAATTGTGTTAGGGCATAAGATTTCTAGTAAAGGGATTGAGGTAGATAAAGCAAAGGTTGAAGCCATAGAAAAACTACCTCCCCCTAGTTCTGTTAAGGCCATTAGAAGCTTTTTAGGACATGTAGGATTCTATAGAAGATTTATTAAAGATTTTTCTAAAATAGCTAAGCCTTTGACAAAATTGCTAGAAAAAGATGTTCCTTTTAATTTCAATCATGAATGTTTAGATGCATTTAATATCCTTAAGAATAAACTAATAAATGCGCCGGTTATAATTGCACTTGATTGGAACTTACCCTTTGAACTAATGTGTGATGCAAGTGATTTTGCAGTAGGTGCAGTTTTGGGACAACGAAGGGACAAGCATTTTCAGCCAATTTATTATGCTAGCAGAACACTAACACCCGCACAAGAAAACTACACCACCACAGAGAAAGAATTGCTAGCTGTAGTTTTTGCTTTTGATAAATTTAGATAGTATCTAATATTATCCAAAGTTGTCATTTACACCAACCATTTAGCTCTTCGTTACCTTTTAAACAAATCTGATGCAAAACCCAGATTCATACGATAGATTTTACTCTTACAGGAAATCGACTTAGAAATACAAGATAAGAAGGGAGCCGAGAATCTTGCAGTGGATCACCTTTCTAGATTTGAAAATCCACACACCAAAGAGCTCGACGAAGGTGAAATACATGATTCGTTTCCCGAAGAATAACTCTTTTCTATATCACATTCTGAGGTACCATGGTTTGCAAATATTGCGAATTATTTAGCAGCTAACATCTTACCAAGAAAATTAACACATCACCAAAAGAAACGATTCTTTGCTGATGTGAAAAATTATTTTTGGGAAGATCCCTTTCTTTTCTGCATTTATGCAGATCAATTAATTCGAAGATGTGTTACAAAGACAGAAGCAAACAAAATCTTGGAGCATTGCCATTCAGGACTATTAGGAGGACACTACAGTGGTATTAAGACAGCACACAAAATACTCAAATTAGGTTTTTATTGGCCCACTCTATTTAAAGATGCCAACAGGTATGTTACCTCATGTGATAGATGCCAACGAATAGGTAATATTTCTAAATGAGATGAAATGCCTCAAACATATATGTTATCATGTGAAATATTTGATGTACGGGGTATTGATTTCATGGGACCGTTTCCTAATTCATTTGGAAACGAGTACATCCTAGTGGCAGTTGATTACATGTCAAAATGGGTAGAAGCAGAAGCTTTACCTACTAATGATGCTAGGGTAGTAGTCAAGTTCCTCAAGAAACTATTTTCTCGATTTGGCATACCGAGAGCCATAATTAGTGATAGGGGTACACATTTCTGTAATACTCAATTTGAAAAAGTCCTAAAAAAATATGGAGTATACCACAGGACAGCCACCCCATACCATCCTCAAACCAGTGGGCAAGTCGAAGTAGCAAACCGAGAACTTAAACGTATTCTAGAAAAAAACGGTTGAATCAAATAGAATAGATCGGCGCTTAAAATAGATGATGCTTTATGGGCCTATAGAATGAAAGATTCAAACACATCCAGGAACATCCCCGCACAAACTTGTATACGGAAAAGTCATCATCTACCATTTGAGCTAGAACACAAAGCTTTTTGGGCAATAAAATTCTTGAATACCGATCTCAAAATTGCAGGAAAAAGGAGAATGATGCAGATGAACGAGCTAGACGAGTGGAGAACGAAAGCCTATGAGAACTCAAAACTGTACAAGGAAGCAACAAAGCGATGCCACGATGCTCGTCTCAGGATATCAAGGCAATTCGAAGTAGGAGACTTAGTCCTACTATACAACTCAAGGCTTAAACTATTCCCGGGAAAGTTGAAATCAAGATGGTCAGGACCATTCATGATCAAAACAATATTTCCATATGGCACTATCGAGGTAACTCATCCCACTAAAGGCACATTCAAGGTAAATGGCCACCGACTTAAAATTTATAATGGTGCAGATCTTAGAGATATGAAAGAGGAGCTTATGCTCCATGAGCCTTCTTTTAGAACCGAAAACAGGGAGATTCTAGCTTAAGACTATAAACGAGCGCTAACACACTAACATTGTTTTTTATTTATTTTATTTTTCTTATTACTAAAATAATCTACCAAGAATGCAGGAATTTTTAACACGGCATTGAACACGGGCGTGCCAAAGGCCGTGTGCAAGACAGGGGACATACCACGGGCATGTCAAGAGCCGTGGACAAACAAGGAAAAAATCTTTTCGACAAACACGGGCTGCGATACCAGCCATGCCCGTGCTATCTAACCGTGGAAGGACATTGACTTAACGAACACGGGTAAGACACGCCCATGCCTCTCAACCGTGTGAAGCTACTGACTTCCACACCACGGGCAGACCACACCCTTGCCTTCAAACCGTGCGGAGCTACTGACTTGTTGAACATGGGTAAGACACGCCCGTGTGACCTCACCGTGCCAACAGTTTGCCTTATCGAGCACGGGCGTACCAAATAGACACAAGGCCATGCCACGAAACCTGAAGGCGCCCAAATCCTGAAAAACATGAAAAAAAAGGCAATTTTTAAAGGACACGGGCGTGTCATCGGACTGTGCCGCCTCCCCTATAAATACAATCTAACCGTCATCTTCCCCAAACACAAACCCTAAATCAAATTTAAACCCCCATTTTCCCTAAATCCGGCCAATCACCCACTCTCCTTCCCTCAAAACTACATCTCCTCTCCTTTTTCCTCCAAAAACCAGCTGCACGACTGCACTACAGCCGTGCTACCAAGCCCCACACCCACACCACAGCCGTGTTCGAGTCACAGAACCCCACGCCATCGCCGTGCTCCGCCCGTGCTGATCGTCTCTTCCACCACTGGTTCCATTTTTTTGACATAATCTTTAATGGCATTTGATTTATTTTTAGATTTTATTAGATTTAGTTGTAAAAATCATGATTTATTTTTGTCTAAGTTCCCATTAGCCTTTGATTGCAATTTTATTTTTCATTTTGTTTAAAATTAGCCCTGATTTTTAAGTGATTATTCTTACAACATTCATAACTAATTCGTTTTTGGTTACTGATTGATTTTGTTCTTAGACATAAAATTTACCACTTTTCTTGATCAAAAGAATAACTGATATCGAATGAAATTGTTATGAGATACATTAGTCATTGCTCCTTTTATTTTCTGATCATTTTTTTCAGGTACCATGTCGTCGTCATGAGTCAAACGATCCGTCCCAAGCAAGAAAAGAAAGGGGCCCGGATCATCGTCCGTAAGTGCTTCCACCGAAACTCGACACCTATTTCTCCGATTCCCCCAAGCAACACAAGATGAAAGGTACAAAATAATCCGAGGTAGAGCCATAGGCACCGGTAGACGCATCGACTAGAACGCAGTACGACAAGTTGGGCTCAAAACTGACATTAAAGCACTTCTCTCAACCGAACTGTGGGAGAACTTCTTCAAAATCGACGAACCCACATACATGGAACTTACGTTAGAATTCTGCACCACCTTCAGTTTGCAATCGGTGACGACTCAGTTCGACGACCCAGGTGCTATTCAATTCCGTCTAGGGCGCTCAGTGCGTCGATTAAGTGTACCACAATTCAGTACAGCTGTCGGATTTTACACGCCAGAGTTCATAGCAGAATACCCACTTGCCAGATTAAACCGTAAGCTCCACTGCACTCCAGTTGAATGTTGGCGCACCCTACGCCCCACTACAACCAACTACGACCCCAGTCGCTCTAAGGCGACGGCACTACCCCCCGCCCTAAGGTATATTTACACCATTCTCGTGCATACCATCACAGGTCGCAGAGAGAGCACTGGCGTCGTAAACAAGCAAGACGTCTACTTCCTATCATGCATGTCTGAAGGACATGTGTTCGACTTGGCATATTTTATCGCCTGTGCGATTCAACATCAGACAGAGCAACATAGGAAGGGGATTTTGTCAATGGGGCCATACATTACAAGGCTAGCTCGGCACTTCAACCTCCTCAACTCCGACGATCAAATCACCTCCCTTACACTGATGGGAAACATGGTTCCTCAAGGCATCCAGACGATGCTATATATGAAGATGATCAAACAACGACGAGGGACCAATCCCCCTCAGTACCAACTAAAGACACCAACCAACGAGAAAGAGGACGAGGACATTTCTGATGATGTCCCACCACCATCAGAAGAGGTACCAAACCCGAGCCAGCATCCATATCGTACGATAACATCATTAATAGATATCTCTACTTGACTTGATCGATTCGAGATGCATTTTGCTAAAAACGCTCGGTGTTTTGACGGATTAGAGGCAACGCTCCAACAAATATGACAGCACCTCCATATTTTACCATCAGCACCACCACCGGATCCAACTAACGACGAGGACTTCTGAGTCCTTTTAATTTGTTTTCTTTAATTTTATTTTATTTTTAAGATTTTATCTTATTCTATATTGTTTAATTTGAACTTTTAGTATGAATTTTTATCATTGGCTATTCAATTGTTCAAAACATCCCTAACAACATATTTTTTTCAAAAAAAAAAAATCATTAACTAGTGACTTTGCAGAATAAATAATATATTCCACCTACACAAAAGCACAATTAAGCGAAATGCAAAAAGTCACCTGATGCCACACACTGTCCAAGGATCTCGTCAGAAAATCCAGGAAGTGAAACTTTCCCCTCCTATTTTTTTGATTGATCACTAATTATCATTTTTTATCTTTGTACATTGAGGGCAATGTACATCTTAAGTGTGGGGGGGTGAATAGTTATTCTGAGAAAATGCCTAATTTTTTCCATTATTCTCAAACTCTGAGGATAAAGATGCCTAACTTTCTGTATTATTCTCAAATCCCTGAATTTAATCTTGTTTTAAAGTAATTTTCTCATATTACTAATTAGGATGAAATTTGTAACGATTTGTGATGATTATTGACATGTTTTAGAATAAGTCATAGTTAATTGTACATTGATGATGAAATTTAAAGAATACTTTAGAATCGAGCATGATAAGTCTATTTTTCAGGAATTAAAATTTTTGCTAGGTTGTCGATCCAATTTTGAATATCACCTTGAAATTCGAATTTTATAAGGATGATGTCAAAACACCCATAATTTTTGTGAGTATTTGAACCGTATAGAGCATACATTCTTTTTCGTGCTCATTTTTTGATTATGAGTGTGTCAACTATGAACTGTTATTCTAGAACTTGCCTCGTTTTTACATGTCGAGATCACACTTTTGATTTGATATACAGAGATGATAAAGGCACCTAGGTTTTAACCCACTAATTCCACTAAATAACCTACCCTTACAATTGACCCCTAGTGAACCCCATTGATCCTAACAAACCTTTTTTATTGACTCACCTACTAATATTAACCCAAGGCCTTTGTATTTGTTATCACCCTTTCTTTTGACTACCCCTTAATCGAGATTTGATTTGAATTAGTTACCTAAGTAAATTATTCTGGTGGTTAAATTTATCTTGTACTTAGTTTGTTCTTAAAAAAGTAAAAAAAAAAAAAAATTCAAGTATTAGTAGTATGAAAAGTGAGCTTAAGAAAAGCTCGTATTAGTAGGTTCATTGTTATTTTCAATTTATGGAATTCCAAAGATTTTAGGTAGGTACTTATCAATTCAATCTCGATTATAACCCTCTAATTTCAGCCTGTGACCACACCTTTAACCCTAGCCCCGTTACAACCCTGACAAAGACCTTTTGATCTGTTTGTCATATCATATTACAGTGGTGGAGATTTGATTTTCAGGCAAGCCTACGGGATTAACTTTTCAGGTTCGGCTTATGAGCGATCTTTTTTCTAAACCTTAAACACTTTAAAGTGATTTGAGTGAATCTTAAGTAAGGATATCAATCCTTGTCGGTTTTGAATTGAAAAGGTAGCTATTTAAAAGAGGGGAGACACCAATGTTTTCGAGGAACAAAATATGACTTATCTAGTTTGAATCTTTAGGACACTTTAAATTAAATTATCCATGTATAAATTATCTATGAATTAGGATAAGATATTGTTGATAGGAATTATGAATCATGGAAAGATCGTTTTAATTGTAAATTGAGAATTTTGCTTGAGGACAAGCAAAAGCTTAAGTGTGAGGGTATTTGATAAACCGTAAAAGTAACATATTTTAATCCCACATTTAATATGCTTTTTGATGATTTATTCCTTGATTTTTATAAAAAGGTGCTTTTAATCCTTTCTTTTCATGTCTTATACCCAGGAAAGCACCCGAGGATGAAAAGAACACAAAACGGGCCTAAAACAGAGTAAATGGGCCTTAACACGAAATTGAGACGGTCTGGACCAAAGACCACACGGCCTTGCCTCGACGAATACCTAGAGCATGGCCTCAACCCCATCACACACGGTCGTGCCTCAAGTTAGAAATCCGAACACGGTCTGGTCTCGATCTACACGGACGTGTGCCATAGCCGTGCCTCTGTCGCTAGAAAGAGTAATTTCAGTCGAAAAAGGATACTTAGGAAGAAAGAATCACATTCCAAGAGCCTATATATATATCCCCCAAGTACCACCTTTGAAGGGCATCGAAAGCTAGGCCAAGGAACCAAGCCAAGAAGGTCATAGTTAGGGAAAAACGCGAGGGTAGCCAGTTGATCCATCCCAAGAAGCCAGAATTATACTCAAGACGGCAGAATTCTCCTTCAATTCCTTCAGGGGGTTTTAGGATTTTCTTATGTTTTGTTTTATCTTTTCTCTTGCGATGTTTTGTTTATTCATTATGAACTAAACCCTTCAGATACCTGAAGGGGATGAAACCTAGATGAATCTTTTTATTTGATTTTTAAGTTATATGATAATTGCTTAGTTTGTTCTTAATTATGTTGCTTAATCCAAATCTAATGTGCTTAGGTGGAGGAGGAATAAACCCTGCCTAAGAGTAGATCTAACATAATTAAGCAGAGTTGATTGAATGCCTAGAGATAGGGTTACGAGATTTTGTTGGATTAGGGTGAAACCTAATATGGAAGTTCATTGATCAATTTACTACTATCCTAAGGGGTTATTATAAGCGAACAAGAGTTCCACTAATTAACCTAGGGTTAGACATTATTCACCTCGAGAAAGGGTTTAATATAGGTTAGGGAGTCTTACGGATCAAGCTAAGTAAAAGAAATCATATAATTTAGAGTTAAATAACAAGTGAAGTCTAGGTGGATTCTTCCTGAGGGTATCGTCGTAATCAATTGAGTTTTCCTTCAAAGTTATCTTCCTATTTGACCTTTTTGTCTTTGTGTCCATAGTTTAGTCTTCGTCAAAAGCAACTTTGCTCTATTTTTAAGGCTAAATAATCAAAAGAGAGTTAGTATTAGTACTCTTAGTTCTTTTGGGTTTGATATCCGGTCTTGCCTAAGCTATACTACTGTTCGATAGGTACACTTGCCTTTAATCGTTGTCAGAGTTAGTTTTCGGGTTTTGATCATTCTTTTATAAATTTTAAAACTCTGATTTCAGCGATCAACAGTTAAGTTATTCGTTTCTATGTTAGTAAACCTGTCTATGGTGTCAGTTATTATTGTTTTGGATTGAGATCTGAACCTCATATGGTAATTCTAAGAGAGATTACAGAAATCTGTGAGTATGAAATTGCATTGAAATCGGGAAACACAAACCAAATTCTCGAAATATTTATTTGTCACAGGCTTAAAATCGTCAGAGAATGTGAGTAGAAAATGGAAACAATTTAATACAGTTATAAGTAGTTTCAGCTAGAAGATACAATGAGAGAGTGTTATCCGTACTTATTCACCGGTAAGATTTTTGGGGACGAAAATCCTTAAAGGGGGAGAGTTGTAACAGCCCGATTTTGACCCTAATTGGAATAGTGGTTTTGGGACCACAAATCTGAGTCTGGAAAATATTTTAATATTATTTTCTATGTTTATTATGTGTGAATTTTGTTGTGTGAAATTTTCGTGTTTTAGTTTCGTCGTTTAAGTGTCCGATTAAATAAAAGGGCTTAATCGCGTAAAATGAAAATTTAGTGATTATTTTTAAAAGGGCCGAATAGTGGTTGTTCTTTTAATATGGAGGCTTTATGTTGTAATTTAGCCATTAATTATTGTACAAGTTTTGTATATTAAATAATAAAGGTTAAATTAGTAATTGGATAATAATATATGTTATAATAAGACAAAACATTAAAGAAAAACACCATTTTATATCCATCTTCTTCACTGAATATAGAAAAGAAATGAAAGTTTGAAACATTCGGCTATATTGAAGCTTAATTCAAGATTAAGAACCAAAGAAATCGGATTTGGATCGGAGGAAAACTAAAATCGTCGATTAACCGTCCTGCTCTGATTACCGTTGTCTGAGGTAAGTTTTTAAGCAATTGGATTAAATTAAATTTTTATCTATATTGATGTACATGTATTTAATAGAGGTAAGAATGTATAATGTCATAATGCCGAATGTGATAATGATTGAGAGATGTATTTAGCCGAATGGGAGGTATACATATATGTGATGATATAGCTATGTGATATTTTGATTTAAGAGATGAATATGGTCGAATGTGATGAATATTTGTATATCAATGGTATAGCCCAATGTGAATTGATATAGAAATGAAAAAGTAAATATATATATTTATATGTGTATGTGATTGAGGTTCAAGTTATATATATATATATGTGTGTGTGTGTGTGTGTGTGTGTTTATTTAGACAAGTAATAAGTTCAAGTAATGCACTAAGTGAGTAAAGTTAGATGCCGAGCACTGTGTGTGTGAAATCGGTCATGTGGCACTAAGTGTGCGAAATCGGATAATGAGCACCAAGTGTGCGAATTGAACTTCCGAGCACTAAGTGTGCGAAATCGGATAATGAGCACTAAGTGTGCAAATTGAACTTGTGTGCGAAATCGAATAATGAGCACTAAGTGTGCGAATTGAACTTCCGAGCACTAAGTGTGCGAAATCGGATAAAGAGTCTTAAGTGTATGAATTGAACTTCAGAACATTTTGGGTGCAAAATTCAGTTGATGAGCATTAAATGTAAGAGTAAATATAAATTTTAAATATTGAATTCAGTAAGTTTTGATGCTATGAGAGGTTATCATTTGAATGGTAAGTATAAATTTCGTAAGTAGTATATGTATAGGAAATCGATTGTTAAATGTATATATATACGGTTTTTGGAGCTATGAAAGGTGATAGTTTAGTATGCATTTGTATTAAAGTGAGGAATGGATTATAGACCTATGTGAAGCCTATTATTGAATGTTGGGATATTCGGCCTAATGTTATATGAGGAATAAATTGAAATGTGAAATTTATATTGATACTAAAGGATTTATGTGCATTCGATTAGTAGGTATTTGAAATGAGAACCTTAAACGTGTTTATAGGGAAATATATATATATATATATTCGGCAAAATAAGGTCTATGGGATATTAAACATGTTAATGAATCAATGTGTGTTTGGAAATGTTATAATTTATGTGTAGATAAATGTTTGGTAATTAAATTTCATAAGTATGGCTTGGTTAGACCTTAATAAATTATCAATGCCATTGAGATAATATTTGGATTAACAAAATTAAGCTATGAATGAAGTGAATGAAACCATATGTTTAAGTATATGATTGGTCATATTTGGTTTAATGATATAAATATATGTATGATATTAAAATGTGAATTTCATACTCATGCCAAAGTTTATATGTGCATTTGTCTATATGGTAATTAAATGTGAAATTATGGCTAAGGAAATGTGAATTGTATAATTTTATTATGATAGGATGTATTCGGTCAAATGAAATTTCTATTGATATCGAGTATGAAAGATGATTTTGGATGAAGAACGGATGCGTGTTTGGACAAAATTTATTTTATGTTTAGTTATATGTGGATATTTGAATTTACAAGTATGGTTTGGTTATGTTTTATTAAATTATTATTTTTATTGAGTTAATATCTGCTTATGACTTACTAAGTTATGATAGCTTACTCTGTGTGTGTATTTTTACTTCTATCTATAGATTTTGGAGACTAGTTGCAGGCTCGGGAATTGTCGGTGAAGTTTATCACACTATCGACTGCTTTCGGTATTTTTAAAAGTTGAATTAGAAATTTATGGCATGTATAGGCTATACTACTTTTCGAATATGGTTGAAGTTGTATATATATGTATAAGCCATGCGAAAATGGCTTGTCCATCTTGTTAATCTTGGAATTTATATTTTGGCTTGATGATTATGTTTGGTTGTGGTTTTGGTTGATTTGGTTTTGGTATATATAAGTATGGTTATGTTTGATATTTTACTCATGAATTTATTGATTTGAATATGTCTTGTATTTGGTTTTATTGCGAAATGGGATTTCGTGCATATATGGCTAATACTTTGGTTTTATAATGATAGGTATAAAATTTGATTCATAGTGTACTTTTATTGTATAGCCGAATATAAAATGACTTAATATGGTCTTTTGATTTGGAAAAAGTATAATTCCTATATGTATTTTAAAGCATATGAATTTAACTTGTTTATATTCGGCAATTGTATTTGGGTTTTGACCATTTGAATAGTAAATTTGGATGCTTTGTTGTATGTTTTCAAATTATGTTAGTTTATTAATAATTATTGCTGCGTAAGAGATATATGTTTAAGACATGATGTTTATAAAAAATGAGATGTGTTTGAATATCTTTATTTATTATATCTTATATATGTGTTTATAAATTGTAGTACTATATTAGATTTACGGTATAAACAAATGCAATGTGATAAAATAATATGTTTGGTGCTTATTGCTTATGAATTATAAGTCTGATTATATATTCGGAAGTTATGTTTCGTCTGGTAATACTTCGTAACCCCTTTTCGGCGACGGATAAGGGTTAGGGGTGTTACAAATTTAGTCATTTGAAATGGCTTGTAAATAAAGTGTTTGGTTTTGTATATAACCATGAGAGTTGGCTTATTTTGGTTAGTTTGGTTGTGTATATATTTGTGCATATGGCTTGTGTTATGAGTTTGATGATGAACATGTGATGCTTGTTTATATTGGTATTATGAATATTGGTATGCAAGTGAATATAGGCAAATAATGCATATTTGAAATTGGTTATTTTGATGTATTGTGAAAGTGAATTATGGTATGAAATTGAATGGTGTATTTTGATACATGTATGCCTTGTTGTGGTTAGTATTGAAATGGAATAATTCATGCTTGGTTGAGATTAAATGAATGCTTATATATGCCATGTTTTGGTACAAATTGGGTGGATGTAGGTGTATGCAAGTTTGGGTGGCAATATGGCTTGGTAAATTGCCTATTTTTGTCCACACGAGAAGAGGCACGGGCGTGTGCCTCAGCTGTGTGTGACACACGGTCAGGTTACACGGTCGTGTGTCCTCTGGTGTTGAATTAAAAATTAAGTCAGTATGTTCTACACGGCCTAACACACGGGCGTGTGACTTAGCCGTGTGGCATAAATCAGTATACCTTACAGGTTTGGCACAACCTAGCACACGGCCTGGCACACGGGCGTGTGGTTGGCTGCGTGACCTAGGTCAGGGAGTTACACGGGCTGGGACACAGCCATGTGTTCCCATTTCGATTGTCCACACGGCCTATAACACGGGTGTGTCTTTGGCCGTGTGTCTCACACGGCTAGGCCACACGGGCGTGTGTCCCTTGTAGTTTGAAAAATTTTCTAAGTTTCGTAAAAAATTCTTGAGTTACCGATTTAGTCCCGAACCACTTCTAAAGCTTGTTTTGAGCCTCGTAGGCTCGTAATAGGGACAATGTGAATAGTGTTGAATATTGATTATATTATTTTGAAAATGTATGTGAAATGAATGTTTAATTTCAGTTAATGCTCCGTAACCCTATTACGGCGTTGAATACGGGTGAGGGGTGTTACAATGATGATGGAGGATGTGAAAAATCAAGGAGTTCAGAGTAAGGATTATTTGTGTAGGTGGTTGTGGACAAAGGAGGAGCCTAACTCTCGGCAAATTGGGCAAGGGCCAAGGAACAAGGTTAGAGGTATAATAAATAAATTATTATTTATAAAATAAAATAAAAAGTTTGAATCTAGTTCAAGTATTGTTTATGATTTTTTTTAAAATGTTTATAAAGTTATTATTTGAATAAATAAATTTCATGTTAAAAAATAGAAAAATGAGTATTTATTTATGTGTTTTTTATTATAAAATCTTATGTATTTTTATCAAAAAATTGAAAATTGAAAATTTTGTTATTTTTTAATTTCAAATTTTAAGAATCAAGACTAAATTGACATAATGTGGAAAATTTAGCGTTAAATTTGTTCAATTTTTTAGAATTTGATCAAATAACAGAATCTGTAAATATTAGAGGGCTAAATGTTAATATGACAATGAAAATATGGCTACGTCAACACTCCATTAGTTATTTAACGGATGAGTGGCAAAAATATTAAATTTCACTAACATTATTGACTAAAATAGAAAATTTTGAACTTGGGTGATCACATAATAATAGTTGGGTCACTATATATACATTTTACCCAATAATTTTTAAGGCAACTTTTAGATTTAGTCGGCATTAATTTGTGTTTTTGTCTAAACTTTAAAAGTTATGAAATGGTCACTAATGTTATCAATTTGTTAAATTTTAGTCATTAAGTTGTTAACCATCATTAACAGTGTAACAACAAGTTGACGTGACATGTTATATCAACACTTTGGATGGAAATTTTAGGTCAAATTTCTCAGTAACCAAAATAGAACAAATTGATGATGTTTGTGACGATATTATAACTTTCTAAAGGCATATTAAATTTAAGGGAAGGAGATAAACATTTGGTTAACTTATGTTATTAGTACTTGTACTTTACTAAAGTTGTGGATTTAGTCCCTATGCTTTAATTTGATTAATTTTAGTTCTTATACATTTTGAATTGGTCAATTTTAGTCCCTATACTTTTCAAAATTTAAAATTTCAATCTTGACCCAAACAATAACAGTTAAATTTATTTGGTTAATTCAATTACTAGTCCCATTTTATGTGTAATGACCCGATTTTAGCCGATGTTGAAAAATGTGGTTTCAAAACCCAATTCTATAAACTGAGTCCGTGAAGTTATAAATAGAGGGATTTACGTATTTAGTATGAAAATTTTTTAGAGGGCGGTCAAGTAATTAGATTGAGAAAATCACCAATTATAATATAGATACTAAATTGTAAAAGTATAATCGCTATTAAGTTTTAATTTAAAAAATGCTTGAGGACTTAATAAGTAATTAATATAAGGGCTCTAGAGTAAATAAACCATTAATAATGCATGTTAATATCTAGTTAATTAGGAAGCCATCATCGTCCTTTAACTAACAATTAAGGTATTCATTAATCTATAACTAATTATATTAATTAAACTAATTAATCTACTAATTATAAGTAAAAATCACTAATATTTTTCAAATTAATTTTTCAAGAAAATTCTGTAATCAAATTCTCTAATTGAATAATTCACACACTGCCTAATTTAATCCTACATCGAATAAATCAATTCAATTAAATTATTTCTAAAGTCGTAGAATTTTCTTTTGATTCAAATACAGTCCGATCGAGCTTTTGTGGAGCTAGCGAAGGGACCAACCAGACATATATAATTAGGCTTGAGCAATTGCAATTATATTCAGAAACATCATTCCGATAATTCACAATTTACTTAATCATGGAGTCAATCCACAATAAGTACCATGATTGAAAACTCCTTCTTGTATACTCTTTACAAAAGCAATTCATCTAACTGCTTTGTCGAATGACCTCGCCATGTTTGTGTTACCTTCATATGATATCCTTGATGCCTTTAAGTTAAATCCGGTCACTCAATACAATGTTATTTTATCTTATTGTCACCATTGTGTCTTCTTAATGATTAATGATCGCTGTCAACTAATGATTGTGATAAATTACTCGTTCGAGAACAAGTAACCTCGTGGCTACATTCCATATTTATCAATCCGCACAATGGCAATGAGAGAATATCGTTAACTCTTTAATCGAGCTATGAATTCTATTGTTGCTAATAAAGTCATGTCATACACAAGTCATGTACCCAACATATGGGCTATCGGCTTGATCATCTTTAGAGTATAAGCCTTCACTTATATCAAGGCACATGAGTTATATACGCATGGTCAGCGACAAACTCAGGATTGAGGTAAGTCACAACATGAATGTCACAAGTGAATTAATTCACAAACGGATTAAGAACTAGTTCAACTTAGGTCCAGTCCAATTATCATTCTTCCAATGAGTACATCTATTGATGGGCTCGAAACTAACTATTATTGCGACAAAGGCAATGGCACCTATCGAACAGTAGTATAGTTGTGGTGAGTCCGGAACATCGTATCCACAAGGACTAAAATTACTAGTAATAACTATCTTTTTATTATTTAGCCTAGTAATTAAGGGGATTTATTTTTAATTTAAATTTAACTAACTAAATGACTATGAACGTGACAGAGAGTAAATTGGGAAAATACTTTTAGACAACTTATATGAGATATGTAATACCTAAGGAAGAATCCACCTAGACTTCACTTATTACTTTTGATTCATATGATTTATTCACTTGACTTAATCCGTAGAAATCCCTGATTTATGCTAATATCTCTTTCAAGACTAAAAACAACTGACTCTAGGTTGATTAATTGAAATCTCTTTCTAATTAAAACCCCTATTGTCACATTAACTCGATCTATGGATTCCCTTATTAAACTTGACTCTAATCCGGCAGATTTTCTTCGCCCTATTTCTGAGGTTGCAATCAACTTCACTTAATTATGTTGATCTTCTCTTAAACAGGGACTTTTGCTCCACTGAATAAGCACATTTGACTTGAATCAATAACCTGAATTATCAAAACAAGAATAAGAACTCACAATTAAGAATAAGAACAAGTATTTATCTTATAAATCAAATAAAAATAAGATCTGTCTTAGGTTTCATCCCCTTAGGTATTTAAGGGATTTAGTTCATACCAATAGAAGGAAACATCTTAAAATAGGGAAAGCAACAAAACATATGAAAACCCAAAAACTTCTAAAGAACTTGATGGGAGATCTTCAGTTTTGATGGAGATCCTTCTCCTAAGCTACTCCCGACGGCTGTATTCGAGTAGTTTCTGCCTTCTAGTCGACGTCGCCTTTTAGGTTGCCTCTTAAGGTGTTTATATAGGCTTTGAGATGCCTTTCTTGGCCCACAAGTAGCCTTTTTCGAATAGAATTAAACCTAGGGTTGGCAGGAACACGCCCGTGTGACACGCCCGTGGTGGACTCCTTCGGTCGTGCTCAATTCTGCTCGCCACACACGGCCGTGTGATCTGCCTGTGGACGATAGTCCAGGCCGTTTGATTTCTGATGTAGGCCCATTTTATCTCTTTTTGGCCCGTTTCTCGTTCTTTTCGACTCCCTAAACTCTCCTGAGTATAAAACATGAAATTAAGAGATTAGGAGCACCGAATTCATCAAATTCAATGGAAAATCATCCAAAATTAAGCCAAGCATGGGGTTAAAATATGTGTAAATTATGGTTTATCAAATATCCCCACACTTAAACCTTTGCTTGTCCTCAAGCAAAATCCTCAACTCACAGTTAAAATTAACTTCCTCAATTCATAATTCTTATTAATAATGTTTCATCATAATTTATAGATAATTCATAAATTGATAATTAAACTAAAAGAGTCCTAAAGATTCAAACAATCTAAGTCATAAATTTTTATAGCACGAAAACATAGGTGTTTCCCCTTACCTAAATAATTACCTCTTATTTAAAACCTAACAAGAATTGGCATCCTCACTAAAGATTCACTCAAATCACTCAAGGTGTTTAAGGTTCAAATTAAGCACTCAAAAAGTCAAACATGAAAAGTTAATCCCATAAGCTTGCATGAAAATCAAATCTCCACCACTATAAAGTGAGATTATACACAAATCAAAAGGTCTTTAAAGGGTTGCAATAGGGCTTGGGTTAAAGGTGTGGATACAGGCTGAATTAGAGGGTTAAAATCAAGATTAAATTGACCATTTACCTAACTAGAAAAATAACTAATACTGAATAATTACATTGATTGAAAACTTATCACTAATAACACGAGCTTCTTCTAAAGATGTGAAATTAACAGTTTAAGCTCATAACACTAATAATGAATAAATTTTCAACTTTTTTTTTAAGAACAAGTAAAAGAAAATAGATAGGTATCCGATCAAATCAAATCTCGATAAAAGGGACGTCAAAAGATTAAGGAAAGTAAAAATTTGGTTTTGGGTTAATATTAATGGGTGAGTCAAAAAACGGTTTATTAGGATCAAAGGGGTTCACTAGGGGTTAATTATGAAGGTAGGCTTTTTGGTGGAGTAAGTGGGTTAAATCCTAGGTGCCTTTATCATCTCATTATATCAAATCAGAAATGTGGTCTCGACATGTATAATCAAAGCAAGTTCTAGAATAACAAATCAGTGTTGACACACTCATAATCAATAAAGTGAGCAAGAAGAATATATACTCTTAAAGGCTCAAAATCTCACAAAAATTATAGTTTTTGGTGTCAACCTTGCAAATTTCAAACTTCAAAGTAATATTTAAGATTAGGGAAACAACCTAAAAAAATAATTTTTAATTCTAAAAATAGACTTATCATGCTTGATTCTCTAATGTCTTAAAGTTTAAACCATCAATACACAATTACCTATGACTTAATCCAAACATATCAATGAAAATCATAAATCAATAGAAGTTTCATTTTAATAGTAATATGAGAAAATTACTTAAGAACAAGATATAATTCAGTATTGTTGACACCTCCCCACACTTAAGATGTACATTGTCCTCAATGTACAAAAATAGATATCTACAATATATAAAATCATAAGATAGGGAGAGAAGTGAACTTCTTGAATTTTGGATGGAGTCAAGGAAAAGAAACGGTAAGTTAGACATAGATGAACGTGGAGGTGGATACTCTGGTAGGGTTGTGGTCATCCCTTAACAGCCTTTTGAATCTAAATTAAAGAAATCAAAATATAATAATATATATTAAAGACAAGAAAGATAAAGGAACAAAGTTTAAAAAAATAAAAGAAAAAGAAAAAATAAATGGACTCAAAGGTCCTTGTCCTGTCGAGTTAATGAAGTGGCCGGCATGAACTTATGTAGATTGGTCTCGCACGGGAAGACTGTGTAACACCCCAAACCTGGCCTAGAAGTTAGGCCCAAATCTGGCGTGTCACATAAAAGAGTTTTTCGAAAATCATGCTTCCATTAGAAACCCTTCTTAAAGAATTTAAAACTTTTTGCCATATAAAACCTCAGATTTCGTTTTCTTATCTTCAAAACGTAGTTTATTAAAAGTTATTCTCTTGCAAAAACATTATTACTTTCAAAACCTTGTTTATTGTTATTTTGAAAACAGTGGTTATAGTTTTGAAAATTCATGTTTAACAGACCAGCAGTTTGTAATTTAAAGAAATACCAAATAAAAGTTAAAAAGAAAAAAAACCCAGTGGCCTTATTACAAAAATTATTAACGCAATAATTTTTAAAATAACTAAATTAAACTAAAATCACTAAGTTTAATCTTTAAACCATATCTGACGTGTGGCCACCTCCGAGTCCCTCGCAGCTCCAAATCCTCTAAGACTGGGGATTACCTGCACAGTTAAAAACGGGGTGAGTTTATGAAAACTAAGTGTGTAATCCCCTTACTAGAGTAATGGTCAGTAAACAGAAACAGAAACTGAAACAGTCTGGGCCAAAGCCCTTTTAGAGTAACAGTACAGTCAGTTCAAAGCATACGTGAGTCAAAGCCCACTACAATATCATTTGTGTCACAGCCCATAACAGAATTAATTGGGCCTAGCCCAAACCAATATCAGAACAAGTAGCCTAAGCCCAGTACATTGACAGATCTCATAAACAGATATGCAATAGTATGAGGATGTATCCCAACCCAGTCCAGCCAACACACCACCCGTACCAACCCTACACACCATGTGGGGACCAAGTCGACCCACCCAAATTTCTACACACCAATAACGCAAATGGCCGATAATATCATCAACGCAGCAAAGCTGCTAATAACAGTATACGTGGCTGAGCCACTAGAATCAGTAGACGTGGCAAAGCCACTAAATTAGTAAAACGTGGCATAGCCACCAATACAGTAGTACTTCCTCCAACACAAGTCCCAACCCCATGCAATATGTCATGTATGCCATGTTCAATCATTACACATGTATGCAAAATGGTCATGCTTAGTAACAGTCCTTTCAATACATATTAAAAACATATCCGTCACACGGCCACAATCAAATCAGTCAAAAAATAGTCATACATTCACAGTTAGATCAGTCGTAATCCTAATCAGCCAGTTACCTGCAAGGGCAAAATAGTCATTTCACCCTATAAGGATATTTCGGTAATCCTACCCTACATGGGTATTTCGGTAGTTCTACCTTACCAGGGTATTTCAGTAATTCTACCCTACAGGGGTATTTCGATAATTTCACAAATCATGGGTATTTCAGTAACTTTACAAACCGAGGGTATTTCAGTAATTTGTAAACCATGGGTATTTCAGTAATTTGTAAACCAAGGGTATTTCAATAATTTGAAAACCAAGGGTATTTCAGTAATTTGCAAACTAAGGGTATTTCAGTAATTTGTCAAGCCCTCAGAAGGTCTACAGTCGCCTCGAGCGACTCAAGAAACCTAAATTAACTTAACGGTAAAAATGGGCCTGAGGCCCAATACCCTGCCCAAGTGGGCCCACACACTCGTGTGGCCCATTAGCCTAGAAACAACCACGGCTTTGCAACGGCACAGCCCAAATTAATAACTTATCACATCACATACATTTCATCTGTGTGGGCCCACAAGCCCATTGGGCTCACACGGCCCCTTTTCGGCCATACGCGGCCCAAAACACCTAAGTCATATGCGCGACATGATAAGCCTATCTATTTCCCATTTAACAGTGAAATTTAACCCATTGGGCATTCTCGGCGTATCGAAACCCAGTACGGCCCAAGCCCATGAATTTACTCATGGTGGCCTTTTCCATCACACGCTCACGCTCCGTGAGCTCGGTTCACCACACGCGCAATCCCACACTTGTATGGCATCATTCGCCGATATTTTAGTTTTTCGGCATAATACCGACCAACACTCAAGATAGTACAATATACGCACCTTCTGAAACACCCCAAACCCGGCCTACGAGCTTTGACCAGATTTGGTATGTTCCTTAAGTAAACCGGTTCAAAGTTCTTTTGTTCCTTTGAAAATTTGTGTGTTTAGAAAGAAAATTATTTTAGGTTGGGCTTGAGTTGAAAACAAGTTTATTCTATTATTAAAATCCTTTACTTTAGGTGACAAAACGTTTGGGCTTTGTTTTGAATAAATTTACTTAAACTTTATTTGATAAAAGAAAATTCATAAAACGTAATAAACAAGAGTAAAATAAAGTAATCCACCACGGCCTTATTACATCAAGTAAATCCCAAAATTAAAAACCAGAGTACTCAAATAAAATAGTCCAAATAAAATAAAACTTCGAGCTGAGCATGGCCACCACAAGTTCTGCCGTCCCGGTCCATCACTGCTCATCACCTGAAACATGTTCCCACAACGGGGTGAGTCAACAGACTCAATGTGTAACCAACACTAAGATTTAATAGATCAGGCATACCGTATCATATCACATGCATATTCATATACAGATAAAATAATGATGCAACCCGTACCCAAACCTAGTTGCCATCCGCTACACATCTCCGTACCAACCTGCACACCGTAGGGACTACTAAGTCAACCCTCCATCCGCTACACACCATCGAAGGCAGTCGCTGCAGTCGACGTGCTCATCGCCCATATAAATTCGTGGCATAGCCACCAGATAATTGTGTCATGAGACACCACATTCAAATAATGTAACCGAAGTTACCACATTCAGACAATGTGACCGAAGTCACCACATTTAGATAGTGAGACCGAGGTCACCACATTCACTTCCCCTTTTCATATAGCCCGAATGCCCCATATTGTTCATATTATGCATATCATACTTAAATTCACATTCATGTCACTTTTCACATGTTAAATATAACATATTTCGTAATCCTAGTAGGAGTAGGAAACGTACCTAAGTACTTTGTACCGTAACACGGTACCTTAGCCATATTCACATTCTTATAAACATGCACATATTAAATATTGCCATAAATCTTATTAAAAGTTAGTGTGGGATGCACACCTGATTTGCTTAACGAATTCCTTGAAATCCCGAAGAACCAATCTATTGCTTTAGATCTCAATTCCTACATTTGGTAACCTTAATATGTTAGCATAAAGCCTATTCGGCTATAAAACCAAATCCTAGTAGGATTTGTACACTTAAAACCTACCTTGCTGCCGATTGACTTACGAATCAAGTCCCGAAACTTTGTGATGCACACCCTTGTAATCGGCTAGTCACCAAAACTCCTAACTAGTTAGTTTCCGGTTTTTAAAACATATAAGAAATAGATCTAGAATACCATACATGGCCTTAGCCGATTGTATTTAGGCACTTACCATGCAATTTCCAAATCTCGGAATCCCTGTATACCTCTGTCGAAATCCCTATAGACTTATATATTAGATCTGATTTTCAATCACTTAAACATAAGAAATAGCCTTAGACCGATTACTCACCTTAGATCTTTGAAAGTCCCTACAGATCTCCTCTTGTAGTTGACAACCACTAAATCTGGGAAAAACCCTTCATAGATACGGCCAAAGTACCTTAGTAGAATTAGTCCTAGATTTCGACAAGTCTTAAAATATAAAGAATGGAAACCAAGTTCTGGATCTTACCCTTACTCAATGAAACCGACAGCACCTTTGTTTGAAGCCCTTTAAAGAAATCGGCTTTGATGACTAGATGATAATCTCAAGGTTTCGGCTTTTGGGATTCAATGGAGGAATCGGCTAGGGCTAATCTCAAGGTTTCGGCTTTTGGGATTCAATGGAGGAATCGGCTAGGGCTCTCTTAGAGTATTTGATTTCCACAAAAAAAAAATAAAGAAAAGAAGACTTGAGGGTTTCGACACTGGTGGACTATAGATTCGGCTTAACAAATGAAAGAGAGGAGGAGGATGGTTGCTAGAGAGTTTCGGCAGAGGGAAGAGGAGAAAGAGAATGAATGAGTGAATGGTCTCTTTTCCTCTAGTAGCCAAAAATTACTAGCTAGAGTCCCTTACTTGGCCACCACTCCCTTATTTTGATAGCTTTATCCTTGAATTATCACTTTATTTAAAAGAATTTAATCCAACAATTATCTCTTGAAAATAATGATAAATAAATCCCTTATTTATCCATCATTTAGCCGAATTTTAAAGAGAATAAAACTCCTAAAATAAAGCCTTGTGCCGTCCAACTCCCTTGCTCCTTGCAGCAAAATAAAACTCTTTTATTTTGCTTCCCCCATGACTTCGAACCTTGGCCCATTACTCCCGTGTAGATGGCGCCATTTCCGAAAGCCCTAAGTGGCATCTTGAGCCACTTTTCCAAGCCTGTTTGTGTGCCAAATTTCACATACAATTTCTCTTAAGGCCACCTTGCCTCAGCTTTCTCTTTTAAACTTTAAAACTCGACATTTTCTAAGTCATTTCCTTACATTTCCAAGTTTCCAAAATTTTTCATTTCCCTCTTTAAACTTGACATTTTCTTACATTTCAAGTTTCGAAATGTTCACTTTACTCTTTTGAATCATTTCTAAATCATTTCCTTACATTTCAGTTTCCAAAAATGTTCACTTAAAACTTAACATTTCCATACATTTCCAGGTTTCCAAAAATGTTCACTTTAAACTTAACATTTCCATACATTTCCAGGTTTCCAAAAAAATGTTCAAAATACTTTCATAACACATAAGACATGTCATTTCGTACAATTAAACCGAAAATGCATAGGCCCTTTTCAGGATGTTACAGTTCTACCCCCTTAAAATAATTTCGTCCTCGAAATTTCCTAGCTAAAATAATTGAGGGTATTGCTGTCGCATTGCCTCTTCTGGTTCCCACGAAGCTTCTTCCGATCTATGATTGCGCCATAATCCTTTGACTAGGGGAACTGACTTCCTCCATAACACTTTCACATCACGTTCCAATATCCGGATCGGCTCTTCCTCGTAGGATAAGTCTGGCCTTAACTCCACTTCTTCAACTGGTACCACGTGAGATGGATTCGATCGGTAGCGACGTAGCATGGATACATGGAATACGTCGTGCATCTGCTGCAACTCTGGTGGCAACTTTAACTGGTATGCCACTGGACCAACTCGCTTCAACACTCGATATGGCCCTACAAACCTTGGGCTTAACTTACATTTGCGACCGAACCTCATCACCTTCTTCCAAGGCAAGACTTTCAGAAACACTTGGTCTCCCACTTCAAACTCTATTTCCTTCCGCTTAAGGTCTGCGTACGACTTCTGCCTATCAGAGGCTTCCTTTAACCGTGCCTGAATTATCTCAACCTTCTCTTCAGTTTCTGCCACTAACTCTGTACCCAAAACTCGACGTTCTCCTAACTCAGTCCAACAAGCAGGAGTTCGACACTTCCGACCATATAACGCTTCATATGGTGCCATCCAAATGCTAGCCTGATAGCTGTTGTTGTAGGCGAACTCTGCTAAAGGAAAATAGTCTTCCCAACTTCCTCAAGAAATCCATCACACAGCCTCTCAACATATCCTCCAACACTTGTATTACCCGCTCAGACTGCCCGTCTGATTGTGGATGGAAAGCCATCGTGAAGTCCAACTTAGTGCCTAAAGCTTGATGAAGTGCCCTCCAAAATCGAGACGTAAACCTTGGGTCCCTATCCGAAATGATTAACACCGGTACTCCATGCAACCTCACAATTTTCGCTACATATAGTTTGGCTAACTTCTAAAGAGAATAATCAACCCTTATCGGGATGAAGTGCGCGGACTTGGTCAGACGGTCCACTATTACCCATATCGAGTCCTTCTTAGTAGGCGTAAGGGGAAGCCCACTAACGAAATCCATGGTGATTCTCTCCCATTTCCTTTGTGGAATCTCGATTGGCTGAAGTAATCCCGATGGAACTTGGTGTTCAGCCTTAACTTGCTGACACGTCAGACATTTTCCCACGAATTCCGTAACTTCCCGTTTAAGATCAAGCCACCAAAACTATTCCCTTAGATCCCTGTACAACTTAGTGCCTCATAGATGCATAGCATAAGGGCTACTATGCGCCTCCCGAAGAATCTTCTGTCTTATCTCCTCGTTCCTCGGCATACAGACCTTTCCTTTGTAGCACAATACTCCTTTATCATTAACGTCATAATCCTCTATCTCTCCGTTCTGTACTTGCTGTAACTTAGCACTTAGGTCCTTATCAGCCAACTGTCCCCCTTTTATCTCATTCAGCCATGTGGGTTTGACTTGCAACTCTGCCAATAGGCTTCCATCATCGTACAAACTCAAGTGAGCGAACATAGCCCTTAGATCCGACACAACCTTCCGACTTAGGGCATCAGCTACCACATTCGCCTTGCCCGGGTGGTATTCTATCGAGCAATCATAATCCTTTAATAATTCCACCCACCTTCGCTGCCTCAAGTTCAACTCCTTCTGAGTCAACAAATACTTAATGCTCTTGTGGTCTGTGTAGATTATCGACCTTTCTCCATAAAGGTAGTGCCTCCAAACCTTAAGAGCGAAAACCACTGCTGCCAACTCCAAGTCATGGGTTAGGTAGTTAACCTCATGCGGCCTTAACTGTCGAGACGCATAAGCGACTACTTTTCCATCTTACATTAGAACACAGCCTAATCCCGTATGCGAAGCATCACAGTACACTACAAAATTCTTTCCTGCCTCAGGCTGAATCAGAACTGGAGCTTCCGTCAAGACCTTCTTAAGCTTCTCAAAGCTCTCTTGTTGCTTATCCGTCCATACAAAGGATACTTCCTTCCTTAGTAGCTTTGTCAAAGGCGCGGCTATTGACGAAAACCCTTCCACGAACCTTCTATAATAGCCTACCAAACCTAAGAAACTTCGAATCTCAGCCACGGACCTAGGTGGTTTCCCATCCAACACTGCTTCGATCTTCCTAGGATCCACCCTTATACCTTCTGCGGATACTACATATCCTAAGAATGCCACCTCCTTAAGCCAGAATTCACACTTGCTGAATTTGGCATAGAGCTTCTTCTCCTTTAATACTTGTAACACTATCTGTAGGTGCTCATCATGCTCTTCCTCCGACTTCGAATACACAAGAATGTCATCGATAAACATGACAACAAACCTATCCAAGTAGGGTTGGAAAACCCAGTTCATCATATCCATGAACGCGGCTGGAGCGTTCGTCAATCCAAACGGCATCACTACAAACTCAAAATGGCCGTATCTTGTCCTAAAAGCGGTCTTATGGATATCAGCCTCCTTCACCTTCAACTGATGATATCCCGACCTTAAGTCTATCTTCGAGAATACTGCGGCCCCTTGGTGATTGATCGAACAAGTCGTCTATCCTTGGCAAGGGATACTTGTTCTTGATGGTCGACTTATTCAACTGACGGTAATTTATGCACATCCGCATAGTTCCGTCCTTTTTCTTCTAAAGCAGGACCGGTGCTCCTATGGAGACACACTGGGTCGAATGAACCCACGATCCAACAACTCTTGGATTTGAGCCTTGAGCTCAACCAACTCCTTTGGCGCCATTCGGTATGGAGCAATTGACACGGGAGTCGTTCTCTCGGTAGCAAGTCTATTCCAAATTCCACCTCCTATCTCGGGGTATTCTGTAATTCCTCCTAAATACATCTACAAAGTCCTCACCGTTCTAACTCCACCGACACCTTCTTTCCTTTCCACCCAACGCTTCTTACGAAGGCTAAAAATGCCTTGCACCCTTTCCTAACCATTTTCTCGCACCTTAACGCCGAAACTACGTTAGATGTGGTAGTTTCTTCTTTCTTCGATCATTACTACTACTTCATCCTCCGGGGTCCTTAGTTTCATTCGTTTAGCCGCACAATCCAACACGGCCCGGTGCTCTACTAGCCAGTCCATTCCAAGTATGAGTTCAAACTCCCCAAAGGGTAGTTCCATTAAATCAGCCCGAAAGTTCACTCCCTGAATCTCTAAAGGTACACTCCGAAAGATCTTATCCACCACTACAGTTTGGCCTAATGGGCTTACTACAGTCATTTGCCTATCAGAAAGTTCAGAGTCTAGACCTAGGGTTTCTACTACACTACATGCAACATAAGAATGGCTCGAGCCCACATCAATTAAGGCATAATAAGGCTTGCCATAAATAAAAAACGTACCGGTTATAACATCCAGCGCGTCTCCATCCTCCCTACGGCGAACTGCATAAACCAAACCCGGTTTCCTTGCTTCAGCATTAGCAGCACCTTTGCCTTGTGTTCCACGTCCTTTGCTAGCACCGTTACCTCTATTATTCGAACCACGACCTCGCTGATGCTGCTGTCCGCCTCTACCAGTCTGGCTAACATTCTGAGCTGCTGATCGACTTTCATCTGGTTTCTTAGGACAATTCTTGAGCATATGGTCCTTGGACCCACACCTAAAACATCCTCCCATCTTTTTCCAGCACTCCCCTAAGTGCTTCTTTCCACAATGCTCACAAGGATGATACTGCCATCCTGTACCAGCTTGCTGACCTCGCGGCCCATCAACTCTAGGCCTCTTCTGCCCATTCCCAGATGATCCTGACGACCCATAACCCCTCTTGGGCCTATTCCTATCAGAGCTCTGATTTACCGAGTCCTTGATTCCCTCGGCTACCTTAGCCTTTTCCACTAACGTGAAAAATTCCCGTTCCTGATGTGGGACTATCAACAACCTTAAATCATCCCTCAAACCGTCCTCAAATTGGACACACCGCTCATGCTCGGTTGCCGCTACTCCTCGAGCATACCGGCTCAACCTTAGAAATTTAGCTTCATACTCGGCTACAAACTTGTTCCCTTGAACCAGCCCCAGAAAAGCCTTCCTTTGTTCATCAGTATACCTGGTTCCAACGCATTTCTTCTGATACGCTTCCTTAACGTACTCCCAGGTCAGATCCTCAGCTGTGGCACTATCCCGAACAGTTAACCACCATTGGTACGCTTCATCGCGTAACAGTGCCACCATTCCTTTTAACTTCTCCTCAGGGGTCAAGTCGAGCTCATCCATAATGCGCTCAGTTGCCTCCAACCAGTACTCAGCTGTACTAGGTGCCACACCAGATACTCCACGAAACACTTCAGCTCCATTGGCACCAAGTCACCAACTCCAAAACTCGCAGCACAGCCTGCGATACAGCATCATCTCCCGTTTGAGCTTGCTGCTCAACCCCCACAACTGGGGGTGGTGGTGGCGGTGGTGTCTCATTGTCAGACCCTTGACCCGATCTAACGGGTTTTGACACGGTCATCTGGGCTCTACCACGTCCTCGACGACCACGTCCTCTAGAGCTCATTTCTAACGTCGTGATCTGATTAAGAAGTTTTATGAATTAGTCTTTGTTTCACTTGATTACCCGCGAAGAAGTTTTATGGAAAGAATTTTAGGAGTGGTTCTTTCGTATTCATACATGCACACAGTTTTTTCATTCATACGTCCATCAATCAATTATGAACTTTCGTTCATTCAGAGAAATGCTGTAGTTTTCATTGTTGTTGTTTTTCCACTACCTAGGGGTATTTTCGTAATTTGTCCTATAGGGGTATTTTCGAAATTTTTCAAAAGAAAAAGTTCCTTGGTGATTTTGTCAAAGAGTATTTTAGAATTTTTTTAAATTCCCGGGATATTTTGGAAAATTTTGAAATCTGGGGGTATTTCGGTAATTTTGAATCTCGGGGGTATTTTGGTAATAAACCAGGGTAAATTTGTAAAGTTTAATAATTCAGAGGTATTTCAAAATTTGTAAACTTTGAGGGTTCTTTTGGAGAATTTTACTGTCCAAAACGATAAAGTTGCGAAAATTTTGGAAATCAAGGCCATTTTGGTAATTTTTGTAAGTTAGGGGCAATTTTGTAATTTTCCAAAATCAAGGTATTTTGATATTTTCCAAATAAGGGTTTTTGGACCTGTGTAAAACAATGAAATTTTGGTAAAACTTTTGGGTTGTTTGACATTTTATAAACCAAGGGCATTTTTATAATTTTACCACTAAGGGTATTTTAGTAATCTTGAAAGTCGAAAATTTTTTTCGAAAAATTTTGTAAAAAAGAATAGTTCTCACAAGTTAAAAAGGTAATTTTAAGAGTTTTGAAACTAGGGTTTTTATAAAAACACGGCTAGTTCCCTTTCGGGTTTTAGTTATTGTTTTTAGCCTATGACCGAGTCCTCTTGGTCAGGGTGAACCAAAACTACGCACCAGGTAGGGTTCGAATGGAGAGGAGGTGAGTCATACAGATTGCTTAAGTACCAAGCTCCCACTGAAACCATTCCTAGACATGCGCACAGAGGTTGCCACACCTACTGAGCCCTCTGAGTTAGGGTGAACCGAAGCTACGCACCAGGTAGGATTCCTGCGAAGAGGAGGTGAGTCACTAGGACTGCTTAAATACCAGGCTCTTCCGGATCCAATCCTAGACATGCGCACAGGGGTTACCACACCCTAACTCGGCGACTTAACCATAGGTTTGTTTAGTTAAGCATTTAAGTCTTATGTATTTGTGTTTGAGTATACAAGTCCTACGGTTCAAGTACCTATCATACTATTCTACGTTCCATTCCTTTTCTACCCTTCTATAAATCACATAATCACACAGATGGTTAGGGGTACTTACCTGGTGGACTGCGGGTCGGAGACTTAGGTGCCATGCCAGAAAACCTGCTTATTTTCAGAAACACTTCCATAAAAACTCATTTCGCTCGATTGGAAAACGTTTTGGGCCTTAGCCCACAGGCCGAGAGTTTAAAACTGGGCTCTGATACCAAACTGAAACACCCCAAACCCGGCCCACGAGCTTTGACCAGATTTGGTATGTTCCTTAAGTAAACCGGTTCAAAGTTCTTTTGTTCCTTTGAAAATTTGTGTGTTTAGAAAGAAAATTATTTTAGGTTGGGCTTGAGTTGAAAACAAGTTTATTCTATTATTAAAATCCTTTACTTTAGGTGACAAAATGTTTGGGCTTTGTTTTGAATAAATTTACTTAAACTTTATTTGATAAAAGAAAATTCATAAAACGTAATAAACAAGAGTAAAATAAAGTAATCCACCATGGCCTTATTACATCAAGTAAATCCCAAAATTAAAAACCAGAGTACTCAAATAAAATAGTCCAAATAAAATAAAACTTCGAGCTGAGCATGGCCACCACAAGTTTTGCCGTCCCGGTCCATCACTGCTCATCACCTGAAATATGTTCCCACAACGGGGTGAGTCAACAGACTCAATGTGTAACCAACACTAAGATTTAATAGATCAGGCATACCGTATCATATCACATGCATATTCATATCTGAGATAAAATAATGATGCAACCTGCACTCCAAACCTAGTTGCCATCCGCTACACATCCCCGTACCAACCTCGCACACAGTAGGGACTACTAAGTCAACCCTCCATCCGCTACACACCCATCGAAGCGATCATTGCGATCGACATGCTCATCGCCCATATAAAATTCGTGGCATAGCCACCAGATAATTGTGTCATGAGACACCACATTCAGATAATGTAACCGAAGTTACCACATTCAGACAATGTGACCGAAGTCACTACATTCAGATAGTGAGACCGAGGTTACCACATTCACTTCCCCTTTTCATATAGCCCGAATGCCCCATATTGTTCATATTATGCATATCATACTTAAATTCACATTCATGTCACTTTTCACATGTTAAATATAACATATTTCGTAATCCTAGTAGGAGTAGGAAACGTACCTGAGTACTTTGTACTGTAACACGGTACCTTAGCCATATTTACATTCTTATAAACATGCACATATTAAATATTGCCATAAATCTTATTAAAAGTTAGTGTGGGATACACACCTGATTTGCTTAACGAATTCCTTGAAATCCCGAAGAACCAATCTATTGCTTTAGATCTCAATTCCTACATTCGGTAACCTTAATATGTTAGCATAAAGCCTATTCGGCTATAAAACCAAATCCTAGTAGGATTTGTACACTTAAAACCTACCTTGCTTGCGATTGTCTTACTTAATCAAGTCCCAAACTTTGTGATGCACACCCTTGTAATCGGCTAGTCACCAAAACTCCTAACTAGTTAGTTTCCGGTTTTTAAAACATATAAGAAATAGATCTAGAATACCATACATGGCCTTAGCCGATTGTATTTAGGCACTTACCTTGCGATTTCCAAATCTCGAAATCCCTGTATACCTCTGTCGAAATCCCTATAGACTTATATATTAGATCTGATTTTCAATCACTTAAACATAAGAAATAGCCTTAGACCGATTACTCACTTTAGATCTTTGAAAGTCCCGACAGATCTCCTCTTGTAGTTGACAACCACTAAATCCGGGAAAAACCCTTCATAGATTCGGCCAAAGTACCTTAGTAGAATTAGTCCTAGATTTCGACAAGTCTTAAAATACAAAGAATGGAAACCAAGTTCTGGATCTTACCCTTACTCAATGAAATCGACAGCACCTTTGTTTGAAGCCCCTTAAAGAAATCGGCTTTGATGACTAGATGATAATCTCAAGGTTTTGGCTTTTGGGATTCAATGGAGGAATCGGCTAGGGCTCTCTTAGAGTATTTGATTTCCACAAGAAAAAATAAAGAAAAGAAGACTTGAGGGTTTCGGCACTGGTGGACTATAGATTCGGCTTAACAAATGAAAGAGAGGAGGAGGATGGTTGCTAGAGAGTTTCGGCAGAGGGAAGAGGAGAAAGAGAATGAATGAGTGAATAGTCTCTTTTCCTCTAGTAGCCGAAATTACTAGCTAAAGTCCCTTACTTGGCCACCACTCCCCCTTATTTTGATAGCTTTATCCTTGAATTATCACTTTATTTAAAAGAATTTAATCCAACAATTATCTCTTGAAAACAATGATAAATAAATCCCTTATTTATCCATCATTTAGCCGAATTTTAAAGAGAATAAAACTCCTAAAATAAAGCCTTGTGCCGTCCAACTCCCTTGCTCCTTGCAGCAAAATAAAACTCCCCCCGCAGCTCGAACCTTGGCCCATTACTCCTGTAGGTGGCACCATTTCCAGGAGCCCTAAGTGGCATCTTCAGGCCACTTTTCCAAGCCTGTTTGTGTGCCAAATTTCACATACAATTTCTTTTAAGGCTACCTTGCCTCAGTTTCCTCTTTTAAACTTTAAAACTCGACATTTTCTAAGTCATTTCCTTACATTTCCAAGTTTCCAAAAATTTTTGTTTCCCTCTTTAAACTTGACATTTCCTTACATTTCCAAGTTTCCAGAAATGTTCACTTTCCTCTTTTGAATCATTTCTAAATCATTTCCTTACATTTCCAGGTTTCCAAAAATGTTCACTTAAAACTTAACATTTTCATACATTTCCAAGTTTCCAAAAATGTTCACTTTAAACTTAACATTTCCATACATTTCCAGGTTTCCAAAAAAATGTTCAAAATACTTTCATAACACATAAGACATGTCATTTCGTACAATTAAACTGAAAATGCATAGGCCCTTTTCAGGATGTTACACCTTCGACTTTTCAACCGATTAACAATCAGAACAAGGTATACGAATACACACCTTATCACGTAGAGTACTAAATAATCACGAGCGCCGTCTCCTTCACTAGAGCGACCAAACTGTGATTTACCCAGTTAAACCAAAGTATCCTAAACAGAGATAATGGTGCGAATAGGCCTAGGGCCCATTCTCGGCCCAAGTGGTCCCACACGCTCGTGTGGCCCATTTAGCCCAAATCTAGCCACAGATATGAGATTCACATAGTCACTACCATCGCCGTGTGATCGGCATTTCGGCATTTGCCACTCTACAGCTAGAGCAGTGCGAAATACACACCTGATAGAAATCTGGAGTTGATCCACGCTCCGAACACTTCCTATGCCCAAACGCCAACCCAGGTATGCTTACTCTCCTCATAGATTGCTCTATTTAAAGCCAGCTTCTCACCTTCCCTCTTGCTAGCTTTCCGATATGGGATCCCTCCTTCAGCAGAGTTTAAATCCAACCCAAACTCTGGCCGTCCCAACTTAACAAAATAAATATCCCTTTTTGTTTGCAATGAGATTTGAACTCAGGCTCCCTTGTAACATAATCCACACCGCTAGCCACTTTACCAACTAACTCCTTTTTGTCTTAAAACATGCGCAACTAAATATAAGTATATGGGCTAAAGTCTAAGTTCATTTAAAAAGAAATCAAAATGAAATGCAAGCGCCAAGGCTTGAACCTTGGACCCCTTGCTTCCTCTATGTCGTCACTTTCTTGTCTCCCATGTGGCGCCATTTGCCACTAGATCACAACTCCTTTTGTGTCATTTTTCTCCACATTTTATTCTTAAAGCCTACTTACTAACTCCCAGGGTTTTATTCACCTAAAACCAAAATTTTCCTAAAGCTCAAGTTTGATCCCGAGAATTCATAGAAGCCCCCTAACCTTTCAAAATCACTCACCTAATAGGTTCAACTTGCATTAGTGTCGTTCTCTTGTTCCCAAAAATTTTAAACGCTCCCCTGGTTAAGGTCCAATAAGCCCAATTCTACTAGGCCTAAATTCAGGTCGTTACTGACTGTGCTAGGGTCCTTTCGCTACTTCGACAAGAGGATGGTGGTGTAAAGAAAGAATAAGGGAAAGGAGGAAAGGAAAATGAAAGGATAAAGATAATAGAAAAACGAATGGGTGTGGTGGCTAGGGTTTGGGAGAAGAAAAATTTGGGGAGAAAGTGGGAATAAGAGGGTTTAAATAGAAATCAGGGCACCTGGTTGCTGCCCACGCCCGTGTGCCATGGGTGTGTTAGGTCACACGACCGTATCGCACGGCTGTGTGGTGCTTCGTTCATTTCTTCCACGCCTGTGTAGAGGTTTTCACACCCATGTTGATTAATCAGTGTCGACCATGGCCTAGGAAAACGGGCGTGTCGCACACCCTTGTTACTTTCTCAGTGTCGTCCATGGCCATATCACACGGTCGTGGCATTTTATCGCTACCTGTGGTTTGGAGATTGTTCATGCATGATTTTTGTCACGCCGATGTGCCTAGTCGTGGTGTCTACATGGCCACGGCCACGCCCGTATGCAAGGCCATGTGGTAGGGAAACTTGCGCTTCATTAATTTGGTTAGTTTTTTAGTTAGGTGCTAAAAATTGAAAATATGAAAATTAATGGGGTCAGTGCTCGAGTTGCCTCCTGAGAAGCGCTCGTTTAAAGTTTTAAGCTAGACTTATCTTTCATTCGCATAATCATGGTGGTTTGAGGAGTTGAAACTCCTCTCTCTTGCTATCAGTTCTATTATCAATATTTAGTTTGAGTTGAGCAGTGTTTACCTTAACAATGCCAAACTTAGGATCAGCTACCTCGACTGTTCCATATGGGAAGACATTGAGTACCTTAAAAGGGATCTCCTCTTTTATATTAAGGTTTGAAGTGGCGATTCGAGGGTCTGTTTTATCCAACAATACCTGATCTTCGATCTTAAATTGGTTTGGCCCATCCTTAAGCTTGTCATGGAGTTGCTTTAGTTTATCGTGTTTTCTTGGTTTCTCCTTGACATGTGTCTTCCACTCGTCTAGGTCATCGATATGAAGCCTTCGCTCCTCATGAGTTATTTCTTTGTGGGCACAAGGTCTAGGATATGGCTCAGTTGTGTAATTCCGTAGTGTTTCCTGAAAAGAAGGTTGAATCGAATAGTCATTAATAGAATTTATGTTCTCACCTTTATTACTCGATGTCCTAGGCGAGTCAAGAGCCTGAAGAGTGATCGTTTCGTCACCTACACGAAGTGTGAGTTCACCTGAGCCAACATCAATTTTAGTTTTAGCAGTTGCTAAAAAGGGTCTTCCTAAAATCAAAGGAACATTATTGTCCTCATCCATGTCTAAAACAATGAAGTCTACTAGGAATATGAATTTATCAATTTTTACTAGTACATCTTCGATTATACCCCTAGGAACTCTAATAGTTTTATCAACCAATTGAATGCTCATCCTAGTTTGTTTGGGTTTCTCAAGACCTAGCTGTTTAAACATTTTATAAGGCATAACATTTACGCTTGCCCCTAAATCTGCTAAAGCATTATTAACAGATAAACTACCAATTAAGCAAGGAATCGTAAAACTCTGTGGATCTTTTAACTTTTTTGGTAGTCTATTTTGTAAGATTGCTAAGTACACTGTATTTAGCTCCACATTCGACGCCTCGTCTAACCTCCGTTTGTTTGTCAATAGCTCTTTTAAATTTTTTTTGAATTGGGCATCTGCGAAAGAGCTTCAATAAAAGGTAAGTTGATATGTAATTTTTTTTAAGAGTTTAAGAAATTTACCGAATTGTTCATCTGTGCGGTCTTTCTTTGTCGCATTGGGATATGGCACACGAGGTTGGTATTCTGTACTTACCAGTTTTGGGTTATTATGGCTCACCTCAACCTTACCTTTATCTGCCACGTTTTCTTGCCTTGGTTTTGGTGCGTCTAACCCTTCACTTTCGTGAGCAGTTATGGCTTGAAGTTGCTCCTTTGGGTTAGTTTCAATGTTGCTTGGCAAGCTGCCTTGTGGTCATTCTGAGATTAGCTTAGCAAGCTATCCTAATTGGTTCTCGAGCCCCTGAATTGATGTCTGTTGATTTTTAAGTGCTGTTTCGGTATTTTGGAAGCGTGTTTCTGACACCGCGATGAATTTTGTTAGCATCTCCTCAAGGTTCAGCTTTTTTCTCTTGTGGGTAGGGCTGCTGTTGAAAGCTTGGAGGGGGCTGTTGTCTCTGATTTCCTTGGCCACCCCATGAGAAATTTGGGTGGTTCCTCCAACCCGGATTGTAAGTGTTACTATAAGGGTTATTTTGAGGTCTAGAATTATTACCCATATAGTTCATCTATTCACTTTCTATGCCAGGGTTGTAGGGTGGGTATTCTGTATTGTTCGTTTTTCCTCCATTTGTATTGCACTGCATCACTGTATGTACCTGCGAAGAACCACACAAACCATCAATCTTTTTATTTAACAGTTTTACCTGGTTTGATAACATGGTCACTGCATCGAGGTTGAAAATACTAGCGGCTTTTGTTGGCTTTGTCCTCATAACTTGCCACTGATAGTTATTCAATGCCATCTCCTCTATAAATTCATAAGCCGCTTCAGGGGCCTTGTTATTTAGGGTTCCACCGGCGACTGAATCAATCAACTGCCTAGTTGAGGGGTTCACACCATTGTAAAAGGTTTGAACCTGTAGCCACAAAGGTAACCCATGGTGAGGGCATCTCATTAGTAGATCTTTATATCTCTCCCATGCATCGTAGAGTGTTGCTAGATCCATCTACACAAAAGAAGAAATATCATTCCTCAACTTAGCCGTTTTAGCCGGCGAAAAATATTTAAGTAAAAATTTTTGTCATTTGGTCCCATGTAGTGATTGATCCTCATGGTAATGAGTTCAACCACTGTTTAGCTTTGTTTCTCAATGAGAAGGGAAACAACCGAAGGCGAATGGCATCATCAGAAACGCCATTAATTTTGAACGTATCGCATAATTCCAAAAAATTTGCCAAGTGATTGTTTGAATCCTCATCCTGCAAATCATCAAACTGAACAAACTGTTGGATCATCTATATAGTGTTAGGTTTCAATTCAAAATTATTTGCAGCAATAGTAGGTCTAACAATACTTGATTCAGTTCCTGTTAAAGTAGGTTTAGCATAATCATACATAGTACGAGGAACAGGATTTTGATTCACCGGATTTGAGGCAACCACAGGAGGTAGCGGATTATTATCGGCCATCTCTGCGGTAGTATTGGTTTCGTCTTCTTGCTCTTCTTCTATGTTTTGTAGGCTTCGCCTTATTTTTATACGATTTCTATGAACGGTACCTTCTATATCACTGTCAAAAAGTAATGGTCCTAACAGGTTCCTTCTAGTCATAAACTACAAGTTCCTGCCAGAAGCAAAGAAAGAAAAATTAGAAAAGTAGTTAATAAAAATAAAAATAAATTGCAAAGAAATAAAATGGCTAAAGTAATAAAAATTTAGTTTTCCTAATATCTTAGTCCCCGGTAACAGTGCCAAAAATTTGATAGACTCGAAACTAACTATTATTTCAAAAAAGGTAAGCGCACCTATCGAAGGTAGTATAGTTGTGGTGAGTCCGGAATATTGTATCCACAAGAACTAAAATTACTAGTAATAACTATCTTTTTATTATCTAACCTAGTAATTAAGGGGATTTATTTTTAATCTAAATTTAACTAACTAATTTAACTAACTAAATGACTATGAACGTGACAGAGAGTAAATTGGGAAAATACTTTTAGACAACTTATATGAGATAGGCAATACCTAAGGAAGAATCCACCTAGACTTCACTTATTACTTTTGATTCATATGATTTATTCACTTGACTTAATCCGTCGAAATCCCTGAGTTATGTTAATAACTCTTTCAAGACGAAAAACAACTGACTCTAGGTTGATTAATTGAAATCTCTTTCTAATTAAAACCCCTATTATCGCATTAACTCGATCTATAGATTCTTTTATTAGATTTGACTCTAATCCGGTATATTTTCGTCACCCTATTTCTAGGGTTGCAATCAACTCCGCTTAATTGTGTTGATCTTCTCTTAAACAGGGACTTTTGCTCCACTGAATAAGCACTTTCGACTTGAATCAATAACCTGAATTATCAAAACAAGAATAAGAACTCACAACTAAGAATAAGAACAAGTATTTATCTTATAAATCAAATAAAAATAAGATCTGTCTTAGGTTTCATCCCCTTAGGTATTTAAGGGATTTAGTTCATACTAATAGAAGGAAACATCTTAAAATAGGGAAAACAACAAAACATATGAAAACCCAAAAACTTCTAAAGAACTTGATGGGATATCTTCAGTCTTGATGGAGATCCTTCTCCTAAGTTATTCCCGACGGCTGTCTTCAAGTATTTTCTGCCTTCTACTCGGCGTCGCCTTTTAGGTTGCCCCCTACGATGTTTATATAGGCTTTAAGATGCCTTTATTGGCCCACAAGTAACCTTTTCCGAATAGAATTAAACCTAGTGTCGGTAGGGATACACTCGTGGTGGACTCCTTTGGCCATGCTCGATTCTACTCACCACACACAGCCGTATGATCTACCCGTGGACGATAGTCCAGGACTTGTGATTTCTGATGTAGGCTCATTTTGTCTCTTTTTGGCCTATTTCTCGTTCTTTTCGACTCCCTAAGCTCTCCTGAGTATAAAACATGAAATTAAGAGATTAGGAGAATCGAATTCATCAAATTCAATTGAAAATCATCCAAAATTAAGCCAAGCATGGGGTTAAAATATGTACAAATTATGGTTTATCATCTATATTTGTACCCGTGGAGTCAACCGCTCCCATAGCCAAGACTAGCCATCTTCCTAATTGGAATTGTAGATGACATAATAATCTTTCTATGTATTTGAATCAAATGCCCACTTTGATTCTTTTATAGGATTATTGACTCGTTTAGATTATCTAGTGAAGTAAGTTATCTTTCTCGCAATGTAAACGTTCTTACACTGCCACTTATTATCAGCTTGAACTTAGATAATTAATGCGCTAACATTTGATTGTCACAATGTCGCTATGTATGCAAAACATGAAAGACAAAAACATAAAAGATATAACAGTGAAATGTGAAATTAACTTTATTTATTCATCGTTCAAATATATAGAAAACAGTTACATGTTTATTACAATATAGACACATTTCCCAACATGTAATTGATATGTTATGCTAAATGAATGCAAATATTTATAGGTAGCTTATGATTACATGTATGAAGGCACAATCATAAGACATGAGACAAGAATGGTTATTGTATTTTAGTTAGTTATGATTTACATGATAGATGTGTACGATATTTAAGTTATGTTTGATCCATTTTGTTATCAAATCATGTTAGCACTAATGAGGCCTATTGCTTAGCATACGATTTTTTTATCTTCGTGCACAAGTATCATTAGATCTTTAGGATTTGAGGAGTATGAAAACATCCAAAATTCAAATCTCGACTTGGGAAAGTTTGTATAGATTTTATTATGTTTATAGCAAGTGGCATGTACCTTGTAACAACCCGTTTTCAGTGAAATCAGAATAGTAGTTTCGGGACCACAAATATGAATTCAAAATATTTATTTTATTACTATTTTGGTGTCTACAACATGTTAATAGAATCACACGAAAATTTTGTTAAGAAATTTTACTGTTTGTATGCTTAATTTGATGAAAAGGACTAAATCGCGTAAAGTGCAAAAGTTGGGTTTTAATAGCTAAAGGTGTCTAATAGCTATAGAACTTTAATGTAGCGGACCTTATATGTAATAATTTAGTGGGTGATAATGGCTTAGTATTTTGTGTAATTATTAAATGTTTTAAAGGTTAATTTTGGAAATTAACAAATAAAGTTAATTAAAATAAAACAAAAATTTTCATCATCTTCAATTATCTAATTTTCAACCGAAAATTCAAGGGAGGGAGCCATTTTTGAATGCTTCATTCAGCCATCTCTATTTCTTCATCTAGGTATGAAATTTTGATCCGTTTTTAATGATTTCTATGTTTTTGGAATCGTTGTAGCTTAATCCAGCTAGCCCAGGGGCTAATTTGTGAAATTGTTAAAGTAATAGGGTTTCATCATTGTTGAATGTGTATGTGTTTTGAAGTTTAATGGTAGAAAATGAATGGCTGTTTTTAGATAAACAACATTTGTTAAGTGAATTTGAATGAAATTGCAAAATAGGGATTAAATTGAGAAATATGAAATTTATGTGGTAAATGTATGAAATAGTGAAAAATACGGGCTTCTATAAACTTGTATGAAATTCAGTTAGCATGGGTGTGGATTAAATTGCATGAATTTGCATTTTTATGAGATAGAGACTAAATTGTAAAGAAGTTAAAATATTAGGGGTAAAAGTGTAAATTTGAAAAAATATGTATTTTGGGTTGAATTGAATAGAATGAATACTAAATGGATTGAATTTTATTATTTAGATCAGGTTAAGCCTCGTACGGATCTAGAACGAGAAAAAGATAAAGTTTTGGACTAGTCGATCCATTTCGTCGTTTTTTGTGATCGAGACAAGTTCGTATGTTTAATAAGCATTAAATTATATGTATTTGAATTCTTAATTGATATAATTGTGATGATACAACACTACGGAAATTCTCGACAAGTTTTCGACAATGTATAAATCCCGGTTAAACTTTAGGAATAGATAGAATACAAATGACATGTCATTAGGGGTTACCGTGTTTTGGGTGCTGGTCTATATGTTCTACCAATGGCTAAGTTTTAGGCATGCGTTGCGCTTACTCGTCAACTTGTGTGAGCAGCACCGTGTAGCTACATTTTAACCGTTAGCTTGTGTGAGCAGACCCAGTGATAGCTCGAGAGTGAGCATTGATATGAGATATGAGACTGAGATGGTTTCGACCATGTATTGGCACTTAGTGTGCAAGATCCCTGAGTATCCGATAGTATTCCAAATGGTTCAATGGGTAAAGATGATGGTATGAGGATATAAAGGATGATACGAACCAGTTCAGGTATTTGTGAGAAGTATGTCAATGAATTTATAGTTGAAGTACTCATATATGACTAATTTGGATATGATTATATGTTAATCTTTGAATTTTATTGTAACTTACCTATATTTACTTATGCTTCTTTAAATTGTGAATGAATGGTAAGTTATACTTATTAGTCATACGAGCTTACTAAGCTTAATAGCTTACTCTGTTTACTTTTCCATGTTTTATAGTGATTTTGAAGCTTGCTCGGATCGAAAGTTGTCAGAGATTTCATCACACTATCCAGCTGTTATTTTGGTACTTTGAGCTTTATGTATTTTGGTTATATGACATGTATAGGTTATTTGGCTAATAAAAAACCATATGTTTTGGTTATGTAATTAGTCATGTAATATGACTTGATTTGGCATATGTTGGTATATGTATGTATATATGTAGTTATTCTCATCTTGTGTGCATTTGGATTGCAATGGAATATGTTTGGATATGTAAATGTGTGCACATGGCCCTTTGATATGTGGTTTATAATTGCTATGTGAAGGCCTTAATTGTGTATTTGTATTTTGAGTACCAAATGGTTAAATTTTGAGATATGGTATGCATGTTGATTTAGGCATAAAGTCTACTAAGTAAGCTTGAACATTTAGTTTATTGTTGAGAGTTATATTGGTATGATTTTGAATGCCTAGTTGTGAAGTTATGAACATTATTATTGTTGGTATTGGTATAGATTGATTTGGACTTGGATATGGTTGGTTTGAATGCCTAATGATGATATGGTCATATGACATTTGATAGGTTTAGGTTGATGCAAATTTGGGTGAGAAAAATGGCTTGGAAAATAGCCTATTTTTTTCCATACGGGTAGAGACATAGGCATGTGTCTCAACCGTGTATGATACATGAGCAGATGGCACGACCGTGTGCCTCATGGTACTTATTTAGAAATCAAGTCAATAGTTTCACACGGCTTAGCACATGAGCGTGTGGCTTAGCCATGTGTTATAAGTCAGTATACCTTCTAGTTTTCACATGGCCTAGCATACGGCCTAGCATACGGGTGTGTGAGGCCATTTCGAAGGGTACAGGGGCTAGTCACACGGGCGTGTGGTTGGCCATGTGACCCAAATCAGTGAGTTATACAGGGCCGGACATAGGCTAGGACACGGCTATGTGATCCCATTTCAAATGTCCACATTGCCTGTGGCACGGGCGTGCCTCTCGGCTGTGTGAGATACACGGCCTGTCCACACAGGCGTGTGTCCCCTACACTTGAAAATTCTCTAAGTTTTTCTAGAAATTTATTAAGTATTCGATTTATTCCCAAACCACTTCTAATGCACGTTTTAGGCCTCGAGGGCTTGTGTTAAGGACTATATGATTGTATTTGAATGGTTTTAATTAGTATGGTAATTGTAATTTGAATTGTATGATTGTTTATGATATTAGTCTGGTAAAGCTCCGTAACCCTATTTCGGCAATGGATACAGGTTAGGGGTGTTACATACCTAAGGTCTTGAGTTGGTTTTTAGGTCCATTTTGGATGTTTTGGTTCAAATAGTAGGAAATGTTAACATTTTGAATATGACCATATATGTTAGATGGCATGGATATGTTGTTAGTGAGTTAATGATTTGCTTGTCAATTAGTCATGTTATGCTTGTTATTTCTTGCATGCCAAGTAAATGAATATGATGCATGGTTTCAAAATGAATTTGAATATGTATGTGATCTTAAGTTAAAAGATGTCTAAATATGCCAAGGATGATAGTCTAGTATTTGAATTAATGCCTAAAATGAGATGTGTTGAGTTTTTGGGTCATTTAGACCATTTGGAATTGGTGCTTGGCATGATTGAAGAAAATGATTAAAAAATTTAGGGAATTGCCTTTAATATCATGATATTCCCGTGTTGAATTCGCAGCATTAAACTCATTTCCTTTAATATCGTAACATTGCTCTGTTGAAGTCGCGGCATTGAGTTGATATTTCATGGTCGCGACTTCAAGCGTCTGCCCTCAGTATCGTGATACTCATTCTTCGATGTCGCAACAACACCTCTATTTTAATTGTTTTTATGTTTTAGTCCCTCTTAGGCTACTGAAGTTTCATGAGAGCTTTCATAAGCCTACTTATGACTCGAGTTTGAATAAATAATGTTTTTAGAAGTTTTAAGAGTTAAGTGTTTGTATGATTTGTCTCATTGGGTATTAAGATGAAATTGTAGTTGTTTCAGCAACGAATGTGATATCTCACATCTCGGATCCATCAATCAGATCGGGTCTGGGGTGTTACATTATGCGTACAGTTGTAGATTTACTCCATATTCTCCAATTAGATCATTCTAAGTTCCTATACTTTTCTAATTTTGAAATTTCAATCTTGACATAAAATAACAATCATTAATTCATTAACTAGATTTTTAGTAAGTAATATGTAAAGATAACAAGCTAACACAGCATTACAAATGATAATATGTTTATCGCATTAGATTTTAAAAATAACAAAACATAATGAATTTAACAATTATCATTTGACAATAATTAAAATTTTAAAACTTGAAAAATAGAGAAATTAAAAATGGCTAGATTAAAATATAGGGATTAAACTCACAACTATTATAAAGTACATGAATAAATAGTAAAATTTAACCTAAAACATTTTAAGGTGAGAGGGTAAATGTTGACGGAGCGAAGGGATGTGTGATGATTAAGGTAAACAAATAAAATTTAATGACCAAATTCCAAATTTATAAAAGACAAAACCATAATTTAACTTCAATTAAATAATTTGATGAGTTAAAGCAAGGTGTCTATTATATTTCCATTGGACTTATTGGTGGGGCGATCTGTTGAATTATTTGAACTTTTTTATTAATAAATAATCCAAACTAGATGAGGGTGGATTATAAAAATATTTGGAGTCCCTTTCAGATTTCATCCACTTTACAATTAATGAAATAAAAAACAAAACAGATATTTGAAAAGAAATAAAGTTTGGCAATTATTTGTTGTTTCTTCATTGATTTATTGACAGGGTATCAACATATTTAGCTGCAATTAATTATCATTAATAATAAGGTTAAATTTGATTTTTTTCATCTATTACTATTTTTGTTATACTCCTACTACAACTTGGATCCCTCATTAGGTTACTCAAGGCCCATTGAGTCGTATAATTGGATAAAAATCCTCACTTACATAAAAATACTTTAAGGTTGGATTCCTCTCTTCTCCTTAAAACCTAAACCCTAATACATGAAGTAGTCATTCTCCTCTATTTTTTCAGTTCTCAACCATAAAATGGGTGGGCTGACCTTCTTTGGCATCACCCCATCTTCTTCTTTTCCATTTCTGTTGATACTGTGTATAAACAATTCTCAATTTTGGAATTTAATCTTCGTATTTTAATGGGTTAAATATATATATGGAGGTACTTGCACTTGGTAACTTATACTTAGTACTTAATTGGTACCTAAACTTAGAAATTGTAAGCCAATTTGGTACATCTTTTTAGGTACTTGACTAACACTATTAAAATACGTTGACATGGTACTGACGACCAATAAAATGGTAACACTTAACAACTTCACATTTTGACATATGACCAAAAATAAATATTTTTTTATTTTTCACGTGTTAAATTGTGAGGGTGCCATGTGTCATCATGATATTGATCGTCAATGTCACGTTAATACCATGTCAACATATTTTAACAATGTTAGGGCTAGTTTGGTAATACTTTTGAAAAGTGCTATGAAAAAGTGCTTTTTAGAAGTGCTTTTAAAAGGTTTAGTTTAAAATTTGAGTGTTTAGCATTATTGTCAAAAAGTGCTTTTGAGAAATAAAATTTTCATTTTAGACATGTTATTATCAAGTAACAAATATGCATTTAAATAAAATTTAAATTAGTTAATATTATTATATTTTAGTAAGAATATAAAAAAATTACTATAACTTGTTAATATTTTAATATATGAAATATAAATTTTAAATATTTTTAAGTAATAAATATTAATTACTTATAAAATTTAATTAGAATATATAAACTACATTTTAAATATTTAAATATAACAATTAAATATTTGTAATTAGTATTTAAAAAAAATATTTTTTCATTTTTAATTAATGATTTAACATATTTGTAATTAAGTACCAAGAGAAAAAGAGAAAGAACTATATTATTGAAGGGGTAAAAAAGTAATTAAGCACTAAAAATACTTTTGGAAGAGGAAAAGCTCAAAATTTTAGCTTTTCCAAAATTGCTTTTCAAAACACTTCTGAAAAGCCAAAAATTTCAGCGAAAAGCAGTTTGTTCTGCACAACTTTTCTTCCAAAAATACTTTTGGAGCCAGAAGTATTTTTTTTTTAAGCACAGAAGAACAGACTCTTAGTCAAGTATCTAAAAAAAAGTACTAAATTAATTTACGGGTTTTAAATTTAGATATCAATTAGGTAAAAAATTTAAATACTAAGTGAATATAAATTAGTAAGTTCAAGTAAGTAGATATAAACAAAACAGATATTTGAAAAGAAATAAAGTCGGGCAATTATTTTGTTGTTTCTCCACTGATTTTCGATAGGAGTATATGAACAGCTAATTAATTAACAATAGTAATAAAATGGTTAAATTTGGTTTTGGACCTTTTACTATTCTCAATTTTCAAATTTAGTCTTTATATATTAATCTGATAGAATTTAATTGTTGGCTTCTATAATGCCAATAGTCCAAATGATTTAACCCGTTTTAACACTTCAACTACAATAATCAACCATATTAATTATTTGATTTAACTAATGATATTATAGAAGTAATAATCCTTTTAAATTTGATTATTTTCTTTTTCCAAATTAAAAAAAAAAAAGAAGTAAGAAACTACGTCCACTAGAATTAATCATCATAAGTATTGAATCAAATAATTAATTCAACAATTAACTACTCAAAATAAATTTGGAGAGAATCCACATATTTAACTACAATTAATTACTGATTGAGTTTTAACTCGATTGTCATGAGCATTGTTGTCAATGCAAGAAGACGTTGGTTCGAGTGCGCTGAACCTATAATACTATTGTTAAAAAAACTACAATTAATTAGGAAATAACAATAATAAAGTCAAATTATGTAAATAACAATAATAAAGTCAAATTATGTTTTTAGTACCTCTACTATACTCCAATTAAAAATTAAATCCATGTACTTCATTTTGACATAATTTCATCCTAATTTTGAATAATTTGATCCATGTCAAAATTTTAATCGAAAAAAATAATAGTGTCAACTATTTAAATGAACTAATAACATTATAAAATTGAAGAAAACAAATTATACCAAATCAAAGTATAAAAAAAAAAAACTGAATTTCAAATTTGAACATAATTCAAAGACCAAAACCTTGGCCACAACAATAAAGTTTTAAACCAGGTTATTTCTTCCTTCGACTTCTGGTCCATTCCTCGTTTCTTCACTTGCAACAGAACTCGACACTCGTTTATAACCTGGTTTGCTATCGACCGGCATCGGCAAGAGTTTCAAAGTGATCCCCATGGCTATAAGCAAAAGCCCAGTCCCATGTTGCTCAGTCAATGGCTTGGTGAATATCAAGTATGATAACAGCAATGTCACTGCCTTTCTTGCAGTTGTGACCTGTGAGACACATGTTAAAATAAAGTGGATAACAATGGTAAAAGTACCATGGAGGTTTTCGTATTAAGAGTTAGCTTGCATTTTGCTCCTTTAATTAAAAAAATTGATAATTTAGTCCATGTACGTTAGATTAAAGAGCAAATCGATCCTTCTCTTAATACGAGTACCTAGTACTTTTACTGACAACATGTGCAAATGTTTTCTTCATTAGCACCCTACATACCATTGCTGTGGTGGCTGCACCAAAAATGGCAATGAGAGAAAGGACTGAAACTTGGCCAATGAATGTGGCCATTGCTTCAAACACCAGCACGCCATACACGTACAAATGCTGCTCAAAACATGATATTCGTTTTAGATTTTCAGGGTTCAAAGATTACAGGTCAAATTCTATAAAAAGTCCTTCTACCATGCATGTTTAACAGATTTAGTCCTCTAATGTAAGTTGATCCTTTCTAGTTTTCTGATTTTCGAAATGTCTAATTTTAGTCCTGAAGAAGATAGTACCGGTGGCCATACTGGTCTGCTTTGATGTACCAATTAGGATTTATCATTCAAAATAAATAGGAAGAAATTAAAAATATTTTTGTATTTCAACCTATACTGGCAAAGTTGACCAACCCATACCAATATGGTCAATACTAACCCATACTAGGGCGTGTAGTACTTGTACGAAATTGACTACCTTAGTTATAAGGCCGATTTTTTTTTGTTGTTAATTTCGTGACTTATTATTTCAAGCATGTGATGACATGACATATATACATCTGTCACTATAAAAATATTATACATTTTCCCTTCATTAGGTTATGTCCAAATCATATAGGGACCAAACCTGAAATAAATGCATAATATAGGATCTTCTATAGAAATTGACCAAAGGTTTATAAATATGTAAAATGTCTACCTGTGAACATGAATTCCATGCTTTGAACAGCTCTCCCGTTAAAACCATGGGCGGAATCAAGAACGGCAAACCAACCACCGTCGAGCAAAAAAGCATTTCCATCTACGCATTTATACAAACATGTAAAAGGCAATAAATTCAAAGACAATCTTTCGATGAAAGACCCGAGTTTTCTTTTTAAGCATTAAAGCATGAAAAAATTATCACCTGTGTCGTTTCCGGGTTTAACGTAAAGATAGCTTCTTGCAAATTGCCAAGAAAGGAATCCATTACCAGAGCACCGGTGACCATCACTACGCCGACGACACTGAAATTTGGGGATGTTTGAGCATCGGCTAAAGTGAAGAGAATCAATCCCACTACTAAAAGAATTGCTGAAATATATTCATGTGCTGGGTATTTTCGTCTTAAACCTGGTATGAAAGCACCCATTACCATCACAGGTAGAACCTAACAACATTTAAAAAAACTTCAAAAAATCAGAAATGGGTTAATTGCATTGAAGATCCTTATTATTACCCAAATTCTAATTTGGTCCTAAGCTTTAAAATATTTTAATTGAGTCCTCAAAAGTATTTTAATGAAGCAGGTCCAAAATGTTTTAATTAAATTTAATTTTTATGAGAGCTAAAATACAATTTATCATTGTTTTTGTAAGGATTAAATCACAATTTTATCATTCTTGAGGGTAATTTTCACCAAGTATTAACTCATAACTTTACAAATTTTAGAGGGTTTAAAGAGAAAAATTCCTATTTTAGGGGCCACCCTCGGATCCAAATTGTTAAAACAATAAATATGTTCAACATCATACTTGAGTTGACATTTAACACCCGAGTTAATGGCTAAAGTCCAAACCAATACCCTAAGGATGCAACTAAAGGGGCTAAGAGTTCAGGGTCAATTCAAAATATGAAGAATAGTTTGAGGATATCTGGTTAAATTAACCCTAAAACATTAATGCATGAATATGGTGTGTATTTACCTTGGTGGATTTGAACATGAGCTGAGCAGGGTAATTGAGAAAAGCCAAAGACCCTTTTGTGAGCCCATGAGAACCCATAAGAACTGCAGAGAGTTTCACATAAGTCTTCCATGGATTCACCATTTGTTTTGGGGTGAAACCTTGAAGATAAATTAGGAAGAGATATACAAATCCTTGAACAAATGTGAAGTACCACCCATAGCTGAAACACAATGAAAACAACATCATTACTTGACCAACAAAAAAATTTGATCAAACCAGTGATAAAGAAATTAACATCGGTTGGTTTTTTCTAGAAAGATCTACGAATTGTCATCCGTCCAGAGTTTATAGACTTCTCAACGAGTTGGTATTGTAATTAAGTACCATGTCTCCCCTCTAGTGACCTATATCCTATATGTTGGGGTTTCAAACCCTGCTAATAATAAATTGCCACCATTTGCATCATGCACAAACCGAGTTGGTGATGCACTTTCGCGCTGTGAACACACATACAGATAGCCTTTTTCAAGCACTTAGGCTTTCTGGAGAATCTAATAACAAAACCTCGACCTAATCCAAAGACAATAATGACTCGTTTAAAAGGTTTGTCAATTAGGAGTTGACAAATTCTACAAGAAGTCAAATTTTGTCCTTGAATACTATGTTTCCCCTCTAGTGAACTATGTCCTATAGGTTGGGGATTCAAACCCACCCTTTCCTTTGATGGGTGATCATGTGTGGTGAGTGACTCCCACTTTGTGAACCCGTACTAAAGTGACCTCTCCAGACATTCGAACTTTTTTTCGAAGATAAAACCTCAACTAAATTCAGAGATAATATTGACAGTTCTCAATCTTTTTCGAAAGGAAACCTCCCTAAATAGAATCCGCCCCTTTGAAGAAAAACAATAGCAATTACCTGAACTGGAGTCTGTTGTATACATATTCCTGAAAAGTAGCAATAATAATTAGTCACCATTACTAGATCATGCATTAAGCTCTTTTTGGTTGCTAAGAAAATAAAAAGAAAAGAAAAAGGAATCAACTCAATCATTTACACTTGTACGTTTGAGTGACTCACATATCTCTTCAACAAAAAGACAAAATCCAACACCAAGACTTTTCCTTTTTTTCCCAGGCTTTCCCACAGAATTCACATAAACAAAAATAAAAAATAAAAAAAAATACCTCACAAACGCCATTAACAAGGTAACCAAAGAAGAACCCAGAAGAACAAATAAGAAACTGTTTCCATTTAGGTAAATCAGAGAGTGAAATCCCAAACAAGAAACGTGCTTGTTCTTCGTTTTTCATTTGCTGTCTCTGTTTTTTTTTCACTCAATTTGATAACTTAAGGGCAAAAACGAAAAGAAGCTGTCAATTTAATTAAAGATATGAAAATGAAGTTGGATCAACCATGTTTATAAGAAAAATAAAACCCTTTAAATATAGCTTCTATTGCATGTTGTTGTTGACTTTTGGTAATGATTTGGTTATGTTTAAGTGCTCTGTTTTATGGATTTTTTTGACCCTAACAGAGAAAAAACAGAGCAAAGAGAGAGAGAGAGAAGAAGAAAACTTGAAGGGGTGGAATTTGTATCTTCTATGCGCGTTTTCCCAAGAAAATTTTTATTTGAGTTGGAAAATTCAAGGACTAACTTGCCATTTACGGCCAAACTTCATTCTTTATTAAGGGTTAATTTTAAATTTTATTGATAAGTTAATTGAATAACATTTTTAAATCACATTATTAATGAAAGGAATTAGTAAATATAAGTAGTTAAGTAAGGGTTAGAATTTGAGATTTGGTTTTTGTATTTTAAATTTTAAAATTTTAATCTAATCATTATTGTTTTTGGTAGTTTCTGTCAGTTAAATACCATGTCATATATATAAGAATTAAATCTCGAATTTTATACAAGTATAGAGACTAAGAATATATTTTAATTTTATTCCCAGAAATTGGATTAATATTTTAGATTTCATAAAGTAGAGAAATTAAATTTTGAAAAATTAAAATAGAAGGATTAATTTATAAGTTTTCATAAAGTAAAGTGATAATATTTGGAATTAAGTGTGATTGCAACATATCTAACAGTATCAAAATTATTATTTATGTCCTTTACCTAAATTATCATTAGAAAATTGTGGAGAAATATTAGGAATTAATCTATGGATTATGATTGGTGGTAATGATTTTTTTTTTCCTTCAAATTTTATGACCAAAATTAAGAAATTATGATATATTTCACTTATCAATAAGATAATTATCATTTTTTTTAATTTAACCTAAATACATGTAATAATTTCTTTATTTCTCCATTCCTTTTGAGAAATTATTTGTACATACAAACCTATACTTATGATTCTCTTTTAAGTATAATAATAATAATAACATGTCGATTAAATCTTAACTTGATTAGTATGAGTATTATTGTGAATGCAGGAGGATGTGAGTTTGCATGCGTTAAAGCATATATATTTTTATGAAACTAAAATGTAATTTCAAAATTTTAATAACTTATATATTTATAATTTTTACTTATATATTTATAATTTTTATCTTTTTGAGAATTAAAATATAATCTTATTATATATTAAATTAAAATTTTATATTTTAAGCGTCAGGCTAATTAGCCCCAAATGTCAACCCATGTATTAAAGTCGAATATGATTAAAGCCTTGAACGAGAAATAAAATTCTTACACAATTATTTTTCTTCATTCATAAAATTCGAATTTAAAACGAGAAATAAATTAGTGCTTACTATTAAAAACCCAAACATAACACGTGAAAACAAAAAGGCTCCCGTATTTACGTTTTTCATTTATAAATGTAACGGATTATACACTTTAAACGGTGGGAAGAGAGTAATAAATAATTGGGTTTTCATGCACAATAAACGTCATCCATATATATATTAGTAATATTGCCTTGATATAATTAATAAATGGATATAAAAGTTATAATAATTTATAATTTATAGATGAAATTTAAAATAATTATATCGATTGAATAATATAATATTAGGTAAAGTATATAAATAGTCACTTTTTATAACAGCTCAATTTTCAGTAGTGTCGAAAAACAGTGGTTCGAGATCACCAAATCTGATGAGTAAGCTCTTAAATTTTTTTATTTAGTATTTACGAGTCAAATGTGACTTTAAAAAGATTTTTGCATTAGTAATTTGTGTTTTATAAGGATTTATTAGGTCAAGCAGTTTAGAAAATGAGGTATCGAGACCTCATTTCTATAAACTGAGTCTTAAATATTTTTATAAATATTTACGGAGTGTCATTAATGTAGTATTAAAGTTTCGTTAGAAAATTGTAATGTTTTGATAGTTAATAATTAAAAAGAAATAAATTAAAAAAGGTGTAAAACTTACTAATTAAAAAAAATAGTGATTAAATGGCTTAAATGGTAAATAGGGAGGACTTAAAGAGTAATTGGGCCTAAGTGAAATGGCTGAGGCGGCATAAGCACAAAAAATGACAAAATGATGTGATTAAAAGGGCAAAATTGGAAATAATGAAATTTAAAATATCAAATTAAAAATCTAAAGGTTTCTAGGCAGTTCTTCTTCAATTCTCAGCCAAAAACAGTCATAGGAGAGCTCCTTAAGCTGGTTTTTCATATTTTTACTTCAAATCAAGAGCCTTAGACACTCGTGAAAAAGGAAAATTAGCAGAATAATCCCTAAACTTATGCAAATCTTACAAATTAATCCAAGTAAGTTTGTATGGATAAACTTTAATATTTATATTGAATTGATGAATGATATTATATATTTATTCTATTGTTGAAAATAAAATATTGTTAAAGTTACAAAATTGAATTGAATGTTCGGATTAAATGGAACGCGGGATATGAGTACATTCAGCAATCGATGAATTGACGACATTAGAGGAATTGACGGTAAATTATCCAAGTAAACCGAGGTTTAGCATTTGTTGTGAACTTTCGTGTTTACTTTCCGTTTAGCTCTTACGAGCTTTTGTTTAACTCATATGAGTTTCTGTTCAGCTCTTGCGAGCTCCTATTTAACCCTTATGGGTTTCCGTTCAGCTCTTACGAGCTTCTGTTTAACCCTTATGGGTTTTCATTCAGCTCTTACAAGCTTCCGTTAGTTGCAATGTACATTATGGTTTATATGGCATGTATAGGGTTGGTGTAGGCTTGATCAAAGTTGGTTGTGTATATGTCATGAATTACATTTTGTTTATTTTCTTACAATCAACTTATATACATATGTAGGTAGTTTATCATGCTTGATATGGGCTTGGTATGGGTAAATGATGGATAGTTTATGTAACAGTCCGGTTTAGACCCTAGTCGAAATAGTGGTTTCTGGACCACAAATCCGAGTCAGAAAAAATTTTAATATTATTTTCTGTGTCTGCGGTATGTGAATTAGTATGTGTGAAATTTCTCTGAATTAATTTGATCATTTGTGTGTTCAAATTGAGAAAAGGATTAAATTGCATTAAATGAGAAATTAACATGATGTTTGTAAAAGTGCCTATTTGTTGTGGCTTTAATAATATGGAGTCCTTAATAGGCAAATAGCCCATTAATAATGAAAGTGGATGGCAAAGGTCAAGAATGACCTTATATCATATGTTATATGCATTTTATATTAAAGGTTAGTTTTGTAAATCAATAATTATGTTTAATATAACAAAACAAAGCATGAAATAGCCATTATCATCTTCATGTTCCACCGAATTTAAAAGAAAGGGTTTAAGCTTCCATGATATTTGACACTTACTTAGCTTAATTCAAGGTATGTTTTTAATCGGTTTTTGATAATTTCTACGTTTTTGTAATCGTTGCTTCGAGTACTTTGAAACCCATGTTTCAATTTTGTGAATTGATGAATATTTTGTAATGTGTCATTGATGAACATGTGAGTTTTTGGATGTTTGATGGTGAAATATGAATTATATGTGATAGAATAACATAGTTTGTCTTTGGAGTTTTCATGATTTTGAGTAATTTGGATTAAATTGAAAGAATAATATTTTGAGGGACTAAATTGTTAAATAAATGAAATGTGTAGACTTGTATGAGCATGGGTGATATTTAGCCAAGCATGAGTAACTTGAAATTAAGTGTATTTTGTGATTTTGTGAAATAAGGACTAAAATGTCAAAATGTGAAAATGTGAGGGCTAATTTGCAAATTACCCTAAATATGTGTTTTTGGATTGAATTGAATGTTTTGGTGAATAAAAGGGTTAAATTTGAAATGTATAGATCAAGAACCGAAGAAAACGAATTTAGATCGTGAGAAATCGAAAGTAATTGAGTAGTTGAGTGCGTTTCCGATATCCGAATCCGAGGTAAGTCGATATACAAATAAATGTATTTGATTTGAGCTATTTATGCATTTTTGAAATTTAGATGGCTATGAATAATGCTTAAGATGGAATGTATGTGAAATTCGAGGATATATCGACAAGTTATAAATGTCCGAGAAGTCCCGTATGAACCTAGGAATAGATAGGATAACGTATGTCATGACATAGGTGTCCGATATGTGATATCATGTAAGACCACGTCTGGGATGTCGGCATTCATTCGAGATTTCGTGTAAGACCACGTCTGGGACGTTGGCATCGATATGAGATTTACGTGTAAGACCAGGCCTGGGACATTGGCATCGCATTGATTCGTGTAAGACCTTGTCTGGGACAGTGGCATCGAAATTTAGTTACATGTAAGACCACGTCTGAGACGTTGGCCTTGTACGACTATTCAGAGCATTCTGAGTATCCTATTTAGTTCCGAACAGTTCAACGGGCGAATCCGAGAAATGAATGATTATATGTGATATCTATCCGTTTTAGGTACGTCTGAAGTATATGCTTTGAATAAGCATAAGAGGTAAGCTAACATGTACAATGATGCTACGAACAAAGTGTGATATGTGTATGTTTGATATTGAGTAAAAGAGATGCTTGAGGCATGATGTGTTGGAAAGCAATGGCAAACCAATTGAGCCAAAGGGAAAATTATGTGTATGGAATGAAAATATATTTATTAATTTGATTTACCATGCTTATAATTGATTATATGTTAAGTTTATTTGTATATGGCTTACTAAGCTTTTGAAAGCTTACTTTGTGTGTGTTTATTCTGTTTTATAGATTGTCAAAGCTATTGAAGGCTCGGGGACCGTCGAGGATCATCACCACACTATCAAACTTAATTTTGGTACTTTTGAACATGTATATAGTTACATATGGCATGTATAGGCTAGTCATTTTGGTATATGTTTGGGATATAAATAGCCATGTAATGAGGCTAGATAAATATTGGTAATATGCATGAGTGATTATGGTATATGATGCATGTTTTGGCATGGCTTGATGGCAATGAAAAGGTCTTATGAATGGTAAGCTTATTGATGGATTGATGCCATAGTGAATTGGTGAAATTGTGGATGAATCATGCTTGGTTTTACATGTGATTTAGTTGTGCTAGTTAGCATGCTTTGAGAGAAGATTGAATTTGATGATATGATGAACAATTTGATTTGTTTTGGTTGCCAATGATGCATGAAAAGATGCTTAATTATGCTTGTAGGGATGACTCATAGTGTGGGTGGCAATTTGACCTTAAAAATGGCCTATAATTGCCCACACGGTTGAGCAAACAGGTGTGTGGCTCGACCGTGTCCCTCGTGGTTGAAATTTAAAACAAGTCAGGCTCGACCACGGGCAAGACACATGGGCGTGTGACTGGCCGTGTGGTGCAAGTCAATAGCGACCACGGGTGAGGCACACGGGCGTGTCCACGGCTGTGTGGACAAGTCAGTATGTATGCCCTGTTTTGACACGGCTTAAACACACGAGCGTGTCTCACACGGCCTGCCCACACGGGCGTGTGACCTTTGTAACTTTGAAATTTTTTTAAATTTTTAAGAATTTTCATATGTGTTTGGTTTAGTCTCGGCCCTATTCTAAAGCATGTTTAAGGTCTCGAAGACCAATTTAAGGGACCCTTTGATGTGATTTGTTAAGGTATGTTTTGAAATGTCCATAAAATTTTTCGATTGTCCGGTAATGCCTCTTAACCTAGACCGGTGACGGTTACGAGTTAGGGGTGTTACAATTTATACGCATGTTGGCGATTGAGAAAGTATGATACATTTAGCATAAGTATGTGAATATGTGTTTTTAATCAATATGGTAATTTTTTAAATGATATGATATATGAGATAATATGACATTTTTAGAGCTAGGAATTGGTTGTATTGAAGGTCTTGTTATGGCCTATGAGTATGAAATTTGAAGTGTTTAGGTTAAAATAAAAAATGGGTGAGGAATGTGTCCATAAAATGGCCTATTTTCGTCCACACGGGCAGAGACATGGGCGTATGTCTCAGCCGTGTGTCCTAGCATATGGGCGTGTGGTCTGGCAGTGTCTTCTGCATCTTTAAAATTGAGAAACAGAATGCCCAGGTATTTTTACACGGCCTAGCACACGAGCGTGTGGCTTGGCCGTGTAACCCAAGCCAGAGAGTTACAAGGGTATGGACATGGACGTGTGCCCTACATCGAATGCCCATACGGCCTAAGACACGGGCGTGTCTCTTGGCCGTGTGAGTCAGATGGCCTGGTCACACGGGTGTGTGTCCCCTACACCTAAGGAAAATTTTAAAATTTTACGAAAAATTCTCTGAGTTTCCGATTTAGTCCCGATTCATTACTAACGTGTATTTTGGGCCTCGAGGGCTCATATAAGGGACAATATGAGTGATTATGATTAATTTCTGATACGTATGTTAAACTATATGAAATATTCGTATTTGATCGAAAAAGTCCGGTAATGCTCCATAACCCTGTTCTGGCAACATATAAGGGCTAGGGGTGTTACATTTTTGTTTGCCTTAGATTACATTTTATTCATTTATATTTGAAATGTTACGTTTTAGTCTCGTTTTGTTACGAAGTGGTCACTCTACCGTTAACCTTCGTTACCTCCCTAACGGCAATCCTACGTGGTAGTCCAAATAGGTTTTAAATGTCAACTTGGATGTCCAACTGAGACGAGAATAGATTTTTAATTAAATAAATTTAATTAATTGAAAATTTTAAATTAATTACACCTTGAACAGGAGAAGAAAAACCGTTCATCTCCTTTTTCTTTTAGTGTGTTGATTTGTATAGAGAACATGTTTTATATACAAATGAAGTTTAAGAAATACAGAATAGTTAATACCTAAATGTAGGTAATTAGGTTCTCTAGAGAAAAAAGGAAAAAAAAAAGATTTAATGGGCATAGAAACCTAATATTTTTATTAAAAAATGTTTTTTTCCTACACAATGTCTACAACTACCTATAACCCCTCCCCAACCTATAAAGAGGATGATAATGTGTTTCAGCGCACTCGAACTCACGCCATTCTGTGATGGCAAAAATGCCCGTACCAATCGAGTTAAAACTCAATTGGCAAAAAGAATGAATTTTTTGAATCAATGATAAGTTGTGTATAAAGAGTTTAAAATTTCCTTTAGAATTGGGTATGGGTAAATACAGGGGGCAAAGCTAAAGGGGTTGGTAGGGGCCTCGATCCCCACTAAGAAAGAAAATTTCACCTTTAGTCGTCTTATAATTTAAAAAAATTTAAATAGTATATGATAAAATTACACTTTGCCCCAATGAGAAAATTTGATTTAATTCTTTAAAAATTATAAAGATATAGACTATTAAAATAGTGAATTTTACTTTTGCTATCATAAAAATATACAACTTTATTCCGCCCCTCAAAAGATTTTCTGACTCCGACCCTAGCTAAATACATTTTTTACTCTAAACTAAAATGAGAATGATATGATTTGATATATAATACATATTTTAATCACTTAGGATGTCAAATTTTTATTCCCAATAAAAAAATCCAAAAATAATTATAATGAAATAAACTAATATAAAAAAAAACAACAAAATAAGTTATCATTAATCCAATACTTTAAAGAATAGCTTTTTACATATGCCATACAATGTATTCTCCAAAATAAAAACAAAATTATTAAAAAGAATCCTAAAAATATTAGATAGGAAATAAATTATTAGTAATTAAGAAAAGAAATATTTCAAAAATAATAATTTAAATATGTATTGAAAAAAATAATTTTTATATATTTTTTCTACTTTGCGCCTATTAATATTATTTTTCATAGGTGTTAATTTAAAATTTCAAAAGTAATATTATTTTATAAAAAACCATAGAGGTTACATTTGCAAAGAAAAAGACCAGACACGTACCACACACCCAATTTGCAAGATGAAAATATGAGATTTAAAAATCAATAATAAATTCCCACCAATCTTTCTACCTTTCTTCTCCACTTTGAAACCATTCAAAAAAATCAAACAAGTTATCATCTCATTATAAACATTACCAAATTCAACATCTACATAATGTGTGTGTGAGTTGTACAAAAATAAAATACGTCAAAAATTAATAATTCACACTAAATTAAACATATGCTACACAAAAATCCAAATAAAATTTAAAACAAAATTGTTATGAGAACAACAATTTCAAATACACGAAAAAAGAAATAATAATTAATAATAAGTGACAATAAGAAACTTGTAACTTATATTAAGATAGAACCCAAATTTAATTTTCGTTTTAGTTAAAATTAAAATATTGTTTACTATAAATTAATTATTTTGTGACTAAAATTTTAGGCCTTAGAAATTTTTTATTTTTTTTTAAAATGTGAGCTCTTTTTTAAAATTATATTAAGATATAATTTGATGTTTGTAAGCCAAATTCGAATTTTTTTTTGAAAGAAAGCCAAATTCGAATTTAGTAATTCTCAGCTTGTAAATTTTATCGAGTTTTTCATTTTTAATATATATTTTAGGTATTACCATTAAATTATGTTATTACCCTTAATATCTATCATTAACCTTAAACTTAATTGTCGAGTTGAGTTCAAACTTAAAAATAAATGTTCAATTGAGCTCGAACTTGCTAGTATTTGAGTTCAGGTCAGCTCCATTATAGTTCTAGTACCCAAACATATGTTTTAGACCATATTTAAAAAGATAAATAAGATATATAATAAAAAAAAAGTCAATGCAAACTTGATTTAATGATAAATAATTTTTTATTAATTTTAATTATTTAAACAATATTTTTCATATGTATCATAATTAGAAAGAATAATAACAATAAAGTTTAAACCCTAATTTTTAGGTATCAGACTTAGGCTGTGTTCGGCGCTCCATCTGTGATGGGCTTTTGGCCAAAAAAGGACTTTTCAGTGAAACGGAATAAAGAACAAGGGCCAGTTGCCAAAATTTTTTAACGTTTGAAAAGAACTTCTTTCCAGATGAAAACGCCAAAATTTCCAGCTTTTCTGAGAGGAAAAGCACTTTTGTCTGGTCTTTTACCTTGTTATCATTATTATTTCTTCTTCCTTTATGTCCAAATACACTTCAATCTTTTTTTCCCTTTTCTCCTTTCTCTGATTTTTCCTCTGGTTCATCTGGTTATAATCATTTTTCCTCATAGATTCCTTGGCAATTAAGGCATTTGATCTGCAAACTGGTACTTGGTCAATATTGAAGACTTATGGCAAAGCACCGGTATCTTTTCTTTCTCTTTAACTACCTCTCTTTTAGCGGGTTCCTGGTAGTTGCAGCTAGTGGATGGTGGGATTAGCCTTTCTTGCTCGGTTGAATATGATATCTAAAAAACTGAAATCCAAATGCTTAGCAGTGTTGATTGCTGGTTAGTGCTTTGCTGAAATTTTATCAGCATATCAGTACCGTTGAACATTATTTTATCAGCATATCAGCATATCAATATTTATCGGACATGTCGTTAAACATTATTTTTTCCCCTCTGTAATTTGTCTTGTCTTTAGTTCCAAACCAAACCAAAATAAAAGATATTTTTCACTTTCTATCTCACTTTTTTTCAGTAAATAATAACAAAAACAAAACAAGCTCTATTTTTTAAGTAATCCTTGTAGTGCAAGGACTTTTTTTCTGTCTATTAGCTTGTGCAGCGATGGGCTTGTTTCAGAACACAAGGAATGTCAGCTACAAAATGAATTAAACAAGAAAAACAAGGGGGCTGTAGCTGGTCCCATCCTTACACCAAGTACCAGTTGCCAATGCGCCCATTTTGCTTGCCTGGACTTGCAATTGCAACTGTTATTTATAACATAAATATATATAAATGTTATTTATAACATAAATCCCATCTCTCTTCTTCTATATATACAACTGTGCTACTTGTTATTATTTTACTTATGTCAATAAAGTTTGGTGTTTTTCTTTTACAAAACATTATTTAATTGTATACTGTAATTTGAATTATCAGTGAGATTGGTTCAATAAAAAATCTATTGAAAAATATGTTCAAATAGTATATATGTGATAATAAGTAGGATCTAAAAGGAATGGTATATATGTGATAATAAGTAAATATTTGAATTGATTTAACTAAAAATTTTAACACAAATATTTGAATTGATTTTGCTTGATGGGTTTTTTTTTTTTGTTTTTTGAGAGAGAGGGACTTGAAGAAATTGTATCCATGCAATTCTTAAAAGCTTATTTCTATAGAAGAGAGACAGTAGGATGATGGGAGATTTCTAATTTCCATTATTTTTGCTCTTCCTTGACTTCTTCTTTCTTCTCCTCATTTTTCTTTTCTATCTTTTCCTCTTTCTTTTCTTCCTTTTTCTCTTCTTTTGCAGGTCCTACTGATACTAAACAATAAACAAAGCAGACTGATCAAGATTTGCAGATCTCAAATTTCGCATGCAGCGGATGAGAAGGTAAGGAAGATGAGAGATCAATTAGCTGCTATCAATTAGCATTTGAGTCTGAATTTTATGAATAAACTGTCAATTAGCTGCTGTTGATTTTCGATTAGAAGTAAATAAAACATGTTGGAAATTTGAAGAAATGGTTGTCTAAAATGACTGTTGTTGGATTATGGAGTGAGTTTAATTCATTTCTTTCTTGAATGCAAACTCAATGCATGTTGTCCGAATATTTGTTATGAAATTAAGATGTCCTGTTCTTTGGAATTGATTAAATATTAATGTCCTAAGTCATTATCATAGCTACAATTAAGATGTTACGTGCTTGGAATTCAATAAAAATATGAATGTACTAAGTTGCAATTAGAAGATTTCATAGTTAAAATTAAGATGTTCTACTTTTGTAACGTGAATAAAATGTAAGTTTTTATGTGACATTTTATTTTCTTGAATGCTTGGCTGAAACGAATCTGTTTGTAAACACAACAAATGAGTACTTCGACGATTGAAGTTAGTGGTGAAAAAGTGAAAGCAATGTGGGATAAGAGATTGACAGAAATATTTTGTGATATTTGTATTAAAGAGATATTGAAAGGCAATAGGCCTGGTACTCATTTCACAAAAGATGGATGGTTGAAAATAATGACCAACTTTGAGAAAGAAACGTGCAAGGGTTTTTCACAAAGACAACTTAAAAATAGGCGGGACGCCCTAAAAAAAGAATGGAAAGCTTGGAAAAAACTTAAAGGCGAAGATACTGGTCTAGGGTGGAATCCTATAAAAAGAACCGTTGATGCATCGGATGATTGGTGGGAGAGTAGGCTAAAGGTACATTAATAATTCTGAATATTATTTTTTTCTTTTCAATAAGGTTATTGATAATTACTATTATTGAACTATCATTTTATATGTAGGTTGTGCCTGAAGCTCAAAAATTTAAAACATCGGGCATTGATCCTGAATTCGAAGGGAAGTTGAACCAAATGTTCATGGGGATAGTTGCAACAGGTGATAAAGCATGGGCACCTTCTTCCGTACATTCCGCATCGATTTTTTGAGGATGTTAACAATGAAATACCTGAAGAGAATGAAGAAGAGAATGTAAGAAATGATGTTCGCATTTTAAATGATGTTCAGATTTCAAACGATGTTCAGATTTCAAATGATGTTCAAATTGATGGAAACGGCCAAAAAAGAAAAAAGCCTGAGATATCAAGTTCACATTTTAAACCTGGAAAAAAGAAATCCTCAAAGCAAATTGGAGGGGCTGCAAGATTGTCCAATCAAATAGAAAAATTATGCAATGCAGCTAACAATATGAGTCAAGCCACAGCTAGTTTGACTCATGTTATGGATCCATATGGTATTCCAGAAGCAGTCAAAGTGCTCGACAGCATGTCGGAAGAAGTGGCAGAAGCTAGTCCGCTTTACTTTTTCGCACTTAGATTATTGCTCAATAAGGAGAAGCGAATTATGTTTTTATCAATTAATCCCAAGATTAGAGCTTTGTGGCTTAAGACGGAAATGGAGTATAGTTGAAAATTTCCTGATCTTCTAGTGTTTAGAGATATCTATTATGTGACTAAAAAAATGCTAAACTAGTTTTATCAATAGTTATTTATGTTTGGTTTTTGGATATTGAATTTATGTTTTATCAATGGCTGTTTATGTTTGGTTTTTGGATATTTAATTTATGTTCTACTTATTTATGTGTAATCTACTTTTATTAATAATTGTCTATATTTGGTCTTTGGATATTGAATTTATGTTCTACTTATTTATACTAAATTAGTTTTATCAATAGTTGTTTATATATGATTTTGGATGTTCAATTTTTTTCACAGGTGATGAGTATAGTTGAGAATTACAGCGGTGATGAAAGTGATGATGAACGGGAAAAGAAAGGGATTTCACAACGTGTGGAATGTTTTAACCACTTATTTGTTGTTGCATCTTCTTCCGTGCAATTATATCATGAGAAGTATATATTGAAGCAACCATGCATGAATTCAAAACAGTCAGGTGAGACATGGATCTGAGAGATCCTTGACGGTCACGAATCACGTTTTATGATTAATTTTAGGATGTCTAAAATGGTATTCACAAGTTTGTTGAGAGTTTTGGAGACAAGATACAACTTGCAAACTTCAAGAAACATATCTTCTACTGAAATGTTGGGAATTTTTTTATACATCTTGGGTACCGGCGCAAAAGTTTCCCAATGTCGAGAAAGATTTCAAAGGTCTGGATCAACAATAAGTCAATACTTTGCAATTGTGCTTGAGAAAGTTTCAAGGATGGCAACTGATCTAATTGCACCCGAAGATCCTTTTTTTAGCTCAATACCTGAACAAATACGTAATGATTCTAGATATATGCCGCATTTTAAGGTTAAAATTTAGTTTTATCTTTTTATGTTTTTAATATTTTTGGTCGACTAAAAATATGCACGAGACTAATATGATTATTTGTTCAGGATTGCATTGGTGCAATTGATGGTACTCATATTAAAGCTATTCTTCCACCAAGTGAACAAATTCCTTATATTGGAAGAAAAGGTATCCCTACTCAAAATGTTATGGCAGTATGTGATTTTAATGTGTTTCACCTTTGTCATGGCTGGATGGGAAGGATCGGCACATGACACTAGAATATTTCTTGATGCAATTCGAGATCCAAAATACAAATTTCCGCACCCACCAAATGGTTAGATATTTTATTTATATGTGATTTTTTAAAAAATAAAGTATAAGCTCTTTAATTGATCATTTTTATTAAAAACAATTATTGAACTAATTGTTTGTTATATTATGACATGTAGGAAAATATTATCTTGTTGATTCTGGATATCCTCAAATGAAATGTTATCTTGGACCATATAGAGGTCAGCGATATCATTTACCTGACTTTCGTAGAGGTAGACCAGTATCTGGTAAAGAAGAGATATTCAATCATTCACATTCATCTTTACGTAGTGTGATTGAACGAACTTTTGGTGTTTTGAAAAAAAAATGGGCCATTTTAAGGGATATGCCAAGTTATAGTTTTGAAAAGCAAACGATGATCGTTGTTGCTACAATGACGATACACAATTTTATCCGAAAACATGTCGGTCGAAATGATGCAGATTTTATGGAATACGAAGATATTAACTGGGCATATGAGAATACTATTAATTCAGAAAATGCGCATGGTCGAGAAAGTGATGATGATGACGACGACGATGATGGTGGTGATGATAACGGTGAATCAAGCAATTTAAGTGGTTCTGAAATAGAATTAACAAGAGATGCTATATCTTCTAGTTTAATGAATTCACTTTAAATTGTAAATATTATCACTTTTTGAAACTTTAGTAAAAAAATATTTAATATTTTAATTTGTTACGTTTATATTTTCTATGTTATGTTAATATCTATTATGAGTTTTACAAATGTGTTAAAAGCATTAAAAATAAAAAAAATAATTTTTAAAATAATACAATTGTGTCAATATCTAATTACAAATATTTAATTATTATATTTAAATATTTAAATATAGTTAATATATTTTAATTAAATTTAATAAATAATTAATATTAATTACTCCGAAATATTTAAAATTATTATTATTATTTAAAATATTAACAATAAATTATAATAAATTATTTTTAATATTTTTTATAAAATATCATAATATTAACTAATTTAAACATTATTTAAATACATTTTTGTTACTTTATAATATCATGTCTAAAATAGACATTTTACTTCTCAAAAGTACTTTTTGACAGCAATGCCAAACACTTAAATTTTTCAAAAGCACTTCTCAAAAGCATTTCTCAAAAGTACTTCTCAAAAGCATTGCCAAACTGGCCCTTAATCGTTATTCTTTTATACCATTTCCCTAAATAATGCATCATATATATATATATTCTTTCCGTTTCCTTAATTCTCTTCATTTATTTATTGTAAACTACACCTAAAGTCATTAAATTATTAGTCAGTTCATATTTTAATCATTTAATTTTAAAAAAGTACAAAATGATCATTGGATTATTTGAAAGTTTTTATTTAAGTCATTAAACTATTTAAAAATGTTTATTTACATCACTGGGTTGTTAAGTTTTTTTTTTTTTTTTGGGTGAGTGAGCTCCAAGCAATGATTCGATGATCACTATGGTGGACCAGTGCCCCATCAATGAGTAGAAAAACATACCTTAGGTCGAAGTCAATCTGACGGCCAATGTTGGAGATTAGAAAAAAAAGTTATTTGTATTTTAAATCGCATGTTCATGATATTTAAAGTTGTTTCATGAAAAAAAAATTGAACTGTAGAAGAGTAAGGAAATGAAAGTTTTTTATTAGTGTAGGTGGTGCGAACAGAGAAAGTCATATAACAACGATTTTAACAGTCTAATATCTTCAATGAAAACTTTTAAATAATTTAATAACTATTTTGTAACATTTTAAAGTTGAGTAATCAAATCATAAACTTAGAATTTACCCTTATGTTTCCTTTTTAATTCTTCATATATATATATATATATTTGGTGAAAATTTTTCATATATTTTAAATATTCACATATGGAGACGTGTTATAAAATCTTGTGAGATTTATTGAGGATATTTAAGGAAACAAGAGCTTTGAAATCTTGTCGGTGAGCAAACGTGGTCTTTGCCTTGGCTTACGCCATTAATTGGCTTCGGGATTGGCGGTTTTTGCAACTTGCAAAGCCTCATGCACCATAAAGGACATCTTATTATAAAGTACTAAGATGTTGAAAATAAAAACATGTGGTTTATGAATGCAAGGGAAAAGTAAGAATTTTTGTAGCTGGAACTTAGTTGTATAATTTTATAAGAGTTGAAATGTAATTTTATTATTTTAATAGTTTATATTTTAATAATTTTTTAAAGAATTAAATAAAAATTTATCATTTTTGAGAGATCAAAGTGTAATTTTTCATTTACTAATTTAAAATTTTATAAATTTAAAAATGTCAAAATTTAAATTTCTTATTTTAAGGGGTTCGAGGCACTTATCAACCAATCTTATATGAATGACAAAATTCAAGACAAGATTGTTTCACTTTGATATAATTATTATTATTATTATTTTAGAATTAAAGTATCTTTCATATGTATTTAATAATCCATAGAGACTAGCAAATCTAGAGGGCCTAGGTAAGGACAAAAAAAGAAAAATTGCCTTTTAGTCCCTAAGATATAGAAACTTTTTTATTTGTTTTAACATACGTAGCATTTAAACAAGCTTTCTTTATTCAATTTATGCTGCCAATTATTATTATTATTATTATTATTATTATTATTATTATTATTAAATTTTCATGTGTTTGATTAGGTAAAAAAGTAGAATGATGAAAGAAGGGAGTGGAAAAATGAAATAGAAACAGAAATAGAAAATGAAACAGAGTAAGTATTATGAATGCTTAGTAAGCTTATAGGTATTAAATCACTAAACTTACCTCATTTCATAATTAAATATATCAAAATAACAAGTTTAACTATGTTTCTTGCCACAACATATCATAACCATAAGGCGAGTATTTCATATACAGCTATATAATCCATCAATTCGTTCGTACAATTCAATTCGGTATCATTTCATCAAAACTACCCAAACAAATACATCATTTGCCCAATCAAAACATATGAACACCTATAAACGTATAAACACATTCATTTCCATTCACTATACAGAATCAGACAATACATTTCCTTCTTAAAATCATTAGCCTGATGAAATATAGTCACAGAAACGGATATGCGGGTAACTACTCTACACCAAAGAGGCAAACCGGCGAAGTCTTGAGCAATAGGAACCGAAGTGCAAATCAGTAGGCACCATAATGCAAATCAGTAGGCATTGTAGTGCAAATGACGTACAAGCGCACAACTACCCCATTGGCATGCAAATTGTATCTTATCCTATGTTCACCCGAGCTCAGTACACATATTAGAACAACTCTTTACAATTCAGTCCTTTCTCACCCTTTAGTACCATTTTGAATACATTTCAAAATACAATTTACATAATGAAAACTCATGATTTAAGCACACTCGATACATTTATAAACATAACTACACCATATGAACTTACCACATACAAACAACAACAACACAAGTGTTAGGGACTAATCTGTAATTTTCCCTTTTCCTCGATTATGTACCGGTTAGTTCAAATCTTGGTCTATACAGTAATTCATTTCAAATTATCAGTTCCAATTACCTTAAAACATTCTTATTCAATGTATATGACAATTAAATTTCATTTTATACAATTTTCCTAAAGTTTTGTATTTTATTCAATTTAGTCCCTAAAATTGAAACAAGCATATCTCTCACATTTAAGCACCGTTTTACAATATGATTTCAAATACATCTTCATATAGCCCTCTTCATGCTATGTTTTGAGATATTTCATTTTAGTCCTTAAACTCAAAACTAATATATTCCACTTAACAAAATAGTCCTATTCCAAATCTAAGCTTCAAATTCTACCACTTAACATCTAAAAAGATTCAAAAGCAATCATTAAAACTTTTGAAATCTTTGACATTTTTATAATTTAGTACCCGGATTAGCTAGATTAAGTTACAAGATCTCAAAAACATAAAATTTATGAAAAAGGGCCTCGAGAGTATGCAAGAGCCGAACTTCCTTAGAGAAAAAACAATGGCTTCCTTTTTTCTTTTGTGCAAAAAATGGTGAAAAAGAAAGAATGGTTGAAGATGAGCATGTTTTATGTTTTAACTTTTATTATTATTATTATTATAGCATTAAATTAACATATAAATTATAACAAGAATAAGTACTAATCGTCCAACCTTAATTAAAAATGGCCTAATTGCCATCCATATCCTTGAATAATTACTAAACAAGCTTTTTAACTAATAAAATTCAATAACGATTTAGTTTTATGATTTTTATGATTTAGTCCTTGTACCCTATTTAACCATTTGACCACTAAAATTTCCAAACCAAAATTTAATATAACTTTATAATAGACTAGTAAATATTAATAAATAATATTTATTGACTCACTTATTAGAAAATAGGGTTTCGAAACTATCATTTTCTGTACCACTGAAAAATGGGCCGTTACAATATTAAGATCATATTGCATGGAACTAGACCTAGTCATGGGCCAAGCCACTTGCCCAGGCTTGAAGGCCCGCTCAAAAGGTGAGAGATTTTGGGCAAAAATATATGTCGGCAATGGCCTGGCGGTGGCAACAACAGTGGCCCTACAACGACGAAGGCAACATCAATCGTGGTGATAAAAAAAGTCCGTAGTGGCGATTGAAGTTCGCCAGTAGATCTCTTCAGTATTTTTTTGAGTCATTTGTGGTTTTGGGGAAAAGCCCTAGAAATCAGGATATTTGTGTTTCACCTAGAAAACCCAAAGTATGCTTTGGGGTAGTAATTGTAATTTTATTTTATAGGACGGAATCATGGAAACTTTGACTGGTCAGAGTCATTTAATTTTATGCTTTCTTGTGATAGCATGATGATATATAATTTGATTGAAAAGTATGTTCATGCATATATATGATAAGCATGTCATATAGTTTAGGAAAAGTATACCACATGTACTTGTCATACATTTGTTAATCATTCATGATTGAAAACAGACATAAGAAATCTTGCATGTTTTTAAAAGATTGAGTGGAAGAAGGTCCCTAAATAAGACCTATGGCCTCCATCGATGATCTCTTGTGGTAGCATGAAATGGACCTACCCTAAGGTATATGTTATCATGCGGATTTCACTGAAGAGATATCCTAAACGAAAGAAGAGTTGTCTTATAACTGTATAATAGTTGACCGGCCACGTTTTAGGTATTATCATACGATAAAACAAGAAGTTTTTCTTTTATAAAGGACAACTAGTCATACATGCTACTCGTTAATATTGTCCCAAGATGACTTAATCGTGGTGCATGGAATGATAGATGTTAAGTTGATAGTTATACCCTCAAGATCATTCAAACGTGAGGTGATTATTAGTACGTGTGAATGCCTAAGGAATTAAGTTCATATATTAATTGGATGAAATCGATGTTTTTACTAGTTGGTTAAGATTTCCCGAAAGTGACTTAATTCAATGGTTGTAGGAATTATTATTGTAATGACTTACAAATGTTTTCAAGGTTTAATTTAAGATGCATGTATCATCTTAATGCATATCCTATATTGCAAAACATTTTGTAACATCCACAAAATTCTCGGAGTATGAAACAATGGAAAATAAATTATAAATCAACAAGAGTTGAGAATGTCAAAATTTGAAAAATTTCAGTGTTATGAGACAGTGAGGGCAAGTGTTGAAGGTATTGGGAAAAGTCTATATATTAAGAGAAATTAATCCGAGATATTGTCTAAATTACAAGAAAGTGCAAAGTATTGGGGCCAAAGTGAGAAAATTGAAAGTTAGAATGATTATATTGAAGTGATGGAAAAAAGATGAGGGACTAGGGTTGAAAATTTACCAATTGAAAAAAAATACATTGAAAATTAATATTTTCAATGATTAATTTTCTACATACATTCGAGAATCCAAAATGAAAACAACTTAATAGAATTTTTTCTGTAAAAAGTGTGAAAAATGATAAGCAGATAAGAGTTACTTATCACTTAATGAATAATACTTTTAATTTAATTTATTTATTTTAACTGTAATACTCCTCACTCGGCTCGGTCGTCGGACCCGAGTTATAGGATGCTACATCACTATCGTAACTTTAATACATGCACATATAGCTTCAAGTAAGAACAATTATTATTATGCTTAAACATTTAAATAAAGGTGTCCGCGACTAAACAAACATTATTCGGCACTAGAAACAGTTTAATACGTGTGCTTAGGGACCATTTAGTAAAATTCCAAAGAAAACAAGGTAGGTATCGATACAAAATCGCAGGTATCGATACTAACAAGAAAATCGATACCATTTTAGCATTATAGTTTTCCTCTCAATTTTGAACCAAAACGTTTTATCGATACTTAAACAAAGGTATCGATATTTCTACCCCGAGTATTGATACTCGTGATTGGGTATCGATACCAAATTAAGCTACTATTTTCCTGCACATACATTCCAATATCGAGGTATCGATACTTATGCCCCGAATATCGATACCTTTGTACAAAATGACAAAAACTTAGCGAAACAGAGGACACATTCATGCTTAACTATAATTCCTTCCAACATGCATTATTAACCACAATACCAATCATCAAATCATTCATAAATATAATTCCAAGCAATACCAAAACTACAAAGTCCAAAATCATAATAATCAAGTGAAAATAATAATGAAAACCAAATGAAATTCTAACCACATTGCCCTTATTCATTAAAGAACAATTCTCAACCCTCAAAACACCAAGAATTTTTCAGATTTATAGTTCTGGAAAATTTCAACATCCATGGTTACTTTCAATGAATTCTCAACATAACCTTCAAATCTTCTAACGAACAATTAAAATGAGTTTAAAAATCTTCTAATCTCATCAAAACAAGTTAAAAAACACTTAGAAACAATAGTTTCGTTCATAAATCTAAATTTTGCCATTAACAACCCCAATTTTAGCTAACCTACCAATTTCTTGTTTCAATGAATGAAAACTTGATTTGAAAGACTATTTTGCATCAAAATCTAACAGAAAAACAAAATCTTACCTTGATTAAGGAAAAAAAATGAACAGTTGATGGAAAGCCAAGAAAAATCCACAAGTTGAATGACAATGAAATTAATAGTGTTTTTGATGTTCCTCTTTGAATTTAAAGAAGTTTAATGTTTGGAAGATGATAAAAATCAAAAGGATTGGAGTAACAAAGACCAAAGATTGAAGAATGGTGTTTAGGGATTTCAATTGACGGCAAAAACAAATGAGGGGAGAAAAGTGTTGTGCGTCTACTCTAGGTGAAGGGGGAAAATAGGCTGATTTTTAAAACTTTGATTTAATTGTTTTTGAGCTACCTCAACTTTAACCATTTTACAAAATAATCCTCCTTTAAAAATTGAAAGCCTTTTTCTTATTCTTTTCATAAATTGATTTTATTTTCGAAAGCCATTTAATGAAGGTACTTTTCGGTTCCTAAAATCTGAATTCCCGAACCCAAAATTGGCCAGAATCTCTAAAACTAACCTCAAAACTCGTAGACCGCATTTTGGGATGTGACTTTAACACTATATTATTTTATAAACACTTTAAATTTAAATTTTGATTTTATTTAGAATAAGATGGGATGGTTTAAAACTAAAAATAAAATGTAGAATAAAATTTTTCACAATTTAAAATTATATTTATTAAACTGTAATGGGCTTATTTTGCCCGAAGCCCAAACTGGAAACAATAAGCCAAAATTAAAACCAAAACAAATAATAATCAGCCCAAAGTCCATTTACATATGACCCAACAACAAAAATCTGACCCAAGCTAAAACCCTAGACGGCCCAATAAGCCCACAACCTTAATATTTTCAGCAAAAAAAGAAAAAGAAAAAAGAGAGAGATAGAAACCCTAATGCTGTCGCCTCCACCTTGCCACGTCGGCACCTCCGTACTCCTCCAAGCACCACCGCACGCCATGTCAACCTCCGTACCTATAAGGACAACAGCGTAACAGAAACAGAGGCATAAACACAAAAAAAATAGTAGCAAAAAACATTGTATTTTCAACTATAAAAGCCATGAATCATCAATGTAAATTTTTTTTACAAACGCATACATCAGAGAATCAAAAAAATAAATTTCTAAAGGTGTTATTTTTTCTTCCATCCTTTTATATTTTCTGTTTATTATTATTATTTTATTTTCACTTCGTTTCTATTTTATTTTTCATTTACAAAAAGAATAATAAACAAGATACAAAGTAATAAAAAAGGAGAAATCCTATCTTTTTTTTTTGAGTTTGCGTCGTCGTGAGGGGAGTCGAGGCCGCCATCTCCAGTGAAAGATGGCATTTTGGGAGCGAAGAATTCGAAAAGCAAAAAAATGGCCTTTTTTTATTTTTCGACCACCGTGGACGGCGGCGCCGTCGCCGGTGATCGGCAACCGCCACGGTGGTCCGGCGATCAGAGTTTGGCCGGATTCCGAAAAGGGGGAGAGAGTTTGGAGAGAGTTTTTGTTGTTTTTTTAGGAGGGAGGTTAAAATGAATTTTGAAGTAAAAAAATTGATCTAAATAGTAGGTGTGGAACGGTGCCGTTTCACTTAGGGTTTTTTAATGCCAAAACGGTGTCGTTTTGGCTAAACAGATCCGACATGACCTGCTCCAAAGGGAGTATCCGCGTATTTTTTAAAACTGGTCTTATTTCTAGTTTGGTCCTTCCGCCTTTTTATTCTTTTGCAATCAAGTTTCTTTAGTCTTTAATTTCGGCCCTATAATTTACTTTGGCTTTCAACTAGATCCACCTTGAAGCTGTGTGTTTTGGAGGGGGATTATTTCCCATTTTGGTCCCTCCTTGTTATTTGTGCATTCAATCTAGTCCTTTTCTTTTATTTTATTTCAGATTTGCCCAAATTTCTGTTTGAAAGTTGAATTTAGTCCATTCTTTTTGTTATTGTGCTATTCCATTATTAAATTAGCTAATTTAATATTATTGTCATTATTATCATGTTTACATTTTCTTGTCATTATTATCACATTATCAAATTGTTTACTTTTGCATTGTTATTATTATTATTATTATATTTCTTTTATGTCTATTTACTTTAAGTTTTTTTATATATACATTTATTTTGTTTTACCATTTATTTTTTATATCCTTTTATATAATTTTAAAACCATAGTTTTTTTATTTATTATATTATTATTATTAATATTGTTAGAATTAAGTGACCCGAATCCTTATTTAAAATAAAATACATGGTAAAATAAAATAAAAGAAGAATCCCTATAGAATTACATTTCTTTTATTTTATTTTAAATAAGGTTTTTAAACCTTATTAAACTCCATCTATTTGATATTGATTAGAATAAGGAGTTTTCAATCTTACTACACTCCTATTAGAATATGACTTTACAAGCCTATAAATAGACATGGTCTATTCCTCTTGTAATTGATTCGAATTCAACATAGTGAATTTTCTTCTCCTCTGCCCGTGGTTTTTTTCCCGAAAGGGTTTCTACGTAAAATCTGTATGTGTTCTTTATTTTTATTTTTTTCTTTTCTTTGTGATATATTTGTCATTACCGACGTTATTTTTCGCAAATTGGTATCAGAGCTTCTGGGTTTTTCATCTCGATCACGGTAATGGCGTCTTTGAAGTATAAGATTCCGTTGTTGGATCTCAACACCAGACACCAGATTCGCGTTGTGGCAGATAAAGATGCAGGCAGTTCTTACACAGATAGATTTAGAGGAAGCTCTACTAGGGGTAGATAAGATGCCTTCGACATTGACGGAGGAAGAGAAGAAGCGCAAGGATCGAAAGGCGTTAACACAATTACATCTGCATTTGTCTAACGAAATTTTGCAGGATGTGATGAAGGAGAAGACCGCCGCTGCATTATGGAAGAGGCTAGAACAAATATGTATGTCGAAAACTCTAACTAGCAAGTTGCATATGAAGCAACGTTTTTATGCTCATCGTTTGGAGGAAGGTGCGTCTGTGCACGAACACTTAACAGTGTTTAAAGAAATTCTCTCAAACTTGGAGGCCATAGAGGTTCAGTATGATAAGGAAGATCTAGGGTTGATTCTACTTTGTTCGTTTCCCCCTTCTTATTCAACCTTTAGAGACATGATTTTATATAGCCGCGAGTCTCTCACAGTTGATGAGGTTTATGATTCTTTGACCTCGTATGATAAGATGAAGCATCTTGTGGTTAAAACTGACGATGAAGCATCTTGTGGTTAAAACTGACTCTTAGAGAGAGGGTCTCATTGTTCGTGGGAGACAAGATCGGAATGCTGATGATGATCGTGGAAGGACACAGGAACGGAATCCTCGCGGTAAATCTAAGGGTAGATCGAAGTCTTCAAACAGAGGTAAAACTTGTAACTTTTGCAAGAAGAAAGGGCACATTAAATCTGAGTGCTATAAGCTACAGAACAAGATTAAAAGGGAGGCTGCGAATCAAAAGAGAAAACAACTAGAAAAATCCGATGAAGCTGATGTTGTAGAAGACTACAGCGATGGTGAACTTCTAGTCGCTTTGGTCAAGAATTCTAAAGTGAGCGAGGAGTGGATACTTGATTCAGGTTGCACCTTCCACATGTGTCCCAATCGGGATTGGTTTACAAATTACGAAACAGTGTCTGAAGATGTTGTTTTGATGGAAATAATGCTGCATGTAAAGTTGCAGGTGTTGGAACAATTAAAGTTAAGATGTTTGATGGAGTTGTCTGAACACTTAATGATGTACGTCATGTTCCAGAATTGAAGAGAAATTTAATTTCGTTAAGTACTCTTGATTCAAAAGGGTACAAATACACAGCTGAAAGTGGGATTTTGAAGATTTCCAAAGGTTCCCTCGTTGTGATGAAAGGGCAGAGAAAGACTACCAAGTTATATGTTTTGCAGGGTTCTACTGTTTTTAGTGAAGCAGCTGTCGCTTCCTCTTCCTTGTCAGATGATGATATTACTAAACTTTGGCATATGCGCTTAGGACATATGAGTGAGAATGGCATAGCAGAATTGAGCAAAAGAGGACTTCTTGGTGGGCAAGGAACTTGCAAACTGAAGTTCTGTGAGTATTGCGTTTTTGGGAAGTAAAAAAGAGTTCGATTCACCAGAGGAATCCATAACATGAAGGGAACGTTGGAGTATATTCATTCTGATCTGTGGGGGCCATCAAGAGTACCTTTGAGAGGTCGAGCTAATTATATGCTAACTTTTATTGATGATTTTTCCAGAAAAGTTTGGGCATTCTTCCTGAAGCAGAAAAGCGATGTGTTTTCCGTATTTAAGTCTTAGAAAACTATGATTGAAAAACAGACGGGAAAATAAATAAAATACCTCCACACAGACAATGGCATAGAGTTTTGTTCTGATGAGTTTAATAAACTGTGCAAGTCAGAAGGGATCGTGAGACACTTGACGATTCGTCATACTCCACAAAGAAAAAGCGGTGTTGCGAAACGAATGAACGAGCGATCATGGAGAAGGTTCGATGTATGTTGTCAAATGCCAACTTACCAAAGTCGTTTTGGGCCGAAGCAGCCTCTACTGCATGTTTTTTGATCAACCGATCTCTATCCATTGCCATTGAGAAAAAGACTCCACAAGAGGTATGGTTAGGTAATCCTGCTAATTATTCTGATTTAAAGATCTTTGGGTGTCCTATGTATGCTCATGTTGATAATGGAAAATTGGAACCGAGATCCATTAAATGTGGTTTTCTTGGTTATAAAGCTGGTGTAAAAGGGTATAAGTTATGATGTCCTGAAAATAAAAAAGTTGTGATTAGCAGAGATGTTGTTTTTGATGATACTTTTATGCTACCTAACTTATCTCTTAAAGACTCTTCCAATAAAAAAAATCAAAACCAGGTGGAGCATCAGATTAATACAGAGTCGACTTCTCAAGCCAGTACAAAAATTGAGAATAGAGTTGCTTCTTCACCACAATACTCTATCGCCAAAAATAGAACTAGAAGAGAAATTAAACCTCTAAAGAAGTATGCCGAGGCTGATCTAGTTGCTTATGCTTTAAATGTGGCTGAAGATATAGATGCAAACCAAGAGCCGTCTAATTATTCTGAGGCGGTTAGCTATGAAGATTCAGAAAAGTGGATGTTTGCTATGCAAGAGGAGATGGAATCACTCCACAAAAATAGAACATGGGATCTTGTGAAACTTCCTAAAAGTAAAAAGGTTGTTCGCTGTAAATGGGTGTTTAAAAAGAAAGAAGGGACTCCAGGAGTTGAAGAACCCAGATATAAAGCAAGGCTTGTTGTAAAGGGTTACAGTCAAATTCCAGGAGTGGACTTCACAGATGTGTTCTCCCCAGTTGTGAAGCATAGTTCGATTCGAGCTTTACTTGGTATTGTGGCCATGCATGATTTGAAGCTTGAGCAGTTAGATGTAAAAACTGCATTTTTGCATGGAGAACTTGAGGAGGATATTTACATACAACAACCAGAGGGTTTTACAGTCTCAGGAAAAGAGGACTATGTTTGCTTGCTGAAAAAGTCTCTTTACGGTTTGAAACAGTCACCAAGACAGTGGTACAAGAGGTTTGATTCCTTTATGACTTCTCATGATTTTAAAAGAAGTAGTTTTGACAACTGTGTTTACTTTAAGAAAAACAGTGATGGTTCTTTTGTGTATCTACTTCTTTATGTTGATGACATGTTGATTGCAGCAAAAGATAAAGGAGAGATAAGAAAGGTCAAAGCCCAACTAAGTGAAGAATTTGAGATGAAAGATCTGGGACCAGCAAAGAAGATACTTGGTATGGAGATTCTCAGAGATAGAAAAGCAAGTAAATTGTACCTAAGTCAAAAGGGGTACATTAAGAAAGTTCTTTGTAGGTTCAGTATGCATAGTGCTAAGCATGTTAGTACTCCTTTAGCAGCCCATTTCAGACTTTCATCGGCTTTGTCTCCACAATCAGATGATGAGATTGAGTACATGTCACATGTTCCATACTCTAGGACAGTGGGATCTCTCATGTATGCTATGGTTTGTTCACGTCCAGATTTATCATATGCAGTCAGTGCAATTAGTAGTACATGGCGAATCCCGGTAAAGAACATTGGAAAGCAGTTCAGTGGATTTTAAGATACTTACGAGGTACTACTAATGTTTGCTTACAGTTTGGAAGAACTAGAGATAGAGTCATTAGGTATGTTGATGCTGATTTTGCTGGAGACCTTGATAGAAGAAGATCTCTCACTGGTTATGTCTTTACAATAGGAGGTTGTGCAATCAGTTGGAAAGGTACTTTGCAAACTACAGTCGCTTTGTCTACCATTGAAGCTGAGTATATGGCTATTACTGAGGCTTGTAAAGAAGCTATTTGGTTGAAGGGACTCTTTAGTGAGCTCAATGAAGACCTTCAAATCAACACAGTATTTTGTGACAGTCAGAGTGCCATCTTCCTTACAAAAGATCAAATGTTTCATGAGAGAACAAAACACATTGATGTCCAGTATCATTTTGTTCGTGATATTATTGCTCGTGGTGATATTGTTGTGAGCAAAATTAGTACTCATGAAAATCCTGCAGATATGATGACTAAGTCACTTCCTATAACCAAGTTTGAGCATTGCTTAGACTTGGTTGGTGTTCATTGTTAAAGTTAAACCCTTAAGGGGTTTTAAGGAAGAGGTGGAGAACTTGTTCGTTGAGAGTTCATGATGAAGAACTTGTTTATTGAGAATTCGTGTCAAGGTGGAGATTGTTAGAATTAAGTGACCCGAATCCTTATTTAAAATAAAATATATGGTAAAATAAAATGAAAGAAGAATCCCTATAGAATTACACTTCTTTTATTTTATTTTAAATAAGGTTTTTAAACCTTATTAAACTCCATCTATTTGATATTGATTAGAATAAGGAGTTTTCAATCTTACTACACTCCTATTAGAATATGGCTTTACAAGCCTATAAATAGACATGGTTTATTCCTCTTATAATTGATTCAAATTCGACATAGTAAATTATCTTCTCCTCTTCCCGTGGTTTTTTTCCCGAAAGGGTTTCCACGTAAAATCTGTGTGTGTTCTTTATTTTTATTTTTTTCTTTTCTTTGTGATATATTTGTCATTACCGACATTATTTTTCACAAATATCACCATCATCATTATTATTATTTATATTATTATTGTTACTTATATTATCATTTTCATCATTCTTATTATTGTTTATGCTTGTTAACATTATGGTTCGCTAATATTAATGCTATATATGTTATATTTTATTATGCATATTGTGTTATTGTTATTTCAAATGTATGTTGCACTATCATTATCCATGTATGACCCTTTTTACGTTTTAAATGATTTCTTTTTAAACATAATCAAATAAGCTACACATATATCATTCTAAATATTTCATTATTTTTTTACCTAAATTCATAAAAAGAAATTTTCAAAATAATAAGGCAATGTTTTGAATTCTAGGGAATCGAGAAAATCGTGCCCTAACTTACAGTGTTTCGATTTTTCTCGTTGAACCTAAGTAGCCAAACATCCATTCAAATTTCAAAATAGGTGAATGTTAAATAAAAATAAAGGCGATGTTCCACGTTTAGAAACTCGAGAAGGTCGTGCCCTAACTTACGGGGTTTCAATTTTTTTTCTCGTTGGATCTAAACCACCGAACATCCTTTTAAAAGTCAAAGTGCAAATTCTAAAATAAAACAATTAAAAGGCAAGCTTATTTTCGAGGGTTCAAATGCCGTGTCCTAACTTACAGGATGTGACATTTTGTTATCTCGAGACAAGAGGTCCTTTAATACTCGTTTCAATTTATTCAAACGATTTTTAAATCAACATTAATAAAGAAAAAGGATCGTATTTTGAATTCTTTTCGAGTTTTCAACTTTGGACGTTAAGACATTAATTAACCAATTAGGTACCAATTTTGGGTGTTACGAGGGTACTGACCCTTCCTCGTACGTAACCGACTCCCGAACCCATTTTCTCGAATTTCATAAACCAAAATTGTTGTTTTAGTAAATCAAAACGTTTTATTAAAACGATCAATCACAAGGTGACCCAATCACACCTTAAAAAAAAAAGGACCGGTGGCGACTCCCATCTTCGGTTTCAAAATATAAAGTCGATCGTTTTCAAAATAAAAAATGGTTTCGACAGCTTGGCTACTCCACTGGGGAAAAAATAGGAGAGTCGAGCCATAAATTGATTAATTTTTGTCTTTTTGTCGAAAAATTGAAAATATGTTTTAAATTTACGATTACTCCATTTTATTTGTCATTTCCTGGGTTTTCATCATAATACATTTGCTTTGTTGGTTTAAATCTGTTGATATGTCTCAGCATTTTTGCATTGCATAAGTCGGTTGATTTTATCCCTCTCAAGTGGGAGCGAGAAGCTATTCCTTCGTGAGGTCTTCACCTTCGTATAAGATAATAGATCGCTTTCAGGATACGTCCGTACCTATGCCTTCGTGAGATTTTCATCTCCGTATAGCCATAGGGAAATGTATTCCCCTAAACTAAACTCGGTCCGAATTTGGGCTGAGACGGCACATCAAGAAAAGGGTGATAGTCTAACTGAGGGATACGTATCAGACTTATGGGATTTCTCCCGCATTAGTGTGACTCAGAATAATCTTTAAGAATTAAGGGAGATATGGGACCAGTGGAATGATGAGATCAAGTAGCTGTTTTACTGTAACTATGGAGATTTGCCCTATCTACTCAATGTGAAGGTGGACAAGCACTTATTTTGAGCCCTCGTCCAGTTCTGAAATCCTACCTACAATTGCTTCACTTTTGGGAAAGTTGATTTGATACATACCATGGAGGAGTATATGGCCTTATTTCGTTGCCCAAAGATTCAAGTCGACAAAGCATATTCAAGAGCCGCTAATGTCTCGACCTTTTTGAAGAAATTGATGAGCATCACAGGGATGAGTGAGCAGTGGGTTGCAACTCGGATCAAGCAAAAAATGAGATAGTAAGTGTATCCCTTGGAAAAACTTGAGGGATCTGATTCTAGCACATCCAGATATGAAGAAAAGAGTTGATGTTTTCGCTTTGAATATCCACAGTTTGGTCGTCTACCCCAACGCATTAGGGCACGTAGATGAGGCAATCTCAGATCTCTTTGACCGAATTGACAAAAGGGTCACACCAGTTCCTACAATTTTGGCCGAAACTTTCAGATCCTTGAATGCGTGCCGGAGAGCAGACGAGGGCAGATTTATAGGGTGTGCACAACTTTTGTTAGCATGGTTTTACGATTATTTTTGGAATGTAGAAAAGGTCTCATATCAGATCTTCTCCGAAAGCTATTCTCCCCTGAAAGAGATAGTGGCTACGCCGAGATGAGATGATATTATAGAGGAAAAGTGGATGATGATTCTCTAAGGTCTGCAAGAAGAAGACATCGAATGGAGAGCCCCTTGGATGGTCCCCGACAAGATCTTGTACCGATGTGGAGATCTTGATTGGGTTCCCCTGCTTGGGATATGGGGAGCTGTCGGGTATGTTCCCCTACTCGTGTTAAGGCAATACAGGCCAAGACAGTTCACGCCAGCAACACAAGGGTTAGCTCAGTGCGAGTTCGTATACAAGGGAGATAACACAAAAAGAAAGTTCATGAGATATCAAACACGTGAAACCGAACTCGTAGAATGAAAAGGTTTGCTGCTAATCCAATGACTACCCCTGAGTATGACCGGTGGTGGGGTCAGAGAATCAACGACAACATCCCTACGTCAAATTAAGAAAACATCCAATCAATAGAAGAACACTTGCAGGTGGTCCCGATTGAACTAGAAATCATCAAACAAGATTTTGAGAAGAAAAGTTAAGAACTAGGAAAAAGGATCGAACAATTGGAGAAGAGAAAATGCAGTTGGAGTTAGATGTCGATGTCCAGAAACTAGAAGTCGAGAAACTGAGGAAGGGAAAGAATAAGGTAGAAGAGGATTTGGACAGTTTGAAGACAGATTACAAAAAGCTGCGTATGTCAATAAGAACTGCTGGTTTGGGTAAAACGTATGAGTAATGGTGATAAGAAATCCAAGAAGAAGAGACTAGAGTTGATCAATGGGAGAAGAAGTTCCATGATACTCGAGTACGGGAGGACGCTTTAAAAAAGAGCTTGTTGGAGAGCCAAAATGAAAAGAAGAAGTTAAGAGCTCGGGTGGCAGAGTTAGAAAAGTCACTACATCAGCATCATAGTTGCAACTCCGTAATCGAATTAAAGGCCAGTCTAAGCAAGATTGAGGAACTAAAAGGGAGGATAGAGGAACTTGAAATCGCGCTACAAAACTGTGAACTCCGGGTTGAACTACTGGAAGCAAATAATGAGTGGTAGAAAGATCAACTTCATTGATCTCAAGACCAGGTTAGGGATAGAGATTACGTCATGGGTGAAGCTTTGGCTTAAGTGCGAGAGGTGGCTAATTATTTACAAACCTTGGTGGTCTAGGTTGAGGTACTGAGTTTGAAATATGAGTCAGAGTTAGATCGAGGCCGAGAGTTAGCTTGGCTTCTTAAGCAAGTCAAGACCTTAAGCATTAAGGAAAAAACATATATGTAATCCATTTTATGTAAAGAAATTTGTTTTCTAGAAAGGTTATTCTAATGAAATTGAATTAGAATCAATGCCTTTTTCTTTTTTGCATTCATTGCATTGCATCGTATGCACTAAAGCTCACAAAGAGACTCTAAAATCGTGGCAGTTACCCTGGAATATCATTACGGTACACAAAGAAAGACTAAAGCCATGGAATAAAGGTTGGAAAGATTGGAACAAATGCAAAGAGAGATACATGATCAACTGCAAATACAGATGCAAGAACAGTTGGCCAAAATCCAACAAGATATGAGGGATCAGATGCTAGAATCCCAGAGAAGCATGATAAGCTAGTTAACACAGTTCCTGGCTGAGGGGCTAGAAAATGGAAAGAGCCCTATGATCAATACTAGAGACGTTAACGAGGACCCTACTTATCCTCCAGGTTGAACCCCAACGAACACCCAAGCACAACCACAAAGGGTGTCCGTCAACATCAGACCTCAACATCAGCCTCGAGAAAAAGAGAAAATGAGGTAAACAATGTGAGCGCGTATAACAGAGGTTATTTAAAACCAATCACTGTGAACCAACCGAGGACGGTAACCACTGGCCATCAGCCCTCACCAAGACAAGAGTCCAACACAAGGAAAATATGAAGAATCTCTAATTTACGCCTATTCCAATGACGTATAGGGAGTTGTACCAAAGTTTATTCGATGTACATATTGTATTCCCTTTTTACCTAAAACTAATGCAACCCCATACCCCAAATGGTACGACGCAAACGCCCAATACGAATACCATGCGGGAATCATGGGACACTCGACAGAAAACTGCATCACTTTCAAAATGTTAGTCAAAAGGCTCATCAAAATGGGCATTGTAAAATTCGATAATCCATCTAGTGTAGAAAATCTGTTACCCATCCATGCTGATAAGGGGGTAAATGCGATAGTCGAGAACGCGGGGAAGAAAATCAAGGTGAATATTGAAGAAGTGAAAACCCCGTTGAGAGAAGTTTGGAAGAATTAGTGGAAAGGGGGTTAATCACACAAGGCTCAAGGTATAGATCCCCAGAAGCAAGGAACTATTGTGAGTTCCATAATGAAGAAGATCATGAGATTTAGAAATGTAGTGAATTTAGGACCTTAGTACAAGGTCTAATGGACAACAAGGAGCTCGAGTTTTTTGAGTATACCATAGGAGAAGAGGTGTGTGCCTCAGAAGGAGGGTCAACAGAGAAGATCTATGAGGCCAACCACCCGGTGGTAATCATCTCACAACCAAGAATCAACGAAGCCGGAGCAAAAATTGCACCAAGAGTTGTAATCCAAAATTTTTTTGCTCTTCCTTATAATGATAGAAAAAGAGTACCTTGGAACTACGACTGCAATGTGACAATCTCGGGAGAGGTGGGCCCGGTCAGCATGCCAGAGGAAGGTCAAGATGTAGGTTTCTATACAAGTAGTAGAAGACGTTATGATGCCCCAAATATAAAAGCCGAACCTATAAAAGGGAAATCCTTGACATTCGAACAAAGGAAAGAGAAGCCAGAACTACCTGTTAATGAGCTGGTAAATGAGAAAGAAGCTAAGAAATTCTTGAAATTCCTAATACACAGCAAGTATAGTGTCGTGGAACAATACACAAGCAGCCAGCTCGCATATCAGTACTGGCTTTACTCTTAAGCTCGGAGATGCACCGTAACGCACTAATGAAGGTGTTAAATGAAATCTACATCGCTGATGATATTTTAGTAAACAAGCTAGACCGTCTTGTCAATAACATAAGCGCTGATAATTTCATCTCTTTTAATGATGATGAAATACGGCCGGGGGGCATGGGATCCACCAAAGCTCTGCACATCACCACCCGCTGCAAGAGGTATACATTACCGGGGGTACTGTGTGACAATGGATCGACACTGAATGTATTGCCCCTGTCCACATTGAACAGGTTGCCTGTGGACAACTCTCACATGAAGACATGCCAAAAAATAGTGAGAGCATCCGGCGGCACCGAGAGCAAGATAATGGAAAGGATTGAGATACCTCTTTTGATCGGTCCAAACATATATGATGTAGATTTCTTAGTGATGGACATCAAGCCTTCTTACAATTGCCTATTAGGAAGACCTTGGATTCACTTAGCAGGGGCGGTACCATCGCCACTGCACCAAAAGCTAAAGTTGGAAACGGAGGGCAGATTGATAATGATAAGCGCGGAAGAAGACATTTTTGCGTCTGTTAACAGTAATGTGCCATACATAGAGGCTGATGGTGAAGCGATAGAATGTTCCTTTCGATCGCTGGAATTTGTGAATGCAACCTTCATCGTCGAGGGAAGAAGATCCCAATGCCCAAAAAATTCAAAGCTACGAGGATGAGCTTACAATCGATAGTGGGAAAAGGAGCATTGCTTAGAAGGGGACTCGGGAAATACCTCCATGGACATACCGAAGTACCAATCTTGACTGACAAACTGGATCGCTTTGGCTTGGGGTATAAGTTAAACGCGAAGCAAAGGAAGAATGAGTTGGAGAGGAAGTAAGACCGAAGAAGAATGCGAATAATCGGGGTAGAGGTCAAATGGGAACCAATGAGTTTCCCCCATATATCCAGAGCATTCGTGTCAGGAGGAATTATTCACCCTAAATGAAAGATGACAAGAAAAGAAACTTTTAAGGATATGATGGGAAATCTAAGCATCAACGCCATATCTGAAGAGGGAATGGTGGAAGAAAACTTGTCTGGCATCTGCCCTTATGAGCCTGGAAGTGTTCTGAACCACTAGACTGCGGAAGAAATTCGTGTAGTTTTTAGAGCTGATTCAGAGTAATGTTCAAAACACGTTTGTTGCTTTAAGCTTAGAAGCAATAAGAATCCTTTTGTGAAATAGGCTTATGTCCAACATCTTTGTTTCAATAAAAAAATGTATTTTTGTGTATCAATTTGAGCAATTATTCTTTTATTCTTTCATTTCATTCATAACCATACCATACAAATAGCTATTCTTAGATTTATTTGTTCTTTGGATATTCTTTCGTGGCTACAACAGGTCTCCAGATATCAATGACATGAGAGACACTGCTATTGACCTAGAATCTCCTTTTGAGCGAGACATGTGTCTAGAGGGATCTCATGATTTTTAAGATGACAGAGACTATAATTTATCTCCAGATTTGTTAAGAATGGTAGAACAAAAAGGGAAACAGATTCTACCTCAAAAAGAGACAGTAGAGATTGTGATCTTGGAACAAGGAAAAGAAGTGAAAATTGGAACTTGTATAATCGAAGAAACAAAACGAGACCTCATTGAGTTACTTCAAGAATTCAAAGATATCTTCGCATAGTAGTACCAATATATGCCCAGGTTAAGCACTGATATTGTGGTACACCGGCTCCCCATAAAAGAATAGTGCAAGCCAGTTCGGCAGAAGCTTCGAAGGATGAGACCCGATGTTGTGATAAAAATAAAAGAAGAGATCATGGAGTAATTTGATGCTGGGTTCTTAGAAGTGGTTAAATACTAAGAATGGGTAGCCAACATTGTCCCCATCTCTAAGAAAGACGAAAAGGTACGAATGTGTGTAGATTACAGAGACTTAAACAAGACCAGCCCAAAAGATAATTTCCCATTGCCTCACATTGACACTTTAGTGGATAATCTACTCACTGTTCTCCTTCATGGATGGCTTCTCTGGATACAATCAGATAAAGATGCATCCTGAAAACATGGAAAAAACCATATTTGTGACATTGTGGGGAAAATTTTGCTATAAGCTGATACCATTTCGATTAAAAAATGCAGGAGTGCCGTATCAAAGAGCCATGGTAACCTTGTTTAATGAAATGATGCACAAGGAAATCAAGGTTTACGTTGACGATATGATTGCAAAATCCCGAATAAAAAAGAAGCATGTGTAAGTTTTGAGGAAAGCTTAATCCAACAAAATGTACTTTCGGGGCTAGGTCAGGAAAACTGCTAGGTTTCGTAGTAAGTGAAAAGGGAATTGAGATCGACCTAGAAAAAGTCAAGGCTATACAAGAATTGCCTCCGCGGCGCACTCAAATGGAAGTTTGAGGTTTCCTAGGAAGACTAAATTACATTTCCCTGTTTATTTCACAACTAACTGAGAAATGTGACCCCATATTCCGTCTTCTTAATAAACACAATCTAAGCGTATGGGATGGTGAATGCCAGAAAACTTTTGGGAAGTAAAATAGTACCTATCCAATGCCCCAGTGCTGTCACCACCTAGTCCAGATAGGCCACTGATACTGTATTTGACAGTGTTTGACCATTCTATGGGATGTGTGCTTGGCCAACACGATGAGACAGGAAAGAAAGAAAGGGCAATATACTTCCTCAGTAAGAAATTCACTCTGTGTGAAATGAGATATTCACCAATTGAGAAATTATGTTGCGCCTTGATCTAGACAACTCGGAGATTGAGGTAGTACATGTTGTAGAGTTGGCTAATCTCGAAACTAGGCCCTATAAAACATATGATGGAGTCGACTGCTTTGAATGGAAGGATGGCCAGATGGCAAATTCTACTTTCCAAATTTGACATAGTCTATGTGAACGAGAAGGCTGTGAAAAGGAGCGCAATAGCAGATTTTCTAGCCAGTAGAGCTTTAGAAGATTACGAGCCTTTGAACTTTGATTTCCCTAATGAATATCTAATGTATGTAGCAACTACCGAAGAAGACACTCCAGAAGATCGTCCTTGGAAATTGAACTTGGACGGAGCATCAAACGCTGTTGGTAATGGAATCGGGGCAGTCCTGATATCCCCAAATGGAGATCATTATCCATTTACTTCCAAATTGGATTTTGATTGCACAAATAATATGGCAGAGTATTAAGCATGTATCATGGGGATCCGTGTGACCATAGAACGCGAAATTAAAGTGCTAGAGGTGTATGGGGATTCTGCACTAGTAATCTATCAACTCAAAGGTGCATGGGAAACAAAAGACCCCAAATTGATCAATTATCGAAAGCTAGTTCTGGAATTAATTGAGGAGTTTGATGATATCACCTTCTGTTACCTTTCGTGAGATGAAAACCAGATGGCTGACGCCTTGGCTACATTGGCTTCTATGATCAGAGTAAATAAACAAGAAGATGTGAAACCTATCCAAATGAGTATTTATGAGGCTTCGGCTCATTGCTACAACATCAACGAAGAGAAAGAAATAGACGATCATCCATGGTATCACGATTTATTGCAATATGTGAAGAATCGTGAATACCTTGATCAAGCAACTGAGAATGATAAAAGGACTTTGAGAAGACTGGCCAGTGACTACGTCTTAGATAGGGAGATCCTATATAAAAGAAGAAAGGAGACAGAAACCATAATGCCGTCGCCTCCATGTCGCCACATCGGCACCTCCGTACTCCTCCACGCACCACCGCACGCCATGTCAACCTCCGTACCTATAAGGACAATAGCACAACAAACACAGAGGCATAAACACAAAAAAGAAAAAAAATAGAAGCAAAAAAAAATTGTATTTTTGGCTATAAAAGCCATGAATCATCAATGTAAAATTTTTTTTTTACGAACGCATACATTAGAGAATAAAAAAAAATAAATTTCTAAAGGTGTTATTTTTTCTTCCATCCTTTTATATTTTCTGTTATTTTTATTTTATTATCACTTCATTTCTATTTTATTTTTCATTTACAAAAAGAATAATAAACAAGATACAAAGTAATAAAAAATGAGAAATCTTACCTCTTTTTTTTTTGAGTTTACGCAATCGTGAGGGGAGTCGAGGCTGCCATTTCCAGTGAAGGATGGCATTTTGGGAGTGGAGAAGTCAAAAAGTCAAAAAATGGCCTTTTTTGGTTTTCTGATCATCGTGGATGGTGGCGTCGTCGCAGGCGACCGCCATGGTGGTCCGGCGACCGGAGTTTGGCTGGATTCTGAAAAGGGGGAGCTTTTTGTTGTTTTTTTTAGGAGGAAGGTTAAAATGAATTTTGAAGTAAAAAAACTTGATTTAAATAGTAGGTGTAAAATGGCATCATTTCACTTAGGGTTTTTTAATGCCAAAACGGCATCATTTTGGCTAAACAGATCCGACCTGACCAGCTCCAAAGGGAGTATCTGCGCCTTTTTATCCGTTCGCCTCAAAATATTCTAATTGAATCCTCAAAGTATCATTATTATATCGATCATGTCCTTCAGTTAGCCTAACAATCAATTTAGGCATTAAATATCCGTTCATATATGATGAGGAGCATATTAAAGACATGAATCAAATTGTAAACATTCTAAATATATGCTACATCATATTTAGGCTAACATTTGAACCCTAGAAATTGGCCCATTGGCCAAGGCTATTCACCTCATCCCCAAGATGTGAGATTGATCTGTAGGTTTAACTTGTATAGTAATTTGCGTATGCGGATGTGTGAGTTTTATTGAATTATATATTAAAAGAAAGGATAAGCTAGAATCTAAATCACTCTAAATAGGGATCATTCCTATTTTGGTCATCCCATTTTCTTTTGTTAATTTTGTCACCCAAAAAAGAAATTGGTCAAATTGGTCACTCCATCGTTAAATGGTAATGGAAGACTAATAGTTTATTCGTTCAAAAAAATTTGGGGTGACCAAAATAGAAACGATCGCTATTTAGAGTGACTGATGAGTAGTTTACCCTAATTTTAGAGTGATTAACATGAAAATACTCCTGTAACCCCCTAAACCCGACCCAGATGTTATGGCCGAATCTGGTGATGTCATATGGATGAAATTTTGAAAACTAAGTTTCAACGATAAATCCGTTTTTATTTGATTACTCTTATTGACTCCAAAAGCGCTTACTTATTTAATCGATTGTTTTTAAACAAAATTCATTGCGGAAGCTTTAGAAATCATTTAATTTATTAAAAACTGAGTTAATTAGGTAAATCCGTCCATATTTGAAAAACCCCTTTGTTTCAATGAAAACCGTTTGTTCGTTGAGTTTGTGCAGTTATCAAATCCATGAAAACAATCTAAAATCCGAAATAAAAGAAAACAGTTCGAAAAGTCCAATTTACATAAAAAAACAACCCTGAAAATAATTAAGAAATGAATGCCGTAACTAAAATTAAAACAGTTTAAAATACGTGTAGCCACTGTCGAGTCCTCCGCTACACTGATCAATCAAGTCTAGGGATTACCTGTGCACATTAAACAGAGATGGGTGAGTTTACATAAACTCAGTGTGTAATCCCACATAAAACAAACCATAGTAGACACAGTGTATAGTCAAATACAGTTTTGAGCCTAAGCCCCTTTTAGTATCAGTAACAGTTTGGGCCTTAGCCCATCTCAAGATCTGATATCAAATATGCGATGGGGCCTTAGCCCATCATCATAGTATCGATGCTTGTGCATGCGATGTTTAGTATCAAAGTCCTACCCAACCAGCCTCTACACACCATCTCCGTCCAATCCTACACTCCATGTGGGGATTAAATCAACCCACCCATCCCTACACTCCAGGTAGTACTGAATGCGGCACAAAACAGTAATTTGCAACTGAGCTACCAGTATATTAGGCTTAAGAGCCTTTCAGTACACTTCCTCCAAATATAATCAACCCAACCTATGCAATGCAACATACAAATCATGACATGCTATCCCATGATATCGGTATAAATAACCAGTTCAGTATACATGCATACTCTCATCATGCTTAATATATATAAATTAAACAGTCAGTTCACACAATTGGGGTCTAAGTGATGCTTACCGACCCTACAGTAGGTTCACAGTCGACTTGGGCGACTCGTGCAACCTTAGCAATCAATTCAGTGAAAATGGGCTCACACGCCTGTACAGGTCCAAATTTGCCCGAGCCCAAACCACCAGAAAAAAACCAAAATTAAAAATAAAACCAAATTACAAACCCAAATAAACTGTCCATTTACAATATGAGCCCAAATGACCCAATAACAAGAAAACCTTAAAGCCAAAAAAGCCCATAACCTAAATTAGCAATAGAAACCCTAGCCCCTAGCTTAGCCTCTTCATGCCGCTGCCTTTGCCACCACCGTCTGCCACTCCTACGACCTTTGTACCTGCAGAAGCAGACAACAACAGACACATACAATAGAAAACAGTAGCAAACAAAAAGCAAAAACAAACAAAAATTTTAAGGAAATCAACTATAAAAGCCATGAAATATCAATGTATGAGGGCTTCTTCCTTTTTTTTGGAACACGAAACATCAAATACAAAAAAAAAAAAAAAATCGAAATACAAAGAAATAGAAGCAATCCGAATATTAAGGTTGTTGTTCTTTTCTATTTTTTTTGCTTTAATATTTATTTTTACTTTTAAAAGAAAAAACACGAAATTAAAAATGGGGAAGAGGGGCTTACCGGAGTCATTCCGTCTTCTCTATCGTCGGACACCGAAGAGTCCTCTCCTCTTTCGGCATTTTTTGGCCATTTTTAAAAAAAAACAAACCCTAGATCCGAGTTCTAGGGGTTGAAAGGAAGAAAGGAGGCACTTTTGGGCCTTTTCGGCCACCGCAGACGGCGACGACCGGCGACAGCCACGGTGGTCCGGTAACCGGGGCCTGGCCGGATTTTGCGTTGACACCCAGAGAAAAAAGAGATAGGAGTTTTTTTTAAAAGAGTGGTAAAAATGAAATTTTTTGTTAATTTTTTTACATTTATAGGGTATGCCATACGACGTCGTTTTGAGCCCTATTTCCAAATGCCAAAACAACGTCGTTTTAATATTAACCGAAAGTTCGACCCGTTTGCCCTAAGGATCCGCGTGTTTTGCGGTGAATGGGATATTTGTGCGTGCAATCCCTCCGCTTTTGCGGCGCCTTGCAATTTGGTCCTTATTTGTTTTTTTTAATCTTACCGCATAATTTTATTTTTGCTGCATTTTGGCCCATATTGAAACGCTGCGCATAGGGACTGGGAATAATTTCCCATCTAGTCCCTACACTCTTGCACACGTTTTAATTAAGCCCTTCAATCTGCCCCTTTATTTTCTTTAGTTTTAAAATCTATCCGTAAATCCCTTTTAAGTTACATTTTAACCCTTGGCTGTTTAATCTCAACCCTTTTTATATTTTATACGTTATGTTTTATTTATTTATTCAATATTTTATCTTCTTTACATATATATTAAAATTTGTTGTGTTAATATTTTCTTTATTTAAATATTTGTTGATTTTTTGTTATTTTCTTACTACTAATATTTCCTTATTTTATCCGTCTATTTTTTATTTGTTTATTTTTATATATTTTCGTATTTCCTTTTATTACTTTATCATTTCTTACGTCATATTTATATTATTCCTGAGATATCTTGCATTTTATTTCTTTTATTTATATTTTAATATTTTATTATTATAATTATAATGATTTTATTATAATGCTCCGTTGTTTAGTTATATTATCACATTCTCTCTTATAGTTATTTTATATTATTTCGTCATTACTACCCCATGCATTAATTCAAGCATAACCGGTCGTTTTCATATTATACTCCAAATAAAATAAATACACATCGTTTAAGTATTGTACTCGCTATTATTCAAAAAAGAAAAATTTCAAAATAAGGCAATGTTTCATTTTTTGAGATTCGAGAAATCGTATCCTAACTTACGGGGTTTTGATTTTCTCGTTGAACCTAAACAACCGGATATCCTTTTGAAATTAAAATATAAAAGTTTTAAAATAAAAATCAAAAGGCAAGCTTATTCTCGAGGGTCCAAAATGTCGTGTCCTAACTTACAGGATGTGACATTTCATTCTTTCGAGACGAGAGGGTCTTTAACATTTGTTTCGATTTTTTCAAGCAAATTTTTTTAAATTAACATTCATAAAAAAAGGGGATCGTATTTTTTTTAAAATCTTTTAAAATTTTTAATTTTCGACACCAAAGACACCAAGTAATCAACTAGGTACCAATTTTAGGAGTATCGAGGTTGCTAATCCTTCCTCGTGGGCAACCGACTCCCGAACCTGTTTTCTGGATTTTGTAGACCAAAAAAATCATCGTTTAATAAATTTAAACTCTTATTAAAATGAATTGAATTATGAGGTGATCCGATCACACCTAAATAAAAAAAAGATTGGTGGCGACTCCCATTTTTTTCATTTTCGTTTTTAAAATAAAAGTCGAGTCCGTATTTCAAAAAAATGGTTTTGACAGCTTGGCGACTCCGCTGGGGGCAAAATAAGAGAGTCGAGCCATAAGTTGATTAATTTTTATCTTTTTGTCAAAAAATTGAAAATCTGTTTTAAATTTACGATTGCTCCATTGCATTTTATCCTTCATTTTCGTGATGTTTATCATAATATGCTTCCTTTGTTGGTTTAAATCTATTGATGTGTCTCGGCATTTTTGCATTGCATAAGTCGGTAGATTTTACCCCTTTAAGTGGGAGCGAGAAACTATTCCTTCATGAGGTTTTCACCTCTATATAGGATAGTGGATCGCTTTCGGGATACATCTGTACCTATGCCTTCGTGAGATTTTCATCTCCGCATGGTCATAGGGAAATGTATTCCCCTAAACTGAACTCGGTTCGCATGAGCCTATAATGGGTGAAGATCGAGGAATCTATCGGTTCAAGTACCTTTACTTTAGAACCAAACCCTATAAAGCGAGCCTTAAGAGCCCACCTTAGGTAGAGCCGCGCCAAACCCTAGTGGTCACCCGAGTAGGTGCTTTACTTATTATTCTTTGCTTACTTTAAACTGTGTATGAAATACTGACTTGCTTTGTTTTTGCTTTGATTGTAATTGCATGGCATTTTCATCACAAAAAAGGTGTTGATTCACATTCGGTTCCTAAATAGATAACTTATCATGAAAAAAAGGGTTTCTTAATAAAGTGGAGGATAATGCGGCCGTTCGAATTTGGGCCGAGACAACACAGCAAGAGAAAGGTGATAGTTTGATCGAGGGATACGTATCAAATTTGTAGGATTTCACCCGCATCAGCATGACTCAAAATAATCCTCGAGAATTAAAGGAGATATGGGACCAGTGGAATAATGAGACCAAGCAGCTGTTTTACTGTAACTATGAAGATTTGCCCTATTTGCTCGATATGAAGGTGGACAAGCACTTATTTCGAGCCCTCGCCTAGTTCTGGAATCCTACCTACAGTTGCTTCACTTTTGCGAAAGTTGATTTGGTACCTATCGTGGAGGAGTATATGGCCTTACTTCATTGCCTGAAGATTTAAGCTGACAAAGTATATTCAAGAGTCGCTAATGTCCCGAACTTTTTGAAGAAATTGATGAGCATCACAGGAATGAGTGAGCAGTGGGTTGCAGCCCGAATCAAGCAAAAATAAGATAGTAAGTGTATTCATTTGAAAAACTTGAGGGATCTGATTTTAGCACATCCGTATATGAAGAAAAGGGTTAATGTTTTTGCTTTGAGCATCTACGGTTTGGTCGTCTTCCCCATGGAATTAGGGCACGTAGATGAGGCTGTCTTGGATCTCTTTGATCGACTTGAAGAAAAGGCCACACTAGTTCCTGCGATTTTGGCCGAAACTTTCAGATCCTTGAAGTCGTGCCGGAGAGCGGGCTAGGGCAGATTTATAGGGTGTGTGCAACTTTTGTTGGCATGGTCCATAATAATTTTTGGAAAGTTGAAAAGGTCTAATATTGAATCTATTTCGAAAGCTATTCTCCCCTGAAAGAGATAGTGGCTACGTCGCGACGGAATGATATTACCAAGGAAAAGTGGATGATGATTCTCGAAAATCTATAAGAAGAAGACATCGAATGGAGAGCCCTTTGGATGGTCCTCGACGAGATCTTATATTGATGTGGAGATTTTGATTGGGTTCCCTTACTTGGGATATGGGGAGCTATTGGGTATGCTCCCCTACTCATGTTAAGGCATTACAGGTTAAGACAGTTTACGCCAGCAACAGAAAGGTTAGCTCAGTGCGAGTTCGTATATAAAGGAGATAATTACAAAAAGAAAGTTCGTGAGATATCAAACGCCTAGAACCAAACTCATAGAATGAAAAGGTTTGCTGCTAATCCAATGACTACCACTGAGTATGACCGATGGTGGGGTCAGAGAATCAACGACAACATCCCTACGTCAAATCAAGAAAACATCTGATCAATAGAAGAACACTTGCAGGTGGTCCCGTCTGAACTAGAGATCATCAAACAGGGTTTTGAGAAGAAAAGTTCAAAACTAGGAAAAAGGATCGAGCAATTGGAGGAGGAGAAAATGTAGCTGGGGCTAGATGTCGATGTCCAAAAACTAGAAGCTGAGAAACTGAGGAAGGGAAAGAATAAGGCCGAAGAAGATTTAGACAGTTTGATAACGGATTACAAGAAGCTGCGTATGTCAATAAGAACCGCTGGTTTGGGTAAAACATTTGAGTAATGACAGTAAGAAATCCAAGAAGAAAAGACTAGAGCTGATCAGTGCGAGAAGAACTTCCATGATACTCGAGTACAGGGGGACGCTTTAAAAAAAAAGAGCTTGTTGGAGAGCCAAAATGAAAAGGAGAAGTTAAGAGCTCGGGTGGCAGAGTTAGAAAAGTCACTACATCAGCATCATAGTCGCAACTCTGTAATCGAATTAAGGGCCAGTCTAAGCTAGATTGAGGAATTAAAAGGAAGGATAGAAGAACTTGAAACCGCGCTGCAAAACTGTAAACTCCAGGTTGAACTACTGGAAGCAAATAATGAGCGGTGGAAAGAGCAACTTCATCGATCTCATGACCAGGTCAGGGATATGGATTACTTCACAGGTGAAGCTTTGGCTTAAGTGCGAGAGGTGGCTAATTATTTACAAACCTTGGCAATCCAGGATGATGTACTGAGTTTGAAATATGAGTTAGAGTCAGATCGAGGTCGAGAGTTAGCTTGGCTTCTTAAGCAAGTCAAGACCTTAAGCATTAGGGAAAAGCCATATATATAATCCATTTTATGTAAAGAAATTTGTTTTCTGAAGAGGTTACTCTAATGAAATTGAATTAGAATCAATGCCTTTTTCTTTTCTGCATTCATTGCATTCACGCATCAGCATTACATTACATCGTGTGCACTAAAACTCACTAAGAGACTCTAAAATCGTGGCAGTTACCCTGGAATATCATTACGGTACACGAAGAGAGATTAAAGCCATTGAACAAAGGTTGGAAATATTGGAAAAATGCAAAGAGAGATGCATGATCAATTGTAAATACAGATGTAAGAACAGTTGGCCAAAATCCAATAGGATATAAGGGATTAGATGCTAGAATCCCAGAGAAGCATGATAAGCCAGTTAACGCAGTTGTTAGCTGCGGGGCTAGAAAAAGGAAAGAGCCCTATGATCAATACCGGAGATGACAACGAGGACCCTACTTATCCTCCACGCTTCACCCCAATGAACACCCAAGCACAACCAAAAAGGGTGTCCGTCAACATCAGACCTCAATATCAAATCGGTACTTCCGCACCGATAAACTTCCCGACGGGTTCAGGCTCTAACCCCGGAGACAATACAACAAATCTCGTTGTCCTTGACCTTGATGATATAGTGGAAATGGGGAAGGCGAGAGCGGAGCTCCGAAAGCAACTGGAAGACCAATGCAAATGGCTAGAAGAGAAATTCAAGGCATTGGAAAGCACTAATTACCATTGTGGAATTGATGCTAAGGAATTGAGCCTGGTCCCAGATCTAGTGCTCCCTTCAAAGTTCAAAATGCCGAAGTTTGAAAAATATAACGGGAGTAGCTGCCCTGAGGCTCACATTACAATGTTCTGTCCGAGGATAACTAGATATGTCAATAATGAATAGTTATTGATTCACTGTTTCCAATACAGCTTGACTGGGGCTACGACCAAATTGTATAATCAGCTAAATCGTGCCGAAATTAATTCATGAAAGGACTTGGCACAGGCCTTCATAAAATAATATGGCCACGTGACAGATATAGCACCTGACAGAATCACATTATAAATATGGAGAAAAAGGAAAACAAAAGTTTCAGGCAATATGCTCAAAGGTAGATGGAAGTCGCCACGCAAGTCCAACCGCCACTGCTAGAAAAGGAAACAACCAATCTCATCATTACTACCCTGAAGGCACCATTTTATCAATCACATACTGGGAAGTGCAACTAAAAGTTTCTCAAACATAGTGATGTCTGGCCAAATGATAGAGAATGTAATAAGGTGCGGAAAAATAGAGGCCGGGGAAAACACAAAGAGGTAGGCCCTGAGAAAAAGAGAAAATAAGGTAAATAATGTGAGCATGTATAACAGGGGTTATTCGAAACCAATCACTGTGAACCAACTGAGAATGGTAACTGCTAGCCATCAAGCCCCACCAAGACAAGAGTCCAACACAAGGCAAAATACGGAGAATCTCTAATTTACGCCTATCCCAATGGCGTATAGGGAGTTGTACCAAAGTTTATTCGATGCACATGTTGTATCCCTTTTCTACCTAAAACTAATGCAACACCATACCCCAAATGGTACGACGCAAATGCCCAATGTGAATACCATGCGGGAATTACGGGACACCCGATAGAATACTGCACCGCTTTCAAAAAGTTAGTTGAAAGACTCATCAAAATAGGCATTGTAAAATTCAATGATCCATCTAGTGCAGAAAATCCTTTACTCAACCATGCTGATAATGAGGTAAATGTGATAGTCGAGAACATAGGGAAGAAAATCAAGGTGTATATTGCAGAAGTGAAAACCCCGTTGAGAGTAGTTTGAAAGATATGGTGGAAAGGGGATTAATCACACAAGACTCAAGGTATAGATCCCGATAAGCAAGGAACAATTGTGAGTTCCATGATGAAGAAAATCATGAGATTCAGAATTGTAGTGAATTCAGGACCTTAGTAGAAGGTCTAATGGACAAAAAGGAGCTCGAGTTCTTTGAGTATACCGAAGGAGAAGAGGTGTGCGCATTAGAAGAGGGGTCGATAGAGAAGGTCTATGAGGCCAATGAGGTAAATGTGATAGTCGAGAACGCGGGGAAGAAAATCAAGGTATATATTGCAGAAGTGAAAACCCCGTTGAGAGTAGTTTGGAAGATATGGTGGAAAGGGGGTTAATCACACAAGACTCAAGGTATATATCCCGAGAAACAAGGAACAATTGTGAGTTCCATGATGAAGAAGATCATGAGATTCAGAATTGTAGTGAATTCAGGACCTTAGTACAAGGTCTAATGGACAAAAAGGAGCTCGAGTTCTTTGAGTATACCGAAGGAGAAGAGGTGTATGCATCAGAAGGGGGGTCGATAAAGAAGGTCTATGAGGCCAACCACCTGATGGTAATCATCTCACTACCAAAAATCAACGAAGCCAGAGCAAATATTGCATCAGGAGTTGTAATCCAGAAACCCGTTGCTTTTCCTTATAAAGATAGCAAAATGGTACCTTGGAACTATGAATGCAATGTGACAATCCCGAGAGAAGTGGAACCGATTAGCACGCCAGAGAAAGGTCAAGATGTGGGTTTCTATAGACGTAGTGAAAGATGTTATGATACCCCAAATACAAAAGCCGAACCTGTAAAAAGAAAATCCTCAGTGAGCGAACAAAGGAAAGAAAAGCCAGAACTACCTGTTAATGAGTCGGTAACTGAGAAAGAAGCTAAGGAACTCTTGAAATTCCAAAAACACAGTGTGTTTAATGTCATGGAACAACTACACAAGCAGCCAGCTCGCATATTGGTACTGGCTTTACTCTTAAGCTCGGAGACACACTGTAACGCGCTAATGAAGGTGTTAAACAAAACTTACCTCGTTGATGATATTTTAGAAAACAAACTAGACCTCTTGTCAACAACATAATCATTGATAATTTCATCTTTTTTAATAACGACAGAATACCGCTGAGTGGCATGGGATCCACCAAAGCTCTGCACATCACCACCCGCTGCAAGGGGTATACATTACCGAGGGTACTGATTGACAATGGATCCACACTGAATGTATTGCCCCTGTCCACATTGAACAGGTTACCTATGGATAGCTCTCATATGAAGACATGCCAAAACATAGTGAGAGTATTTGACGAAACCGAAAGGAAAGTAATGGGAAGAGTTGAGATACCTCTCTTGTTCCGTCCATATACGAGGTAGATTTCTTAGTGATGGACATCAAGCCTTCTTACAATTGCCTCTTGGGGAGGCCTTGGATTCACTCAGTAGGGGCAGTACCATCATCACTGCACCAAAAACTAAAGTTGGTAACAGTGGGCCGATTGATAACGATAAACGTGGAAGAAGACATTATTGTATCCGTTACCAGTGATGCGCCATACATAGAGAATGATAGTGAAGCGATAAAATGTTCCTTTCGGTTGTTGGAATTTGTGAATGCAGCCTTCATCATCGAAGGAAGCAAAATCCCAATGCGCAAAATATCCAAAGCTACGAGGATGAGCTTACAACTGACAGTGGAAAAATGAGCATTGCCTATAAGGGCACTCGGGAAATACCACCATGGACGGGTTGAAGTACCAATCTTGGCTGACAAACGAGATCGCTTTTGCTTGGGGTATAAGCTAGACGTGAAGCAAAGAAAGAAGGAGTTGGAGAAGAAGCAAGAGAGAAGAAGAGCGCGATTAAGCGGGGTAGAGGTCAAATAGGAACCAATGACCTTTCCCCATATATCCAGAACATTCACGTCAAGAGGAATTATTCACCCTGAATGAAATATGACAAGAAAAGAAACTTCTGAAGATATGATGGGAAATCTGAGCATCAACCCCATATCTGAAGAGGGAATGATGGAAGAAAACTTATCGACCATTCGACCTTATGAGCCTGAAAGTGTTCTGAACAATTGAACTGCAGAAGAGATCTCTATAGTTTTTAGAGCTGATTCAGAGTAATGTTCAAAACACGCTTGTTGCTTTAAGCCTAGAAGCAATAAGAATCATTTTGTGAAATAGGCTCATGTTCAATATCTTTATTTTAATAAAATACATTTTTGTGTCTCACTCTGAGCAAATATTCTTTTATGCTTTCATTTCATTCATATCCATACCATGCAAATAACTATTCTTAAATTCACTTGTTCTTTGGATATTCCTTCGTGCCTACAATAGGTCTGTAGATATCAACAACATGAGTAACGTTGCTACTAACCCAGAATCTCCTTTTGAGAGAGATATGTGTCTAGAGGGATCTCAGGATTTCGAAGATGACAGGGACTGTAATTTATCTCCGGATTTGTTAAGGATGGTAGAATAAGAAGAGAAACAAATTCTACCTCACAAAGAGACTGTAGAGATTGTGATCTTGAAAGAAGGAGAAAAAGTGAAAATTAGAACTTGCATAGCCGAAGGAACAAAACTAGATCTCATTGAGTTACTTCAGGAATTCAAAGATGTCTTCGCATGGTCGTACCAAGATATGCCTGGGTTAAGCACTGATATTGTGGTACATCGCCTCCCCATAAAAGAATAGTGCAAGCGAGTTCAGCAGAAACTCCGAAGGATGAGACCCGATGTTGTGATAAAAATAAAAGAAGAGGTTAAGAAGCAATTCGATGCTGGGTTCTTACAAGTGGTTAAATACTCTGAATGGATAGCCAATATTGTCCCTATCCCTAAGAAAGGTGAAAAGGTACGGATATGTGTAGATTATAGAGACTTAAACAAGGCCAGCCCAAAAGACAATTTCCCACTGCCTCGCCTTGACAGTTTAGTGGATAATACGGCGGGCTACTCACTATTTTCCTTCATGGATGGCTTCTCTGGATACAATAAAATAAAGATACATCCTGGAGACATGAAAAAGACCACATTCATAACACTATAGGGAACATTTTGCTATAAGGTGATGCCATTTGGATTAAAAAATGCGAGAGCAACGTGTCAAAGAGCCATTGTAACCTTGTTTAATGACATGATGCACAAGGAAATCAAGGTTTACGTCAACTATATGATTGCAAAATCTCGAACAGGAAAGAAGCATGTGCAAGTTTTGAGAAAATTGTTCTTGAGGTTGAGAAATTTCAACTAAAGCTCAATCCAACAAAATGTACTTTCGGGGCTAGGTCAGGAAAATTGATAGGTTTCGTAGTAAGTAAAAAAGGAATTGAGATCAACCTAGAAAAAGTGAAGGCTATACAAGAATTGCCTCCGCGGCGCACTCAAAAGGAAGTTCGAGGTTTCCCAGGAAGACTAAATTACATTGCCCGGTTCATTTCACAACTAACTGAGAAATGTAACCCCATATTCCGTCTTCTTAATAAACACAATCTAGGCGTATGGGATGATGAATGCTAGGAAACTTTTGAGAAGGTAAAACAGTACCTGTCTATTGGCCCAGTACTGTCACCACCTAGTCCAGATTGGCTACTGATACTGTATTTAACAGTATTTGACAATTCCATGAGATGTGTGCTTGGCCAACACAATGAGATAGGAAAGAATGAAAGGGCGATATACTACATCAGTAAGAAATTCACTGCTTGTGAAATGAGATATTCGCCAATTGAGAAATTATGTTGCGCATTGGTCTGAACAACTCGGAGATTAAGGCAGTACATGTTATACCATATGACTTGGCTAATCTTGAAACTAGACCCTCTAAAATATATGATGGAGTTGATTGCTTTGAATGGAAGGATGGCCAGATGGCAAATTCTACTTTTCAAATTTGACATAGTCTATGTAAACGAGAAGGCTGTGAAAGGGAGTGCAATAGCAAATTTTCTAGCCAGTAGAGCTCTAGAAGATTACGAGCCTTTGAACTTTGATTTCTTAATAAAGATCTAATGTATGTGGCAACTATCGAAGAAGACACTCCAGAAGATTGTCCTTGGAAATCGAACTTCGACGGAGCATCAAATGCTGTTAGTAATGGAATTGGGGCAGTCCTGATATCCCCAAATAGAGATCATTATCCATTTACTTGAATATTGGATTTTCATTGCACAAATAATATGGCACAGTACGAAGCATGTATCATGGGAATATGTGCGGCCATAGAACACAAAATCAAAGTGCTAGAGGTGTATGGGGATTTTGCACTAGTGATCTATTAGCTCAAAGGTGAATAGGAAACAAAAGACCCCAAATTGATCAATTGTCAAAAGCTAGTTCTAGAATTAATTGAGGAGATTGATGATATCACCTTCTGTTACCTTCCGTGAGATGAAAACCAGATGCCTGACGCCTTGGCTACATTAGCTTCTATGGTCAGAAGGCTGTCGGTAAGTAATTGTCAATGCGAGCATATCCGTGAATTTTCCTTCATTTTGTAAATTATTTGGGATGGAGGATTTTTTGTGAGTTTCGAGAATCTTTTCTAAACAAGTGTGTATTTACTTAGCAGGCAGGGCTATTAACAACAAGGAATAGCAACAAGACAATTTGTGTGATTGTTGATAAAGTTTCGGTAAGTTTGGGATATGTGAAGGTTTCGTGTCTAAACTTTTGACATAGGTATTAAGTGAGTAATCAGGAAGTTTTGTTGATTAATTGGCTAAATTGTGTTACTGAATGCTTATTTTAGGCTTCAATGATCTTTATGGTTGTTGTCACTTTGAAATCTTTCCAGCTGCGTATTGTAAACCAAATTTTTGCAAGTTTTGGTCGCCAAAAATGGTGGCTGTTGACGCCCGTGTGCCCAGGCCATGTAACTCACTTTTGGGGTATAAAAGCTACATGGGGTGTGTACCCAGGCCATGTGAATCACACGGGTATGTGTCTAGACCGTGTAACTCACTGTCATTGCTTGAAAACCATAAGGCCATGGCACACGGGCGTGTGACCCGGCTATGTGACTGATAATTAAGATGAAAACTGTCTTTTAAGGCTAGAAATGTTACTTAACCTTGATATTGGTTTCTTCAATGGAAAAGTAATCGAAATTGATTATATGAGAACTGTTTGATACATTAGGACTGATTCGTAAGTAACAATATTATAGGTGCACTGTGATATCTACTCTATTTTGGAACTATCTTAGTTAATTGTATAATGTATTAAAATGTTTGAACATATGATACGGGTAATTGTAATCTGCATTAGCATGTGGTGGGAGGCTAGAAGAAGGGAGGGAGTTTGTACTGAAATCATGGCTATGCCACAATCATGGCTATGCCACAATGAATATTAATCTAGCAGCTAAGCTGCGTATCTGTGAAAGTGTCATTGAACACTCTAAAGGTTTGTAGGGATGGATGAGCATTAAATGTCCTTAGTGGTGTGTTGGGATGGCTGAAGATGGTGTGTAGCGGACGGAAATAGGAATATTGTATCTAAATCAGATCTGAACCAGACCTGAACTAAAATTATATATATGTACATATATGTACCACCTCTGCTCTAAATCTGAATTGAACATGCTTCTATGTCAAATCGAATATCTGAACTGGAATTTCTTTATAAGTAACCGTTGTTGAATTACATTCCTTTTTCGCACTGAGTTCACAAGTTACCCATTTATTGATTGAATTTCAAGTGATACCCAGTCTTGATTGGGTCAGTTTCGCGGAAGCTCAGTCAAACTTCTATCTTTCCTTTTAAGCATTATTATTAGGGATTTATGTTTTATGATATTATAGAATTTATGAAGGTTATATGTATTAAATTATGGTTGTGATGAATATTACGTGACAAATGGTTCAATTTGACTGTGCTATGATATTATGAATTTGAGTTCGAGTGATGTAACTCTCCAACTTGGTCTGGATACCTAGGCCGGGTTTAGGGTGTTACATTTAGTGGTATCAGAGTCAGGTTTGTCAACACACAGACTGTGTTTGGGCTCGTAAAGTGTAAGAAAAGTAGCTTAGTAATAATTAGTATCTGAACTAATAAGAGAAACACTGAAACTTGCGTGAATGACCGAGCCTCTGACGCTGACCCTGTAAATAATTCTGTTATGTTATAAAGACCGTAACTATTGAACTGTTATGGGAAAATTATTTGATGCGAACTGGTGAAATCATCCTGCTGGATGACAGAACTGATCTGTGTACTCTGATATTGTAGTTAGAATTGCCAGAATGAGTTTGCGCGATAGTTGTGGACGTGGTATGCGGGGGTGTCGAGGACGCTGACGAGGAGCTTGAGCCGAGTCATCCTCCATAGGTAGCATGCCTAATCTGGAGACCAGCGAAATTGTTGGTACTCCCACTGCTGAGAGGGAGTCTCAAACTTCGACGGTTGGAGTGGATGTACTGTCCTAGGCCATAATTCAGGCACTGGAGAGGGTCGCTGGGACCTATTCGGGATTACGATGCTGAGGGTTGGTTACTGAACAACTCCGGTCAAATGGTGCTGAACTGTTCAGGGGCATTATAGGAGTCGTTCCTACTGTGGCTGAACATTGGCTCGAGGCTACCGAGCGTATAGTAACAGATCTTGATTGTACTCCTGCTTAGAAATTGAGGGGTGCTATCCTTACTCTGGGATGAAGCTTATCAATGGTGGTTAACCGTTGAGTAAGGTGCTCAGCCTGAACAAGTGAACTGGGACTATTTCAAGAACGCTTTCCACGGTAAATATGTGAGGGTAAGTTATGTCGAGGCTCACCGATGCGATTTTATAAGCCTAGTTCAGGGCGACCGGTCTGTGGCTGAGTATGAGGCTGAGTCTCTACGACTGAGTAGGTATGCACGGACTTTGGTAGCGTTTGATTATGACAAGTGCGTAAGATTTGAGGAAGGACTGAGATACGATCTGCGGGTCCTGATAGCTCCTGAGAGGGAGCGGGTTTTTGCGGTTCTAGTCGACAAGGCTAAGATAATGGAAGAAGTGAAGTACATTGAGTGTGAATGGCGGGACCGTGAGAAGGATAAGAATAAGGTTAAGAGGGATTTGGGTCCCTCTGGTTATGTTCAGCGCCCTAAGAAGCGGACGAGGTTTGATAGGCCCCTGAGGGCCGCATCAGCTGTAGTGACTGAGATTCAACAGTGTAGTGATTGTGGGAAGCGCCAGTTGGGAGAGTGCTGGAGGAAATTAGAAGCGTGCCTCCGTTGTGGTTCGATGGAGGATTGAGTTAGGGATTGGCCCCGTCAGCCTGATTCAGTGCTAGTTGCGGCACTAACTCTGGCTCCCAATTCTGTTTGGCCTCCGAGAGAGATTCAGCAACCATTCAGAGGTCGTGGTACTGATAGGGGTGGGAATGGATCAGAGAGAGGACAGAGAGCACCGTGTAGAGCGCAGTCGCTAATGCTCGTCACCAAGATCGCTTTATTTATCTTGGCGAGACGCCGCGAGGAAAATGATGATGTTGATGTTATTGCAGGTACCTTCTTTATTCATTCTGTTCCGTATTATACTCTGATTAATATTGGCTCTACTCACTCGTATATAACTAGTGTTGTTTCTTTAAATCTAGGTTTAACTGCTGAGAATACTACTAAAGAGTTTTCTATGATTAGTCCATTGGGACAGTCAATCCAAGTTGATAGAGTATACATGTGGGTACCCCTGAAACTTCAGGGCATGGTATTTCCAACTGATTTAATAGAATTCCCTTTCAATGAGTTTGACTTGATTTTGGGAATGGATTGGCTTGTTGAGTATCGGGTCAGTCTAGACTGTGCAACCAAGAGGGTTACTCTGAGACCAACTAAGAATGACAAGGTGGTTATGGTTGGTGAGCATTGAGATTACCTCTCTAATGTAATCTTCGCTCTTGTAGCAGATAAGTTAGTCCGAAAGAGCTATGAGGCATACCTTGCTTACGTATTTGATTATACTTTCGTAAAGCTTTCAGTAGGGAATATCCGCACTGTGAGGGAATTCCCGGACATATTTCCCCGAGTAATTGCCCGGAGTACACCCAGAAAGAGAGGTGGAATTTGGAATTGACTTGTTAACAGGTACCTCTCCAATGTCTATTGCGCCCTATCGTATGGCACCGAAAGAACTGACTGAATTTAAAGCGCAACTTCAGGAACTCCTTGATAGAGGATTCATTCGATCGAGTGTGTCTTCGCGGGGGGCACCGGTATTTTTTGTTAAGAAGAAAGATGGGTCGATGAGAATGTTCATTGATTATAGACAGTTGAACAAGTTGACAATTAAGAACAAGTACCCGTTATTAAGGATTGACGACTTGTTCGACCAGTTTCGAGGAGCGTCCATCTTTTCCAAGATCGAACTACGCTCTAGTTACCATCAACTCAAATTCAAAGAGATTGATGTGTACAAAACTACTTTCATGACTCATTACGAGTTCTTAGTAATGCCATTCAAGTTAACGAATGCCCTAGCGGCATTTATTGTAACAGCCCAATTTTGGGGCTAGTCGGAATAGTGGTTTTAGAAACACTAATCTGAGGGTGAAGAAAATTATTTTGATATTATTTTATGTGTTATAACATGTTTATTAGGATGTATGAAAAGTTTGGTGCTTTAATTTTAACAATTGTACACTTAATTGTGGAAAAGGACTAAATCGCATAAAATGCGAAAGTTCTACTGTACAAGGTAGAGGTGTCTAATAGCCATAGAATATTAAATTAGAAGTCCTTAAACTGCAATTAGGCCATTAAGAGGGTGTGGCCGGCCATAGGAAACAAGGAGACAAGGGCATTAAATTTTGGTTAAAATTTGGTGAAATTAGGTGGTAAAAAAATGAATAAAATAAGCTAAATAGAAGAGATATCATCTTTTCACTATTCATGCTTCTTCTCCACAAAAAATTGAAGGAAATTAGAGGATTTTGGAGTCCAAACTTTCAGCCAAGCTTCTCTCTTACAAGTGAGTGATTTTAGGGGTCTTTCTTGATAATTTTGGTACTTTTGGAACCCTCAAAGCTTAAGTTAGCTAATGAGGGGACTAATTGAAAAATGGTTGAAAGTTTAGGGACTTACCATGAGAGTGTTTGTGTTGTTTGCTGAGTTTTTATGGAAGAAAATGAATGTTAGTGAGCTAAGGAACAACTTTTGTGAAAGGTGTTACCATGAAAACACCTAAAATGGACTTAGTTGTAGAAGTTTTAATTTAGTAATAAATGCATGAAATAATTGGTTTTGTGAGTTGTTGTAAGAGAAATAAATGTTTAGCTAGGCTTGGGTAATGAGAAACTGTGATGAAAAACTATTTACGAGCCTAGGGGCAAAATAGTAATTTTGCCAAAGTATAAGGGCAAAATGGTCATTTTTCCATAAGTAGAAATTTTGATGTATCATGAATTATAAAGTGATTGAATGAGTAAATTTTATTATTATAAATCAAGAAGAGCACGAAAACAACCTTGACTGAGGAAGAGGCAAGGTTGTAGACAAAGTCGTCGATTAACACATTTTGCACCGAGGTAAGTTTATGTATGCGATACCAACGTAATTATCCTTTTTGATGGGTTATGTGCGATACCACCTTATTACTTATTCACGATGGGCTGTGTGCGATACCATCGTGTATATTATCATTTGGTGGGCTATGTGCGAAACCACCTTAATTACTCTTGTTGGTGGGCTATGTGAGATACCACCCTATTATTGATTAACAGTGGGTTGTGTGCGAAACCACCAGGTACATAGTTTTATTCTGAGGGGTTCGTCGAGAAATGGTATAAGTAAATGTTTCATGTTGCTTTGTGGTGATGAGTGCAGGAAATGCGTACAAGCAATTGTGAGTAATATAATTGTTATGTGATTGGAATATGGTAAGAGACGGGATGAGTAAGCATGATTATGGAAATGTGAATTGTTCTTGCTTAGTATGTGATGTTATTGATTGATTAGCATATGTGATGATGCTTATTGTTTACATGTAAACTTACTAAGCTTAAAACTTATTCACTTTCTTTTTCCCTTATTTTATAGTGTCAAAGAGCCGGTTCAGGATACGAAGATAATTTTAAGATCATCCACACTATTAGCTCATCTCGGTATATTACACTTAGCATTTTGAGTATTGCATGTATAGGGGCTAGACATAGTGAAATGTTTTGTTGTTTTAGCCAAGTGTGTTGGCTCCTTTAAAGATGAACAATTTTGTAAATAGCCATATTTAATGGCTCATTATCATTATATATATGAAAAGATGAGGTTATTCATGAATGTGTATGATATATGATTGAGTTGCTTGGTAAATGGTTGAATGTGATTGATGTTGTATGAGTTGGGGTGATAAAAAGAGCTTGGCAAATAGCCTTGTTCTTGTCCACACAGGTAGACACACGGGCATGTGTCTAGGCCGTGTGTCATGCACCGTCAATCCCATGAGTGTGTGACCAGGCCGTGTGTCCCTTGCATGTTAGTGTTGCAAGTCAGTGTTGACCACGGGCTAGACACACGGCCGTGTGCACCTTATTTGGTTACTGACATCACAAACAGAATACCCAGGTTTTCACATACGGGTGAAGACACAGGCGTGTCTAGGCCGTGTAGAGGACACGGGCTAAGGGCACGGGCATGTGTCCGGCCGTGTGAAAACCCCTGTAGGTTCGATTTGAAAAATAAATTCCACACGGGCTAGGGACATGGGCGTGTGTGACCACACGGCCTGCCCACATGGACGTGTCCCATTTCACACGGGTGTGTGGCCCTGTTAAGGCAAAATTTTTTCTAAGTTTACAAAATATCCCGATTTGATTTCGAGGCCCCCCATTTGCATGTATAAGGCCTTGTAGGCCCATAATAAGAATGTTATGAATGTGAATGAAAGATTTTATATTGGAATGAAATTTGATAGCCCAAAGTTGTATGTTCAAGCGAGATAAGTCCGGTAGTGCCTCATACTCGGTTCTGGTGTTGAATACGGGTAAGAGGTGTTACATTTAGTGGTATCAGAGCTATGGTTTAGTCAGTTTTCGGACTACCCTAGCGTGTGTAAGAGTCTAGCTATAAATGCCGTAAACGTATAATGATAGTGTGGTGACTTCTGACAATTCTAAACTTTGTTTTTATATAGTAAATGGATCCCAACCGAGCGGTTGCTGATGACGTTGCTAGTAACGCGTTGACCCCCGCACAAAGGACCGTGCTTGTAGAGAGTAGACTCGAGACTATGGGTCAAGGAGAAGAGGCTCGAGAAGCCTTTCTCCAAATGATGAGTAATTGGTACATGAAGTATGTACGAGCGAATCCTAATGCTCAACCTCCTCCAACCCCTCCTATACCTCAGTCAGTTCCTGTGGCTCCTCAAGGTATAGATTTGGTGAGAATGACCAAACCCCCAGTAGATAAGATTCAGAAGCAAAGGGCTGAGGAATTCAGAGCTAATATGGACGATGACCCCGAGAGGGCAGAGTTCTGGCTTGAGAACTCAATGCGAGTGTTTGATAAACTCTCCTGCACACTTGAGGAGAGCTTGAAATGTGCCGTGTAATTGCTGAAAGACTCGACATATCATTGGTGGAAAACATTGACGTCGATGTTTCCAAGAGAGAGTGTGACGTAGGACTTCTTTTTGGAAGAGTTCTAAAAGAAGTACATAAGTCAGAGATTTATGGACCAGAAACAGAAAGAATTCCTTGAGTTGAAGCAAGGTAAAATGACTATGGTAGAGTATGAGCGCGAGTTTGCTAAGCTCAGCAAGTATGCACAAGAGTGTGTGTCCACAGAAGTTATCTTGTGCAAGAGCTTTGAAGATGGGCTGAATGAGGATATCAGACTCCTAGTTGGGATCTTGGAATTGAAAGAATTTGTGGTGCTAGTTGATAGGGCATGCAAGGCCGAGGAGCTTAATAAGAAAAAAAAAAAGCCATAAATGAGGCCCGAGATGCAAGAAAAAGACCAATGAGTAAATCGTACCAAACTCAGTCAAAGAGGTCCAAGGAAATGAACCCTCGGACGACTACGTCAGTTGGATATTCACACCAAGATCGAGGTAATACATACTCGGGCTCGAGAGTTTAAGCCACCCCGATGGCAAGCATGGACAATCCAAAGTCTAATAAACCAGAGTGTCCAAATTGTAACACCCTTTACCTGTAATCAACTCTGGAACCAGGTACGAGGTATTACCGGACTTAACGCACTTTAACATACAACCATGGGCTATCAAATTTCATTACAATATAAAATCTTTCATTCACATTTGTAACATTATTATTATGGGCCTACGAGGCCTTACACTTGCAAACGGAGGTCCTCGGGATCAAATCAGAATCTTTTGTATACTTAGAAAAATTTTGCCTTAACAGGGCCACACACCCGTGTGGGCAGGCCGTGTGATCACACACGCCCATGTCCCTAGCCCGTGTGAAATTTATTTTCTCTTTGAACCTACAAGGGTTTTCACAGGGTCGGACACATGCCTGTGTCCTTGGCCCGTGTCCTCCACATAGCCTAGACACACTCGTGTCATCACCCATGTGTGGAAACCTGGGTATTCTGTTTGTAACGTCAGCAACCAATTAAGGGGCACACGGCCTAGATACACGCCCATGTGTCTAGCTCGTGGTCGACACTGACTTACATCACTAACATGCAGGGGATACACGGCCTAGTCAGACATCCATGGGACTGACCGTGCGTCACACACGGCCTAGACACACGCTCGTGTGCCTACCCGTGTAGACGAGAACAATGCTATTTGCCAAGCTCTTTTTATCACCCTAACTCATACAACATCAATCATATTTAACCACCAAGCAACTCAATCATGTATCATCCACATTCATGAATAACCTCATCTTTTCATATATATATATATATAATGATAATGAGCCAGTAAGTATGGCCATTTACAAAAGTGTTCATCTTTAAAAGAGCCAACACACTTGGCCAAAACAAACAAACATTTCACCTAGTCTAGCCCTTATACATGCCATACTCAAAATGCTAAGTCTAGATATACCGAGATGAACCGGTAGTGTAGGTAATCTTCCAATTAACTTCATATCCCGATTTGGCTCTTTGACACTATAAACAAGGGAAAAGAAAGGGAGTAAGCTTTAAGCTTAGTAAGTTTACATGTAAACAATAAGCATCATAACATATATATATATCAATGCTTTTCGTAACAAGTAAGAACAATCCACATTTCATAATCATGCTTACTCATTTCATCTCTTACCACATTTCAACCATATAACAAACATAATGCTCTCATTTATTTGCATACATTCCATGCACTCATCACCACAATATCATATGAAACATATACTTAAACAATTTCTCAATGAATCATTCAGAATATTACCAAACACTCGGTGGTTTCGCACACAGCCCACCATTACTCTATAATAGGGTGGTATCGCACATAACCCACCAACAAGAATATTTACGGTGGTATCGCACTTAGCCCACCAAATGATAATATAAACGATGGTATCGTACACAGCCAATCGTGAATAAGTATTAAGGTGGTATCGCACATAGACCACCAACAAGAATAATTACAGTGGTATCGCACATAGCCTACCAATGATTATTTCGAATAATATTCCACATTTACCTAACCATTTCAAGGTTCATACGAGAATTACTCATTTTCTATTGAATTCAATCCATCTCAATCATGAATGATCTCATTCATACAATACACCAATAAGTAACAACGTAAGTATTCAAGCTGTACCATTTACACATAAACTTACCTAGGTGTAAAATTTGTTAATTTGCAGTTTAATCCGAAAACATGCCTTTTCCCCGGTCAAGGTTGATTCCTCATTCTGCTTTATCTATAATAATAAAATTCACTCATTCAATCACTTTATAATTCATGATATATCAAAATTTCTATTTGGGAAAAAAAGACCATTTTGCCCTTCTACTTTGGCAAAATTATGATTTTGCCCCCTAGGCCCGTAAATTATTTTTCATCACATTTTCTCGTTAAACAAGCCTAGCTAGACATTTATTTCTCTTACAACAACTCACAAAACCAATTATTTCATGCATTTATTACACAATACAACCTTTACAAATAAGTCCTATTTAGGTGTTTTCATGATAACACCTTTCACAAAAGTTGTTTCTCATCTCACTAACATTCATTTTCTTCCATAAAAACTCATAAAACAACATAAACTCTCTCTCATGGCAAGTCCCTAAACTTTCAACTATTTTGCAAAATAGTCCCATCATTAGGTAACTTAAGCTTTGGGGGTTCCAAAAGTAGAAAAATTATCGAATAAGACCACCGAAATCACTTACTTGTAAGAGGATAAGTTGCTGAAATTTCAAAGCTTTCAAAACCTTTCTTTGAATGTAAAAATCGGTGGAAGGAGAAGAGAAGGGAAAAATATGATAACCTTCCTTTATTTTATCATATTTTATTCATTTAGTCACCAACTATCACCAAATTTTTGACCAAATTAAATGCCTTTGTCTCCTTAGTCTCTATGGCTGGCCAACACTTCCTTATTGGCCTAATTGCACTTTAAGGACCTCCAATTTAATATTCCATAGCTATTAGAAACCCCTAGCTTGTAAAATAGAACTTTCGCACTTTATGCTATTTAGTCCTTTTTTCACAATTAAGCATGCAATCGCTAAAATTAATGCACCAAAATTCTCATGCATCCTTATAATCATGCCATAACACATAAAATAATATCAAAATAATTTTCTTCAACCTCGGATTAGTGGTCCCAAAACCACTATTCCGACTAGCCCCAAAATTGGGTTGTTACACAAATTGTGGTAGACAACACACTAGGGAGTGTTAGGGAAACAACTGTAATTGCTACAGGTGTGGTTCACCCGATCATTTCATCTGGAATTGTCCTGAGAGAGATGAGAAGGAAAGAAAGCAAGAAGTAAGATCAAGCAATGTGTCTTTGAGGGGTAGATCACAAAAGAACCCGGGAGGTGGGACTAGTAGTAGAGGTGCACCCAGATACACTGCTGTGAGATCGGAGGGTTGTTGCTTTGATTGATCCGGGGTCTACCCATTCTTACATTTGCATGAAATTGGCATCTAGCATGAGTATGATTGTTGAGTCTACGGAATTTGTAGTAAAGGTGTCAAACCCGTTAGGCAAACATGTGCTAGTTGACAAAGTGTATAGGAATTGTCCTTTGACAATTAGAGGTCATTATTTTCCAGTAAATCTCATGTTGTTGCCATTTGATAAATTTGACTTGATTCTTGGTATGGATTGGTTGACTGCTCATAATGTTTTACTGAACTGTGGTAGTAAGTTTATTGAATTGAAATGTGTAAATGGAGATGTCATTCGGGTTGAATCAGGTGAATCAGATAGTTTGCCGGTAATTATTTCATCTATGGTAGCCGAGAGATACTTGAGAAAAGGATATGAGTCATATCTTGCCTTTGTGCTGAATACTCAAGAGTCAGAGGTGAAGATTGAATTAGTACCGGTGGTATGCGAGTATCCAGATGTGTTTCCGAAAGAGTTACCCGGATTGCCTTCAGTTAGAGAGGTCGAGTTTAGGATGGAGTTAGTTCCAGGTACGACACCTATTTCGGCTGCTTCGTATAGGATGGCACCATTAGAGTTGAAAGAATTGAAGGTTCAGTTGCAAGAGTTAACGGACAAGGGTTTTGCAAGGTCGAGTTTTTCACTGTGGGGTGCTCCGGTACTTTTTATGAAGAAGAAAGATGGGTCGATGAGATTGTGCATAGACTACAGATAGCTCAACAAGGTGACAGTGAAGAATAAGTATCCTTTGCCAAGGATAGATGATTTATTTGAGCAATTGAAAGGAGATATGTGTTCTCTAAGATAGACCTAAGGTCTAGTTACTACCAGTTGAGGGTTAAGGAGTAAGATGTACCGAAAATTGCAGTTCGAATGAGGTATGGCCATTATGAGTTTCTTGTGATGCCATTTGGCTTAACGAATGCTCCTGCTATTTTTATGGATTTAATGAACCGTATCTTCCGACCGTAATTGGATAAGTTTGTAGTTGTCTTTATCGATGACATACTGATTTGTTCTCGGGATGAGAGTGAACATGCAGAACACCTGAGAATTGTTTTACAGACTTTAAGAGATAAGCAGTTGTATGCTAAATTCAGCAAGAGTGAGTTTTGGCTCTGAGAGGTCAGATTCTTATGACACATTGTGTCGGGTGATGGCATTAGAGTTGATCCGAGTAAGATCTCGGCTATTGTGAAGTGGAAATCGCCAAAGAATGTGTCAGAAATTAGAAGCTTTTTGGGTTTGGCGGGTTACTACAGACGGTTTGTCAAAGGGTTTTCTATGATTGCTATACCGATGACGAAGCTATTGCATGAGGATGTTAAGTTTGAATGGACTGAGAAATGCCAATAGAGTTTCGAGATATTGAAAGCATTGTTGACTGAGGCACCAGTTTTAGTACAACTTGAGTCGGGGAAAGAGTTTGTGGTTTACAGTGATGCGTCATTAAATGGTCTTAACTGTGTATTGATGCACGAGGGTAAGGTAGTAGCTTACACCTCGAGACAACTAAAACCGCATGAGAAGAATTATTCGACTCATGATTTTGAGTTGGCTGCGATCGTCTTCGCTTTGAAGATTTGGCGTCATTATTTATATAGTGAGAAGTGTCAAATATTCACTGATCACAAGAGTTTGAAGTACTTGATGGACCAAAAGGATTTGAATTTGTGACAACGGTGGTGTCTCAAATTATTGAAGGATTACGAGCTAGTAATCAATTACCATCCGGGGAAAGCTAATGTAGTTGCAGATGCCTTAAGCAGAAAATCCCTGTATGCTTTGAGAGCTATGAGTATGAGTTTAGTGTTGTCTGATGATAGTGCTGTATTGGCCGAGTTAAGGGCTAGACCATTATTTATTCAGCAGATATGTGAAGCTCAAAAGAATGATAGTGAGATGCAAGCTAAGAGAACTCAGTGTGAATCGGGAAATGACTTTAACTTTCGGGTGAGTTCAGATGGTCGTTTGATGTTTCATGATAGGATGATGAATTGATCTGGAAAATTTTACATGAAGCGCATAGTGGTTGCTTGTCAGTACATCCAGGCAGTACGAAAATGTACAATAATTTGAAGAAATTGTATTGGTGGCCGGGAATGAAAAGAGACATCTCTGAGTTTGTTACAAAATGTTTGATTTATCAACAAGTGAAAGCCGAGCATCAAGTACCATCGGGATTACTTCAGCCTGTGATGGTTCCAGAGTGGAAGTGAGAACGAATCACAATGGATTTCGTAACGGGGTTACCTACGACTCCGAGAAATAAAGATGTTGTGTGGGTTATTATGGATAGATTAATGAAGTCAGCTCACTTTATACCGATGCGTGTGGATTACTCACTTGACAAGTTGGCTAAGTTGTATATTGCTGAAGTGGTGAGATTGCATGGGGTACCTATATCTATTATATCGGATAGAGATCCAAGATTTACTTCAAGGTTTTGGGAGAAACTGCAAGAAGCCTTGGGTACAAAATTGAATTTTAGTACAGCGTTCTATCCTCAAACCGATGGCCAATCCAAAATAGTGATTCAAGTTCTTGAGGATATGCTTCGATGTTGTGTGTTAGAGTTCGAAGGTAGTTGGGAAAAATATCTACTTTTGGTTGAGTTTGCCTATAACGATAGTTATCAGTTGAGTATACGGATGGCACCATACGAAGCTTTATATGGTCGCAAGTGTCTGACTGCCTTGAATTGGACCGAGCTTAGTGAGAAGCAAATTCACGGGGTCAATCTAGTTAAAGAGACCAAGAAGAAAGTGAAAGTGATCCGTGATAGTCTGAAAGCTGCTTCGGACCAACAAAAGTCATACGCTGATTTAAAAAGGAAAGAAATCGAGTTTCAAGTGGGTGACAAAGTATTTCTGAAAGTATCCCCGTAGAAGAAAATATTGACATTTGGTTGAAAAGGCAAATTGAGTCCGCGATTCATAGGGCTGTATGAGGTTATTGAAAGAATTTGGCCAGTAGCATACTGGTTAGATTTGCCTGTAGAGTTAGAGAGAATAGACAACGTGTTTCATGTGTCGATGTTGCGGTGATATCATTCTGATCCTTCGCATGTGATTCCCTCAACAGAAATTTAGATACGATCGAACATGACTTATTAAGATGAACCAATTAAGATATTGGCTCGAGAGGTTAAACAGTTAAGAAATAAGAGCATAGCCTTAGTGAAAGTGTTACGGCAAAAACACGGTGTGGAAGAGGCTATTTGGGAATCGGAAGAAGCAATGAGGGAACAATACCCAAACCTTTTTACCGGTAAGATTTTTGAGGACGAAAATCTCTAAAGGGGTAGAGAGTTGTAACAGCCCGATTTTGGGGCTAGTTGGAATAGTGGTTTCAGAACCACTAATCCAAGGGTGAAGAAAATTATTTTGATATTATTTTATGTGTTATAGCATGTTTATAATGATGTATGAAAAGTTTGGTGCTTTAATTTTAGCAATTGTATGCTTAATTGTGGAAAAGGACTAAATCGCATAAAGTGCGAAAGTTCTATTGTACAAGGTAGAGGTGTCTAATAGCCATAGAATATTAAATTGAAGGTCCTTAAACTACAATTAGGCCATTAAGAGGGTGTGGCCAACCATAGGAAACAAGGAGACAAGGGCATTAAATTTTGGTCAAAATTTGGTGAAATTAGGTGGTAAAAAAATGAATAAAATAAGCTAAATAGAAGAGATATTATCTTTTCACTATTCATGTTTCTTTTCCATCAAAAATTGAAGGAAATTAGAGGATTTTGGAGTCCAAACTTTCATCCAAGCTTCTCTCTTACAAGTAAGTGGTTTTAGGTGTCTTTCTTGATCATTTTTGTACTTTTGGAACCCCAAAGCTTAAGTTAGCTAATGATGGGACTAATTTGAAAAATGGTTGAAAGTTTAGAGACTTAGCATGAGAGAGTTTGTGTTGTTTGCTGAGTTTTTATGGAAGAAAATGAATGTTAGTGAGCTAAGAAACAACTTTTGTGAAAGGTGTTACCATGAAAACACCTAAAATGGACTTAGTTGTAAAAGTTATAATTTAGTAATAAATGCATGAAATAATTGGTTTTGTGAGTTGTTGTAAGAGAAATAAATGTTCAGCTGGGATTGGATAATGAGAAAATGTGATGAAAAACTATTTACGAGCCTAGGGGCATAATAGTAATTTTGCCAAAATATAAGTACAAAATGGTCATTTTTGCCTAAGTAGAAATTTTGATGTATCATGAATTATAAAGTGATTGAATGAGTAAATTTTATTATTATATATCAAGAAGAGCGCGAAAACAACCTTGACCGAGGAAAAGGCAAGGTTACGGACTAAGTCCTCGATTAACACATTTTGCACCGAGGTAAGTTTATGTGTAAATGATACATATTTAATACATATGTTGTTACTTATTGGTGCATTGTATGAATGAGATCAATTATAATTTGAGATTGATTGAAATTGATAGATGGTGAGTAGTTCTCGTAGGAACCTCGAAATAGATATGTAAGTGCGAAAAAATATCCGTAATGATTAATTGGTGGGTTGTGTGCGATACCACCATAATCATCTTTTTTGGAGGGCTGTGTGTGATACCACCTTATTACTTATTCACGGTGGGTTGTTTGCGATACCATCGTGTATATTATCATTTGGTGGGCTATGTGCGAAACCACCTTAATTACTCTTGTTGGTGGGCTATGTAAGATACCACCCTATTATTGATTAACGATGGCCTGTGTGCGAAACCACCGGGTACATAGTATTATTCCGAGGGGTTTATCGAGAAATGGTATAAGTAAATGTTTTATGTTGCTTTGTGGTGATGAGTGCAGGAATTGTGTAAAAGCAATTGTGAACAATATAATTGTTATGTGATTGGAATATGGTAAGAGATGAGATGAGTAAGCATGATTATGGAAATGTGATTTGTTCTTGCTTAGTATGCGATGTTATTGATTGGTTAGCATATGTGACGATTTTTATTATTTACATGTAAACTTATTAAGCTTAAAGCTTACTCCCTTTCTTTTTCCCTTGTTTTATAGTGTCAAAGGGCCGGTTCGAGATACGAAGATAATTTGAAGATCATCCACACTATCAGCTCATCTCAGTATATTAGACTTAGCATTTTGAGTATGGCATGTATAGGGGCTAGACATAGTGAAATGTTTTGTTGTTTTGGCCAAGTGTGTTGGCTCCTTTAAAGATGAACACTTTTGTAAATGGCCATATTTAATGGCTCATTATCATTATATATACGAAAAGATGAGATTATTCATGAATGTGTATGATACATGATTGAGTTGCTTGGTAAATGGTTGAATGTGATTAATGTTGTATGAGTTAGGGTGATAAAAAGAGCTTGGCAAATAGCCTTGTTCTTTTCCACATAGGTGTGTGTCTAGGTTGTGTGTGATGCACGGTCAATCCCATGAGTGTGTGACCAGGCCGTGTGTCCTTTGCAGTTAGTGTTGCAAGTCAGTGTTGACCACGGGCTAGACACACGGGCGTATGCTTGGGCCATGTGCCCCTTATTTGGTTGCTGACATCACAATCAAAATACCCAAGTTTTCACACACGGGTGAGGACACGGGCGTGTCTAGACCGTGTGGAGGACACGGGCCAAGGACATGGGCGTGTGTCTGGTCGTGTGAAAACCCCTGTAGTTTCGAATTGAAAAATAAATTCCACACATGCTAGGGACATGGGTATGTGTGACCACATGGCCTGCACATACGGACGTGTCCCATTTAACACGAGCGTGTGGCCATATTAAAGCAAAAATTTTCCTAAGTTGACAAAATATCCCGGTTTGATTCCGAGGCCCTCTGTTTGTATGTATAAGGCCTCGTAGGCCCATAATAAGAATGTTATGAATGTGAATGAAAGATTTCATATTGGAATGAAATTTGATAGACCATAGTTGTATGCTCAAGCGAGATAAGTCCGGTAATGCCTCATACCCGGTTCCGGCATTGAATACGGGTAAGATGTGTTACATTTACAAACTTAATGAATTGGGTGTTTCACCCATAGTTAGATCAATTTCTAGTGGTTTTCATCGATGATATCTTGGTATACTCTAAAATTGAAACTGAGCATGATGGTCAATTCCGTATTGTACTTCAGATACTGCAAGAAAAACAGTTGTATGCCAAGTTCAGCAAGTGTGAGTTTTGGTTGCAGAAAGTTGCATTTCTGGGTCTTGTGGTTATGGAGGAGGGGATCTGAGTTGATCCCAAGAAAATCGAAGCTGCTGTTGAATGGAAGCAGCCGAAAATGTGTCTGAGCTTCATTGCTTCTTGAGTTTAGCTGGTTACTATCGAAGGTTCGTCGAAAGGTTCTCTCTGATGACGTCACCTCTGATGAAGTTGTTGCGTAAGAATACCCTATTCGTGTGGTCTGAGGCACAATAGTCTAGTTTTGATAAGCTCAAGTCCGTCCTGACACATGCTCCTATTTTAGTCCAATTGGAATCGGGTTAGGAGTTTTTAGTTTATAATGATGCTTCACATGTTGGATTAGGATGTGTACTTATGCAGGGCTGTAAGGTGGTCACTTACGCGTCGTGGTAGCTTAAGACACACGAAGGTAACTATCCTATGCACGATATTGAATTAGTTGTGGTCGTATTTGCTTTGAAGATCTGGAGACATTATTTGTATCGTGAAAGGTGTATTATTTACACTAATCACAAGAGTTTCAAATATTTGTTAATCCAAAAAGAGTTAAATCTTTGGCAGTGTTGACGGGTTGAGTTACTAAAAGATTATGATTGCTCGATAGAGTACCATCCAGGTAAGGCTAATGTGGTGGCTAAAGCCCTTAGCCGTAGAGCAATGATTGACTTGAGAGTAATGTTCGCTCATTTGAGTTTGGTTGGGGATGGAGGACTGTTGGCAGAATTACAGATTAGACCAAGTTGGGTAGAGCAGATTCGAGCTAAACAACTGAATGATGAGACCTTAGTGCAGCGATTGTAACATGTGGGTTCAAACGAGAATACTGATTTTATCTTGAATAGTGATAATGTGTTATACTTCAAAGGGCAGATTTGTGTACCCAATGATAAGGAACGAAGGCATTCGATCCTACAGGAGGCGCATAACAGTTCTTATGCTATGCATCCTGGTGGGAATAAAATGTATTGGGATCTCTAGAACTCAACTGGTGGCCTGGACTGAAACGAGATATAGTTGCTTTTGTGTCCCACTGTCTAATGTGTCAAAAGGTTAAGACAGAACATCAGTTGCCATCCAGGTTACTTCAACCAGTTAAAATTCCTCAATGGAAGTGGGAGCGGATAATAATGGATTTTGTTACGGGGTTGCCTTTAACCCCCACTGAGAAAGAATCGATTTGGGTCATTATTGATCGATTGACCAGATCAGCTCACTACCTTCCCATTTGAACAAATTACTCCTTATAGAAGTTAGCTAAATTGTATGTCGCTGAAATTGTGAAACTACAAGGGATTCTGGTCTCGATCATCTCTGACAAAGATCCACGATTTACTTTTGCTATTCTGGAAGAAACTCCATGAGACTTTAGGCACCCGACTTAATTTCAACACTGCGTATCACTCCCAGATTGATGAACAGTCGAAGCGAGTTAGTTAGATCTGAGAGGATATGCTCTGAGGTTGTATGATAGATTTCAGGGGTAGTTGGGAGGAGTACTTGCCGTTGGCTGAGTTTGCATACAATAACAGTTTCTAGTCTAGTATTCAGATGGCACCCTACGAGGCCATCTATGGTCGTAGGTGTCGTACTCTGTTTTGTTAGACTGAATTAAGTGAACATCGGGTATTGGGTCTTGAACTAATTTCTGAGACTGAGAACATTGTGAAAGTGATTTGTGATCATCTGAAAGCAGCCTCCGATAGACAGAAGTCTTATGCAGACTTGAAAAGAAAGGATATTGAGTTTTCAGTAGGTGACCAAGTGTTTCTGAAAGTATCACCTTGGAAGAAAGTTCTCTGATTTGGGCGTAAGGGTAAGCTGAACCCGAGGTTCATTGGACCTTACCGTATTCTGAAGTGGGTTGGACCTGTTGCGTATCAGTTGGAGTTACCGTTGGAACTAGAATTAATTTATGATGTATTTCTTACCTCGATGCTGAGACGGTATAGGTCAGATCCATCACATGTTGTTACTGTGACGAGATTGAATTGCGACCGAACTTAAATTTCGAGGAAGAGCTTGTCCAGATCTTGGAACATGACATTAGGGTGCTGAGGAAGAAAACTATTCCTCTAGTAATAGTTCTTTGGTGGAACCATGGTACTGAGGAAGCCACGTGGGAACCGAAAGAATCAATTTGATGACTATATCCGTATATGTTCAAATCAGGTAAAATTTTGAGGTCGAAATTTCTTTTAGGGGGAGAGCGTTGTAGCGCCCCAAAATTTTAAGAATTTAATTGTGAGATTCTACAATAATTAAATTTCTGTATTTGTGGTTCTGTGTTCTACGATTGAGTTTAAGGTCTGGAGTTTGAATCGCATCATTAAAAGTTTTCTTAGTTTTGAAATCAACCCATAAGCACGCGTTACCCGCTTAATTTCGATTAGGTGTGAATTTATGACAAGAATGAGCCTGTTGGTTCATTGGTTAAGCATCTGTCTGGTTCCCAGTTCGAATACCATCGTATGCATTAGGAAAATATTTTTGTTATATGTCAAAAATCTGCTTAGAAGTTAAGAAATTAATGTTAACGATAGTTTCTTCTTCTTTCTTCCCATTTTTATTTTTGTTTTTCTTCTTTTCGTTTTTATATTTTTTGTTGTTAATCGAGAGTGGTGAGGGGATACCAGATTAACGAAAGTTCTGTTGTTAGTCACTAGTCAGAAGACTATCGGTAAGTAACTGTTAATGCGAGCATCTTCGCGATTTTTCCTTTGTTTTGTAAATTATTTGGGATGGAGGATTTTTTTGTGAGTTTCAAGAATATTTTCTAAATGAGTGTGTATTTACTTAGCAGGCAGGGCTATTAACAACAAGGGATAGCAATAAGACAATCTCTGTGATTGTTGCTGAAGTTTCGGTAAGTTTGGGATATCTAAAGGTTTCGTGTCAAAACTTTCGACGTAGGTATTAAGTAAGTAATTGGGAAGTTTTGTTGATTAATTGGCTAAATTGTGTTATTGAATGCTTGTTTTAGGCTTCGGGGATCTTTAGGGTTGTTGTCACTTCGAAATCTTTCCAGGTGCATATCGGAAACCTTAGTTTTGCAAGTTTCGGTTGTCAGAAATGGTGGCTGTCGACGCCACACGGCTAGGCACACGGGCGTGTGACTAGGCCATGTGAGCCACACAGGTGTGTGGTAGGCCGTGTAACTCACTGTTTGTCAATTTAGGGCTACACGGGCAGACACACGGGCGTGTGTCTAGGCCGTGTGTGGCCATATTAGTTCAGGGTTCACACGGGCAACGGACACGGGCGTGTGTCTGGGCCGTGTAACTCACTGTTTATTGATTAGGACCACATGGCCAGGGACACAGGTGTGTGCCCAGGCTGTGTAACTCATTGTTGGGGTATAAAAGCCACACGGGCAGGGACACGAGTGTGTACCCAAGCCATGTGAATCACACGGCCGTGTGTCCAGACCGTGTAACTCACTGTTATTACTTGAAAACCACACGGCCTGGGCACAGGGCTTGTGACCTGGCCGTGTGACTGATAATTGGGCTGAAAACTATCTTTTGAGGCTGGAAATGTTACTTAACCTTGATTTTGGTTTCCTCAATGGAAAAGTAATCGAAACTGATTATATGAAAACTATCTAATACATTGGGACTGATTTGTAAGTAACAATATTATATGTGCATTGTGATATCTACTCTATTTTGGAACTATCTTAGTTAATTATATAATGTATTAGAATGTCTGAACATATGATACGAGTATTTGTAATCTGCATTAGCATATGGTGGGAGGCTGTGAGAAGGGAGGGAGTTTGTACTGAAACCATGGCTATGCCACAATGAGTATTACTCTGATTTTGGCACTTGTCGCGTATTAATCTAGCAGCTAAGCTGCATTTCTGTGGAAGTGTCATTGAACACTTTAAAGGTGTGCAGGGATGGATGGGCATTAAATGTCCATAGTGGTGTGTTGGGATGGTTGAAGATGGTGTGTAGTGGACGGAAATAGGAATATTACATCTGAATTGGATCTGAACCATACTTGAACTGGAATTGTATATATGTACATATATGTACCACCTTTGCTCTAAATCTGAATTGAACATGTTTCTATGTCAAACCAAATATCTGAACTGGAATTTCTTTATAAGTAACCATTGTTGAATTACATTGCTTTTTCGCACTGAGTTCACAACTCACCCATTTATTGATTGGATTTCAGGTGGTACCCAGTCTTGATCGGGTCAGTGTCGCAAAAGCTCGGTCAAACTTCTATCTTTCCTTTTAAGCATTATTATTAGGGATCTATGTTTTATGATATTATGGAATTTATGAAGGTTATATGTATTAAATTATGGTTGTGATGGATATTACGTGACGAATGGTTCAATTTGACTGCGCTATGATAGTATGAATTTGAGTACGGGTGATGTAACTCTCCAACTTGGTCTGGACATCTAGGCCGGGTTTAGGGTGTTACACCTATTCGCCATGTAGGAACCGATAAATCCAATAGTTGGTGTAGTCCTCCACTAGAAAATACACTATCAATTGGCTAATAACCTCCCATTTTGTTAGCAGTGGCAAGCTCGTACCAATGCCAACCCACTGCCCCATCAACATTAAAAAACCTTTCAATAATCAACATGTTGGAACTATGGATCCCTCTCTATTAAGTGTTGGATTGGATTTTACTTTCTTTATTAAAAAAATAGGTCACTTAATCCCTGCACATTAAATCAATGAGCAAACTGATCTTTTTTGTAATAAAATTTAGTCATTTCTATTGTTGAAAACTGGTGTGGCTAACAAAATAATCGAATAGTGACACGTGATGTGCCATGTGCACCTCATGCTAACATATAGGGACCAATTTTTAGCAATAGAATTGAAGGACCAATTTAATTTTTAATCTAACGTATAGGGATTAGTTTGCTCATTTTTTTGAATAAAGGAGAAAAAATGCAATCCAACTCTTAGTACAAAGGCTTCCATAATAATTTTACCTAGGAGTGATTGAAATCAAACTTAAATATGTTGTGTTCTCGATACGAACTAATTAAATTAGGTTTAAAGTTTCTTGTTATTAAAAGTTCTATTTGGATGAGCATCAAGATTGATTTCAAAGACAAGACTTGGGTTTTAAATCAATTAGTATTGAGTTCAGAATTCTAACCATGTATATGTGGAATTTGTAACACTTGTTTTGATTAAAACAATCATTACTAGTATTATTAAATGGAGAGTATGGTGAATCTTTTAAATTTTTTGAACTGTTATGATAATTTGTTTCTATTTTATTTGGTTTTTTATTTTTTATCAATTTTGGATTTTGGGTTTTTGAACGTCATTCCGACAAATTTTTTTTTATGGCTTTCGGCATTATTTTATAAAGTTTTTAAATTATTTTTTCATAAATATTTCTTAAAAAACATAATTTTTTAAGTAAATAAATATAAGTAAGTTTACGTTTTGCTCCTTTAATTATTTTAAAATTTCATTCAAGTCATTAATTTGTTCGAAATTTTTTTTTTTAGTCACCCGACGGTTACTAATATAAATTTTTCCTCCACCCTAAGAAGCTATGCACTGTACGTACCTCTAAAACAGGGAAAGAAACAGCAATGAGAGGGGCAACCACAAAGATAAACTGATGAAGAACATCTTTATAACATTTAAACAACTCCGGGAGCGATCTCTTCACTCTCGGTTGAAGCTTGAATCTATCAACGGCGTCGGACCAATACAACTCCATTAATGCCCTGGGCAACGGTACCAAAGAAAACACCAAAAACACAAATAAACAATTATGTGTATACAATATGTAATCGGACTTATAAGCCGAATAACAAAACCATAATCTCTTTACCGCCGTTAAGTTCCTCTTTAATGCCAATTCCGCCCCTTCAAGGCTGTCATACGACAGCATCTCCTCTTTTTTGGATAACTTGGATGGTCTGTAATATTGAATAAGGGTGTTTTTTTTCTTGGCGTGGAGGATACTCTTGTATTGGTTAATATGGATTTTAAAAGACAATTTTTGAGTTTATTTTCAAAATCAAATAAAATCTGAATTTAGAAATCGATAATGCATGAGGAAGGTTTTAACACCTGTGCAACATTTAAAAATTAATATTTTGTTAATTAGGCATTGCTTGAAAATAATGAAAGTTATAAGTCTAAATTTAATAGTTGATCATGATCCTATGAAATTTTCAGTATACGTGCGAATTTTGAAGCTCAAAAATATATTTGCATTCACTCGAATTAAAAAACGACATTTCAACATTAAGAATAATGAATGAGATTGTACCCAGTGATTTTAGCAATGACCACCTTAATTTTCTTAATGTTGAAATGTTGCCTTATGCATATAAAAGAATATTTTAAAATTGATTACATAAACACAAAATTTTGTAAACATGTATGAACGGAATGTAAAATTTATAATCAAAATTAACCATTTCAAATTAAAATCTAAGCGAGAATTAAAATTTATTTTGTTCTAGATTAAAATAAATTTAGATAGAATTTGGACATAATAAAGCTTAAATCGAAATAAAATATGAACAAAAAACTCACATATTATGTAACACCCTAAAATCCATCGAGTTAGAATTAATAAAAACACTAAGAATTGAGCCTTAGTCTTGATGATTAACATCTTCAGATATTCTTTAGAGAACTAATGCTCAAATCCTATTCTTCCTATTTTGTTCTAATTTTCTTTTATCACCTAAGGAACAAACTCAATCTAGTATATATATTAAATGTGGTAAAAATAGGTTAAGAATGGGTAGCAACCCAAATGGCAAGACTTTAGCATTTTTTCTCACCCCCTAGGTTCAAGTCACGCCAAATCCATTTTCATTTTCTTTCATTTTACGGAAAAAAGGTATTTTACCCTTCAGCTCCTCAAAATTTTGAATCTTAAGTATTTAATCCCTATTCCTATTCATACAAGGATTTTATTTCCTCTTCAAACTCTAAAAGGAATTTTTCCCTCATCTCTTTAAATTCTTCTTTTTCCTTAATTCCGAAATTTTACATTCTTTGCCGAAAATTAACCTCTCGAATCTCAAATCAAAATCAAGTCCCCATTAAACCGTTATTTCTCTAAATCATTGAATCTAGCATCGATAATCCTCAAACTCTCATCAAAAGCTCGGTCAGCATTCTCGTTCCAATTTGTAGAACCTATAAATTATAAGATTTCATCGTTCTTGTTAATCTTTCAACTCTATTACAAATCTTTAACGAGTTTTTCCCGAAAATCTTGATAATTTTGATAAATCTTGAAAAATATTATTGATTCGTGCGTAAATTCCATTTGAAGGACCCATTCCAGGTACCCCATATCAGATCTAGGCACAAGGAACGACGTTCAAGATCCTTGAAGTTAGGTGTGTTATTTTTTGAGAAAATCGAGGCAAAATCGAGCCTTGGTTAGACTACACGGTTAGCCACACGGGTGTGTGGGCCGCTTTTGTGGACCACGCGACCACCATACACGGCCATGTCCCCCTGAAACCCTAGGTTTTGGCTTATCACACGGCCTGCCACACGATCATGTCACCTCTGTAGGTTGTAGTTTTAAATGCCACACGACCACAATTTCTCATACGACTGTGTACCCTCCACACGGTCCAGTCACACGACTGATGATTATTCACTTAACTAACTAAAATCACGACAAAGGCAAACGCACCTATCGAATAGCAGTATAGTTATGGTGAGTCGGGAATATCGTATCCACGAGGACTAAAAGTACTAGTAATTACTATCCTTTTATTATCTAGCCGATAAATTGAAGGAATTGTTTTTAATCTAAAAATTATCTAAACTAATTATTAAGACGCAACAGAGAATTAAGTAAGAAAATATTCAAACAAACCAATGAGAGAGACAATACCTAGGAAAGACTCCACCTGGACTTCACTTATTATTCTGAATCTAAATTAAACAATTTATTCACTTGCCTTGATCCATAGAAATCCCTAAATTATATTAATATCTCTTTTGAGAGTAAAAATAACTGACTCTAGGTTGATTAATTGAAATCTCTTTCTAATTAAAACCCCTATTGTCGCATTAACTCGATCTATGGATTCCCCTATTAGATTTGACTCTAATCCGGTAGATTTATGTCGTCCTATTTCTACGATTGCCTGCAACTCCACTCAATTATGCCAGATCTACTCTTAAACAGGGACTTTTTCTCTACTGTATTAAGCACATCAATCATGAATGAATATCCTGAAAACATTAAAACATGGAATAAGTACACATAATTGAGATCAAGAAATCAGGTATTTATCATGTAATTCAGAAATTAAATAACAAGATCCATCATAGGTTTCATCTTCCCTAGGTATCTAGGGAATTTAGTTCATACTTTGAAAGAAAAACATCTCAAAATTAGGAAAACAACAAAAAATAAAAAAACCCAAAAACTTCTTGAGAAGTTGACTAGAGATCTTCAATCTTGAAGGAAATCCTACTTCTGAGTTGATTCTGATGGCGTCCTTCGAGTAATATCTTCGTTCTTCTCTGCGTGCCCCTTTAGGTCTTCTTCTAGGGTGTATTTGTAAACTTTAGAATGCTCAGAAACCCTAAAAATTGGCTCTTTTCGTGTATTAAGGAAACATGGTTTGAAATCAACACAGGCTGGCACATGGGCATGTGGCCAGCACGTGTGGCTCACACGGGCATGTGCCCAGCTCGTGTGGTTGCTGAAGATAGCTCGTTTTGTCTAATTTTGATCCGTTTTCTGCTCCTTTTGCTTCCCTATGCTCTACTAAGTATAGAAACATGAAATTAAAGGATTAGGAGCATCAAATTCACTAAATTATATAATAAATCATCCAAAAACATGCCAAGCATGGAATTAAAACATGTTACTTTTATATTTTATCAAATATCCCCACACTTAAGCTTTTGCTTATCCTCAAGCAAAATCCTCAACTCACAATTAAAATTAAACTTTCTCAATTCATAATTCTCATCAATAATGTTTTATCATAGTTCACAAATAATCATACGTTAATAATTCAACTAAAAGAGCACAAAAGATTCAAACGATCCAAGTCACACATTTTTAAAGCATGAAAACATAGGTATTCCCCCTTATCTAAGTAATTACCTTTAATTCAAAACCAACAAGAATTGACATCCTCACTAAAGGTTCACTCAAATCGCTCAAAGTGTTTAAGGTTCAAGAAAAAGCACTCAAAAGTCAAACATGAAAAGTCATTACCATAGGCTTGCATGAAAATCAAATCTCCACCACTATAAAATAAGATGATAAATAAATCAAAAGGTCTTTAAAGGGTTGTAATGGGGCTTGGGTTAAAGGTGTGGATAAAGGCTGAAAAAGATGGTTAGAATCGAGATCGAATTGATAAATTACCAAACTAGAAAAATAAATAAATGCTGAATTACATCAATCGAAATTATAAAAACACGGACTTCTTCTCAAAATATGAATATAACTATTCAAGCTCAATCGACATATAACTACATAATAATAAAAAATTTAAATTTAAATGAATATAATAAATTTTTTTCATTGATTCATTTTTTTTTCGAGAATAAAGATAATAAGAGATAATTTAACAACTGAACAAAAAGAACATAGTTAGGCAACTAACCAAATCAAATCTCGACAAAAAGGGAGTCAATAAAATAGGAAAAATTCTTAATGAATCAAAAAGAATGAGTTATAGGTTCATATTAAGGGTAGATCAAGAAATGGTTTATTAGGCTCAAAGGGGTTCACTAAGGGTTAATTATGAAGGTAGGCTTTTTGGAATAAGAGGGTTAAAAGGTGCCTTTATCATCTCAGTATATCAAATCAAAGGTGCGGTCTCGACATGTATAATCGAAGCAAGTTCTAGAATAACCAATCAGTATTGACACACTCATAACCAATAATAGAGTGACCAAGAAAAGTGTATGCTCTAAAAGCTCAAAAACTCACAAAAATTATGGTTTTTGATATCAATCTTGGAAATCTCAAACTTCAAGGTACTACCTTAATTTAGGGAAACAACCTAACAATTTTTTTTTAATTCTGAAAAAATGCTTATCATGCTTGATTCTCTCATGTCTTAAAGTTTAAACAATCAATGCACAATAACCTATGAATTTAATCCAAAACATATCAATAAAAATCATAAATCAATAAAAATTCATTCTAATAGTAGTATGAGAAAATTACTTGAACACAAGACATAATTCAGGGATTTTCAAATAATCATATAAATAACCTCCCCACACTTAAGATGTACATTGTCCTCAATGTAAAAACAAAAATAACACAGGAGAAACAAAATATCATAAGGGAGGGAGATAACTGAAACTGCCCTGAATAGTGGATGAAATTCCTGGAATAGTGAAAAGCAGAATTGTAGATAAATGTAGATGTAGTGCATGATTCTGAGCAATTGATAAGAAAATAAACACAATGCTGAAGAAGATTAAAAGGGTACTCGATGAGAAACAACCATAATAAATAAAAGATAGTTCAAAATATAAAAATGAAAAAGTCTAGGAAAATACAAATAAATAGAAAAATAAGAATAAAAACTAATAATAAAAAAATAAAATAAAAATAAATGGACTCAATGGTTCTAATCATCAAACGCATCAGCATCGTGAGTCGTCGTCGCTGGAGGAGAAATGTAGCGCCCTAAAAATCCATTAGATATTTATTTTCGTATGTTTGTGTCATAAATAATTATCTGCTTTAGTGGCTATGTCTTTTGGGAGTGTCTGAGAGGTCTGAAGTTCAAGCCTTAGCTTGGGCAAATTTTTGTTTTTAAATGAATAAACCCCTATCTCTAATCAGTAGGCTTATAAATAAATGTTGGTAAAATATGTCAGAATGGGCCTGCTGGTCTGATGGCTAAGTGGAGTGGAAAAGTGCTGGTGGTCTTGAGTTCGAGTCCTGGTGTGCTCAGGGGAGTGTTTCATTTTGCTTCTTATGTCGAGTGTGTGTTCTAGTTTAGCCGAAATACTGAAGAGTTTGAGTGGAAATTGAATTAGGTGGTTGAAGGAGGGGTGGACGGTTTTGAGGAGAGGATTAAGGGATATGGTGAGAAAATTGAGGAGTGAGGAGTTTGAGAGCATTCAAACTGTGGTTACAAGTTTGGCTTTCCCCTCACTCTTTCATTTCTGACAATTTTCTCTCTGATGTTTTGTTTCCCCATTATCAAAATTTTTTTTTGGTTTCTGAAAGTTCTCTGCCGAAAATTCTGCTAGTTTTCCTTCTTCTTATTTTGTTTTCTTTTTGCAATTTTGGTTTCGTTTTTCTCTTTCCCAAGAATCCTCTTCCAAATTTTCTTCTTTTCCCTCTCGACTTTGCTATCGTTCTCTTCCTCAAACCCTTGTTTTGCTGCCAAATTTGTGATTGGATTTGTTTTTGTCCCCTAGCCGAATCATATTTACTTTCTTCCCAATTTCGGCTTTGGCTTTTGATTTTCTCAACCTTCTATCAACTGTTCGTTGTTCTTTGGTGTCGATTATAGCTATTCGATTTTCTATTGATTTCTTTTCCCTTTCGATTTTGTCCTTTCTTAAGGAAAACGTTCCCTCCTCCTTTCTTGTTAATTGTCTCTCCTTTTTCTACCCTTGCTGTGCTGACTCTTTTCTTTATTGCTCTCTGCTGATTTAGTGTTCCATTTCTATTCTACGGTTTTGCGCTATCGCTAAGTTGGTATTCGATTTGGCTTAAATTTTTCTTGTAGATAATTGTTAATAGGGGTTTCAGCTGGATTGCAGGTAATAACCCAAGAACTAGTGATCATCTTTTTCCAACGGGTTAAGTGCGTAGGGATTCGGTTGTTTAAACAAGGTAAATGGCTATCAATCAAGTGGATAAGTGTATAGAATAGGGTTCATTTTAAATTCGATTGATATGCAATTAATCGAGTGTTTATGGGTGAACATAGGTTTTAGAATGACCGAGGACTGTGTGTGCATCTTTCGTAACTAGGTGTGTAAACACGACTCTAGAAATAGAAATTGATGAAAAGTCAAAAAACATAAAAGTCAACGCCACATGGCGTGCGGCCGCCCGTGTGGTAGGCCGTGTGATCCAACACGGGCGTGCGATCTACGATGCAGGCCGTGTGCGATTAATAGGCCGGGCCGAATTGGGCTGTGTGGGCCCTACACGTACGTGTGGGTTTATTGGGTGTGACACAGCTAAGGCCATTTTGGGCCTTGTGGGCCACATGGGTAAATTACATGGGCTTGTGGGCCCATTTTCACTATTTGACTGCTAAGGTTGCACGGGTCACCCGAGTCGACTGTGGACCTACTGTAAGGTCGGTAAGATTACCTAGATCCCTAATTGACTGAATGACTATTATATCCATGTACTTTATATATATATATATATATATATATATATATATACATGTACGACTGTATTTTGAGCATGCTGTTTGATCGCTGTAAAATCAGAGTTTTAAAATTTATAAAAGAATGATCAAACCTGGAAACTAACTCTGACAACGATTAAAGGCAAGTGTACCTATCGAACAGTAGTATAGCTTAGGCAAGACCAGATATCGAACCCAAAGGAACTAGAAGTACTAATACTAACTTTCTTTTTATTATTTAGCCTTAAAATTAGAGTGAAGTTGTTTTTGACGAAGACTAAACTAAGGACACAAAGACAAAAAGACGAATAGAAAATTAACTTTGAAGAAAAACTCAGTTGATTACGATGATACCATCAGGAAGAATCCACCTAGACTTCACTTATTATTTAACCCTAAATTATATGATTTCTTTTACTTAGCTTGATCAGTAGGACTCCCTAACCTATATTAAACCCTCTCTCGAGGCGAATAAAGTTTAGCCCTAGGTTAATTAGTGGAACTCTCGTTCGCTTATAATAACCCCCTAGGATAGCAGTAAATCGATCAATTGACTCCCATATTAGGTTTCACCCTAATCCGGTAAAATCTCGTAACCTCATCTCTGGCGCTCGATCAACTTCGCTATGTTAGATCTACTCTTGGCGAGGTCTATTCCTCCTCCACCTAAGCACATTAGATTTGGATTAAGCAACATAATTAAGAACAAACTAAGTAATTATCATATAACTTAAAAATCAAATAAAAAGATTCATCTAGGTTTCATCCCCTTCAGGTATCTGAGGGGTTTAGTTCATAACAAAACAAGAAAACATCTCAAGAGAAAAGATAAAACAAAACATAATAAAAGCCTAAAACTCCCTGAAGGAATTGAAGGTGAATTCCGCCATCTTGAGTATAATTTCGGCTTCTTGGGATGGATCAACTGGCCATCTTCGCGTTATTCCCTAATTCTGTCCTTCTCAGTTTGGCTCCTTGGCCTAGCTTTGATGCCGATTTCAGCTTTTGCCGAACTCCCCTTCAAGTTGCCCCCTTGGGTGTTTATATAGACTTTGAGATGCCTTACTTGGCCCCTAAGTATCCTAATTTAAGTAGAATTCCTAATAGTGTGTTTGAATAGGCTTTGGACTGTGTTTCTTTGCCTCCAAGTATCCTTTCCCGAATGAAATTACTCCTTCCAGTGACAGGGACACGGCCATAGCACACGCCCGTGTGGATCGTGGCAAGGCCATGCTCGGACTTCTTTAATGAGGCACTGTAACATCCTGAATCGGGGTCTTTGCATTTTATGTGTTTATATGTGGATACTATGTTTGCCATGTTAGTATTAGGGTACTTTAGGGTCCAGGTTTGACCTAGGGGTAGGCCGGAGCCTTGGTGAACATTTAATTTTTGGGTACGTGGAAGGGGAGCTGAATGGGATAGGAGTTAAGGGGTGTTTGGTAGTATGCTTTGACACAAGAAGTGCCTTGGTAAAGTGGCAAGGAGGCGCCACTTAAGGCTCAGGGAAGTGACGCCTCAGGGAAGCTGGCAGGGACTTGGTTCGAGCTGCGGGGATCTCCTTTTGGGGATTTCTTTTTGACGCCAAGGCAAGGGAGAGTTGCACTTAGCCAAGGCAAGGTATTTCTTTTTGGGGATCTCTCTAACTCTCTTCTCATCTCCAATTTCTTGCAAGAGCCGAATACCCCTTGCCCATACTTTCTTTCTCCATAGCCGAATCTCCTAGCCATTCTTTCTTGCGTTTTTTCTCAATCTCCCTAGGAGCCGAAACCTGTCTCTCATCTTTCTCCTTCTCTATTTGTGCACTCTCAAAACCGAAACCTCAAACTCCCATTCCCTCTTTTATTTTTTTTCCTAGAAGCGAAACCTCAAACAAACTGAAAGTATTGTGTTACGCGTTATCAGGTGTGTAACTCTTACACACTTTATATGTTAAATATGTTATTATCTGTGTATGGCCAAAGCCGAAGTGATGGTAGGGATCACTAAGTTACCTTTGTGGGTAAAAGCGAGGACTCTGGGTAAGTCTATTATGGTTGCTATCGATAAATGTATATATTGAAACCTGAATGTGCCATGTTATTTAAATCGTTAAGCATGATCATACTATCTTGGTAAAGCATGTACATGAGAATGGGTTATGATGAGAAGAGGGAGGAAATGTGATCTTTTAGACTGTCACCAGTGGTTAGGTACCACAAGTGGGTTGGCCCCACATATCATTATTCTGTGACTAAGTCTTAGTGGTTTGGAACCACCAGTGGTTAGGTACCACATATATTATTTCTGTGACTCGTCCCAGTGGTTTGGCACCACAGTGGGTTGGCCCCACGATTGATATAAGGGATTGTCACCAGTGGTTAGGTACCACAAGTGGGTTGGCCCCATATATGATTATTTGTGACTCTTGTCACCAATGGTTTGGAACCACCAGTGGTTAGGTACCACCAGTGGCTAGGTGCCACAAATGTTGGGTAGACACAGGAGATGTGGATGGATATCTAGGTTGGTTGGGTTGCATGACATATATATTTCGCATATGAATCTGTGTGAGAGCCTTAAATCTTTCAGACGGGGATTTACACACTGAGTCTCGGTGACTCACCCCTTCCGCTATTTTTTGTAGGTAGCCCCTAGACCGCGGATATGGAGCCGAGGTAGACTCGAGGTGGCCATGCATGATATTTCAGTTTTATTTTAAATAGTTATTTCGGCTTTATTTTACTTTAAGTTAGATTTTTGTAATGTAATAAGGCCATCCAAATGTTAACTTGGATTTATTTATTTTGGTTAATTTCTTTTTTTTTTATTACTAAGGCATGCCTAATAAATTACTTCAAACGACGATTTCCAAAACGTAAAGAACTTCGAGATTTTAAAAGCTTTACAATCGGGTAATTAATAATCGGGTATTAATAACAAGGCAACTTAACGTTTCAAACTAAGACTCAAAACTTTTTTCAATTGCTCACTCAATACGAACTCTGTTTTTATAAAATTAAAGTTTTTATTTCAACTCAAAATGTTAACTCGGTTTTTAAAAACATTTCCTTCCCTGTGACATGCTAAATCCGGTCGTGGCGTTTTGACCGGGTTTAGGGTGTTACAATTGTGGTATCAGAGCCTGGTTCAAATGCTCGGCTGTGGGTATAAGGCCAAATTATTTTTTCAAAAAAGGGTTTGCAAAATGGTATTGTTGAAATACATATTTTTGGGAAGCATGGCACCTGAGTCTCCGGTACCGATCCGCGACGGTAAGTTTTCTAATTACTGATTGTATAATTTAAATGTTTTGTGATATGAATGCTAGTATTAGGAAATTTACCTTAGAGACTGAAGCCTGAGGACTGTATGCATTTGCGATAACAACTACTCTGATAATATACTCATAAGACTGTGCAGTAATAAACAATGAAAGAAAGCTAACTCATAAAATTCTTAGAATCAGATTAAATCGTGAACGTTAGTCATGAGCACTCGAGGACGTGGGCGTAATGTGCGTGATCATGGTAGGGGTAGGATTACTGTGTCAGAACCAGTAGGGTCTGGTCATGGGTCAGGAGATGAAGCGCCGCCGCTGCCAGCAGTGGAACTAGAGTTTCAGGACCAAACGGGTGGAGACGATGTGGTGTCTCAGGCGATGTTACGAGTCTTGAAGAGAGTTGCTAGAACAGGCATAGGTACGAGGGTTCGAAAATCTGTGTCTGAATGACTCCGAGCCAATGGAGCGGAAGTGTTTAGGGGTGTTTCTGGTGTAGCCCCCAACGTAGCTGAATACTTGTTAGAGGCGACTGAACACATAATGGATGATCTTGACTTCACGGCTGAGGAGAAGTTGAAAGGGATCGTGTCTCTTCTTCGGGACGAATCCTAAGTGGTGGCTTACGGTCAGGGATGGTGCGATGGCTGTGGATATCACCTGGGATTTCTTCAAAGCGACATATCAAAAAAAGTACATCGGGTCTAGTTATGTGGATGCGCAGCGTAAGGCATTTCTGAATCTAGTTCATGGGAGTAAGTCGGTATCCGAATATGAGGCGGAATTCTTACGGTTAAGTCATTAGGCCCAGGGTGTTGTGGCTACGGACCATGAGCGCTGTGTTAGGTTTGAGGATGGGCTGAGAGATGAGCTGCGGGTGTTGATTGCTCCACAGCGAGAGAGAGAATTTGTCGTCCTTGTGGAAAAGGCCAAAATAGCTGAGGAGGTGAAGCGATCGAGAAGCGAGATCGGGACGTAAATGCTGCTGGGTTTTTGAGAAAGGGCTAGATTTAGCAGACCGAGTCGGTAGCGGCTTTCTTTGGTGCTTTCGATGACCATCGCAGTGTGCTCGATGCAGGAAGTCTCATTCGGGAGAGTGTTGAGCAGGTAACAGAGGGTGTTTCGAGTGCGGGTCGATGAATCATCAGATTAAGGATTGTCTGCGGAGGCCAGTTAGGACACAGCCTGAGGGTCAAAGACGTGCACAATTCAGAAGAGATGGTCAGCAACCGCAGAGGGGTCGTGGTCCAGCCAGAGGAGGTAACGATAACAGACGGGGCCGAGAAGTATCGGGTAGGGGTGCTGGGAATACTGATGCAAGACAGCTGGGTTGGTCTATGCAGCTAGGTATTGAGAGGAGGGCGACGCACCGGACGTCATAACCGGTACGTTCTTGATTTATGGGTTGCCTTATACTGCCTTGATTGATATTGGTTCGACGCACTCTTATGTTGCTAGTATTATAGCGGGAACTCTGAACTTAGACTATGAGACTTCTTCTAGGGAGATGACTGTAGTTAGCCCTCCAGGACACTCTGTAGTAGTGAACAAACTGTACAAGGATGTACCTCTAGAACTGCAAGGGGTAGTGTTTCCGGCTGATCTGATGGAACTGGCATTTGGGGAGTTCGATTTGATTTTAGGTATGGATTGGTTAGTAGGATATCAAGCAAGTTTGGACTGTGCAGCCAAGCGCATGGTGTTGAGAACTGTCGAGGGTGAAGAGGTGGTGGTGATAAGTAAGAGAAGGAACTACCTATCTAATGTGGTATCCGCTTTGAAGGCCGAGAAAATGGTAAGAAAGGGATGTAAGGTGTTTGTGGCTTATGGTTGTGCTTTGGAGGTTAAGGAATCAACGGTGGGGGATGTCCGAACGGTAAAAGAATTTTCTGATGTTTTCCCAGAAGAGCTGCCGGGATTGCCTCCAGATCACGAGGTTGAGTTTGGTATTGACCTTCTACCTGGAACAGCGCCAGTGTCTATTGCCCCATATAGGATGGCGTTGAAGGAGTTAGTGGACCTGAAAGCGCAGATTCAGGAGTTGTTAGACCGAGGTTTTATCCGGCCGAGTGTATCGCCTTGGGGAGTACTCATGCTTTTTGTTAAGAAGAAGGACGGATCGATACGAATGTGTATAGATTACCTTCAGCTGAATAAGTTAATGATTAAGAATAAGTATCCGTTGCCGAGGATATACTACCTGTTCGACCAACTTGAGGGAGCATCAGTCTTCTCTAAGATAGATTTGAGGTCGAGGTATCACCAGCTTAAGGTCAAGGAGGCGGATATTCATAAGACGACATTTCGTACTCATTATGGTCACTACAAATTCTTGGTGATGCCGTTCGGATTGACCAATGTACCAGCAGCGTTTATAGATATGATGAATCAAGTTTTTCAACCGTATTTGGATCGATTCGTCGTAGTGTTTATAGACAATATTCTGGTGTACTCGAAGTCCGAGGAGGAGCATAATGCACATCTTCGTGTGGTTTTGCAAATTCTGAAGGAAAAGCAATTGTTCGTAAAGTTTAGTAAGTGCGAGTTCTGGCTAAGGGAAGTTACCTTTTTGGGTCATGTGGTGTCAGCTGAGGGGATTAGAGTTGACCTTCTGTATTACAGAAGGTTTGTGGAAGGGTTCTCTTTGATTGCAGCACCGTTAACCAAGTTGTTAAGGAAATGGGTTCCGTTTGTGTGGTCTGACAAACAACAAGAAAGTTTTAAGAAGTTAAAGAGGATTTTGACAGAAGCTCCAGTGTTGATTCAGCCTGAAGCAGGGAAAGAGTTTACTGTCTATTGCGATGCGTCGCATACAAGGTTAGGATGTGTGCTTATGCAAGAGGGGAAAGTAGTGGCGTATACATCTCGACGATTGAGACCTCACAAAGTGAATTATCCGATGCATGACCTGGAGTTGGCTGTAGTGGTATTCGCCCTGAAAATTTGGAGACACTACTTATATTGGGAGAAGTCTATGATTTACACGGATGATAAGAGTTTGAAATACCTCCTTACCCAGAAGGAGTTGAATTTAAGGCAACAGAGGTGGATCAATCTGTTGAAGGATTATGATTGCTCGATTGAGTACCATCCGGGTAAGGCTAACGTGGTGGCAGACGCATTGAGCCGTAAGGTAGTATCAGACTTAAGAGCAATGTTTGCCCACCTTAGTCTATATGATGATGGAAGTCTGATAGCGGAACTGCAAGTGAAGCCGACATGGGTGAATAAGGTTAAAGAGAAACAATTAGCAGATGATGTCTTGAGCGCTCGATATTTGCAGCTGCAGAATGGTGGATTAGAGGGGTATAGCTTGAATAGCGATGGAGTGTTATGTTTCCAGGGGAAGGTTTGCATGCCAAAAGTGGTGGAGTTAAGGCAGAGGATTCTTCAGGAAGCACATAGCAGTCCATAAGCTATGCATCCTGGAGGTACTAAGATGTACGGGGATTTGCGGGAGCAATTTTTATTGGCCGGGTCTAAAGCGAGAGGTAACTGAATTTGTGGGTAAGTGTTTGACGTGTCAGCAGGTAAAGGTAGAACATCAGTTACCTTTGGGATTGTTGCAACCGGTGAAGATTCCGCAGTGGAAATGAGAAAGGATTACAATGGATTTTGTCAGTGGGTTACCCCTCATGCCTACTAAGAAAGATTCAGTTTGGGTGATTGTTGACCGTTTTGACAAAGTCTGCTCATTTCATACCTGTGCGTGTGGATTACTCTCTTCAGAAGTTGGCTAGATTATATATAGCGGAGATTGTAAGGTTGCATGGGGTGCCAGTGTCAATCATTTCAGACAGAGACCTTAGATTTACGTCAAGATTTTGGAAGGTGTTACATCAGGCGTTGGGTACAAAGTTGGATTTCAGTATAGCGTTTCATCCACAGTCTGATGGGCAGTCAGAGAGGGTAATTCAAATTCTGGAGGACATGTTGAGGGGCTGTATCTTAGACTTCAGAGGTAGTTGGGAAGAATTCCTACCGTTGGCAGAATTCGCGTATAACAATAGCTACCAGTCGAGTATTCAGATGGCACCGTATAAAGCGTTATATGGGCGGAAGTGTCGTACCCCTACGTGTTGGACAGAGTTGGGTGAGCGTCAATTGTTGGGTTCAGAGTTAGTGGCTAAAACGGAGGATAAGGTTAAGCTGATCTGAACTTGTTTGAAGAAAGCTTTGGACAGGCAGAAGTCCTATGCTGATCTTAAATGGAAAGATATAGAATTTGCAATTGGTGACAAGGTTTTCTTAAAGGTGTCACCGTGGAAGAAGGTGCTAAGGTTTGGTCAGAAGGGCAAGTTGTGCCCCAGGTTTATCGGGCCTTATCGGGTGTTGAAGTGTGTGGGATCAGTAGCTTATCATCTCGAGTTACCTTCAGAGTTGAGTCAGATCCATGACGTATTCCATGTTTCTATGCTTAGACATTATCATTCGGATCCGTCTCATGTTGTGCCATTAGAAGAAATTGAAGTAAGTCTAGGTTTATCTTTTGAGGAGGAACCAGTGTAGATCTTGGATCGGGATGTCAAAGTATTGCGTAGAAAATCAGTTCCTTTGGTGAAGGTGTTATGGCGGAATCATGGATCAAAAGAAGCCAAATGGGAGCACGAGGATGTTATGCGGCAGCAATACCCTCAACTCTTTTGACCAGGTAATTTCGAGGCCAAAATTATTTTAAGGGGGTAGAACTGTAACATCCTGAATCGGGGTCTTTGCATTTTATGTGTTTCTATGTGGATACTATGTTTTCCATATTAGTATTAGGGTACTTTAGGGTCCAGGTTTGACTTGGGGGTAGGCCGGAGCCTTGGTGAAAATTTGCTTTTTGGGCACTTGGAAGGGGAGCTGAATGGGAAAGGAGTTAAGGGGTGTTTGGTGGTATGCTTTGACACAAGAAGTGCCTTGGTAAAGTGGCAAAGAGGCGCCACTTAAGGCTCAGGGAAGTGAGGCCTCAGAGAAGCTGGCAGGGACTTGGTTCGAGCTGCGGGGATCTCCTTTTGGGGATTTCTTTTTGACGCTAAGGCAAGGGAGAGTTGCACTCAGCTTGGACTCTGGTGGATGAGTGTTGAAGGGGTCAACACCTTTGAATAAGTGAAGGAGAGCAATTCAAGGAGTTTGAAGCATTCAAACAAGTTTGAATGTGTGATCGGGAGAAAAATAAGGAGAAAAAGAAGGGATTGAAGAGGGGTGAGTGTTAGCCAAATTTGAAAGGAGTTAGAAGGGGTTGGGCATTCGGTTTTTGGGTGTAGCTTAAGGGGGTGGCCGATTGTTGGTGTTAGCCTTTGGGGGTGTTGAATATTCGGCTAGTTAGGGAGCACCTAGGGTCTTTTTCCTCTCATTTCTTTTGTGCCGAAACTGAATCATTCCCACACTCTTGGCTTGCATTCTTTCCTTCCTCTCGAATACCAAAATCGAATTGTCTCCTAAGCCTCTTCTTCTTTTTCTACTTTTTGGTGTTTGGCTGAAAACTATATTGCTCTTTACTCATCATCTTTGTTCATTCTCTTTGCCAATAACATCAAAGCTGAACCCTCCTTCCATTTTGGTTTTTCTCTCTTCTCTCAATTTCTTCTTGAGGGCCGAAACTCTCTAACTCTCTTCTCATCTCCAATTTCTTGCAAGAGCCGAATACCCCTTGCCCATACTTTCTTTCTCCATAGTCGAATCTCCTAGCCATTCTTTCTTGCGTTTTCTCTCAATCTCCCTAGGAGCCGAAACCTGTTTCTTATCTTTGTCCTTCTTTATTTGTGCACTCTCAAAACCGAAACCTCAAACTCCCATTCCCTATTTCATTTTTTTCCTAGAAGTCGAAAACCCTAAGCCTCCATTTGAAGATCTTTATTCCTATTTTCGGCTTTTCTATCTGATTCTCTTCTATCTTAGCCTTTACCGAATCTTCTCTAGGGTGGTGTGGTACCGATTCTTCCTAGGTGTTGATTGAATCTATTGAGTTAAGGTAAGGGGCGATTTCTCTTATTTCGTAATCTCTCTTTCGGGTTTCATGCAAAGCCGAATAGCTACTTGGCCTAATGGTTGAATGCTTGGTCGAATATAGGTGGTGGTGGTGTGGCATTCTTTTTGGAGACTTTTGGGATTCGTTTGGCTTGTGAATCAAGCCTAAAGCTTCGGGATTGTCGATTTAGGTAGGGGTCTTAGCTTTAAGTGTTAATCTCTTTTGATTCGATTTCACTGCTTTAATCCGGTCTAGTGACCAAGATTGTTCATGGACTCAAATGTTAGTGATTCTAAGAGAGGGGTTGGACCTGTAAACCCAGCCCCTAAGTTTAAGAAACGAGTAGTGTCAGCAGTTCGAGATTGGCCACCGGGTTGTGGGCCGGCTTCTGAGCAGAGTAGTAGACAGATAGCGGTAGTGCCTGTCAACGAGAGTGGCGACGTAGAAAGTATTGTGTTACGCGTTATCAGGTGTGTAACTCTTACACACTTTATATGTTAAATATGTTATTATATGTGTATGGCCAAAGCCGAAGTGATGGTAGGGATCACTAAGTTACCCTTGTGGGTAAAAGCGAGGACTTCGGGTAAGTCTATTATGGTTGCTATCGATAAATGTATATATTGAAACCTGAATGTGCTATGTTATTTAAATCGTTAAGCATGATCATACTATCTTGGTAAAGCATGTACATGAGAATGAGTTATTATGAGAAGAGGGAGGAAATGTGATCTTTTAAACTGTCACCAGTGGTTAGGTACCACTAGTGGGTTGGCCCCACATATCATTATTCTGTGATTAAGTCTCAGTGGTTTGGAACCACCAGTAGTTAGGTACCACATATATTATTTCTGTGACTCATCCCAGTGGTTTGGCACCACAGTGGGTTGGCCCCACGAATTGATATAAGGGATTGTCACCAGTGGTTAGGTACCACAAGTGGGTTGGCCCCACATATGATTATTTGTGACTCTTGTCACCAGTGGTTTGGAACCACTAGTGGTTAGGTACCACCAGTGGCTAGGTGCCACAAATATTGGGTAGACACAGGATATGTGGATGGATATCTAGGTTGGTTGGGTTACATGACATACATATTTCGCATATGAATCTGTGTGAGAGCCTTAAATCTTTCGAACAGGGATTTACACACTGAGTCTCGGTGACTCAACCCTTCCGCTATTTTTGTAGGTAACCCCTAGACCGCGGATATGGAGCCGTGGTGGACTCGAGGTGGCCATGCATGATATTTCGTGCGGTTCCTGTTCCTCTTTGATTTGTGATTCCTCCTCTTTTAGTTTGTCGACCCTAAGGCTTTGTTCCTTAGGTATTTCTTCTTTGTGGGCACGAGGTCAAAGATCTAGCTCAGCTAAGGGATTTCGTGATGCTTCCTGTAAAGAAGGTTGAACCAAATGATTTTCAATAGAATTAACGTTCGTACCTTTATTACTTGATGTCCTAGCTGAGTCAAGAGCTTGAAGAGTGATTGTTTCGTCGTCTTCACGAAGTGTGAGTTCACCGAATTCTTCCTCTGTGTGGTCTTTCTTTATTGCATCGGGATATGGCACACAAGCTTGGTACTCTATATTTACCGGGTTTGGTAAATCATGGCTTACCTCAATCTTACCTTTACTTACCACAATTTCTTGCCTTGGGTCAGATTCCACTAACAATTCACTGTTATGAGCTTGTACATCTTGGGGACCATAATTCAGCTCAGGTTTTTAGCCTTGTGGTGTTTCATGCGGTGAAAGTTGAACAATTTGATTATCAACTAAATTTACTTTCTCACCTTCATCACTTGATGTCCTGGCCAAGTTAAAAGCTTGTAGACTGATTGATTCGTCACCTACACGAAGAATGAGTTCTCCTGTACCAACATCAATTTTAATCCTGGCAGTTGTTAGAAAACCTAAAATTAAAGGAATCGAATTGTCCTCATTCATGTCTAAGACAACAAAATCTACTGGGAATATGAATTTATCAATTTTGGTTAGAACATTTTCTATTATACCCCTAGGAATTCTGATAGTTTTATCAGTTAATTGAATGCTCATCCTAGTTTGTTTGGGTTTCCCTAGACCTAGTTTTTTAAAATGAGTTTATAAGGCATAACATTTATGCTTGCCCTAAATCGCTAACGCATTTTCTATAGATAAACTACCAATTATGCATTGAATTGTAAAACCCACTGAATCTTTTAATTTCTGTGGTAGTCTATTCTGTAGAATTGCCGAGCACTTTGCGTTGAGTTCCACATGTGATTCCTCGTCTATCCTTTGCTTTTTCATTAATAGCTCCCCCAAAATTTTCTAGAGTCTGGCATCTGCGAAAGAGCTTCAAGAAGAGGTAAGTTGATATGTAATTTCTTTAAAAGTTTAAGAAACTTACCGAACTGTTCTTCCGAATCGTCTCTTTCTAATGCTTCTGGGTAAGTTATGCGAGGTTGATACTCCTTTATTACCAATTTCGGCTTTCTTGTGTTACCTCTATTTTTCTTTTGTCTACCTTGTTTTCTTGTTGCGAGATGGGTTCGTCTATCTCTGCATTTTCCTTAGCTACTATGCCTTGAGTTTGCTCCTTTGGATTAATCTCGGTGTTACTCGGTAGATGTCCTTGCGGTCGTTTTGACATGAGCTTTGCGAGTTGTTCGACTGCCTTAGTGACTTCCCTTACTGACTTAGTAACTTCCTCTAATCAGTTTTTGTTCTCTTCAACAGGTGTTTGTTGACTTTTAAATGTTTTCTCAGTGTCTTGGAGACGAGTATCTGTGGTTGCCATGAATTTTGTCATCATCTCTTCAATGCTCGATTCCTCTTCCTATTGGTGAGGTGGTTGTTGAAAATTTGGAGGAAGTTCCTGTCTTTGGCTACTTTGATCATTCCACGAGAAATTGGGATGGTACCTCCAGCCTGCATTATAAGTGTTATTATAAAAATTATTTTGAGGTCTAGAGTAGTTACCCATATAGTGGACTTGTTCGTTCTCCATGTCATATCCGTAGGGTGGGTACTCAGGATTCGCCATGCCTCCTGGATTCGAGTCATATTGCATCACTGGGTGTACCTGCGAGTGACTACACAAACCATCGATCTTTTTATTCATCATCTCTAGCTGGGTAGATAACCTGGTGAACATGTCGAGGTCGAACGCACTGGCTGCTTTAGTAGGAATTGTCCTCATGACTTGCCACTGATAATTATTCAGTGCCATCTTCTTTATAGACTAAAATTATTTGCCAAAAGAAAAATAGAGGAAAAAATTAGAAAGTAAAAATAATAATAAATAATAATGAAAATAAAAAAATGGCTAAAGTAATAAAAATAGAGCTTTCTTAATATTTTAGTTCCTCGGTAACGGCGCCAAAAACTTGATCGCTGTAAAATCAGAGTTTTAAAATTTATAAAAGAATGATCAAACCTGGAAACTAACGCTAACAATGATTAAAGGCAAGTGTACCTATCGAACAGTAGTATAGCTTAGGCAAGACCAGATACGAACCCAAAGGAACTAGAAGTACTAATACTAACTTTCTTTTTATTATTTAGCCTTAAAATTAGAGTGAAATTGCTTTTGACGAAGACTAAACTAAGGACATGAAGACAAAAAGACGAATAGGAAAATAACTTTGAAGAAAAACTCAGTTGATTGCGATGATACCCTCAGGAAGAATCCACCTAGACTTCACTTATTATTTAACCCTAAATTATATGATTTCTTTTACTTAGCTTGATCCGTAAGACTCCCTAACCTATATTAAACCCTCTCTCGAGGTGAATAACGTCTAACCCTAGGTTAATTAGTGGTCTCGTTTGCTTAGAATAACCACCTAGGATAGCAGTAAATCAATCAATGGACTCACATATTAGGTTTCACCCTAATCCGGCAAAATCTCGTAACCCTATCTCTAGGCATTCGATCAATTCCGCTTAATTATGTTAGATCTACACTTAGGCAGGGTCTATTCCTCCTCCACCTAAGCACATTAGATTTGGATTAAACAACATGATTAAGAACAAACTAAGTAATTATCATATAACTTAAAAATCAAATAAAAAGATTCATCTAGGCTTCATCCCCTTCAGGCTTCTGAGGGGTTCAGTTCATAACTAAACAAGAAAACATCTCAAGAGCAAAGATAAAACAAAACATAAGAAAAGCCTAAAACTCCCTGAAGGAATTGAAGGAGAATTCCGCCGTCTTGAGTATAATTCCGGCTTCTTGGGATGGATCAACTAGCTATCTTCGCGTTATTCCCTAATTCTGACCTTCTCAGCTTGGCTCCTTGGCCTAGCTTTGACGCCGGTTTCGGCTTTTGCCGAACTCCCCTTCAAGTTGCCCCCTTGGGTGTTTATATAGACTTTGAGATGCCTTACTTGGCCCTTAAGTATCCTAATTTAAGTAGAATTCCTAATAGGGTGTTTGAATAGGCTTTGGAATGTGTTTCTTTGCCTCTAAGTATCATTTCCCGAATGAAATTGCTCCTTCCAGCGACAAGGACATGGCCATGGCACACGTCCGTGTAGATCGTGGCCAGGCCGTGCTCAGACTTCTTTAATGAGGCACGGTCAGGTAAATCGGGAGAAGGCAGTGTTCTAGATGATTGGCGTGGCACGGTCGTGTGGGCTTAAGTCCAGGCCGTGTCAATTTCTTCCTTTGCCCAATTTGGTCCATTTTAAGCCCGTTTCTCGTTCTTTTCATCCTCGGGTGCTTTCCTGGGTATAAGACATGAAAAGAAAAGTTTAAAAGCACCTTGTTACATAAATCAAGGGATAAATCATCCAAAAGCATACTAAATGTGGGATTAAAATATGTTACTTTTACGGTTTATCACTATTAAAACTGTACTAAATACATATATGATACCATGATTTGGCATGACATGATTGTATGATGCATTACATGGGGATGGGTTTATATGGATCGGAGGTACTGAAAGGCTTCGAGCCTAACTTCATCGGCTTCATTTGCAAACTCATGCATTGCCACATTCAGTACTTTTTGGAGTGTAGGGATGGGTAGGTTGATTATATCCTCACATGGAGTGTAGGGTTGGACAGAGATAGAGTGTAAAGGCTGGCTGGGTAGGACTTGTATACTGCATAATTTGATAGTATACTGATTAATGATACTGTAATGGGCCAAGGCCCAAATGCATGACTGCCTCTGTATTGAGTTAGGCTAAAGCCCAGACTGATACTGTCACTGATTTTGAAAAGGGCTTAGGCCCAGACTGTGATTGCCTTTTGTCTGTCTGTTTGTTCTATATGGGATTACACACTGAGTTTTCATAAACTCACCCTTCTATTTTAATTGTACAGGTAATCCCCAGGCATAGGCGGATCGGTACGGCGGAGGACTCAGCGGTGGCCACACGACCCATTTCGTTTTATTTTAGTACTTAATTATAATTATAATTTTATTTTGGGGTAATTTACTGTAATAATAGCCTCTTTGGATTTTCACGGTTAATTTGGGAATTCTATTGTTTCGATTTACAACTGCTAGAAGTAGGAATAATCGAGTTTTCAAAAAGAATCAAACATTTTAACAAATACGCAAACTATTTTAAAAGCTTCCGCAATAAGTGACATTTTGTAGATTAATAACGTTTAGAAAGAGAATAACTTTTTGACAATGAATTACGTTTTAAAATTGATCGACACGTCTTAAAATTAATATAAAAGAGTGTGAAGAAGCGATAGAGAAAGGAATTTTCTTTTGACGATAACTCACTTTTTACAAACACTACCATGTAACATCGCCAGATTCGGCCATAACGTCCAGGACGAGTTTGGGGTGTTACAAGAAATATAGAAATGCTGACAAATCTGCTGTAATGTCCATCAATACTGTCAAACCTCTGAACTCAGTACTAACGAAAGCTAGTGAACTCTTCAGTGGATACTCCTCGGAAGCTAGCAGCAGAAGGAACAGGTCGGTGACTCGAAAGTGGAGGCTGTGGTGGGTCCTCGTGATAGGGAGAAACATCATCAAGGAAGTCATTGAGTTCATTCTGAGCAACAGAATGAAACAATCAATACTCAAGAGGATCAACTCCACGATGCCGCTCGATCATCCTCATGTGTATCATGCTCGAGATGCCCTACGGGGACATCTAGCAGACAAGTGTAAGTGTGGAGGACTGTTCCGGTGTATCTAGGAGACCGAACTGTCGAGCGATGTGAGTCACATATGGGCCTAGACAGATTGGGCCCTTCCTGTGGCGGTCAGCCTGATGGCAGAAGGCTAGAGCGATGAAGTATGCCAAGTCAAATATATGCCCGTGCATCAGGCTCCATAGGAAATAAGCGTCGTGAGTGCTAATGACTCCGATGCTCTCTTTCCAACCTATCAAAGTGTGTGCTAAGAGTGAGTGAATGTACTGTAAGGCTGGAGAGAGAGAAGTCGCCTATGAGCGACTCGCGTCATATGGTATCTGGCTCGCTGTAAGATCAGTCCAACAATGCGATGGTGAGTGATGGATATGCTTATGAAGTCTAAGGAAGTCCTCGGTGCTCATAAATTTCTACGCATAGAGTCCCATAGCCGCACCAAACTCGGGGACACTTATATGTCACACTAAACCACCAAGTCAAAAACTGATGGTGCCGGGCTCGTCATGAACCGTCATGACCTGCTGTACCAGAAACGTCGAGCAAAACTCCAAGGTAAGCTCCATGTATGGGCTCGATATTGGAAAAAAAACTTTCCCACGAAGTTGTAGCTATAATGGCGCAGACACCATCAAAGAGTCGGACCTGCTCTAACGCGGCCTAATCAATGCAGTGGCTGAGGCCAAGTGGATGTACTCGAAGGAGTTGATATAAGTCCTCGAGGGGACTCGCCGCAAATCAGATAAATAGGTGGTGAGCCTCGACAAATGTGCTCGAGAAAGAGGTCCCACCGGGGCCCTTCCGCTTTTTCAAAGTGGGAACAGCAGTTTTAGTCTCCCCACGAGTGTTCGTCATGGTGTGCCTAAAAAAATAGAAGACTTTCATTAATAAAATAAAGCATCACCAAACAGATATGCAAACAAGGGCTGAGAAGGAAGCAAAATCCAAGTAGTTCAAATATCCAAATACTCAAAGACAAAATGTACTAATACCTATGCAAAATCCATAAATTAAAAATAGCACAAAGCAATTTGATGAAATACTAAAAACAAAAAACAAAATAGTTCATGACATATTTAAAATAAAATTGAAAACAGGAATAAATCAGAATAATAATAAGTAACTGAAATGTTAATCATAGTAGACATAAAAGCAAGAAGCAGAAATATATAAATAAATATACAAATATAATGCTAAGAATTGGGAACAAATAATAATCGAAACAGTGAGCAAGTAATTTAATTAAAGAAGAGCAATAACTATTATATGAATTTAAAACAATAATAAATAGAATTAGAGAAGAAAAGAAAAATGACTAACAATAATATGAATAAAAATAAGTAATAAAAATAAAATAATCAAACAATAATAATTAAGAAACAAAGAACTAAATAAGTAAAGGAATAAAATAATAGAATAAATAAATAAAATATAATAATAATAATAATAATAATAATAATAATAATAATAATAATAATAATAATAATAATAATAATAATAATAATAAATAAATAAATAAATAAGGGAAATGACGAAAGATCGACGGTGGTAGGGTGGTGATCGGTGGTTCGTGCAGTAGACAGGGGAATGACGGCAGTGGTTCGCTCAAGGTAGAGTTTAAGGAAAAGGAAGGGAGAAAAGGGTAGTGGGATGTGCATAGAGGTTGAAGGTGCAAGGGGGAGAAAGGTTCGGTGGTGGCTGTTGGGGTGAGGGAAGGGAAAAGAAAAGGGTAAAAGAAAGGGAAGGGGGAGGCCGAAGCGAATGGAGGGGGGTTGAAGTGGGGTTGTGCGGCGCGAGGGGGCGGGGGTGTTTGTAGGCTGTGGTCTGGTGGGAGGAAAATGGGGAAAGAAATGAAAGGAAGGAGGAGAGGAGCTGGTGGGGTAAAACGGTGGTCGAAGGGATGGTCGGAAGTGGGAACGACGGCTATTGGGGAATTTGAAGAAGAAGACAAAAGTAAGAAGAAAAAGAAAATTAGGGTTTTCTTTTAAAGAGGTGACACGGTCGTGTTAGGCTCCATCACAGCACCTTCACTAAAGGAATGGACTCCTCCTCAAAGGTCAAATCTGGCCTAACCTCAATTTCCTCAACAGGGATAATATAAGTAGGATCAGAGCGGTAACGTCTCAACATCGAGACATAGAATACGTCATGAATGCGTTCTAGCTCTGGAGGTAACTCCAACTGCTAAGCGACCAGTCCCACTCGCTTTAGAATTCAGTAAGGCCCAATAAACCTAGGGCTAAACTTGCTCTTGCGATCGAACCTCGAAACCTTCTTCCATGGAAAAACCTTAAGAAACACGAAGTCCTCTACAGAATATTCAATCTCACGTCTCTTTAAATTAGCATAAGACTTCTGTCTATTAGAAGCAACCTTCAGATGATCCCAAATCAATCGAATCTTATCCTCAGACTTAAAAACCAACTCAGGACCCAAAACTTGGCGTTCACCCATGTAACATCCTAGATTAGGGGTTATGTGTTCGTGCCCAATTCATGAGTTAGTAGGTTTTGGCAGTGTTGGAAGTGTATTAAGGGTTTTTAGGATTCTAGGATGGAAGAAGAAAGCTTTGGAAAATTATTGGTTTTTAAGTAAAAAGGGGAGCTAGGTAAATGAGGCTTGAAAAGAAACTCCGTGTGAAGCATGACACAAGGAACCATGTGGTAAAATGGCATGTTTTATGAATTATGTATGAATGTGTTATGTGAATTCTAGAAATAAGGAAATGTATGGAAATGTAAGGAAATGTAAGGAAATGTAAGGAAATGTATGGAAATGTATGGAAATGTATGGAAATGTAAGGAAATGTAAGGAAATGTCTTGTCTTGGAAATGTAGGGAAATGTCCTGAAAATGTATGGAAATGTTAAGTTTAAAAGAGGAAAGTGAATATTTTTGGAAACCTAGAAATGCATGGAAATGGAAATGGAAATGGAAATGAACATTTCTGGAAACTTGGAAATGTAAGAAAATGACAAGTTTACAGAGCCTATCGAAAATTTTAGGAAACTTGGAAATGACCTAGAAATGTCAAATTTTAAAGTTTAAAATAGGAAATAAGGGCAAGGAGGCCTTAAAAGAAAAAGTTGGAGAAATTTGACACACAAACAGGCTTGGAAAAGTGGCCTGAAGATGCCACTTAGGGCCTATGGAAATGGCGCCACATACAAGGGTATTGGGCCTAAGTTCGAGTCACATGGGAAGCAAATAAAAAGAAATTTTATTTTGCTTCCAGAAGAAGTGAGGTGGACAGCACATGGCTATAAATTAGGAGCTTTTATTCTTTTATTTTTAAGATAAAAGGGTGGATAAATAAGGGATAAATAATGGATTTATTTTAGATTATTTTCAAGAGATAATAGATGGATAAATATGGATTTATTTCTTTTATTTTGATAGATAAGGAAGAGATAAAAGAGGATTATTATTAGTATTATTTTTATTAAGAGATAAGAGATAATTATTGGATTAAGTTTTATTAAAGTGATAAATCAAGGGATAAAGCTATCAAAATAGAAGAGTGGTGGCCAAGTAAAGGACTCTAGCTAGTAATTTTGGATATAAAAGGAAGAGTAAGGCTATTCTTCATTCATTCTTTTCTCTTCAAGAAAACCTTTGCCGAAAATTCCCTAGCAAACTCTCTCTGCCGAATTTTCTTCTCCTATTTTCTTCTTCTCTTTTCTTCATTTGTCAAGCCGAAACCTCTTTGATATCAGTCTAAGTCTACATAGCCGAATCTCTGTGGCTTCAAACAAGGGTGCAGTCGACTGTGGTGTTATGGTAAGAATGGATTCTTGTGTTTAATCTTTTTCAATCAAGATTTAGGAACTGATCCATTGGATGTCTCTTGGCCGAATATTAAAGGAGGAATTTCGGGATTTCAGATCTAAGGAATTTCGGCTATTCAGGAAGAGAGTTTCAAGATTCAAGGATTTAAGGTAAGAAAAACATTGGTTTAGGCCATTTGATTAAGTTTATTAAGTGATTTGGAAATCAGATCTAACATATGTGTGTAGGGATTTCAACAGCTCCATAGCCAAGGGTTATTTTTTTGGGATTTGGAAATCATAAGGTAAGAGCATAGATCCAATCGGCCAAGGCTCTATTCTGGTATGTAAATCTGTTTCCTATTCGTTTAAAAGCCGGAAACTAATTAGTTATATGTTTTGGGTACTAGCCGATTTCAAGGGAAGGATTCTCTAAAGTTTCGGGATTTGAGTTGTAGGAAAATCGACAACAAGGTAAGTCTTATTGTACAAATCCTAATAGGATTTGGTTTTAAGGCTAAAAAGGTTTATTAATGTGTTTGAATAATTGGCCGAATATAGGGATTAAGATCTAAAGCAATAGATCAATTTCTTCGGGATTCAAGGACTTCGTTAAACGAATCAGGTGTGTACTCCACACTACTTTGTAATATGAATTATGGTTGCATGTATTAAAATATATGTTAATGAAAATATGAGCATGGCTAAGGTACCATGTTAAGGTACTAAGTACTCAGGTACGTTTCCTACTTCTACTAGGAATATGAAATATGTTATTCATAACATGAGAATATGATAAGAATGTGAACTATGGTATATTATGCATGTTAATGTATATGGGGCATTTGGTTGTATATTGAAAGGGGAAGTGAAAAGTGGTGACTTAAGACCACAGTAATCTGAAAAGTGGTGACTCACGACCACAGTAATCTGAAAAGTGGTGATCTAAGACCACAGTAATCTGAAAAATGGTTTCCTAAAACCACAGATGCGGAGCCTTAAGGCCGCAAATTGGTGTGTAGCGGAAGGAGGGTCGACTTAATAGTCCCCACGGTATGTTTGGCAGGTACGGGGGTGTGTAGCGGATGGACAATTAGGTTTGGGTTTGGGAATGCATCATAACCTGTATTTCATGTTTGAATGTATAACTACTGTATGCCTGATTCTATTACGATTTAGTGTCGTGTACACATTGAGTCTGTTTGACTCACCCTGTTGGGGAAATATTTTTTCCAGATGATGTGCAATAATGGACCGGGTCGGTAGGAGCTAAAGGTGGCCATGCATCGCAAGGAGAAACTTAAAGATTTGGACTTTTAATCTATTTTTACTAAGTACTTTAATTTTATTTTTGGGTTTTAATTGATGTAATAAGGCCATAAGGCCCAAGTTGGTTTTCTTTATTTCTGTTTAATTTTTAATTTACTATGTTACGAACTATTTTTGATTAAAGTTCAGTTAAAAATTATTTGTTTAAAAAGAAACCCTAGATTGTTTTGTCACCATAATTAAATAATTTCTAAGTAAAATAAATGGGTTTCCAACTTAAGCCCAACCTAAAATGATATTTTTCTAAAAATTACACAAATTTTCTATAAGTAACAAAGAATTTGAAACCGGTTTACTTAAGGAACATACCAGATCCGGTTCAGGCTCGTGGGTAGGGTGTGGGGTGTTTCAACCCAACTCAGTCTAACATAGGGGAGTGGGACACTTACGACCATATAGAGCCTCGTAAGGTGCCATCTAAATACTTGACTGGAAACTGTTATTGTAGGCGAACTCGGCTAACGGTAGATAATCCTCACAACTGCCTCAAAAATCAATAACACAACTCCTCAACATATCTTATAGTATCTGAATCACCCTCTCAGATTCACCATCGATCTGATGATGGAATGCAGTACTAAAGTCCAATATCGAACCCAGAGCCTCATGTAACTTTTTTTAGAATCGAGACGTGAAACGAGGATCTCTGTCAGAAATAATCGACACTGGAACCCCATGCAGTCTCACTATCTCAAAAATGTAGAGCTTCGCCGACTTTTGAAGAGAATATTGGTCCTAACCGGAATGAAGTCCACAGACTTGGTTAATTGATTCACGATGACCCAAAGAGAATCCTTTTTTGTGGGTGCTAAAGGCAACCCACTGACTAAGTCCATCGTTACTCGCCCCCACTTCCATAGTGGAATCTTAACCGGCTGCAGCAAACCCAAAGGTAACTGATGCTCAGCCTTAACCTATTGGCATGTCAGACATCATACAACAAAATCAGTAACCTCTCGTTTCAAACTCGGCCACCAGTACAGTTCTCGAAGATCTCGGTACATCTTATTCTCACCGGGATGCATAGCATAAGAGCTACTATGTGCCTCCCTCAGAATGGACTACCTCAGGTCAGTATCATTTGACATACAAATTCGACCACGGAAACAGAGTACCCCATCATTATTCAGCCCAAAGTTCGTAGTGCTGTCACTCTCAACCTGACGGAATCGAAGACCTAATGACTCATCCTCTAACTGCCTATCCCGAATCTATTCTATCCAAGTCGGCTTAACCTGTAGCTCAGCCAACAAACTTCCGCCATCGAACAAACTAACTCGAGCGAAAATTGCTGTTAGATCAGTCATAACCCTACGGCTCAACACATCGGCCACCATATTGGCCTTACCAGGATGGTACTCAATAATACAGTCATAGTCCTTAAGCAGCTCAATCCATCTACGTTGTCTAAGATTCAACTTCTTCTGAGTCAGGAGGTACTTGAGGCTTTTGTGATCAGTGTAAATAATACACCTCTCACCGTACAGATAGTGCCTCCAGATTTTCAAAGCAAAGACTATGACGGTTAATTTCAAATCATGGGTCAGATAGTTTGCCTCATACATCTTGAGTTGACGAGACGCATATGCTACCACCTTACCATCCTGCATCAGAACACAACCCAAGCCAACATGTGACGCATCGCTGTACACTACAAACTCCTTGCTGGATTCAGGCTGTATCAGAACAGGGGCCTGAGTCAAAACAGACTTGAGCTTCTCAAAAGCTCTCTTGTTGTGCATCAGTCTAGACAAATGGCACACCCTTACGCAGAAGCTTAGTCAACGGTGTAACAATCAACCAGAATCCCTCAATAAACCAACGATAATAACCCGCCAAACCTAGAAAACTTCAGATCTCAGACACGTTCTTAGGCTATTTCCAATCTAGTACAACCTCAACCTTTCGAGGATCAACCCAAATCCCCTCAGCAGAAACCACATGCCCCAGAAAGGTTACTTTACGAAGCCAGAACTTACACTTGCTTAGCTTAGCATAAAGTTATTTCTCACGCAGAATCTGAAGCACTACTCTAAGATACTCATCATGCTCTTCTTCAGTCTTAGAGTAAACCAAGATGTCGTCGATGATGACCACGACGAACCGATTCAAGTAAGGCTGGAATACCCGATTCATCAGATCCATAAATGCGGCTAATGCATTCGTCAACCCAAAAGGCATAACTAAGAACTCATAGTGCCCATACCGAGTCCTAAATACGGTCTTATGCACATCCACATCCTTAACCCTCAACTGATGGTACCCTGAACGGAGATCGATCTTAGAGAATACCGAAGCCCCTCGAAACTGATCAAATAAGTCGTCGATCCTCGAAAGTGGATACTTGTTCTTAATGGTCAGCTTGTTCAACTACAGATAGTCTATGCACATCCTCATGGTCCCATCCTTCTTCTTAACAAACAACATTGGTGCTCCCCACAGAGACACACTAGGACGAATGAAGCTACGGTCCAACAACTCCTGCAGTTGAGCCTTAAGCTCCAAAAGCTCCTTCGGTGCCATTCGATAGGGGTCGATAGACACCGGAGCTGTACCAGGAAGAAGCTCAATCCCAAATTCCACTTCCCAATTTAGAGGTAAACTCAGTAACTCCTCAGAAAAGACATCTAGAAAATCCCTTGCAGTTCTAATGTCTTTTACAGTAGAATCACCAGAAACAAAAACACTGATATAGGCTAAGAAAGCCTCACATCCCTTATGAACCAGTTTCTCAGCCACCAGTGTAGAGATCACATTAGCCAAAAAGTTTCGACGTTCTCCAAACATGACTACCTCATTATCCTCCTCAGTTCTCAAGACGACCCTCTTGGTCGCACAATCCAAATTGACACGGTGCTTGACCAACCAGTCCATACCTAGAATCAGATCGAACTCCCCGAATAAAAGCTCTATCAGATTAGCCAGAAATACCGACCCTTGAACCTCTAGCGGAATATCTCTATACAGTTTGCTAACCCGAACCGATTGCCCCAGTGGACTCAGTACAGTCACCTCACTATAAGTACTCTCAACCAAAATCCCCAAGTTTTCAGACATAGTGCTAGCTATATAAGAATGTGTAGAACCTATGTCTATCAAAGCAAAGTAAGGTACTTCATAAATTAAGAACGTATCGGTAATGAAGTCTGGTGTATCTCGATCCTCTCGGTGACGAGCAGCATAAATAAATAAGAAGTGCCTCTCGCTTTTAGTGCATGCATCCAAGACTTTTCTGGTGCTTTTTATCCACGGCCCATACCGTTACAACCCTTAGCCTGACCACAGGCCCTCGGTGGCTGTTGAACTACCCTGTGTGGCTGCGCAGTACCAAAACCCAAAGCTTGCACCTAATCGGCCTTCAGTGGACACTTTCAGATGCAGTGCTCTAATGACCCACACCTCAAACATGCCCCAGTCCTCCTCCAACACTCGCCCTGGTGGCGTCTACTAGATCTCCACACGGTCGTAATCCAGTAGAAGCAATAAGGGGCCCAGCTCTAACTGGCCCATCAGTCCTGGCCTTTTTCTTAGGCCTCTGTACCGAACTCGAGGGCTTCGAATCCCTCTTGTTCTTACCCCTGTCACGACCTCTATTTTGGCACTCAGCGTACTTAACCTCTTCGGCGATCTTCACCTTCTCTACCATAACAGAGAACTCTCGCTCCCTCTGCAGAGCTATCAGTACCCTCAGACTATCCCTAAGGCCGCCTTCAAAATAGACACATCTCTCATACTCATCCGCCACCATGCCTCGAGCATAGTGGTTCAGCCTCAAGAATTCGGCCTCATATTCGGCCACAGATCGGTCTCCCTGAGTGAGATTCAGAAACTCACGTCTATGAGCATCGATGTAACTTGCTCCCACATACTTTCCTTGGAATGCAGAATTAAAAAACTCCCAAGATAGACAATCGGGCTGAGTGGCCTCCTTAACAATCAGCCACCACTGGTAGGCCTCATCGCGAAGCAAGGAGACTACACCGTTCAATTTCTGCTCAGGGGTACAGTCTAAACCATCTCTTATCCTTTTAGTAGCCTCCATCCTGTACTCAACCACATTAGGGGTGACTCCAGTGATACCCCTAAAAAGTTTAGCTTTATTGGACCGAAGTCATTCCGTAACCGACCCTCTGCCCCCAGATCCAGTATTGAGCCCAGCGACCCTCTCTAGTATCCTTAACATAGCCTGGGACAATGCGTCATCCCCAATCGAACAACTCCTCAACCCAGTCTCAGTAGCAGGCGAAATCGGTGTCTCACTTATGTCTAGATTTGGCATACTGCCCAGAGATGAGGACTCAGCTCAAGCCCCCCTATGACCTCTACCACGGCCTCAAGTACCACGTCCACAGATACCTCGTACGCTCTTGTCTATTCAAGTTTATCTGTATTACAAATTTTATGAATCAGTTACAGTTTCAGTATTTATTAACAGATGTTTTATGTAAAACAGTATCATAATTTTAGAGTTTGTTTTTCGCAAGTACAGTCTTTATCAATTTCAAAATACACTAACTAAAGTGTTTTCAGAATAAACTATCTATAATATAATAACAGTTTATCAGATTGAGTGGAAGATAACACGGCCTGGCCCAGATATCACACGCTTGTGTGGCGTGTCCGTGTGGGCCCACACATCTGTGTGGCCCACACACCTAGTTTGGTTTAGCCCGTGTGGCCCACACGGCCACACCCCAGCCATCACATGGTCGTGTTATCGCACGCAGCCTATAACACGGGCGACCACACACCCGTGTGGCGTCGACAGTTTGCAATTTTGACTTTCACCAAATCTCATTTTCTGCGTTTTCGGGTACACACCTGGTTCATTTTCGCAGCCAATGCAATCTCGAGACCTCCAAAACCTAGAAATCGACATTCCAGAGCTCGAATTATTAACACTTATGAAATCACAATCAAACTTATTTCACAATCAATGCCTTATACTATTATTCAACGTATGCAAAAACTTACAACTATCAAACAGAACCCCAAAACACTTAGATCGTTGCAGGAACCCCAGCCAAATCTTACCCTTCGCTTAAAACGAGAGTAACAAAACAAACTTTTCGTCAATCACTAAGTCAAATAACAATAAGACTTAACAAAACAAGACTTACCGAACGAACGCAGCCCAACATTGCACAAAAAGAACAATACGGATTCAAAAAAGAAATCAAAAAGAAAAGAAATGAAGGGGAGGGAGACAGAATTTTGGCAGTGAAAAGAGAAGAAACGTCAGTTTTTTTCCCTGAAAACAATTTTAAAAAAATAAACCGAATTATCCCCAAATCCCCTAATTCACTGCACTACCCCACCACTGATAACTTCCTCAGAATTCTTGTTTGACTGAAACTCTCTCGGTCAAATGAGCAAAAATAAACTCCCATGCTCATGCAAGGATTCGAACATAGAACCTCCACACAACACAAAAAATCCTTTACCACTCGAACCAATGGGCTCATTCTGATATGATTCTACAAATAATTAAATATAAATCCACTAAGCAAGTGTAAGGCTTACATAAAAAAATACCAAAATTTGCCAAAGGCAGGGCTTGAACTTGGGACCTCTCATACACACCCAGAACACTTAACCACTGAAGCAGATACACACTTGTGTCATATTTTCACAAAAGAAAAAATAAGAATTTTGGGACGTTACAAATGAAATGGTACTAATTTTCATATGTACATATTTTGCCTTAAAATGGTTGATATCTTAGCTTATGATGCTTGAATGATTGAAGATAGAATGGTAGTTAAAAATGTATATTATAAATGGTCTTATGATATGTTTGAATGTGGTGAATTGGCATAATTGTTATGGATGACATGTATGGCTATTAGTGCTAAATGTTAAATGGCATAAATTTAGTTATAAGTTAGTTGAACATTAGGCCAAATTGTGCATATGATAATACATGTTTAATTATTTTGATTGAGGTCCCTTTTGGGCTTATTGGTTGTATGTATATGTACCTTATTTGAATAGTTTATTGTGGTATGATTTGGTGCACTATGAAGAGTTTGATTATATGTGGAAAATTGGTTGTAGATGGATGCATGTTTGGGTAAGAAAAATGGCTTGGAAATGACCTATTTTTCGTCCACACGGCCCACACACCAGCATGTGTCTTAACCGTGTGTGATACGAGGCTAGGAGACATGGCCGTGTGTCCCCTGTAGCTTACAAAGGGTTGCAAGTCAGGCTATTACACGGCTTAGCACACAGCCTGGCACACGGGCGTGTGAGGCCATTTCGAAGGGTACAGGGCCTGGCACAAGGGCATGTGGCCTGGCAGTGTGACCTAAGTCAGTGAGTTACACAGGCACGAACAAGGACACAAAAACGGGCTAGGACACAGCCATGTGTCCCTACTTCAAATATCCACGAGGCCTGAGACACGGGCATGTCTCTCAGTCGTGTAAGTCACACGACCTGGCCTCATGGGCGTATGACCCCCGCAGTTTGAAAATTTTCATCTTTTTCATAAAAATTCTATATGTTTTTGATTTAGTCCCGACATGTTTCTAACATGTTCTTAGGGCCTCGAGGGCTCGTATAAGGGACAATATGTATATCTTTGTTTGGTTTTACTATGATTGATGTGTGATGTTAAATGTTTAAAATATTTGATTGTTTAGAATCGTAAACTCTGGTAATACTCCATAACCCTATTTCGGTGACAATATAATTATTTTCGGGTCCAGTAACCAAATACATATATATTTATTTTTGAGATTCTTCAGTGGAGATCACTCTAAGTGCTTCTTCATTTGCTCCATAAGCTACAAAAAGAAAAAGTAAATTTTAGAAAAAAATTGTTTAAAGAATCAAGATAAATTATAAATTTTTCAAGATATTAAAAATTATGTTAAAAAAGACTTAGATTAGATTATTATTTTTTAGAGGATTGTTAAAATTTTTATATCAATTAAAATTTTAACAAAGTATTGTATTTTTAAGAAAAGTCACACTATTCACTAATATTCAAAGAGGACAATACTTTTACTTAATTAAAAATACCATTTTTAATGGCTTGTTTGTGGCGACGATAACCTTACAATACATTATTACAAATTAAACAAAATCAAAATAAAATAGATATAAAACCTAAACCCTAAACCCTAAGCCCTTTTTAGTATCAGTGACAGTTTGGGCTTTAGCCCATCTTAGTATAGTGTCAAAAATGCAGTAGGGCCTTAGCCCATCACAATATCAGTAGCAGTAACAGTTATGCAGTAGCAAAATCCTACCCAACCAGCCTCTATACACCATCTCTGTCCAACCCTACATTTCATGTGGGGATATAATCAACCCACCCATCCCTACACTCCAAGTAGTATTGAATGCGGCACAGAACAGTAGTTTGCAGCTGAGCTGTCAGTAAATTAAGCTTAAAGCCTTTTAATACACTTCCTCCGCATAACAAACCCCAACCTAATGCAATGCAACATACAAGGGATGATATGCAATTATGCAATTTCAGTACATATATTCAATTCAAATATTAACATGCTCAGTACATATATCATTCAGTCAATTTCACACATTTAGGGGTCTAAGCAGCGCTTACCGACCCTACAGTAGGTTCACAGTTGACTTGGACAACCCGTGCAACCTTAAAAATATTTCGGTAAAAATGGACCCACATGCTCATGTGATCTGCCCGTGTAGGCCCACACGCCCGTATGGCCCACTCGGCCCAAATTGGCCTTGGCTGTTGATGTGTCTAAAACTAACTATGATCACAATAAAGGCAAGCGCACCTATCGTTTATAGTATAGTTATGGTAAGACTGGAAATATCGTATCCACAATGACCAAGAGTACTAGTAATTACTATCTTTCTATTATTTAGCCTAAGAATTGGGGTGATTTCTTTTAACTAAAACTTAATTAAAAACACAACAAAGAAAGAATTAGGAAAATACTTTTAGACAACTTATATGATAAAGGCAATACCCAAGGAAGAATCCACCTAGACTTCACTTATTACTTTTGATCATATGATTTATTCACTTGACTTAATTCGTAGAAATCCCTGATTTATGTTAATATCTCTTTCAAGACTAAAAACAATTGACTCTAAGTTGATTAATTGAAATCTCTTTCTAATTAAAACCCCTATTGTCGCATTAACTCAATCTATGGATTCCCTTATTAGATTTCACTCTAATCTGGAAGAGTTTTGTTGCCCTATTTCTAGGGTTGCAATCAACTCCGCTTAATTGTGTTGATCTACTCTTAAACAGGGACTTTTGCTCCACTGAATAAGCATATTCGACTTGAATCAATAACCTGAATGATCAAAACAAGAATAAGAACCCACAATTAAGAATAAGAACAAGTATTTATCTTATAAATCAAATAGTAATAAGATATGTCTTAGGTTTCATCCCCTTAGGTATTTAGGGAATTTAGTTCATACTGATAGCGGGAAACATCTTAAAATAAGGAAAACAACAAAACATAAGAAAACCCAAAAACTTCTAAAGAACTTGATGGGAGATCTTCAGTCTTGATGAAGATCCTTTATTTGAGCTGCTCCCGGTGGCTATCTTCGAGTCTTTTATGCCTTCTTGTAACAGTCCGGTTTAAACCTTAGTGGAAACAGTGGTTTCGGAACCACAAATCTGGGTTAGAATAATATTTTAATATTATTTTCTGTGTCGTTGATATGTAATTAAGCATGTGTTAAAATTCCGTAAGTTAATTTGTCTGTCTGTGCGATTAATTTGACAAAAGGATTGAATTGCATTAAATGTGAAAGTTGTATGCTATATGTTAAAGTGCCTATTTGTTGTGGCTTATTAAGGTGGAGGATTTATCTGTTATTATGCCAATATATAGGTAGTGTATGGATAAAGGTCTTAAATGCCCTTAATATTTCATGTATATGTGTTAAGTATAAGGCTAATTTAGTAACTAAATTAGTAGTATGATGTTAATAAAATAAAAGGCTAGAATAATAAGCCATTTTATTCATCTTTTTGGCCGAAATATTGAACAAAAGAAAAAGAAAAGAAGCTAGGGCATTCGGCACTTATAAGCTTGAATTAAGGTAAGTTTTGACTTCGGTTTTTGATAATTTCTACGTTTTTGCAATCGTTGCTTTGTCTACTACAAAACCCATGCTTCAATTTTGAGAATGGATGATGTTTGTGAAATGAGATTTTGATGAACTCATGTGATTTGTGATGTTTGATAGTAAAATATGAAAGATATGTATTTGATGAACATGTTTTGTTCTTGGAATTTTGATGAATTTAGCTAAATAGAGCTAAATTAAGAAAATAGCATTTTGAGGGACTAAATTGTGAATTTGATGAAATTTTTGGACTTGTATGAGATATACGGACATTCGGCTAAGCATGGTTAAATGATGATTTGGTATATTTGATGTTTTGAGAAAAATGGACTAAATTGATAAAGTGTGCAAATGTGAGGGCTATGTTACAAATAGCCCTAAATATGTGAATTTGGATTAAGTTGAATGTTTTGTTAAATAAAAGGGTTAAATTTGAAAATGTATAGATCAAGAACTGAAGAAAACAGACTTAGATCTCGGGAAAGCGAAGATAGTCGAATAAACGAGTCCGAAGGAATATCTGAATCCGAGGTAAGTCAATATACAAATGACCATATTTGTATTCAATTACGTATATTCATATGACTATTGATAATGATAAAAGCTTATGAGATGTTGTATACATGAAATCCGAGATAAAATCGACTTAGTGACAATGTCCGTGATGTCCCGTATGAACCTAGGGATAGATAGGATTAGTTATGTCAAGACATAGGTGTCTGTTCTGTTTATCATGTAAGACCACGTCTGGGACGTTGGCATTGATTCGAGATTTTGTGTAAAGATTTTGTGTAAGACCACGTTTGGGACGTTGGCGTCGATATGAGACTTACGTATAAGACCATGTCTGGGACATTGGCATCGTATTAATTCATGTAAGACCCTGTTTGAGACAGTAGCATCGACATCTGATTACATGTAAGACCACGTCTGGGACGTTGGCATTGTACGACTGTTCTGAGTATTTTGTATATCCTATTAGATTCTGAACAGTTCAACGGGCAATTCTGAGCTATGAACGATTATGTGAAATTTTATCTGTTTCAGGTATGTTTGATAAGGACACAAGGTGTGTATGAAATGTAAGTGTCTTTGTGAATTTACCAAAATGAATATGTGCAATTATATGATGAGATGTTATGTGATATTAGGCTTAATTGAGCTATGTGCATATATGGTATATGAGTTGAGAATATGTTAAGTTATGGCTAAGTAAATGAGCCAAAGAAAGAAGGAGATGAATTTGTTATAAGAACTATTATGGTCATTATATCAATATGACTATGTGCATTTTATGTTAAGTTTATTTGTAATTTGGCTTACTAAGCTTTTGAAAGCTTACTCTGTGTGTGTTTGTTTCTATTTTATAGATCGTCAAAGCTACAGAAAGCTCGGGACTGTCGAGGATCGTCATCACACTACCTAAACTCATTTTGGTACATTTTGAAAATGTATATAGTTAGATATGGCATGTATAGGCTAGTCACCTTGGATATCTTTGAAATGTGTATAAAGTAGCCATGAGATGTGGCTTGTTAAGTGTTGGTAATATATATTGTGAATATGATATATGATGCTTGTTTTGGTATGTCTTGATGGAAATGTGATAGCCTTATGAATGGTAAGCTTATGGATGAATTGATGCCTTAGTAATTTAATGAGGTTATGGTTGAATTATACTTGGATTTACATGGAAATTGATTGAACAAATTAGCATAGTTAGAAATAAGGTTGAATGGAATAATATGATGACCATTTGGTATGTTTTTGGTTGTCATTTGATTTTGGAAATAGGATTGCTTGTGCTTATAGGTATGACCCTGTTGTGGGTGGTAATATGGTTTTACAAGTAGCCTGTTTTGCCTACACGGTCGTAGCACACGTGCATGCCTAGTGATTGTGGGATTAAGTCGGGATTTAGTTAAGTGTGCATGGCCTTGGCACACGAACGTGCCTGGTAGCCGTGGGATTAAGTCAGTATATGACCTATGAGCACACAGCCATGGTACACGGGCGTGCATAGTGGCCATATGGAAAAATCAGTATACATGCCCTAATTTGGCACGGCCATGACATGGGGGTGCCTGATGCCCGTGCAAGACACTCGGCCTGCCCACACGGGTGTGTGTCCTGCATAATTTAGAAAAGTTTTAAATTTTCGAGAATTTCTATATGTGTTCAGTTTAGTCCCAGCCCTACTCTAAAGCATGATTAAGGTCTCGTTGACCTATTTAAGGGACACTATGATTGTGATTGATGAATGGTTGTATGAAATCTCTGTAAATGTTTTCGATCTGTCTGGTAACGCCTTTAACCCTAATCCGGTGATAGACACGGGTTAGGGGTGTTACACTTCTACTCAACGTCCTCTTTTAGGTTGCCCCCTAGGGTGTTTATATGGGCTTTGGAATGCCTTTCCTGGCCCACAAGTAACCTTTTCCAAATAGGATTAACCTGGGTTTGGCAGGGACGCGCCTGTGTGACACTCCCATTGTAACATCCTGGAAAAGGCCTATGCATTTCCGGTTTAATTGTACGAAATGACATGTCTTAAGTACTATGAATAAATTTTTAAAATTTTTGGAAACTCAGAAATGTATGGAAATGAAATGGAAATGAACATTTTTGGAAACCTGGAAATGCATGGACATGAACATTTTTGGAAACCTGGAAATGTAAAGAAATGATTCGAAAATGGAAAGTACACATTTTTGGAAACCTGGAAATGTAAGAAAATGGCAAGTTTACAGAGCCGATCGAAAATTTTTGGACACTTAGAAATGACCTAGAAATGTCAAGTTTTAAATTTTAAAATAGGAAATCAAGGTAAGGTGGCCTTAAAAGAAAAAAGTTTGTGAAAGTTGACACACAAACAGGCTTGGAAAAGTGGCCTGAAGATGCCATTTAGGGCCTATGAAAATGGCGCCATGTGCAAGAGGAATGGGCACAGGTTCGAGTCACTTGGGAAGCAAATAAAGGAGGTTTATTTTTGCTTCCATAAGCAAGCAAAGGAGTGGACGGCAAGGCTTCTAGAAAAAGGAGGTTTATCCTCTTTAAAATTCGGCTAATAAGGATAAATAAAGGTTTTTTTTTATTGGAGAGATAAATGATGGATTAAATGTTTTTAATTTAAATGAGGTGATAATTAAAGGATAATATTATCACATATGAAGAGTAGTGGCCAAGTAAGGGACTCTCTTGATGATAATTTCGACTAAAGAAGGAAAATTAAGGCTATTTTCCATTCATCTTCTCCCTTTGCCGAAAATTCCCTAAGCCATTACTCTCTCTCTGCCGAAATTTTCCTTAAGCAAAAATCCATCTTTTCTTCTTCTTTTCTCTTCTACTGTCAAGCCGAAACCTCTTTGATCTCTGTCTAAGTCTACATAGCCGAATCTTTGTGACTTCAAACAAAGGTGTCGTCGACTGTGGTGTTAAGGTAAGAATAATGGATTCTTGTTGTTTAATCTCTTTCAACCAAGATTTAGGAACTGATCCTTTTTGGTTGTCTTTTGGCCGAATATTGAAGGAGGAATTCCGGGATTTCAGATCTAAGGAATTCCGGCTAATCAAGAAGAGAGTTTCAGGATTCAAGGATTTAAGGTAAGAAAAGCATGGTTTAGGCCAAAGGCCATTTGATTAAGTTTATTGAGTGATTTGGAAATCAGATCTAACACATGTGTGTAGGGGTTTCGACATATCTATAGTTAAGTGGAATTTTCGGGATTTTAGACCCACAAGGTAAGTAAACATTATGTATTCAGCCAAGGCTGATTTAGCAACTCAGATCTGTTTCTTATGATTCTCAGAGTCGAACTAACCATGCCTAATGATTTTAGTGCTAGCCGGTTTCAAGAAAAAGAATACTATCAATTTTCGGGATTTGAGTTACAATCATTCAATTCGGCAACAAGGTAAGTAATACAAATCCTACTAGGATTTGGGTTTATAGCCAAATAGGTCTTTGCTAAAGATTACTATGTTAACTGAATATAGGCATTAAAGATCTAAATCAGTAGATCGGTTTTCGGGATTTCAAGGACTTTATTAAGCGAATCAGGTGTGTACCCACACTAACTTTTAATATGTTATATGGTAAATATTTAATATAAGAATGTATAAGAATGTGAATGTGGCTAAAATACCGTAATGTGGTACAAAGTACTCAGGTACGTTTCCTACTGCCACTAGGATTATGAAATATGTTATTTATAACATGTGAAAATTTATAGAATGTGAATTTAAGTATGATATGCATAATATGATGAATATGGGGCATTCGGGTTATATGAAAAGGGGAAGTGAAGGTGATGACTTCGGTCTCACTATCTGAATGTGGTGACTTCGGTCACGTTATCTGAATGTGGTAACTTCGGTTACATTATCTGAATGTGGTAACTTCGGTTACATTATCTGAATCTGGTGTCTCTTGACACAATTATATCTGGTGGCTATGCCACAAATTTTTTATGGGCGATGAGCACGTCGATCGCATGATCGCCTTGAAGGTGTGTAGCGGATGGAGGGTCGACTTAGTAGTCCCCACGGTGTGCGAGTTGAGTGCGGTACGGATGTGTAGCGGATGGCATCTAGGTTTGGGTTTGGGTTGCATCATCATTTTTATCTGTTATATGAAATAAGTAATTGATGTGAAAATGTATGCCTGATCTATTGAATGTTAGTGTTGCGTACACATTGAGTCGGTTGACTCACCCCGTTGTGGGATTACTTTTCAGTGTGACGAATGTGATGATGGACCAAATTTGGTAGATCTTGTGGTGGCCATGCTCAACTAGAAGTTTTGATTCAATTTGGACACTTTATTTTATTTAAGTACTTTGGAATTTTATTTTGGGATTTTACTTGTTGTAATAAGGCCACAGTTACATTTCCTTACTTTTATTTTTTTTACTATGTTACGAATTATTTTAAAGATCAAGTAAAATTATTTCTTTAAAAATAAACCCTAAATTGTTTTGTCAGCTTAATTAATTGGATTTCTAAATAAAATAAATGGGTTCCCAATCTAAGCCCAACCCAAAACGATATTTTTTTTTCTAAAAGTACACAAATTTTCTCTAAGTAACAAAGAATTTGAAACCGGTTTACTTAAGGAACATACCAGATCTGGTTCAGGCTCGTGGGCCGGGTTTGGGGTGTTTTAGTTTGGTATCAGAGCCCAGTTTTAAAACTCTCAGCCTGTGGGCTAAGGCCCAAAACGTTTTCAAATCGAGCCAAGTAAGCTTTTTGAAAGGATTTTATGAAATAAACAGGTTTTCTGGCATGGCACCTAAGTCTCCGACCCGCAGTCCACCAGGTAAGTACCCCTAACTATTTGGGTGATTATGTAAATTATGAATTGTGGAAGGGTAGAAAAGGAATGGAACGTAGAATAGCATGATAGGAACTTGTACCCTAGGACTAGTCTACTCAATCACAAACACATAAGACTTAATGCACTAAACAAACCTATGGCTAAGTCACCGAGCTAGGGTGTGGTAACCCAATGCGCATGTCTAGGATTGGATCCGTAAGAGCTTGGTATTTAAGCGGTCCTAGTGACTCACCTCCTCTTCGCGAGAATCCTACAGTGCGTAGCTTCTTCACCACTCTAAACTCGAGAGGGCTCGGTGGTGTGGCAACCTGCATGCGCATGTCTAGGAATGGTTTCGGTGGGAGCTTGGTATTTAAGCGATCCGCGTGACTCACCTCCTCTCTCTCCACTCGAATCCTGCCTGGTGCGTAGCTTTGGTTCACCCTGACCAAGAGGGCTCGGTCATAAGCTGAACACAATAACTAAAACCCGAAAGGGAACTAGCCATGTTTTTTTTTAAAAAAAAAAAAGAAAAACAACAAAACCCTAGTTTTAAAACCTTTAAAATCACTCTTCTAATTTGTGGAAACTATCTTTACAAAACTTTCCGAAAAATTTACGATTTATGAAAATTACAAAAATACCCTCAGTGGTAAAATTAACAAAATGCCCTTGGTTTATAAAATGACCAACTACCCAACAGTTTTATCAAAATTTCATTATTTTATAAAAACTCAAAAACCCTAATCCAAAAAAAAAAGAATATCAAAATATCTTTAGTTTGGAAAATTACAAAATTACCCCTAACTTACAAAAATGACCAAAGTGGCCCTAGTTTCCGAAATTTTTACAAACATCATTATTTGGAAGGTAAAACTCCCAAAAAGAACCCACAAAGTTTTACAACTTTTGAAATATCCCTAATTTACAAAATTTTATAAATTTACCCCGATTTGTGAAAATTACCGAAATACCCCCGAGGTCCAACATCACTGAAATAAACCCGGATTTCAAAATTTATCCAAAATACCCCAGGAATTCAAAAATACCAGAACACTTTGTGGCAAAATCACCAAAGAAATTTTTTTCTTTTTTGAAAAATTACGAAAATACCCCTGGGTAGTGGAAAAATAACAACGACGAAAACTACAACGTTTCTCTGAATGAACGAAAGTTCATACTTGTTTGATGGATGAATGAATGAATGGAAAGACTGTGTGTTTGTATGAATACGAAAGAACCACTCCTAAATTCTTTTTCATAAAACTTCTTCGCGAGTAATCAAGTGAAACAAAAGTACTAATGCATAAAACTTCTTAATCAGATCTCGACGTTAGAAATGAGCTCTAGAGGACGTGGTCGTCGTGGACGAGGTAGAGGAAGGATGACTGTGTCAGAACCCGTTAGATCGGGTCAAGGTTCTGACAATGAGATACCACCGCCACCACCACCCCCAGCTGTTGGTGTTGAGCAACAAGCTCGGGCGAGGAAGATCTTTGTGTCGCGGTGTCTTTGTGAGTTTTGGAATTGGTGGTGGTGCAGTGCGAAAAAATCGGAAATCGTAAATCACGTGCTGAACGGCTCCAAGCTAACGGAGCCGAGATGTTTCGTGGAGTATCTGGAGTGGCACCCAGTACAGCTGAGTACTGGTTGGAAGCAATGGAGCGCATCATGGATGAGCTTGACCTGACCCCTGAGGAAAAGTTGAAAGGATGGTGGCAGCGCATTGCGCGCGATGAAGCGTATCAGTGGTGGTTAACTGTTTGGGATGGTGCCACAGCTGAGGATCTGACCTGGGAATATGTTAAGGAAGTGGGAACCAGGTATACAGATGAGCAAAGGAAGGCTTTTCTGGGGCTGGTGCAAGGGAGCAAGTCTGTTGCGGAATATGAAGCTGAATTCCTGAGGTTGAGTCGCTATGCTCGAGGAATAGTGGCAACTGAGCATGAGCGCTGTGTCCGTTTTGAGGACGGACTGAGGGACGATCTGAGACTGTTGAAAGCACCGTATCAGGAGCGGGAGTTCTCTGCTTTGGTAGAGAAGGCCAAGGTGGCCGAAGGAATTAAGGATTCTACCAAGCAGGCTGTGGATAAGAATAAGCCCAAGAGAGGTTTTGGACCATCTAGAAAGGTTCATAAGAGTTCTAGAATTGATGGGCTGCTTAATCAGCAAGCTGGTACAGGATGGCAGTATCGTCCTTGTGAGCATTTTGGAAAGAAGCACCTAGGGGAGTGCTGGAAAAAGACGGGAGGATGTTTTCGGTGTGAATCCAAGGACCATATGCTCAAGGATTGTCCCAAGAAACCAGATGAGAGTTGACCGGTAGCTCAGACTGTTAATCAGGCTGGTAGGGGTGGACAGCAGCCTCAACGGGGTCGTGGTTCGGGCAACAGAGGTAATGGTGCTGGCAGAGGCCGTGGAACACAGGGCCGAGGTGCTGCTAATGCTGAGGAAAGGCAACCGGGTTTGGTTTATGCCGTTCACTGGAGGGAGGATGGAGACGCGCCGGATGTTATAGCCAGTACGTTCTTTATTTTTGACAAGCCCTATTTTGCTCTAATTGATGTGGGCTCGACCCATTCTTATGTTGCAAGTAGTGTAGTGGAAACACTTGTAACATCCCGAATTAGGGCCTAGTCAGAATAGTGGTTTAAGACCATGAATCTAAAGTAGAAATAATTATTTTATGACTATTATGGGGTTTATGATATGTTCGTATTCATGTGTAAAAATTTCATGAAGAAATTTTAGGCGTAAAGTGTCCAATTTGACTTTTGGACTAAATTAAATAAGTTGCAAAATATGAGGTCTTAGAAGATTTAAGTATAAAATAGCTTGGATTATCAATTTGAGGTCTACAATGTGATTAAATTGTTGTGTGAAAATTTCATTGAGAAATTTTATCGAAAAAGTGTTTAATTTGATTAGTAGGATTAAATTGTTATAAGTGCGAAGTGTGTGTTTCAGATGATAAAGGGTGTAATTGTGATGGGTTTTTAAAGTGAAGGTCCTTATGAAGAAATTAGTCCACTTATAAGTTGATGGAAGATAATTGTTTGGTATTTTTGAAGTTAATTAAAAAGAGAAAGGGCAAATTTGGAAGTTAAGTTAAATGATATAATAAGACAAAAATAGTAAAAGAATAAAAAAATAAAACACCCATTTCTCTTCTTCTCCAGCCGAATGTGAGAAGAAAAAATGGCAGCCATGGAGAAAGCCATATTTGGCCAAGCTAAGGAGCTTGATAGGTGAGTGGTTTTTGTCCCGTTTTTAATGATTTATACGTTTTCGGAGTCGTGGTAACTCGATTTAGCTATCCCGAACCTTTATTTTCAAAATTGTTGAAGTTTGTGAATTTTTCCATGGTTGATTAAGTGTGTATTTTGATGATTAATGGTGGATTATGCATGTCCATGAGTAGATGAACAATTTTTACTAAGTGATTTTCGATGAAAACGAGTAAAATGAGTTAATCGGTAAAAGTTGTTATTGTTCAAAAGTATGTGTTATAGTAGGAATTTGAAGTTTCTATAGAAGGGAAAAATGTTCAGCATGTCATAAAACATAAGAAAAAGGAATAAAGTTTAATTTTTAGAGCCTAGGGGCAAAATCGTAATTATGCAAAAGTTTAGGGGTAAAATTGTAATTTTGCCAAAGTTTGAGTTAGGGACTGTTTTGAGTAGTGCATTAATTAAATAAGTAAAATGTGATGTTTTAGACCTCGAAAGATGAGATTTGGACCTAGAACTGGAGGAAAATCGAAAATTGGGAAAGTTGGTAAAATGGTTGTTTTAGACATTCGAGGTAAGTTCATATGTTTAATAAGCAATTAATTATGCATATTTGGATGATAAATCGATATTTTGGACATAAATACTTTAGTATTGAGTTTGAGATATAATGATTAATGTCGATAATAATTCGATATTGGAAAGAGAAGTTGTATAGTTTACATGTTAGACCATATTTTGTATTATGGCTTTGTATGATAATAAGAAAGTATTGACTAGCATAATTTGAGGAGAATAAGTTAAGTTGATGACATGATGAGATTTAGAATGTAAGTATGTAAGTTGAGTAGCATTTTATTTTTATGCAATTATTGTTTTTAGCAATGCTATTGTTTGAATTATGTGACTAACCTTGAGAATTTGAGCAAGTATGTTTCAAATTATGACTTAACAAGGAATTGATATCTCAAAGTCCATGGCTATACAATGGAAATTAAGGCAAGGATACCATATAAGACCATGTCAAGACATGGCATTGGTAAGGCAAAGATCCCGTGTAAGACCATGTCAAGACATGGCATCGACATTGATCAAGGACTCCATGTAAGACCACATCAAGATGTGGCATTGGCACTAAGACAAGGATACCATGTAAGACCATGTTTGGAACATGGCATTTGGTAAGATAAGGATATCATGTAAGACCATGCCAAGGCATGGCATTGATAAGTTTTATAAGGCAAGGAAATCATGTAAGACCATGTCAAGACATGGCATTGATGAGTTACTATAAGGCAAAGGTCCCATGTAAGATCATGCCAAGGCATGGCATTGGTGAGTTCATAAGGCAAGGATACCACGTAAGACCATGTCAAGACATGGCAATGGTAAGTTCAAAATGAAAAAGGGTCACGAGTAGTCCAAAGAGCAAGTCAAAGAAATGACAAGGTGAGAACATGAAGAAAGAGTACAGTATGCATTTAAGGCTTATTTAATATTGAGATTGTAAGTAATTGAGATTATCAAGTATTAAGTAAGTGATGAGTTTTCAGTTATGCTTGTAACATTTTATGACATGATTGGCAATATGCCTATATTATGAAAGAGTGCTCATGTGTTAAGTGAGAATGTTGCGGTATGTAAGCAAGCTATTAAGTAAGGTGCCCTTTGTATTACGAGCCTTTGGTAAGGTTACCGGATGAGTTCATCGGAAAATCGATTAAGTGAAATTATGTATGACTTTGTAGTGATAAGTGCAGGTATATACATGCGTAACGTATGAGCAATATGCTCGATATGTAACCGGAAATTGGAAAGATTGTTATAAGTAAGTAATGAATACAACTAAAGGGAGAGAGAGAGCAAAAATTTACAATGAAACTGTTTTGGACAGCACCAGTGACGTGAATTTGAAAATTCACGAAAAATAGTAGAAATTGAATTATAAGTTGTATAAGATATTGATTTAAAGCTTAATGAGTCTATTTTTATATAAAAGAAACAGAGAAAACAAAGAAGTTTTATATTTCGAGATATTTAAATTCTTGTGAGATTGGTTCAGAAGGATTACGTGATCCCCTTTTCTGATTTGGAAAAATCATTAAAAACTGTACAAAAATAAGTATGGGATAAAAGTTATATTCTTGAAATCCTAAATGAGTCTAGTTCCAAATGAAACAAATTATAACATCATTTGAATTCTGTACAGGGAGAGAACTGATTCGTAGTGAAGAGAGGTTAGAACAGTCAAATAGTAAAACAGGGGAAACTTTAAGAATAATCTGGTATTGATTGGCCATACCAAAAATTTTGGAAAATTTTCAATAAAAAGATATGTGAGCCTAGTTTCGGATAAAATTAATGGATCTTAATTTGGAGTTTTGTAGCTCGAGATATAAATGATTTAGTGACTATGACTCAAGTAGACAGCTTAAGATAAACATGAGAAAATGGTGGAACTATGTGTAATTATGATTGCATCATCTTGAGAACTTGTGGTGAGGATTTGTCATGTTGAGGCCTTGATAAGGCTACAAATAAGTTGGGAAAGTAAGAACTTAGCATTATTTATGCAAGTTATAACGGCTTAGTAGTAAGCTAAATTCATTGCTAATGCTTATTATTTTTACATATGAACTTACTAAGCTTTATAAGCTTACCCCCCTTTTCTTTCCCATGTTACAGAGTCCTATTAAACAAGCTCGGGTTGGAGGTCGTCGGAGATCGCTTCACACTATCAAGTTATCTATGGGTATCTTTATTTATAAATGATTTAAGTTATGGCATGTATAGGGACTTGTCTAAGTCATTTTGTATATGTGTTAAGTAATTTGACCAAATTTATTGTTAAGTCTGGTAATGCCTCGTACTCGGTCCCGGCATAGGATATGGGTAAGGGGTGTTACATTTAGTGGTATCAGAGCAATGGTTTAGTCGGTTCTCGGACTATCATATTGAGTGTGAGAGTCTAGCTATACATGCCATAATGAATTGTGATAGTGTGACGACTCCCGACCTTGGATGTAAATTATTTTATTAGGCGGATCGCACTTTAACCGAGCTAAATTTGATAGTGCAAACAAGTGTGTTTATGATAAGCTGAGACTCGTAAAAAGTAAGAATAATAATTTATGATGTTTATGTGATGATGCATAAATTATGGATAGAAATTTCTTTTGAAATATGAAAGATGAGATGAAAGAAAAGTTTATACTATGATAAGTGTTAATGTTTGATTGGCATTTGTATGATACTATGAGTATAACTTGTGAAATTAAGTGATAATTTTACTTGAGATTTATGAATGAAAGTATAAGTGCACTTGTTTGTATAAGATGATAGGAAGGTTGTGTAAAATGAGTATGCATGTTAAATTACTTGAAACAAAATATATATTGATGAGTGTTAAGTTATATGCATGAATATATAAGAGGCAAGTTAGAGGCATTACAACTTCATCCCCTTCCAATAGGGTATGTTATAAAGAAATTTTATGAAATTGGACCGAAAGGGTTTGCAAGTGGAAGACTAAAGAGTTGAGTTGTAGATTAACCGATAACGTGATCAGAGTTGAGAATGGTTTAGTAATTGAACACAGTTGCAGAAAAGATGTCAGATTAATATGGAGATCATTCGGATTTCGAAATGTTATAATTAAAGAAAGGTCAGGCTCAGTTAATTAACTCATCCAGGTATGAGACCTAAAGTATGTAATTACTGGAATTTATTCTGAATTTATATCTGTTTGCAATTGGAATAATATTAGATTGGTGATGACAGAATTAGATAGTGCAATCATGATCGAGATGCTTTCTTTTCAGCCGGGACATTATCTACTAAAGTAATTGAGAAGTTAGCCTTATTGTGGCACTATGATTTTTAAGATGTATGAGTATTGTGGCATCAGTATAGTTAAATGCTTCGACGAGTAACAGTTGAAGTAAATTCTACTATAAGCTTAATCTTTTTCTAGATTTGAGAAGAAATTGAAGTTGGCAAAATGTGAATGATAGGAAGTTCAACTTAGACCTGTGTATTCGTTTTCACTTTTCAAATGATCTTGATATATATATATGAGCGAGTTAAAGACAGAATGTTATGATGTCTATTCACTAGCAAGTAAATCGAAATCAAGTGTATCCAAGACTATTACAATCGATGGTGGTGGAGCGATAATGAAAATTAGATAGAGTTGCCATAGGCTTCAAAATCAGGATTGTCAAAATATCTAAAAAGTAAGATGTTATCTGGATTGGTGTTAATTAGTTGTCAAGGATCTGTATGATACAAAATTCTTATTTGACGGATTACTGAGTAAATGTACTTTCAAAAAAAAAAAAGATTTTGATGATGTATTTGACAATATAGGTTAAAGAGTATTGCAAAGAGATATACGAAGTTATACCGATTTGTGATTCTAGAGAAATTTTGAAGGTATCTCATTAAGGATGAGAGTAACTTCCCTCTGTAAGATTTTCTGGGGACGAAAATCCTAAAGGGGGAGAATTGTAACATCCCGAATTAGGGCCTAGTCGAATAGTGGTTTAAGACCATGAATCTAAAGTAGAAATAATTATTTTATGACTATTATGGGGTTTATGATATGTTCGTATTCATGTGTAAAAATTTCATGAAGAAATTTTAGGCGTAAAGTGTCCAATTTGACTTTTGGACTAAATTAAATAAGTTGCAAAATATGAGGTCTTAGAAGATTTAAGTATAAAATAGCTTGGATTATCAATTTGAGGTCTACAATGTGATTAAATTGTTGTGTGAAAATTTCATTGAGAAATTTTATCGAAAAAGTGTTTAATTTGATTAGTAGGATTAAATTGTTATAAGTGCGAAGTGTGTGTTTCAGATGATAAAGGGTGTAATTGTGATGGGTTTTTAAAGTGAAGGTCCTTATGAAGAAATTAGTCCACTTATAAGTTGATGGAAGATAATTGTTTGGTATTTTTGAAGTTAATTAAAAGAGAAAGGGCAAATTTGGAAGTTAAGTTAAATGATATAATAAGACAAAAATAGTAAAAGAATAAAAAAAAAACACCCATTTCTCTTCTCCAAATTAATGTGAGAAGAAAAAATGGCAGCCATGGAGAAAGCCATATTTGGCCAAGCTAAGGAGCTTGATAGGTGAGTGGTTTTTGTCCCGTTTTAATGATTTATACGTTTTGAGTCGTGGTAACTCGATTTAGCTATCCCGAACCTTTATTTTCAAAATTGTTGAAGTTTGTGAATTTTTCCATGGTTGATTAAGTGTGTATTTTGATGATTAATGGTGGATTATGCATGTCCATGAGTAGATGAACAATTTTTACTAAGTGATTTTCGATGAAAACGAGTAAAATGAGTTAATCGGTAAAAGTTGTTATTGTTCAAAAGTATGTGTTATAGTAGGAATTTGAAGTTTCTATAGAAGGGAAAAATGTTCAGCATGTCATAAAACATAAGAAAAAGGAATAAAGTTTAATTTTCGAGCCTAGGGGCAAAATCGTAATTATGCAAAAGTTTAGGGGTAAAATTGTAATTTTGCCAAAGTTTGAGTTAGGGACTGTTTTGAGTAGTGCATTAATTAAATAAGTAAAATGTGATGTTTTAGACCTCGAAAGATGAGATTTGGACCTAGAACTGGAGGAAAATCGAAAATTGGGAAAGTTGGTAAAATGGTTGTTTCGACATTCGAGGTAAGTTCATATGTTTAATAAGCAATTAATTATGCATATTTGGATGATAAATCGATATTTTGGACATAAATACTTTAGTATTGAGTTTCAAATATAATGATTAATGTCGATAATAATTCGATATTGGAAAGAGAAGTTGTATAGTTTACATGTTAGACCATATTTTGTATTATGGCTTTGTATGATAATAAAAAAGTATTGACTAGCATAATTTGAGGAGAATAAGTTAAGTTGATGACATGATGAGATTTAGAATGTAAGTATGTAAGTTGAGTAGCATTTTATTTTTATGCAATTATTGTTTTTAGCAATGCTATTGCTGAATTATGTGGCTAACCTTGAGAATTTGAGCAAGTATGTTTCAGCTATGACTTAACAAGGAATTGATATCTCAAAGTCCATGGCTATACAATGGAAATTAAGGCAAGGATACCATATAAGACCATGTCAAGACATGGCATTGGTAAGGCAAAGATCCGTGTAAGACCATGTCAAGACATGGCATCGACATTGATCAAGGACTCCATGTAAGACCACATCAAGATGTGGCATTGGCACTAAGACAAGGATACCATGTAAGACCATGTTTGGAACATGGCATTTGGTAAGATAAGGATATCATGTAAGACCATGCCAAGGCATGGCATTGATAAGTTCTATAAGGCAAGGAAATCATGTAAGACCATGTCAAGACATGGCATTGATGAGTTACTATAAGGCAAAGGTCCCATGTAAGATCATGCCAAGGCATGGCATTGGTGAGTTCATAAGGCAAGGATACCACGTAAGACCATGTCAAGACATGGCAATGGTAAGTTCAAAATGAAAAAGGGTCACGAGTAGTCCAAAGAGCAAGTCAAAGAAATGACAAGGTGAGAACATGAAGAAAGAGTACAGTATGCATTTAAGGCTTATTTAATATTGAGATTGTAAGTAATTGAGATTATCAAGTATTAAGTAAGTGATGAGTTTTCAGTTATGCTTGTAACATTTTATGACATGATTGGCAATATGCCTATATTATGAAAGAGTGCTCATGTGTTAAGTGAGAATGTTGCAGGTATGTAAGCAAGCTATTAAGTAAGGTGCCCTTTGTATTCTGAGCCTTTGGTAAGGTTACCGATGAGTTCATCGGAAAATCGATTAAGTGAAATTATGTATGACTTTGTAGTGATAAGTGCAGGTATATACATGCGTAACGTATGAGCAATATGCTCGATATGTAACCGGAAATTGGAAAGATTGTTATAAGTAAGTAATGAATACAACTAAAGGGAGAGAGAGAGCAAAAATTTACAATGAAACTGTTTTGGACAGCACCAGTGACGTGAATTTGAAAATTCACGAAAAATAGTAGAAATTGAATTATAAGTTGTATAAGATATTTATTTAAATCTTAATGAGTCTATTTTTATATAAAAGAAACAAAGAAAACAAAGAAGTTTTATATTTTGAGATATTTAAATTCTTGTGAGATTGGTTCAGAAGGATTATGTGATCCCCTGTTCTGATTTGGAAAAATCATTAAAAATTGTACAAAAATAATTATGGGATAAACGTTATATGCTTGAAATCCTAAATGAGTCTAGTTTCAAATGAAATAAATTATAACATCATTTGAATTCTGTACAGGGAGAAAACTGATTCGTAGTGAAGAGAGGTCAGAACAGTCAAACAGTAAAACAGGGGAAACTTTAAGAATAATCTGGTATTGATTGGCCATACCAAAAATTCTGGAAAATTTTTAATAAAAAGATATGTGAGTCTAGTTTTGGATAAAATGAATGGATCTTAATTTGGAGTTTTGTAGCTCGAGATATAAATGATTTAGTGACTATGACTCAAGTAGACAGCTTAAGATAAACATGAGAAAATGGTGGAACTATGTGTAATTATGATTGCATCATCTTGAGAACTTGTGGTGAGGATTTGTCATGTTGAGGCCTTGATGAGGCTACAAATAAGTTGGGAAAGTAAGAACTTAGCATTATTTATGCAAGTTATAACGGCTTAGTAGTAAGCTAAATTCATTGCTAATGCTTATTATTTTTACATATGAACTTACTAAGCTTTATAAGCTTACCCCCCTTTTCTTTCCCATGTTACAGAGTCCTATTAAACAAGCTTGGGTTGGAGGTCATCGGAGATCGCTTCACACTATCAAGTTATCTATGGGTATCTTTATTTATAAATGATTTAAGTTATGGCATGTATAGGGACTTGTCTAAGTCATTTTGTATATGTGTTAAGTAATTTGACCAAATTTATTGTTAAGTCTGGTAATGCCTCGTACTCGGTCCCGGCATAGGATACGGGTAAGGGGTGTTACAACACTAGACCTAGACTCTGAACTCTCTGATAGGCAGATGACTGTAGTAAGCCCATTAGGCCAAACTGTAGTGGTAGATAAGATCTTTCGGAATGTACCCCTAGAGATTCAGGGAGTGAACTTTCGGGCTGACTTAATGGAGTTACCTTTCGGAGAGTTTGAACTTATACTCGGAATGGACTGGCTAATAGAACACTGAGCCGTGTTGGATTGTGCGGCTAAACAAATGGAACTAAGGACCTCGGAGGATGAAGCAGTAGTAATGGTTGGAGAAAGTAGGAACTACTTGTCTAACGTAGTTTCGGCGCTGAAGGCTAAGAAAATGGTTAAGAAAGGGTGCAAGGCATTCCTAGCCTTCGTAAGTGCGTTGGGTGGAAAGGAAGAAGGTGTTAGCGGAGTTAGAACGGTCAAGGACTTTGAGGATGTATTTCCGGAAGAACTATCAGGAATACCCCCAGATAGGGAGGTGTAATTTGGAATAGATTTGCTACTGGGAACAGCTCCTGTGTCAATCGCTCCATACCGAATGGCGCCAAAGGAGTTAGTAGAGCTCAAGGTTCAAATCCAAGAGTTGTTGGATCGTGGGTTCATCCGACCCAGTGTTTCTCCATGGGGAGCACCGGTTTTATTTGTGAAGAAAAAGAACGGAACTATGCGTATGTGCATAGATTACCGTCAGTTGAATAAGCTGACCATTAAGAACAAGTATCCTGAAACACCCCACACCCGGCCTACGAGCCTGAACCGGATCTGGTATGTTCCTTAAGTAAACCGGTTTTCAAAGTCCTGATTAACTTAGAGAAAATTTGTGTAATTAAGAAAAATTCGTTTTGGGTTGGGCTTAAATTGGAACCCATTTAATAAATTTTGAAAATCCAACTTAAATAAGGTGACAAAATAATTTTAGGGTTTATTATTTTAAAAGAAATAAATTTACTTAACTTTAATCAAAAATAAATTGTATCATAATCAAATAAAAATAAACAGAAATAAAGAAAATCCAACTGGGCCTTATGGCCTTATTACATCATTCAAACCCAAAATAAAATTTAAAGTACTAAAATTATATAAAGTCCAAATTTCTAAATAAATTCTTCAAGTGATGCATGGCCACCTTTAGCTCCTGCCGACCCGGTCCATTATTGCTCATCACCTGAAAAATAATTCCCCAACTGGGTGAGTCCACGAACTCAATGTGTACACAATACTAATTTTCAACAAATCGTGCATACAAGTCATATCAATTTCATGTTCATACAAAATAAAGGATGATGCAACCCAAACCCAAGCCTATTTGTCCATCCGCTACACACCACCCGTACCAACTTTGTACAATCGTGGGGACTACTAAGTCGACCTTCCATCCGCTACACACCCATCGAAGGCGTCATTGCGATCGGCGTGCTCATCGCCCACTTACGTTGTGTCTTTAGACACTATATTCGAATATTGTAACCGGTTACCATATTCAATAATGTATTTGTAGTCACCATGATTCGTTAGTGAGACCGTCAAGCACCTTCGTTGGTGAGACCGTAGTCATCACCTTCACTTTCTCTCCTTCACATATATCCCAAATGCCCCAATTATTACATATCATTCATATCATACTTAAATTCACATTCATGTCACTTTTCGAATATATAACACATTCATAATCCTATCAAAAGTAAGAATACGTGCACTGGTACTTTTGCCACATTTGTGGTACTTAGCCACATTCTCATTTTTATACACATTCATATATTAAAACATAATTATTGCCATAACATATTGAAAGTTAGTGTGAGTACACACACGATTAAACTTAATAGGTTCCTTGAAATCCCAAGAGAATCGACCACAGATTTAGATCTCAAATCCTACATAAGTTAATCACTTTAAAAGACCATTCGGCCACTTTTCCAAATACAACTAGGATTTGTATTACTTACCTTGTTGCCGAATTGGATTGATAATCAAATCCCGAAGATTTGTGTTCTTCCCTTGAAATCGGCTAACCATTAAATCCATTGATTTGGTTAGTCTCTGATTTAAAACAAATAGATCTAGACATTTAAGAGAGAACCTTGGCCGATTACATAATGTTTACTTACCTCAAATCCTTGAATCCCGGATCTCTCTTCCTGATTAGCCGAAATTCCTTGAATCTGAAATCCCGATATTCTTCTTTAATAATCGGTCAAGAGACAACAGAAGAGATTATTCCCTAGATCTCGATTAGAAGAATTAGAAGAACAAAATTGATTGTTCTTACCTTAATACCTTAGTCGATTGCTTCCTTGCCTAGAGCCACAGAGATTCGGCTATGGGGTTTTAGTCAAGGATCAAAAGAAAAGGGTTTTGGCCTGACAGATGAAGAAAAGAAAAGAAGAAAAGAAAAGAGAAAAAAGAGAATAATTGCAGAGAAAATTTGGCAGAGAGAATAGGAGAAATTTTAGAGAATTTCGGCAGAGGTTTTCTTGAAGAGAAAAGAATGAATGAAGAATAGCCTTACTCTTACTTTTATAGCCAAAATTACTAGCTAGAGTCCTTTACTTGGCCACCACTCTTCTATTTTGATAACTTTATCCTTTAATTATCATAAATAAAAGAGTTTAATCCAATATTTATCTCTTCTAAATAATCCAATTTAAAAAATCCTTTATTTATCACCTTTTTAATCGAATATTTATGAAAATAAAACACCTCCTTTCTAGAAGCATGTGCCGTCCACCTCGAGTCTTACGGAAGCAAAAATAAAACCTCCTTTATTTGCTTCCCAAGTGACTCGAACTCAGGCCCATTCCTCTTGCACATGGTGCCATTTCCATAGGCCCTAAGTGACATCTTGAGCCACTTTTCCAAGCTTTGTTTGTGTGTCAAATTTCACCAACTTTTTCTTTTAAGGCCACCTTGCCTTAATTTCCTATTTTAAACTTTAAAACTTGACATTTCTAAGTCATTTCTAAGTTTCCTAAAATTTTCGATCGGCTCAGAAACTTGCCATTTTCTTACATTTCCAAGTTTCCAGAAATGTTCACTTTCCATTTTGAATCATTTCCTTACATTTCCTAGTTTCCATAAATGTTCACTTTCCTCTTTATTCCTTTACATTTTCAGGACATTTCCCTACATTTCCAAGACAAGACATTTCCTTACATTTCCTTGCATTTCCTTACATTTCCATACATTTCCTCACATTTCCTTACATCTCCTTACATTTCCATACATTTCCATACATTTCCTTACATTTCCTTACATTTCCCTACATTGCCTTACATTTCCATACATTTCCACACATTTCCACACATTTCCATACACTTCCATACATTTCCATATATTTCCTTACATTTCCATACATTTCCTTACATTTCCTTACATTTCCATACGTTTCCTTACATTTCCTTACATTTCCATACGTTTCCTTACATTTCCATATTTCCTTACATTTCCATACATTTCCTTATTTCTAGAATTCACATAACACATTCATAATTCATAAAACATGCCATTTTACCACATGGTTTCTTGTGTCATGCTTCACACGGAGTTTCTTTTCAAGCCTCATTTGCCTAGCTCCCCTTTTTACTTAAAAACCAATAATTTTCCAAAGCTTTCTTCTTCCATCCTAAAATTCTAAAAACCCTTAATACACTTCCAACACTGCCAAAACCTACTAACTCATGAATTAGGCACGAACGCATAACCCCTAATCTAGGATGTTACATATCCTTTGCCAAGGATCGATGACTTGTTCGATCAGCTGAAGGGGCCGTAGTGTTTTCAAAGATCGACTTAAGGTCGGGATATCATCAGCTGAAGGTGAAGGAGGCTGATATCCATAAGACCACTTTTAGAATAAGATACGACCATTTTGAGTTTGTGGTGATGTCGTTTGGGCTGACGAACGCTCCAGTCGCGTTCATGGACATGATGAATCGGGTTTTCCAACCCTATTTGGATAGGTTCGTCGTTGTGTTCATCGATGACATCTTGGTGTACTCTAAGTCTGAAGAGGAGCACGATGAACATCTCCGAGTTGTACTGCAACTGTTAAGGGAAAAGAAGCTTTATGCCAAATTCAGCAAGTGTGAATTTTGGCTTAAGGAGGTGGCATTTTTAGGACATGTGGTATTCGCAGAAGGAATAAGAGTGGACCCTAGGAAGATCGAAGCAGTGTTGGATTGGAAACCACCTAGGTCCGTGGCTGAAATTCGAAGTTTCTTAGGTTTGGCAGGCTATTACAGAAGGTTTGTGGAAGGGTTCTCGTCTATAGCCGCGCCTTTGACAAAGTTGCTAAGGAAGGAAGTACCCTTTGAATGGACAGATAAGTAATAGGAGAGCTTTGAAAAGCTTAAAAAGGTGTTGACGGAAGCTTCAGGGTTAATTCAGCCGGAGGCAGGAAAAGATTTTGTGGTGTACTGTGACGCTTCACATACGGGGTTAGGCTGTGTGCTAATGCAAGATGGGAAAGTGGTCGCTTATGCGTCTCGGCAGTTAAGGCCTCATGAGGTTAACTACCCAAGTCATGACTTGGAACTGGCAGCAGTGGTTTTCGCCCTTAAGGTTTGGAGGCACTACCTTTATGGAGAAAGGTCAGTTATCTACACAGACCACAAAAGTCTTAAGTATTTGTTGACTCAGAAGGAGTTGAACTTGAGGCAACGAAGGTGGGTGGAATTGTTGAAAGACTACGATTGTTCAATAGAATATCATCCGGGCAAGGCGAATATGGTAGCTGATGCTCTAAGTAGGAAAGTTGTGACGGATCTAAGGGCTTTGTTCGCTCACTTAAGTCTGTATGATGATGGAAGCCTGTTAGCAGAGTTGCAAGTCAAGCCCACATGGCTGAAAGAAGTGAAAGAGGGACAGTTGGCTGATAAGGACCTAAGTGCTAAGTTACAGCAAGTACAGAACAGAGAATTAAAGGATAATAGCGTTAATTATGAAGGAGTATTGTGCTACAAAGGAAAAGTCTGTATGCCGAAGGACAAGGAGTTGAGACAAAGGATTCTTCGGGAAGCGCATGGTAGCCCTTATGCTATGCATCTCGGAGGCATTAAGCTGTATAGAGACCTAAGGGAACAATTTTGGTGGTCTAATCTTAAACAAGAAGTTACTGAGTTCATGGGAAAATGTCTGACGTGTCAGCAAGTTAAGGCTGAACACCAAGTCCCATCGGGATTGCTTCAACCAATCGAAATTCCACAATGGAAGTGGGAGAGAATTACCATGGACTTCATTAGTGGGCTTCCCCTTACGCCTACTAAGAAGGACTCGGTATGGGTAATAGTGGACCGTTTGACCAAATCCACGCACTTTACTCCGGTGAGAGTCGACCATTCTCTTCAGAAGTTAGCCAACTTATATGTGGCGGAGATCGTAAGGTTACATGGAGCACCAGTATCGATCATCTCCGATAGGGACCCAAGGTTTACGTCTCGGTTTTGGAAGGCACTTCATCAAGCTTTAGGCACTAAGTTGGACTTCACTACGGCTTTTCATCCACAATCGGACGGGCAGTCTGAACGAGTTATACAAGTGTTGGAAGATATGTTGAGAGGCTGTGTGATGGATTTCCGAGGAAGTTGGGAAGACTACCTGCCTTTAGCTAAGTTCGCCTACAACAATAGCTATCAGGCTAGCATTCGGATGGCACCATACGAAGCATTGTATGGTCGGAAGTGTAGAACTCCTACTTGTTGGACTGAGTTAGGAGAACGTCGAGTGTTGGGTCCAGAGTTAGTGGCAGAAACTGAAGAGAAGGTTGAGATAATTCGAGCACGATTAAAAGAAGCCTATGATAGGTAAAAGTCATACGCGGACCTTAGGCGAAAGGAGATAGAGTTTGAGGTAGGAGACCAAGTGTTTCTGAAGGTCTCACCTTGGAAGAAGGTAATGAGGTTCGGTCGCAAAGGGAAGCTAAGCCCAAGGTTTATAGGGCCCTATAGAGTACTGAAGCGAGTTGGGCCAGTGGCATACCAATTGGAGTTGCCACCAGAATTGCAGCAGATGCACGACGTATTCCATGTATCCATGCTACATCGTTACCGATCGGATCCGTCCCATGTGGTACCAGTTGAAGAAGTGGAGCTAAGGCCAGACTTATCCTACGAGGAAGAGCCAATTCGGATCTTAGAACGTGATGTGAAAGTATTACGAAGGAAGTTAGTTCCTCTAGTCAAAGTGTTATGGCGCAATCATGGATCGGAAGAAGCTTCGTGGGACTCAAAGGAGACAATGCGACAGCAATACCCTCAGTTATTTTAGTTAAGAAATTTCGAGGACGAAATTATTTTAAGGGGGTAGAATTGTAACATCCTGGAAAAGGCCTATGCATTTTCGGTTTAATTGTACGAAATGACATGTCTTAAGTACTATGAATAAATTTTTAAAATTTTTGGAAACTCAGAAATGTATGGAAATGAAATGGAAATGAACATTTTTGGAAACCTGGAAATGCATGGACATGAACATTTTTGGAAACCTGGAAATGTAAAGAAATGATTCGAAAATGGAAAGTACACATTTTTGGAAACCTGGAAATGTAAGAAAATGGCAAGTTTACAGAGCCGATCGAAAATTTTTGGAAACTTAGAAATGACCTAGAAATGTCAAGTTTTAAATTTTAAAATAGGAAATCAAGGTAAGGTGGCCTTAAAAGAAAAAGTTTGTGAAAGTTGACACACAAACAGGCTTGGAAAAGTGGCCTGAAGATGCCATTTAGGGCCTATGAAAATGGCGCCATGTACAAGAGGAATGGGCCTGGGTTAGAGTCACTTGGGAAGCAAATAAAGGAGGTTTATTTTTGCTTCCATAAGCAAAGGAGTGGACGGCAAGGCTTTTAGAAAAAAGGGAGGTTTATCCTCTTTAAAATTCGGCTAATAAGGATAAATAAAGGTTTTTTTTTATTGGAGAGATAAATGATGGATTAAATGTTTTTAATTTAAATGAGGTGATAATTAAAGGATAATATTATCACATATGAAGAGTAGTGGCCAAGTAAGGGACTCTCTTGATGATAATTTCGGCTAAAGAAGGAAAATTAAGGCTATTTTCCATTCATCTTCTCCTTTGCCGAAAATTCCTAAGCCATTACTCTCTCTCTCTCACGAAATTTCCTTAAGCAAAAATCCATCTTTTCTTCTTCTTTTCTCTTCTCTTCATCAAGCCGAAACCTCTTTGATCTCTGTCTAAGTCTACATAGCCGAATCTTTGTGACTTCAAACAAAGGTGTCGTCGACTGTGGTGTTAAGGTAAGAATAATGGATTCTTGTTGTTTAATCTCTTTCAACCAAGATTTAGGAACTGATCCTTTTTGGTTGTCTTTTGGCCGAATATTGAAGGAGGAATTCCAGGATTTCAGATCTAAGGAATTCCGGCTAATCAAGAAGAGAGTTTCAGGATTCAAGGATTTAAGGTAAGAAAAGCATGGTTTAGGCCAAAGGCCATTTGATTAAGTTTATTAAGTGATTTGGAAATCAGATCTAACACATGTGTGTAGGGATTTCGACATATCCATAGTTAAGTGGAATTTTCGGGATTTTAGATCCACAAGGTAAGTAAACATTATGTATTCAGCCAAGGCTGATTTAGCAACTCAGATCTGTTTCTTATAATTCTCAGAGTCAAACTAACCATGCCTAATGATTTTAGTGCTAGCCGGTTTTAAGAAAAAGAATACTATCAATTTTCGGGATTTGAGTTACAATCATTCAATTCGGCAACAAGGTAAGTAATACAAATCCTACTAGGATTTGGTTTTATAGCCAAATAGGTCTTTGCTAAAGATTACTATGTTAACTGAATATAGGCATTAAAGATCTAAATCAGTAGATCAGTTTTCGGGATTTCAAGGACTTCGTTAAGCGAATCAGGTGTGCACCCACACTAACTTTTAATATGTTATATGGCAAATATTTAATATATGAATGTATAAGAATGTGAATGTGGCTAAAATACCCTAATGTGGTACAAAGTACTCAGGTACGTTTCCTACTCCCACTAGGATTATGAAATATGTTATTTATAACATGTGAAAATTTATAGATTGTGAATTTAAGTATGATATGCATAATATGATGAATATGGGGCATTCGGATTATATGAAAAGAGGAAGTGAAGGTGATGACTTCGGTCTCACTATCTGAATGTAGTGACTTCGGTCACGTTATCTGAATGTGGTAACTTCGGTTACATTATCTGAATCTGGTGTCTCTTGACACAATTATATCTGGTGGCTATGCCACAAATTTTATATGGGCGATGAGCACGTCGACTGCAGTGACTGCCTACGAAGGTGTGTAGCGGATGGAGGGTCGACTTAGTAGTCCCCATGGTGTGCAGGTTGGTACGGGGATGTGTAGCGGATGGCATCTAGGTTTGGGTTTGGGTTGCATCATCATTTTTATCTGTTATATGAATAAGTAATTGATGTGAAAATGTATGCCTGATCTATTGAATGTTAGTGTTGCATACACATTGAGTCGGTTGACTCACCCCGTTGTGGGATTACTTTTCAGGTGACGAATAGTGATGGACCGGGCCGGTAGATCTTGTGGTGGCCTTGTTCAACTAGAAGTTTTGATTCAATTTGGACACTTTATTTTATTTAAATACTTTGGAATTTTATTTTGGGATTTCACTTGTTGTAATAAGGCCACAGTTACATTTCCTTACTTTTATTTTTTTTTACTATGTTACGAATTATTTCAAAGATCAAGTAAAATTATTTCTTTGAAAATAAACCCTAAATTGTTTTATCACCTTAATTAATTGGATTTCTAAATAAAATAAATGGGTTCCCAATCTAAGCCCAACCCAAAACGATATTTTTTTTCTAAAATTACACAAATTTTCTCTAAGTAACAAAGAATTTGAAACCGGTTTACTTAAGGAACATACCAGATCCGGTTCAGGCTCGTGGGCCGGGTTTGGGGTGTTTTACCCATGCGTAATGGCTTGGGCAGTGCTCAATTCTACTCGTCACACACGGCCGTGTGATCTGCCCGTGTACATTGGTCCAGGCCGTGTTGATTTTCGAGGTAGGCCCATTTTTTCCCTTTTTGGCCCGTTTCTCGTTCTTTTCGATTCTCTAAGCTCTCCTGAGTGTAAAATATGAAATTAAAGGATTAGGAGCATCGAGTTCATCAAATCTAATGAAAATTCATCCAAAAATAGGCCAAGCATGGGGTTAAAATATGTGTAAATTATGGTTTATCAAATATCCCCACACTTAAAGCAAAATCCTCAACTCACAATTAAAATTAACTTCCTTAATTTATAATCCTTATCAATAATATCTCATCATAATTCATAGGTAATTCATACATTGATAATTTAACTAAAAGAGTCCTAAAGGTTCAAACAATCTAAGTCATAAATTTTTATAGCACGAAAACATAGGTGTTTCCCCTTACCTAAATAATTACCTCTGATTCAAAACCGACAAGAATTGACATCCTCACTAAAGATTCACTCAAATCACTCAAAGTGTTTTAAGGTTCAAATTAAGCACTCATAAGTCAAACATGAAAAGTTAATCCCATAGGCTTGCATGAAAATCAAATCTCCACCACTATAAACATAAGATGATACATAAATCAAAAGGTCTTAAAAGGGTTGTAATGAGGCTTAGGTTAAAGGTGTGGATAAAGGCTGAATTAAAAGGTTAGAGTCGAGATTGAATTGACAATTTACCTAACTAGAAACAATGAACTAATAATGAATAATTAAATTAATAACACGAGCTTCTTCTAAAGATGTGAAATTAACCGTTTAAGCTCATAAAACTAATAATGAATAAATTTCCAACTCCTTTTTTTAAATAAGAACATGATAAAAGATGAATTTAACAATTGAAATAATGAAAATAGATAGGCAACTGATTACATCAAATCTCGACAAAAAGGAAGTCAATAAAGTGGGAGAAGTAAGAATTTGGTTTTGGGTTAGTATTAAAGGGTGAGTCAAGAAACGGTTTATTAGGCTCAAAAGGGTTCATTAGGGGTTAATTATGAGGGTAGGCTTTTTATGGAGTTAGTGGGTTAAATCCTAGGTGCCTTTATCATTCAGTATATCAAATCAAGGGTGTGGTCTCGACATGTATAATCGAAGCAAGTTCTAGAGTAACCAATCCATGTTGACACACTCATAATCAATAAAGTGAGCAAGAAAAATATATGCTCTAAAAGGCTCAAAGTCTCACAAAAAGTATGACTTTTTATGTCAACCTTGCAAATTTCAAATTTCAAAGTAACATTTATATTTAGGGAAATAACCTAAAAAAAATTTAATACGAAAAATAGACTTATCATGCTTGATTCTCTAATGTCTTAAAGTTTAAACCATCAATGCACAATTACCTATGACTTAATCCAAGACATATCAATGAAAATCATAAATCAATAGAAGTTTCATTCTAATAGTAATATGAGAAAATTACTTAAGAATAAGACATAATTCAGGGATTTTCAAATAATACTATAGTTAATCTCCCCACACTTAAGATGTACATTGTCCTTAATGTACAAAGATGGATAATAGCAATAAAGTAATAAAATCATAAGATAGGGAGAGAAGTGAAACTTCCTGAATTTTGGATGGCGTCAATGAAAAGAAACCTGATAAATTTGGGCAGAGGGGGTGGATACTTCGGTGGTGGTGTGGTCGTTCCTTAATCAAAAACAGCCAGAGATAAAAAGAAATCAAAATATACTAATATAGATTAAAGACAATAAAGATAAAGGGAAAGAATTTAAAAATGAAAATAAAAGAAAAAGAAAAAATAAATGGACTCAAAGGTCCTCGTCTTTTCGAGTAAATGAAGCGGCCGGCATGAACTTATGTAGAGTGGACGTGCATGGGGAGACTGTGCCAGGATCTTTTCGCTTTTTTCGACATAGGGATGGTGGTCTTGGTCTTACCTCTAGTATTAGTCATTGTGTACGGTGGCAAGGATGGTGGTTGGTGTAGTGGTGGTGTAAAGAAGGAATAAGGAAAATGGGGAAAGGAAATGAAGGGAGAAAGATAATTGGAAAAGAAAGGGGTGTGGTGGCTAGGGTTTAGGAGAAGAAGAACTAGGGAAGAATGTGAACAGAAGAAGGGGATTTAAATAGGAATTGGGGCATCTGGTTGCTACCCACGCCCATGTACCCTGGGCGTGTTAAGTCACACGGCCGTGTGATGCTTTATTCATTTCTCCTACGGCCGTGTAGAGGTTTCCACGCCTGTGTACATTTCCCAGTGTCGACCACGGCCTAAAAGCACGGGCGTGTCGTACGCCCGTGTCATTTACTCAGTATCGACCATGACCGCATCGCACGGCCGTGACATTTTATCGCAGCCCGTGTTTTGGGAAAAATTCTCGTTCTGTTCTCACATGGACTCCGCCATGCCAGTGTACCTACTTATGGTGTCCACACGGCCACGACCACGCCCGTGTACAAGGTCGTATGGGTAGGGAAACCTACGCCTAATAATTAAGTTAGTTTTTAGTTAGGTGCTAAAAATCGAAAATAATGACATTAGTGAAGTTAGTGCTCGGGTTGCCTTCTGAGAAGCGCTTGTTTAAATTCTTAAGCTAGACTTACCTTTCATTCGCATACTTCATGGTGGTTCAAGGAGTTGATACTCCTCTCTCCTGCTATCGGTTCTATTATCAATATACAGTTTGAGTCGAGCAGTGTTTACCTTAAAAGTGCCGAACTTAGGATTACTTACCTCGATTGTTCCGTATAGGAAGGCATTTAGTACTGTGAAAGGGATCTCTTCATTTGTATTAAGGTCCGAAGCGGCGATTCGAGGGTCTGTTTTACCCAACAATACTTGATCCCCGATCTTAAACTGGTTTGTCCCATCCCTAAGCTTGTCATAGAGTCGTTTTGGTTCATTGAGTTTTCTTGGTTTCTCCTTGGCTTGTGTCCTCCACTCGTCTAGTTCATCGATCTAAAGCCTTCGCTCCTCATGAGTTATTTCATTGGTGGCATGAGATCTAGGATGTGGCTCAGTTGTTTATTTTTGAGGTGCTTTCTGAAAAGAAGGTTGAACCAAATGGTTATTAATAGAATTTATGTTCTCACCTTCATTACTCGATGTCCTAGCCGAGTCATGGGACTAAAGAGTGATCGTTTCATCACCTACACGAAGTGTGAGTTCACCTGTACCAACATCAATTCTAGTTTTACCAGTTGCTAAAAAGGGTTTTCCTAAAATTAAAGGAACGTTACTATCCTCATCCAAGTCTAAAACAGCAAAGTCTACTGGGAATATGAATTTGTCAATTTTAACTAGCACATCTTCAATTATACCCTTAGGAACTCTAATGGTTTTATCAGCCAATTGAATGCTCATCCTAGTTTGTTTGGGTTTCCCAAGACCTAGCTGTTTAAACATTTTATGAGGCATAACATTGATACTTTATACCCTAATCGGAACAGTGGTTTCGGGACCATAAACCCGAGTTCGTATAATATTTTAATATTATTTTTCGTGTCTTTTATAAGTGGTTAAGCATGTGGTAAAGTTTCGTATGTTAATTCATCCGTCTGTATGCTTAATTTGATAAAAGGACTAAATCGCATAAAGTTTAAAAGTGGCTTTTCTTTTGATTAGTGACCAAATTGATGTGGCTTTATTATTGTAAAGTCCTTAAAAGGCAAATAGCCCCTTTCTACTTATAGTGGACGGCAACATGCAAATTTATATTATGCTTTTATATGTTATTTTATAAGTTAAATTTATATTATTTTTGTTTTATAAGTTATATTATTATAATAAAAAGAAAACATGTGTAAGTGGTCTTATTCTTATCATCTCTTTGCTGAATTCATAAAAGAAAGAAAAGAAAAACACAAGCAAGGGTTCGGCCATGGTTTTGGTTTGATTCAAGGTTAGTTTGTGACCCGTTTTTGATAATTTCTACGTTTTTTCAATCGTTGCTTTGAGAGCTACAAAACCTATGTTTCAATTTTGTGTATTAATGATGTTTGTAAGATATGCCATTGATGATATGTTGAGATTTGTGATGAGTTTAGTTGTTAAATGAAAGATTTGAGCTAGATGAACATATTTTGTTCATGAATTTTTGATGAATTTAGTTAATTAGGGCTAAATTGAGAAAATAGTAACTTGAGGGATTAAATTATAAATGTTATGGAAAATATGGGCTTGTATGATACATATATATATATGCATTCGGCTAAGCTTGAATGTGTGATGATTTTGTAAATTTGATATTTTAAGAAAAATGGACTAAATTGATAAATTGTGCAAATGTGAGGGTTAATTTGTAAATAGCCCTAAATGTGTGTCCTTGGATTGAATTGAATGAATTAGTGAATAAAAGGGTTATTTTTGAATATGTTTAGACCAAGAACCAAGGAAAACAGACTTAGACTGCGGGAAACTGAAAGTAACCGAGTAGCCGTTCCCGTTTCAGTTAAATAGAATACGAGGAAAGTCATATTGCAAATAAATGCAATTGTATTGAATTGAGCATATTCATATGAATATTGATGATAATGAATGCTTACGAGATGTTATGTATATGAATTCTGAGATAAGGTCGATATAGTGATAAGTCTGAGAAATCTCGTATGAACTTAGGAATACAAAGGTATCTATTCTGTTTTTATCATATAAGACCACGTCCGGGACGTTGGCGTTGATTTGATATTCATGTAAGACCACGTCTGGGACGTTGGCATCGACATAAGCTTTACGTGTAAGACCATGTCTGGGATTTCGGCATCGTATTGATTCGTCTAAGACCACGTCTGGGACGTTGGTATCGATATGAGGTTTACGTGTAAGACCATGTCTGGGACATCGGCATCGTATTGATTTGTGTAAGAACCTGTCTGGGACAGTGGCATCGATATTCGATTACATGTAAGACCTCGTCTGGGACATTGGCATTGTAGGATTATTCTGAGTTTCTGAGTATCCTATTAGATTTCAAACGGTTCAATGAGAAAATCCAAGCTATGAATAATTACGTGAATGTATATTCGTTTCAGGTACGTTTGGTTTGTGGACTAAGTATGATTGAATATAAGAATGAGACGCAAGAATGATTATGAAAGAGTTATGTATATACATATGATTCTTGAATGGATGAATGTGGCAATTGTGGCCAAGTATATGAACCAAAGCAAATATGTGATAGTTTGCTAAGTAAATGTTATGTGCCAATGTACCTTATGCATATAGGCCTTTTATGTTAAGTTTATTTGTATTATGACTTACTAAGCTTTAGGAAAGCTTACTCTGTGTGTCTGTTTTCTCTATTTATAGGTCGTCAAAGCTATCGAAGGCTCGGGACTATCAAGGATTGTCATCACACTACTAAACTCATTTTGGTACACTTTGGAAATGTATATAGTTAGATGTGGCATGTATAGGCTAGTATTTGGTATAAGTTTGTTATATGAACTTAGCCATGTGATTTGGCTATTTATGAGTTAAGAATTTGCTTAAATGAATGTGATATGTGAAGTATGTTTTTGGCATGGTTAGTTGATACATGAAATGGTCAAGTTTTGATTAAGCGAATGAATGAATTATGCTTGTGATGAGATGAGTTTTAGTCTTGTAATTTGGATGGTTATTTTGGTATGTTCTTGGTTGCCAAATAGGCATGAGATGTCTTGATGATTTTTCTTGTAGGTAAGACCCATGTGGGTGGAATTTTGGCCTTGCAAATGGCCTATTTTGCGACACAGTTGTGGCACACGAGCGTGCCTAGTGACCGTGGGACAAAGTCAGTAGCTAGCATAAGAGTACAACGCCTTGGCACACGGATGTGCCTAGTAGCTGTGTGGTTTCAACAGGATCGACCACGGCCAAAGTACATGAGCGTGCTTGGTGGCTGTGGAGCCAAGTCAGTTTCGACCATGTGGAGGACACACGGGTGTGTCTAGCAGCCGTGGGAGGCACATGGCCTACCCACACAGGCGTGTAACCCCTGAAACTTAGAAAGGTTTTAAATTTCTATAAAATTTTGTATGTGTTCCAGTTTAGTCCCGACCCAGTTTATAACTTGTTTTAGGACTCGATGACCTACTAAGGGGACACTATGGTTGAGGTTACTATTCAATTGTATGACATTTCTATAAACGTTTCTGATCTATTCGGTAATGCCTTTAACCCTAGTCCGGCGAAGGATACGGGTTAGGGGTGTTACATTTGGTTGGTATCAGAACTACGATTTAGTCGATTCTCGGACTAAGTTAGCATGTCAGAGTCTAGCTATACATGCCATATATCTGAATTGTGATAGTTTGATGAATCCTGACGCATAAAATGTAATTTTGTATAGCAATGGATCTCAAAAGAGTCGTAGCTGACGACGTAGAAAATAATGCGCCTGCTCCCGCGCAAGGGACAACGCCCTCTGATCCGAGACCGGCTACGAGCGGTCAAGAGGAAGAAGCTAAACAAGCTTTCTACCAGATGATGAGTGAGTGGTTCTCTCAATTTGTAAAGAATAACCCGACTTTTTAGCATCCCCTGCCCCCGGTTAATCCTCCTCAGACATCCGATATACCTCTGATTGTAATCTGAATCCATGGAATAAGCCTCTGGTTGACAAGATCCGCAAGTATGGGGCTGAAGAATTCCGAGCTACTAATGATGATGATGTTGAAAAGGCTGAGTTTTGGTTAGAAAATACTATTCGGGTATTCGATGAAATGTCTCTTACTCCAGAAGAATGCATAAAATATGTTGTATCATTACTCTGAGATGTAGCGTATCAATGGTGGAAAACTTTGATTTCTGTTGTTCCAAACGAGCAAGTTACATGGGACTTCTTTCAGATCGAGTTCCGAAAGAAATATATCAGTGAGAGATTCGTTGATCAGAAACGAAAGGAATTTCTGGAATTGAAACAAGACCGTATGACTGTTACGGAATATGAACGAGAGTTCGTGAGGTTGAGTTAGTATGCTCGAGAATGTGTATCATCTGAAGCTATAATGTGCAAAAGATTCAAAGATGGTCTTAATGAAGATATTCGCCTGTTAGTCGAGATATTAGAAATAAAAGAGTTCGTTATACTCGTTGATCGAGCGTGCAAAGCTGAAGCACTTGGAAAGGATAAAAGAAAAGTGAGTCCAAGCTCGAGATATGAGAAAGAGATTTGAGTAAATCATTTTAGTCTGCTCCAAAAGATTCAGAGATTATCAAAGTCGTTCCAGAGATAATGTGGGACATTCGAACAAAAATCAAACTAGATCACAAATGAGTTCCAAAACTCCAACAACTTCAGTGGCCAGTGTTGGTAATGTTCGATCGGAGAGACCTGAATGTAAACATTGTGGAAAAAGGCATCTGGGAAGTTGTAGACTAAATGACAGAGCTTGCTCCAGATGTGGATCACTTGATCATTTTATCCGTGATTGCCCGTAAGTCTGTTGAGCCAGAAATTGTTCAGAATCTGAGATCGGATAACGCACCTGTGAGAAGAAGACCTTCGAAGAATGTAAGAAATGTCAGTGGTAGTTAGAGAACTACGAGAGACATTCTAGAGCGCCTGCCAGAGCGTATGTTATTCGAGCTCGTGAGGAAGTTTCATCACTAGATGTTATAACGGGTACTTTTACTCTTTATGATACTTTTGTGATTGCTTGATAGACCCTGGTTCTACGCATTCATATATATGCATGAATTTAGTATTCAGTAAGACTTTGCCTGTAAAGTCTATCGAATTTGTTATAAAAGTATCGAACCCCTTAGGTAAAAGTGTCCTTGTTGACAAAGTATGCAAGAATTGTCCGTTAATGTTTCAAGATATCTGTTTCCCTACTAATTTGATGCTTTTGCCATTTGATGAGTTCGATATCATTTTGGGTATGGGCTGGTTGATGTTGCACGATCATCATAGAATCAGTAAAGAAAGACTATTGATTTGAGATGTCCGAATGATGAAATAGTCAGGATTGAGTCTAATGATTTGAATGGATTGCTTGCTGTAATCTCTGTGTTGAAAGCTCAGAAGTATGTGAAAAAGGGATATGAGGCATATTTTGCTTATGTGATTGATTCGAAAGTATCTGAAAAGAGAGTTGAATCGATGCCAGTAGTCTGTGAGTTTGTTGATGTATTTCCTGAGGAATTACTAGGTTTGCCTCCGATACGTGAAGTTGAATTTGGTATTGAATTGTTGCCTGGTACTACACCTATTTCGATAGCTCCATATAGAATGGACCAACAGAATTGCAAGAGCTGAAGTCACAATTACAAGAGTTGACTGATAGAGGGTTCGCTAGACCGAGTTTTTCACCTTGGGGTGCTCCTGTTCTGTTTGTGAAAAAGAAAGATGGCACGATAAGGATGTGTATCGATTACTGTCAGTTGAATAAGGTGACAATAAAGAATAAATATCCGTTGCCCTGAATAGATGATTTATTTGATCAGTTAAAAGGAGCTATTGTATTTTCTAAGATTGATCTGAGATCGGAATATTACCAGTTGAGAGTTAAAGATTTAGACATTCCGAAGACTGCCTTCAGAACGAGGTACGGGCATTATGAGTTTTTAGTTATGCCATTTGGACTAACCAATGCTCCTGCTATTTTTATGGATCTGATGAACAGAATTTTCAGACCATACCTAGATCGATTTGTTGTGGTGTTCATAGATGACATCTTGATTTATTCACGTGATGAAAATGAGCATGCTAAACATTTGAAAATTAGGTTGCAAACTTTGAGAGAAAAGTAATTGTACGCGAAATTTAGCATATGTGAATTCTGGTTACACGAGGTTTGTTTTCTAGGGCATATTGTGTCAGCTTATGGAATTCGAGTTAATTCGAGTAAGATTTCTTCTATTCTGGATTGGAAACCTCCAAAGAACGTGTCTGTAGTCCGTAGTTTTATGGGGCTAGCTGGTTATTACCGTTGATTCGTAAAAGGATTTTCAGTGATAGCTACTCCGTTAACAAAACTACTTCAGAAAGATGTTAGATTTGAATTGTCAAAAAAGTTTTGATCAGTTGAAAACTCTGTTAACAGAAGCTCTAGTGTTAGTATAACCAGAATCAGGCAAAGAATTTGTGATTTATAGTGATGCTTCATTAAACGGTCTGGGATGTGTTTTGATGCAGAAAGGCAAAGTTGTAGCTCATGCTTCGAGACAATTGAAGCCGCATGAAAAGAACTATCTGACGCATGACCTTGAGTTAGCTGCGATTGTGTTTGCACTTAAGATCTAGCGCCATTATTTGTATGGTGAGAAATGTCACGTGTTTTCGGATCATAAAAGTCTAAACTATCTGATGACTCAGAAAGATTTGAACCTGTGTCAGAGAAGATGGTTAGAGCTGTTAAAGGATTATCAGCCTGTGATAGATTATCATCCGGGTAAAGTAAACGTTGTTGTTGATGCATTGAGTAGAAAATCATTGTTTTCAATATGTGCCTTGAATGCCCAATTAGATTTGTTTGATGGTAGTTTAGTGATAGCCAAATTAAAAGCGAAACCATTGTTTATACAGCAGATATGTGATGCTTAGAAACCTGATAATGAGTTATTAGCGAAACGAGTTCTATGTGATTCGAATTCTGAATCTGAATTTTGGGTTGTTGATGATTGCTTGAGTTTCCGAGGTCGTATCTGTGTTCTGAGAAATCCAGAGTTGATTCAGCTGATTTTAAGTGAAGCACATAACAGTCGTCCATCTGTTCATCCAGGAAGTACAAAGATGTACCATGATCTGAAGCAACACTGAATTGTGATAGTTTGATGAATCCTGACGCACAAAATGTGATTTTGTATAGCAATGGATCTCGAAAGAGTCGTAGCTGACGACGTAGAAAATAATACGCCTGCTCCCGCGCAAGGGACAACGCCCTCTGATCCGAGACCGGCTACGAGCGGTCAAGAGGGAGAAGCTAAACAAGCTTTCTACCAGATGATGAGTGAGTGGTTCACTCAATTTGTAAAGAATAACCCGACTTTTTAGCATCCCCTGCCCCCGGTTAATCCCCCTCAGACATCCGATATACCTCATCAGAAATCAAATCAGTGGAATAAGCCTCGCGGTTGACAAGATCCGCAAGTATGGGGCTGAAGAGTTCTGAGCTACTAATGATGATGATGTTGAAAAGGCTGAGTTTTGGTTAGAAAATACTATTCGGGTATTCGATGAAATGTCTCTTACTCCAGAAGAATGCATAAAATGTGTTGTATCATTACTCTGAGATATAGCGTATCAATGGTGGAAAACTTTGATTTCTGTTGTTTCGAACGAGCGAGTTACATGGGACTTCTTTCAGATCGAGTTTCGAAAGAAATATATCAGTGAGAGATTCGTTGATCAGAAACGAAAGGAATTTCTGGAATTGAAACAAGGCCGTATGACTGTTACGGAATATGAACGAGAGTTCGTGAGGCTGAGTCAGTATGCTCGAGAATGTGTATCATCTGAAGCCCTAATGTGCAAAAGATTCGAAGATGGTCTTAATGAAGATATTCGCCTGTTAGTCGAGATATTAGAAATAAAAGAGTTCGTTATACTCGTTGATCGAGCGTGCAAAGCTGAAGCACTTGGAAAGGATAAAAGAAAAGCTGAGTCTGAAGCTCGAGATTAGAGAAAGAGATTTCAGAGTAAATCATTTTAGTCTGCTCCAAAAAGATTCAGAGATTATCAAAGTCGTTCCAGAGATAATGTGGGACATTCGAACAAAAATCAAACTAGATCACAAATGAGTTTCAAAATTCCAACAACTTCAGTGGCTAGTGTTGGTAATGTTTGATCGGAGAGACCTGAATGTAAATATTGTGAAAAAAGGCATCTGGGAAGTTGTAGACTAAATGATAGAGCTTGCTTCAGATGTGGATCACTTGATCATTTTATCCATGATTGCCCTAAGTCTGTTGAGCCAGAAATTGTTCAGAATCTGAGATCGGATAACGCACCTGTGAGAAGAAGACCTTTGAAGAATGTAAGAAATGTCAGTGGTAGTTAGAGAACTACGAGAGACATTCTAGAGCGCCTGCCAGAGCGTATGTTATTCGAGCTCGTGAGGAAGTTTCATCACTAGATGTTATAACGGGTACTTTTACTCTTTATGATACTTTTGTGATTGCTTGATAGACCCTGGTTCTACGCATTCATATATATGCATGAATTTAGTATTCAGTAAGACTTTGCCTGTAAAGTCTATCGAATTTGTTATAAAAGTATCGAACCCCTTAGGTAAAAGTGTCCTTGTTGACAAAGTACGCAAGAACTGTCCGTTAATGTTTCGAGATATCTGTTTCCCTGCTAATTTGATGCTTTTGCCATTTGATGAGTTCGATATCATTTTGGGTATGGGCTAGTTGATGTTGCACGATACTGTTGTGAACTGTAAAAGAAAGACTATTGATTTGAGATGTCCGAATGATGAAATAGTCAGGATTGAGTCTAATGATTTGAATGGATTGCTCTTTGTGATCTCTCGTCTTTGGCTCGAAGTATGTGAAAAAGGGATATGAGGCATATTTTGCTTATGTGATTGATTCGAAAGTATCTGAAAAGAGAGTTGAATCGATGCCAGTAGTCTGTGAGTTTGTTGATGTATTTCCTGAGGAATTACTAGGTTTGCCTCCGATACGTGAAGTTGAATTTGGTATTGAATTGTTGCCTGGTACTACACCTATTTCGATAGCTCCATATAGAATGGACCAACAGAACTGAAAGAGCTAAAGTCACAATTACAAGAGTTGACTGATAGAGGGTTCGCTAGACCGAGTTTTTCACCTTGGGGTGCTCCTGTTCTGTTTGTGAAAAAGAAAGATGGCACGATGAGGATTTGTATCGATTACTGTCAGTTGAATAAGGTGACAATAAAGAATAAATATCCGTTGCCCTGAATAGATGATTTATTTGATCAGTTAAAAGGAGCTATTGTATTTTCTAAGATTGATCTGAGATCGGAATATTACCAGTTGAGAGTTAAAGATTTAGACATTCCGAAGAGGCGCCTTGAGAGCAGTACGGGCATTATGAGTTTTTAGTTATGCCATTTGGACTAACCAATGCTCCTGCTATTTTAATGGATCTGATGAACAGAATTTTCAGACCATTCCTAGATCGATTTGTTGTGGTGTTCATAGATGACATCTTGATTTATTCACGTGATGAAAATGAGCATGCTAAACATTTGAAAATTAGGTTGCAAACTTTGAAAGAAAAGTAATTGTATGCGAAATTTAGCAAATGTGAATTCTGGTTACACGAGGTTTGTTTTCTGGGGCATATTGTGTCAGCTTATGGAATTCGAGTTGATTCGAGTAAGATTTCTTCTATTCTGGATTGGAAACCTCCGAAGAACGTGTCTGTAGTCCGTAGTTTTATGGGGCTAGCTGGTTATTACCGTTGATTCGTAAAAGGATTTTCAGTGATAGCTACTCCGTTAACAAAACTACTTCAGAAAGATGTTAGATTTGAATTGTCAAAAAAGTTTTGATCAGTTGAAAACTCTGTTAACAGAAGCTCTAGGGTTAGTATAACCAGAATCAGGCAAAGAATTTGTGATTTATGGTGACGCTTCATTAAACGGTCTGGGATGTGTTTTGATGCAGAAAGGCAAAGTTGTAGCTTATGCTTCGAGACAATTGAAGCCACATGAAAAGAACTATCTGACGCATGACCTTGAGTTAGCTGGATTGTGTTTGCACTTAAGATCTAGCGCCATTATTTGTATGGTGAGAAATGTCACGTGTTTTCGGATCATAAAAGTCTAAACTATCTGATGACTCAGAAAGATTTGAATCTGCGTCAGAGAAGATGGTTAGAGCTGTTAAAGAATTATCAGCTTGCGATAGATTATCATCTGGGTAAAGCAAACGTTGTTGCTGATGCATTGAGTAGAAAATCATTGTTTGCAATATGTGCCTTGAATGCCCAATTAGATTTGTTTGATGGTAGTTTAGTGATAGCCAAATTAAAAGCGAAACCATTGTTTATACAGCAGATATGTGATGCTTAGAAACCTGATAATGAGTTATTAGCAAAACGAATTCTATGTGATTCGAATTCTGAATCTGAATTTTGGGTTGTTGATGATTACTTGAGTTTCCGAGGTCGTATCTGTGTTCCGAGAAATCCAGAGTTGATTCAGCTGATTTTAAGTGAAGTACATAACAGTCGTCTATCTGTTCATCCGAGAAGTACAAAGATGTACCATGATCTGAAGCAACACTGAATTGTGATAGTTTGATGAATCCTGACGCAAAAAATGTGATTTTGTATAGCAATGGGTCTCGAAAGAGTCGTAGCTGACGACGTAGAAAATAATGCGCCTGCTTCCGCGCAAGGGACAACGCTCTCTGATCCGAGACCGGCTACGAGCGGTCAAGAGGGAGAAGCTAAACAAGCTTTCTACCAGATGATGAGTGAGTGGTTCACTCAATTTGTAAAGAATAACCTGACTTTTTAGCATCCCCTGCCCCCGGTTTAATCCCCCTCAGACATCCGATATACCTCTGACTGTAAATCTGAATCCGTGGAATAAGCCTCTGGTTGACAAGATCCGCAAGTATGGGGCTGAAGAGTTCCGAGCTACTAATGATGATGATGTTGAAAAGGCTGAGTTTTGGTTAGAAAATACTATTCGGGTATTCGATGAAATGTCTCTTACTCCAGAAGAATGCATAAAATATGTTGTATCATTACTCTGAGATGTAGCGTATCAATGGTGGAAAACTTTGATTTCTGTTGTTCCGAACGAGCGAGTTACATGGGACTTCTTTCAGATCGAGTTCCGAAAGAAATATATCAGTGAGAGATTCGTTGATCAGAAACGAAAGGAATTTCTGGAATTGAAACAAAGTAGTATGATATTCTTTAATATGAACGAGAGTTCGTGAGACTGAGTCAGTATGCTCGAGAATGTGTATCACCTGAAGCTATAATGTGCAACAAATTTGAAGATGGTCTTAATGAAGATATTCGCCTGTTAGTCGAGATATTAGAAATAAAAGAGTTCGTTATACTCGTTGATCGAGCGTGCAAAGCTGAAGCACTTGGAAAGGATAAAAGAAAAGCTGAGTCTGAAGCTCGAGATATGAGAAAGAGATTTTAGAGTAAATCATTTTAGTCTGCTCCAAAAAGATTCAGAGATTATCAAAGTCGTTCCAGAGATAATGTGGGACATTTGAACAAAAATCAAACTAGATCACAAATGAGTTCCAAAACTCCAACAACTTCAGTGGCCAGTGTTGGTAATGTTCGATCGGAGAGACCTGAATGTAAACATTGTGGAAAAAGGCATCTAGGAAGTTGTAGACTAAATGACAGAGCTTGCTTCAGATGTGGATCACTTGATCATTTTATCCGTGATTGCCCTAAGTCTGTTGAGCCAGAAATTGTTCAGAATATGAGATCGGATAACGCACCTGTGAGCAGAAGACCCTCGAAGAATGTAAGAAATGTCAGTGGTAGTTAGAGAACTACGAGAGACATTCTAGAGCGCTGCCGGGCGTATGTTATTCGAGCTCGTGAGGAAGTTTCATCACTAGATGTTATAACGGGTACTTTTACTCTTTATGATACTTTTGTGATTGCTTGATAGACCCTGGTTCTACGCATTCATATATATGCATGAATTTAGTATTCAGTAAGACTTTGCCTATAAAGTCTATTGAATTTGTTATAAAAGTATCGAACCCCTTAGGTAAAAGTGTCCTTGTTGACAAAGTATGCAAGAACTATCCGTTAATGTTTCGAGATATCTATTTCCCTGCTAATTTGATACTTTTGCCATTTGATGAGTTCGATATCATTTTGGGTATGGGCTGGTTGATGTTGCACGATACTGTTGTGAACTGTAAAAGAAAGACTATTGATTTGAGATGTCCGAATGATGAAATAGTCAGGATTGAGTCTAATGATTTGAATGGATTGCCTGCTGTGATCTCTATGTTGAAAGCTCAGAAGTATGTGAAAAAGGGATATGAGGCATATTTTGCTTATGTGATTGATTCGAAAGTATCTGAAAAGAGAGTTGAATCGATGCCAGTAGTCTGTGAGTTTGTTGATGTATTTCCTGAGGAATTACTAGGTTTGCCTCCGATACGTGAAGTTGAATTTGGTATTGAATTGTTGCCTGGTACTACACCTATTTCGATAGCTCCATATAGAATAGACCAACAGAATTGAAAGAGCTGAAGTCACAATTACAAGAGTTCGCTAGACCGAGTTTTTCACCTTGGGGTGCTCCTGTTCTGTTTGTGAAAAAGAAAGATGGCACGATTAGGATGTGTATCGATTACTGTCAGTTGAATAAGGTGACAATAAAGAATAAATATCCGTTGCCCTGAATAGATGATTTATTTGATCAGTTAAAAGGAGCTATTGTATTTTCTAAGATTGATCTGAGATCGGAATATTACCAGTTGAGAGTTAAAGATTTAGACTTTCCGAAGACTGCCTTCAGAATGAGGTACGGGCATTATGAGTTTTTAGTTATGCCATTTGGACTAACCAATACTCCTGCTATTTTTATGGATCTAATGAACAGAATTTTCAGACCATACCTAGATCGATTTGTTGTGGTGTTCATAGATGACATCTTGATTTATTCACGTGATGAAATTGAGCATGCTAAACATTTGAAAATTAGGTTGTAAACTTTGAGAGAAAAGTACTTGTACGCGAAATTTAGCAAATGTGAATTCTGGTTACACGAGGTTTGTTTTCTGGGGCATATTGTGTCAGCTTATGGAATTCGAGTTGATTCGAGTAAGATTTCTTCTATTCTGGATTGGAAACCTCCGAAGAACGTGTCTGTAGTCCGTAGTTTTATGGGGCTAGCTGGTTATTACCGTTGATTCGTAAAAGGATTTTCAGTGATAGCTACTCCGTTAACAAAACTACTTCAGAAAGATGTTAGATTTGAATTGTCAAAAAAGTTTTGATCAGTTGAAAACTCTGTTAACAGAAGCTCTAGTGTTAGTATAACCAGAATCAGGCAAAGAATTTGTGATTTATAGTGATGCTTCATTAAACGGTCTGGGATGTGTTTTGATGCAGAAAGGCAAAGTTGTAGCTTATGCTTCGAGACAATTGAAGCCGCATGAAAAGAACTATCTGACGCATGACCTTGAGTTAGCTGCGATTGTGTTTGCGCTTAAGATCTAGCGCCATTATTTGTATGGTGAGAAATGTCACGTGTTTTCGGATCATAAAAGTCTAAACTATCTGATGACTCAGAAAGATTTGAACCTGCGTCAGAGAAGATGGTTAGAGCTGTTAAAAGATTATCAGCCTGTGATAGATTATCATCCGGGTAAAGTAAACGTTGTTGCTGATGCATTGAGTAGAAAATCATTGTTTGCAATATGTGCCTTGAATGCCCAATTAGATTTGTTTGATGGTAGTTTAGTGATAGCCAAATTAAAAGCGAAACCATTGTTTATACAGCAGATATGTGATGCTTAGAAACCTGATAATGAGTTATTAGCAAAACGAGTTCTATGTGATTCGAATTCTGAATCTGAATTTTGAGTTGTTGATGATTGCTTGAGTTTCCGAGGTCGTATCTGTGTTCCGAGAAATCCAGAGTTGATTCAGCTGATTTTAAGTGAAGCACATAACAGTCGTCTATCTATTCATCCGGGAAGTACAAAGATGTACTATGATCTGAAGCAACACTATTGGTGGTCTGGTATGAAACGAGACATTTCTGACTTTGTTTCAAAATGCTTAATCTGTCAGCAAGTCAAAGCTAAACATCAAGTTCCATCTAGGTTGCTACAACAGATTCTGATTCCCGAGTGGAAATGGGATAGAGTAACGATGGACTTTGTTTCTGGTTTACCCCTGACTTCGAGAAAGAAAGATGTCATATGGGTTGTAGTTGATCGATTGATGAAATCTACCCATTTTATTCCGGTAAGATCTGATTATTCACTTGATAGATTAGCCGAGCTTTACATTTCTGAGATTGTGAGATTGCATGGAGTGCCATTGTCTATTGTGTCAGACAGGGATCCGAGGTTTACATCACAATTCTAGAAGAAATTGCAAGAAGCGTTAGGCACAAAAATGCATTTCAGTACAGCTTTTCATCTGCAATCAGATGGTCAATCTGAGCGGATCATTCAGATTCTCGAAGATATGTTAAGATATTGTATACTTGAGTTTAACGGTATGTGGAAACAATACCTACCTTTGATTAAATTTGTATATAATAATAGTTTTCAGTCAAGCATCAAAATGGCACCATATGAAGCTTTGTACGGACATAAATGTCGTACACCTCTGTATTGGACTAAGCTTAGTGAAAATAAGCTACATGGAGTTGATTTGATAAAAGATTCGGAACAGAAAGTGAAACTAATCCTAGATTGTTTGAAAACCGCATCTGATCGTCAGAAGTCTTATGTAGACTTGAAACAAAAAGATATAGAATTTGAGATCGGCGACAAAGTATTTTTGAAAGTGTCTCCGTGGAAGAAAGTACTTCGATTCAGACGTAAAGGCAAGTTAAGTCCGAGGTTCATCGGGCCGTATGAGATCATTGAACGAGTTGGGCCTGTTGCATATAGATTAAGGTTGCCCTCTGAGCTAGAAAAGATACACAATGTATTTCATGTTTTGATGCTCCGTAGATATCGATCCGATCCGTCACATTTGATTGCCCCATCTGAAATTGAAATTCGATCTGATATGTCTTATGAAGAAGAACCAATACGTATTTTAGCTCGTGAAGTGAAAGAGTTGAGAAATAAGAAAATACCGTTAGTGAAAGTATTATAGAATCGACACGGAATAGAAGAGGCTACGTGGGAGCCCGAAGATTCAATGAGACAGCAATATCCGACTCTGTTTAATGGTAAGATTTTCGGGGACGAAAATCCCTAAGGGGGAGAATTGTAACAGTCCGGTTTATACCCTAATTGGAACAGTGGTTTTGGGACCACAAATCCGAGTTTGTATAACATTTTAATATTATTTTTCGTGTCTTTGATAAGTGGTTAAGCATGTGGTAAAGTTTCGCATGTTAATTCGTCTGTCTGTGTGCTTAATTTGATAAAAGGACTAAATCGCATAAAGTTTAAAAGTGGTTTTTCTTTTGATTAGTGTCCAAATTGATGTGGCTTTATTATTGTAAAGTCCTCAAAAGGCAAATAGCCCCTTTCTACTTATAGTGGACGGCAACATGCAAATTTATATTATGCTTTTATATGTTATTTTATAAGTTAAATTTATATTATATCTATTTTATAAGTTATATTATTATAATAAAAAGAAAACATGTGTAAGTGGTCTTATTCTTATCATCTCTTTGCCGAATCCATAAAAGAAAGAAAAGAAAAACACAAGCAAGGGTTCGACCATGGTTTTGGTTTGATTCAAGGTTAGTTTGTGATCCGTTTTTGATAATTTCTACGTTTTTGCAATCGTTGCTTTGAGAGCTACAAAACCCATGTTTCAATTTTGTGTATTAATGATGTTTGTGAGATATGCCATTGATGATATGTTGAGCTTTGTGATGAGTTTAGTTGTTAAATGAAAGATTTGAGCTAGATGAACATACTTTGTTCATGAATTTTTGATGAATTTAGCTAATTAGGGCTAAATTGAGAAACTTAAGGGATTAAATTAAATTTGATGGAAAATATGGGCTTGTATGATATATATATATATTTGTGCATTCGGCTAAGCTTGGATGTGTAATGATTCTGTGAATTTGATATTTAAAGAAAAATGGACTAAATTGATAAATTGTGCAAATGTGAGGGTTAATTTGTAAATAGCCCTAAATATGTGTCCTTGGATTGAGTTGAATGAATTAGTGAATAAAAGGGTTATTTCTGAATATGTTTAGATCAAGAACCGAGAAAAATAGACCTAGACCGCGGGAAAGCAAAAGTAACCGAGTAGCCGTTCCCGTTTCAATTAAATCAAATTCGAGGTAATTCATATTGCAAATAAATGTAATTGTATTGAATTGAGCATATTCATATGACTATTGATGATAATGAATGCTTACAAGATGTTATGTATATGAATTCCGAGATAAGGTCGATATAGTGATAAGTCTAAAAAATCTCATATGAACTTAAGAATACAAAGGTATCTATTCTGTTTTATCATGTAAGACCACGTCCGGGACGTTGGCGTTGATTTGATATTCATGTAAGACCACGTCTAGGACGTTGGCATCGATATAAGCTTTACGTGTAAGACCATGTCTGAGACATCAGCATCATATTGATTCGTGTAAGACTACGCCTGGGACGTTGGCATCGATATAAGCTTTACATGTAAGACCATGTCTGGGACATCGGCATCGTATTGATTCGTGTAAGATCCATGACTGGGACATTGGAATCGATATGAGCTTTACGTGTAAGACCATGTCTGGGACACCGGTATCGTATTGATTCGTGTAAGACCCTGTTTGGGACAGTGGCATCGATATCCAATTACATGTAAGACCTCGTCTGGGACGTTGGCATTGTACGATTATTCTGAGTTTCTGTGTATCCTATTAGATCCTGAATGGTTCAATGAGCAAATCCGAGCTATGAATAATTACATGAATGTATATTCGTTTCAGGCACGTTTGGTATGTGCACTAAGTGTGTATAAAAGGTAAGTACCTATATGACTTTGATTTGAAGAAAAGTATGATTGAATATGAGAATGAGAATGAGACGCAAGAATGATTATGAAAGAGTTATGTATATACATATGATTCTTGAATGGATGAATGTGGCAATTGTGGCCAAGTATATGAGCCAAATAAATGATAGTGTGCTAAGTAAATGTTATGTGCCAATGTACCTTATGCATATATGCCTTTTATGTTAAGTTTATTTGTATTATGACTTACTAAGCTTTTGGAAAGCTTACTCTGTGTGTGTGTTTTCTCTGTTTATAGGTCGTCAAAGCTCTTCAAGGCTTAGGGTATCACAAGATCGTCATCACACTACTAAACTCATTTTGGTACACTTTGGAAATGTATATAGTTAGATATGGCATGTATAGGCTAGTATTTGGTATAAGTTTGTTATATGAACTTAGCCATGTGATTTGGCTATTTATGAGTTGAGAATTTTCTTAAATGAATGTGATATGTGAAGTATGTTTTTGTCATGGTTAGTTGATACATGAAATGGTCAAGTTTTGATTAAGCGAATGAATGAATTATGCTTGTGATGAGATGAGTTTTAGTCTTGTAATTTGGATGGTTATTTTGGTATGTTCTTGGTTGCCAAATAGGCATGAGATGTCTTGATGATTTTGCTTGTAGGTAAGACCTATATGGGTGGCATTTTGGCCTTGCAAATGGCCTATTTTGTCACACGGGCGTGCCTAGTAACCATGGGACAAAGTCAGTAGCTAGCATAAGAGTACACGGCCTTGCCACACGGACGTACCTAGTAGCTGTGTGGTTTCAACAGGATCGACCACTTCCAAAGTACACGGGCGTGCTTGGTGGCCGTGGAGCCTAGTCAGTTTCGACCACGGGAATGACACACGGGTGTGTCTAGCAGCCGTGGGAGGCACACGGCCTACCCACACGGGCGTGTAACCCCTGAAACTTAGAAAAGTTTTAAATTTTCGTGAAATTTTGTATGTGTTCCGGTTTAGTCCCGACCCAGTTTATAGCATGTTTTAGGTCTCGATGACCTACTAAGGGGACACTATGGTTGAGGTTAATATTCAATTGTATGATATTTCTGTAAACGTTTCCGATCTGTTCGGTAACGCCTTTAACCCTAGTCCAGTGACGGATACAGGTTAGGGGTGTTACACTTGCCCCTAAATTAGCTAAAGCATTATTAATAGATAAGCCACCAATTAAGCAATGAATTGTAAAACCCCTGATCTTTTAACTTTTGAGGTAGCTTATTTTGTAAAATTACTGAGCACACTGCATTTAGCTCCGCATGCGACGCGTCGTCTAACTTCCGTTTGTTTGTCAAAAGCTCTTTCAAAAATATTTTTGAATTGGGCATCTGCGAAAGAGCTTCAATAAACGGTAAGTTAATATGTAATTTTTTTAGAAGTTTAAGAAATTTACCGAATTGTTCATCTGTGCGGTTTTTCTTTGTCGTAATAGGATATGGCACATGAGGTTGGTACTCTGTACTTACCAGTTTTGGTTTATTATGGCTTACCTCAACCTTACTTTTATCTACCACGTTTTCTTGCCTTGGTTTTGGTACGTCTAACCCTTCACTTTTGTAAGCAGTTATGGCATGAAGTTGCTCTTTTGGGTTAGTTTCAATGTTGCTTGGTAGGCTACCTTGTGGCCGTTTAGATATGAGCTTAGCAAGATGTCCTATTTGGTTTTCGAGGCCTTGAATCGATGCTTGCTGATTTTTAAGTGCTGTTTCGGTGTTTTGGAAACGGGTTTCTGACACTGCGATGAATTTTGTTAGCATCTCCTTAAGGTTCGACTTCTTCTCTTATGGGTAGGGTTTTTGTTGGAAGCCTGGAGGGGGTTGTTGTCTCTGATTACCTTGACCACCCCATGAGAATTTTGGGTGGTTCTTCCAACCTGGATTGTAAGTGTTACTGTAGGGATTATTCTGAGGTCTAGAATTATTACCCATATAGTTCATCTGTTCGCTTTCTATGCCAGGGTTGTAGGATGAATATTCTCTGTTGTTCGTCCCTCCTCCATTTGTATCGCAATACATCACTGGATGTACCTGTGAAGAACCACACAAACCATCAATCTTTTTAATTAAAAGCTCTACCTAGTTTGATAGCATGGTCACTGCGTCGAGATTGAAACACTGATGGCTTTTGTTGGCTTTGTACTCGTAACTTGCCACTGATAGTTATTCAGTGACATCTCCTCTATAAACTCATAAGCCGCTTCAGAGGTCTTGTTATTTAGGGTTCCACCGGCGACTGAATCAATCAACTGATTAGTTGAGGGGTTCACACCATCGTAAAAGGTTTGAACCTGTAACCATAAAGGTAACACATGGTGAGGGCATCTTCTCAATAGATCTTTGTATCTCTCCTATGCATCGTAGAGTGTTTCTAAATCTATCTGCACAAAAGAAGAAATATCATTCCTCAATTTAGTCATTTTAGCCGGTGGAAAATATTTAAGTAAAATTTTTTTGGTCATTTGTTCCCATGTAGTGATTGATCCTCATGGTAACGAGTTCAACCACTGTTTGGCTTTCTTCCTCAATGAAAAGGGAAACAACCGAAGGCGAATGGCATCATCAGAAATGCCATTAATCTTGAAAGTGTCGCAAAATTCTAGAAAATTTGCCAAGTGATTGTTTGGATCCTCATCCTACAAACCATCAAACTGAACAAATTGCTGAATCATCTGAATAGTGTTAGGTTTCAATTCAAAATTATTTGCAGCAATAGCAGGTCTAACAATACTTGATTCAGTTCTTGTTAAATTAGGTTTAGCATAATCATACATAGTACGAGGAGCAGGATTTTGATTCACCAGATTTGTGGCAGCCACAGGAGGTAGCAGATTATTATCAGCCATCTCTTCGGTATTAGTGAATTCGTCCTCTTGCTCTTCTTCTATGTATTGTAGACTTCGCCTTATTTCTCTTCGATTTCTGTGAGCTGTACTTTCAATCTCAATGTCAAAAAATAATGGTCCTGACGGGTTCCTTCTAGTCATAAACTAAAAGTTTCTACCAGAAGCAAAGAAAAGAAAAAGTTAGTAAAATAAAAATAAAAAATAAGAATGGCTAAAGTAATAAAAATTTAGTGTTCCTAATATCTTAGTCCCCGACAATGGCGCCAAAAACTTGATGTGTCTAAAACTAACTATGATCACAATAAAGGGAAGCGCACCTATCGTTTATAGTATAGTTATGGTAAGACCGGTAATATCTTATCCACAAGGACCAAGAGTACTAGTAATTACTATCTTTCTATTATTTAGCCTAAGAATTGGGGTGATTTCTTTTAAACTAAAACTTAATTAAAAACACAACAAAGAAAGAGTTAGGAAAATACTTTTAGACAACTTATATGATAAAGGCAATACCCAAGGAAGAATCCACCTAGACTTCACTTATTACTTTTGATTCATATGATTTATTCACTTGACTTAATCTGTAGAAATCCCTGACTTATGTTAATATCTCTTTCAAGACTAAAAACAACTGACTCTAGGTTGATTAATTGAAATCTCTTTCTAATTTAAACCCCTATTGCCGCATTAACTCGATCTATGGATTCCCTTATTAGATTTGACTCTAACCCGGCAGATTTTCGTTGCCCTATTTCTAGGGTTGCAATCAACCCTGCTTAATTTTTTTGATCTACTCTTAAACAAGGACTTTTGCTTCATTGAATAAGGACATTCGACTTGAATCAATAACTTGAATTATCAAAACAAGAATAAAAACTCACAATTAAGAATAAGAACAAGTATTTATCTTATAAATCAAATAGTAAT